>OY743171.1:65194094-66581594 GCA_963555705.1 Ligustrum vulgare | reverse complement strand
AATTCTGATTCGCTGTACTTGTATTTTGAAGTGCTACAAACACAAGTAGTAGTCGTTGTATCTTGGGAGTCGATTGCTATAATCTTTGGCACCGTTGTGGGGTAAATTCGACTTAAGGACAAAATGTTTAATACTTGCCTCGACTTTGTCCATTTCTTCTATTTTCTTATTTTTCTTATCGTTACCCCATCCATTTATAGGCATGAATTTCATATATATATATTCTATTTTTTTGACGTCACTATATACAAAATATTTCAACGGCTCATTGAATATTAGGTTTCCCCTCCTTGACTTTCATGCGAACTGCTGCTATAATTGTGCTACCCCTCTTACATCTCGACATGCTACTTTTTGTAGGATAATTATGCAATCCCTTCTCTTTAATAGCAACCAATTCTAACATGTTATTCTTGCAATATGAGTCACACAACTTTTTAACAACATTTTAAACTATAAATTATATCAATTTAGTTCTATGTGATATTGTCCTCAAATGATTGCAAGTACTATTAAAAATGTCTTAATAATTTAATTAATTTATCAATATAATTAGAAAAAATAAGGCACATGTTTTAGCCTCAGTTGAATTCTTGTTTTATAAACAAGAATTTGTGATATTTGAGGTAAATGTGTGGTTGTAAAGCGGTTTGAAAAAAAATATGCTTCATTAAAAAGTTGTTTGAAAAAAGTTGAAGAAAAAATTGCTCTCAATCCGGTAAAAAAATTTTGTTTGTAAACAAAGAATTTGTTTTTGAAGCAAAATACTGGTTTGAAAATGATTTATAAAATGTCTGAATAAAAAGTGATTCAAGAAAACATGTTACTAGTATAATTTTTGTTCTTGAATGCAATCATTATAATTTATAAATCAATTTATAAAAAATACAATTTCTAAAACTACATTTATCAAATATATTTTCTTTTTTCACTTATAACATGTTTTTTTTTTAAAAATATAAATAAATTTATTTATAATTATTATAGTGTTATCGAACAAAGTTACAAGTTTTGGGTACACACGTGCATGGCATGAATTAATTGGCTTTACCACCGCCAATAGATATCGACAAAATGACACGCGGAATTTGCGGGTATATAACGGTGGCTGCAGCAGCGTAGCCTTGAAGCGAGTATTCATTTTTTCATCGCAATTCAAGCTATTTTTTTCAGATCGAAGGTTCGTAACCACAAATCGAAGCTTTTATTGATTTCCCCCAAATTATCAGTAAAATTATTACTTCTGGTGTTTCCGTGTTTAATACATCATGTGCATTTGTATGGATAAGATTTTAAATTGATCCAACTGTTGAATTAGTTATTTTTTCTAGCGATTCTTGGATGCATATTTTCTAGGCTTTGTTAGGGTTAGATGATATACATGCTTTGATTATTTATTTATTTACTTACTAATTTTTGTACTATTACTTTGTCAATTATGTTTATAGTGTTTTATTTCTGGTTTTCAGAATTTCCTTTTTTTTTACTTTATTTTTGTGGAGAATAATCTTACCGGGGCGGGGAGTGCGGTAATTGAAAATACTTTTTAGAAATTTATCTGGATTTATTGTGTTCTGTAGTGAGATTTTGCCTATAGTGGTTGAGTTTTGTAGGAAATGCAAAAATTAAGTAGTTAGGTTCTACGTCACTGTGTTTTGCAAGAGGTTTGTGGATGTTGTGATTCATGTTTGATTTTGTACATCCGAACAATTTCTTCATCTGTTTGGTACATGCAACAAAATCCTTGTGATTGGAATCCATTAAAGTATCTGCAAATTTGTTCAGAAAAGAGTTCCGATTTCAATAGGTGTACCTCCGTTTGGTAAAAAAAATAAAATAATATTGTTTATATTTAAACAAAGATTGTGACCTTTTCAAGGTAAAATTTGTGGTTTAAAATAGGTGTATCTCTGTTCGGAAAATAAATTGTGTTCCTCTTTCTCGATATTTTCTCTACACGACGAGGGCAGAATGTTTACGGAGGTTTTTTGTTTCTCTTGTAATGATTTTGTCATGTTGAGTTTTCTGTGCTGATAACTAGTTACACTCGTGACAATCACAACTTGTCTGACCAAAAAATATTCTGCATTGGATATTTCTGAACAGGTGATTGAAACATAGAAGATTTCTGATGGCTTCAAAGAGGATCCAGAAAGAGCTTAAGGACTTGCAGAAAGACCCTCCCGTGTCCTGTAGTGCTGGTTTGTTATCTTTTCTGCTTTTCACCCTTGGTTTGATAATTTAAGTAGCATTTTATTATTATATAGCAACTCTGTCATAACAGATGGCATATTTAAATTTAAAGAGATTTTTTTATACACACACAAATTCTTTATTTCTGCTCTTTATTTCACTTTTCCCAACATTCCATTATTGTTTTCCCCTCGATTTTCAATTAATATATTTATTTATTTTTAGCCTTCAAAAGCTGAATTTCAATGTAATATGAATAATTTAAGTAGTGAAAAGTTGTCACATGCAATCGTAAAAATTACAAATAGACAGTGGGTTTGGCTTTCCAAATGTAGAATCAACTTCATTCTCTATTTTAAAAAAGTTGAAAAAGCAGCATGACTCTTCTTCAAAACAAAGAGCATATCACTTTTATAAAGAGTCCCTCGGAGATGCTTTTAGTGTTGCTTACTGTTGAAAGTTAGGAAGTTGAACTCATAGAAGTGGTACTTAAACTCATTGTCTCTCCAAGCAAGAGGGAAGGGGGTTTGCTTGAATGGACGCACCTGCTCTTGTGAACTTCAAATTCGTCTTTTTTTTTTTTTTTTTTTTGAATCATGTATGGACAGATATGATATGGGTTCAGCTTGTACCTGCTATCAGAACTTGTTATGCCATTAACTTACGCGTCTATATGTAGTCTCTTATATGATGAATTCATATTTTCATCTCTTCATTTGTCAGGGGGTTAGGTTGGCTATTTGTTCCTTCTTGGCACAAAATTAGGTTTTGACCATTGAATTGAATGTGAATTCCAATTTCTAACCTAACCTTATAAAAGTCAGGACACTATTTTAACCTCAATTATTACTGAAACTTTTTGCAGGTCCCGTTGGTGAGGACATGTTCCATTGGCAAGCTACAATCGTGGGACCTTCAGACAGCCCATTTTCTGGGGGAGTGTTTCTTGTGACCATTCACTTCCCACCAGATTATCCTTTCAAGCCGCCCAAGGTATTTGCGTGTTTCTTGACCGTCACAAATTTGGCCCTTTGGTTATACTTCATATGGCAAATTACACGTCTGGACATAGTGGATGTGTTAGTATAAGTAGGATATAGACTTCACAACATTACCCAAATCCAAATCATACTCTATACATAGATAAATGGATATACCATAAAGAAACTTTATAACTGCTTGACATTTAGTGTAAACTTTACTTGTCCATCTAGTACTGCATAGTACAAGATAGAAGATTCTAGTATGGACAGAAAGTGGCTCTCTGCAAGTTACATTAATTCTAGGTGGATCGTGTTCCATTCCCTGATTCACATATTGGATGTGGGCTTATTTCGCCTCACAGGTGTATGGAAGCACCTTCAGAGATGAGTTAACTAAACCCTTTCTATCGCACTTCCTTGACAAATCAAACATTACATCGTTTTAACATATCCCATTTATGCAACCTTTTGCTAAGAAGGTACTTCTTTAGATTCTTTTTTATTTCATTATCTGTCACATGAGGCACTCTTACAGCACCAAGAGTAACTGTCATTTCCTATCTTCTCTAAATGATTACTAAGGGTTTCTAGAAGCACATTGGATGCTCATTTCCTCTTTAACTGTGATCTGGGCAGGTCTCTTTCAAAACCAAAGTTTTCCATCCGAACATCAATAGCAATGGCAGTATTTGCCTCGATATCCTCAAAGAGCAATGGAGTCCTGCCCTTACCGTATCAAAGGTAACACTCGAGTTTGTTGGTTCTTTCCGTTTTAAGATTTTGTTTACAACCATTGTTCTTCTTTTCTCTTGCGTTATCATATTAACTCTCATTGATGGAGATTGAATCTGTTTGATGTGTGCATTAATGACAATAGGATGATAATTGTTGCTGGCAATACTTTTTTTCAGGTGCTGCTCTCGATTTGCTCCTTGTTAACTGATCCAAATCCCGACGATCCTCTTGTACCTGAGATTGCTCACATGTACAAGACTGACAGAGCCAAGTATGAGACGACTGCTCGGTCCTGGACTCAGAAATATGCAATGGGATAGGAATTTCAATGTCTTTGTTGCATTTTATAATGGGCAGTAAATAAATAGGGAAACAAAACTATTATATGCCCATATTAAGAGGATTTTTCGTCTCCTAGGCTTGGTGGATGCAAAAAACCTGTTAAAACTGTTTCGATCTAGTATGGGAAGTTGTCTTTTCTATGTGCATTTTGCCTCTACTTCATATTTGTTTCTGGAAGACTGTTACTGAATGATGAGTACGTATACGATTGGCCTAAAAAAATGTCTACTTTAAGCACAACGTAACATGCTCTGGCAACTCTTTTTTCATTTCAACAATGTAAAAAGAGTAGTCTTAGCACTTGCACATAGGCATGTCCGTGTTTAAAAGTAACTTAGCCCCTCGACGGCTAATTTTTAAGTTGTAAACAGGAAATTTTATTTATTTATTTATTTTAAGCTAAAAGGTGCGTTATATTTTTTCAAATCACTTTTAAACTTCACATTTATTTGAACATAGTAAATTCTTTGTTCAATATATATATATATCAAACAAAAGTTTCGAAACAATCACATTCTTTGTTTAAACGAAAAATGTAAAGGTAAACTTATATCCCCATAATCCATATATGTCATGTGCTGTCCAGTCCAATCCTAGGTATGGCAACAGGATGGGAAATTTCAGAACTTGACCAGTGCTCAATTCGAACGGGGCAAGGAACCCCAACAAAGGCGAGGATGAGGATAAAAAGTACAAGTCATTACAGTCCAAAGGATTTTAAAATAACAATTCAAAAAGCAAGTTTGTGAGTTTATAGTACACAAATCAGGTGATAATTCATCTTTAATATATTAATTATTAATATTACCCCATCCTACCTACCATCCTCTACCCATCTTCTCACACCCAGACATTATTCGATAATAAAGCTTCAATCGGTGAGCAACACCGTTGTCTTGTTGGATAAAATTGTGCATAATTATATTCTTTAAAAATAATACGTGTATGCAAAGACGATTAAATAACGACTTACACTTGTAAAATATCGAATAAATTTTGACTTATCGAAATCATGATACGCACATATAATTTCGACTTACTAACATGGAGAAATTAGAACTGATAGTGATTTCAAATGTTCTTGGACGAAAATCATCGTGTACTCATTTTCTTTCACTCGAGGACAAGAAAATCTCGTGGTATTCGAGTGGGAAAGAAACTTTCTTGATAGGGAATAATCTCTAGTAATACAGATGCCTCAGCTGCCTATTTGGCAGATTACTGTTGCTTATTCAATAAAGAAAGGTCAAACTCATTGAAGGAAACACAAATTTATCCTTCACATTCTCCTTATGGGTATCAACAAAAATTGAAGATGATGATGCTCAGATGCTCCTATCAAGATTAACACTGCTGTGATTTAGTGGCATTTGTTATTTGTCACACTTCAATTAGGTCACATTAGATGCATTTGATGCACTAGGTCATGGGTTACACTTCAAATGTTCAGGTTACATGTCATATTTGATGCATTAGATCATGAGTCACTCTTTATATATTCAGATCACAAGTAACTTTTGACGAATTAAGTCACAAGTCACGCTTCGCATGTTCAGGTCACAGGTCACGTTTGATGCATTAAGTCACATGTTAAACTTCAAATGTTTAGGTCATATATCACATTTGATGCATTAAGTCACACTTCACATGTCACATTGGGTGTATTAAGTCACAGGTCACACTAGGTACATTAAGTCATAGGTCACACTTTACATGTTTATAGGTCACATATCAATTTCAATAGGTCACGAGTCACATGTTTAAGTCGCTGGTCATATGTCACATTTTCAAGTTACATGTGGCACTTTGAAATGTCACAATTCATACATTTTAAGCCATAGTAACTCAGGTAACACTTTACAGGTTTATAGGTTACATATCAATTTCAACAAGTCACAGGTCACGGGTCACATGTTTAAGTCGCGAGTCACAGGTCACATATTCAAGTCACATGTCACAATTTCAAGTCACAATTTATACATCAAGTCACATTCGCACTTTGAAGTCACATGTCACAATTTATACATTTTCAGCTACAGTAACTCAGGTCACTAGTCATATACATAGGTCACATATCAATTTCAAGCAATCATAGATCCAAGAAGTGTTGATGAACTGGAGCATATAGTCCTGGGACAATCATTGTGCCATATTTTCGAGATTCTCTGTTGCAATCCTCCTAAATCGAGAACTTTGGTAAGTTTAACTTATGCTTCAATTCAGAAATTCTGTGTGTATATATTTATGTACATGTTAATGTGAAGTGACATTTTTTTTTTGTACTGGAGGTGGTGGTGCACCGGAGATCAGATTTTATTTGTATATGCGATGGTGACAATAAGTCGGAGGTAGAGATGGAGTCAGAGACGGAGGTGGTGGTGGTGGTTGGTATTGGTGACAACGATGAGATGGAGGAGGGGAGGCACAGACTGTTTTACGTAAGAATGGGGTGGGGTGGGGTGGGGTGGGGTTTTATAATATACATAATTAAATTATTTAACACCTGAAACCTGAATTTTTAAACTTTTTTCTGTAGCTTTGAAATGTTGTAATGTAAAAACCTGTTCTATGTATTATTCCCTAAAAAGTATTGATAAGTGTGATATTTACGTTTATTTTATGCACTTATATCCTTGAATAAGTCATAATGGGGTTCTATCTAAGTATTATTAATGCATGTTGTGTTTCATGTTGTATAGGATCCTAAAAGAGGAGAAAAGAAGAAAAAAGGATCAAAATGCACAAAAAACTGAAGTTTGGGGACTTAGGTGCAATTAGATTTACAGCCGCAAGAAAAATCTTCACGGCCGTAAGCGCATGTGAAACAGAAAAAAAAATAAGCAGAAAAGATGTTACGGCCGTAAGACATATTCATTACGGCCGTAAACCTCAAAAGAAGAAAATCAGCAGAACCCAAATTACGGCCGTAAATAAGAAGTTACGGCCGTAACTTCAAATTGCGAGAAATGTGCAGAAACTCCTTTACGGCCGTAAAGGAAAACTTACGGCCGTAACTATTCAAGTCAAAAATTTCCATATTTCAATTCTTTCCATAATTTTGGATTTCTTGGTCCCAAAGTTAGGGCACGAAATTGAGGCTATAAAAAGGGAATTTCATGACAAGAAAAATGGGATTATTATTATTTGAAAAGAGGCGCGGCTTGTTTGAAAATTTGGAAGAAAAATTCAGAAATTCGAGAAGGTGAATCAAGACAGAAAATTCTAGAATTCTTCATGACTATGCTCGGCTAAGCTTCCATACCTAGTTCGAAGGGGAAGTTGTATTTTATATCAATTTGTTTTATTGCTTTTCCAAACTAGTAACGTAGTTTGGATTCTTATGCGTTTTTAATTCAATCAATGCAATTCTTTATTTGATTAAGGCCTTATCATTTAATTTGTTGTATTGAGATTTGCTATTTTGAATGATTGGATCCGTAATTGTCTTTTTATTCAAATCATAGTAGCAATTGAAAATTTAATATTTTCATAAAGAATTTCAACTTGGGTTAATTGTCACGAGCTTGTGTGATTGATAATCTAATTCACCATAATTCTTCTTAACCAATACATAGTTGTTGTCTTAAATCTAAAGAGCTTGTTTTAGGTTATTCAATGGCTAATGTTTGATTAGAAAGCTAATTAAATATAATTAAGGAAGAATAGGAATAGTTAGAGCTTATTAACTATTTACGTATGATAAATCAAATAGGGAATTTGAACACGCGTTACTTGGAAAGCGAGAACATTGCGATAGAATACAACTGAACCTGAGAACTAGGGTTTGCAAATAATTGACTTCTATTTTATCTAATTTACGTTTTTATTTTATTTTCACGTTATTTCCAATATTTGAACTCGAAAACCCCCCATCTATTCTAATTGACAAAGCACTACTTTAGTTCCCGTTCCTCGTGGGATCGACTCTTACTTCCGAGGCTACAATCAAATCTGATAATTTGCGAGTAAGATATTTAATTATTATTTTGGTGCATTGCGACACGCATCAAATTTTTGGCGCCGCTGCCGGGGAACGGTTAACCAATTTAGTGTTTAATCAATTAGTATTTTATTTTTATTTTATTTTATTTTCACTTTAATTTTTCAAAAAAAAAAAAAAAAAAATTATTTGTGCTTCCTTGCTTATATGCTTAAAACTCGGTCAACTAATTGTGAAATTTTTGACCTTGACCCAGAAATTGAGAGGACTTTTCGACAGCAAAGAAGAGCAGCGCTACAAATGGCAGCTAACAACAGGACTCTTAAGCAACTGGCTACCCTCGATGTGGCTCAGCAGCCATTATGCATTACTTTTCCAACGGTGGAAGAAGGAAAAACTTTCGAGCTTAAATCTGGGCTCATCCACTTATTACCAACTTTTCGAGGGAACCCCGGCGAAGATCCGTATAGACACTTAAAGGAGTTCCATGTGGTTTTCGACAGTATGAGGCCCACGGGCATTACCGAGGAACAAATAAAAATGAGAGCCTTCCCATTTTCATTGAAGGTTGCCGCCACTGACTGGCTCTATTGTCTACCATCGGGAACAGTTACTACTTGGAGCGACATGAAAAGGCTCTTCTTGGAAAAATACTTTCCTGCATCGAGGGCTGGTACCATCCGAAAAGAAATATGTGGGGTGTGTCAGAACAACAATGAAACGTTATATGAGTATTGGGAGCGTTTCAAAAAGCTCATCTCCAGCTGCCCCCATCATCAGATCAGCGACCAACTTTTGGTGCAATATTTCTACGAAGGTCTAGCACCAATGGACAGAAGTATGATAGACTCCGCAAGCGGAGGTGCGCTAATGGACAAGACACCAGAGCAGGCACGGGCTTTAATATCTAACATGGCGGAAAATACTCAGCAATTCAACTCGAGTAGGGAGTCCCAAGTCCGCCGAGCAAACGAGGTAAGTAGTTCTAATATTGAAGGTCAATTATATGAACTAACAAATCTTGTTAAGCAACTTGCTGTAGGGAATTCGAAACAAGCCAAGGCCTGTGGGATTTGTTCGAACTTTGGACATCCAACGGATACCTGTCCGGTACTGCAAGAAGAAAACAATGAACAGGTAAATGCTGCTGGAGGTTTCCCTTTCCAAAGGCAGCAATACAACCCATACTCGAACACGTACAACCCCGAGTGGAGAGATCACCTCAACCTGAGCTACGGAAATAACAAACCCCCGGGTTTTACTTTAAACAAGCCGCAAGGACAATTCCAGTAGCAAGGGACTTTCCAACCACAGGGGCAATATCAACAAAAATCCCAAAATTCAGGTATGTCTCTTGAGGATATGGTTAAGACATTGGCAACTAACACGATGCAATTCCAACAGGATACCAAGTCAAGCATACAAAACCTGGAAAATCAAATGAGCCAAATGGCCACTGCCATAAATAGGTTGGAATCACAATTCGGAGGTAAATTGACATCTCAACCCGAGATAAATCCTAAAAACGTGAGTGCCATAACTCTCCGAAGTGGAAAAGAAATTGAGGGTCCGCAATTGGAACCGGTTGCACCCGAAACGGAAGGAGTCGGGAAAAGAAACGACGCTTCGCAAAACCCTGAGGTAAAAACTGACTCCCATTTAAATGTTAAACTAACACCTCCACCTTTTCCTAGCAGGTTAGCAAAGACGAACAAGGAAAGCAAAGAAAAAGAGATGTTGGAGATGTTCAGAAAGGTTGAAATCAATATCCCGCTACTAGAGGCCATCAAGCAAGTTCCCCGGTATGCAAAATTTTTAAAGGATTTATGCACTAGGAAACGGAAACTGGTGGGAAACGAGAAGGTAAAAATGGGGGAAAGCGTTTCGGCCTTATTTCAAAGGAAATTGCCTCAAAAGGGTAAGGATCCCGGTATGTTCACTGTGCCATGTCAAATAGGTAACACCAAGGTAAATCATGCACTAATAGATTTAGGAGCATCCATTAATGTAATGCCTAGATCTACTTACATTGCATTAAATCTTACCAAAATGAATAAAACAGATGTTATCATCCAACTAGCCGACCGTTCCAATGCATATCCAGACGGGGTAGTTGAGGACTTTTTAGTGCAAGTAGGGGGGTTGGTGTTTCCGGCAGACTTTTACGTATTAGATATGAATGATGATCACTCCCTAATTCTACCCCTAGACTGTTAGGAAGACCATTTTTGTAGATCTCCCAAACCATTATTGATGTAAGAAAAGGGGTGTTGACCATGGAATTCAATGGGGAAGTAGTGCAATTTAATATCTACGACGCCATGAAACACCCAAATGATGTATGTGTTGTTTATTCTATTAATGACATTACTCCTGCTGTGCAGAAAATTTTCAAGTTAAATTGCAGGGACGAGCTAGAAACAGCTATCGTGGAGTCGCTAAGGCAAGATGATGACAGCGACGTGGGTATAAGCAAGGAATTACAGGATGGAATTACTGCACTTGATTCACTGGGACCTACACCACGCAGGTACACCGTAAAAACAATTCAACTGACAGACTATCCTAACAAATTGCTACCTTCTATCTTGCAGGCCCCAGTGGTGGAAATGAAATCTCTCCCCGCCCATCTGAAATATGTGTTTCTTGGTGATAAAGAATCTCTTCCCGTAATTGTTTCATCCAACCTCACCAATCTGGAAGAAGACAAACTTGTTCGGGTCCTTCGGGAGCACAAGGAGGCGATTGGTTGGACCATCGCGGATATCAAAGGAATCAACCCGTCAATCTGCATGCATCGAATATTGCTTGAGGAAGGAGCTCAACCATCGAGACAAGCCCAGCGAAGGCTAAATCCGAAAATGATGGACGTGGTGAAGAAAGAAATTTTGAAACTGCTAGGAGCAGGGATGATTTACCCAATCTCAGACAGCAAGTGGATCAGTCCAGTCCAAGTGGTGCCAAAGAAATCCGGGGTAACGGTGGTAGAAAACAAAGATGGAGAACTTGTACCAACTAGGGTCCAGACTGGTTATCGGGTATGCATCGACTACAGGAAGGTAAACGCTGACACTCGAAAAGACCATTTTCCCCTTCCCTTCATAGATCAAATATCAGAGAAATTAGCTGGTCATTCCCATTATTGTTTTTTAGATGGTTTCTCAGGATATTTTCAGATTGCCATAACTCCAAAAGATCAGGAGAAAACCACTTTTATTTGTCCATTTGGCACGTTTGCATATAGACGCATGCCCTTCGGTTTGTGTAATGCTCCCGCAACGTTTCAACGTTGTATGATGAGCATTTTTTCTGAATACATAGGGCATATTATAGAAGTGTTTATGGACGATTTTAGTGTGTGGGGTGATTCATTTGATGCATGCCTGGATAATCTCTCATTAATTTTGAAACATTGCATTGACACTAACTTAGTCTTAAATTCGGAAAAATGCCATTTTATGGTAGATAAGGGAATTGTGCTAGGACATGTAGTGTCGGAAAAGGGAATAGAAGTTGATAAGGCTAAGGTAGACATCATATCTGCATTACCTTACCCCGCCAATGTGCGGGATATACGATCTTTTCTTGGGCATGCAGGGTTCTATCGCAGGTTCATCAAGGATTTTTCCAAAATTGCATCACCATTGTGCAATTTGTTGCAAAATGATGTTCCATTTAATTTCACCGAGCTATGCAAAAAGACCTTTGACCAACTAAAGGAGCGGCTAACTACACCCCCGATCATTCAACCGCCAAACTGGGATCTTCCATTTGAAATAATGTGTGATGCCAGCGACTATGCAGTGGGAGCAGTTCTAGGACAACGGGTTGGGAGAGCGGCGCATGTGATTTACTATGCCTCCCGAACCCTGAATCAGGCTCAAGCCAACTATACCACTACTGAAAAGGAACTTCTATCTGTGGTATTTGCTTTAGAAAAATTTCGTCCTTATTTATTGGGTACTAAAGTGATGATTTTTACAGATCATGCAGCTTTACGACACTTATTTGTAAAAAAAGATGCGAAGTGTAGCGACCGAAAAAAAAAATTTATAACAATAAAAGTTAAATTTATTTAAGTTTCCGCTACGACTCCACCCGATGAAAACGTGTTCGCCTAGCCAATTAAATTATTTTAAGATCTTAAGAAATAAATTTGAATTCGTTTAAATCGTTAAGTCCAATTGGTGAATTTAAAATTTGTTCAAAAATTTTTATTTCATCAAATTCTTTATTTAATCCAATATCAAAATTTTCTTATTTTAATATTATTATTTTTAAATTTGATCAATTTAAATTATGTGTAACCCCCTTTCAAATTGAAAATTCAGAGCGTCCAAGTTTTATTTATTTTCATTGCCATTCAATAACAGTCCTTTTCCTCTCCCTCAACGTTTCATCATCAATGGAGATAGCAGTTACAGCCTTTTCAAGTCCATCACCTCCAAGAACCAGTACATAACTCGTTTTCCATTGTCCAGTTCCTTCCATTCACGCACACTGACATTTTGGGTAAGCATTTCCTTTGTCTCAACCATTAGCTTCCCAGTTTCTTCATCGACTGCAAAAGCCAGACCAAAGCCACCATTCACAGATTATACCCTCAATCACTGAGACCTCACCATCATCATCACCGAAAACCATCAATCCAAATTCAATCTAAAATACTGATTCAAAATGGAAGGAAATCAGAATCAACTTTCACACCCCACAATGGAAGCCAAACCGTCACCTGAAACACCTCCACCCGACCACTGCCATGGCCGAACCACCACACACCACAACCGCCATCATCACTGCCCATCTCCATTACCGACTCCCAAACCTCCAAATCCACACCCATCAACACCCAAACCACCACAAGAACCAAGAGAATGAGCTAAGAAAGTTTATACTTACCTCAACAGGACGTTTACATAAAATGGAACTCCCAATTTCGAGCAGCCAGCCTCGATTTCGCACCCAAATCGCCCACTCCTTCATCTTCAGCTCCCTCTCCTCACACCTGCTCCGCCGCCGCATGATGGCGGCATCACCACCGGAGAAAGCGCCGGCATCCCACCGGGATCGGAGGGGCGACGCCTCCCGTCGCCCCCACCTCTCTCTCTCGGTTGCGAAATGAAGAGAGAGAGAGAGAGAGAGAGGAGTGATATTTTATAAAAAAAAAAAAGTTTTGATTTTGCGAAATTGCCCCTAAGTCCCAATTTTCCTAAACTTAGCGATTTCAGTCCCTTTGATTTAATGACATTTCAAATCTTCAGCCCTAAGTTTTAAGCAGTTGTTATTTAAGCCCTGCAGTTTTAAAATATTCGAGTCAATCCCCTGTTATTCTGAAAATTTTGTTTAAGTCCTAATTCTTTAAGTTTTAATCTTATAAAAATGTCAAAGTTAGTCCCCAAAATTTTATTTTGTGTAAAACACTCAAATTTATTCCAATCTTCTAATTTAAATTTATTTTCTTTGGCTAGACGACGCGAACGGACGATTAGAGACTTGAAGTTTTTCCCGCTCGATATATATACTCGTTAAGCTTTGAGGTAGACTCATACTCAATAATTTATTTAGCTATGATTTGCATGTGAATCTGGAATTATGTAAATCATATATGATGTTATGTTCATGTGATTAACCATGAGGGGTAAGACGGACAAATGCTCTCCCGAAAAATGGTGTATGAAGAAGAAATGTTATATGCGCTATAACTTCCATGCATAATTGCATGTTGAATTAAGACAAGACGAGGCTACTTTCCACACTTATGTGAATATGCGATATGTTATGATGTTATGATAGAAATATGTTAGCATGATTACATGTTTATGTGCAAATTTATGGATTAAGTGAATTATTCGGTTATGAGTTTGCTGAGTATTTCTTAGAAATACTCACCCCGTTATTAACAATTTTTGCAGACTTCGGAAGCGGTGGTGAGTGATGGACTCAAGTGGCAAAGAAATAATTAAATGTTATTTTAAATATTAAAATTTCCGTTTATTTTAAGTCGAACTTTATTTTATGCCGACTATGGAGGATTTGAAATTTTATTTCTATGAATGATTGGAATAATTTTATGAAAAAAATTTAAAATTTCAATTATTTCCGCTAAATGAATATTCTTTTTGAAATTGAGTTTGAGACGATGAAGTGGCGTTTCGAGTATTTAGAACTCGGGGCGTCACACGAAGCCTAGAATCATCCGTTGGATACTTTTATTACAAGAATTTGACTTGGAAATCAAAGATAAGGCGGGGTCTGAAAATGTAGTTGCCGACCATCTTAGCCGGGTACTAAAACCCGAGGACGACCTACCTCTGCGTGAAACCTTCCCAGATGAGGGTTTATTTGCCATCGAAGCAAATCCCCCATGGTATGCTGATTTGGTAAATTACATGACTGCTAAACTAATTCCTACTTGTTTTTCGCAGGCACAAAAGCATAAGATGAGGAGCGACGCTAAATATTACATTTGGGATGACCCGTACCTGTGGAAGAGATGCCCCGACCAAATCATTAGAAGGTGCGTGCCGGAATCAAAACATCAATCTATCCTCACCTTTTGCCATTCATACGCATGCGGTGGACATTTTGGACCTAGAGGGACGACGCAAAAGGTATTGGAGAGTGGGTTCTTTTGGCCGACCCTTTTCAAGGATGCGTACATTTTTTGTAAGTCTTGCGATAATTGCCAAAGAACAGGTAACTTATCCCAACGAGATCAAATGCCTCAAAACCCCATTATTGTATGTGAGATTTTTGACATTTGGGGCATTGATTTCATGGGACCCTTTCCCCCGTCGTTTGGTTGTAATTACATCCATTTAGCTGTCGATTATGTTTCAAAATGGGTGGAGGCAAAGGCCACCCGTACTAATGACGCTAAAGTGGTTGCAGATTTTGTAAAAACTGTCATTTTTAGTAGGTTTGGAATACCCCGAGCTATGATCAGTGACAGAGGGACGCATTTTTGCAACCGAACCATTGAAGCCTTGTTACGGAAATATGGAGTGATGCACCGGGTATCAACCGCGTATCACCCCCAAACTAGCGGACAGGCAGAAATTTCCAATCGGGAGGTGAAGTCAATCCTAGAGAAAACAATTCGACCGGACCGGAAGGATTGGAGCATTCGACTCGGTGATGCTTTATGGGCCTACAGAACCGCTTACAAAACACCAATCGGTATGTCTCCATACCGATTGGTATTTGGGAAACCATGCCACCTGCCGGTGGAACTCGAGCATAAAGCTTATTGGGCCATCAAGCAATGTAATATGGATTGGGGCGCGGTAGGAGATCATAGGAAGCTCCAATTGCAGGAATTGGACGAAATACGGAATGAGGCTTATGAAAATGCAATGATCTATAAAGATCGAACTAAAGCATTCCACGATCAACGCATTTCTCGAAAGAGCTTTTGTGAGGGTCAGAAAGTGCTACTGTTTCAATCCCGGCTCAAATTACACCCAGGTAAGCTTCGTTCTCGTTGGGTAGGTCCATTTGTTGTTACTAATGTATCTCCCCATGGTGCAGTCGATATTAGGAGCTTGCGCACGGATAAACAATTCAAGGTCAATGGGCACCGTCTCAAGCCGTATTATGAGGGATTCCAAACTGAGAACTTGGAGGTGATTGCACTGGAAAACGCCAACAAAGGGCAATAGTCTCGCACGGACTCAGTTGAGCCAACGACAGTAAATAAAGGCGCTGCTCGGGAGGCAACCCGATAGGAGAGTTCTTTTTATCTCTTCACCTTTTTATTTTCGTATTTTCATTTTTGGTTAGGTTTAGTCTACTTAGTCAGTTCAAAAAAAATAAAAATAAAAATAAAAAAAAGAAATATATCAGAGACCACCTTCCGGCCGTAATGCATAAGATTACGACCGTAATTATTTTCTTGACATTTTTTTCAGAGGGGACATTACGGCCGTAAGCCACATCTTTACGGCCGTAATTGATTTTTTTTTTCAAAAGTTTCAGAGGCCTAGTTACGGCCGTAAAACACCTTGTTACGGCCGTAAAACCAGCGGTTTCAATTTTTATAAAACAGGAAACAATACAACGCATCCTCCATCTCACCCAATTCATTCCATTTCTACCTTAATCTTCCCTTCATCTCGCGCATTTTCCTCCAATCCACAATCATATTTTCAAAGATTCTCCTTTTCTTTTCACGCATCACTCCCATTTCTTCTTCGCAAGATTTTACGGTATGGTTTCTTCACTCTATCTTTTTCCCTTTTGGCATAAGTAATGTCTCTATATACATGGGTGTCGTGGTTTTCGTTTTTTTTCTCAATTGTTTGATTGTGCATTGTTGAATGTGTTGTGATTGGGCATTTAGTTTTCATATATTTTTCACCATTTGCTTCTACTATTCGGTTGCACACCAAGTGTTTGATATAATGCCTAGGAGAATTTCAAGTGTTTATTTGCCTCAAGTTTCAACTCAAACCGCCCTATTATGCTAGTATGGGTGTACTGCCGTCATGTAGGAATGCAATTGTAGGGAAGTGTGGTGGTTGGTCTTGATACTTTCATAGGACATATTGCATAATCCTCTTTCCCTTCTATATATCTATTTATGGTTCATTTGGTATGAGTTCCACCTTTTATCTTCGCATTCGCCTAAGTTGTGACCCCGCATCGTCGTTTTTGTTTGGCATATTGGATAGTGTCTCATGAAGTTAACAAATATAGCGTGACCTTGCACTTGATGTGTGCCATCTACCGAACACATGTTAGGATCCTTGTACTTATGCCATTTTCCGACGTGAGATATGGGAGCTTCTACAATTATTTATACACCTCTTCCCACGACTTGGTTCCTCCCATAACTTGCTTGTGTGTACATTATGCCTTCCGTGTCAGTATTGAATTTCAAATTTGGCCTTTACCATCACGCACTGCTTGCTTGCGCACCTTTTCTTTTCCATCCCTATCCATGTTCGACTAATCTCCTCATTTCTTTTTCAGGATTTACTATGGTCCCACCGACTAAGAAAGGGAAGCAAGTGGCGGGGGAATCGTCATCTGAGCCCCGCCAGGAGAAGAGCCAGTCTAAGTTATGCATAAAGGAGCGGCTATTCCTCCCAGAAGACTTTCAGGAATGGAGGAGCGCTGACACCATCATTGCCCTGCGACGATTTTGGGCCCGCTTCATTGAATTCGGATGGGTCAGATTCGTGAGTGATCTACCGTTTGGGAACCCCCCCCCCGCTGGTGTACAAATTCTACACCCAGTTCAACAAAGAAATTGGTGACGAGGGTTCCCTTGACTATCACCACACTAGAGTTGCGGGGAAGAGAATCAAATTTGATAAGGACGTGGTGGAACACCACTTGGGGTTAAATAGCACTGGATCTGTCCCCATGACATCGAATTAGGGTGTTTTCTTTCCGGACCAAGAGGTGCTCCGTTGGGCTCTGAAGCCTGAACTCCATGACTCCCTGAATGTCATCCTTCCGCACTACAAAAATCGGGATCTACAGTGGGACGTCTAGTACCTGCACCAGTGGGGGTTGGGGAGTCTCTTCCCATCCACTAGGCTCACTACAGTTTCTATTCGCTACCTCCGGGTCTACTATGTCATCACCATGGGGATCAAATTTGACTTGGGGCAGCACATCTTTGATATGATATCCACATACGCCAGCTTGATACCGCAGAAGCGAGGCATGCCGTTCCCATGTTTAATCACCGCCTTATGCCGGGCTCAAAGAGTTCCCGCTGCAGTAAGTGACGACACCTTGGGGCATGGGAATCGCCTCACGAAGGCGAGTTTGGAGAATGCTCGCAGGCAGATCATCGCGAAGCGGGGTCACGAAAATGATGAATCAGGGGACTCCGATGATGATCAGGGCGCCGAGGAGGCCGAAGCACGGGAAGCGCCACAACAGCCAAATGCTCCTACCCCTTTTGAGCTTCAGATGCTAGGCATGATGCAAGCCTTCCAAACCCAGCTGAATGCTATGCAAGAAGATCAGCAGCTTCTACTGGAGGAGCAGAGGGCCATTCGGGAACAGATTCGGCAATTGCAGAGAGCTCGAGACGATCAACCTCCACAATAGACCGAGGGAGTTTCTTATTTTTTTTTCCCTTTTATTGCTTTACTTTTCAATGAGGACATTGTATTGTCTAAGTGTGGGGGGGATTAACTTGACTGTAAGCTTATCTAATTTATTTTCTCTCTGTAATCGAATCTTTAAAATTCATTTTGATCTTGTTATCTGCTCTTGCTACCTATCTATGCTACTTAGGTCCTAAACCATACTTTGATAGGAAGCAACCCCACTTTTGGTGCAATTTTTTGAAAAATCATTGCATAATTGGATATAAATTGAGCACATAGAGATCATATCGTCCAAAACTTCACAAATAGGTTGGAAATGAAAAGTAAAATTGTCAAATATCTACAATCGAGTTAACCAAACCTACAATAGACAGATTACCCTTTCATATATAACCCTGAATGTCCAAATTATTATACCTTTGTGAGTAGTAATGGTTTGAATGCTTTTAACCGTTACCCTCGACCAATGGACTTAGATTGGAATGAAGATCAAGCAATGACCTATAACTCATAATTGGATGGGAGAGACACATGAAAACCATAATTTGTGAGCTTTTGAACCTAAGAGCTGTTTTTGATACTTATAAGCTCGTAATTCTTTGATGTGTGTCCTGCATGGTTGAGTTATGCTTGGATGTGCTTTCTTGTGCATACCGTTGTGGCTTCTTGATTCAAGTACAAATTATAGCAAAGGCAATAGGTTAAACCAAATGTGAATTGCTAAAAGTGTCTACCTTGCTACATGGACCATTAGAAGCCCGTTTGAGCCTTAGCCCTTCTTTGAATTTTTATGCCACGTTACAAGCCACGAATACCCTTTCTTTCGCATTATCTCTGTTTTGAACCCATAGAGAAGGGATTCGCAAGCTTTTGTTGATTGAGGATTGTGCTATGGTTTAAACCTAATTTAGTGGAAATAGTTATCTTGTGTTGGGCGATGGTTGTGTAATGGACTGAAGTCAGGGGATTGTAATTCTATCTTGTGCCAATTGATGACTGTGTATAAAAAAAATCGAAAGAGAAAAAGCAATGAAAAGGAAGTTAGTCATGAAAATTAGTAGTTGAGGATGTCAAACACTCAACTTGAGAAAAAAAAAAGAGAAAAGAAGAGAAGATATTCAAGTGTGAATAGAATTGGGTAGTGGGAAACAATAAAGTTCATAGTAAGAGTGAAGGAAGTGATGTTATTTTGAATCGACTTAGTTTGCGAAGTTCCTTCTCAAATCAGCCTAAATATATCCTATTTCCATACCTGACCCGAAGCCCCGCTACAACCAAATAAAGACCTTCGCTTTGTACTTGTGTTATTGTTGGCTCCGGTTATGACAGTAAGGCAATCTGTGGTACTGACTTATCCATGCAGAGAGATGAGCGAAAATTCAAACCCTTATACACTTTGTGCGAAGAGAGAAATATCTTGTGAGGGTGTTAACTCCCATTACATATGCTTATGAGGTTTGAATTGAAAGGTCTAGGGTTGGTGCTATGAATGTGGTCGGGGATACTGTGTTGACTGAATTCACATCATAATTAACTCGATTTACGTGACTGATTTCCTCTAGATTTGGGCGAAACTATTTTCCTTATAGTCACTCAATAATGGTTGGGAGGTGAGTGAACACGAGAGGTGCAAGGAAATAAACCATATCGAGCCATGATTGAGATGGAAAATAAAGGGCGTTGCATCTCTAGCACACACTAACACAATCCGATTGAGCAATGAAACATTTTTTCTAAAGAAAAGTGGGTTGCAACCTCAAGTCTCTAAATTGTAATCTATTGTTTGAATCCTATTCTTTTCTTTGCAAATCTTTGTTCGAGGACGAACAACGGTTCAAGTGTGGGGGGATTTGATAAGTGTGATATTTACGTTTATTTTATGCACTTATATCCTTGAATAAGTCATAATGGGGTTCTATCTAAGTATTATTAATGCATGTTGTGTTTCATGTTGTATAGGATCCTAAAAGAGGAGAAAAAAAGAAAAAAAGACCAAAATGCAAAAAAAATTGAAGTTTGGGGACTTAGGTGCAATTAGATTTACGGCCGCAAGAAAAATCTTCACGGCCGTAAGCGCATGTGAAACAGAAAAAAAATAAGCAGAAAAGATGTTACGGCCGTAAGACATATTCATTACGGCCGTAAACCTCAAAAGAAGAAAATCAGCAGAACCCAAATTACGGCCGTAAATAAGAAGTTACGGCCGTAACTTCAAATTGCGAGAAATGTGCAGAAACTCCTTTACGGCCGTAAAGGAAAACTTACGGCCGTAACTATTCAAGTCAAAAATTTCCATATTTCAATTCTTTCCATAATTTTGGATTTCTTGGTCCCAAAGCTAGGGCACGAAATTGAGGCTATAAAAAGGGAATTTCATGACAAGAAAAAGGGGATTATTATTATTTGAAAAGAGGCGCGGCTTGTTTGAAAATTTGGAAGAAAAATTCAGAAATTCGAGAAGGTGAATCAAGACAGAAAATTCTAGAATTCTTCATGACTATGCTCGGCTAAGCTTCCATACCTAGTTCGAAGGGGAAGTTGTATTTTATATCAATTTGTTTTATTGCTTTTCCAAACTAGTAACATAGTTCTAAGTTCTTTACTTTGATTTGTTGGATTCTTATGCGTTTTTAATTCAATCAATGCAATTCTTTATTTGATTAAGGCCTTATCATTTAATTTGATGTATTGAGATTTGCTATTTTGAATGATTGGATCCGTAATTGTCTTTTTATTCAAATCATAGTAGCAATTGAAAATTTAATATTTTCATAAAGAATCTCAACTTGGGTTAATTGTCACGAGCTTGTGTGATTGATAATCTAATTCACCCTAATTCTTCTTAACCAATACATAGTTGTTGTCTTAAATCTAAAGAGCTTGTTTTAGGTTATTCAATGGCTAATGTTTGATTAGAAAGCTAATTAAATACAATTAAGGAAGAATAGGAATAGTTAGAGCTTATTAACTATTTACGGGTGATAAATCAAATAGGGAATTTGAACACGCGTTACTTGGAAAGCGAGAACATTGCGATAGAATACAACTGAACCTGAGAACTAGGGTTTGCAAATAATTGACTTCTATTTTATCTAATTTACGTTTTTATTTTATTTTCACGTTATTTCCAATATTTGAACTCGAAAACCCCCCATCTATTCTAATTGACAAAGCACTACTTTAGTTCCCGTTCCTCGTGGGATCGACTCTTACTTCCGAGGCTACAATCAAATCTGATAATTTGCGAGTAAGATATTTAATTATTATTTTGGTGCATTGCGATACGCATCAAGTATCCTTGAAATCTCTGCCTCAGACACGTCCCCAATTAACAAGTCAAATAAAAAAAGCCCAAAAAAAAAAAATCCTAAGCTTAAAGACGAAATAATATGTCCAATTGCTTATCTCAAAGGCCAAATATTTTATTTCAGAGCAAACACTACATTTCATTTGAAATTTTATTTTCATATTCTCTTGACTCGATGACCCTTCATTTCTCAAATATGAGCATTGGTCATCTATTACAAAGAATTCTAATTCACTTTCAATAAATATTTGAACTACATTCTACTAAACATATATAAGCTCTCATGTATGAATTGTATCTCTTAGGATTAGATGACATAGAATAAATGTATGAATAACATAGAAGAACTATGGGTGCATTTTGTGTACTTCAATTCCATCTATTTTGTATGTCTGCTTATATTCTATACACTGGGATGATCTTAATTATTTGGTGGAACCTGCTAGTTTATTTTTAGCTAAATGAATATAAAAAAGAGACGATTATAAATTACAAATTAGCTGTTCGAACAAGAATTAACTTTGACTTATTTAATTTTGAGTTGTTATTTACTAAGTATAGTTGAAGCTACATCAATAAAATATTTTATTATCACTACAAGTATTAATTAATTACTTGAGCATATATTAGTATTGTAATGTTCTTGATTTGTATGCTCTTATTTAAGTACAGTATCTAAATAAAAATAATTTGTGTGTGTGTAGATTTTGGAATCCCCGCTTTGTTCCGTCTCATCCCGTCCCCTATCTCGTTTTGGTAGTAAAAATTGTTTATAAGTTTTATTTATAAACAGTCACATGAAAACATTTTATTGATCTATTTTTTTGAAAAGTAAAAAAAATTGGTTAGTCAAAAATTTCCTCTTATCATTTGTGACTTTTTTTTAAAAAAAATGGATCAACGAAATGTTGACATGTCACTATTTATATACAATATTTATAAACGGTTTATGTAACACCCCAAGTTCGAAATCTTAAACTTAGGCGTGTTAACTTCCATTCACATTATATGCGGAAAATAAATCATTTAGAACCTTAACATTTTCATTTCTATTATAAAATTTTACAGAAATTTCGACAGAGTCTCCTCTATAAATTGGACTTAGCCAACCTGTAGAGAGACATCATAACTATTTTCAAACACACATCTCAACTCATTCAAATCCCAAACATCATCAAACCCCTTTACAAAAAGAATCCCAAACTCCTCAACAATATAATTCCAAATAATAACTTTAACAAATACAACAAGAGGCAATTTAACCTCAAATACGACACTCATACTTATTCGAAACTAACTCCAACCAAGCAATTATCAATTATAGATAAATTAAAGAATAATTAATGAGACATTGAAATAAATTCTAATTTGACTTTATTTAAAAGGTTGAAGCGAGTATATTCTGAGTCTGCCACCAATTGCTCTCCTCGTCTCATCTAGCTTTCATCACCTGAAATATATTGGAAAGGGATTTGGGTGAGCTAAAGCTCAGTAAGTAAACTTTATGCACGTGATGCATGCTCATTACATGAAATGCCTTAGACCATTAAAAGTAATTATCCCCATTTACTTTACTTTTCAAGACTTCAGACTTTCCAACCTTCACTTAAACATTTCCAAAACTTTAACTTCATTTCAAGACTTTCACATCATTTCAAAACTTTTACTTCATTTCAAGACTTTTACTTCATTTCAAGACTTTCACATCATTTCAAGATTTTTACTTCATTTCCATCGTGAGCGTAATTAGTGTATCTTCTAGCCAATCACAATGCAGTGGGCAATTTCCCTTATTTAAAACCAGGTTATCACTTTTCCACCGCATAGCGGTTTAAAATTTGCCACCGTCAACCGGTTTAGCAATCGTCACCGCAAAGCGGTTTAATATTTGCCACCGCCAAGTGGTTTAGCAATCGTCACCGCAAAGCGGTTTAATATTTGCCACCGCCAAGCGGTTTAGCAATCGTCACCGCAAAGCGGTTTAATATTCACCACCGCAACAACGGTTTAATTCGGGTACGCCGGTCTCCCGCGCCCCATTTCCCACTCACACCTTTCATGAATTAGAAGTACACCCATTCTTTCTTAAAAACTTGGGATACATAACTTTTGAACAACTTGCACCTTGACACATTCCTTTCATTTAAAAATATTTGACTTCCCAATTTCGATGTCAATGCATGCTTGATGATGCAATGACATAATAATGTGCACGCTTTAACATTTCCTTAAATACACATACTTGCACGTAGTAACTAAAAGCATTAAAATCAGTTAACACGAATGTCGATCAAGCACATTAATTCCACATTAACATTCAACTTTGATGAAAGTAGGGGGAAGTTTACTTACATGACATCCTTAGTATTTACCGTTATCTGGATTTGCAAGTGGAGGAGCCTCGGCTGCCCGTGTCGTCAATGTACCAATTCTCCTAATTATTTCCATTCATTAATCAAATATGCTTTTAGTCCAAAAAATCACATTTAACACTCTTAAATGAGGTTGAGACTTTCATGTGACTCATAATATAACAACACATTTAACACCACATATCATATCATATTTGAAGTAATACATTAAGTTCAAGGAAAATTTTGAAATCTTACTTATAAATTTCACAAATCAAACTCAGGCATTACTTATTCAAAATGACCTTGAACTACAAATTTATAACTTTGAACATAACTTCAATTTAAACTAACTTGTTCCTTAAATGTTAAGGTTTACTCTTTTATACTATTATCTCAAGGTTTCAAATTACACATGCCGTTATTGCCTCAAAGTTTCAAAATTACACATGTCGTTCAAATACTCATATACATGTACATGATCATATATACATAATTTCAGCCTCAAATTTAATATTATATCACATCAATTAAGTCAAAACTTCATGAGTCCCAAGTCTGAAATTTTATCTTTATCGCCAAAACTTGAATATATACATATGCCCACACCAAAAGTTCAAGATTTATATATTTACATATACCTATACATACATAACAATATACACATTCCTATACATCAATACTCATACACATAACACCATTAATTCCTATTTTCATGGTTAAATTCGAAAATTAAACAAGAATTGAAATCTGAAATTGTGAGGAAATTACATATATACTTACATTAATTCATATATACATACAATTCAACATATAAAATTGTGTATGTGTGTGAGTGGGTGTGTGTGTGTAAAACCGTGTGTGCGGTTTCGTGTGTGTGTGCGCGCATGAGAGGGGGAAGCGGTTACCGCGATAGTGGTTAAGGTGGTGGTCGTGGCAGTGGGCAGGGACCTCCGACGTTGGTTGAGTGAGGTTGCGGTTTGGGTGAGGCGAGAGAGACGGGAGGCTGAGTGTGAGCGGGAGGCTGAGAGACGGATTTGAGAGAGAGAGAGAGAGAGAGAGAGAGAGAGAGAGAGAGAGAGAGAGAGAGAGAGAGAGAGTGCGAGGATGGTTTTAGGTTAGGTTAGAATTAGGATTTTTTAATCTTTTGAATTTGCAAATTAGTCCCTCAAATCTCTCTATTGTTTAATTAAGTTTATAAGTTTTATTTACCCTCGATAAAATTTCAAATTGCCACTAAACCTTTTCCCAATTTCAATTTATGCAATTTAGGTCATTTACTACTTAATAAAAATAGAAATCGACAAGCTTCACAAATAAAAT
The DNA here is from genome assembly GCA_963555705.1 of Ligustrum vulgare. Lineage (NCBI taxonomy): Eukaryota > Viridiplantae > Streptophyta > Magnoliopsida > Lamiales > Oleaceae > Ligustrum > Ligustrum vulgare. Next base: position 66,556,350 of record OY743171.1, on the reverse strand, counting down.
AAACAATTAGACATAGAATTGTACATAAACAGTTTATAAACTTTTTAATTGGTACATTAATCGAGACGGCGTCCAAGTTCTTCCACTGCAAAATAATTTCAATTATAGAAATTAAAGATCATAAAATCATAATTTATAATAACATTCATCACAATATTACGTGAAAATTTAAAATTGCACGAGAAATGAAAAGCGGTCTTACAGTTTACCAAACAAAGTAAACAACACGTTTTTTCAAACTTTTTTTTAACCAAATGTATTTTCTCAAATAACTTTTTAACTACTTATTGTATATCAAAAATATTATATTCTTTATTTATAAATAAAAAACTTCTACCAAACACTTAGACAAATATAAACAAGAACTAGTGTACCGTAGAAGTTGTAGATAAGCCGTTTGGTAAACATTTTTTTGTCTATAAGCAGGAATATAAGCCTCTGTTTGGCAACATATGTTTTTTTATATTTTTAAACAACACAATTTTTCAAATCATTTTTTAACCACACATATTTTCTTTTTTCACTTTTTAACCATATATTCTACCTCAAAAATATAAAAAAACATATTTTTAAACATACAACTTTTCACAAACAAAGCCTAATGTTTTCGAGATAAATATATGATTAAAAAGTAGTTTTAGAAAATGTGTGTAATTATAATGTGATTTTAAAAAAAAATATGTTATTTATAAAATTGTTTATGGATAAGTTTACCAAAATAAATTGGTTCTCGGCCGTTGAGATTCAGCCATAGCGGTCAAAATTGGCACATTTAATCGAGAATTGGTTTGATTACAATCACATTAAAATAAACTAATAAGAATCAGTTGGTTCAAAGTAATCCAAGCAATATTTATATATTACTACAAAAGATTTGTCAGGTCATCTCAATTTTTTTAGGGTAATCGACCCAGATCGGCATTTCGACATTGATCATGTTGAGATATTTGACCAAAACTAAGAATGAAAATATCTTGAAGAATTGATTTTCTTGTTAAAGTGATTAACTTGGAGACCAAGTTAAGGGTGAAAAGAAAAAGAAGATAATTTTTTTGGCATGAATATCTTTCCTTATTTTGATTATTCTACTTCAACAAAGAAACAACTTGACGCACAAGTAATACACGTTTTTGGGTATGTTACTCTATAAATATGTGTATTTAGGAGCCAATTAATTGCACATTAATTAGAGAGTATTGTGAGGAAAAATGTAGTTTAGCATCTTGATTTTTCTTGGTTTCTTTGTGAATTGTACAAAGAAGTAGAAATTGGTAGATATGGTAAAAACTTGTTATTTTTCTTACAATACTTGGGGGTTTGGTGAGTACAAATTCTATATAATTGTAACAATTTATTATATAGTGAAAAGTTTTGGCAAGGTCCGTGGACGGAGGCAAGTTGCCGAACCACGTAAATTTCTGCGTTGTTGTTTTATTTTCTGGTTTGCTCAATTATTTCTTGAACATAAAAAATTCATGTGAGTTAATTAGAGAGAAAATTTGTGTGTAATTCCCAACAGACCATATACCTTTTCCTAGTCAATTCTATTTTCTAAAGGTTAAGTATCCGTTTGGCATATCAAATAAATTAATTTATAAATTAGTTTATAAATTACACAATTTTTTAAACCACAAACATTTTCTCTCTTCAATTTTTAATTATTATTTTTTACCTAAGAACATAAATAAATCAATTTTAAACCATTCATTGTTACAAAGTATTATTCAAACAATAAATAGGTAGCTAAGGATACAATTTTCCCCTAAAGATGTGGACATATGGTTTGCCATTGAAAATGAAAGAGTAAAATCAATGGGTGGTCACCCAACTTTAACAAACTTTCTACACGTTCACCTGCTACTTCATAAGTTATCTCAATAACCACTCAACTTAACACGTAATTTTTGCTTAACCACCAAATTTTAAAAGGTAACACAATGATCACCCAACTTATAATGTAATTTCTACTTAAACAACTAACTTCAAATATTATATCAATACTCAACTAACTTACAATGTAGTTTCCCTCAATCAACACACATCAAAGTACTTCAATCTTTGACGGAATATCCAACATTGTAAACGTTTCTCAATCGTGGCGGATGACTGTGTTAAATCCGGTCAACCACAGTAAAAAGATGTTCCTACTATACATTATGCATTTGAAATCAAAATTGTTCTTTCACAACCTAGAATTTGAAACCCCTCATGATGGATGTGAAACTACATTGTAATTTGGGTGGACATTGAGGTACCATTTGAAGTTAGATGCTTAGGTAGAAAAATATTATAAGTTGAGAGTGATAATTGAGATATCTTTTAAAATTGAGTAGTTAAACATAAATTATATTGTAAGTTGGGATGTTTTAACTTTTAAGTGTAAACCTTGTCGAAGTTGGGTGTAGGGATGTCAAATGAGCCAGTCGGCCGGCTCGGCCCGCAAAGGTAATGTTAGGTCTGGCCCACGAGCCAGGCCACGATGCTCGTTTGGGAGACGAGACGAGCCGAGCCGGGCTCGTCTCCCGAAGAGCCAGCCTAAGTCTGGCTCGTGTTCGTAAATTTTTTTCTTCAACGGGTGGTTAGATGGCTACTACTAATACTAAAATAATTGAAAATATTAAAAGTAAAACCCTCCTCCTTTAATTCGGGTTTGGGATCAGCCTACATTTAATTTCTTGTAGGCGGAGTTAAAATTGAGCGCGAACAAAATGTTATGTATGCAATTTTTTATTTAAATGAATTAAAAATACAGAAAAGGAAAAATACATATATTATAGATAATAGTTAATACTCACCAATACAATTGTTCTCTGAATTTCTCGACCATAATTTCACTTATCTTATCTTGTAATCTTTTCTCCGCAAACTCCCAATCCTTCAAACACATTAAGACCTCCAGTATGTCTTCTTTAAGCCTTGACCCATTAGCAAGTTTTCTCCACTTAAAGTTTCTTGTGACTTTATCCTATTAACTCTGTTGAACTTTATAAATATGTTTATTGAAGAAAGAGTTGGTTTAGGTGAGCACGAGAATGCACCTTTGGTTAAGTCCCTTTGCAGGAGGCTCGAGCTTCCAATTGGGGAAATTGGCATGCAATGTGCTTCCAATGTCAACCATGGCAGTAAGCATATTCCATTTGATCCCGGCGGCCGGATGTATTCCCATTCGTGGAAGGAGCGACCCCCCGATCAAATAAACTCAAAATTGCTACCCTGCGATGTTGGAACCTCTCGAGTTCTTGGTAACGCCTACAAATTGATTTTGCACGGTGAGTATGAAATTTCAGTTATATTTATTGTGTCTGAATTTTTTATTTTTTTTATTGTAGATGTCGATTCGTGGTCGAATCTCTTTCAAGATGGAGGAGATGATGAGAATCGCGAAGATCCAACTTCATCGCATGAACCTATGGTCCGCAATGTTTCAAGATTAAAGGTCAAGGAATTTCACACTAGTGCAATCAAGTCAGATTCGAGGTCGAATCCTTTCCAAGAGGGAGGGGATGATGAGAACCGAGAAAATCAAATATCGATGCACGTGCCTGTGGGACCCATGACGAGATCCGACGTCGAAGAGGTTCAAGATTCGAGGCTAGACAATGTGAATAAATCATGAAAAGAAGCCAAAAATGAGAAGCTTGGAGTTTCAACCAAGTTCGGTCGATCGAACTTTCTTCCGGTCGACCAGTCTTCTGCAGAAAAATTTTTGGTTCAGCCTCAGTCGCGTTCGGATGAGTGACGGTCGACCGAAAATCCCATTTCGGTCGACCCTGTGATCGACCGAAACACTCCGTTTTACAAAAACGGGGTTTTTCATGCAAATTCTAAATTTGCACATTTTGCCCATTTTGTACATTATATACATATTCTTTTTCATTTTGTAAAAATAACTTGGTAGTTCATTGTAATGCTCTTGAGAGCTTAGTCTATAGAGACTCTTTTTGAGGTAAGGTTAAACCTCCTTTGTTCTTGTATTATTCTTGGAAGTTAATCAACTTTACTTGAGTATTATTATTCTTGTGTTGTTGTTTATTTTTCGCCACCTTGGAACTTGTTTGGTTGATACCCATTGGGCTAGGGTTAGTTTAATCCTTGAGTTTTGGGTTAGATTTAATTTTAAACTTGGGTTAAGGTTTTATTGCTTTATTTACCACTTTAGCTTTCTTGGGATGGTATTAAAATTGTTATGGAAATTTTCGGTCAATATACCGAAGGTGTTTGCAAATTTGGTAAACCTATCTTTACATTATTGTTGTTAAAAAAAACGAAAAATTCAAGAAAAATTGGGGAAAATTTATATGCCCATGTGTATTTGTTGATTCTATGTATTGGATATATTGATTGCGAGTTGTTCTGAAAATTTCATTATTCATTCACTACAAAACCTACACTTTCCAAATTGTGTACTCAAAGTGTTTGATAAATTGTCCCAATGAAAAATACTTCATTAATGCTTTGTTGTTCAATGCCCATTTATTGATAATTACTTAGGGCTATCCAATTCCCATCATTGAGATTGTGTTATCAACATCTTATTCCATATATCACTTGGTCTATACATTGGGAAATTGTTGATTACTCATTCCTTCATTGTCCAAATTTGAGTTGTTGGGGGTTTTCATATATCCACATTATATCCATTAAAGGTCATTCAAGATTGAGTACAAAGTGTTTGATAAATTGCTTCATTGAAAATTACACTCTTGTACTTATTTGCTCCATATCTATGCCTTATCTAATACTTTTGGTTATTCAATCCCATTACTAAAATTGTGTTCCTAGCATCTAATCTCACATAAATATTGTTCCTTTTGAGCTTAGTAAGCACATAAATTTCATTTGTTATTGTATCTACTTGTTATAAATTCATTCTTCCTTGTTTGTAATCATTGACTTCACAAGAATTATACTTTGTGTTTTAGTTGATTACCTTCCTTGGAGAACTTGAGAAAGGACTTTCTGAGTGGAAAAATGCAAGAGTTGTGAGCTCAATAGAGAGTAAAAGCCTAAATTGAGTGAAACACGAGTGAAAATTTTTCTTGTGAGAACACTTTCAAACTTACACACCATGTCAAATTTCAATACTCAAACTCAAGATTTAAAGTACTTTTTACAAAATCTTTCAACCCCCATGGATAGACAAATGGAGAAGATTGGGGGTGGGTTGGAAAGTTTGGAAACAAGAGAGGGAAATCCATCAACTAGTAGAGAGGAAGAAAGAAGGGATAATCAAAGAAGAGTGAGGAATAATTTTGGGAACATTATGTATAAATATGGGAGTATGGAACAAAATGGGAGCATGTATAGGAGAAGAAGAGAGCAGTTAGAAGGTAGGAGAAATGGAATTGATGAAAATATTGATGGTGTGAGAATGCAAAATTCATCACTCCATGGAATGGGTAAAAGTGGAGAAGTTGAAGGAGATTGGAGTATGAATAGGAGAAGAAGAGAATGGGTAGATAGGAGTGGAGATGGGATGGATGAGAAGGTTGATATTGAGCAAATGAAGACTTCATCATTCCATAGGAGGGAAGGTAGTGAAAGTAGAGAAGTAGTGGAGGAGATAAATGCTAGGTCACCACAATCTATGGCCCATACTAATGAGATGGAGGAACATGGGAAGGATAATTTCTACACTAGGTGCCTAGTGAGTGATAAAACATGTAATCTCATGATAGATGGGGAGATTGACACTAATTTGGTGAGTGCTAGTATGAATCATCATAATCCCTATGTATTGCAAATGTTGGGTGACGAGGGGGGAGTGAGAGTGAGTGAACAAGTTCTTCTTGCCTTCAACATTGGATCCTATTGTGACCAAGTGATATGTGATGTAGTTCACATGCACACTACACACATAATTTTGGGGAGACCTTAGCAAAGTGATAGGAGTGTGACACATGACAAGAGGAAGAACCAGTGTAGCTTCCAAATAGATGGAAAAAAGGTTGTGATCCTATCTTTGAGCCCGGAAAAAGTATGCAAAGACCAAATGAAGCTCAAGAAGGAATTCGAGGAAGAAAAAGAGAAGGAGAAAGAAAAAGAAAAGGAAAAGGAAAAAGAAGAAAAAGAAAGGGAAAATAGCAAAATAAAAGAGAATTCAATTGAGAAAATTGAAGAAAACAAAAATGAGAGCATGAGAGTTGGGGCCATGTCCCTAGAAAAAGGAAAGACAATGAGGGTTGGAGCCACAACTTCAGAAAAAAGGAGAGGTAAGAGAAGAACCGAGAGTTGAGGTTTCTGCCTCAGAAAAAGGTGAGGAAGTGATGAGTGCCACCAAGAAAATTGAGAGAAAAGATAACCCAAAAATATTCTTTACTCTTGAATATTCTAACACCTCACTCTCTAGCTTGGTTACTTCTTTGTTGCAGAAGATCGTTAAACATACTTATCAAAGCAACAAGGAGCTCCAAAGGCATGCCGTGTGGAAGAAATTCACGAAAACATTTTCCTAAAACAACGAGTACAACCGAGGTAAAGAAAATGGGATAACCAATGCAACATCTAGGAGGTATGTTCTTAACATTTCTTTGAATGCAAGGTTATTGTGTTTTGAATACATTAGAGGGTTGTATGATCTTGATGTAGATTTGACAAGTGTGTTGTTGACTTGTGAAAATGTAACATGTGGTAAGGATCATTATCATGATGAGTGCTTAATTTGTAAATGCAACTTTTTGCATGTGCCCAATTGCATAAGTACCAAATCTTTTTGTGAAAATGTTGCATATAGTATATTTCATGGGCATGTTGAATTCTTATTTTGTGAAAATATGCTTGACGTGCATATTGACTCTCTAAAGGAATTGCTAGTTAGGGGTGTCCATGGGAGAGATTTATTGGGATGTCTTGATGATAAAAGGACTTCGTTTCTAACATTTCTAGATGCTCCCTCATTCCGTGTTGAACATATTAAGAGCATGCATTTTAAATATCCGAATTTGTTAAACATTTATGAATCATGTTGTGAGCAATATTTTGATGGATTCTATGGGCATGATGATTATTTGTTTTGGAAAATTGGATTGTTTCTTTATAAATGTGCCATGCATGAATTGCTAGTGGGAGGGGCATATGATGGTTGTTTGATGGAGCGATTTAAAATCAACGAGATCTTAGAGGTATTATGCGATCAATTTTATGGGCCTAATTTGAAGATTGGTGTTGAACATGTTTGCACTTGTCGTACATGCCTAACTTGCAAAATGGCTAAACTCAAGTTTTTGCCCCAAGAATTTTATACATATTTGCCCATCATGAGTAAACCTTGGATTACTAATCCTATAAATTTTATAGCGGGTTTACTTGGAACAAAGAAAGAAAATGATTCTATTATTGTGACTGTTGGTAGGAGTATTAAAATATCACATTTGATTGCATGCCATGAAACCAACAAGGTCATCAACATAGCTAATCTTTTCTTTCGGGAAGTCGTGCATTTGCACGAAGTTGGTGCTAATTTTGTGGTTGTTAAATTTGCTTACAATTTAATTGCTCATCATATTAGCAAGTTTTCTCCACTTAAAGTTGTTTGTGACTTTATCCTATTAACTCTGTTGAACTTTATGCGTATATTTATTGAAGAAAGAGTTGGTTTGGGTGAGCACGAGAATTCACCTTTGGTTAAGCCCCTTTGCAGGAGGCTCGGGCTTCCAATTGAAGAAATTGGAATGCAATGTGCTTCCAATGCCAACCATGGCGGTAAGCATATTCCATTTGATCCCGACGGCCGGATGTATTCCCATTCGTGGAAGGAGCGACCCCCCGATCAAATAAAATCCAAATTGCTACCCTGCGATGTTGGTACCTCTCAAGTTCTTGGCAACGCCTATAAATTGATTTTGCACGGTGAGTATAAAATTTCAGTTACATTTATTGTGTCTGAATTTTCTATTTTTTTATTCTAGGTGTCGATTCGTGGTCGAATCTCTTTCAAGATGGAGGAGATGATGAGAATCGCGAAGGTTCAACTTCATCGCATGAACCTGTGGTCCGCAATGTTTCAAGATGAAAGGTCGAGGAATCTCACACTAGTGCAATCAAGCCAGATTCGAGGTCGAATCCTTTCCAAGAGGGAGGAGATGATGAGAACCGAGAAAGTCAAATATCGATGCACGTGCCAGTGGGACCCATGACGAGATCCGACGTCGAAGAGGTTCAAGATTCGAGGCTAAACAATGTGAATAAATCAAGAAAGAAGCCAAGAATCAAGTTGGAGCAAAAAATGAGAAGCTTGGAGTTTCAGCCAAGTTCGGTCGACTGAAATTTCTTCCGGTCGACCGATCTTCTGCAGAGAAATTTTTGGTTCAGCCTCAGTCGCGTTTCGGCTGAGTGACGGTCGACCGAAAATATTTCAGTCGACTAGTTCGGTCGACCGAAACACTTCGTTTTACAAAAACGGGGTTTTCTTGCAAATTTCGAATTTGCACCGTTTGCCTATTTTGTACATTATATACACATTCTTTTTCATTTGTAAAAATAACTTGGAAGTTCATTGTAATGCTCTTGAGAGCTTAGTCAAGAGAGACTCCTTTTGAGGTAAGGTTAAACCTCCTTTGTTCTTGTATTATTCTTGGAAGTTAATCAACTTTGCTTGAGTATTATTATTCTTGTGTTGTTGTTTATTTTTCCCCACCTTGAAATTTGTTTGGTTGATACCCATTGGGTTAGGGTTAGTTTAATCCTTGAATTTTGGGTTATATTTAAACTTGTCGCTTTATTTACCACTTTAGCTTTCTTGGGATGGTATTAAAATTGTTGTGAGGATTTTCGATCAATATAACGAAGGAGTTCGCATCACCTAGTTAACTCACTTGGAATTTCATCTGAACTATTATATGTACTAGAATAACTAGAACCACTAGAAAAGTAAATCACTGTCTTGAATTTGTATCACATTAGTGGTGGGAGCAATTCTTCTAACATTTTTGCCTGACCTTTTCGACATTGATCTTGTACATTTTACATAAACATTTTTCTAATATGTGCATGTTAAAGGGGTCCCAAAAGTTAATTGCTTTGATATTGCATTTATGGTGTGTTTAATTCCCCCTAAATTTATTTTAGGGTCCATAATCTTTGCCAATGGAAACAAAGTTGGCACATCTTCCCAATATTTTCTAAACTTAGTCTCCATTGCTACAATGATTTCATAAAAAATTGGAAATGTTTTGTACATGTTAAAATTATTACCAATGTAATAAAAATACTTCAACACTAAAAAACTAGTGAGATAATAAACACCGGATAATTTGTTTGTAGCATCGTAAAATGGTTTCAAAAAAGTTTTAATATGAAATACAAGTTCCTAATTATTAGTCTCCAAATCAAAACTTGAGTCGTGTGAGTGTCGACCATTGTAATATTCACATATTAAATTCTCCTAACCTTGATAGTATTCAATCATTAAATAAGTTGAGTTTCATCTATATCCAACATATGTAACAAATGATTGTGCTGGCATACAGTTTTCTGCACAATGTGCATCAAAAACTTGTTTTCTAGAAAATACTATCATAATGAAATTGCAAGCATACCTAATTTTTTTCAATTGATTTTCTATAAACTTAAGACCATTTTGAGCTATTAAATTAAAAATGTAACACACACAACGAACATGAAACAAGACTCCATCAAATTCAGGATTCATGTAGCTAGATAATCTATCTATAACCGCTTTATTAACATAAGCATTATCTAGTATAAAATTACAAACTTTACTATCACATTTAAATTCTTTAAGAATTGTAAGTAGTACATTGAAAATATTTGTTGCATTATGTGGGTAATCAATAACTTTAAATGTCATAATTCTTTTGTTCATTAACCAAGTATCATCAATGTAATGACAAGTAACAGCTACGTAACCTTTATGATTATTGTCAGTCTACAAGTCCGAAGTAAATGATAAGTTACCATTATATTTATTTAAAACATCTATAAAACTTTGTTTTCTCTCGATATATTTAGCAATTCAATCAGCTCGTAAAGTATTTCTAGAAATAGGTTTGTACCTGTGTTGGAGATACTTTTGAATGAAATTCGTGAATTGTGAACATTCTACAATTGAAAGCGGGAACTCAACCACTCGATATGAACATGACCATCACTTCCCGACTCGCTAGATCTTGGTTGAAGACTCAATTGGTTAGACTCGATTGACCTAATTGTAGAGTTGACTGATTTACTTTAACCGAAATAGGTTTTCGACATCCTTTACAGTGTCTGTTGAGGTGTGTTGTGCCCCTACCATTCTTCCAAGAGAAAAGTTCGCCGCAAGTTTTACATTGTGCTTTATGTACCAATACCGTGTTCTCATTAGATCTTTAGCTGTTGTTTTAATCAAATTGAAAAAATTCCAGCAATTCGATGTTTTCAACCTTTTTTGATTTCTGTTGGAGTTTACCATCGTGCTAACGGAGTCGGACCCATATGCAATAGTGACATCTTCATCAACAATGTCATCGAAATTAAGAGGAGTTCTAGTATCTATATCTTCGATTTCATTTTTCAAATCCACCAAATTTTCAGGAATTGGAATATCGTTGAGACCGAAAAATTCATCAACAAATTGGTTAGAAGAATAACCATGAGATTGTAAGTGTGCCATTAGAAATAATAAATTATAAAATTTGGAGATGGAAATGAAATTTGAAATTTGAAATAATATTGTATATTTGTATGTGAAATATTATAGTACTGGCCACTAGAATAACTAGAAGTAAAAGTTGAAGATTGCAATTGAGTTAAGATTTGAGACTAAGAGACTTGAGGGAGTTGAGACTTAAGAGAGTTTAGTTGAGATTGTAAAAAAAAATATCAAATCAAAATGAGTATTTATAGATAAAAAAAAAAAGAATTACATCCCAATCGATCTTGGTCTTGTGACTGTTTGAGCGCTCACGAGCCATGGGCCGGCTTGCACGCCGGCTCATGAGAAAGGATCGCGAGTCGGCACATTTCGCTGTCCGTTGGACTAGTTCTTGAATTTAACGAGTCGAATTCGAATTGTTCAATATTTAAAATTTTTGTCCGATCTAAATCCAAATCAGTTTTTTTACGAGTCCGTTTGCCACCATGAGTTGGATGATTACTAGACTACTAGTTGAATTTCTTCGAAAATGAAATGTTCTTACAATGACAAGAAGGTGTACGAACATAAACCCTACTGTGTTCCTGTCCTCGTCTCTTTCATGTCTGAAATGACATCTCTGCCGACAGCTCGAAAGGTCGCTTTCTGAAATCTTCGTCTGCTTTTACTACCTTAACCATTTGCACCAAACAGGACCTGACCGGAACACAATTCAATGTTACGACTTTATAGACGGCCCTTTTTCATTCATTAGCTTACCCCAAATCTTGTGTTATCTGACAAATATAAATTTAAAATAAAGATAAAAGATTTTGTTCTTCCCATTGCACATGGCGTGTCAATTGTTTTGGCGCTTCTTGTCTTTGATACGGAGTGTTTTGTTTCTTTCTTTGAGGTAAAAAAGGTGTCGTTTAATATCTTTAAAAAAAAAAAAAAAAAGTGTCGTTAAATAGCAATTATAACATGCTCGGTGAGTGGTAAAATTACTTATAAATAGTTGTTTATAAATAACGATATAATAATATTTTATTGATCAATTTTCTTGAAAAATAAAAATGGTGAACGAAAATTTTTGATTAGCCAAAATTGTTGACTTTTCAATAAAGTTGTCCAATGAAATATGCCAGGTGATCGTTTATAAATCTCTGTATGTTTAAAGTTTTGTATTTAAAAACATGTTTTTTATATATTTTCAAGATAAAATATGTGGTTGAAAATTAAAAAGAGAAAATATGTGTGGTTAAAAAATTGTTTGGAGATTGTGTTTTAAAAAACATTTTTAAACAAGTTTACCAAATATAGGCTAAATTTTATTAGGAAATTTTACCAAAGAGAGGCTAACCTAACAATCAATTTATAGTTTGATTCTCTAAACTTTGAAAAATGTTGTAGTTAGACAATTGATTCAATTTGCTGTCTTTCTTTTTACCAAACTAAAACGATGATCTAATTGAAAACATTTGTAAATTTAATAATAAGTCCAAACTAAAATACAATTTGTTGGTAAAAATACTTTTTAAGTACAAAGTTTATTCACCTTAGAAATCATCTTATCAAATATGATTTGAAATATCTAAACGTTGAGAATTCGAAATTATATTTTATTAATACAATTATTATAAAATAAAAATAAACAGTGAATTTAGCTTTTCAAATAATAAAAAAATAAATTCACTATATTTTTAAAAAAATGTTTGTTGGAAATCTTTTTATATTTTAACAGTAAGGGGTAAATATCAATGTTTTCATGTCCAATCCAGCATTGACTCGACCAAGGGATCGAGTTAGAAGGGTAACTCGAGGTGGACTCAAACATTAAATAATATTAAAAAGGTTTTAAAATATGAAAAAAAAAATTCAAAATCTGGGTCCGAATTTCCCTGGTCAATCGGGTTGTTGACCGAATTTGAAGAGACCGGATTTTAGGTGTCACCCAGCCTGATTTTTGGTTTGAATTGTAGTTTTCCAATCGATCTAGTCGGCCGGGCTGGGCCGACCCGAGTTTGGAAAAAAAATTGTAAATATATATAGAAACAGACATGCCACAAAGGTTCTTAAAAAACATGTTTTCTTACGTTAAAGTTTTTTGTTTAAAAATAAAGAATATAATATTCTCAAAATAAAATATATGATTAAAAAATAATTTTAAAAAATATGTAATTAAAAAGTAATTTGAGAAAAATATGTCGTTTAGAAACATGTTTAAAAATAAATCATATATTTATTTCCCCTTCAATCGACCGAATATTTTGACCTTTCAATATGTATAGAACTTCACAGTTTACGAGGGTCCCTTGTCCCTGCAGCCTGCATGCAATTCTATTCTATTCACGAGATCTCTGAAGGTCTCGGTCTCCTCAAGATTTTTGTAGGGAAATTTTTCTTTTGTTTCCTTGTCTTTTTATTTTTTAATTTTTTTGGTGTAACAATTTTATAGACCCATTCATGAAGTATTGACTTAAATGAGGCTATAAGTTCAAATTTCTTTCTTGAAATTTTTTAAATTCTCTTTCCAATCATCTTTTAATTTAAAAATTTAAACATAAGAAAGCTTTGAAAAAGTGAGAAGTGTTCTATATATGTTCGTATATAGACCGTGGTGCAATATGATCTTTGCAAGCCGTAAAAGGAGGAGTTGATTGATCAAAGTCACAAACCCAACATTCAAAGCTTTTCGAGTGTTGGATAGTAGCTCGAGTGGTGTATTGTATTGTGGTTGCTTACAATGGTTTATTTAGTCCTTCCAACGTGTAGGTAAAAACTAAGGCAGCCTGAATTCTAGCCAAGAACTTAGGATAGGAGAATACCACAAGATTCTTCGTCTGATGCTCTATTCATGAAAAAGACATTAGAGAATCAATGGAGAGGAAAGTTTGAGTAACGAAGTGTTCACTCGATCTTCATATGTCCATAACCCTAGCATATTATCATTTTGATCGGGATAGTTCTACTCATCGTTTGATTTCAATTAGTAAGAAGGGCCCTGAGCCCAGAAACACAATATGGGCCCAACTATACCTTCATGACTCTAAATTCACGGATTCGTAACTATCCCTCTCGTGGTACTCCAACATCCCCATGAATTGATTATTTATATAATTGTGTTTGGTAGTGTTGAAAAAGAGTTTTTTTGAATTGAAGAGAGATTTTTATGAGAATGGATGATCGAAAAGTAAAATATTGTGGATTTGACTTTTAATGGATGGTTGAGATTAAGTACTGTAAAAAAATGTAAAATTTAATGAATACCAAATAAGGGCATAATAGTAATTGAAACCTCACAAAAATACTATTCATCTCAAAGAGATTTGGGATTAGGAATGGCATGGCGGGGCGGGGACGCCCATAATCCCAGTTTACGTCCTCATTTATTATTATATAAATGCTTTTGTCAATTAATTTTTTTATAATGATTATCTAATATCTTAGTTATACAAATTCTTTTCTTAAAAAATGATTATTTTACAAAATTCTCATGTAATAGTTCTAAAGAATGATTAACATTAATTAAAAAATTCATAATAACTTTTATAGAGTTGTACAAGTTTAATTATGTTAAGAAATATGTTTGGGGAGAATGATATGAAACTTGTTAGAGTGATAGACGAAGAGTAGTATCGAGTTGAAATTTAGAGTTTGGTTGTGAAATTATATATTTGGGCGTCGGGTGGTTCATGACACCTCTGTTTGGCAACTCATTATAATGAGCAGCCGTCATTTTTTTGAATTTCGAGGTAAATTTTGTAGTTGAAAATTGAAGAGAAAATGTGTGTGATTAAAAAGTGATTTGAAAATTGTATAAATTATAAATTGTAATAATTACTCATTATAATGAGTTGCCAAACGGTGCCAATTTGTTTGAATTTTTTGAATTGAACTTATTAATCGGGGATGGTCTGGGGCGGGGATGAGGATTTGATAGCAATTCCCATCTCCGATTAGGTATACTTTTTCATCCTCGTCCCCAGCCCATCCCAGTCATTGTTGGAGATTCTCCTCCCCGTTCGAAGCAGGTCCTTGTCGGGTTCGGGGATTTTCTCGCCCCATTGTCATCCCTATTTGCGATATTTGTTTATTTATTTTTTGAGAACTTCACATATTTAGGTTCGATCTGAACGGAAAAAGAAAATGGAGTACCTATCAACATATATTTACAGATCTAAAATTACGAGATAATTCTTTTCATTTTGGTGAAGGAAGGAATTGACATATCTTACACGACAATATCATTATTTGGTCCAACATCATATTTGGATAAAATTCACAAATCACATTCAGTTTCTTTATCATTGTAATAATAATTGAATACTGATATTTGAATATAAAAGGTGTCATTTAATGTGTCAGCCCCTCACATGAATATGTGTGGGGTCGGCCTCATAATGAGCGACCACACTCACCATGTGAGAGGTAACACTTGAGATGACACCCTCTATGTTCATATAGTATGATTCATAATAATTATCAATTATGTTGAAATGATTTGCACAAATGCATTAATGCCATTTAATTGAGCAGTAGAATATTGAGTCAAAGTAGGAAAGGTACAAGCCCCGATAATAGAGGTCAACAGAACAACCACTTTATGCAGGTCATAAGTAGTAAATACAAGCACGCCGCAGAATGAGAATCACACTCTTCTCGTTATTCTCTGCACCTTCACGTCCGGTTTTACCGGTACAATTAATTATTTTTCTTATATTTTATTTATCAAAATTCAGAGAAAAAAATAGTAAAAAAAGACACGTGCCCAAGCGGTGGCAAATACCAGAGAAAAGGAGAAAAGAAACTTCACAAATCAGAAATTGATTATTTGGTTGAGTGTTGCGAGAGAAAAGTTATACTTACACCTTATATATCTTACTTTTTGCATTTTTCCTCTGTACCAGATTATATTTTCCAGGATTTTGTTGGCATATTCTAATTTTTCTAAATCCATTGAAGAATAGAGAATCTATGCAGCAGTTCTCTGCAGATTGCGATCGAGTTGCTATTGATTATTAATCTATGTAAGCTCCTATGTCGCTTTTCCAACATGCATATATATATATATATATATATATATATATATATATATATATATATAGCATGCGATGATTGCATAATTTTATGGTTAGAAAGAATCTTCTGATGCTTTCGGATTGAGTGAGAGGTGAAATCGGAGGAAATTTACTGGCATTGTTAAGTTTTGAGTTTACGAGCATTGCTGTTGAATGAATTTGACGTGTGATCTGAGTTTAATCTAATGATCTCTCCCTTTTCACTATTTTATTAATTCAACTTCCAATTGCGCAATTTTTTAATGTGTCGGTTGAATAGTTTAAATTGAATGGGCTTTGCGTTAGTTTTGAAATATTTTGCTGTGATTTTAACATCGCATGATTGAACTGGATGACATCATTGGATTGATACTTCTCTGAGAAATTTTTACAACGAGTTCGGGAACTTATTTATAATATCTTTTCTTCCAGTGAAATATTTTGAAGTTCCTAAGTAATTTCTGGATTACAGTTTGGTACTGAATTGCCACTTTCACTACTGGTGCAGTACAACAAAAGTTTTGATGCTTTTGCTTGGAAGTCTCTTTACTTTCATTGAACTTTGAGGATCGAGTCATTTATCTTCTGAAACTGGCTAAAATGTCAGGTACATTAATTTGTTATTGTATTCTATGATATCTGCCACTGTTCTTTGTTGTTCACTATAGTTACATGATAATTGATATTGCAGGTCTAGAAGAGTTAGACTCATATGACGGCACAAAAGAGAAGACATCAGATTTTCAGAACAATGAGGATGAAAGACAGAGGTCCAAAATTGGGGCTTTAAAGAAAAAGGCAATAAATGCTTCAAACAAGTTCACTCATTCTCTCAAGAAAAGAGGGAAAAGAAAAATTGATTACAGGATTCCTTCAGTCTCCATTGAGGATGTGCATGATGCAAAAGAGGAGAGTGCTGTCTATGACTTGCGTCAGAAACTCCTTGACAGAGATTTGTTGCCTGTTAAACAGGATGACTATCATACTTTGTTGAGGTGATTTCAATTTCAATTTATTTGTTTATTTATTAATTTTGTTGGAATCTCTAAAATCTCCAATATCTCCCGAGCAATCATTAAATTCTATTGAAATTCTTGAATATGTTAACTCTTGGGTCAATGAACAGTAGGTAGTTGAAAGTGGAGGAGCTCCTTTCTAGAATGCTGGTCTTTTCATGTTCACAGCCATACTTTTAAGAGAATAAATCAATTTTTAGCTGCAATTTTCTTTGTTCTGATGGAATGTTCTTTGCTTTCTTGATTTGCAAGAGCTTTTGAGCAAAAAAATGCGTTATCAGAATATAGCTTAGTACTTTTTATTGAAAGAAACTTATTCCATACCGTGATTTATGCATGATCTCTTGCACATATTTCTTGAGTTTATGTGGCATTTGGATTAGTAGGTTGTTATTTGTACCTAATTTGGTTGCACAAGGAACCAGTGGTTAAGTCTTGAGCTCTTATGTGTATTATGCAGATTTTTGAAAGCAAGAGACTTTGACATTGATAAAACCATACAAATGTGGGAAGAAATGCTTAACTGGAGGAGAGAGTTCGAAGTGGATACCACACTGGAGGTAATTTGTTATTATTATTGTTCGGTAACACTGTATCAATATATAAATTGATTTATTTATATTTATTATGTAAAGTGTGGTTAAAAAATGGAGAGAGAAAATGTGTGTGGTCAAAAGGTAGTTTGAAAAATTGAGTTGTTTATAACTTGGGTTCTATTTGACAGCTCAAATAACTAGAATTTGAATTATAATGTATATGTATATTATTTGGGTTTTCTAGGTAAGATATGTAGTTAAAAAATATGAGAGAAAATGTAATATGAGAAATTGTGCTCATTATAATTTGAAATTTAAAACATACTAGCCAAACGGAGCCTTGGTTTATAAATTATAATGATTACATTAAAGAACTATATCTTCACCTGCACAATATGCTAGAGTAGGGAGTACTTGTCAAAATTATTGGGGATTTTATTTTGGACACATTTCAGGCATCTTTCATCCTTTTTCTACAGTCACATGAAAAATTTTTGGAGGGAGAAATAATATTTTTATTTATGAAGTGCTTTGTAAAAAGGATTACAAGCTTTAACTATATATAGAAAATTAACCTCACAAATCTAACAACTTGAATCTAGCACATCCTAGTGCTTTCATTTCAACTAATATTTCTACAGAATTCAGTTTCTTTTCTATTGGTGATATCAGATTGTTGTTATAATCTGTTTCTACTTTGAATCTTCAGGACTTCGAATTTGAGGAACTGGAAGAAGTCTTGCAATATTACCCTCAAGGATATCATGGAGTTGACAGGGAGGGCAGACCTGTTTACATTGAAAGGCTTGGAAAAGCTCACCCAAGCAAACTAATGCGCATCACCACAATTGACCGCTACTTAAAGTATCATGTTCAAGAGTTTGAGAGGGCACTGCACGAGAAGTTCCCAGCCTGTTCTCTTGCTGCAAAGAGGCGGATCTGTTCAACAACCACAATCCTGGACGTGCAAGGCCTGGTAAGTTGATTCGACTGACATCAATTTCCCAATTGAATGCTTTTTGTTCAAGTTATGCCTTTAAAATTCTTGTTAGCTTTCTGATGAAAACACACTTAAAAAATACTATAAATATTACTATCATTGAAAGTTTTACGACACATGTTCCTGGGGTTGACTTATATATTTGGATTTAGCAAAAAGTTAGCTTTGCAGTATTTATGTTTATGCACCAAAAGATTAAATTGATTAAGCACCTTTACTGTTAATAGGATTAGAAGAATGCTACTCTGTTGATTGAATGGGGAGTAGTGCACTGTGCATATATTGTTTCTCTAGTTCTTGGGAGGTTTTCTTTTCCTTTTGATGACCTGTATTATAATGGTATTTCGATTTTGTTGTGTAATAATTGACGTAATTTATACGTGCAGGGAGTTAAAAATTTCACAAAGTCTGCTGCTAGTCTACTGGCAGCCATGGCAAAAATTGACAGTAGTTACTATCCCGAGGTATTGTTAGCTTATTCATGTGTAAAATATTCTATTTTTAATCCTGATGAACCCCTTCAACAATGGTCTATTTGCCCATAATTGATTCCAATAATTATTTGCAGACACTCCATAGTATGTTCATTGTTAATGCTGGACTTGGTTTCAAGAAGGTTATTTGGCCTGCTGCACAGAAGTTTTTGGATGCAAAAACCACTGCAAAAATACAGGTAAAGGATTTTCTTTGGCTTTTGTTTCCCTTGCTTAATTTACTCTACATCCTTTGCTGTATTAACTGCATTTTAATTGACTGCATATTATGTTTTGTTTTTGCAGGTTTTGGACCCCAAGTCTATGGGGAAACTACTGGAGGTCATCGATCCAAGGTTATTCCCACCCGCCCTCCTTTTTTTTGGTTAAATGTGATTTTCGAGAATAACAAGATCTAATGCTACATTATTCTACACCCAGTCAATTGCCCGACTTCTTAGGTGGATCGTGCACTTGTTCTGTTGATGGAGGTTGCCTAACTTCCAATCAGGGTCCATGGAGTGATCCTAAAATAATGAAGGTACATATGTTTCAGAGAGTGGCTCGTCTATTTCTAATTTCTTCATTATGTAACTCTTAAATTATCCATTGTGACTGAAGTATAAAATTTCTCTCAATTTGTAGATTGTATATAATGCAGAAACAGCTCTTGTGAAACAGATGACCATAATAACCAAGGACCAGCAGAAAATGGACCCTTATTTTCAGATGCATTCACAGAAGGTAGTAATTTTAGGCTTTGATATACATTGGATTTTTGTCATCTGTAAAGTTAACATTTTTTCCCCCCTGTATTATAATATCAGGGGAAAATGAGTGAAGTGTTGACACTTGATTCAGGATCAGGGGACGATCCTTGCTTTCCAACTAGAAGAAATGTCTCTAGGTCTACACTGTTGGCTCCTGTTCTTGAAGAAGTAAGTTCAATTAGCAGTACTCAATTTGTAGAATGAAATTTCAGATCCTACTATGCTAGATATGTTACATTGATGTGCATTGCATTTCCCTATCGGCTGAAACAAGCCTGCATACTCTTACTTGATCACCTATATATACCGGTTCATAGATAAATCTTCATAGTGTGCTAGTGCTATGCATTCATGCTTTCTTGTGCATGATTTGTTAAAACTCAACTGATGCAGGCCTGGATACCCGATACTAGTATCTACTACAGTTGCAACGATCATTTTACTCCAGTTGACACAGAAAGTTATTATGAGAAAGGAATGGAAAATTTTCATCATCAGTCTTCTATTGTTGAGAATTCATGGAATTTGAATGGTGATGCAAGACGGAATTTAGAAGGTATAGGTTCTTTACAATCAAAATATGGTCATGCATTTTGCCAACAGAGGCCAGCCAGCAATCAAAGCAGGCATTATTAGTGTTCTTTCAACAGTGTGTAATATTAGATGGATTGAATCTAATTGAATGATTTTCATAGAAACGACTGCAAGACAATCTTGTGGAATGATCCTTCAAATATTTCTTTGTAATTGCATAGCTCAGGTATCTGTAGTTATTATTAGATTCAACATTCTACATGTAATTCTGGTAAAAATATAGGCATTCTACAAAAAGTTGCCAGCTATAGTATTTTATCAACACCTCTTTATTTCCTCTTCTTTTAGAGAAGTGTAATATAACTGCCTCAAAGACGTACTCTTTCTGAGTTGGTCATATTATTAAATTTCAATTCTGCATATTGTTTATCTTTCTTTACCTCTCTCTCTCTCTCACATCCTGGAGGCATCTCATTCAAAAGCCATTAAAGCATTTCTTTATGTTAGCTAGTCTAGGCACAAGTATGAAGTATGTCTCTGATTCCGTCTGTATTCTAATTATAGTCTCTGGAATATTGCTCCATTCTTGGGACTCATACCTTGTATGTCTTTTAGGTACTCTGGTTACTAATTGGTTTGACACAATCCAGGAGAAAATAAATTTCTCGTTCATGGCAAGAACATTAATATCTTTCATGGTCAAACATTTTGCCTTGTTCTGTAATGTGCCTTTTGAATACTGGAGAAGACAGACGAATGCTTATCCATCAAATGCATTGGAAGGTGAACAAAAACGAGATAGTCATCCACCAGCCAATGCTGAAGCTGTTTGTCAAGACCAGAACCTAGTACCATGTGTGCAACGTATTCAGAGATTGGAAACTTTGTTGGAAGAACTAAACAAGCAGCCTGCTGAAATTCCATTAGAGAAGGATCAATTGCTGAAGCAATCTATAGACAGAATCAAGTCCCTAGAACTTGACCTCGAGAAAACAAAGAGAGTAAGCATCCAGAATATTTACCTCGTCTTGTTAAAACCTTGAGCATGTATAATCGATCCCTTCTTGCGTTTTATTGCAGGAAATACATGCTACTGTGATGAAGCAGCTAGAGATTGGAGAGTTGCTGGAGAATATGAAGGAGTCCAGATTTCGTGTAAGTATTTTGCCTAGCAAATGTAAACTTATTTCTCTGGGAAATCCTCTTTCCAGTTCCATTGGAATTCGGATGCCAGTTATTTCTTTATTCGAGTAACTCTTTTTCCCGTTCTTGTTCCCATAATAGGCTTCTTTTAATAGATAATAATGTATTTCAACTTTTCCAATTATATTGGATCTAAAGGTTTCATTTTTAAATGACTCTGGTTTTTTCTTTTTACAGCAAAGAAAGTTGTGCAGTTAAGTTTCGAAAGCAGAGGTTGGAAAACCTTGTATGGCAGTGTCCTTTTCACTTCCTCTTGCTCTCACGCGTCAACAATCTCTTAGATGGAATCGAGATTAGACTAGGTGAAAAAGTTTAGCTTAACATTGCGCGATTTAGTCAATCTTCCTTATTGAAGTGGCTTCAGCATTTGTGTAGCGCAGTATTGAAAAAGAAAAGGGGTTGCAGCATTTTTTAGCTTTGCTGTCTACGTTCCCATGCATTGCAGTGGATATAAATGTAACTTAGTGAGATGTAGAGGCTCTTTGATCTATGGAAAAGATTTGATTTTTTGGATTTTTTTTGTTTTTGTTTTTTGATGGAGGTATGGTTTAAAAATGTTTGAAAAGTCAAAAAATGTGAACTTGATCAATAATGGATAGTTGAAATTGAATTTGAAAAATTTTGGTAAAAAGTTTCCATAAACCAACCAGGCTCGTAGTACATGAACCTCTCCAATAAAAGAATAGCCTTCTGCACTGCATCCCCTTTTTCTATGAGCTAGCGGTGGATCATGGACGCAACCCTCTTTGTTGAAATTATCTTCACTGATTCAGTCACTTGGTTTTACGAATTTGAATATTGAAGCAATCATGTTGATGATCTTGATATCATACAATAAGGGCAAGTTTGACATGAATTTTGAGAAGCCAAAATGGACTTTTGAAACTCGAAAACGGCTTCTATTCTAATTAGAACTTTTGAAGGGATATTACTTTCTACCTCTAAAACCTCTTTTAAAAGAGGAAACCGTTTTTAAATTAGTTTTCAAATACTAGCTTTCTATAGCATCTACAATAGATATGTTAAAGTATTTATTAGCGTCTCATGTTAACTAATAGTCACTTTTATGCCCATATTGAATATGTTAACATGTTTTTTAAAGGAATTTTATTAGGTGTATTGATAACTTGTTTGTTAAAGTTAACAAACATTTTAATATGTGACATGATAATCTATGTTGAAGACAGAAGAAAGAAATCTTAAATAGTTATTAATTGATTAATAGTTATTGATGAGTAAATTTAACACATTCAATGTGACACTCATATAATAGTTAAAGTTAAATTATAGATGTGACACTTAACATCTATTGTATTGTCTATATTGTAGTGTTTAATTAATAAAAGTTAACACATTCATTATGGATGCTCGAAAAGTCTTCTACCATAAGCAAATTTTTTGAAGGAAGCTCACCATATACGTTTTTCCTAAAACCTCTTTTGGAAGAGGAAATTATTTTATGAAGCTCCAATACTAGAATCAGAAGCAAAAACAATTTTTTTGTCAAGCGAGCCCTAAATTGAGAGTCAAAACTCAAGCATATAACTTAACTTGGTGAATCTTATAGGCAAAAAGCCAAAACCCATATGTATGGAGAAGTGGTTCACCATACTGCATTTACTTTGCAATTCACCATAATTCTGCGTCTGCAGATGCCTTCAAATTCACAGAACAACACACTTGTGAAACCACAAATCTGTAGAAAAGGATTTGTGATTCCTAGTTGTAAAAATTAAAATTCATGGCTAAACAATGTGAAGGGGTGTAACCCAATGTGTAAACAAAATGAGTAGCTCGAAACCTCACTTTCTGTTGAACCCTTGTTTAAACCCCATTAAACCAAATAGGGGCCAAAAAATTGAATCCGTATGGAACGGGAGATTTGAACCCGACGTGAATCGAACACGCAACCTTCTGATCTGGAGTCAGACGCGCTACCATTGCGCCACGGATCCTAGGTGTTGAAATAGCGTCGTTAAAGAAATATTTCAAACTGTCCTCCGAATACCTCTACCACCGTTAGTCCGTGACATCGTCGGATCGTTCCGCCGCCAATTTTCCTAGGTTTTAGAACCCACTCTTCGATTTCAATAACAGCCCACTTTAGCGTTATGGAGAGGGATGATGCTACGATTACCTCGAGGGTAAGTCCGAAGTGATTTTAGTATTTTTCTATTCAATCCAATTCTTTCTTGGCATTCCTAAAATCTTATACAATCTCAATGAAACATCTCATAATTAGGGATGAACAAATAAATTGCAAAATCAAATTAAACCGTAACAAACAATTTGATTTAGGTTTAAATTGTCAAAATCGAGGTTTCAAACCGTCATCCCGTCAAATTTTAAATAATAAAGGAAAACGTTCAATTTAAAGAAAATTTAACATATTTTTTTATTCTCAACAAATCAGAATTAAGAAGTAAAAGATTCATTTATTCAAATCTACAGTCATTTGAAAATGATTCATGCTCCTAAATTTCATAATTATCATTCAAACATTTGCTTAAAATAAAATTTAATGTAAGAACTAATTTCAATTTATTTAAAGAAAATTTATATGTTTGCTTCAATATAATTAGTTTGTTTATCAACATGAATTGATTCACAACAATTCATTCAATTAGAAATTGAATAATATTATTGATCTAGTTTCAACTCGAAAATTTAGACGAATATATATTTTTGAGCTTGCTTTGAAATCTTAATATTTATTCGTGGCAAACCGCAATTTCAACCAGTACTGAAACAAAAAAAATGATTTGTTTTAGAAAATAAAATATTTGGTTGATTTGAAAAATTATCAAATGATTTGACTTGAAATATTGCTACAAACCGTAATTATCCCTACAGAATAACATAGGAGTGATATAAAAGATTACAAAATTTTTAATCAAATTAAAGTTTTATTTGTTTCTAAAAGCTCCAGTTTGGTAAATTTATTTATAAACAATATCTTTTTTCAAATAATTTTTTAATCATATATATTTCTTAAAATTATTTTTCAACTATATATTTTATCTCGAAAACATCACATTTTTTATTTATAAAACAAAAAAGTTTACCAAACGCACGACTTTGATTTTTAAAGTAATTTGTTTTTATTGTCCTGTTGGAAAGTTTTTTGTTCCCCTTTATCAAGTTTCTTACAAATCTTTGACAAAAGTGTTAGAAAATTTTATTACAGATAATAATTTATCTATAATCTAAATAATCATCATGTTGGAATTATCAAGAATTAAATAACTGAAGCGGAAGCGTACCTTAATCAAACGTGATTCACAATAAACGATTCGGCGTTTGGATCTTCTAAATCGATACGTAGTCCGTATTTTCTCTCTGATGATGGGATGTCAGACAAGATGAACAGTACGTAGGATTCAGGGACCATAACCGACTTTATAAACTGAATTGCCAATTAACCTAATCCGGCCCATCATGAATTAGGTAATGGCCTGGTATCTACACATAAAAGCCCATACATTATTTTAGATGCATTAAAGCCCGATCTTTATAAAATCCTTATTAGATCACTTTAAATGGGCTTAACCAAAACCGATAGCCTTTTATTCAATATACAATAATTCACATATAAGCCCACACGATTGATTAAAATCCTTACAATCTCCCACTTGGGCTATATGTGTAACCTTACAATTGTGTATCAATCATAACCTTATGAGTACTTAGAATTTTGCTCTCATTACTGAATGCATCCCCAAACAATCCGGTCCATCAATAATATCAACATAGGATCAAAGCGGCTTTCGCTGCATTAATCGTAACTAAACCTTCAATGGTCACGTATATCGACATAACTGAATGACATAGATTAAGTATGGATGTGTAGCATGGAAATTACATGTAATGTGATCTTCAACATGCCTATTTCCAACTGGTCCAACTTTAGTGAGATCATCCTCAAACGAGTTCAGAGATAATAAACCTGAAACCTTACAGCTGTAAATAACTTTAACTTTAAACTGTATCCGAAAGGACAATAAATGTGTCTAATGCACCCAAAATACAAACTCCCACTGAAACCGAATATCCTTAAGAAATACAACACCCATATGAGTAATGTACTCATGAAAGACCTTATGTTGTAATACTTTAGTAAGCGGATCCGCAATTATGGAGTTTGTCCCAATGTGCTCTTATTGACACGTGTCCACTCTGAACTGTATCATTCACAACCAGGAACTTATGTCAATGTATTTTGACTTAGTTGAGCTCCTGTTGTTACTGGAATATAAATCTGCTGAGTTATTGTCACAATATAACTTTAGTGGTCTTTCTTTACCGTACAAAATACGCAGCCCAGTGACAAAATTTCGCATCTATATTCCATAATTAGATGCCCCCCAAAATTGCCACAACTGTGCTGCCAAGTGAAAGAAGCTAAAGTGTCTGTTAAGCACTCCATCCGGAAATAGCTCCTCCAACCAGCAGATAAATGTAGCCTTATGTGGATCTTTTACTTTCTTGGCATCTAGAAAAAATAGGAATCATAATACCATATGATCTCCAATTGATCCGATTTTTCTGTATGTGAGCATGTAATCTTTTGTTCTCTTTAAATACCTTATAACCCATGTTTGGCTGCTTTCCAAATGATCCATCCCAGGGTTACTTAAACATCTCCTTAGTATCCCAATAACGTATGCAATATCTGAACGCATACAAATTTGAGTATATATCGGATTCCCTATAGCTTAACTATATGGGAGCCTCTGCATTTCTTTAACTTCAAGATAACTTTTCGGGCATTAGTCGAGACTAAATTTGTCTCCCTTAGCGATAGGGCTGTCCCCTGATTTACTGTCTTGCATGCCAAACCTCTTAAGTACTTTATCGATATAGCCTTTTGTGACAATTCAAGAATACCCCGAGAACAATCCCGGTGTATCTGAATTCCTAATACAAAAGAGACGTCACCAAGATTTTTAATCTCAAAATTTTATGTGACATGCCTATATCATTAGTGGCAAGCAATATGTTATCAACATACAAAATCAGGAAAATATACTTACTCCCACTGAACTTGTAATACATACAATCATCAACAACATCAATCTCAAGACCAAATGAGATAATTGCTTGATGAGATTTGTATTACCCTTAACGGGAAGCTAGCTTGAGTACATAAATGGATTTCCTTAATTTGCAAATCATTTTCTTTGGGTCTACTGACACAAAGTTTACTGATTGCACCAAATAGATCGTCCCATCAATGTCGCCATTGAGAAACGCCACCTTAGTATCCATTTGATGTAACTCGAGGTCAAAATGTGCAACAACCTAACTTTTCTGAAAGAGTCTTTCATTGAAACCGAAGAGAAAGTCTCTTTACAATCAATGTCATCATTCTGTGTAAAGCCCTTAGATACAAGACGAACCTTATATTTTTCCACATTACCTATCGAATCCCTCTTGGTTTAAAAATCCATATAAGACCAATGGACTTCGTACCTTCTGGTAATGGGACAAGATCCCCAAACTTTATTGTCTTGCATATGCTTATACTCTTTATTTACGACATCAATCCACTTCCGAGAGTTAGAACCCTGCATGGCCTGATGGAATTGATTGGACCATCTTCCACCATTCCATTATTTTCCTTATGTTCTTGAAAAATACTATTTAAATTATCTGGAATAGCATTTTTTCCCTTTCTCTCGTGGATTTCCTTAATGGCTTTAGTTATTGAGGTTGTTGAGTTTGTACTTCTGAAATTTACCTTATTTTGGATGGGAGGTTCTTCAATATTGTCTAATTGAGGTTCCGGATATGCTTCTTGATCAATGACATGCAAAAAAACTTGCACGTTGTCAAAAGCAATAGTAGGAATCGAAACCGATCCTTCCTCAACTTATTCCTTAAAGACAATTTCTCTAACCTTATTTCTCCCCCCAAACTCAACTTCCTCAAAAATGTTGCAGTTCCAGTTTCAAAAATTGACTTAAGTGTGGGATTATAAAATTTAATAGCCCCTTAAACGCTCAGAATAACCAATAAAGTAGCTGCTGACTGTTTTGGAGTCCAATTTCTTTATGTGGCCTATAAGGCCTTGCCTTAGCTGGACATCCCCAAATGTAGAAATACTTTAGACTAGGTTTTTTTGCCTGTCAAAAGTTCTTAAGGTATTTTAGCAGGTGCTTTAGTTGGTATTATGTATGATCTTTCATTAAATGTCCAGATTTCTAACAAAAGAAACAGCCTTAATGTGTTTATGTGGTTTCTTTTGTTCTGAACCCTTAACAACTTTATGTTCTTTATTTCTTTTATTACCCTTGTCTTTAGAGGTGTTTGCCAAGTGAACACTTTCAGTTCTGTCCTGCTTCAACTTTTCTTCCTCTTGCACACAAAATAGAATGAGCCCATTTAGAGTTCATTTCTCCCTTTAACAGTTATAACTGACCTTAAATTGACTGAATTGTGCAAGAAGCTTGCACACTATGAAATGGGCTCATTGAGAGTTCATTTCTATTTTGATAGTTATAACTAACCTTAAATTAACTGTATTGTGCAGGAAGCGATATCAATACCAAATGCACGAGCAAGTCATTAGACAAGTCGAGTTTTAGTTCCTTAAGTTTTGAAGCAGTTTGAGACATCTACATGATGTACTTCCTTATTTTCCCATTGCCTTTACACTTTATTGAAATCAAGCTTTGCATAAGCGTGCTTGTTTCAGCTTTATCGTTTTTCGCAAAACGTTTCTTAGTTTCGGCAAGGAATTTATTGGCATCATTTACCTCCTCAGATACTATGCCACTAAAGGCTTCCGGAATGCCGCACTTAATGATCATGTGACTCACGTAATTTAAGCAATCCCACTTCTCAAAGTTCCTCATTTGATTAGATGAACTTTCATCCGTAAGAGGAGTAGGTTACTCAATCCTTAGTACACGGTCTAGATCGATGCAGCCAACGAAAAGTTAATGTTCTTGTTTTGATCCTTGAAGTTTATTCCATAAATATAGGGATTGATGAATTTGAGCTTGTAGATATACTACTAGCAGAATTTGAAACTGAATAGAGAACACTTAAATAAAATAGCTCACATGAGCACTTTATTATGCAAATCATATTTTCAAATAATGGTAGGGCCCATCACAAGATACCTAGCACAACATCAATATTTAGTCTTTGGACAGAAATATTGACTTGTAAGTGGTACTCTTGGTGTAGTAATCAAACACTGACAGTAAGACATGTCAACCAACAAACCTTTCTTTGGACCGATTTATTGATCACACGTAAAACCAAATAACCGTCACGTATTTATCACCACAAGTTCATGTGAAATTCGGGCCAAATATTGACCTTCCTTTGGGCCGATCAATATCCGCATGAAATAACACACAAACACCTAATTTTCCCTTAATGCAGTGATCAAACACTGACAATAAGACATGTTAACCAATAAACCTTTCTTTGGACCGATTTATTGGTCACACGTTAAACCAAATAATTGCCACGTGTTTATCACCACGGGTGCATGTGAAATTCGAGCCAAATATTGACCTTCCTTTGGGCCGATCAATATCCGCAATCAATAACACACACAAATGCCTTCTAATATTCAAAGTTAATTAATATCCACAAGAGAGGTTGCTTTGGCAACATGTTGCTTCAACTAACTTACTTTCGAATATTATATTTCTCAAAAGATTCCGATGTACCAAGATTTGAAACTGAAATCCATTGATTTGCATCTATATTTGATTTTAGGATTTGAATTATAGAATTCAAAACTTTAGAATAAAGCAATCCTTAAGTTGAAAGAGTCAATTGCAATATTCTTAAACTTTAGGTGGCCAATTCTGTAAAATTTTAAGCTTGAAGGGCTTAAATTACAATTTTCCCAAAACCTTATTAGCCAATTTAGAGAAATTCTAAACTTTATGTCCCAATTTGAAAGAAAAACAAACTTTAGAGGGCCAAAATAGGAAATTTTCAATCTTTAAAGGCTGATATTTGAAGATTTTAAAACTTTAGGAGCCAATTTAGAAAATTCTCAAATTTTAGGGACTTAATTTTAAAAAAAAATTCAAACTTTAAGGACCAATTTTGAAAATTTTCAAACTTTAGGGACCAAATTAAAGAATTTCAGAACTTTAGGTGCTGTATTAGAAAATTTTCAAACTTTAAGGACTGAAAATGAAAATTTTCAAACTTTAGGGACTGGATTAGAAAATTCTCAAACCTTAAGTGACCATATTAGAGAATTCTCAAGCTTTAGATGCTGATTTTGAAAATTTTCATACTTTAGGGATCAATTTAGAAAATTTTCAAACATTAGGGGCTGGATTCTAAAATTTTAAAACTTTAGGGACTGAATTACATAATTCAGAACCTTAAAAGCCCAACTTAAAAATTTTATAACCTTAGGGGCTGGAGTTACAAATTCCATAACTTGAAATGCCAATTTAAATAATTTCATAACTTTAGGGGCTTAGGTCATAATTATCATAACTTTCAGGGATTAACTTTAATTCCATAATAATATTATAGGGTCTTATTGTGCAATAAACTCACACATTCGAAATTGCCCATGAGTCCTCAGGATCTTCAAATTTCCATCTAAAAGCCCCTGCCTAAAATCGAACAGCAAGGGTTTATAACCCTAGCCGCAAACCCTAATCGCCGCCCATTTATTCGGAGATGGCGGCGCCACTACCGGGGCGGTTTCATCTCCATCGAGCGGCGTCCGCTGACACCGCGACAGCAATCTCCGTCGCAGCTCACCTCAGCGTCGCGCGCAGTCAGTCTCCGACGTTGCAACCTGCAGCGCCATCCACGGCGTTTCGTGCCCAGGCCAACTCAAAACCATCCTTAATCCATAATACACATCCCCAACATCCACAAATTCACAGGCAGTAATCGAATCCATATTCAATCCCCAAATCAAAATACTCAAAATCATCCGACTGAATTCATGAGGAAACAGACAGATATGCATATACATCACACAAAATATTGTCCAAAATTCACAGCGCAATTTCCAGATTTTTAAATCGATGATATATACACATACAGACATTTACAGAGAGAAAATGAATCAAGAAGTTTAATGTACATATTCAATTTCTCAACAATATGCAAACCGAATCTCAACAGATTTTATATATACGCGTTCAAAATTGATCTGATAATTCAACACGATGTTGGCTCTGATACCACTTGTTAGAAAATTTTATTACAGATAATAATTTATCTATAATCTAAATAATCATCATGTTGGAATTATCAAGAATTAAATAACTGAAGCGGAAGCGTACCTTAATCAAACGTGATTCACAATAAACGATTCGGCGTTTGGATCTTCTAAATCGATACGTAGTCCGTATTTTCTCTCTGATGATGGGATGTCAGACAAGATGAACAGTACGTAGGATTCAGGGACCATAACCGACTTTATAAACTGAATTGCCAATTAACCTAATCCGGCCCATCATGAATTAGGCAATGGCCTGGTATCTACACATAAAAGCCCATACATTATTTTAGATGCATTAAAGCCCGATCTTTATAAAATCCTTATTAGATCACTTTAAATGGGCTTAACCAAAACCGATAGCCTTTTATTCAATACACAATAATTCACATATAAGCTCACACGATTGATTAATATCCTTACAAAAAGTTCTAACAATTTTGACAAAAAAATGATGTAATTGTCATTAAAAATTGACAAATTAATGGTCCCATGAAAATTTGATCCAGATTAGGTTATCCTAATTTTTTGTTGAATAGATAGATGCTAACTCTCTCATATACTAGCTGGGGCGGAATTAGAATAGTTAAACAAAGTAGAGTAAAAAAATATGGGGTGGAGGGGAGGTCCCCTCCTAGAGGTGACAAACGGGCCGAGCCGCCCATCGGCTCATTGGCTAACACTTCAACTTCAAGTTCAACACACCATCTCTCACTCAACTACTCTCCGTTCTCTAATTAGCCAAGCTCTAGTCTCTACTCTCTACTACAAAGCTCTCTCTACTACAAATTTTACAAGTCTACAACTGTACAATTAATTACATACTTCAATTTCAATCTTTCAATTTGTCATTATATCTCTCAAGTTTACAATTACATACATTTCATTTTCTATTTCAAAATTCTCACACCACCACATACAAAAGAATGGATCCCAACGGTTGAAGATTTGTTAATGAATTGTTCGATGGTTCACTTGGATTTGGGGGGGGGGGCATGATGACTTAACACCACAATCTCACTCTCAGTTCGACGATCAATTTGCGGGTCACAACGATGTACCAATTCCCGACAATATTAAAGAAGATGCATTAAATCAACGAATCGACTTTAAATTTGTTGCAACGGGAAAAATAATTGAAGGAATTGAAGAGTTCAAAGCTGTGTGCAAATATTATGCACAACAATTGGCGTGACATAAGAGCATTGGTACTACAAACCTCAGCCGTCACTATCGCAAGTATCAGACCAAGCACAAGTTCGTTGAATCGAATCAAAGTCAACTACAATTTGGTTCATCGACCGCTAGTGGTTCTGCAGCGGGATCTACTACACTTTCAAATTGGATGTATTCCGAAAAAGAAAATCGAACTGGGATAGTTCAATTCGTTGCGGGGGCAGAGTTGCCACTAAGCATAGTGGACAACGAACACTTTGTTACATACATTAAGCGTTATCTTCAATCCAAGTACGTCGGTATTAGTCGAAACACTATACTTTCTGATACAATAGAATATTATCTTAAAACTAAGAAACAATTAATAGTCGATTTAAATAAATATGGTGGTGTTATTTCTTTTACTTCCGATTTTTGGGAATGTATTAACAAAAAAAGTTATATTGCTGTAACTACACACTACATTGATCCACTTAAGGTTATGCATAAAAAAAATTATAAAATTCTAGAATTTCCTTATAACGCAACCAACATATTTAATACTATAATGCAGATTGTTAGAGAATATGAGTTCGAAAGTAAAATTCGATCATTTAATTTCGATAATGCTAGTGTAAATAAGCCTATAGTAGATAAGTTATGTAGAATTCTTAATCCGGATTTTGGTGATTTCTTATTCCATGTTAGATGTTATATCATATTTGAAATTTAATTGTTCAAGATGGATTGAAACATATTAAAGATGAAATGGATACAATTAGAGATGTTATAGTACACATACCCATATCACCGAGTAGAAAACAATATTTTGAAGATATGTGTTCCCAATACAATTTAGATCCTAAGAAATTTATCACTGACGTATGCCATAGATGGAACTCTACATACTTCTTATTTAAATCATGTGAAGGTTATGAACACATAATAATTGAGTGTTATAACAGTAGAACACTTAAGAATGACGATGATCCTCTATTAATAAAATCAGATTGGGAAGCTGCTTTTAAAGTGAAAATTTATTTTGACAAATTTTTACGATTCAACCAACATATTATCTGGGGTATATTATCCAATTAGTTCAAGTGTTCTTGAACGTCTTTATATTATTGCAAGAACTTTTTATAGATATGGACATGACTCATTTTTTGTTGAAATGATAATTGCTATGGAAATTAAATTTAGAAATTATTGGGAAAAATTAACCTATGTTATTTCCTTTAGCATGCATAATGGACCCGTGTTACAATTTAAAGGGTACGAAACTTCTTGTTTCAAAAATCAATAGCTCGTTGATTTTGGATAAACCTACCACTTATAATAATTTAGAAAGTATATTAGTAAACATGTACAACGTATATACAGCGCGATTAGGAACTAATGTTAATCATACACAATCTGCACAATCACGTGACACTACACTTAGAGACGACGAAGTAAAATTATACAATTTAATGGAAGAAATGAGTTAAATACAAGAAATTTCTTCTTACAGTATGTCTCCTAGTTGCAACGAATCAGGTTCACTTCAAATACCTGAAGAATTGAAAATTTATTTTGGACAAGATCTAGTTATAAATGTAGAGTCTGTTAATTCTTTAGAATTCGATTTACTTCATTATTGGCGAACAAACGAACGAAAATATCTGATTGTTTCCGCCATAGAAAAAGATTACTAGTACCTCTGGTTAGCACTGTAGATTCAAAGTCTGCTTTTAGTGCAGGTAAAAGGGTTTTGTCAGAAGTCAGAAGCTGACTTGAAGAAGATATTTTGGAAGCATTAATCCGTGTCATAGATTGGTAAGACGGTAATTTACGCATACAACATAAGTATGCCGAAATTGTATGCAGTCTGGTAAATGATATTTAACTTTAAATTTTAATTTCTTTATATAAAATAAAATACAATTTTCATTTCAAAACAAAAATTGTACACGTAACAAATTTTTCTTGTACAATTTTAACTCCGCCTACTAAAAAATTCAATTATTCAATTTAGTAACAGATCCCAAGCCCCAAAAAAAGAGGAGAGTTATTTTTTAAACTTTAAAATTTTAATTTATTTACTCAATTTTAGTTTTTGTCTTTTCAAATTATAATTGGATGTTTGATTATTTGAACAAGTTTTTACTTACGTTATAAACTTATAAATTATAATTTATCATTTCGGCTTTCAATCTAATTCACTAACAAAACAAGTAAGTAGTAACACTAACAAACAAATAACAATCTAACATTACTTTTTTACTTATTAAGTTATTAATTAATAATTTATTTATTACATAACTTATAATTAATTACAAATTTATATCACTAATATTAATATTCAAGATTTCAAGTATTTTAACTATCGAGTTCCGACTTAATTATCGTAAGAGTCTAAGAGGGGGAAAAAAATAACGAGCTGAGCTCGGCAATACCCAAATGAGCCGAGCCTAGGCTCAACTCATTTTCAACGAGCTCGTGGCTCGGCTTGTTTATTTAACTAGCCGAGTACAGCGAGCCATGGGTCGAGCCGGCTTGGCTCGACCTATTGCCACCTCTATCCCCTCCTGTCCTTCGAAATTTTTTTTGAGCAAAAAATAAGTATAACTCCGACTTAAAACACGTAAATATAACACAATATACAATATTTAAGAGATAAAAAATAACATCTATGTTTCGGCAACGGGTAAGCACTCGACATAATGCATAGAGTAGGAGATTTAAAAGAAAGTTACGTTCATAGACTGAAGACATAAGATCCCAATTGTCTAAACCCACTTTTTTGTTACGAAAATTTTTACAAACAACATACTAATTACTAAATAAGTGATTTACATAAAGATGGGTGAGTGGTGTTAAAAATTTGCAAATGCATATATAAGAAAACATAGTAGGTTTGGGTTGGAAAAGTTTGCAATTGTATAAGAAAATCTTGTGTCTTATGTTTTTGGATGAAATATGGATAATTTAGTTGAGCTTATGACTAAAATCTAGTGGACTTGGGTTGAAGATAGGAAATTACTGGACACTTGAACTTGATGAAATAGAAATTCAAAGATTTAAAAAAAAAAAAAAAAATGGAAGTTTTAAAAATATCATTATTTGGCTGTGGTAGACTAAAGTCAATTGTTCCGCGCTTGTCTCCTAGCAAATTAAATAAATTAAATTAAATCCTAAATCAGTTGATTATTAAATATATTGACATTTCCTATCCCTATCAGTTCTTTCTTTGCGAGATGACAAATCTTCAATCTGGACCTTCACTACCCATTTATGACGTTTTCTTGATTCAAATATAGTAGTCAGGAACCATTTGATATTTTTAATATCGCTTATTCAAATCAAATTGCAACACACAAATCACACGTTTGACTAGGTAAATTCGACGAAATCATCATGTAGCAAATGATAATTTATTATTATTATTTTTACGATCCAAGTGTCCAAAGTTGTCCTTCCTCTAGGTAAATTACAATGCAAAAATATAGTCTATGCACATTGAAGTAGATATTCGAACAACGATTTTCCTCTCATGACCATCTTTACCTGAGGAATGACATGACGTACCATGACCCTACCTCTCCATGTAAGTAGCCTTCTAACATTTAAGCGCCACATTTCAAAATTAAGATTCAAATCTCCGATTCTTAGTTTATCGACACACTGGTATTTAAAAAAAAAAAAACAATGAATATTTATTGTTTATTGAATTGTCGAGTTTTATCTAGATAGTATCATAAATGCCAAAAGAGAGGAAGTTGCATAATCATTTTCCTGCACTACTTAATTATCAAAACATCAATTTGTAACAAATTAATCCCACATAATGAAACTAAGATTTGAATTTGCAATACTAAAACCATAACACTAAAGTCAAAATAAGATAAAGAACTAAAACTACTTGAAATTTTAAATGACTTCCCAGAAGAGTTCTAAGAAGAAGATCCATAATCAAAGTTAGCTGTAAGCTCAGACTCAATACCAGCTTCATTATCCAATGGAGGCTCCTCATTGAGATCAAAATCCAGAACTTTACGACATTTCCGGGCGATTTCCGGGCTTTCGTAGTCTACTTGGACAATGCCAACCGAAAGTCTTTCATCCTCAGAAGCTGCAAATGGAGATTGATCAATGGAATTGTGAATAACATTCTTGTCTTTATTGTGGCTGGACCTATGACCCCCTAGCGCTTGGTGAGTTTCGAAGCACTTTCCGCAGGTAATGCACCTGTAGTACTTGTGATGCTGTGAAGGATTTTTAGTCACTGGATCCACACATTTCTCGGATTCAAGATCAGTCAATCTCACCCTTTTCTTTCTTTTCTTGTTCTTGATCGTCGTTTTTGTATCACTTCTCTCACAATATTCGTGCAAGTGTTCTTCGACTCCGATGCTGACTGATTTTCGAAGAAAACTCCGAATTTCTCCCTTATCAGCAACATCAATAAAATGGTTGCTGAGATTAGTAGAGCCCCTTTCCTCGCTTGGAATTTTAGATTCAGAAATGTTGTTAGTATCCCCAGTTTCTGTTTCGCTCTTAAATGTTAGTGAATTGCTGTTAGTGGCCTCAGATTCAACAACTTGGCCACTCTCAAATGAATTCCCATGAGCCAACATCATAAGATCAAGAACAGCATCGTATAATCGATCATCCTCCGAGCTCGTGCCTCTCATCCAAGTAGCTGAAAAACCGCGAAAAGACTCGGTTGTATCAACTGTTTGATTATTTCCATCAGCATCCGTTACTGAATCGATCTGATCATCGATATTTTTAGGCTCAATCTTCGACGAAGAACATTTTTTTGCGATTTTCGGTGGGTGAATTCCTCTCCAGTTCCTCTCAGGATGGCACCTCATGTGCCCACACAATGACTTCATAGACAGAAACTTCTTCCCACAAATTAAACAACCCAGTTTCTTGTTATGATGCTTCTTTTTCACATAACCAGATTCACTAATTTTTTCATCTTCTCGCAGAATTTTCTTGGACTTAATGGGTTGATGATTTACCTTTTTCTTGGCCTGATGAACGTGAATTCTCATGTGACCTCCCACAGCTTTACCTGAGTTGAACCCTTTTTTACACACACAGCAAAACTTACTGTAAATCTTATCCTTCTCTTGAATTACAATAGTCTGATCATCTTCCTCCATGCCTCGTTTCGGCTCCGCCCTCTGCCGACGAACCTTGCTGAGGAACCCTTAAATTTATTTATCCACAGTTTCTTTTACCCCAAAAGAGGTTCACAAACCTTAGATTTCTCATGGAATGATGTGACACGATATCTTCTCCACAAGAACAGCCCCAGCTGCTTAAGTATGTGTGTGTGTGTGTGTGTGTGTTTATATATATATATATATATATATATATATATATATGAACTATGTTTTATAAAGAGAAAAAAAAGGGTCGAAAATGATCTCAAAGAGTGGTTGAAAGAAAGTGAGAGCCTAGATTTTCAACAAGAAAAGTATTAAAGATGGATAGTTACATAATGACACAGAAACCCTTCAAAAGACAAACTTCCAAGAAGATATATACAAATTAAAAATGGATAAATAACCCTAAACAAGACTTAAAGAGAAAAAGCACTGACCAGAATAAAAACATCTTTTGGAGCAAAGTATAGATGTTTGCTTGGCTGAAAAGAAAACATAATATCTGTAACTTTGTATGTATATATACATATACATATCATTTTGGTGTATATAAATACACAAACCGGATGAAGATCATCAGTGATGAAAAAGGAGATAATAATGACATTCTGTGTGAAGAAAACAAGTGTGAAATTAATGAATTGAATTTGAAGAGTCGGTTCTTAACTATGGAAATTGACTGTCACGGTCTTCTTTCTTTTTCCATCTAAATTGCCTAAAATCTCTTACGGTAATTGAGCAGTAATTTTAATCCTAAAGTCAACAGTTTATTTTTACCATATTTGTGGGATCTGCAATTTTGAATCACATTTTCATAAACGTTTATCAAAACTTATTAAAAATTTGATTTTAATGTCTAATAAGATTACTATCAAATTCTATCAGATTAAGATGAGAAGTTTAATGCAAGTAGAACTCCAAAAATATTTGAATTACCGGAATTAGTTATCTTTTTCTTGGCAAAGCCTATCCTTTTCCACGTTTTAAGTACATGTTTGGTAATGTGTTTCAGTAGGTTTTTTTAGTTTTTTGATGGACGTGTGATTTAAAAATGTTTAAAAAGTCCAAAATTGTGGACTTGACTAAGAATTGATGGTTGAAATTCATTTTGAAAAGTTGTGGTAAAATTTTCCAAACAACTTCTAAGTTTAAAAAAAAAAATTGACAAATTTTTAGTATTGTAAATAGGTATGAAAATGGGAAACTAGAATTCTTTGGGCTGGTCAAGCTCCAAATATTTATGTAAAGTTACTCTCTGCAATTAATTTTCTTTTATTGAAATTTATTAATTACCCTAATAAAGCCATCACTAACTCCATGCATTCTTCTTTGGTGGCTATATTGCCACAACAAAACTTAATTCTTACACCACATTTTTAAGTGATTTCTTTATTGACTAAAATAGACATAAAAGAAATTACAAAAATATCCTTTTATTTTTTCCTCACTATTTTTACATACACTACAATCTTTCAAATAAATTTCTTTTCTTTTTTTCTTTATATTTAGGGTGGCTATATTGCCACCACAAAATTTAATTTTTAAACCACAATTTAAAGTATTTTATTTATTTAGAAAAATAGACATAAATAAAATTATATACATATCCTTTTAATATTATCTCACTAAAAATGATTTTTATATACATCACATCTTTCAAATATTCTCTTATCTTCTCTATGTTTATTT
The DNA here is from genome assembly GCA_963555705.1 of Ligustrum vulgare. Classification (NCBI taxonomy): domain Eukaryota; kingdom Viridiplantae; phylum Streptophyta; class Magnoliopsida; order Lamiales; family Oleaceae; genus Ligustrum; species Ligustrum vulgare. The sequence continues at coordinate 66,517,959 of OY743171.1, read as the reverse complement.
TTCTAAATCATCTTGTTCTTCTTATTATTTTATATTTTTGCTTTTCAATACCAAGTTAATTAGAATAGATGTTAATACAATAATTTCATATGAGTTTTCAATAATAACATCTTGCAAACATTAACATAAGTTAAAGTTTAGGACTTTAGGTTAGCGAAAGATTTTTATTGTTTAAGGTTCCCTATATTTTGATGTCACCTAGTATTTTGATTATTTAATTATATTTGATTTTCAATTAAATTTTATATTCGGTTTTCAAATTCTATGGTTTTTCAATGACATATATTTGCGTGTTCGTACTGCATTCTGCCTATCATGTTTTTAGTTACATCTAGTATTAAAAAAAAATAGTGATTCTAATTTCTAATTGCATCTAGTATTAAAAAAAAAAATATGTGTATCAAGTATTTAGAAGTCAACCGCCTACTATGTTTATATGAAATTGAATATCTTATTGTTTCAATTATCCATCAAACATCAATTAAAAAATGTGTAACATGGAAATATGAACCTAATTAATTGTAATTAAGGAAATAATGGGTGGCAATGATAAGGAAAAAGGGGAGAAATATTGGGAATTTGGGATGGTGAGTACACCACAATAATATATATATATATTTTAAGTTCTTATAGAATTATGAGTATTATTGTAAATTTGTTGTGGTGTATTTATTGAAAATATATTTTAATTGTGGTGTGATTATAATGTAGTGTAGTAAATAAATTTTGTGGTGTTAATATAATTACCCTTCTTCTTTTCACGCGGAATGGTCATATTGAAATTAATTATTAGAATACAATGGAAGATTGTCACTAAACCTAATCGATAACAACATTCATGAATGGGTACATTGAAATTAATTAGTATTAGTGTACAATAGAAGATTGTCAATCAAACTAATCGATAACAACGCTCATCCTTTTATTATGCGACTTAGGTTTAAATAAATCGATTTTTGGGTCGATTCACAATTTTTTTTATTTTTAATTATTCTTATTTTATAGTCAAATCGAGCATGCCGGGATTTTCATAACACAAGACACATGTAGTTGCTCCCATCAAGATTATGGAAGGTTACACAAAAATCTTCATGGAGACCCAATAGTAAAGTCAATATTGAGGACCAAGCAAATCTACTAAAGTGGAATTCTTCCGCACAAAACAAAATATCAGTCATTAGTTTACATGCAAACAAACTATAAAGTGGAACTCTTCCACAAATAACAAATTTCAGTCTTTACTCTTTAGTTTTTGGCTTTGCATACTGCGCTCCTTTTTTAGTCAAAAAAGAAAAGAAAAGAAAAATGAAAATTAAATCGATATTAGTAGTTCAATCACAACTGCTTTTCTTTATCTTGACGTGACATAAGATCGAGATAAACCGAAATAAAGTAGCAGTTGAACAAGATAACCACTGGCCGAGCTGCAAGTACATACTCGTAAAATATAAATAACAGAATTAATCTGGAAAAATTATTTATAAATTGTTTTTACAAGCAATAGCATCAACATCTCATTGGATCACTTTTTTTTAAAAAAAAAAAAAAAACAATTTTGACCAGTAAAAAATTGTCACTTACCATTTTGACTTTTTAAAAAATAAAAATGAACCAATATGACGAATATCGCTATTTATAAATAAAATTCATAAACAAGATTTTACCAAATAGAGGGTTAAATTATAAGTAAATTTTTTAAGCTAGGTGAAATTAGTACACAAGCTCAACAGTTGTAGCTAGTGATTCATCTGGGCATAATGAAGTACTTGTTTTCACCTAGGGTATGATGGCGACTGGTCCAAAACATTGGTGTGAAAACCTAGCCTCGAGAATTATATATGGAGAAGAACAAAAAAATTTAAAAAGTAAACAGGGAAATACAACCTCCATTACATAAATATAAGCTAAAGATCATTTATTAAACTGAAACACAGCACCTCTAATTTATATGCTAGACCCTTAATCTTTTTACTCAATCTGAAGCTTAGCAAAATTGCATATGTGTAATCTGTGAAGTAAATTGCAAAAAGCTTTTGATTTCCTCAATGAAGTATTGTAAGCTCCATGGCCCAGTTTCATGCCTAGTGAAGACAGTATAGCAATTGTAGAAACCAACTCTATCCCAACATTTGTAGAGCCTCTAAGTTGGAACAAATACCATGACTCAAAAATGTAAAATAATAATAATAATAATAATAATAATAAATAACTTCACCTTCACTTCATAATCTCTTAACCAGAGCCACATTCTGGATTGCCCTTGCCTGCAGTCATCCGTGTTTAGTTTAAATTCCTGAGATCTAGCCTGTACATTAATCGCTGGTTGACCATTAAATCCGGATTCAGGCTAGAAGCCAGATTGTGGTGACAGGAGAAATAAGGCTCTTCTTAAAACTAAGTGGGAACGATCCTAGTATAATTTGGCAATATTTGCAACATAAAGAGTCCCATGAAAATTATCAGTATTACCAACTGCAGAAAGAAACATGCAGTGTACTTCCACACCCTCTTCTTCTGCAGCTCCGTCGTCTCATCAGCACATACAATATCTTTGCAATTATTCTCCACATTCTCCGCTTCTTTACTGAGAGTTGGAGCCTTGTTTTCTGCAACTCCAAGCCTGTTCAGCATCTGGGTTTGCTCTGAAGCCAGAGTTTTCTGCTTTTCTAAAAGATACTGTCCATCCACTACAAACATCAAATTTTGGATCTTTCTTGATACTATAAAATATTCAACTTCAGCTTCAATCTTTCGCTTAAGGAGGTCCTCAACTGCTGCTTCTACATCCCTTTTCTCCATTGATTCTTCTAGTGACTTGCTATTTAAAATTTTGTCCGGTTCACTTCCCTTGGCGATGAGTGCATGGACGCCAGATTGTACCTTCTCGGTGGGGTTTGCTTGATAGAGTTTTGGATTAATGGAAGTACACTCTGAAGATAAGTCTTGAATTGAATCATCAGCATGAACATCGTCCTTTCCAATTTCTCTGAATTTTTGAACCTCTGCAAATATAACTCATTGAGTAAAGAAACGCACATGGAAAACAAACATAACAAGCACTTTTGTGAAGTAGGCAAGGAACTTTGCTGATCTACATAAGATGAATAGAACAGGAGCTACAAGAACAACACATTTCATATCCCCTGCAAAAGTTATATATGGCGGTGAACAATTCAAACCCTTTAGTTGAGTTTGCACAACTTCATATTTTGTACAATTGCTAAAAGCAAGGAAACAATAATGGCAAACAAGTGGAATAATATAGTGATTTCTGTTCTTCTACTGAAATATACAGAATGAAAACATCAATACTGAACTTATATTCACATCACAGAGTACAGTGTTACATAAAATAGAAAGGAAAAACAGGAGCTTACACTAGATACTGTACTCAGAAGGCTACTAAAAAAAAAAAGGATCCATCAAATATGCCATTTTGAACTAAATATTCGGAAATAACATCACAACCACATGGGGAAAGTTTGATCTTACAAACATATGAAGAACATTTGTGCCCACAATATTCAAACGTTTGAATTTCTAACCTTCTGATTATTATATGAAAGAAAAATACAAGTCTCCCCTTTTTACTTTAATATCCACAAATACTAGAATGCTCACAAGTTCACACCCCTCTACAAGTTTCAAAATTTTCCTTAATATTTTTCCTAGGTGAAACTAACAAGACTGTTACGACACTCGAAGACCTTAATTTTTTATTTCTTTGGGATATTTGAAGCCAACATCAAGTTTAATAAAATTCATAATTCCACGAATAAAATGCATGGAAAGTTATTGCACTTTGTGATCTAGTCATCACACAGAAAAAAAGTTTAGCAGTGTGTGAGAAAAAAGAACAATAGTTTTCCATTCAATTTATTATCAAATAGAGAAAGGACAGATGGACAGACCTTTTTCTAGTGCTTCTTGTGCATACTGAAGTGCGACAATGGATTCAACCAGAAGATCGTGATCAGCTGCAGGGCCAGGGTTTTCATTTCTTTCTTTTTCAACCACCAAAAATGAACCATCGCCATTTTCTCCATCATAATGAATTGAATTTCCATTTTTCATCATAGAGTAAGTTCCCTGCATGAAGGCAAAGTTGGAACTTCGCAAGTCAGATTCCACACTCGATTGGGAGTTTTCTTTCTCAATTTTGGCCCCGTCCCCTCTAGCCTTCTCACCGGTGTCAATACATACCTTTCTCTGCTGATCACGCTGCACAGAGTTGCTCAAATTCTTCCCACTCAAACTCCTCGTCCTGATTTGTCTTTGTGGAAGTCCTGCAACCTTGGACATCTCATGCCTTGAGTTTGGAGCACTGGCCACTGTGAATGACTTGCTACTCAAATCCCCACTGGTCTCTGAATCCGTTCCAGTAAAAAGGGTAGGTCCAATCACCAACCCAGAGTCACCAAGCACAACAAAACCGTTCAAATTCCTCTCCACTCCATTAGTGGATGAAACAGACCCCTCACTCTTTTGCTTCATCTCCTCTGAAAATTGCATACGTTTACTCGAATTTGAAGCTGGATTAGACAAACTCTCTATCAACATCTTGCCTGTATCAAATATATTATGCTGTCCCATGTTGGTGTCCCTATTGATCCTTCTCCATTTCCTCAACCCATTCCCTTTTATGATCCCAGATGACAGAGGCACTTGTGATGCCACCTCAAGGGGAGGCGAATTAACATCAATTATACTTCCCTCCACCCCCTCCAAAAACTTCTCATTGTTTTCCACCATATAAGACCCGTTGTTATGCACCTTCGTTTCATTGACAGCATTACCCACTTTTTCCGAGGCAGATATGTTTCTAGTTTCCTCACTATCTTTCACAGTCACAGAATCACGCGCGGAACACTCACTTTCCACATCCATTTGCACAAAAAAATCTACGAACTTTGGTCTACTTCAAACTTAAAAATATCCCGCAAAAAAAAAAAAAAGATCGGATCAAGATCGAGAACAGTAAACTCTCTTTCCAGCTCATGGGACTATACCATCCATCGAAAATTGTCCAGGAAATTTACCTACTTCGCAAAGGATTAATATCTAACTATTTCCCTTAGAACTCAATTCAATCCAATTCAAACAGAAATCAGTAGCAATGACGTATAAAGCGAAAGAAACAAAATATATATCCACTAAGTAGGAATAAATACAACGTACCTTAAGCTCTCCACTAATTAGCCTTGAAAATTTTAGAAAATGGAACCCTAGATTTCGGGTAGAGGCGTAGAGCTGGAGATTTATAGCCGTAAAGTTATTACTATTTGTTTAACTATTCAATTTTATAAAAAGGTTATCGGTATGAATAGAAAATGAATACTTTTTATAAAACTTTAAATAAATAATGGATTAATCAAGAGGAAATTACATAAAATGTCCATTTTCACATTATCATTTGCAAAAATATCTCGAATTTTGTGTCTTGTCCATTTTCTTTATTTTTAGACTTAAATGCCCTTACAACAATTTGAAATTCCAGCATCGAGACAATGAATTGAATATAATTTTTATTGTTATAATCAATAAAAACTAGTATTCGTCCCCGTGCGATGCACGTGACATGTAAATGATTACTTATTAAATATGAAATTTTAAAAAAATGGAAAAATATGATCATAGAAAATGGTAATAATTGCACAAAAAAAGACAATCATTTATAATTGTCGTTAAAAGATTACATAACACACGAATCATTAATCAAAATCTTAAAAGGCTTCTTTACGTAGGCATTTGCTAGTGCAGACGCTCTAAAATAGTTTTTCAAAAGAAAAAAAAAGCCCTAATTATGTTATATACATTTTTAATACTGTTTTATTATTTGGTAAAGAAATACACATTTGTAATTATGTTGTATATGCTTTTTAATATTGTTTTATTTTACTAATAAGTTCTCTAATAATTATATTATTATCTTCAATATTGATTAATTACTATAATTTTGGTAAAACAATATACATTTTTAATTACGTTATTTTCAATACTATTTTATTATTAGCATAGCACATAATTAATTAAAACTCCACATCATAATTCCAAATTATAAACATATTGAAAATACCACATAATTAATAGTTGAATATGTAACAAAATTAATAATGAAGTAAAACCATTTTCAAAAAAGCAATTTTTAAATATATATATATGGATAATCAATTTTTTTTTTTTTAATCTCTATAAACCATGAATTTTCGTTTTAGGAAAGTTAAAAAAGGCAAAAAATTATGTGATGTTATATTTGACCACTTTATTGTTATATCATCACTACTACTTTAAAAGTGTGGATAGGGGAGAATCTATCCATTGACAAGTTTGCCCTCACACATTTTACTCTAAATCAAGAATACCCTTTCTTAATACTATTACATATATTTAGAGCCCATTTGGTAGTGAAAATTTTTTTACTTCAACTTTTCAAATTCAATCTCAACCATCTATTTTTAGTCAAGCCCACATTTTTAGCTTTTCAAACTTTTTTAAATTACACGTCCATCAAAAAATAAAAATAAAAAACCACAAAAATCTAAATTTTACCAAACGGGATATTATTATATGTGTGTTTGGTATTGTTTAAAAAGAGTTTTTTGAAATGAATAATTTGGAGAATGGATGATTGAGATTTGTTTGAAAAGTAAAATATTGTGAACTTGACTTTTAATAGATGGTTGAAATTGAGTGCCGTAGAAAAAAAAAGTTTAAAGAAAAACAATGGCTATATCATCATATCACCGAGAAACAAAAGGTCACTCCCGACTCCCACGATCATCACTACTCACTACTACTTTAAAAGTGTAGATAGGGGAGAATCTTTCATTTGACAAGTTTTTCCTTACACATTTTACTCTAAATCAAGAATACTCTTTCTTAATACTATTGCATATATTTAGAGCCCGTTTGGTAGTGAAATTTTTTTTACCTAAACTTTTCAAATTCAATCTCAACCATCCATTTTTAGTCAAGCCCATTTTTTATTTTTTTATTTTTTTTCAAACTTTTTTAAACTACACGTCTATCAAAAAATAAAAATAAAAATAAAAAATCACAAAAATCAAAATTTTTCATATTACCAAACAGGATATTATTATGTGTGTGTTTTTTATTGTTTAAAAAGAGTTTTTTTGAAATGAATAGTGATTTTTTGGAGAATGGATAGTTGAGATTTGTTTGAAAAGTAAAATATTGTGGGCTTGATTTTTAATAGATGGTTGAAATTGAGTGCCGTAGAAAAAAAAATTTAAAAGAAAAAAAAAAGGACTATATCATCATATCATCGAGAAACAAAAGGTCACTCTCGGCTCCCACGATCTCTCCCCATTTGAAAACCAACCGAGAACCCCAAGAGCCAAGTAAAAGTAATGAAATGAAAAATCCCATTTGGGCAATAATCCAAATGGAATTAATTCTCATCACAGGTATGTGGTATGTACTTTTTTATTCTTTTTCTTTTTTAAAACCTATCATTCTTGATCTTTGTTCCACCCCGATTTCGTCTGTTCACAGTGGAACAAATCGAAGCTGGAGCAACCTGAATCACTCTTTCTATGGCTTAGGTTAACATGTGCTACTTATCAACCAATTTAAGAGTAAATTTCTCCACAATTGTCGTCGTTTACAAAATCTTTGATTTATTTTTCTTTTTAAAAAAAAAAAAAACCTTTTGTAGCATGTTTTAACTCGTGTTCTTTAATTACCTCAATTGCCTTAAAATAGAGTATAGCTTCAATTTTAATACTCATATCATGTATTGTTTACGTGAGACGTGCGACGCACGTGCTTACTACTAGTATATATAAAAATAAAGTTATAAAGATTTGGGGGTTTCTAGTTAAATAGGTTTGGTATGTAATAAGTTTAGTAAAATAGATCCCTCAGTTGAAATGTCAAAATTACCCTTAATGAAAAGGACTGTTTAATTTGCAGGGTATATCCCCAAACTTAGTCAGGTTGATTTAATTCAGTGCTTCTGGTTATATTTATATTTTTTAATCTTTTAAGTTATTCTAAAAATGTTCTATATTGTAATAATTTTTTAAAAGATTTAGGATGATCATTTTTAGTTATATATCCTAACATTATTCCTTCTGATATTTCTTCTTCTATATCTTCGTATTCTTCTATAATTTTATGAACCGTATTTATATTTTTTGTTGTTTCAACAAAATTAAATTCTATTCTATTTAGGATTGTATAGTCAATATTTTCGTATATTTCTTTTAGTTTAGTTTGTCCAACAGAATGTATATTTTTAGATTTTTCAACAATAGTTGATAAAAATGAAATTTCTTTATCATTTAAATATAGTTTATATTCACAGTTAATAGATGTTGATGTTTGTAAAGTATTCATAGATTATTGGGTTGGTAAATTATTATACAAAATTTTCTGGTATAATTCCATTCTTTGGTCTAGTAAAATACAATAATCTGCAATATATTGTTCGTATTTTTCTAAAAGTTTATTGTATTCTTCAGAAGATATATTTTCATTTTCCATTTGATGTTTAATATCTTCCATTTTATCTCTTAATTTTTCTAAAAGATTATCTAGTCCTTCTATTGTATATCCTGGCATTTAGGTTTAGACTGTATTTGTTAATATTTTATTTTCTAAATCTATTTTAAGTTGTAATATATCAGAACAATCTATAATGTATTGATCATGATTTTCTAAAAGTATATAATATTGTTCAGATGATTCATCCATGTCTATTAATTGAGATATAATGTTATCTATTTTTTCCGTTATCCTATCTAACAAATTGTCTAATCCTTCAATAGTATATCCAGGCATTATGAACACAAAGATAAATAATTTATAAAATTTCAAGTAATTTTTCAAACTCTATCAATGTTTGAGAATTGATAATATTTATATCAGTCATAATATCTATGCTTGGTTCAAATGGTATATTATATTTTAAAATACTTTTCTTTCTCTTTTCTAATTTATCAATTATATCTTGAATATTTTGTACCATTATAGATCTTACAGTACCTCTAGCAAAGTTTTCTATCAAATTTTCTTTAAAACTTTTTAATATCTCTTGTGATGCATATAGTTGCTCTTGGTATCCTATTTTATCAATTTCATTTTCATATTCAATACCTTTTTTACTTTTGATATGCTTTTGAACTTTATATGGACCTCTTTTAGTTCTGGGTTTTTTCATGATATAATTACTATTATTCATGATATTAAGATTTTCAAAAACTGGTAAAGAAAGATTCATCCCTTCCATCACTGTCATAATCTATTACAGGGTCATAATCATTATCACTGCTAAACACATATCCTAAATATAATTCATTATTTATTTCAGTATTATCACTATCAAGCCAAAAATAAATAATTGATTTTGTAATTTCTAATCCTAATCTTCTTTTTAATGTTGGAAAGATAACTAACAAACATGGCATATACACATGATATAACTTTTTTATTTCATTATTAGGTCTGGTAAACTGTTTATACATGAATAAAGGTTCAATTATGCTATGGTGTTCATCATTATAAGGACTGTTTTGATAATTAAATTTAATAATCTTGAATTCTGTCATGTTAAAAACTCTTCTTCCTCCTTATTCCGTAAAGATAGATATATTAAGAATACTAACCTCTTTTCCTGTTCTCAGTACCTATGTATTTTCCTTCTATTGTTAGTGACCTTCAGGCTTATAGGTTTCTGCTCCACACCCTTCAATGGCTTCCTGCCTTCACGGGTTATTAGCTAAACCTGGATGCCTTCACTGTATAACGTTTTAGATGGAAAATGTTTTAGGATAGAGTGTAGGGAGTTTTCTTAATAATATATCTTCTTCTTGGAAACAGGATTTAGAAGACAAGAATTTAGAAACTCATCATAATTTGATAAGTAGATTGAGATTTTATTGATAATATGAAGATTGAAACAAGATTGATAAGAGAATTTTTCAAAGACAAAAGATTTTTGGCTTTTTCACAAACTGAGTGCTCAAGTGAGTTCTGTCTTTCAACTAGCCCGGAGGCCTCTATTTATAATACTACATTGGACACAATTACATCACTGCTTACATCATTGTGCTCACAATTTTTACAACTTTTTTCACCTAAGGACACACCTGTCCCTGTATTATTTATTACATCACATGACCCTTACATTATAGGGACACTTATCCTTCTCTTTTTTGGTCTTGGTATGGCCCCTACATTATTCTGCATTGTTGAATTAAAGTAGATTTATTGAATATCTTCCATTTGTCCATCAATTTATTGGCATGTGAAGCAGATCCATCAAGTGGCTTCCACCTGTCCATCAATTCCTTTGGCATGTGGGGCAGTTTCTGGCTATGCACGCCTCTTGCAAAGTGGCAAAGCTTCCATGGATTTGATGAGTGTCAAATTTATTGATGTATTCTTGCAGGATTGTTGATTTTTCTTTTCCTCCATTAGTGAGTAGGGTCCATCCATTATACTGGCATATGCACTTGAATTTTTTCTAATACAGATTTTTGGCAATGTTGTAAAGAACTTTAATTCCCAACACCTTTCGGAATCTAAACCATGATCTTGTAATGTTTGGTACTGGCTTAGTATTTTTTCCAACTTCAATTTGAAAATTTCGAGCAACATACCCAATCGTGATAATATGCTCAGCAGGATAATATATCCTTCCATCAATTTCAGGACTGATTGAATAAAATTTTAAATATATGGATCTTCCTTGAGCAAAATTTGAGATTTCTCCTTTTAGTAAATCATCAAATTTTTCGATTTCTTTTAGATCTTTTCTTGGATAGATAAGATCCAAGAATCCATAATCAGCTGCCATTTTTGTCATGACGGGATCTCCTCCCTGGGTAACGATCAATCGTGGGTATACATGGTCTCCAGACGAAATGTAATAGCAATCACATTCTTGAAGTTCATATATAACTTCAACAGTGGTTTTATATTCGTTTTCTTTTGGTAAAAAAAGGGGAATCATCTTCCTTTTCAGCACGAATTCTGACTACCTTTGTATGTTCATCTTTGGCATTGATTGTGATTTTTCGAGGACTGGCTTCATTTATAACAACTTTTTTGGGACTTGGTTCATCTCTTTTAATTGTTGGTCCACCACTGCTTCCAGAAAATGTACCTGTTTGTATTTTTGGTATAACCTGTTTGGTATCAGCCTATTTGGTAATCAACGATTCAAACTGAGATTCAATCTCAATTATGTTATCGCTCAATTCTTTAGTATAATTGTGATGAAATGTTGAGATTTCCATTAATTGCCTGAAACTTCCTTGGAGAGTTTCTGCAAGTTGTTCAATTCCAAGTTTTATATCTTCAGCTTCCTCCATGAGGAAGTTCATTCGCTTTTTGGCGTCTATCAGGGATCTTTTGATATTATCCATCTGCAAATTCAATATTCCTGCTTAAAAAGTCCGCAAGATAATTATTAACACCTTTAATATGAACTATATCAAAATTATAAAATGCCAAATATGCTTGCCATCTATGGAGCCTTCTATATTGAGGTTCTGGTGGTAATTTATTTTTTACTAAACCTGCAACTTGAGAATTATCAGTTTCAACAATGAATTTTTTAGATAATAAAAACAATGAAAATTTCTTTATTCCTCTGATAATTGCTAATAGTTCTTTCTCATGAGTAGTATAATTTATTTCTGCTTGATTAAACGTTCCACTTGAGTATCTACAAATTTCATTAAGATCTGTTTTTAATATTGCTGCCCAATACTTATCCGAGGCATCAGTATTAACTATCAGATTATCTTTTTCATCTGGTAATCTTAATTTTGGTAAATTTTTACATTCTTCTTTTAGTGATTTGACAATTTCTGTGTGTTCATTACTCCATCCTTTTGTATTTGTTTTTCTGATTAAAATTTGAATTTTATGTCTCTTTTTTGATAGATTTTCAATAAATCCTTCTGCATAATTTAAACATCCTAAAAATTTTTGTATTTGTTCTTTTGATTCTAATTTGTCTGGAAAACTTTCTATTTTTTTAGATATATGTGTTTGTAATTTCATTCCTCTTTTATCTATTGATAATCCAAGAAAATCAATTTCTTGTTTTTCTATTATAGCTTTATTTTTTGAAAGAACAATTCCTTCTTTTTTGCATTCATTTATAAATTTCATTAAATGGTTTCTATGTTCTTCTTTATTATTAGAACATATTAATATATCATCGACATAGACAATTAAGAATTCATTAAATTTTCTAAATATGTTATCCATTTTTCTTTGATATATTTGTGGTGCATTTTTTAAATCAAATGGCATAACCATCCATTCATACTTACCTTGGGGTGTACTAAATGATGTATATTGAATACTATCTTCTTCCATTTTTATTTGCCAAAATCCTGATTTGCAATCAAATTTAGAATAATATTGCTTTCCTTTTGCAAGATTTATTAATACCTCTTTATTTGGTAAAAAGTATCCATCAAATTTAGTATATTTATTTAATTCTTTATAATTTATCACCATTCTAGCTTTTCCTCTTTTTTGTTCAGAATGTTTCATGACCATAAAAGCCGGACTACTATGGGGTCCATTACTAGGTCTGATTAATTTTTGATTAAGTAATTCTTTTATCTGAGTTTTAAATTCCTTTGTATCTTGTATGGTATACATCATTGGTCTAACTCTTATAATAACATTTTCTGTTAATTCTATTTTAACTTTTGGATGATGTGATTTCTAGAATAATAATGGATTTTCTCCACAAATCTTTTCTAGTTGATCAATGATTTTTCCCATATTTGTTTGTATGTTCGTTTTTAAGGGTTTTTTATACATTATTCTTTTATTTTTTGTTTCATTTTGTATAATTGGTTTTTTCTTTTTCTCCCATTTATCACCATGTTGTGTTGGCTGAACTCTGTAAGGTCTAAATTCTCTTGGTATTTTTAGTAAATGTGCACAAGGTGTTTGTAACATTATCATGTAATTATTTTGTTTATAATATTGAAATTGTTGTATAAAGTCATTTCCTAGTAATATATCACATTCTAATTTATTATAATTATATATTTTATTTACAACTATTTGTTTACTTCCAAGTATTATATCTACTTTATCAGCACTATTAATTATATGAGTACTTTCTCCCGTTACTCCTGTAATTTTTATCTTTCCATTAGTATTCCATGATTTTATTAAGAAACTTTTGAATATTGTTATATCACTTCCCGTGTCAATTAATGCACATGTTGTTATATTTGTTTCAACAATTGTAATTTGTATATAAACGGCTAATGGAAAACTTATTTGGTTATTCATTTATTAAGCTTTTCTGCATAGTATAGTTTGATCATTATGAGTTATATATAATCCTTCACGTTTTATACTATAATCTTCCAGTCCATCTAGAAAGCTCATTCCTAATAATACATGAGGATTTACCATACTATTATCTACATGACATGGTACTAAGATGTTTATTCCTCCTATTTTTATTGGTACTTTTACTTCAAGTTCAGTCATATGTACTTGTCCATCAAAATTTATATATCTATATGGATCAGTTCTATGAGATATTAGTCCTTTATTTCTATTTGAAGCTATATGACATTCACTAGCTCCTGTGTCAATTAATATATTGGATCCTTTTATATGTTCTATTCCATTGAAATACTCACCTTCGATTTTTATATTTCCAACATTTCTATTAAGTTTTATTTCTCTTGTATTACTAGTTTCTCCTAATTGTTTTCTATTAGGTAAACTTGCTGATCTCCTAATTAATCTGTCATCTTCAAATGTTATGTTATTATTAGGGTATTCTTCTTCTCTTAACTCTATAATTTCTGGTTTATTTTTTGTTATAGTAAGTTCATAGTTTCTTGGGACTAAACTTATTTGTTTTTCTGGTTCTACGGCTTTACCAAAGTCTTTACATTCTTTATGAATTTCAATATATGGTTTTTTAGAATAAATGTTTTCATAATTAGAATTAGTAAATGTGTATAATGCTCTGTATTCTATAGTCATAATTTTATCTCCTGGTTCCATTATGTCATCCTTATGTAATTTGAAATGTAGTCCTAAAACTTCATTAAAGTTTCTATCTTTTAACGATATACAATATTTTGGATAACATGTAAATATTAGCTTCTTATATGCTAGATTTCCTTCCACTGTTCCTAAATGACTATCTTTTAAATTTATAATTATTCCATCATGTAAACTTACAGTTAAAGGTGAATCTAATCCTTCTCTAAATAGGGATTTAAACATTATTTGGATACCTGCTAAGTAAACATATTGAATCTTTTCACTTTGTTTTCTATTGATCTTTGTTAATAATTCTGAAACTGTATTTTTTGTTAAAAGATTTAATTTGTGTGTTCCTTGGGTGATTCTAACATCTATTGCCCTTTCAATTTTATGATATTCATTTATTGCTACTTTTTCTCTTTTCCATATTCTATCTAGTATTTCCCATTTTCCTATTTTCAAATCTAAAGATAATTTTTGTATCTTTCTAAACTTATTATTATCAAAAGTTACCTTTAATCCATAACCTTCTATTCCTTCATATTCTTGTTTATCTATGTTCTTGTTTGCTTCTATTTATTCTATTTCTTTATTCTGATTCTGATTCATCATTTTCTGAATCCGTTTCACTTATATAGACTTCTTGATCATAGTATTCTTCAATATCTGATATTTCACTTAGTTCACTTTCTATTTCTAGATATTCTTTTTGTAATATTTTAACTTTCTTTTTATTACAATCAGGGCTTTTATGCCCCATTTCTCCACAATTCCAACATTTACATTGGCTTTTGTCTTTTTTATAAGTTTTATTTTTCTGTCTTTTATTTGGATTATATCTTCTTTTGTAATATCTTCTCTTAGGCTTTATATATTTTTTCCTGAAGTTTCTGAATTTTTTAAACTTTCTATTTTTATATTTTCTTTTGTTATTAATTTTTCTTCTTTCAGGATTACATCTCCATTGTGTAGGTTTTTCCATATCTTCACAACATATTCTGGTTAATTTTCCTGATTTCTTTAATAATTGTCTTTGTTGACATATATATGCTAATCTTTCAAATATGAATTTTATTCTTGATCCTAATGTTCTAGGTGTTCCAGGGTTATCTCTAATAAATTTTTCAAATTCTATTTTAAAGTATATTCCCCATGAACCTGGTAATTTATTGTAATACATATCTCTATATACTTCTTGATTTTCATTACTATAAAATTGGACATAATAGTATTCTTTAAACTCACAAGTATATTCTTTGATTTTACACATATCACATATTGTTAAATTTATTAATCTTACTCTTGCATTATCTTTTTCTTTTATTGATTCTGCTTCATAATTACTTATCCAATTTTCTCCTAAAAATTCATCCGCAATATAATCTACTAATTTTTCTATTCCCTTTCTATCTGATTTTATTAGTTCCGTCTGTACATTTCTTCTTATTAATGCTTTCGTATCACTACTTATTCATTCCCACCAATTTCTAACATGTCCTTCAAAAGATGCTACTAAAAAATTTATCATTCTATCAGTATTTTCCCATGTATCATCTTTATTGTATAAAAAGAATAGTATCATCGAATCTGCCCAAGTTAATAAGGTTTTTTTAGTATCTATTTTACAATCCAAATCTAATTTTGTTCCCCCATGATTAATAGGTTTATCATAATTATTATTTGGTTCAAATCTATCTTTATATTTATTTTCTCTAGGTGGTTGTCTATCTCTAAATCTATCATAATATTGTCGGTGTGGTTTACTATATAAGGGTGCATAACTTTCATCTGGATCTGATAATTCTTGTTTAGAAGTTCCTATAGGAGCAGGGTTAGGTGCTCCTCCAGTATTCATTAAAACTTGGTATTCATCAAAATTTTCTATGCTTAATTGATCAAAACTTTCTATAAGCAAATCTAATTCTTTATTCATTTTTGTCTCGGTCTTCTTCAATTTTTTCTTCAGCTTTTAATTTTCCTAAAGTTTTTCTATAGATTTTTGTAATTCTAACTCTTCTTCTAGTATTTTTGGTAATATGTTTTTTTCTAAATTCATCATCCATACTTCCTGCTTCTATTATAATTTTTTCTTGTTCAAAATGTTTCTTTCCTATTCTAAGTATTTCTTTTTCTATGAATTTTTTGTCTACTTTCTTATCTTTGCTTTTATTATTTTCTTTGAATTCTCTAATCTCTAGTTTTAGTATATTTATATCATTTCTTACTTCTTTCAATTCATTTTTTACTTCTTGAACATCACTTATTAATGATTTTATTAATATTTTTAGATCATCAATATATTCACTTATTGACATTTTATACTCTTGATTTTTGAGTTTTTTGTACTTTAAATAGTCTGTCATACATATCATCTATTTTTATTTCTAGCTTTTTGATTTTTTCTTCTATTGATATGATTTTTTCATTTTCATTCTTTCTTATTTTCTCGTTTAATTTATCTATTTTTTCTATAATTATTCCAATTTTATCTTGATTAATTAATTCTCCTGATTTTCTTTGGAATTCTTTTAAGATTTCTTCATCTATATTTTTAACTTCTCCTATCATTTCTTTTAATTCTTTGAATTGTATTGTTAGTTTATTTTGAATGTTTTGTAATTTTTCTTTGATATTCATATCCTGTATATTTAATTGTTGTAATTCTTCAACGGCTAATTTATCTTGTAAATTTATGTTTTTATATGTTTGCCATAAAAAAGCACTTATCCAATTTAATTGCATGTTAAGAAATCCGTCAGATTCTCCCCATGAGCTTAATGGTTGAAACATTGTTGTATTAGCTCCTTTTATTTGGTAAGATCCTACTGGTAGATTAATATTTTCTATTATTTGTTTTTCAAATTTTATTTCTGGAAATTCTGTCATTAAATTTTTCCTTTGATATGCTCAACTTCTAATCTTAATTCCGTATCATATTTTACTTCTTTACATATCATTATATTATATTCACAAAATTTTTCAATTGATCTTAACATAATTTTTCTTTGTTGTGCTCTATAACTTTTATTGTAATATTTTATTTCTCCAGTTATATCATATTTTTTCATATTAATTTTTTCTTTGTTATTTATAATCATAAGTATATTAGGTAATTGTTTTAGAATTGTATTAAAGTATTTTCTTTTACTTTCTAATGATTTTAGTCTTAGAAATCATTTTCTTTTTATATTTCTTTCTTCTATCATTTGGTCTAATAGATTTCCTCTTTGTTCTATTATGGAATCTAATTTTTCATTTGTTTTTATATCTAGATATTTGATTAATAAGGGTTCTCCTCTATGATAATCCATTTCTATAATTTTTGTATAATTCTTCTAGTATATCTTTGTGGATTAAATCTAATATTTCGTTTATGATAAAATCTTCTTTTATTATATCGAGATTTATTAGATCATATATTTCTCTTCTTATATCTTTATCTAAATCTCTTAAAGTATTCAAGATTTCTATTTTATAATTATCGGGTATTGTTAGTGTATGCATAATTATAAATCTTGATGTATATATTATATATTTATTTTTATTTTTTGTCGTATAATATTTATCTTTTAGATCTACCATATGACTCTGATACCAATTGACGGGATGCTACTATGAGCGAACAAAAATCATATAAACAAAAATCATTTAAAATTATGTAAACAAAATTGTCTAAGGACTTAAATGAAATCTTTCCATATTTTAATGATTTGTATTGCAAATTCTATATATAAGGATATTTTTGTAAGTTTAAAGAGTCAAAGTTTATTTTTACAATATTATTGTTTCAAAGTCTATTTTACTAAATATTATAGTTATTGGATCCATTTATAATTATTTCCCAAAGATTTGACACATAAAGCGCCCACTTCATCTCTCCCTTTTCAACCCAGAACAAAGAGCCTTCCACTTTGGCCCTCAAGCCACCCACACCCCCTTAAACTTTTTCCCAACTCGACAATGGCATTTCCTCATTCTTCATCTCCTTCGCATTACTTCTCACGCATTTACAATCCACAATTTCTAAACCCACAAATCCCGAAACTTCTTTATCGCTTCTCATGACCATTAAAGCCTCTTTAGACCCACATAACATCTTTCTCTCCTCGTGGTCTCCCAATTCCTCTTTTCTTTTCCTGTCTGACTGTCGTCTCCATCTGCTACGTCTTCTATATTTTGAGACATTGATTTGGGGTTTTTACTTGAACTATCCAATATTTCTTTGTGAATGTGAGAAATTCATAGAAACTAAAATTTGGGAATTCTCTTATTTCAGTGTGTTTCAAAAATAATTTTTTTGAGTTAATTTCTAAATTTATGTATTTTTTTTGTCGTTTTCTAGTGTTTTGAGTAGTTAGTAGTCTCTGCTTCGTTGAGTCGGTATATGTGAATTGATCTAAGGAGAACAAATGGTTGTCTCACGGGCTAATATTGGAAATTTATTAGACTCTAATCTATGTTTAGTTTTTGAACAATTTCAAAATTTCCTTCTTTCGCTAATTTCTATTAATTCCCTAGTAATGGTTACTTATATCTGAGTTGAGTAATACATTCCATTGTTTTCATTTGGGAAGAATGAGAATTCACTTTTATTTGGCTAGATTCCCTATGCGTAGGGCATTACTAGGATTCGAATATGCTTGCTGTTTACTAGCTCTCAATGATTAGGCAAACTTATAGGAATTTAAGGTTTCACTCGGGATAGGAAAATTTTATGTTGATTATGGGTTAACATTTGATGGTTTATTTCATATTTGAGAAAGTTGCTGTAGGGGTTCATAATTAGGAAATTAGGTCTTTTATTATAGAATGGTCTATTTCGATGGCATGTATTAAAACTGTACGGGTTGGTGTGTTTTTATTACCGTGTACGTTCCCACTGTGGTGATTCAAGAGACAAGTCCTCGTGGAAGTAACATACAAAAACAAATGGGTGACAAAGTAGTTTGAGACGCAACAAAAAAAGGTGAATTAATATTACAGATTTTAACATGTACTAGAATTTATTTTGCTATTAAAGACTAACATGTTTTCTGGGATGAGTTTACGTTGTTTCAGCTTCCTCGTGAACAACAGCCCAGAATACCCCTTATACATAGCGGAAGAAAAGGTAAAGAATGATGAGAAGGGGAAGAATTAAGAAGCAATCATCTTATGTGTTTCTACACTTTCAATTAATGTTTATTTCATGTGATTCACACTTTGCACATGTATTAGGGACTTGTCACGTGCTCTTGTCATTTTGAAGTAGTCACTAGATTTTTTTCGTGTAATTTGGCTTAAACTCATTATCTTGGACATATTATATCATTCTTGACAAATAATATGTCAAGTGTCTAGAAAAATATGTACCAAATGTTGAGAACGACATGTTAAAATGTCGAGAATAGTCATGAATATTCAATTGTAGTGTAGATTAAAAATTGATAATGGGGCGTGGCTAAGTGGTAAGGCAACGGGTTTTGGTCCCGCTATTCGGAGGTTCAATGTCGAGATTTTATTTCTATTTCAAGTGGGCTTCCCAACATTCTCATCAAATTAATTTTAGTTCTAAAATGATTTTTTAGACAAATGATAGACATTATTTATTTTGTTGTAGTATTATGTTCGATGATTGTGCCGACTAGGAGTGGACCTGGGTTGGGTCAATTTTTTGCCTAACCCGAACTCAATCCACTATGGTCGGGTTGATAAAAAATCAATCAAAACCAACTACGAGTTTAAATCCAACCCAAACAAGTTTCGATCAGGTTGGATCGGGTTGAACGGTTTGGGCTTTGGCCCAATTAATAAAAAATCTTGAAAAAGAAAAGAAAAAAAAAAAAAACCATAAATCAATTATTAACTCAAATCAATTATAATTAATTATTGTATGTCATTTTTACCTATAGATCAATACATTGTTGTTTGCTTATAAAGTCAATCTTTAAGTAAGAAAATGAGTGATATACCGTGTATCCTACTAATATATATCAATATTTTTATTCGGGTTGGGTTGGATTGGGTCGGGTCGGGTTTCTCATCCAACTCGCAACCTGACCCGACCTAACTTGACTAAAATTTTTTAAACAGAACTCAAACCCAACTCGATTTTCATAAAAAACCAACCAAAACCGATAGGTTGGGTCGATTTTGACGATTTCGACGGGTTCAGTCGGTTAATGCCCACGCCTAGTGCTGGCAAAGAGATAGCAAATTAAGCAATGCAAACAAGATAGTTCCAATCGTCATCTATGATGAGAAAAGTTTCACCGTGCGAGACAATGAACCTCATTATATTTGCCATACCTAAATGTCAGAAGCAATATTATGATGAGCTAACACGAGATAAGCAAACACAAAAAAACCCTTCTACAAGAAGACGTTTCAAATGATTAACATTTGTGAGTTCATTATCCACAATCCCGACATTTTAAAACTGTCATTGAACAACATTTTAAATGTCATTCTCGATATTATGAATGTCGAAAATGACGTTTCGAGATTCCCTCAACACTTGCATATCTCATTTTCTTCAACTACCGTTTTTTAGAATCATTTCATTTCCACCATTAATGACATATTGAATACACAACAATCTCATATTACTAACATAAATGATAAAAAAAGTAACATGGTTTGAGATAATGCAAAACAAGCAAAAACAAATTCTCAATGGAAACAAAAATTTAAGAATAATACCTTCTTCTGATATATGTTGTATGCCAAATAGATTCCACAATTTATTGGTAATTTTTTCTCAAAATTTGATCAAATATTTCCTTTCATGAAAGTCAATAAATATGAATAAAATGATAATATAAGCTAGACATATTTTTCTCAAAAATTATAATGATTAACAGATTATAAGAGATATGAATAGAGTTAATGGATATTAACTAGTCTAGATGTAACTAGTCAAGGGTCTAATCAAATTTGAGAATGTCTCTGTGTGTGTCATTAAGGATAAAATAGTCAAATTACACTAAAATTTAGACATTTTTGCAAAAACTACTCCGCAATGGATTAATATCTAACTATTTCCCTATTGGTAAATCGAGTTAGAGAGAGATGATCTCAACTAGTGAGAGAAATCCAACTCCCGCTGGTGCTCGATTTCCTTGAGTTCGATCGCTGTTCTTCATCTTTCATCAAATTTTGCTGTTCATTTGTGCATTTAAGGCTGGGGAATCATCTTACCTACCTTAATACTAAGTTATTTCAGCATTTATCCCACCTTTTTAGCTCCAGATCGCGATTTTGAAGTACTCGCTACTGTTCATACGAGAACGTCAAAATTTTTTTTTGGAGTTGGATCCATGGGTTTTGGGGGATTTCTTGTGCTGGGCTCTCTTCTTCCTTCCTGGATACGTCTTTTTCCAAGATTATTACACTGCTTGGGAAGGATTTTGTGAAGTTCTAACTGCTTGGTCCCGTTATCGCCGAACTCAGTGCTACAGCGATTTTTTTGCTGGATTTCTCCACAGTTTTCAGTGATTTCACTGCCATTTCTACTGGGATTTCTTCTCATCACCTGAAGACTGCCTTTTGCAGGATTTTGCTGGCAGTTTGAGCATCAACTAAGCTTTTCCTTTGCTTAAACACTATTCATTCGAGCTCCTACGCGGGTTTGCAACCGCTTTCGTGTCCAGCAGGTGGTGTAGTTTTGGTTTTCCCTCCACTCATCATGTTGGGACCCCTTTACCAGGTTAGTTTGTCTATCTTGTGGCCTGGTTGGCCCACTTTCAGCATTTTCCTGGTTGGCATTTTATCTGGTTGGTATTTTGTGTTGTTTTGATTGGTGTTGTGCTTGGGGTGGATGGTATCTGGGTTCTTTTGGTTTTTGGTTGAGGTGTTTGTTGCTGGAAGTTGTGTTATGCTCTTAGCCTGCAATGGTGAAGAAAAATCATATGCAAACTTTTAGCCCACTACAACTAAATCAATTTCCTGCTTGTCACCCTGATGAGGGCTCGGTTCATACACCTGCTGGAAATATTTCTGAAAATTTTGACAAGGAGTCTGATTCAAATTGTGTACCTAAGGCATTGGATGGGAATTCAAAGGAGGGAAATGTTCAGGAAACTTCCAAATCCTACAGTTCTAGAACCCTTGGAGACATTGATAGTGAAACGGAGGATTCAATGGATAATGGCCAAACGAAAGATGACAGCGGCCAAACGAAAGATGACAACTTGAATATGGGAAAAGGGGATGATATGAATGCTACTCCTTGGAGGAATCTCTTCAAGGATAACCGAGCGCATGACAAAGGAATCTCATTGAAACAAGTTCCTTATCAAACAACAGATATGTGTATTCGAGAGGAGGACATTGAAGATCTTGATGACTAGGGTTTTTGCTTGATTGGATATTTTCCTGCTAAGTTTCCGGGGAAATATGCACTTACCCAAATTTGTAAGAGTTGGGAAGTAACTATGAATTAACGCTGCATAACAGTGGATGGCTTGTTTTCAAATTTGATTCATCGATTGATCGGGAGAAAGTGTTAATGGAGGGTCCATATTATGTGTTTGGTAGACAGCTTATGCTAAAAATCATGCCTCCTCTGTTTAGGTTTGATAACTATGAGTTTACCAAATTGCCTATTTGGGTAAACTTGCATAACTTGCCTCTTGAGTGTTGGAATTCTAAGTTTCTCACCAAGCTTGCCTCCAGACTGGGGGAAACCTATTTGCACAGACAAGCTCACTTTAACTAAAGAAAGGATCACGTGTGCAAGGGTGTTGGTAGAAGTTGATGTTTCGGTTGAATTGATCAGAAATATTAACATTACTCTACCAGATGGAACCAACTTCGTACAGAATATTGTCTATGATTATAAGCCTAAGTTTTGCTCGGGCTGTCAAGCTTTTGGGCACTCCACTCAAGGGTGCAGGTTTAATAAACTTCAACCTAGGAATACCAAAAGCAAAAAGAATGACAGGGCAGCAGGGAGTGAACTTGATCAAAATGCAGCGAATGGGAATGCAACAGGGCAGTTAAATGTGACGCCATGTAAACCAGGCTACAATGCAGCTGGGAAGAATGTTGCTGAGCCGTCAGTTGTGTTAATGAAACCCCCAGCCTACAGTAATGAATTGATTGATGCACAGGCTGGGACCGAATCTACTGGGGAGCCAAATGATAATGCCCAGCAAAGTTTGGATAGAGCACAAGAGCAACCCTTCATTCAAGTGAGGAAACGGGGGAAAGCTAAGGTAGATGATGAGGTAGATGATGGAGGAGCTCATTCCGAAGCAGTCAAAAAAACTAAACCGCCCATTGGATGGAAACCAACTTCACAGAATGATACCAATGAGAGGGGACATCCTAAAAAAGTTTTGAAGAAGCCGATGGTGATTAATCGAAAGGGGCAAGTACTCCTTAGTAAGCCTTCTACATGAGGTTGCAAGTTGGAAAACTATGGCTTTCCATTTACCCCTTAAGCAAAATGGAGTTAGGAGTATGATCCATAGTAATTCTACTGATATTTGTAGTATCTTGGAGACTAAACTCTGTGATTGGAAGATTAAACGTATCATGTCAAATAAATTTGAAGGTTGGGAATATATTCATAATTTTGATACTCACGTGGCTGGGAGGATTCTTGTACTTTGGAACCCTCCATAGTTGATATTGTGAATTTCGGGGTGTGAATTTCGGGGTTAGTGACCAAATCATACACTTGAAGGCAACATGTAAGATGACTGGAATTATCTTTCATATTAGTTTTACTTATGGTTTTCACTCCATTGTCAGTCGAAGGCCTCTTTGGAACAATATTACTGAGTTCAGTGGCAATCATCGTATCCCTTGGTTACTTTTGGGGGATTTTAATAGTATCCTTCGGGAGGAAGAGAGGCAAAATGGAGTTTCAACTTTCTCTTCGTATGAGATCAATGATTTTTGGGAATGTTGCATCTTCTCGGGTCTTACTGATTTAAACTCCATCGACTGCCAATACACGTGGTCAAACAATGGCGTTTGGACTAAATTAGACAGAGCAATGGTTAGTAATGCATGGAATGACTCGGGATTCTTTGGACTCACAAATTTCTTGCTCGTGGGATGTCTCTCGGATCACTCGGCATGTATTGTGACCTTATTTCAACCTGACTACAATAAATCGAAGTCGTTCAAATTTTTCAACATGTGGGCTACACATGTCGACTTCTTGAATGTTGTGCGTGAACCATGGGAAATGCAACATTATGGGACTGTGCAATTCCAACTTTGTAAGAAGCTTAAAGGTCTTAAACGTCCCCTCCGAGGCTTAAATAAGAAGCATTTCTCTCACATATCATCTAGGACTGAGAAAGCAAGAGAAGAACTGGAAAATGGGCAGCTCCGGCTGCACGATGAGCCCTCCGACACTAAGCTTCAAATCCAGACTGCCAAATTAAAGAAAGTGGCGGCCAAATTAAGTGAGTTAGAAAGAATTTTTTATTTCCAGCAAGCCAAATGTGCATATTTGAAAAATTGTGAAAAAGGGAATAAGTTTTTTCACTTCATTGTCAAACGCAATATGAAGCGCAACCACATTGCTGCAGTGATTAAAGCCGATGGTAATGCTACTATTTCCCAGGAAGAAGTGGCTTTTGAATTTCTTTCATTTTACAAGAATTTGCTGGGCACAAGTGTTTAGTGCAACCGGATTGATATTACGGTCCTCCAGCATGGCCCGATGCTCCCAGCCAAATACTATCAGGAGCTTGTGAAAGCTGTTTCAGTTGAGGAAATTAGGAAAGCTATTTTTGAAACTAGGGAGGATAAATCCCCAGGACCCGATGGTTTCTCTTCTTGTTTTTTCAAGAAATCTTGGCACATTGTGGGTCAGGATTTTTGTTAGGCTGTCTTGGAATTCTTTAAGTCGGGCCAGGTTCTTAAGTAACTAAATCACTCAGTCATTGTTCTGGTTCCTAAATCCAACCACTACCCAGCAGTTGGTGATTACAGACCGATCTCTTACTACAACATGATTTATAAGGTGATTGCTAAAATTTTGGCTACTCGTTTGGCTCCTACATTATGCACTCTCATTGACAAAGCTCAGTCAACTTTTGTTTAGGAAAGAAGTATGACTGAAAATATTCATTTGGCTCAAGAATTACTTAAGCAGTATAACAGGAAACGTATATCCTCGAGATGCCTTTTCAAGATTAACTTAAAGAAGGCGTTTGACACCATCAACTGGAGTTTTTTGAAGGAGGTCCTTTCAGGACTGGGTTTTTCGCCTCTCTTTATTGGATGGATCATGGAACGTGTTACATCTCCAACGTATTCCATCCAACTAAATGGTGAGTTTCATGGATTCTTTAAAGGGGAGCGTGGCATCAGACAAGGCGATCCATTGTCACCATTCCTTTTTGTTCTCTGTCTTGAATACCTCTCAAGATCATTGAATATTACCACAGGTGATAGCGAATTCAATTACCATCCAAAATGTGGACAGCTTAAGATTACACACCTTGCCTTCTCGGATGATTTATTACTTTTGGCAAGGGGGATAGTACTTCGGTTGAGATCCTTCTCAATTGTCTTTAGAATTTTGGAGATGTTTCTAGGCTGAAGATGAATGCTTTGAAGTCATTGGGGATTGATGAGGATATGATGCTGGAAAATTTTTCTTTGGCGAGTATCCCGGAAGGCATGATGCCTTTTCGATATCTTGGGATACCTCTTGTTGCTCAGCGACTTAAGGTTATACATTATGCCCCTTTTGTGGACAAAGTAGCCGAGAGTATAAGTTCCTGGCCGAGTAATTCACTTACTCATGCGGGACGTGCCGAATTAATTCGAAGTGTTGTTCAGGGAATTGAAAACTTTTGGCTCTCTATCCTCCCTATTCCAACTGCGGTGTTTGAGAGAATCATCAAGCTTTGCAGGAATTTCCTTTGGAATGGGGTCAAGCCATTGGTTGCATAGAGAAACATATGCCTACACAAATCAGAGGGAGGACTTGGATTCAAAGATCTTAAAGGATGGAATGCATCACTGCTTGCTAAAGTCCTTTGGAATTTTCATGAAAAAATGACTCACTTTGGATTCATTGGATTTATCAAGTATACATTCGTGGATCTTCCATTTGGGACATCAAAGTTAGAAAAGATGACTCAGCCCTCTTCAAGAGGTTGTTAAATCTAAGGGACATTTTCATTCGTTTGGAGAGGTGTGCTGAAAATGCCACTCGTAAATTAGGTAGCTGGAATCTTGGAGGTAAATTCAACAATGTTGCTGCCTATGACTATTTTAGGGAGCAGGGGACGACCAAACCTGGGCCAAAACAGTTTGGAAGAGTTGCATTGTACCTAAAATGGCCTTTAATATTTGGATGGTAGTACTGGGCAGACTACACACCAAAGACAAACTGGCTTACTTGGATATTGATATGAAGTGTGAATTCTGTGACCATCCGATCGAAACATAGCAGCACTTATTTTTCTAGTGCGCATTATCGAATAGAATCTGGGGCAGAATCTGAAGCTGGCTGGGAATTACTCATGCTATGTCAACCGTTCCTAGTGCAGTCAAATTGATTAAAAAGGAAGCTAGAGGAACTACTTGGCATGCAAAGTCAAAGCACATTGCACTGGTCGCTACTATCTACCATATTTGGATTGCTCGCAACCGGTTACGTTTTGATCATCTTAAGCCGAATAAAGATAGCATTGTTCGAAGAATCAAAACACATGTATACAAATCAATCTTTGATCTGTATCCTCATGTTTTGAATCTCTATGAATCACTTACGGCAGAAGATTGATTTTGCTTTTGATTTTTACTTTGTTTCTTCATTTGCCCTGGTATGCCCGGTGTACTTGTATTTTCAGGGCCTCTTTTGTATATTTCCGGGTGTGCCCACGATTGAAGTATTGTCATTTGCTTGGTTGCATCCAAGTTTTATATAGTTTGGTAGGATTTTCTTGACAGGTATGCTACTGTCTCTTCCTGGTATGCCCAGAGATTTTGTAAATCATTTTGATCTATATTATTTTTTTACATTCAGATAAAAAGATAAAAAAAATATATCTAACTATTTCCCTTAGAGCTCAATTCAATCCAATTTGAACAGAAATCAGTAACAATGACGTATAAAGCGAAAGAAACAAAATATATATCCACTAAGTAGGAATAAATACACCGTACCTTAAACTCTCCACGAATTAGCCTTGAAAATTTTAGAAAATGGAACCCTAGATTTCGGGTAGAGCTGGAGATTTATAGCCGTAAAATTATTACTATTTGTTTAACTATTCAATATTTCAATTTCTATTTTATAAAAAGGTGATCAGTATGAATAGAAAATGAATATTTTTTAATAAAACTTTAAATAAATAATCGATTAATCAAATATATTCAAAAGTAGGGAGGGATTGGATGGGCCAACAAGGACAACAACGCCAACCGGAGATGGTGTCGTGTGGCTGTTGATCTGGACCGCATGACATGACTCCACCGGCTACTGTCGGGCAAGATTGATATTTTCTAAGGCTAAATATATTCGGCTAAATATATTGTCATCATGTATTTTTATATGTGCACATTATTTTAATTGTAAAAAATGTTCATAATCTTTTTAATCAATATCACAATAATGTCCTCCAATTTTTTTCATTGTATTCTTATTTTAATTATTTCATTAATTAATATATCTCTACTCTTCTATCGATTTATGTTAAAAAATTTATTGAGAGGAATTAAAAAGATTTATTTACCGCTTGTACACTTAATAAGTAAAAAAAATCAAAATTTGAATTGAATACTTGTTCATTGCTTGAAAGCACGATAATAATAAAAAATCTGAACGAAAACCATCATGAAGGACAAAATTTGATAATTGTTGAAAATTTAATGATAAGAACTTGATAAAAAAAATAAAAAAACATAAATGTAATAATCTATAAAGATTAGGGACCAATGATACAATTCATATGTGGTGTAGTTATAAGAAAGTGTAGTGTAAATATAATTATCCAATATATTCATGTCCCATTTTCTTATATTTGCACCATATTTTAATTGCATTAAATGTTCATAACCTTTAGTCAATATCACAACTTTGTCTCCTACTTTTTTTTATTGTATTCTTATTTTGTGTCTTCCGTTAATTAATACATCTTATCTCTTCTATTGAGTTCTATAAAAAAATTCGTTAAAAGGAATAAATAAAAATTATTTATCCCTCTTAAAGTTAAGAAGTAAAAAATTTACAATTATAATTAAATACTTGTTCATCGTTTTAAAGCACGATAGCAAAAATGAAAATCTTAGTTGAGTAGAAGATTTGCTAATTGTTGAAAATTTAATGCTAAAAATTTGTGGAAAAAATTAAGAACATAATTATAACAGTCTATAAAGATTGGGGATCAATAATACAATTAAAATATGGTGCGTTTATAAGAAATTGTGATACTAATTTAATAACCCATTTTCTAATTTTGCTTCTTCCATTATTATTTATATTTAGGCTATGTTTGACTGTTGAAATAAATGAAATTTGATTTATAATGTGTATTATTTGAATTTTCTAGGTAAGATTTGTTGTTAAAAATTGAAGAGAGAAAATATGTATAGTTAAAAAGTGATTTGAAAAATTGTGCTCATTATAATTTGTACTCCCCTATCCCATAAAGATATGCGCATTTCTATTTTCACACGAATTGAGAAAACATAATTAATATATGTTGGAACTATAAATTTACTTACATTTGACCTAATAAACACTTACATTAAATAATGAATAGTTCATATATGTTGATAACAATACATATTAAATGTGTATATTAGGAATTTAAGACATTAATATAATCTCAATAAGAAAAATGATATATAATTTGAGACAAACAAAAAATGAAAACGAGCATATCTTTGTGGGACGAATGGAGTATTATAATATCTAGCCGAACATAGCCTTATTGGCATTTTTTAGGGATGACAATGGGGTAGAAAATTCCCGAATTCGATGGGATCCAATCTGAATGGGGTGGAGAATCTATGAAAAAAATGGGGATGGAGATGAGAAATTGTCCCCAAATTGGGGACGGGACGGAATAAAGATGAGAAAGTGTTCGGTACGGGGCGTGGATTTGGATGTGGATGGTTATCCCTACCCCCAACCCCGTCAACGATTAACAATTTTAACTAAACTTTTGAGTGTGTGATTTATCTACTAAATCAGGAGAAATAACTTTAACATCTTTTCTAAGTATTAGTAGAAAATGAACGTGAGGGAATCCTCGTTTTTGAAATTCAATCACACACATATATATATATTCAACAACTGGTGCTTTATCATCATACTTCAATTGTTCTTTAATCTCTTGCCAATTTGGATTACAAGTCATTGTTAAAAATATATCTGATTTACCAAATTTTTGAACTAAAGTCATAGCATTCAAATATCTTGCTCTCATATCTCTAGGAGCACCGATAAAACTTTTTGGTAAAATAACTTGAAGATCAATTTTATTTCTTGTTAATATTGATGTCGAAGAATTTATTCAAGGGAAGGTATAATTATTTTTTATTGAATATGGAAAAAGATGGACATCATCATAACTCAAAATCTATGCAAATTTCATTTCTCTGCCTTTCTTGGCTTGATTCTGCTTTTGACCAAGTTCTTGTAATTTGCTCGTGCTTATGGTATATTGGTTTAAGATATTAAATCAGTTTGTTTCTTCGATGAGTTAGGTTGGACTCTTTCAACATTCATCGAAGGTTTTTATTAGTTATTAGAAGCAAAAGTTCATTGAGGAATTATAAACCAAAATATATATATATATGGAGAACTCTCTCTTCACATGAGCATCAAATTTTATGGATTCATAGTTCTCTACGATCACCTAATATTTATTATTGACTAAATTATTGTTTTTTTATATTTATATAAAGTATCGTCCAAGCACATTTAACCCATAGATGAAGTAGAAGGTATCGTCAATGTTGTCAAATTAAAAATCGAGTCGGGTCACATTAAAATCCTGTTGGGTTAAATCCGGTCAAATACCCGGGTTGTCCTGGGAAACTCGGCCTACCCGATCGACCCGGACCCTGGTTGACCCGGGTTTTATATATATATATATATATATATATATATATATATATTAATATTAATTAATGTCCGTGTCGACCCCGAGTCGATTCCGGGTTGATCCTACAACCCTTGACCCAGTCTCTCCGGGTCGATGTTCGGTTCGGTTATAAAAATATTGGGTATCGCATATGCAATCAATTCCTATATGGTTATGATATTTGCACTATAAGATTTGCATGTCACTTGGTGATTCCAACTCAGTTTAAAGCTTTTCTTTAGAAGATAAGCAATTACTGATTTCAAGTTCATGTAAGACCATAAATTACATAAATGCCTTCTTAAAATTAAATTGGAATAACGCTAATAATTTTGACATTAAAACGATTTTTCGTACAAATTACTAAACCTCCACTAGTGTCCCCAGGGCACATCTCCAAGTGGCAAAGGGGATGGGTGGTAAGTGCTCAGCGCAGCTATGTGCTTGGTTCGATTCCTCGCAAGGTGGAATTGGCTTTGTGGCAAGCGGGAGTTATTGAGCGTTTCTCATGCTTACCATAAGCCCTTCCACCCTGACTCCTTGGAGACATAACCTGGATTTACCTTCCCGAACCAATGGCCTTGGGCGTGGTCGGTTCGGGCCTTCAGGGTGTGGGCTACACTTTTTTTTTTTTTTTTTTTTTTACTAAACCTCCACTAGTAGTTTTAAAATTGTGAATCATTATCGTTAATTTTTAATAGTTAATTCCATTATAGAATCCTTGTTCCCATCACCCGGAAATAGCTACAAGTCTAGAGTACTATTATAGGCTATAGAAGCCAGCGTTTCCGACAACATTATAAATTTATATAATGTTAAGATCATTAATTTTATGTCGCAAAATTATTAAAACAATTTATTTTACGTTCTTTTAGAACTCAAAAGACAGTTAAATTTATATTATTAGATATAAAGACCCCTACCAATCCTACCCATAAGTTCAATCAATTTAAAATGTTATATTAGAACAACTACAAACATAAGAGTTACCTAAATCATATTCTTCATATACGCCAAGAGCAAATACGTCGACTTCTTTCTTCCTTCTCTTTTTTAAGTCGAGCACAAATAACATCAATATTGACCGTGATTCAACGCAAAATCCTAGATCAAGGGGAGTAGCATCTCAATGTACTCTAGAAATATCACCATCTTGACTCGATATATGTTAAGAAAATTACAATCATTTTTATTTTTTTATAATTAGAATTAGACGAGATTGCTGGAGCTCATATTCCTCGCTTACGAGATAACATGTAGAGCAATACATTTTTTATTTTTTTTTGCCTTAATACTTGTTAGTATTGTTCGATTTATTTATCTTGCTAAGTTGTAAACCGAGCTTTTATTTGTTCAATAAAGTTTTGTTCCAAAAATGATT
This sequence comes from Ligustrum vulgare, assembly GCA_963555705.1. NCBI lineage: Eukaryota > Viridiplantae > Streptophyta > Magnoliopsida > Lamiales > Oleaceae > Ligustrum > Ligustrum vulgare. The sequence continues at coordinate 66,486,513 of OY743171.1, read as the reverse complement.
AAAAATAGACGAGATTGTTGCTGGAATTCATATTCCTCACTGACGAGATAACATGTAGAGCAATACTTTTTTTCCTTAATACTGGTCAGTATTGTTTCATTTATCTTGTTAAGCATATTGTAAACCGAGCTTTTACTTGTTCAACAAAATTCTGTTCCAAAAATGATTAAAAAAATGAGCTGCGAGTCTTCGAGCCACATGCAGCCCTTGTTGCCACTTGCCAGGGAGGAAGTGAGCTGTGAGCAAGATTAAATTAAAGAAAACTAGAAATTAGATTAAAAAATTAAAGAAAACTATAAATTATCAACAAAATCATTAATGATGAAATGTAAAGGCCGAATCTTTGGAACTGTCAGAACATGCAACCTTAAATAAAGTTACGCCTTGTTTGGCAACACGCATTGTGTCGTGCCAGACGAAGAAAATGAAGTTCTAGAATCTCGTTACATTCAATCCCATATGATACAACGTAGTTTAGATAAGTGCGTAGTTAGGGGTGGGCCTTGACCCAGTCTTGCCCACCCCTATTAGGAAAACTCCGAGAAAAAATTTATGAAGGTCGACCCACCTCTTAAAGATGCAGATTCACCCCATCTTCAACCGTTAGCTCTTCCCCTGCTTTACATCAACTGATAGTAGGGGTCCAAACTACAGCCGAATTATAAGCATTTAGACCTTCTTCAGAGCATTAAAAAACATATAACTTAAAATAGAAAAGAAAAATAATGTCAACTTGTTGAACTGCCAAAGACTATTAGGCCCCAAGAATTGAATGTCCAACATGGTGGTGTGGGTTGATGGTAGTAATTTAATCAACTACTCTAAGCATCAATCATAAATATAATATGATGAAAATCCGTAACAACAAATACATGTAATTTTTATTCCATGGACGATTTCCAATCTCACAGTAAGGATTTTCCAAGCAGCAAAAATAGGAATCTTGAATTTTTATTACATTTTGATAAAAATTGATGAAATGTGTGGTTAAAAAACTGTGGGGATCAGATTTTAATCAAAACCAAACACGACTGAATGTCTTATGTCACTCGAGTCTTTTGAAGAAAGTGAAGACTGAAGAGGTCAAGTTTTGAAGGCCCAATACGAACTGGGCAAGCCAACTCGGACCTACCCAATCTACACATGCACGTTTGTTTGGAAACTGGTGATCGGCCATTTACATTATTTCAAGGCATTTGGGTTGTAGAGCAATTATTAATAGCTCAGTCCTCAGTTGGACTGGGCTTGCTCCAATTTCCAGAGAAAAATGAGGCACAGAGCCACAGACATGTCAGATGAGAGAAACCTGCTTAAAATATACTACTATTTGGTTTCATGGTTCCCCTCCCAATGCCTATTTCCCTGAGTTTTGTATGACAAACTTTGGCTTCTCGAAAAGTTTGAACTCCAACCTTAGGGGTTGAGAGCTTGTTATTTAATTGTACTTGTAGAGACATCAATACTTCTCTGATTATAGACTAAAGTGTATTTAGAAACCATATAACACAAAAAACAAAAAGGAATAGCCTGCCTAAGCCCAAGACAAAACTAATAAACTAGGAACATTATAGTATTATTACTCCATTTTCTCTGCAGCTACTTTTAAAACATTTATTTATTCAATATTTTATGTTCGAACCTCATAGATCCAACGCACAATGTCCTGTCTGTCAAGCTTGTTCATGAGAGAGAGAGAGAGAGAGAGAGAGAGAGAGAGAGAGAGAGAGAGAGAGAGAGAGAGAGATGCGGTAGAGGGTCAAGCTTTTCTTCTTTTCTCCAAGTAGATAGAAATTGTTCCAGGTAAAGTGAATTGTTTCGAGTAAATATTTTTTACCCGTTAGTTTTAAGTTTGTTCAATGATGGGTTCCAATAATCTATGGTACTTTTGCTTCTTTTATCATTATATGGATCAAAGAAAGAAGCTTTCTTGTTTGAAAGATGGTTTTGTATCTTATGTTTTGATTTATTCCTTTTTCTGCACTCATTGGTCTTAACAGTAAAATCAGAGGTCTGAATCTGACTCTGTGAGGCCCACAATGGAAGAAGATGGCATGAATTCACATGTAAGATCTCCCTGTAGGGTTCAAAACTTTTAACTGTTGCATTCATCTTCTCAAGAGTACTCAGTGTCAGCCACATACAAATTAGAGCAAGAATCTTCTAACAGGATGACCAATTTTTCTAATGCCTATGGTGGTTCTTGTGAATGCGACTCAAAACATGGCGTGGAGACTTCATCCATCTCAGAATTTTGACATTTTACATTTGGTATACAACAGTATCAAAGATTAGACCTTACCTGTGTTCCTTGCCATTTTTAAGACTTTACAAACACCAAATCAAGTTTTGGCCTTTGGGGATTCCTTATTACCACGTGGAATATGGATGAAGAAGCAATGCTGTCAGCAGAACCTCCTAAAGAGATCCAAACCATTGATGCCAAATCTCTCACCATCAAGATAGCAAATTCCTGCAAGAAAAATGGTAAGGAAATTCGAACTAACATTGTTCCCTCGGTAGAAAATTCAGTAGCATCGTCTCCGAATAACTCGCCACTCATCTCCCCTCCATCTTCAGCATTTGTTTCAGCGTTACAATCACCTTACATTTCTCCGAGAGCCAATGTAGTTACAGGTTCAAATCCAACCCAAGAAAATCCTAAACAAGCCACGGAACTCACTCATCCGTCTCCTCCAGTATCGTACTGTGGATCACAGTCAGATGACATCCCGAGTACTTCCTACACTACGCCTCCCAAAATATACGACTATTGTGATGATCCTGCCAACGCTGAGTGTAGAATTGTGACTTGTATTCCAGGTTCAGGTCCAGACATGGCTCCTCGTATTTCATTTTCATTTCCAGCTCCTCGAATTTCCTTTGCAAGAGGCTCTGTCTCACCTGCTTCCAATGGAAAACTTAGGAGCTGTGATGTTTACATAGGCTTCCACGGTCAGAACCCAAATTTGATACGGTTCTGTAAGTGGCTTAAATCAGAGCTCGAGGATCAGGGTATTGCTTGCTTCGTTTCAGATAGAGCAAAGTACGCGGATAATCAGAGCCATGAGATAGCCGACAGGGTAATTTGCTCTGTTACCTTTGGAGTGGTGGTTGTCACCAGTAATAGCCTTATTAATCATCTCAGTTTGGAGGAGATCAGATTCTTTGCACAAAAGAAGAACTTAATTCCTTTGTTCTTCGACACTGATGCCAATGATATTGCAAGCCTATTCAACCCGTATTCGGATAACAAGGAATGTAGAGAAGCACTGGATGGACTAATGAGATCTCATGAATTCAGACTGGAAGCAAATGAGGGTAACTGGAGAAATTGCGTGTCAAAAGCTGCTGGGATATTAAGGGGAAAGCTCGGAAGGAAAAGCATGGCTGAAAAGGAAATAGAAAGTTTTGAGGAGTTACCATTTCCAAGAAACAAATACTTTGTTGGGAGGGAGAAAGATATTATGGAAATTGAGACTGCACTCTTTGGATATGGGGATTACTTGGAGCAAGAATGTACCATGCCAACTATTAAAGGAGGAACACCGGGACAATCTGAAGGTCTAGCGGACGAGGAATGTGAGGTCGACTCAGTTAAAGGAGGCGAATACACAAGACTGGAGGTTGGCAGGTGCAAGGAGCCAACTTTGGAGGCTTGGACTGAACCAGTTATTGGAAGAAATTCACAGAAAAAACCTAAATACAAGAAGTCTAGATGTGGGAAAAATAAGAGCTTTGGTAGCAGCATTGTGTGCATAAATGGATCACCAGGAGTTGGAAAGACAGAGCTTGCTTTGGAATTTGCATACAGGCACTCGCACAGATACAAGATGGTTTTGTGGGTTGGTGGTGAAACTCGGTATTTCAGGCAAAATATACTAAACATATCGCTCAATATGGGGTTGGATGTGAGTGCAGATGCAGAGAAGGTAAGAGGGAGGATCCGAAGCTTTGATGAACAAGAATCTGAGGCGTTCAAGAGAGTTAAAAGGGAGCTGTTTCGGGACATACCTTATTTACTGATTATCGATAATCTAGAGACTGAGAGGGAATGGTGGGAAGGGAAGGATCTAAACGACTTAATACCGAGAAACACAGGTGGTACACATGTAATTATCACAACAAGACTCCCAAGAGTAATGAACTTTGAACCAATTCAACTACAGCCATTGCCATTTTCTGATGCAATGACATTAATTAGAGGAAAAAGGAAAAAGGAGTATCCAGCTGCAGAACTGGAAATCCTCGGGAAGTTAGATGAGAAATTGGGCAGGTCGAGTTTCGGATTGTGTGTGATCGGTTCGCTGCTTTCTGAACTTGCAATTACTCCATCGGCTCTGTTCGAGGCCGTGAACAATGTCCAATATGAAGAAGCCACTGGCTGCTCCATTGCAGATCAACAATTTTGTAGAACAAATACTTTTCTAATGAAAGTACTGTCCTTCTGTGCTGCCGTGTTGCGGCAAACAAATGGAGGGAGGAGGAGGAATCTCCTTGCCTCGAGAATGCTTCAGGTCGGAGCATGGTTTGCCCCAGCTCCCATTCCAGCAAATTTACTGGCCACGGCAGCAAATTATATACCTTCCACCAGAAACAAATTCAGAAAGTGGACTAAATGCTTGAAACTTGCTTTCTGTAGTTGCTCTGGTTGTTTAGCAAGTCAAACATGGAAGAGTGAAGAGGATTCAGCACTTCTCTTGGTTAAACTCGGCTTGGCACGGCTGGCCAATAAACAGGCCGGATGCTGGATTCAGTTACACAAAATAACTCAAACATTTGCAAAAACAAAAGATGGTTCAGTTGCTGCGAAGGCAACGGTTCAAGGTGTAAGGAAAACTGGAAATCCAACGGCAAATTCTGACCATCTATGGGCTTCAGCTTTCCTTATCTTCGGCTTCAAATCCGAACCCCCAATCGTCCATCTCAAGGCAATTGACATGGTTGTCTTCATCAAGAAAACTACTCTCCCTCTAGCAATAAGCGCCTTCACAACATTCTCGAGATGCAACTCGGCCTTAGAGCTTCTGAAGGTATGTACAAATGTGCTGGAAGAAGTCGAGAAGTCATTCGTGTCTCAGATACAAGACTGGTGTCATGGTTCTCTTTGCTGGAAAAAGGCACTACATTCGAATCAGAGAGTGGACGAGTATGTGTGGCAGGAAGTGACATTGCTGAAAGCTACACTACTCGAGACGAGAGCAAAATTACTGCTGAGAGGTGGCCATTTCGACAGTGGGGAAGAGCTGTGCAGAACTTGCATCAGTATCAGAACAGTGATGCTAGGCCACAACCATGCTCAAACATTAGCTGCTCAAGAAACATTAGCAAAGTTAGTAAGAATGAGGAGTAAGATATGATGTTGTATCTCCAAATATAATAGTCTTATACACAGCTGGGCTCCATTTTTTTCACACTGTAGTCATGCTACCATTGACTAATTAGCTTATATAAAATCCTGTTATCTTGAATCATGGGATCAACTGTTATAATTAGTTTCTCAAATGACATGCGTATCTTACTATATTTACTGTTAGGTGAAGCTAAGCGTTACACTAAATTAGTAGTTGATTATGTATTGGATGTACACTCATCATTCATGGCGTTGTTGGTAAAGTAAATTCCACACTGCCCACTATGGACGTAGCAGCTCGACATCCTCGGAGGATACCGAACTACCTCACGTGATGTGCACATGGGCAGCTCGACATCCTTCAATGTCAAGCTGCCATGTGTCCTGTTGGCAACAAATCAACCCTATGCAATGGTATTAATAAAGAAGCTAAAATTTTGTCTAAGAATCAACAATTACACCCAAAACCAAGAAAGAAATCAATCGTCCAAAATGGGTTCTTACTTTCACCGTATCTAAAACTTACTGCAGAAAAGATATGGCATTCACAAAATAATGGGCAAATCAATAAATAATTCAATTCTGTTGGTTAATTACCACACTGAAATATATACGAAACTTCAGCACTATACGAGGATTCGAAGCAGTCCAATAGTGGGCGATCAACCGTTAGAAACCGCGTGTATTAATCAAAAAACTCAAGACTCTGTGAATGGCCGTGCCAAGAGCTTCCAATGTTAATCGGCAAATTAGTTTTGATGCGATGAAACACAGTAGAAAAATCAAACACTTCTCTTCTTCGTATTAAGATGACATAAATCAATGATCAGTTAACCGATTAAATTTCAACGGAAACAAAATATCTAGGGGTGGACATCAACCCGCCAAAACCGTTCAACCCAACCCGATCGGATTGGGTTGGGTTTTGATGAAAATTGGGTTGGGTTGGGTTATAAAAAAAAATTTTGTTTGGGTTTGGTTGGGTTGTGGGTTGGATGACAAACCCAATCCAACCCGACCCAACCCAACCCAATCAAAATTTTAAAAATATAAGACCATTTAAATTTCAAGAATCTTAAATCCATTTTTAATTTGGATGAAACTCAAATATAATTTGAACATATTTTAGTTTTATTAATAAATATTTAATTTATTATATTTGAGCTTATTGTATTGTACATAATTTATTTGAGTTAATAATTGATTTATGAGCATAATTTTTTAATTTTCTAAGAATTTTATTTAATTGGACCAAAGCCCAAACCACCCAACTCAACCCAACCCGACCGAAACTTGATTGGGTTGGGTTGGGTTTGAATTCATATTTGGGTTGGGTTGGGTTGATTTTTTTTCAACCCGACCATAGTGGGTTGGGCAAAAAACCGACCCAACCCACGCCCACCCCTAAAAATATCAGCCACGAAAAACTTAAAATACCACTCTTAACGTTCCATTCACTTCAAAATCTTGCAATAATGAACTAAAATACTTGCCTTGCAGCGATAGCATTAAAAAGAAAAAAGCAAGCATTTGCTTCCAATATCCTACTATAAGAAATATGCTCAAATTCATTACAAGCAAGGTCAGACACGGGAGAAAAAACATAGTACAATATAAAGTTATTGAAACTGAAGATCTGCAATGACTAAGACTTCATATAAAAAACTTCGGCAAGACTTAATGAAACAGCTCGATATATAACCTCTCAAAATGGTTTCCCATACTCTTGAGTTGGCTGCTCCCAGGGCCTGAGAAAGCCTGCAACAAATACAAATCCGATAATAATGTGTTTAGCTATGCAGACAGAAGGATAGAGAGATCATCGCTCAAATATAGATCTGTGTGCAGTGGATTTGTCCAATCGGCAATAAAAATAATTAGACCCATCACGAAATAATCATGTTCTGATACCACAATATGTTCACATATCCCCAAGTGTTATAAGATAATTTCTCGACTATGTTCAACTGATTTTCAGAAGTAACTCTCCAATAGTTTTAAGCGCACTATTTTTGTCTTTCCATAAAGGATGTTACCTTTCAATATGGCTATGGGTAAGTAAAAAAAGGAATTGCAGAACACTTTGTAGCCCTTGTTTGAGCTCTTTCTTTTCAAAACTCATTTTTAATCACACATTCTCCTAAAAATCACTATTACTATACCTATTTTCATCGAAAAGCGGGGCTCAAACAGTGGCTTAAGGTGAAGAATTAATTCAGAAACTTGGAAAGAAATTGTGGGCGGAGAATTTGGGGGCAGAGGGAACAGTACTTATCAAACCCCCAAAGCTTATAAAAGTGAGAGCTATAACCAAATTCAATCCAGCATAAATCAAGCGTTTCAAGATTATTTTTTCCAATGCAATAAATAATCAAAGGCTTTTTCTAAATGCCTACATCCATGAAGCCGTTAAGCACAATTCTACAATACTCTAAGAAATTATATCAAAATTTATTAAGCTGAAGTTTCCACATACTTATCGGTATTTCTCCCAAGGACATGTATATAGAATCGTCATCACCAAGAATTTCCTGTAATGACCAGTGTTCGTTAGAGCAGGGTTATAACGGTGGCAAAAATTCTACACTAGTAGCTATCAATGAGGCACATGAAAATCACAGTGAATATGTACTATATGGATTTTGTTACCATAAAAACAAATGACAAATGAAGTACCAAAAATACAAGATGCAATTTTCTTTACAGTCAAAGACCTGTAAGCATCCAGTTCCATTACCTGTCCATTATGAAGGCCCATATCATTGTGCAGAGCATTCAGATCAGTGGGAACAGAATCATTTCCGAGCAATTCTGATATCATAAGTCCATAACCGTCTTGATGGTCGGGAATCTCAGTGACATTATGTACATTATCAGGAAAGTTGTCCAGCCCATTAAATACAGAATCAGCCCTGTTTCGTTGAAATTTAATATTTCAGAAGAGAACTTCACAATAAGAAAGCTTACATGAGATCTATGCGGATATAACGTGACAGCGTAAGCATGTAATAGGAATGCACAAGCAGAAAATAATACAGCTAATGAAATGTAAACCATAGTTAATGAGTTTCTACCAAATTAAAGTCCGAAAGTGAATGTCTTCTTCCTCATTTCCAGAAAATATACACGCGAATAAGCAAGGAAAGCTTAATTTCAAACTCACCTTCTCTCAGCATTAGTAAAAGTCTTGTCTTCTTGCATGGAATCATCTTCCAAATCAATCACTTCGATGTCTTTATTACCAACTCCACGTTTACCATATTTATTAGGCACATTGAAATTATTACTACTCATGGTCAAATCAATATCTACAGGTGCTGCTCGTCTTCCAGTTTCAGTAATAGACCGAAACATATGAATAGGATCAACAACATGATTCTCATTCACGTCAGAAGTTTCTATAAGGTTAAGGTCACACGTCTTAAATGAACCAGGAAAGAGCTGCTTTTCTTCTGTGTACTCACTTAAGTCTACGTTACTTTTGGGAAACAATGAAATATCTGAACTTTTCTTATCAGTAAACAAAGTTGCATGGTCACTATGTGAAGACCTTGGCTCTTCTGAAATATGCTGATTTTTCATTGACTTGGAAAGGGGCAGGCAGCATTCAGACTGAGTCTCCACTGGAGGAGTCCATTCCCTAGGTCTTTTAGTTTCCTCCCTATCATCAGTGCCATCCTCAAGTGGTCGTTTTTCACCTATCTCCAATAATATTGGGTTGCTGCTTCCAAATCCAGGAAGCCCCCCATCTATTTCTTGCTGATTAATTACAGATCTCTTGGGAAAAGATCCAGACACTGAGAAGTGCCCTGGCCTTGCAGTGTATGCAACACTCGGTTCTTCCTCCACTGATGGAGCTTTCAGAACATTAGAGAGGCTGCTTGGTTCATGGCTTTGATGAGGTGAAGCATTAAGAGCGGAACCATCAACAGGCTCATCTATGACTTGGACGCCAGAGTCTTCAGAGTGTTTGCTCTCCTTAATGGTCTCATCCTCAGCATTGGGATCCAGGTCAACCTTTGAACCCCTAACTGCCAATGAAGAACGAGTTTTAGTAGGAACATTTGCAAATTTGCAGTACCTCATCAAGTCAATGTTGTTCTCACTTGCTAAACTGCCGTCCTGTAAAGAAGCTGTGACCTCCATATTCTCGGCATGTTTTTCCTCCAATTCAGTACCACTTCTCCCTTCTTTATCCTCCTCAGCTTCTTCATTGGACATAGTAGTACCATCTGACTTTTTGATGGGTGTTTCCACATCATCATTTGATGGGACATCCTTCTCATTGCTAAAAGAACCTGGTTTTGCACCAGCATCATTGGCTAAATTGCATTCCTCTAAGCCCGACTGAAGACCAGCCACACTGTCGCTCTCTTGAGTTAACTCGACAGCAGATGAATTCTGCACTCCAGTATCATTATCTTTTTGCGCAGGCTGCTCATCCTGAAGTCCAGCAGAAATATCGGTGTCAGCCTCCATACCTGGGGAAGTCCTACCCCTATCAGACCACAAGTCACTCTTCACAAATTCTGGATTACAATCTGAACCTTGATTTTTGGAGGACCCAGTTCTTCTCCTCCCTCTCATAGAATATTTTGACACCATCGAGTTATATTCATCAGAATACCTTCTCCTGCCAGGACCTACATCCACAGCAGCAGTCCCCAAACGGGAATGAACTGGTATACGACCGTCCACATGAATCTGCATAAAATCCCCCATCTGGTTCTTCCAGTCACCATTTGGCCACTTTCCGGAAAGTGCATTTGGAGGCAGGATCCCTTTAGTAACTAAATATTCGGCAGCTAGCCTACCAGCTTCCATAAAAATATCAGTCTCACGTGGAGGTGGCAAAGGTGGCTGGAATTGTTTTGAGTGGCCCCCGCGTCCATAGCCACTGCGATTATAGTTTCTATATTCGGAATTATACATCTGATGACCTCTAATTGAACCTTCAGGTGAAATTCGGGAGGCAGCTGCCAGGCCGGCCGGCCCCATCCCATTAGGCCTGTATCCATTTCCCGGACCACCACCACGACGCCTTGTGTACATGTTTTCCAAATCCACTATATGTATATATCACTTTTAAGGTATCCAGTAAACGCAACTACTGAGAAACATCCACCAAGATTTATCTCTGTTTTAACAACACATAATCATCAATCAATCACTGGGTTCATCTACATATCAACTTGACAAAATACTTCAAAAAGCAAAACCAACATATTTCCATATTCAAGTATATTAGAAATAAAAGATAAATTTTTGCCACCTCAAATTCCCAGCCAAAACATCCTCTAGTTTATCAGCACCTTCAGGGCAAAAAAGATATATTTTGCACCTTTTCTCTAAAATTAAATAAATATAATTTATTTAAATACCCCAACGGTTAAGTCATGAGGCAAATTCCACAGATCTATCTAGAGAGAGTAGATAATCAAAGTTCAGTTATGCAGATCTGACGATTTCGTTACCAAAACTTTAAATTCAGCAGCAGTAGTTTACCTTAATTAAAGTGAAGCAAAGCAATTCTGAGGTTTTTAGGGTTTCAGTCTTTGAGATCCAGTTCTCATCAGTTCAATTGCAATCATCTCCTCCATCAAAATAATTCATCAACTATATATGTATATACATACGCAAAGTGTATATATATTCGGTCAATTTATCACAATCCTTGCATTTTCATGGTCCAGGAATCAATCAATCAATGGATATTTGGTAGGTACAGTATTCCCATTTTAGAGAGAGAAACTTATGAATTTCTCTCCTTCCTTTTTTTTCTTTTTCTTTTGATTTTGGATTTGAGAAGAAATGATCAAATGATATCCTCCTTTTTTTGTTCTTGGCGGAAGGCCAATTTTTACTCGCTAAGGCATGTGGTCCCCGCCCCCTGTTTAGTTTAGAATAAATTAATATTTTAGTAATTTTTAGTGAAAAGTTAATAATTTATGTAATGTAATTAAAAAAAAATTATGAGGATCATAAAATTTACAGTAGATTACTAATTTTGTTTGATACAATCTTGTCGGACAATCTTGACACGACTTTTGCGTGATGTTTGCCATCAAACTGTTTAGACAACGATCTATAAATTTTAGGATGGTATTGATTATAAATAGGACAATTAGATTTATCTTATAATTTTAATAAAATAACAATAACAATTTTATTTTTGGGACAATTAAGAAAATAATCGTTCAAATTATAAAATTTTAGAATCAGAACTAAAGATTTGTGTCAAAAATAGTTTAATAGACAACAATACTCATAATTGAAAATGAAAAATCGCGTAAACATACCAAATTTTTAACCATTTTTTTACTCTCCAAAAGTTCGATTACTATTTTATTTTCATCTATTTTTTTATTTCTCATTCATCTATTTGTGCATAAATTAACATTCAATCAAGTCTTTTCATTGTATCTTTTTTTCTTTTTTCTTTTCCCTTTATGTCTTTACACAAAATTATACATATTTATCAATAATATCAATATATTCTTCTATTCTATATCCTCCTATATTATAAGAGGTGCTTTTTTTATTCACTATTCAGTTTTGGTATGTTGCATTCACACTTGAGAGTCAACATGTTATCTTCTTCTTTGTTCCTTTCACACGTAATAGTCAACATTTGCTTCTCAATCCATTTCACACACCTGCTTCTTACTGTTCATCACAGATATTTTATGCGACCCCTAAAATTAGTCTCCTTCATTGCACATATCCACTCGCTCAAGAAACAACACATACACTCTACAAGAAAAAAATTCTAGCCCTAGCGCCGCTCTTCCTCCTCGCTCTAGAACAACACAAGTACAAGGTGTGTTGAACTGTTCGCAGCCCTGACGTCGTTTATTTGGACAGAGGAACAATAAACTGCCGATTTTTACCATAAGATTTTTGAAGTTCCGAATCGGACGTAAAGCCAAGCCGAGCGGGTGAGATCTCGATGTCTTCCTTTTTTTATTTTTTCCTTCACTGTGCAAATTTCTAATACTCTTGATTCATATAATTGTTGTAATTCCAGTAGCCATGAGCTATTAAATGTTGGGCATGACAATGGTTTAGTTTCAGGAAGGCCCTCTTCGTAGCTTGGTATCGATTACTCTCCATCTTTCTGATATATGATTTTATTTCACTGCCTTATCATGATAGATTTTGACTTGTGTTTTAGTTTTGTTTTCCTTTTTTTAAGGAATGGAACAGTTAACATATAAAAAAAATTGTAATTCTCTTGGTCAAGTTTCTTGATTTTTTGTTTGGAGATTATGAAGATTTTTTGATACTGTGTGATTAAAAGAATTGTAGAATGGTAGAACAACAAAAGTTAGTGATAGTAAGACTTTGCGTTTTTTTTTTTCACCTTAATTTTTTTCCCACATGGTAGGAGCCTGATAGGATCGTTCAAGTAAGGAAAGTTAATTAACTATTATAATTTATTATTGAGGAATAAGGATCTTTATTACTTTTCTCCTTTTTTCCCCGCATTTATGATTTTGAAGAGACATGCATCCTTTAAACAAGAACAAGAGTTCTCATAGCTTTTTTCCGGTTAAGGTGTTCTTTCTTTTGGGTGGTTCAAACAAGAATTGTGTCTGCTTTGCCAAATAAGGTGTTATTTCTTTTTTATTTTTATATTCATATCTTACTTTTATTTTCAATTTAAGGACAATGGGGCTTTTAGGTAGGGGTTTAGACTTCATTATGCAAGATCGGTACAAGATTTGACTTATATTGCCTGTGTGTGTTACTAATTTTTTTTCCCAGTGTTTATTGAGACATCTTCTCAACAATTACAAACTGAGTTTCAATGAATAACTCAAGAGATCCTAAAGTTTCCATTGAAGAGGTTGGTTTTATATTAGCTGAATTAAATGTGATTTTACATGTTATATGTCAAAAATTAAATTATCATCACTTATATTTACTAATAAAACATGCTATTTTTTTCATAGGAATACAAAACAATTATCCGTCAGGTACAAAATCAACAAAGACGACAAAAAAATGCATTTCGTAGGTCTACACTATGTTGACAAGCGCAAACATAAACTGAATTTGGATGGTAACTTGATCTCTTTTTTTCAATATTTCTTGGTGTTTCCCTTGTCAGAATTTAGATTTCCAGCATAGTTTTATTATTTACATTGTTAGAATCAGAATATAAACTTTAAGAAATATATACATGCAATTTTTTTAAAATATAATCTATACATTAACATATTGGGATTTCTAATTGCCTTATTCTAATCGTGTAAATTTTTTTTTTAGGTTCAAACAACATTTCCTAAATAATTATAACTGTTCTTTATTGTTCATTTTCTTGCTGGTTTTCATAAAAAAAATTTCCAATTCAGCTGCTAGACAAAAAAATGGCTACCTATATCACGGAAGTGGAACCTCTTCGGTCGGCTTTGAACAACATACAATAGAACCTTCTTTGCCAGCACTACATGTAATCATTGAAAAACCACATGATTTACAGGTTCGAAACATATCACATCAAAGCACCAAATTAACTATACCTATAGCTGCTTATGTGTTGCCCCATTTTACTGTTTGCGAGCATTGTGGAGCAAAAAAGTTTTACAGAGAAAGCAAGGGATTCTGTTGCTCTGATGGGAAGGTCAAATTACGTACACATTCTATACCTGATGATTTTTTTCAACTTTTTACTTCGAGTTGTCAAGAGTCAACTCATTTCAGAACTGTTTTTCGATCGTACAATAACCATTTTGCTTTCACCTCTTTTGGCGTAAAATATGATAAAGAACTTTGCAAATCAAATAAAGGTATTTACACTTTCAGAGTACAGGGACAGGTATATCATTATGTCAACCCGCTTTTACCTCGCGGTGATGCTAAGCCTTCGTATATGCAACTTTATTTTTATGATACAGAAAATGAAGTGCAAAATCGTCTTCACAGCTCAGATAGGTTCCTTGAAACAGTTTTAGTAAAAATTATTGAAAGATTAAAACCTAATCCTTATTCAAGGTTTTTTAGATCTTTAAATGACAAAGAAAACTTAGACACTCAACGAATTCAAATTAGGTGTCATCCGGGACTTGACCAACGTGTTTATAATACACCTGTCTCTTCTCAAGTTGCTGCAATTTGGGTAGAAGACGATCCGTGTGCAAACATTAGGGTTCGTGATATCTCTATTTGCGGGCACTCAGGTGAGTCTCACAAAGTTCATTACTATTACGGTTGTTATGACCCTTTGTAATATCCATTATTATTTCCATACGGTGAACCTGGATGGCATGAAGGTATTGAGCGTACTAGAAATGCCAATGAACAACCACAATGCATGTCTGAAGTTTTGGTAGATGTAAACACTTTAGTCTATCCCAAACAACTAATTCAAAGAGAATCTGAAGGTTATTTTACCAGTTGTTTAGTATATATTAATTATTTCATTTTTTTTAAACAATGAATTTTAACAATTTTTTTAATATGTTCGTATCTCTATATGTTTTTTCAGTGCTTAAATATGGTAAGAAACGCTACCAGATCTCTTGTAGAGAGTATTATTGTTACAAGTTGCAAATTCGCCCTTCAGGTAAATCTCTATTACTCCATGGGGGTAGACTTCTACAACAGTATGTAGTTATATGCATATTAAAATTGAAACATCTAGGCTTGATTATTTTCGTAATAATCAAAAACAGATACGTGCTGAACTTTACCAATGAATAGTTGATAGTGTTGAAAATGGAGAAAATCGAGGAAGCATAATTGGGAAAAAAATTATTTTGCCAGTGTCGTTCACATGTGGTCCTAGGGATATGCAAAAGAGATATAGAGATGAGATGTCTCTTGTCCAGCGATATGGAAAGCCAGATATTTTTTTGACAATGACTTGCAACCTAATTGGCTTGAAATTAAGCAAGAATTAGAATACTCTGACGAGATACAGAATCGACCTGACCTCGTAGCTCGTATTTTTAAAGGAAAACTTGA
This sequence comes from Ligustrum vulgare, assembly GCA_963555705.1. NCBI lineage: Eukaryota > Viridiplantae > Streptophyta > Magnoliopsida > Lamiales > Oleaceae > Ligustrum > Ligustrum vulgare. Next base: position 66,471,194 of record OY743171.1, on the reverse strand, counting down.
TGAACTGAAGAATGATCTAATTTTACAAACATATTTTAGGGCCAGTAGCTGCCTATATTTATGTGATTGAGTTTCAAAAAAGAGGTCTTCCTCATGCACACTTTTTGCTGATCTTCAAAGATGGTCATAAAATCTGTACGCCTACTGAAGTTGATAATATTGTATCATGTGAATTACCTGATGAACAATTATTTCCTTACTTGCATTCTACTATTGTTAAGCACATGATGCACGGTCCTTGTGGTACATTAAATTCAAAGAATGTACGCATGAATGCTGATAATTGTTGTAAAAACAAGTATCCTAGAGATTACTCAGCCCATACTTTATTAGGAGAGAACTCTTATCCTATTTATAGACGTTAGAATAACGGGCATTCAGTTAAAGTTAGAGGACATTTTCTAGACAATCGATGGGTTGTCCCCCACAATCGTTACTTAATTGCTAAATTTAACTGCCATATTAATATTGAGATCTGTTCTTCAATTAAAGCTGTTAAATATTTGTACAAGTATGTATACAAAGGGCATGATCGTGTTAATTTTTCAGTATCAAATGACCAACCACCTGCTCAGATTGATGAAATTTCTGAGTATCAGTCTGGTAGGTGGGTGTCTCCTCCTGAAGCAATGTGGAGAATCTTTTCATTTCTTCTGTCCGAGATATATCCAACCGTTATTTCTCTGCAACTCCATATTCAAGATCATCAACTGATAACATATAATGATCAAGATAATCTATCAAATGTACTTAACAAGTCCACTGCAAGTCGAACTATGCTAACAGAATTTTTTTTGATGAACATTACTAGTGAATTTGCACGAACTTTGTTGTACAAATATTTTCCTACACATTTTGTTTGGAATTCAGGTAGAAAAATGTGGACAACACGAAAGCAGCAAATAGTTATTGATCGAGTTGTTGCAGCAAGTCCGAACGAAGGTGAGCGATATTTCTTGCGAGTACTTCTTAACCATATCAAAGGTCCACCATCATTTGAACATTTGAAAACTGTTAATGGAGTTAATGTGGCTACATATCGTGAAACAGCTTTGTTACATGGATTGTTAAGTGGTGACAATCATTTTGAAAAATGTATGTCAGAAGCTGTTGTTTACTAAATGCCTGGTTCATTAAGGCGTCTTTTTGCAACCCTATTGACACTTTGTAATCCAACCAATCCAAAAATGCTATGGGAGAAATTTAAAACTAATATGTTTGAAGATTATATACAACATGGTCTACAAACTAAACATGCTGAATAAAAAACTTTATATGACATTACTTCTATATTAGAAACACTAGGGAAGAATGTGAATGATTATGGGATTGTGTCATATATTATTTCCTTGGATGATAATGAAAGACTAAACAGAATGATTGCAGAAGGGAATATATCTTTAGATATTGAAAGTGGCATCTCCTGCGAGACAAAATTAAATAAAGAGCAACGAATTGCCTTCAATACAATCATGGGATCACTTGTAAATGAAGTTGGTGCTGTTTATTTTGTGGATGGCCCTGGAGGAACGGGTAAGACTTTTTTATATAAAGCTTTATTATCACCTGTCAGGTCTAAAAACTATATTGCTTTAGCAACTGCATCATCAGGAGTTGCTGCTTCTTTGTTATCTGGTGGGCGCACAGCTCATTCAACGTTTAAAATTCCTTTATACACAACTGGAAATATCAGCTGTTCAGTTAGTAAACAATCAGCTTTAGGAAGACTACTAAAAATGACTAGATTAATTATTTGGGATGAGGCTCCAATGGTTAATCGTTGTGCAATAGAGGCACTACATAAATTGTTGCAAGATATAATGGAATGTGAATTGCCTTTTGGGGGAAAAAATGTTGTTTTTGGAGGTGATTTTCGTCAAGTTTTACCTGTTGTACAGAGAGGTAAAAGAGAGGATATTATCAAAGCAAGCTTAGTCTTTTCGGATTTATGGTCGTCTTTCATACAGTTACCTTTGGTTCAAAACATGAGAGCAAATCTTGATCCAGAATTTTGTGATTATTTATTAAGAATTAGAAATGGAACTGAGACAGAACATACTTGTGATTCAATAAAACTTCCATAAAATATAACTCTAAAGTTTGAAGACGAAATAATTTCATTGAAAAGTCTTATTGGTATAGTTTTTCCAAATATATCAACATATACAGACAATTTACATGAGATCGTCAACAGAGTTATACTAACACCTAAAAATGAATGTGTTGATCAAATAAACAATCTTTTATTAAATCAAGTTCCTGGTGAAATGTATACATACTATAGCTTTGATGAATCAATTGAAAAGTCAGACCAAACTTTCCAAGAAGATTTTCTAAATAGTCTATCGCCAAATGGTATTCCACCACATGAACTAAATGTCAAATTAAACTGCCCCGTAATGTTGCTACGCAATATCAATCCATCTGAAGGTCTTTGCAATGGCACGAGACTTGTTTGTAAGAAATTTGAACGAAATGTTATTGCTGCTGAAATCATAAATGGGGAATATATTGGAAACCATGTATTTTTACCAAGGATTCCATTCATTCAGTTAGAAAGTGACAAAAATTCAGTACCATTTAAAAGAACCCAGTTTCCAATCCGTCCATGTTTTGCAATGACAATTAACAAAGCACAAGGGCAAACTTTAGATTTTGTTGGTTTGTACCTTCCTAAGCCAGTATTCTCTCATGGCTAATTGTATGTTGCACTCTCAAGAGTAAAGTCAAGTAAAGATATACGAGTGTTGTTAAAACCATCAAATGCAAATTGTGAACACTTTTCCTGCACAAACAATGTAGTGTATAGAGAGATTCTCATGCTCACTCAACATTAATGCCTATTCATTGCTGCAGGCACATCTGGTACTCATAATATTACTAAGTAGGTATTAGTTTCGTAACTATATAGATTTGATTTTGGGTTTTCATGAAATTTAATTTATTTTACTGGGGATTTTTGGAATTCTTTTACTTTTTGTTTACTCTTAACAGGTGTATATCTGTTTTTTTTTTCCAGATTTTTGATGATATAAAGCTAAATGATGGTTTTTAAAAGGTATAAGGTATATTTATTATCAAACCAAACACTTAATGTATCTTTACTGCTCTTTGTTTAGGATTATTTCAGCTTTGAGATACACTCATGTTTGACCATGTTCACAGATAACAATATTGTTGAGTAAAATTAGAAGTGGACAGATGAATCAATAATATAATGGGCTTTCTTATTGGTGGAGTATTCATTATTCAACAACGTTCATTTGTTGTGTACATCATTATTTCCATACGGTGAACCTGGATGGCATGAAGGTATTGAGCGTACTAGAAATGCCAACGAACAACCACAATGCGTGTCTGAAGTTTTGGTAGATGTAAACACTTTAGTCTATCCCGAACAACTAATTCAAAGAGAATCCGAAGGTTATTTTACCAGTTGTTTAGTATATATTAATTATTTCATTTTTTTTAAACAATCTATTTTACCAATTTTTTTAATATACTCGTATCTCTATTTGTTTTTTCAGTGCTTAACTATGGTAAGAAACGCTACCAAATTCTCTTGTAGAGAGTATTATTGTTACAAGTTGCAAATTCACCCTTCAGGTAAATCTCTATTACTCCATGGGGGTAGACTTCTAAAACAGTATGTAGTTGATATGCATATTAAAATTGAAACATCAAGGCTTGATTATTTTCGTACTAATCAAAAACGGATACGTGCATTTTCATTGCTTCTACTGCTTATGCACGTAGATTCTGCACTCTAAATAGATACCAAACTAGAATGCAAAGCATATATATTTTTTTTCACATGAATATTCGACAATGATACCTATTTAAAAATAAAATGCATTTTTCATGAAATAGATATCTTGATGAGAAATATGCCCCTAGATTGACGACTTGAAGGAATGTCGTTATTATTCATCTTTTTATCACTCATTGAAATGCTTCGAAACGATGCATTTGTTGCTTTCAGTGGTTCAAGTTCGCCATGCATAGGTGAACTAACTTTTACGATGAAATTACCATTAAAATCAAATCACATATTCTCCTTTTAGTTATACTATGAACACTTGGTTGACTAATGTTCACTTTTGCTTGTATGCATTCTTTGTTTCATTACATGTGTAGTGCATGCTATTAGAAAGCTTGGAAAAATGTACTTCGGACAAATAACTCGAACCTCAAAAACTTGATGAAATTTGGTCCAAGCTGAGGGAGTCCATGAAGTCTGATATCAGACATGCATCTGCCTTTAATACTCTCAGCTTGATACTTCTTAAAACAGGTCGCTTGCAGGTCCAAATGACACACACATATATTCTTCGTTAATATCACGTTTGTACCCAATTAGATTTCTTTATTTAAAATTACTTATTATCTTCTCTAGGGTGCTATATCAGTATTTCAAATTTGTTGGATATTGTTCTCAACAACTTGGATTGTCTTGGAAACCTTGGAATCACCTATCTTCAAAGGTAAGTAGGAGTAATTAGTGATGTAATTGCAATAGTCTAATTCATGTACCTGTAATGATAAAATCATTTTCCACAATGCATGTCTGTAGTAATGTAATACATTTTTGTCGTGAGTGTAAGTAATACATTTTTATTTTAATTAAATGCATGTCTGTAGTGATGGAGTGATAAGGTATCTCAGCATGATTTAGAGGTTTATTCATCGTCATTGAACTAATTTGAAATTGTGAAATTGGTTTATTCGCCTGATTTATCATTCATGAATATTTAGTATATTTATTTGGTGATAGGTATCAAACAACTTCCATAATTTTTTTTATCGTTTCAATCTCTTATGTCTTCATCTATATGTTAGTATTAATTAGATGATAGTAATTAGTGATATTTTTCCTAGTGGAAACTTGGAGCTTTCAGAAAAATGTTTCCAAGCCTTTGTTTTAAAAAAGCAAAGTCATCACGTTGCTTTAATCAACTATGCGACTATTCTTTTGTGCAAATGTGGTTCAGTTGTTGCAGGTATCACTTTAATAATTGAACATAATTCCCTTTTTTTTTCTTCTTCTTCTTCTTTTTTTCCCCTTTTGCAATCCCCTGTGGATGTTCGTTGTTGACATAGTATGAATAGATTTATTTTTGTCATGTTATTGAACGGATTATCTCCTTTCTCTTGTAAACTTTTAGATATTAAGATAATAATATTATTAAACTGAGACTTCCCATATGTAGGTGCTAAGGCGAATGCTGATGGGTGGACTTCATCAGACTTCTGTGCCATTATCTCGTATTAGTTTTCACTTGATGATGATTAATTTTATCCATATTTGGGGACCTGCAGACTATTTTATTTATTTTTTATCCTTATGTCAGATTATGTTCTTTTTATTATCTTATGTCTTTCCTATTGCTTTCAATGATTGAGCATTTCTTGTGATTCCTTTTTTTGCCCCCTGTTTTTCACATTTTGTGTCTTGCAATTGCATTGTTATGGTCTTCTTGAACATAATGTCAGGAAATTTGGTCGGTTTGCTTTCACTATGTATTCTATATTTTAAGTGAATTGCTGAATTGGTTTATGACATCTACATAAGTACATGAATATAATCTGGTGCTCAAACATTAATTATATGTACAGTTAGGGCATCTAACTGATGGTGTGGTTGCTCCTCGCATCTTAAATTATTCCAAATTTGGACAATAACTCTTTCCGGAAAGATAATATGTAAAGTCTTAAATAATGAATTTAATCAAGCTTTTACTATGAATGTTTTACCTCTGAATTTTATGTTGCTTTCTTTGCATCAACTTTTCAGAGATCCTCAGTGTTGATTGATTGGTTTATAACATACTTTGCAAAAGATGTTAAAATCATAAAAGAGCTCCCCATGGAAAAGAGGATGTATATGGACTCCATAAATTATGCAGGTTCCAAGAAAGTGCAATGATAGATGCTACAGTTGTGTATTACATGTACTTTTGAAGAAACATGCAAGTTACTTGACTGCAATCATTTTAAAAAAATTCTCTTTTATGCATGAGTTACAACATGCTATCTCTAATCATGAAAAGGAAAACGTGGTGAAGTAATGAACACATATCATAAAATGATGGTGCAACTACACGACATTTTAAGGCATTCAGCTCTACAATTGTATTTTTAAGTACTGAACGTGTAGGTTGAGGATACCTAGACCATATTACGCTTCTCGGTGAGATAATTGATATAAATGTAGGTGTATTTAAACAAGATACTGAATATTCTAATTATATATTTGCTGACACAAGTTATAAAATACAAATTTCTTTCAAATACTTTTCAAATAAGCTACTTTTGTGCACATCCTCTAAAAATCCGACTAGAATAACGCAAATAAATTCGACTTGAAAACGGGTCTCGTACATCGTACGGGCCTTTACTAGTATATATATATGACTCCATCGCAAAGGAGAGAAAAATCATCCATATATACATCAATAAAACTACACATGCATTTTTGACGAATTTTTAAGTTGCAAAAGTTACCCCAAGTTAAAATGAATAATATAATACATCGATTTTTAACTATAAAATAACTATTAATATCAAAAAATACTTCAAATCATTTGTTTAATTTTATTATTTGAAAGAAAATTATTAATTAGAAGATAGCAATATTTTTTTATAATATTAAAAAATTCAAATGAAGTATTGTCAATATTTTTTATTAACTCATTAAAAGTACTTTTTATGATTTGGTGTTAGAATTTAGAAAAAGAAGATACAAAATTTCATAAATCTCACACCAAAATAAATCTTTTAAGCTGTGTTTGATAGCGATTGTGGAATTTTGGTGGAAATAAAATGAATTCCTGAGAATTTGAAGTTAATGTGTTTGACTAGTTTAATTTTCTAAGTAGAAAAGTAATAAAATTTTCAACTTTTGTTGTTTGATTGACATTATTTTTCATGAAAAATAAAGTAAAATTTATCTATAAAATATTTGTTCACACATTTGTACTGATAATAATAATATTAATTTTGAAAAAAATAAATCAACTAACAATAATAAAATAATCAAACGTGACAAAATTTATCAAAATTTTGCCGTGGAAAATAAAACTTTCCCTCATTGGAACATGAATTCCTCATTTGTGTGAAATTGATGCTTGAAATGATTTGACTTGAAAATGATTTTCATGGAAATAATTTGCAATCAAACATACCAAAGTTGAAAAATTGGATGGGAAGTCACATTTTTCATGAAAATTGTTGTGTATCAAACAAAGCCTTAAAGAAAAAGCAGATAATGAAATATTAATAATTATAAAATAGTGTGCATAATGTTACCTAAGGAAATATATATCACCTGTTTGGTAGAGATGAAAATTGAATTGTTAGTAGATTTTTTTTTAAAAAAAATTGATGAAATGTATAGTTAAAAATTGTGGATCTTATAAAATATGTAGTTGAAAATTATTGTTAACTTTGACTTAAAATAAATTTTTGATTAAAATTCCTACCAAACAAGAACATATGTAGCCTCTGTCTAGTGTATATTAAATCAATTTTTTAGTAAATTTTAATAAAAATTGATGAAATTTATTGTTGAAAAGTTGCGAGTCCCATTAATATATGTATAAATTAAAATTAATTATTGACTTTGAATTGATATTAAAATAAGATTTTAATAAGAACCAAATCAAAATGTGATACATTGTTTAAACTATAAGATGAATATTTGTAATTACCATTTTCTCATTCCATTTGAACGTGGATCTTTTTTTTTTTTTCAAAAAAATACCAGGCTAAAAATTCATATATTTAATTTTCTCGTGATTACTAAACTTTTAATTAATTCAAGATAATTATTGGAGTTCATTTTAATATAGTCTACTTTTTATCAATAAATTGCCATATCGCTTTTTGTTACAGAATGAATGGTCAACATGAAACTTATACTTTGTTCAACCATGGACTAGAAAAAAATTGAAGTAAATTTTGCAAAAAAGTTGAGCTACCACAAGCACTTTTAATCCAAAAAATCGACAAATAATTAGGTAATTTTCCAAAAAAAAAATTGTATCTCTGGTCAAATAGTAATTTTTTTTTACCTGGATGTCCAAGCTTCACCCGAATAATTCTAGGGAAATTGAAGCGACCTCCCCCTAGTTCGTCATTCATGTAAATCCGAATGTGAATACGGCCTACGAACACTTAGAGTAAACATTCAGACAACTATTCTCCTCCCTTAGACCCCCTTTATATCGTTCGGATGGGACTCTTGGGGGTGAAAGGGCATACTATAACTCTGCCTCCATGTAAGCACTTATTTTCAAGCGTTTAAATGCTGTCTTCCAAGAGCCAATGTTTGAACATCTGATCATCTTCTTAACTTCATCTTACTTTATCGCTACATCTTGCCCGTTTGGGGGGGGGGGGGTGGGAGCAATCTATTCCGAATCCGATGATAAACTGATAAGGCATTAGATAAGTTCAAACCAGAATCTGATATGGGTTATGATTTAGTTCTCCTTTTGGCATCATAAAACCCATATCGTTCATTGGTTCCTAGCGTCCTAAATATAGGTTAGGCCTCAATCCAGCCAATCCAGCCATTACCAAATTGGCTTGACCAGATTGATTCATTCCAAAACCCCAAAGGCACGAGTTGGTCCAAACTGTGGCCTCCCGAGAAGTTCGAAAGAGCCGAGTGATGGCCTTTCGGACTGTGCCATGTTTTGAGAAGGCTCTGGTCTGCGTATGTTGGAAAATATATGTAGGAAAAACAACATTCACTTGTGAATATGAAAATTGATCCCACGTTGAAAAGATAAATGATATTTGCAGAGGAGTTCAATCCACATTGGAAAATGAATGGAAAGTAGGAGTAAATGGAGCTTATAAATAGTGAGTCATCCAACATTGTAAACTGGATAAATGTGGCAATGTGAAGAAAATTTAAATAGTTATCCCACATAAGAAAAAGAAATAGTTGTGGACCAACTTAAATATGGTTAACATATTGTAAGGTATCACCATTTGTTGCATGGGACTTTTCTGTAACTTACGCGGCCCGCATGGGGTGCAAAACACTAGTTGATTTGCACTTTAGGTCTTGAAATTTGTATTCGTACCCAAACGTTGGATTGAATGGACAAAAAATTGGCCATAAAGCGATAGCCATGTTTTGAGGATTTTCTTTTACTTTTTTTTTTTTTTCATTTGAAACCATTACTTCAAAACACCATCTCCACAGTTCCGACATAATAAGTACGAGACGAAAAATCTCTCTTCCTCCCTATGTCATCCTGCCAAAATACTGTCTTGTTCCATTCAGCTTGGTTATCTAGTTTCGATACCGTTTTCAGTTCGACTGCAAAGCTACAATTCACCTCTCTATATTCTGGGAAGTAAGTGCTTAATTTACTTCGGTGAGAGAACGAATATTACTTTTGTTGGGTGGATTTGTGAATAGTGACGCCAAATAATGAAAATGATGGTTTTGTAAATCCAAGCCGAAAATTGGACAGAGTAACGGCAAGGAAACACAAACAAAAAGAAGAAGAAGAATAAGGACAAAGCCGAGGCAAGAGTTGGACTCTTTGTCCTTAAGTCGAATTTACATTGCAACGGTGCCTACGGATAACGACTCCCAAGATACAACGGCTTCACTTGTGTTTGTAGCACTCTAAAACACAAGTACAACGAACCAATTATAGGCTTACGTACTCCAAGGATGCAATGAAGAAAATAAAAACAAATGAAATGATTTGATTTTGGAGAGAAGTGAGGATGTTGAGATGTTTTGCATATCAAATTATGAGGAATATGACACCCAAAGGGTCCTATATATAGACCATGAAAGGGTGTGGACGAAGTGGTTGAGGCCCAAACCATGCACCATTTCCAAACAATGCACCTTTTTGAAAAGGTGTCATTTGGCCGGACAACCGTGCGGTCGCACGGTCTTACTCAAAATTCCAAAATTAAAATTGACGTGTGGTCGCACGGTTTACGAACCATGCGGCCGCACGGTCAAATAATTTGACCTGATTTTCGTCCTTTTCCGTAATTTCTCATTCATCCGATATTTGTTTTCGAAACGGCGAAGTGGCAAACAATTTTGCCTAAACGGATTGAGTCGAGCTTTTGAGTATTAGGCCGAAGTCGACACAAAGTCACTTTAATTGATTTTCAATTCTCGATTTATTAACCAATATCCAACAACTTTAAGGACATTGTGTTGAACACAGACCTCGATTCTTGACGTTCATTTTATTTTTCGTCTACCTTCTGCTTAGCTTACTTGTAGTTTGGTTTATTGAGCAAGTCCATCCTACAACATATACGAGTCAAAGCAGCATGAGGTTGGGTGGGAAATGTGTTGGAAACACCGGGATTCGTATTACTTCTGTTGCGAGCAGCAGGGACATCATGACTGTGCTTTGCTTCCCTTCGTATTTGGTTATCACTGACTTCAGGTTGTGTGAAGCCCTCTCCACGTGCTTCCTCACGTTGTAGCATGTGCTCGTGCATTTGTAGTAACTCCCACGTCACAGGTACCGGAACATTAGGTAAAAAACACTAGTGATCGCTGTACTTTTAACGAAATGAATGGGTTTTCACAGGAATAAGGAACGCATGAACAAATGGTTGACCTTGGATTCATATTTCCTTTTCACAACTTTCTGCCCATACTTGCGCCAGCGATACACATCTTCAAAGATGTCCACTTCACTGGCGGTTTGCACAACTATTGTCTCTCTGGAGGCTTTGGTAGCTCCACTCATTTTTGAAGCGTAAGTTTTCGATTCTCCTGTAAATAAAGAACATAAAAAAGCGTAATCCATATGCTTCTATGCGTTCCATGATCAACTTCGTCTTTTTCATTTGAGACAGTAGAAGTGAAGATCCATAAACACCATCACCCAATTCAAACTGACACTACTAGTAAATAGACTTTTAGCGACGGATTTTTTTTCCGACAACGGTCGGGACCGTCGAAAGTCGAAATGAAGATGCCGTCGGAAATTTCTGACAGAATAAGTTTTCCGTTGGAATTTTCCGACGGAATAACGGAAATCATTTGCTGTCGAAAATTTTCGACCACTGACCGGCATTTTCGACGGAATATGCATTCCATCGGAAAATTTCAAAAATATAATTAATGATTTAATTAACAATGTAATTATTTTTTAAAAATTATAACTATCATTTTTAAAAATGTAATTAATTTAAAATAATTGAGTTCAACTAACTAACATAAATAACCAATATATATTTATGAAAACAAACTCATTCACAAAAATTCAATTAACCCAATGGTTGGATTGCTTCCTCCTTACTCTTTAGTCAAGGGTTCAAATCCCTCCAACTACACAATTTGTAAAAAATAATTGAAGATGGACTTCCAGAGTGGGTAAGTCAGGTCGAAGTGGGTTGGGTCGGGGCTTACCAATATATATATTTTAATTTTTTGAAAGTTTCCTATGGCTTCAAAAAGCCGTCGAAAATTTCTAATGGAAATAATTTTCCCGTCGGAAAAGTATTACCGACGCGTGCTTCTCCGACGGGTTGAAGTCTGTCGAAAAAAGGCATTTTCGAAGAAAATTGCCCTTTTATCGACGGATTTTTCCGTCGGAAAAAGTCTTTTTTTTTTTTGTGAGCGCGACTCTGAGCCGGAAAAGAGGTAGCTCCATCACAATATTCTTGTCAAAAACATAAATCCCAAAACAATATTCCTCCATCTCATTATGATTCTCAAGATTTAATCGGAAAGGATTTTATTTCTGATCTTACTAGTGAATTAGAGAGAAAAATAGGCAAATCAAGCAGAGTTCCTGGGTTGAGATCAGGAGGTATTGTCGAACATTTTCTTAGTTCTGAGAAAGATCATTAGGTCCATGCTTTCTATATTCAACCTTGAGGAGTTGAACCCAGCTCTAACAACCATTCTCTCTACGAGTCATCCACAAGAGCTCACTTTTTGCTCAGACAGTGGATTCAACTAGCTTCCTGTGTTACTAGCTACACTATATTGTATCTTGTTTTTTGATTAGTTCTTCCGGATGCAACCTGCACGTCAGGTTCCAGGCAAAGTCGTCAGGTTCCAGGCAAAGTGAACCTTCCGTTCGGAATTACACGTCGATTCCCTCTTTACTTAATCCACGTGATCTTTTCATAATAATAAGCTAACGAGAAAATAAATATGAACACAGAAATTTACGTGGTTCAGCAACTTGCCTACGTCTACAAACTCTCGCCAAAACTTTTCACTACGTATTAAATTGTTACAAATATATAGAATTTCACTCACCAACTCAATCACACAGATCACATAAAAAAATACTAATAAAAAATTAATATTTAACCACAAGTTTCTATCCCTTAAATTGTCCCACAAAAAGTTGCTAAAAAAATTACATAGACAAAGGTCACCAGTTTTTATCTCTATTTGGTCACAATGTGACACCCTCTAATTGTGCTTGTGATGATGCATCCTTCCTCTGATTTCTCCTCAATTTATAGAGGATCTAAGAAGATAATTGGCAATCAATTTTTGCCAATACTATTCATTATTAGTTAAGGAAACAACTTTTTAATTTTCTTGTCCGACAACTACATCAAAACAAAAGATAATGACACTACTATTAATCCTTTTCGCTCCACCAATCTTTGTCTCCACTAGACATTCATTATGTCTCTACTAGACACTCAATTAATTTGGGTCAAATACTCAACATCATCTTAGTTTTCAGTACTGGACTTGGAAACCGACCTTCCCATGACACCATCTCCAATCATTGACGAGAAGAAGGCTCTTGCATTAGGGCTTAGAGGCGTCCAATCTCCCATAATGGTAACTTGGTCGTCAAACTCATAAGAACTAATAGCTTGATGCTATCAAGCTAAACCAAATGAGCTACAAGATCAACAAGTACCTGAAAGGGAAAAAAATACATAAATAAGGTAATTATAAATGCAAATTTCAAAATTAAGATGAAAGTTGTATAATTTCAAAAATCAGGTTTTAATTAGGATCAATTAATTAAATTAAATAATTACATAGATTTTATTAATTACAAATATTAAGGTCGTAAACATTATATATTTTCAAGTCACATAACACAAATCTATAAGGTCACACATGAATTTAAGTTCATAAATTATCAAACTAGTAGGTCACAAATCAAATTTTTTTAGGTCACAATAACAATTTTTCAAGTCACGACTGATTTCAAGGTCACAGTTATCAAATCAGTGATTCAGTAGGTCACAAAATATTAAATTAGTTGAATCTGACTTGTTTCTAGGTCACAACTTGTTAAATACACATGTTACTTAAACTCGAAACTTTGAACACGTGCGACCTAAGTTCATGAGACCACAAACAAAGTATTCTTCATTTCCACCCAGCGTCCCAACCCCAACTTGACCCATCATCTCCTCAGCAGCTCAATCAACCCCACCGCTATGCATCGACTGTGACAGAAGTGCAACAGCAACCACCACACCCATGTAGCGACACTCATCGCCACAACCATCACAACCACCATACCTACACCGACATTCACCGAAACCACTACCTGGAACAACGAATCGCAAGTCTCTGGAGATGAGATTTTCGAGTTGGTGGAGACGACGCTCTCAAATCGAAGGTAGCGCCGCTTGTCACCAGTGGTAAGAAGTGCGCGCTACTGTCTTGAAATAGCTGCTGCCTGTGGCGGTCTCTGTTCAAAGCATATGTTGGACTGCGGCGTGCGTCGATTAAGGTGTGGGCTTTGGGATGAAGTGGTGTTGTGCGGCGACCTTCCCAGCGGTGAGATGAGGAGTGACAATGATTGGGAATGAATAAGTTGTTGAGGAGTGGCGTCATGCGGTGGCCTTCCTAGAGGTGATATGGAGAACAGCGGACTGGTTTGGTGGATTGGGAATTATCAGATTGTTGAATATAGAAGGGGAGAGAGAGAGAGAGAGAGAGAGAGAGAGAGAGAGAGAGAGAGAGAGAGAGAGAGAGAGAGAGAGAGAGAGAGAGAGAGAGAGAGAGAGAGAGTAATTAGGGTACTAAAAACATTATTATTATATTAATTAATTATATTTTAATGACATTTGAATTTTGAAGTAATTTAGGTTTGACCTCATTTATGAATTTGAATAGTTAAAAGTAGGGGTAGGTGTAATTTCCTCTACCGGAAACGTATCATTAAACCACAATACTGTTGGGCTTTGACCCAAAATATTATTGGGCTTTAATTGGTAATTAAATGGCCCACTATGGCATTGGCTCAAGGGAAAAATACATAAATAAGGTGTTTTAAAATACAAATTTCAAAAATAAGGTGAAACTTGTATAATTTCAAAATTCAGGCTATAATTAGAATTAATTAATTAAATTAAAAAAATAAAAATATTTTAATAAATATATATATTAAGGTCACAATATTGTATAATTGCAGGTCACAAAAGACAAATTATTAGGTTACAAATTTATTTTAAGTCACAAGTCAAGTTTTTTAAAGTCACGAACTTATTTTCAGATCACAATTTTAATTTATTTTAGGTCACAACTTATAAATTATTAAGTCACAGATCTTTTAGATGTCAGAATAATCTTTTAGGTCACAAATAAAAAATTACTTCCAGGTCACAATCACAAATTATCAAAATATTAAGTCACAAAATGTCAAATTCTGGGTCACAATATGTTAAATTATTATGTCACAATTATTTTAAATTTTAAAATTATTAGGTCACCTTTATCTGTTCAACATCAACCATCACCACCGATGTCTCCGCGGTCTCACTACCACCACAATCACGGTGTGTTAAAAATTCGTCCATCTCCGCCGCCCAGCCACCGACACGACCTCCTATGCAGTCACCGCCACCAGATAACTCCTGGCCATCTCAAAAATAAAAAAAAAAACGCAAACCTTCTCAAAATGCCAAAAACCAGCAACCTCACCACTACCGTCCACCATTACCAAGGTATCCTGAATATCCCCCACCTCCTCCGCCCCAGTCACCGGCGCGGCCTCCTACGTCGTCGCCACCAATAGAAAACCCCAAATCATGTCAAAATCAAAAATCACAAACCATCTCCAGACGTCGAAAACCATCAACCACACATAGCAGCGGCGCCTCTTCTCGATCGATGTGCAAAGCTGCTGCTCGATCGATGCTCCGCACCTTTTCATACCTCAAAATCGCCTGTGTGTCGAGGAGTTTCATATCCGGCTAGTTAGGACTTTGCAAACTTACATCTGCTGAAGTCACCGTTGTGCAGCCGTGTCCACTGTCGAGCCACCCTGCTGCGGTCACATGTAGTGCGCCGATTTTGGTTGTGTGTTCCGGGCAAGAGAGTAGGGTGGAACCGTGAGTGAGTGAGTGGTGGAACCGTGAAATAGGAGAAGAGAGGTAGAGAGAGAGAAAGAATTCGAATTATGATTGAATTAGGGTTTGGAGAGGAGGGGTGTAGTTTAGGTAATTGATTTAATTTTATAATAATATTAATTAATTATTAAAATTTTATTTACACCTAAAATTTGAAGAAAAATAGGTTTGAACTTATTTTTGAATTTGATTCTTTAAAAACAGGGATAGGTGTAATTTCCACTTGGCTCAATTCTCCTCCTCCTCGATTAAACATAATATTAGTTTTACTACCACATTAATAAAACAATTATTATGATTTATATCTCCACAATCTTTTTTTTTTTTTTTTGAATTATATCTCATTTAAAAACAATACAATAGTTATTATTTACATCATAAAATCAGTTTTAAATTAATAACTTAAAATATAAATCATCATTAACAACATACACAAACCCCGCCTACAAAAAAACACATAACGGCCCTGAAGATCCGCCCATTAGAATATTCATCTCAAAATTCCAAAAAAAAAACATTATACGATATTACATTCATCAGAATACTCCCTAGCTACAATTAATCGACCAGTGTTTGATTTCCAAAGTTTAAATGTGATAGAAGGCTTCAAAGAAAACGGTGTGTTTCATTTTATGCAATTGAAAAAAGGATTTGCAAAGTACTGGTTATTGATTTCAGATTCGAAGATCAATTCAGCTATTACAAAGTTACCTATAAGTGTAATCGAATTATAGATTATTATATCCAAATATCAGAAAGAGACCCATGTTCTGATTAAAAAAAAAAAAAAAAATCTCATATTTTCCTTGTGTGTGAAGACCACGATAATACGTGGTGGAGCTTCCAGTGCATTCGATTGTAGTAACATAGATAGCAGTTGAGTGTCGTCAACTTTAAAGCTTGAATTAAATGCTCATCGAAGTAACTCAAATACCTTATCCTGCCAATTATAATTTCTCAAATTCCAGTAAGAGCCCATGTTTTCATGATCATGGAACTGTAAGGTACAATTACGAATTACCTTCTTTTCATTGGGTTTCATTATATATCTCATTTGGTTTTAGCAGCAAAATCAAAGATTTTTTTTTCCGGGTTTTCCCAATTCAGAAGCAAGAGACCAGTATGTTAATGTAGGTCTTTCTACTACTTACTTAAACAACAATTCAACATGCTTAAGAACGAAAAAAAATATATATCGAATTTTAACACAACTAAATCAATCCTTCTTCGATGATGTTGCACCCTTTTGCACATATTAAAAATGATGGCACATATCTGTGTAAAAATTTTATTTGTGAGTTGCACAAGCCGTTCTCAAGGCAAATTTCCAAACTACTATAATAATGTAGTGTGTGACAGATCTTTGATCTTCATGTACTTAGTTTGGAATGGAATATACAACAGCTAATGATGTCCATACTAGATATTCAAAACTTTTACATGATTTGAATGCAAAATGTGTGGTGTATTTATCTTGACAGTAAATATGCAATTAACCAATATTAGTGTACTCTGGACTAGGAAAAACCCTTAAGGTTGTTTTTTTGATTGAATGTGATTAAGGTATCAGAACCATTTTGTATTCTTGTACCTTTCTGGAAGTCCGAGGTGAAGTATCACTGACGGTAGTTTGTAAACACCCTAGTTAATTTTTTATTTTTTTTAAAAAAAAAGTTCCTATATATACGTGCTTTTTCAAATATGAGTATCAGGAAGATAATCGAGTTTATAACGTTATCTTTTTCAGTGTGAAAGTGCATTTACCTCGCGAATTGAATGATTCCTTTTACCAATGTGAGGCGACAGCCATGTGTGACCAAGTAATGTGACTAAAAAGAGAAAATTGTGAGCCTAACATATTGTGAAGTTTCTTACCACTCTTTGTGGTGTAAATCAAATGTTACAAACGTGTATGTGTGATAAAGCTCGTTTGCAGTATTTTCTCGGTAATCTATCGGTATTGGGTTGGTGAGTAAAAGTCTATGTATTTATAACAATTTAATATATAGTGAAAGATTTTGAAGATCAAAAAATTTTGCGTTATTGTTGTTTCATTTTCTTTTATCTCAATTACGTTTTTAACATCAAAGTTCTTGTGGATTAAAGAAGAGGGGATACGTATTTAATTCCCAACAAATATAACAAAATCCTCTGAAGTATAAAGATGAAGAGCACGAGTTAATTGTTGTGAAACAAACTAGATATCACTACTACTTTAAAAGTGTGGATAGGGGAGAATCTTTTCATTGACAAGTTTGCCCTCACACATTTTACTCTAAATCAAGAATACCCTTTCTTAATACTATTACATATATTTAGAGCCCATTTGGTAGTGAAATTTTTTTTACTTCAACTTTTCAAATTCAATCCCAACCATCTATTTTTAGTCAAGCCCACATTTTTAGCTTTTCAAACTTTTTTAAATTACACATCCATCAAAAAATAAAAATAAAAAACCACAAAAATCTAAATTTTACCAAACGGGATATTATTATATGTGTGTTTGGTATTGTTTAAAAAGAACTTTTTGAAATGAATAATTTGGAGAATGGACGATTGAGATTTGTTTGAAAAGTAAAATATTGTGAACTTGACTTTTAATAGATGGTTGAAATTGAGTGTCGTAGAAAAAAAAAAGAAAAAAAAAGTTTAAAGAAAAGCAAACAAGGGCTATATCATCATATTACCGAGAAACAAAAGGTCACTCCCGACTCCCACAATCATCACTACTCACTACTACTTTAAAAGTGTAGATAGGGGAGAATCTTTCCCTTGACAAGTTTTCTCACACACATTTTACTCTAAATCAAGAATACTCTTTCTTAATACTATTACATATATTTAGAGCCCGTTTGGTAGTGAAAATTTTTTTACCTAAACTTTTCAAATTCAATCTCAACCATCCATTTTTAGTCAAGCCCATATTTTTTTTGTTTTCAAACTTTTTTAAACTACACATCCATCAAAAAATAAAAATAAAAATAAAAAATCACAAAAATCAAAAAAAATTCATATTACCAAACAGGATATTATTATGTGTGTGTTTTTTATTGTTTAAAAAGAGTTTTTTTGAAATGAATAATGATTTTTTTGGAGAATGGATGGTTGAGATTTGTTTGAAAAGTAAAATATTGTGGACTTGATTTTTAATAGATGGTTGAAATTGAGTGCCGTAGAAAAAAAAGTTAAAAGAAAAAAAATAAGGGCTATATCATCATATCATCGAGAAACAAAAGGTCACTCTCGGCTCCCACGATCTCTCTCCATTTGAAAACTCACCGAGAACCCCATGAGCCAAGTAAAAGTAATGAAATGAAAAATCTCATTTGGGCAATAATCCAAACGAAATTAATTCTCATCACATGTATGTAGTATGTACTTTTTTATTCTTTTTCTTTTTTAAAACCTATCATTCTTGATCTTTGTTCCACCCCGATTTCGTCTGTTCACAGTGGAACAAATCGAAGCTGGAGTAACCTGAATCACTCTTTCTATGGCTTAGGTTAACATGTGCTACTTATCAACCAATTTAAGAGTAAATTTCTCCACAATTGTCGTCGTTTACAAAATCTTTGATTTATTTTTCTTTTAAAAAAAAAAACCTTTTGTAGCATATTTTAGCTCATGTTCTTTAATTACCTCAATTGCCTTAAAATAGAGTATAACTTCAACTTTAATATTCATATCATGTATTGTTTACGTGAGACGTGCAACGCACGTGCTTACTACTAGTGTCAATAAAAGTAGCAACCCAAATATTTTTCCAATCTTGTGATCAAAAATAGGAATTCAACAAGTCAATCCACAAGTAATAGTTGTCAAATTCTTTTTTCTTTTCATTTGTCAACTAACTTGCGTTTAAAGGAAAATCTTACGATCTCTATTTGGTGGCTAGTTTTTGTTCATATGTTGAATTTGTTGAGATAAAATATATAGTTAAAAAGTGATTTCGAAAAAATATAAATGATTAAAAGTGATTTGAGGAAATATGAAGATATTTTGAGATTTCAACAGCAAATTTCTCTCAAGAGAAAATGGAAGAGAGATTTTATTTTGGTAAAAAAAAAAAATATGTTGACTTCCTCTACAGAGTGACTGAGAGCATCTGCATTCAACATGTTAAAATTAGCTAGCCATATAAGTAAAAAACTAGATGTTAAATGACACATCAACATGTTAAAGTTAACTATTATTAATTGCTATATTGGATGTGTTAACTTTTTACTAAGTCCAATAATAATTGATTATTTATTTTTAAAATTACAAAAACTTATATATCAATATGGTACTCATATTGAAGATCTCACTAAATCCTGTTGTGACGATCTCAAAATCTGACTAAATTTTTTTTTTCTTTCCGGATACTAGTATCTTTACATTGACCTGTCTACATAGCTACTGCGTGCTACTAGTATCATCAAATTCTGCTTTTCGATTTAACATCTTTCAATGGTACTGATATCAACTTGTTCATTCTAAATTCACAATAATTCTTGGTTACCAGTATCATATCTCCATACTTCAATATCCTTATTTCAATTACTTCAAATTACAATTCATATCACTTTTCCATTATATATAATTATTTCATTTTACAACATAAACTTCATAACAATAACCTCATAACCTTAACTTCATAATATTAACTTCATAACATTACTTCATGACATTAACTTCATAATATCAACATCATAACATTAACATCGTAACATTAACTTCATAACATTAACTTCATAGCATCAACATCATAACACTACCATCATAACATTAACTTGGAGCCTTACAACATACATACTTTCCCCTTCCATAGCACCTTATACTCCCTATCATATTTCCATCTAGTCACCCTATTAGCAAAAGACTAGGGTGAATTACAAGGGAACCATACAAAAGCAAGTTAGGTGTTTCATACCAAATATCCCTCCTCACATGCTAAGGGGAAGACTACCATACAAAAGTTAAGTCACTTCTACACCTCATAGGATGAAGAAGTAAGTTCCCTTAGGTTCGAGGGTCACGCATCATAGGCATGTAACACTTTGTACATCCTTTCCTTAATATATAACCCGAGGAAGCGAGTAAAATGGCTCCAAAACTTCTATCTTGGTAATAATCTGATATTCCGTTCCATTACGCGAGGCTCTCCACCAAGTTCTCACCACCTCATGCGTTTCTCGGTCCATCACCTATATTAGTCATAAAGGACTTGTAAGCGGTGAAGCTTAGTGAGTAAAAGTAGGAGTAACTATGCAAAATTCATGGAGTGAAGTAACTTTATCTCTAAACTTTGAATCTTACCTTGCATATGTAAGTGAATATAGTACAAAAATCTTATATGAATATCTTAATAGCTTCACAAGAGTTAAATACACTAAGAAATGCCACAATCACTTATTTCACCAAATAAGTCACATAAGAAGCATTAAAAACTTTTTCTCATTCCATATCATCTCTAATCTTATTGATTTACTAACACATAAGAATTCTCACCTTATATTCAAGTTAAACAAGTATGAAGATAATGTATAGAACGTCATGCATGATGATACATATTCTTTCATTCCTTTTTCTTCCAATTTCTTTATTTCAAGATGATGCATGTACCATTTTCTTTCTTCGTTCATTCTTTCTTCTATTGGGCCCTTGTAGTGACCAAGAATTTTCATGACTAATTTTGAATAAATATTTTTTTATTTAAAAAAAAAAGAAGATGATGTCACTACGACTTTGACCAATTTATTTTAAACACATTTTCGTCTAACAATTTAAGTTAAAATTTAAATTATTTAAATTTATCGTAGTTCAATTTCAATTTTTATGAAAGTATCTTATTTTCATTATTTATTTATTTATGTATTTTAATCCAAATTTGAATTATTAAAGTCCAAAATATTTTAAATCACCAATTCACATTCATTTTATCCCAAAATTTCCTCTCCAACCTCCATTTGCATATACAGCACATTTTTTTTTACCTTCTTTCCCATGATCACTCTTCAATCCCTCAATCAACTTCAACTCCTCTAAAAATGCCCACAATTCTGGTCTAAGCAAAAATCTACCATCACTTACCAAAGTTTGATTCAATAACCAGCCAAAATTCCATCAACATGTTTATTTCTTTCCCTAATCAGTTGAGTAAATTAGCATACTATACTCCCTCCAGCTTTCACACGCAAATTAGCCTATCAACTGGTTCATCACCCAATCTCACCATCTTTCCATGATTCTGACCTAAAGAAAAATCAATACATATACTCCCCTTCATCCTCATCACAATTCACGACACACACACAGAAACCTTCATCATCTTCGATCATCATCTTCAACCAAAATCGCCCCTGCCCAGATCATTTTCCATCCTCAAATTCATCCAAAAACAAACCCAAACCATTGGAATCATCATCACTCAGTTGAACCACCATGACCAGCCACCACCGACCACACAAAACATTAAATTCACCGTCACTGCCCCACCACCAAATTCATCCATCAGAACCAAGCCTCACGGTCACGCAATGTTACTACTGCCATAGCCGAGACTCCAAAACCAATATGCAACAATCACACACACAGGAAACTTCATCATCTCCGACCAACACCACCTACAATTCGACACACCCCAATCCAACGGTATCACCATCATCACTGTCACCACGCCCAAGCCACAATGCCACAGTCCAACCACCACCTCCAAGAAACCATCACTGCCAATCTACTAATCAATATCAAGAATCAATTTTCACAATACCAAAAACCAATTCACCAAGTATATCGTCATCATCATCACCACCCATTTCGAACCCACCGCATGCACCCAACCTCCATCGAACACCACCGGAACCATCTCCACTCCCTCCTCAAAATCCCCATCAATCAGCCCCGTAAAACAAACCAAAAAACCCAGAATAAGCCAAGCCTAGTTACTTACCTCAACCACCGCCGAAAATCGCAGCTCCAAGCCCCGATTCTTGCTTCGGTTTCACGCCCTTTCACACACAAAATATACACCAAATCCACAAAGAAACCTAGCCTATTTCAACCCTCGGCATTCGCCGCACCCTGCGCCGGTGATTTCGCCGGCGAAACCGCCGGCTGGAGACCGGCACAGCGTAGTGTCGCGACCTCTCTGTCTCTCTCTGTCTCCGCCCTCGTTCTCTCTCTCTCTCTAACGTTCTGAAATAAGGAAAATAAAGAGAGAAATGTTGTGAAACTATCAAAATTCTAAACACAAGAATTAGAGAGAGATTGAGAACTAGAGAGAAGGAGAAGAATTCTTTCTTGATCAAGAATTGGTACACCAAATTCAAGCAATTCCTACCTCTATTTATAGGGAAGGAAAAGTCATTCATTACATTAATTTACAATATAACTTGGGTGGAAATTAGGTATAAAATTAGTGGTGGATATCTTAATAATTTCCATAATTATTTATAACACTCCCCCTTGAATGACTTATTGCTCAATAGCTCAATTGTCTGCCTCGTTAAAACCTTGCTAAGAAAACCCAGTGGGATAAAACTTGAGCGAAGGAAAAAGAGTACAGCTGCTCCCCCTGATGTTGGTCATCATTAATCATTGAGTCTAATATCCGAAATGACATCAATGATAAGTAGTACAAATCATGTACTGGAAACTTCGAATTATGAAGTGCTGAAGTGCTTCATTGCTTTATTGCTTTATTGCTTCAGTGCTTTAGTGCTGCCTTGCTTTAGGTCTTTAGTGCTGCCTTGCTTTAGGTCTGCCTCGTTAAAACCTTGTCAGTAAAACCCAATGGGACAAAATCTGAACGAAGGAAAAAGAGTACAGCCGCTGCCTCGTTAAAACCTTGTCAGGAAAACCCTGTGGGACAAAACCTGGACGAAGGAAAAAGAGTACAGCTTGACAGCATGATTCTCCCCCTGAAGTGTGCAATCAAGTATTTATGAACCTTTTGAATAATGATATCATCTTTCGTCTGGAATATGTATATATGAAAATCTTCTTATGTGTAGCCGATATCATAACATTCTTCATAAGATGTGTATGATTTTCTTCATTTGTTGATATCATTCCAGCACAATAAAGAGAGAGCTTGTTGTTGAATTATTACTTGCAGATAACTGTGACAATCTCTCAAAAACCTTGCTAGGAAAACCCTGTGGGACAAAACCTTAGCGAAGGGAAAAAGAGTACATTATTCTCATTGATACGCCATAATTGTTCCATAATTGCTGCCTCATTAAAAACCTTACTAGGAAAACCCTGTGGGACAAAACCTCAGTTAAGGAAAAAAGAGTGCAGTGCGTATTTGTTCCCTTCATAGGAATATCATAAGTATATTAATGCAATCTTAAATTATTTCATCAAACATATAGTTTGTGATGAGCTTTTATAAATAGTTTATAACTCATTTATGAAGTCATAGCTCATTTACTGAACATGCTATACCAAGCAATGTTTAGTTATTTAACTGATTGCATTACTCAAATCTAGAATTGATTCACTTCTATCAAAATCTAGAATTCACTTCTGATGAATAATTAAATATTCATTTTCAAATTCACTTCGGGTGAATATTCATTTTCCCGGTTCATTTTCCGATGGATAATATAATTTTGCATATTGAAAATTAATTGCATGCCCAAATATTCAAATATAATAATAGTACACTCCAATTTCATTTTCAACATATTATATTATGGGGTCATATGTATCATATCATTCTTCATGTGATTTTATTTTAAGAATCACATTTCATTCTATAATGATATTATTTTGGGCAAATTGAATCTTTCAATGATTTATACATGTACGTTCTTGCACTTTATAAACTGCATTTTCTAATTTGCAGGGGCATAATCAATCATTGAAATAGATATCAATTTCAACATATAATCTATAATCATTTCGCTTGAAATCCCAACGTACCGCGATCAACTGGTACATCAAAGAAAACTCCCAAAGTACCGAGATGAGAAACACACTTTTTGATCTCGCTCATTGGTATATCAAAGAGCTCAAACTAGTGAATTTAGACTATAGTCTATCCACCATATTTCATGCCAGTTTTATGAAAAAGTTTGCGCGCAACGAATCGTCTTTTACGACTGTGAAATATTTTTCATTTGTACATATAATTACTGGCTTTACACATTTAAGTGTTTTGGACTTCAGGTCCTATAACAATAATCCCTACATTGAGATTTTATACTTGGCCAAAGTATTATAATTTTATCAACCTCATTTTCATAAGAGGGTCGTATGTATGCAGTCGACTTATTTATCGATTCCATTTTATGTCAATATAAACATAACATAGAGAGATCTCTTTGTATTTTTATCATCAGGCCTGAATCTCTTATCATTTAATTATATCTCTTTTACTCACTATGAGTATTTAGCCTCAAAGGGATCATCTCAATTATTCATGAGATATTTGTTTTTGGAATCGATTGTCATTATGCTTCAGGCATAATTATGCTTTAAGCTTGATCACGCTTCATGCGTGTTATTGTTTAATTTCCCCATAATATTCAAGAATCTTGTATTATATCAGTCGGCTAACAATGCCGCAACACATGTCATTCATAATTATGGATATAATCATAATATTATATCTAAGTGCGTTTTGTTGGAGTGTATATAGATATCGCACTTCTTAGAAATCATAAAGCTTTACAAGCAAATCTTTATTTCATCGTATTGACATGTTTGTATGTAGAATATTGCTGCATATGAAATATTTATATTTAAGTTGTTCTCATAGCAAATAACTTGAGGCTTTTAATCTGCTAAATCATTAGCAATATAATATTCTATTATCTCAACTAATTCATAAAATCATTAATAACTTTAAGATATATTCATGCTAGCATTTATCACTTTGCTCGTAATATCATTACTTGAGCAAATAATCAGTCATTCATTTTCTTAGTGAGATAATTAATTTGCTTTTCAGAACAAGCAGCAATGATAACTTGTTAACCTGAACAATCTTCTGGTTCTTTAATGAATGCCATTTTGCATTCTCAATAAATCTCATTATTGAATTGGAATCTAACCAATCATTATAGAACTTCTGGTTCAGCAAGATATTTCATTTTTACATATGTATGAACTTCTGGTTCAATACAGTATTCATTTAATCAGTAAGTATTTCTGTATATTTCAAATCAGTATACTTTTATTACTTTTAGTATACCGAAAAAATCAGGTACAATATCCAAGGAAATATCTCATGATCTCAATCTTGTCGCCAAATCTTCTCTTAATTCGAAAAAGGTAATGACGCATTATCTCATTGTTCCCACCTTTTCAATAATTTATTCCATTACTTCTTGATGGAATCGATATCACTGACACGCGGAGCGCTCCTTTACGCGTTTAAATATATCATTTGGGAAGAGATTAGATCCATAAAAAATGGATGTTATATTATCAAATATTCGCAAATATTATTCTAATCTTCCGGTAAATGTTTTGAAAAAGATTTACCGAGTTCGACTTGAAAGATTGAGGCTGCTGATGGATCAAGGCTTTCCAGAAGATGTTCGTTGGTTGATCGAAGCAAAAGTTCGATTAGCTGGTGAATTACCAGATTCATTTTCTAAACACATGCCTGGTTTAGGTAAGAGTACTTTTGCAAAGAAACGAAGAGCAAAAAGGCTGAACGGTTGTTACAAATGTGCTCGTTGGACATGTGATACTCGTTGCAAATCAGTAGGATATTCTTCTAGAAATCGGGATGATAAAATCGATTTCATTAAGGGTGGACTGAGTAAGGAGTCATTGGATGATATCCGATTGACTCTTGAGACGCACCCAAGTGGGTATGTGCAACGTGAACTCCTTTCCTTATATGCTCAATTTAACGAGGATAAAAATCGTTATAGTCTCGAAAATATAGTAGCAAAAGATCTTGTTTGCCAGGTTGTTATAAACAATAATGTTTTGGCTATTCAGCATTGATACAAGGTAAATCAGTATATTGTGTGTATATATTTTTGCACATAAAATATTTTCATGTTTCATTTCTCGAGTATTGAGAAAGTGTTTTGAAAAATCACCGAAAGGTAAGCTTTATCAAAAGTAGTGTAATTTAGTCAGAATTAGGTTTTCACTTTTTCAAAAGATGAGCAGTAAATAGTGAAGTTTTTCAAGTTTAAAAAGCCAATGATTTTCACAGTTTCATGCATCCCAAAATATCATTTTGACATAAGTTTTTCCTTTCTTATACTCTCAAAGATGGAAGGATCAAAACTTCGACAGATCAAAACTATCTGTGTATTTTGTGGATCAAAAGTAGGAAAAGGTTTTGGGTATCTAGAAGCAGCCGTGGATTTAGGAAAGAAGTTGGGAGAGAAAGGTATCAATCTAGTATATGGAGGAGGTAGCAGTGGATTGATGGGTTGTGTTTCCCAATCTGCTCAAGCAGAGAAATCAAGAGTGGTAGGTGTTATACCTACTCCTTTAGCTGATATCGCAGGCAAAACATGAGGGCATGAAGTACAAACCTTATCTATCCATGAACGCATAACTTGCATGTTATATGGTTCAGATGCCTTCATTACCATGCCTGGAGGTTTTGGTACTTTAGAGGAAATCTTTAATATTACCTCCTGGGCTCATTTAGATCTCCATACCAAGCCTATTGGGCTTTTAAATGTTAACAATTTCTTTGATGGTTTGCTAACATTTCTTGATTATGCTGTGGAACAGGGATTCATCTCTCCATTTTCTAGGAGAATCCTTATTTCTGCTCCTACTATCGAGGAACTGCTGGATAAGTTGCAATCATATGTCCCCATAAAAGATCCAACAGGAGTTAAGATAGATTGGTCGCAAGGAAGGGGAATCAAGCAAAAATGGAGTCCGGTTAATGTAAACTTAACTTTGTGAACCCTAGAATAGATGGTGGTAGAGTACGGAGTATTCTTACTCTTGAGACACGCCTTAAATTTCTAGGATTTTATCAATGTTTAATCTTGTGTACCTCAAAGATAGGTGGTAGAGTACAGAGTATCCTTACTCTTGAAACACACCTCTTTGAGTGTTTCTTTATGTCCTCAAAAGTTCAGAGGTGGTAGGATACGGCTACTCCCGAAACACATCTCTCACTTTGAGGATCATAAATGTTTCCTCCTTTTATGTATGACTTGTTTTATGCTTCTTCAGGAGCAATAATGATAATAACATTTTAGTATGTTTAGATGATAATTTTTACTTCTTCTAGAGTAAATATGTACTTCTTCTGGAATACATAATTGCTCGTGCAAGAACTTTTTCAAATACTTATCATCTAATATTCATCTCATAATACTGATGAGATTATTTTCACATTAGCTATGTCCATGCTATCATGTGATATTATCTTATCATACATCAACATTCTCTTGTTGGATAATCCATTTTTATCTATCTTTTCAATACAGATAATGGTAACTTCTGGTACCGTTTGATAAAATATTTTTATTAATATCTATCAACTTCTTATCAATATTTACCAACTTTTGGTAATGATAACTTCTGGTATCATTTGATAAAATATTTTCTAACTTTAGTATTGATAACTTCTGGTATCATTAAATGAAATATTTAATAACAATAATATCAATAATAATACTGGGGTTATACCACCATGTATATATGTTGACAACAACCTCTAATATGTTAGAATTAACCAACAACTGAGGTGTTTCTGAAATAATATAAAACTTGAATATATGTAAAGTATTCCGTAAACCGACCATATAGGCGGTGTCTACATAATGAAATAATTACCTTTCATGAGTGAGCGAGTCATATCTCCCAGTCAAGGTATTCATAATAGTGATCAAGTCATCGTCAAATCCAGTCAAGGTATTCATAATAGTCCAATCCATTGCGATGATGAGTCATCTCCAGTTAAGGTATTCATAATAGTCCAATCCGTCACGGTATGACAATGATTATTTTACTTATACCTTGTTTAAAATCTTTAATTTATCTTGTTGATCACATATTAATCGTTAATTAGTTGTGGATATTGTTAATGCTAATTATATAATTAATATGCATAATTATAATGAAACGATTTAAAATCTTATCACTATACCTACCAAGTTGGTGGACTTTTGTTAATTTTCACCAAGTTAGTGTTGGACATCATGATCACAACTGCAACCGTGCCTTTAATCTAAATTTTTCTATAGACTTGGAATTGATTTTATAATCTATGATGTATAAATGATGATTAATAATAATCTGGTTTCTGATACAGAGGTTCATCATTTAGATGCAACTGTAGAGCATACTCCCGTCATATTACTCAATAGGTTAGAGACTCGTGCTGATAACGTGTTGTGAAACTATCAAAATTCTAAACACAAGAATTAGAGAGAGATTGAGAACTAGAGAGAAGGAGGAGAATTCTTTCTTGATCAAGAATTGGTACACCAAATTCAAGCAATTCCTACCTCTATTTATAGGGAAGGAAAAGTCATTCATTACATTAATTTACAATATAACTTGGTTGGAAATTAGGTATAAAATTAGTGGTGGATTTCTTAATAATTTCCATAATTATTTATAACAAGAAAATGGTTTTTAAAATTTTTGTAATTTTTCAGAATTTGCAGTGATGTGTTCCGGACCTGCGACAATCGGAGTCATAGCAGGCTTGACAGAAAATTAAATATTCAAGCCAAAATAAAAGTGCAGTCCAGTCAACCATGTCGGAATTGGATGGATAATATGTGTTTTTCAAGTAGAAATAGGCCACTAAGCAAAACTCATGGGCTAAAGCCCTTGAGCCCATTGATTTTAGGGCTAAATTCCATCGTTTGGGGCTTCAAATTGGCAAATCAATGATGCAGACGGAAATTTACTATATTTCCACAATTATAGGATTTTTAATTATTTTGTTTCCATTTTGGTTTTTAAGTTATTTTCCTAATTTAGTATTCTAGTTTAATTAGAATTCTATTTTGAGTAAATTAGCGGTTAGGTTATTTTGCTTATTTATACGTTTTTTCCATTCATTGTAATGAAGACTTTGATGATTGAATAAAAATAGATTGAATGTTTTTCAATTGTTTAATGTGTGGATTCACATTACAAACTCAAATTTATCAAGAATGATTATCTTGTGGCGTTCATCCAGAATTTATCAAATATTCGCGAGAATATTTGTGGCGTTGAAAATCAGAGACTTATCAAGGAGATTGGGCAAATCTTTGTGCCGTTTCGAAAGTTGTGGTTCTTTATCCCGCATCGTCGAGCCATCGCGTCGTGAATATCGGGTCATGATTCATCCGTCCAACCACAACCTGAGTTCGGAACTTTCCGGCGTTTCTTCCGCGCTTCGAATCTCATCATGCAACCTAGTCCCTCAACTTTTAATGTTATTCAATTCGGTCACTTTTTAGTTTTAAAATGATCATTTCAGTTCCCCAAGTTTTAAAATAATCTAAAACAGTCCCTACAGTTTAAATATTTTAAATCTTAAGTTTCAAAAGTTATTATTTCAGTCCCCTTTAAGTTCTAAATGATTTTAATAAGCCCTTCATTTTTAAAATTTCTTATCTCAATCCCCACAATTTAATATTCGTTCTGAGCTCCGACCCAACTTTTTTTAAAATTTACAATTTAGTCCCTCGAGTTTGAAAAGTATTCGTTTTAGTCCTGTTGACCACAAAATCCGGCTGGACTTTGGACCAACACGTCTCAGATCCTCCCTCTTTGACACGGGGATCTCCTGCGCACTAGGACAAACAGTCAGCTTGCAAAGGGGGCCGAGGTGGCTCCCGTTTGCACTCCGATGCCTAAGTCAGTACTCATTTTAGGCGAATATATATATTGAGTGCGGGAAATATAATAAGTGTGTAAAAGAGAGAAAAGGGAGTGAGAGAAATATAGAGTTAAGAGTGAGAAATTACTAACCCCTTACTTGGAGACAATTGCGCTTCATTTATAGAGGAACTTCTTGTCTTGGATCACGACACGTGGCATACTTTACACTTGTCATCACCCTAGCTTATGGATGTGACAATCTTGCTTTTCAACCGTAATCATTGCTACACTTCGTAGGGGATGGGCGCCTGTCACGTCTGGGTAAAGGCAGTGTCCCATCACTGACTCCATCTCTCTCTTCTGGTCAACGCCATAAAGCGCCCCGGCTGAGTATAAAGTACATCGGCTGGGCGTTAACCAGGTCGGCTAAAGAGGTTTGCTTGACATACCACCTCGGCATTCATCTCAAGGTGATATTCCAGGCCTCAGCTGTGGGTCAAGGTCCATTGGGCCACTATTGGGCCTTCGCTGGTGGATCACTGTACCTCTTTTTGGGCCCGGAGTCAACAAGTCCCTCAACTTTCAAAGTACTCATTTTAGTCCCTCAACTTTCAAATCATCAATTTCAGTCCTCAAATTGTAAATTATCGTGTTTAAACTATAAATTTCGAAAGACTAATGTAACTTATTGGCTAGACGAAGCGTACGGAGATTTAAAGGATTTAAGTCGTTTCCCGCTCAACTTTGCACTCGTCAAATTTAAGGTAGACTCGCCCCCACTAATTGATTTATATTATAATTGCATGTGTTATGTGGATTTGTGTGATTTTATGCTTAATTACATGAGAAAAGAATATCTCTTTTGAGATAAAGAATTTATATTATGCCGGGCATAACTTATCTGCTAGCATGATACAAAAAAAGAATGGTTCATTTGCGTTCATTATGTGATGCCTATGAATAAGAAAAGAATGTCATTACATTAATTGCATAATTACTTGTCCAATTATCTTGTAGATTAATTATTGGCGATGAGTCTACTGAGTATTTCATTTTTGAAATGCTCAACCCGTTATTTTAACAACTTTTGCAGATTTCGGAGACGGTAGCGAGTGATGGGCAATTACGGAAAATTACAAATTGATATTTTTTTTAAAAGTCGTAAACTTTGAAATAATTATTTCATTTTATCAAGAACTGTCATTTTTATAAATTTGTATGAATTTACTTTTTCCATTTGAATTATTCGCTAAACTTTTATTCAATAAATGCGATATTTAATATTTAGTCATTTTCCGCAATAAAGTTTATTCAAGAATTTAGAAAAGTGACGTTCCCGCGCTCCTCGGAACTCGGGGCGTTACAGCCCTTCCCTGTTAGGGTTGTACACCCGCGCGCAAGAGTGCTAAATTAAGCACAAGGTCACTAGAGTGTTCTTTAAACTCGCGAGTTTATTAACTCGATTCTTCTTCTTTCTTTCCCAAGCATACTAGCTCAAATATTTTCTTTCTTCTATGAGCATCTAGTAGCCTGTGACCTCAATTAGGGACTTTCTCCCTAGGTGTACCACTTAAATAGGGATTTTATAATGTTTCATTAATTCCTTCTTTGATTATGTATTTCTTTCATACCAATATACCAAACTTGCATGCATGTAATGATGCAATGGTCAATCTCATATTTGAAGGTTTTATGTTTCCAAATACATCCACATCTAAAGTTAGCATATAAGAATGAAGAAGAAGATTACAACATTGAAACTTCAATATGATAGAATGACATTAAATCCCTACTTCTTTCTTCTTTAACTACTTAAGTGTATAATTGTCAATCCTAACTTTAACCTTATTAAACAATAACTTCACTATCATATTCTACTTTCTTTAGTGCAATGACATCTTCTCAAATCTAACTCTCAAATTCAATTACCCCTTTTGAAGGTATTTGACTCATGTATGATGACAATAAAACACAATTTAAGTGAGCAACTAGTTTCACTTATTAAATACAAAATGCATGGAAGATTTAAATCCTTCATTTCACTTTAAATTTTATTTGTATTAAATCCTTTTTAGATTTATCAAATAGACATTTTGAACACATGCAAACTATAAATCTAATAATCCATGATATAAGCTATATTCTAAACTTCAAGACTTTCCCTATTCAATTAGCAACTTTCTCTCATGACATCAATTAATAATTCCAATTAAAACTCAATATTAGGAATCCCTAAAGGGGGTTCTATACAATAACTTAAATCTGGACAGAAACATAAAATCAGTCTTTTGACACATGCATGACTTAAATATGATAACTCATGGTATAATTCCTATTCTAGAATTTAATAGTTCAATCCTTAACATCTTTCTCAGGGCATAAACTGAAATTCCCAGCTAAACACAGAATTTTGAAGTCAAATGAAAATCTGGACAGCAACATTTAAAATCATATACAGATTTGTATTCCATAACTTCATCCCCTAATTAGTTAGGTAATTTCATAAATAAGATTGAATACTTCAAGATCTTACTTAAGTGTTAAAATAATTCATATCAAGCATGAATCCACGTAACATAAATTTGGACCAGAACATAACATAGAAGAAAAACCATCTACTTTACTCACCTTAGGTTGATTTCCTCTTAGAATTGCTAGCCTGAAATTTATAATTTTATGGGTATAAAATCAAGTTAATAATTTGATAAACTAAGGCTAAAAAGAAAGCATTATCCTTAGATAATAACCCTGTTTGATAATCCCAACCAGTACTACCAGAATTTCAAATTTTCCACCAACAGGTTCGGATGCTCCGATTCTGCAGATTTTGGAAATCAGTTTCTGTGTTTATTCCATTCGATTTCTGGTAGTATCTGAGTGTATAAGTGATGAATTTCTTTATTATTTAGCATTCAACACTTATACCTCCATGGATTAAAGGAATCAAATGAAGAATTTGATGAATTTCCTAAGAATTCTAAGTTTGGGAAATGGGTTACCTGATTTTTGCTTGGGTTGATCAATCAGCAAGGCTCTGGGGGGTTTTAATCTCAGACTGAAGGTATATATATATAGGGTCTAAGTTGGGTTATGTTTGGTTGGGTTTTCCATATCACATTTCTACTTATTTAATACCCCATGTTATATTTATGTGAATTCAACGATTATTTGTACGAATATATATCGAGCTGGTCCCCTGTTCAGATTATCCTTGCCAAACAGATCTTAATGAAACCTGGTGCAATGTGACAGGTGTCCATTTCATGCATTATTTTAATAGAAAAATTCTCAGATTTCCTATTCCAGGTAGTCACTTTTAGGCTAAGATTTGAAGGTCGAAACGGGGTCCATTTTGGCCATTCTTTATACCGTTGGAAAGCTCACGTTATGAGCTTCGTAACGGTCATACATGCAAAGAGAATTGATCAATATCCAGCTCGAACCGGTCCTCCAAAGTTGGCTGTTCGACAGGATTTTATACTTAGTCATATTTCTGATTTTTCTCAGGTTTCTTACCTTTTCATGTATGCAGGTTTGGCTCGATTTTTCAAGTGACTCCCGGTCTTGGATGATCTCAAATCTGATACCAATGTGTAGAACTCATTGTGATCTAAAAATTGGTGTAACATGCATCGGAAATGGCTCAACACATCTCATTTACTAAGATTATAAAGCCGAGTCCTCTACAATGGCAATTCTGTAATTTAAGCTGAATCTTTACTAACTTTTCAGCTTAGTCCTTTTTAATATAACTAGTAGTAAAAACGTGCTTCTCACGTCTTTTGTAAAAGATGAATGACAAGGTAAAATTAATAAAGAGAGTATATTTTCTAAATAAAAAAATGTAAGTTCAAACCAAAATTTTAGTTTTTAAATTATTTATTTATATTCTTAATTAAAATATAATTATTTTTTGCTTATGAATTAATTAATGATTTTAATAAAAATTTAAGAGTGTTATTGACAAAACATAAAAATATCTAAATGTATTGTAAATTAAAATAATAACTAATAATATTTAATGAAAATAAATTAAATTTTAAATTTAATATCAAATGTTTTCCACTCATTCACACTTTTATTGTTGTTGTTATTGTTGTTGTTGTTGTTGTTATTGTAGATGTAGATTAAATTAAATAGATGAAAAAGATAATAACATGAGAATAATAATATGAAATCATATTACAACATTGTAAATTTTTAGATAATAAATTAATTTAATACTAAATAAATGAGAAAATATAATAATATGAAATTATATTATAATTTTGTAAATTGTTATACAATAAATGTAATGAATTATTTACTGTTATTAAATAAAGGCGTAAGAATAAAATTGATATATAACTAAATATATGATGGTACCTTAAGTAATTAATTGGAAGAAGGGTTTAGTTGGTATAATGGAAAAGAAATGAGGTCAAAATCGGAATGTGAAAGATTTTCCAACATCCATATTTTTTAAAGTAGTGTAGATTAAATTTCTAATTGAATCTAAATACTTTTCATAATTTTATTTTAAGCCAATTTGATCCTTGAATTTATAATTAAGGATATTTTGTTTATCTCTTCTTAAGATTTTCCTTATCATCCCTTAGAGCTATAATTATACTAAATAAATAAAGATATGAAAATTTCGGGATGTTACACCTATAATATGAAATCAGCAAAAAAATATTTTTTTTATCGACGTTAAAGAAAATTAAGAAGAACGAAAATGAAGAAAATGAATAAATGAGGTATTGGGTGGGTAAGTGGATGGGTGTTATGGGTGGGGTGAAATACAACACTTTAATTAGAGAACCTTAAATATAAAAATGTCATGTCAGATGTTAAAATACTCTTTAGATTTAACAAGAAAGTTAACATGTGGTTAAAAATATTCTATTAACATGTATTTTAACATATATCTAATGTAGACATTATTTCAACATTTTGCTAATTTATTCTACTAACATATATTTTAACATGTCTAACTTAAATGCTCTAAGAGATTTGAAGTA
Organism: Ligustrum vulgare; assembly: GCA_963555705.1. Taxonomy (NCBI): domain Eukaryota; kingdom Viridiplantae; phylum Streptophyta; class Magnoliopsida; order Lamiales; family Oleaceae; genus Ligustrum; species Ligustrum vulgare. The sequence continues at coordinate 66,436,086 of OY743171.1, read as the reverse complement.
AAACTTTTGTTGGGCTTAAAGGTCAAACAACTTGGGTGCTGACTATCGAGTTATGCTTCTTGTCCAGTTGTCCTTCAATGTTAACAAGAGATTGACATAATACATGTAATGTATAATTATATCACTTTACTCATTCCATCAACTTCTAAATCAATCAACAATCTTGTCGTCACCACATTTTTTATCACAATAATGCTACTGTCGACGTCACTTTTTGTCAACAAATAAAAGTGGTAGGATCTTTCAAATTGATAAGCGAATTGTATATTTTTGAATAATTTGTCCAAGTATACAGCTCTTGAATTTAATGACCGATGTTGAAACAAAGTTTAAATATTACACGAAATAGAAAAGGTAACAGATCGAAAGCGGACTGAGATCAAAGTTGCATAAATTCACGTCCAGTTCGATACCGATCTGACAGCCAGGTCGAATCAACAAAATCAAATAACAAGAGCTTTGAGAGGTTTTTTCTTTTTTCCTCCTCCAAAAATAGCATTTATGTCCTTTATTTATAGTAAGGGAGGAGACAAAACATAATCATTACAACATATCACGTCTGCAGTGTGACTGACATTGACTAATAACATTGCGACAACATGACAACAAATGATTATACTGACATTTTACAGATAATCATAATTACTGACTCATAATATGGCTGATTTGACGCTTCAGCAGCGCCGCCAGTCTCACCGCGTTCGGTATTCACCTCGGTCAACATTTCGTTAAGTGGAGGTCGGTTTGTGAAATCACCTTGGCATCAAGTCACCTCGGTTTTGGCAAATCATCTCTCCCTTTATGTTGAGGTCGGTTCCGAAATCACCTCAGCATTAATCACCTCGTTCAAAATAAAACAGCTGTCATTTTAAGTTGAGGTCGGCATTTTGAGAGCTGACTGCGTTGAAATCTTTCCTTATCGACTCCACGTCAACACAATAAGCAACAACTACAATCACAATATCATTCACAATGTGAATAATAATTCTTTAACATTGGAGTGGGGTTATAACCCACCCTAATGTGAGGAATGTGAATATCATTGTGAAAATAGAATAATTCTTTTCTATCACCCTTCTTGCTACTCTCCAATTAACATTAATCCTCGGCTGCCTACTTGCGCGATGGAAGTTGATGGCACAGTTACCAAGAAGGTCACATCACATCATTTACTAATAATAAAGGCTTAAAGCTTATTCGGAAGAGCAAAACCAATTCCTCTTCGTAGACAGGTAAATGATTATTCTACACACTAGATTCTAGTTCTAGTTTTATTTGTATAATGTTTTGCTAATTTACATCAATCATTTGGATTCCGTGCGGTAGTTTCTGTTTATTAGTAAGTGTAGCTTTAATTTCTGATGATAATTCAATTATGAAATGGGTTGTCCCTTGCAAGATTGAGGATTATAATAGTAATAAATTCAATTTGAAGTATTAATTTTGGATTAATTGGAAGTAATTACATGAAATTGAAGAAGTTATATTGAAATTAAGTATCCGGTACTGGGTTGGGGCTGTATATGGATTAGAATTATAATATGCAGGACATATTTTATCAATTATTGGCCCCAATTCCATGGCTACTCACCCAGGGGAGAATGTATGTTTTGCTCTAAGATTTAGGCTGAAAGTTTACAATTTGCATTTTAAATGCTATTTTTGGGTAATTGTTCTTGTTTCCTTTCTTTTATTGCTTTTGTAAATAGAGATTAGCCCAATTAAGGGCAGAACCATAAGAATTTTGCCATATGAACCACAATGGAAATTAGTCATATAATATGTTGGCCAGTGATTATTCATGTCTTTCTTTTTTATGGTTACTGGACTTCTGCTTCTGTTATATCCGTTGTGTATGTGAAATTTTTCAAACGTGGTTGTGGTTGTGGAGTCGGGAAATCCAGGATTAAAAAATAAAAGCCGAAAGTCGAACCCAATCTTGATCTCCGAATTAGTGGTATCAAGAGAGTGAGAATATAACAAGTCAGGCACTGAAATACAACGATTGGTCTAGGTTATAAATAAATGCAGAGCTTCAAGCATAATCCTGCTGAAAGACACGTTTCAGCAGCCATTATACTCATAGCTACATCCATCCATCCATCCATCCATCGAGACAGCCAAAATATGAGGAATTTATAATCCAATTTCATGCAAATAGTCCACCGACTCTTAGAACTAGGAAGGGATATTAAGATTTAAGAGGGAGGGTCGTTATCATGATAACCACGAACTCTTCATGGAACAATGCAAGTGATAACTTAAGCCTCTGCTTGGTAAAATTTTCTTGTTCATAAACAAATAATGTAATGTTTTTGAGGTAAAATATTTGGTTGAAAAATGGTTTTAGAAAATGTGTGATTAAAAAGTTGTTTGGGAATTTAGATGTTTACTTCCATTATTCTTCTATCTTTACTTTTGGGATCAAAGGCAATAATTCTGTGTACATTTGTTTATTCTTGTTTCATATAGGTGTTTATTTTATACCTTTCATTTTCTTTGCGTAGTCCGGCCCAATGACAGACTAGAAATATCAAATCTTAAAGCAGATGATTATTTTCTTCCCAGTGATGTCAATACTTATAACAACAGTATGTGCAGGTGAATATATGGCTTCCTTAGCAACTGCTGAAGCTTGTGATACGAATGTAGCACTTCTATCGAGTGGTGATCTACGTGTCTTGCAACCTATCTTCCAGATTTATGGCCAACGTCGAGGGTTCTGTGGCCCCATTGCCACTCTTAAGGTGTTTGAAGACAATGTGTTGGTCCGAGAGCTTCTCGAAACCCGAGGTGAAGGTCGAGTCCTGGTCGTAGATGGTGGAAGCAGCACTAGATGTGCCTTGGTAGGAGGAAATCTTGGACAATTGGCCCAGAATAATGGCTGGGCTGGTATTGTAGTTAATGGTTGTATTAGAGATGTAGACGAGATCAACGGCTGTGATATCGGGGTCAGAGCCTTGGCATCACATCCCCGGAAATCGAACAAAAAGGGCAACGGCGAAAAACACGTCCCAATTCACGTTGCGGGTACATTTATTCGTGATGGGGAATGGTTGTATGCAGATAGTGATGGTATACTTGTATCCAAAACCGAGCTGTCTATCTAGTAATGATGTTAAGCCGTTCTTATGATGTATTATTTATTTATTATTTCATCAAGTTTAATAATGGGGTCAGTGACTCATTGTATACAATATAGCCAACATTTTCGTCTGGCCTAGGCTATGAAGCAAATGCCTTGTTTTATTGATTTCAAGGATCAACAAATCCAGCTATTCTGTTTTGCTTGTTTATACATCCCTGTTGAGTGAACTGTGGATTCTCTAGCGTGGACAAACCCATGCATTTATTTTGTGAAACTAAAACAATCACTCATTTTAACCCTTCAAATTTAGCTCCACTTTGGTACAAATTTTAATTTTAATTTAAGTCCAATTCAACAATAAATCTCTCTCAACCGCATAATTTATGAAATCAACAACTTTTCAACCACATATTTTATTAACTTTCATCAAATTTTTTTAAAAATCTAATTTTAGCCCCATTTGCTATAAATTAAAATCATATTTATAGTAGATTTTGATAAAATTGATGAGATGTTTGGTTGAATTTTAATCAAAACCCAAAAAGGGCTTAGTTTCCTTCAGAATCAGTTCAAAATTCATAGGATTTAATATGAATTAAAAATCTGTCACCCAGAATTTCACATTCTCAGCACTTTTTGATCGTGACTTTGAGAAGAATTCTATTTGCAGAGCATAATACAACGAAAATATGGGGAGGGTTATTGCCTATTATCAAAACCTCTATTGTATATACTTAGTCGAGGGCCTAAAAGGCGATGGTTTAACCGCAATGGATGTCAACAAGAAAAATGCTGTAAGTACCAGGGGTGCAGCATCAACAGTGAAAATTGTGTCAACAATTCGCCAAATTTAAGTTGCAACGCAATGGATGTCAACAAGAAAAATGCTGCAAGTACCAGGGGTGTAGCATCAACAGTGAAAATTGTGTCAACAATTCGCCAAATTTAAGTTGCAAATGCCACTAACGAAAGAAAAAAAAAAAATCTGCATCAGGATTATAAAAATGTGTGCTATGATGCTATCTTCTTTTTCCTCAAAAAGAATTACAGAATGATGAGAAAACCATACTTTGAGGAACAAAAAAGAAACAAGAAATGTTTGATTCATGTACTGTTATAACCCGTTTTGATTAATTGGAAATGTGATTCCTTGATTTGTATATGCTGTAGCTACAAAAGCAGACCAAGGATGCAATGACATGCTGGAATAACTTTCAGATGAAGAAAGATCGTCCACCACTCCTACTATGCCTGTCATATGCAGTGTTGAACTTATCAACCAGTTCATTCATTGTGCTGTCCAAAGGACCAGAGAGAGAAATGTTAGCCTCCTTTTGGTAATCTACTTATAAACAAGTTTATAAACAACACATTTTCCCAAACCACTTTTTAGTCACACACATTTTTTCAAATCACTTTTCAACCACATATTTTACCTCGAAAACATAGCATTTTTGTTTATAAGCAATTTTTTTTTTTTTTACCAAACAGAGTATTTGAAACTTACATGCCAAAAAGATGGCATATATATTTGATAAATTGTTTATAAACAAAATATTTTCCCAAAATCACATATTTTATCTTGAAAACATCACATTTTTTGTTTATAAAAAAAAAAAAAAAAAAAAAAAAAAAAAAAAATTTGCCAGGCTAGATTATTAGCAACTCAGGAGCCTGACGCTCATAGTTTATATCTTGTTGTCCAAATATGGACTATGGACAGATTGAAACTTTGTGTTCGGCGGCTGTCAGTATGTTTATAAATTGTTTTTTATTGTTTTTGAGGTAAAATATATAGTTGAAAAGTGGTTTGGAAAAACATATGGTTAAAAAGTGATTGGAAAATTGTGTTGCTTATAAATTGGTTTATAAACAAGTTAAAGAACACATACTAAATTACAATTGACTGGGACTAAATTATCAATAGGAATCTTCAGTTAGAGCTTCAATCTGTGGCAAGCTATCATATACTAGGGGGGTTAATATACATTCCCTCCAGCTGATAATTCTTGAACTATTTGAAAATATTATGAGACAAGTAAACCTCATCAAAAGTAAACAAATTTGACCTCCGTTTCAGGATATGGTTTCACTCCACAGGCCCGACTGAAAAATTAATCTAATTCATTTCTTCCTTGAAAAAACAAATAGATAGCTGAACCCCAAATAACATACCTCGAGCAATTGGTGAACACAGCAAGGTAAGTAATCAACAATGTGTCATTATATTCCTGAAACAAAAAATGTAATATGTGGGATCAGAGAAAAAAATATAAAACAAATATTTTTCAAGATTTTTAATAAACCACTTATTAGATTTATCCCAATATGAACAGTAGCATGAATTCAAAAGAAACCAGAGTCCGTGCAAGGAATGCAACAGGAACAGCAGTAGAAAAGAACTTCCCCAGTGATAAGTAAATCAGGAATACAAAATATAGAAGTCAATTAACAGAGAAAAAAATCATACAGTGTTTAAAGCACTCACCATCAAGAAATCATCTTGAAATTTTACTGACTTAATGGCTGGCAATCTTCTTAAGAGACTAGATACTTGCCTTAGCAGGGCATTTTGACAATGAAGATCACCTGCAGTTATAAAGTGAAACAATTAATAAGATTCTGGCTCGTCTCTGTCATACTCTCACTATGGATTCATATTTCTAAAGTTACTTTTGTATCTTTGTGTCTTCCATGACAAACAAGCACAATATCAAGTCAAGAAACTTCTCTAGTGCAGAACTCTAAATAACCTCATCACTGGGAAAATGAGTGGATCTACCTTTCTGCATTGCAAGAAGATAGTGATGAAGTACTCTGATTCTGCTATTCAGCATCTTGATGGCACTGTGTATGCCGGTAAGGTGAGCAGCCACTAGAAAGGAGAATTCATTTATAAGTCTTTAAACATCCACTACCCACAATGTTGGGGGGGGGGGGGGGGGGGGGTAGCATGAATCTCAACCAAAGTAAAATATACGTCACCATACTTTTATGTGAAGCAGACGGGGCAGCTTATATGACTAAAAAGATAAAATGAGAAGAAAGGCTCACATTGAGTTGCAGCTGAACCACCATCAGATGGTTTAAGATGAGCAACATGATCAACGGAGATTCGTTCAGCTTCAACTGTCTGACAAGCAAGCAAAGAAGAGATTCAGCCACTTGCTCTCAACAAACTTGCATGGAATATGCTTGCAGAAGAAGTGAAGTGGAACAAACCTCTATTGTATAGCTTGATTGTACAAAGATAAGCTGTGGGATGCCATCAATGACATGCAACTCTTAAATGATGATAATTGGTCCCAGGCAAAGCAAGAACAAAATATCAATAAATTTTGCAAGTGAATTATAAATAAATATCTAACCAGCAGTCTTAGGATCATGTGGTTCATGATTGCATTCAGAAACGTAATAAATCATTAAATATCTTCAAATAAGGTCTCATGGCTAATTTAATGTCAATATATTAATGTACAAATACAATTATAAATAAAGGTTTGATCTAAGAAACACATAAGAACATTAACCTAGCCTAGAGATATATAATCAAGCTGGTCACTGCATACCACTTTTCTTGTTTTCCTAAAGTAAAAATAAAAAATTCCGCAAGTGTTCGAGGCCAGCATGGGACTGAAATCTCATGTTTCGTCTTAAGCATGTAAATCAACCAACATATTTACAACATAACAAATCTTTTATTAGAGATACAAACAACAAGAATTACATACACAACTACATGTGGATTTTGGTGGACAACATGGTTTTGAGGGTATCAAGAGGTAATATTGGACACATACCACTTTCATAAATAGTAATTGGCAGATGTTTCTGTGCATGATTGATAGAAGGATTGAGAAGAACATATACAGGGCTCTCATTAACATCCATCAGCTGTCAGAAAGGGATAATTGCCATTAAGAGAACAAACTAATTTGCTGTCTTCAAATGCCATTATGCTCACATAACGCATTATAATAACAATATCAGATAAATAAACTTGAACTCCATATTCCTCTCGTCATCTTTTTTTTTTTTTTCTTTTTTTCTTTTTTGTACAATTAATTTTAGAACGTAAATCATTTCCGAATGTAGCTCTGAAAGCTGAACTCTGCAACTTTATAGGACTGTTGAGTGATTATCCACAATAGTAATAACCAAGATATTGGAGGGTGAGTAGTTTGTTGTTCCTTTTTTCTTTTTTTTTTTAAACGAACAACTACAAGGTGGAAAGGAAGAACAGAAATGCAAACCTAATCTATTACAACAATTATAAATCAGCAACATTTTAGGATGCCGATACAAGCAAAACACAGTACCCACTACTAAATTCTACTCAAGTAATATGAAAAACAACAGGAGAACCGAGAACTGGAACTTCAATTGGATGTTCAACCATGTTGCTGATCTCTAGCGACATGCTGCATATGATTGACATGCAAAAAACTGCAACCCTTTGAGGAAATGTGTATCGTTTTCACAAAGTAATTATGAACCTTCTGTTGATGTGTGTGTGTCATTCTCTTTTAGTAATTCTGAATTCCTGTTGTTTTTATCTATGCCTACTCTTGCCAGGAAAATAAACTCTAAATATCAACCAATAGAGCAATTACTCAAATATTCGCATTTCTATTCCATACACAATTTCTCTTTAAAAAATCCCCACTGACAGGCTTATTTTTAACATAGAATCTCAATATATATATATATATATATATATATATATATATATATATATATATATATATATGACTAAATGTGAGTAAAATGAAAACCACACTGTTAGACTATTTATAATAGGATAACCAGAGCTCACAGCTTTGTGAATGTGCATATCAGATTCTTGCGCCTCACTCCCCGTCGAGTACCATCCCAGTACATAAAAATTTGGAAATACCTTCTTATCTGCATCCCACAAAAAGACGCAATTATCAATTTCCCACAAAACCCTAAAACCAAAATCACAATACACACATTAAACGAATAGAACCAAAAACATTAAATGGCAAATAAAATAAATACAAACAAAGCTCTTGTTTCTTCTCAAGGAAAGCGCGGTCGAGGGAGTTGGTGGAGAGGTCATAAAGGAGCTCGAAGCTGTTAAATATCTCGACAGTGCGGCCGCGCTGAACGCCAATAACGCAGCCAAAAACTCGCGGCGGAGTAGAGGAGAGAACGGCGTCGTTGGCGGATGCGGAGGTGGGAAGTGGCTGGGATTGGGCCTTGATCCGTGTGTAGTGATCGGAGATGTTTAATATGACGAGAGGATGGAGCTTAAATGATAGGCCACTGCTCGACGATGACGCCATTTTCCTTCTTCGAGCTCACGATCCTCGGCGGTTTGCTTTTTTGCTTCAGAGTTCTGGAATTCCGGCTGTAGTATCAGCGTGCTCTGGCTTTAATTAAAAATTATTAGGAGATTTGCAGCACAGGTTCCAAACTTTTAAATCATAGCACCTAAGTCTAAAAATCTTTCAATAAACTGTCATGAAAGGGTTAATTTTACCGTCATTGAAGTTATACAAATACAAACATTTCGAAAAGGCCATTAAAGTTTCACTTTTACGCTAGTTATCACCTGAGTTACAAATCGTTTCAACAATATTCACTGTGGACTATTTTGACTTTTGAGCCTAAAATTAAAGATAAGATCTTGACTTTGATCCAAAAAAAAAAAAAGATAAGATCTTGAGTCATAATTTTGGTCCCAAAATTAAAATTGCAACGAAGACCCCATTTTCACTTTATAGTAACTACCCTGCACACCTCTTCGACGAGCTCCACCACATCAAGCCCACCACTTTTTTCGATGTGTGTGCACGCGCAATTCACACTAGTGAATCGCATCACTTCTCCTTCTGGTGGAAAATCGCACACAAAAAGCACCGATGATTGTGTGCTTGGTGGTGGGGGAGCTAATCAGAGAGGTGCAAGGTGGTGGTGAGTCTGGTGACTGTGAAGTGAATAGTGAATACGTGGCTCCTTTGAAAATTTTATTTTGGGACCAAAATTATAACTCGAGTCCTATATTAATTTTAGGTTCAAATTAGTCCTTAGTAGCCATTAATGAAACGATTTATAACTTGAGTGATTATACTAGCATAAAAATGAAACTTTAGTTTTCGTTTTGAAATATTTGTATAACTTCAATGACCATTGATGAAATTAACCTTGTGATGAAATGACTTCTAAAGATTACGTCCTTGTTTGAGATCCATTATTTGAAAAAAATTATAGTTTGGAATAGTATTTTTGGGAGGATGTGTGGTTAAAAAATATTTAAAAAGTCAAAAATGGTATGCTTGACTAAAATAGATGGTTTAGATTGAATATTGAATAAATTTGATTTGCAAATAATGGGGGCCAAACAATGGCACATCCAAAATTAGTTGATCATAAGTCTTAACTTCTAACATTAATTTAACCAATTTAATGCTAGATGAAGTGGCCTTTTAATATTTAATTAATTTAAAAATAAAAACAAAAAATATATAGAAGAGAAATAAAAAATTAGAAATAACCATCTTCCCCATTTCATCCAAATATCCATTGTCAATGTAGCACTGTCACTCACATTGGGGCACGGTAGAGCTCCTTAGATTTTATGAAATATTGGATCGATCTTCTTATTACTTAAAAAAACATAACACTTTTTACAAAAATATGAGTGATTTATGCAAGGTCAATATATTTTTTTAATAAGTCAATTAATCATATAAAAAAAAAAAGGTTGAGCCCCAACCTTGAGGATCCCCACCGACTTTATCATGAGCCTTGGTGAAGGATGTAAATCGCAGATTATGCCTCCCATAATGTAGGGTGAGAGCTTACCTTTTAACTTGGTGAGGGTCGGATTCGAACCCCTGACTAAGCGAGACTAATCTTTAAATCACCTTCCCTTTCAACCCTGAAAGATGTGTCTGGGGGAAATAGAAAGGCAGACGTCTACATTATTTGGTTTTATCAAATTGGACAAGTGAAGATTACTGATTATGTACAATTTTAGATTTTTGCACGAATTTGTCATTTTTTGTGGTTGATAATCCGTCGAGTGACTTTTTTTTATATAATTAAAGAACTAAATCAAGGACCAATTGCGCAATTACGTATTTGTACAATTTTTGTTGTTGTCGAGCGACTATTTTAACTAAAGAAAATAAATCGAGGACCAATTGTGCAACTTTGCTTTACATAATTGAGACTTGAGAGTCGGTTCAGCGTCAGCCACAAGGATAGACATAGCCCCCACAAACAAACACTCTTCGCCTATCCTATCTACGGACAGCCCCTGCACCCTCTTATCCCGTCCCTACACCGTATTATTCAGCTCCTCGATTCTATACACATCACCTCAATTTTTCTGGAATTGAATTTCACCCGATAATACTAATTAACGGACGCGTTGAGAAGAAAAGAGGGCGGCGGTGAATTCTGATAAAGATGGCGATGCGGGATTTGGTGACTGGTGGCGCCGCCTGTGCTGTGCCTGGTTCCTCAGGTTCATCCAATCCTCTTGGAGCTCTCACCAACGCACTCATCGGCTCGTCCTCTAAAACTCAGGTTAGTTTTTCATTATCAGTAAATTTGATTTTGCCGAAACTCACGCTGACCTAAGGTTTTGAGTCTGCTCGCATTCTTTAGATGGTTTTGTTTTGTGGAATAATTGTAAAGAGCGGTTGTAGTTCATGTTATTTCGTATGGTAGGAGACTAGGAGTAGAAACTACTTTGAGTTCACTTGAAATATTTTCGCCTACAAGAAAAAAAATAATAAACTATAATATAGTAAGAGAAACTATAATTCTGCACTGATTATAGTAATATTACCATGGATCATAATAAGTTCAAGTGGATAAACTTCGATTAGTTGTAATTTTTCATTTTGGCCAATTGCATAGTTTTCCAGTAATTTGGTTTCAATGATTCTATGAATAAAATTTTAAATCACGTTGGAATCTGGGGGATCAAAAAGTTTCTATCTCTAATGACTCATGATGACACGTGTTTCATAAAATTCACATTCTTCTTCTATTCCAGTTTCAACTTACTATTTATCAGCAAAGATTGCAAGTATTGCCTTTTGATATGATACACTGGACAAACTATATGAATTGGGATCTTATTATGATACCAAATTTTTGATTGATTTACTTTTATTATTTATTTTCTGTTGAAGGCAAGGGGTCTCTTAATCTTTTGAGGTGGGCATTTCTTTCCACTAATCAGGAGGAGAGTCATTTGGGGTTCGTGATACATTTATTGCCACGTCGCTTAAAAGTTTGGCCATACCTTTAGGGAAACATCAGAAGATAGAGAGAGATATATCCAATGAGCGGTCATGTCCTGACATTTTGTATGAGTACAGGAGCTTTTCCTAAGGCCTTTCGAGTTTATTGACTTTCAGCCTCTATATATCAACATTTTGAAGAACATAATTAACCACATTAAGCTTTCAATTCATGTTTCGATTATGTAATATTTACCAAACCATCTTAAAATATGCAAATTTGTAAAGAAATCTTCTTCTCCTCTTTAAGCAAGGATAAGAATTTAGAAGATGTAGTTCCAAAGTCCAAAAGGTTGAACGGAGGGGGTTTGAAGCCGTATGAAGCACATCACCACAATTCTCTGATCTTTGATACATATATTTTTAAACCTCTTCCTTAACAACAAGATCTGATATGCTCAACTTTGAAATTGTGCCATTTTACAAACACGAAAATCACTTTCAGAATTCTTTCTACATTTTCTCCTTTGATGCTGGAAGCATTCACCATGATCAGGAGAACATTATTATCCAAGGGAAATGATTATCATAAAAAATACATTTTGTTTATTGAGTGTACTATAGAATGTATTTATTGCTATTGAAATAATTGACGTACTTTATTTGTCTTTATGCAGGATAGGCTGCGAGAGATTCCTACAGCCACAACCACGACCTCCAATGGCAATTTTTTTGCGGGGACTGAAGAACCCTTTGCTGCCCTTCCAGGGTCAGAGCTTGAGCATCCACTGCACCCTCATGCCCAGGTAGATCTCTGTTTCTCTCTAGATGTCTGATTATGTAGACGTCAAATCATTCTCTTCATACTTCATTCTCTCAGGGATCACAATTCCTTAAAGATTTCCACTCTGCGGATCAGAACAGGTTTGCAGATGCTTGGGATGAGATACAAAGGCCTCAAATTCCTCCTCCTCTTGGAAGGGATAGTATGACAAATATTCCTTTAGAGCAGGGTCGGCTTCACCCTAGTTTAGATGGTAAGCTGGAATTTTCTTTTCTAATACTTTCAAGGCTGTCATTACTATTGTTAGTAGAAGTGGATAAATTCAAAATTTTCAAAAATTTATCTTCATTATTATAATTTCCATCGCATTAGTAGTTTGTATATTTTATGTTTTAGGGGTTGAGAGGAGGTTACTTTTATGTTTCAGTAGAAACAAGTTTCCTGTTATTACCAAAATTTTAGTTCAGTTAGTGAGGAGTTTAAATAAATGCAGTACAAAACTATTTCCTTCTTCTACGTCCTATATGACCTTGACAGGATGAGCTTACAATCGATAAATGATATTATGTGCCCATCTTCAGGTTGAAAAGCTCATGCAGAATAGTTCATATTTTGAAATAGCTTGAACCAAGTAAAATTTTGAATCCTTTCTGCTGAACTAATATTTCGAGCAGGATGTTATTTTTTTTAAACCTAAATGAACTTGATGATTGGTTTCAATCCTTCAGAAGAGAATGGTCTCATTAAATAGTGTAATGTTATGACTAATGCTTTGCCAACAATTCTTTTAATGTGATCCTGTTTTGTTCTTTGCAGGCCCGCCTCAAAGAGTATTGTCAAGTTTCCTGCACTCGTTTGTTCACAGTAGTCATGGTGGCATGCCTCTCCGTCCCATTTCACTTCCAGTGCTAGGATTGTCTGAAGGTGATAAGCAATGCATACGTGATCGCAGCAGTATTATGGCTAGGCACTTTTTTGCAGATAAGAGTGAAGACTTTATCAATGCACAGGTTCTCTTCATATCATTAACAATTGGAAGTTGTAAATTAATTAATTAAGTCCATCCTTCATCTCTTCTGCCTGTTGCTTTCCTTTTGTCATTTGGCATTCTTACATTTTTCGCTTGCTAAGCCTTTGAATTTTTCTTCATTGAAAGTGCTAAAAATTTGAATTGCGCTATATGGGAATTATGTTGAACCTTTCTCCACAATTTATTTGTTTCATATGCCACACAATGACATACAACGTGAATCGATAATTGGATTATTATTGGCATCCCAGTGAAAAAGGTAAATTTACTTTCTGATCTAAATTGATCATATTATGTTCATTTAAAGTAAATATTGAAAATATATCATACATGACTACAGAAAGGGTATTTCAACTGTTTCATAGCATCAGAGCAGATGCCTGAGCTTTCTCTTTCTTCTACATGTGCTGTGATAGTTTTATTAGGCTCTGGCTGGATCTCCAAAATTAAACCACCTTTCTAAATTATTTCTCTCCTAATCCAGCGTCTCTCCCCCCACCCCACCCCTCTCTCACTCTCACTATTGTTTGGCTTGTTTCATATTTTGCGTATAAAATAACTGAGCTTGATTATCTTATAGATCTGTTCAATGTTGCATCAGGTGCAATTAGTTCTTGGCATGAATATGACATAATTTGACTTAAATGCAGCTGTACCTAAATACTCGGGAAGAATTTAGTTTTAGCTGCCAGGTTGACGTTTTTAACGTCATCACCACTAACACTTCTCTGCCCTTCACTTACACTCCTCTTTCTGATATTTTTGTAATCTCACAAACCATTGTCATTTTTTCCAATAGGTTGTGGTAAAAAAATTTGGATAGATAAATTTGTACACAAATTATGTCCCACTAACTTACTGCTGCTGCAAGAGCTTATTGTCATTACTTCCTCGTTATGTCTCCAACCTAACCGCTCCACCTCTAGTTTCCCTGGAGCTTGCTTTGGTATATTTTAGCCTTCATGAAGATGCAATTCTCTGTCCAAATTTCTTGAGGAAATTTATTTTTAAGATATTTGTTCTTAATTTCTGTGAAATCAATGTACATAAAATGTTTCCAAATCCTGCAAGAAATCCTTCTAATTCCTTAAGACTCGTGTTCTGATATATCCGAACCCCAAGGTCTGTGATATGTGCACAGGAGAAACCAAAATAGGATTTTGTAGGAGAAATCTTTAGTCAGGTTGTCGTGTGATCCAAAACTTATTTATTAAGCATATAATGACTGTATCATTATGTTTATCAAATGTAACAATATGCCTTGAGGAAATGTGCTTGATCATCCATTTTTCCTGCATATTTTACCCACTCTTAATTTTAACACTGTTTTCATTGTAGGTTAATGCTCTGCTTTCTTCTTTAGATATCGATAATGATGTCAGGTCCAGAGGCCACATGCCGGGGAGATTCCCAGAGCTGGAGGAGTATTGGAATGAATCCCAAGTTATGAAACCTGGGCCTTATTCCACAGATGGGTGGGTATCTGAATTCTCGCAGCGCCAAATAGAACACAATGATCCTAATGCTTGGGTTCAGTCATTTGAACGACAACATGGTGCTAATGGTTGGGCTACTGAATTTGAACGTGTAAGAAGTGTCTCAGCTTGTACATTCCGCAGAGCAAAAATTATTTGTTGCAGCTAACAGGCTGATAGATTGTTATCGTAATTTAGTTAATTAATCTACAAGGTCAATTTTCTAGTGATTAATGATCTCTGTAGATGAAATAATAATGAATCACTAAGTTGCCTTAAAGTTCAATTTACAACTATATTTTCTTTACACCATATGGCATATGCTATAGGTTCTTCAACTGACATCCAGCGAGGTCAATTTTCTAGTGATTAATGATCTCTGTAGATGAAATAATAATGAATCACTAAGTTGCCTTAAAGTTCAATTTACAACTATATTTTCCTTACACCATATGGCATATGCTATAGGTTCTTCAACTGACATCCAGCGTTTAAATTCTGTTTCTATACAGATATGTGTTTCTATAGGATCTGTAATTGTGCGAATTTGCTCTTCGAGATAAAAAGATCCCATCCATAACGTTGATAATATAGAGTCCTTAAACAAAAAATTACATGTAAACTTAAATCTATGGATCCAATTGCATGCAAGTTTTATAGTTACTAATGTGAATCTAATCCAATTGATAATTTATGAATTTATCTGCCTTTTGGAAGGGGTGGGTTTTTTGTAGTTTCATATTTTCAGTCCTTGATATGTTTGGATAAAGTGACATTTGGGCCATGTGTGTTCATTGGAAGAAGCAAAAATGGAAACATCCATCTAGTGTAGATGCTAAAAAATAATATGATAAGATAACATGTTAGGAAGGCCCATTTTGAATATGTTACTGTATAAAATGCCCAGTCTAGTTGTATAATTGAAGGATTAGTCTCAAGTGATTTTGATATTTGAGGCATAATTATTAAGAGCGTCTCCAATGAGACGGTGTCTACACATTAACATTATTTCAAAAAACTTCTCCAATGTAACAATGTTCATTGTGCAATGTGGCTGTTTATTATTAGTTTTTTTGAATTTCATACAAATTAGCACTTGGAGTTATATATGATGAATTACAAGTTTCTCAATCCTATGGATCCCTAGAAGAAATTGTGGGCTATTCAATAAAAAAGGTGGGAAACTAAAAATATTCTTGTTTTGCTTGGTTTAGAAAAGTTTTCCGTGTTTGTAAGTAGAAATGAGCGAGCATCTAACAACTTTTCCAGCATATTCTCTTTGCTTCTGGTCATTAAAAATTTGAACGAAAATCATCCGCTATGAACGAACTGAAGAGGGGATTGGTAAATAAATAAGAACATAACACACTGGTGCGATATGGGTTCATTTAGCTGCTGTAAGAGCCTTCCTTGTGAAATGAACGGCCTTGTTACGTTTTCTTCTATATCTACCGTTGCTGTTATGTCCAATCAAATACCTTCACGCTGGAAACTGCCACTCCTTTTCCTTCCTCGGTACTTTTGAAATTAATTTGTTCCTCCAACTATCACAGGAGCAATCCCAACTTGCATCAATAGATCAAATGAGAGGTGCAAATATTTCTAGCTTAGCTTCTATGGAGCACACACGTAAGCTAGCGCACACGCTTGCTCAAAACAATGACCCAAAGTTCCAGGTAATGATCCATCTCGAGATTTTTATTTATCATAATTCTGAACACATGTTGACAAGATGAACTTGAATGGAGAATGCATTAAGTATGCTAGCTTTATGGAATTTGTACTCTACTTTTGCGTTGCCAATTGATCAACTTCTCTGTTGCAATTATCTGTCATGTAGAATTCAAAGTTCCTTCAGTTTGTATCAAAGATGAGTCGTGGCGAAATTACCATTGAGGATAATCAAATAAAGGAAGCCACATTCTCTGCACCTGGAGATTGGGCAGCAGAATATAATCAACAGTATAATGGAGGTCAAACATGGGCTGACCAATATGTGAATGAGCAGGCAAGTACAAACTTAATATCATTGTCATCCGTCATTCCAACTTATTATGGACTGTTGAAATCTTCATCTCTGTAGCGAGTTGGTAAAAGGATTTTTTGTTGATTTTATTGCTTGTTGTAGATTTTATATATGTTGAATGAAGAAGTTATGCTCTAGGAAAATTTACACGTCACCTCTTCACCAAACACTATTTTGTTTTCAGCATTCCCATGGACCTCATGGATGGGCAAATGAGTTTGCTGCTGAACGCGAGCTACATGGACCGGTAGATGGTGAATGGGTCAATGAATTTTCAAAGTTACATGTCAATGACTGGGCAGAAGAATTTGAGCATCAGGTTGCAGGAGGAGTATTGGATGACAGTTCTGGTGATAACTGGGCAAATGCATATGATGAGTGAGTTATAATTATTTGAAAATAAAGAAAAAGAACTTATATTATACTCTCAGGATAAGTTAATTTAGAAGCTGAAGAAGAGATCAGCAAATCATGAACATATTTGCAGTATAAATGAGCAGATGTCTTTAATATTTTGGAAATGTATGCAAAGGAGTTCCCGTTATGTAATATAACAATAGCACGTTTCTGCCTTTATTAAAGCTCTTGTTGATAGAAGTTTGTATTTTGTTTAGTCTTACATTTAAGTTACACTAACTTGAAGTTGCATGCTTGTGTGAGAACATAATCAGCTGACCCTGTCTCGCTCTGTCGAATAGATGGGTAGAAGTGGGTCCTTTTTCACCTACCACCTGTTAACATTCACATCCCCTGACCTATTTGCCAGTTCTAGTCAGAAGTTTGGAGTTTGTTGATGCTTTTTTCTTTTTTCTTATATCCTTGTAAATATGATCTTATTACTTATCTTTGCAAGTTGACTTTTAGGTACAAGGTTCTTGTTTCTTTTTCATTTTCTTTTTAAATAAATACCTATTATCTTGTAATATATTTTTGTCACACATGCATATATTGTTTGATTAACATTATGATTCTACATTATATTACTGTTAAAAAATATGAGTATTGAGTATATTTCTCATTATTGGTGTTCTCTTTGGCATAGTGTCTTGTGGATAATATCTGATCTAACAAATAGTAAATAGCATCATAACTTTTATGTGATTGCACATTGTAATTCTGATTTTCGTGATAGGTACCTGAATGAGCAAGTAGCACTAAAGCAGAAATCAGAGTCCTCGAGGGGTGTATATGTATTCTCTGATATGAATCCTTATGTTGGCCATCCTAATCCTCTGAAAGAAGGGCAAGAATTGTTTCGCAAGGGGCTTTTAAGTGAAGCAGTACTGGCTTTAGAGGCCGAGGTTCTGAAGAACCCTGACAACGCTGAGGGCTGGAGGTTACTTGGCATAGCACATGCTGAGAATGACGATGATCAACAGGTTAAAATTGTTTTTGCTTGTTTGTTCTCTTAATTTCTTGCAGACCTAATTCATTCTTGGTTTTGGTTGGGTTACAATCGTGCTTCTTTTTTATGTATGACCTTTTATTGCTTGGACATACAAGGTGTAATAGTTTCTGATATTTTTCTACTTTTTTCTACCACAAATAGATTTGCCGCATGGATTGTTCCACTGTCACCTCGTCATTTATGTTATTTATGGTGGTTTCATTTAGAAATTTTGAGTAAATTAGCCTCTGTTTGTTAAAAACTTTTTGTTTAAAAACATTTTTTTTTATGTTTTCGAGGTAAGATGTGTGGTTGAAAAGTGGAGAGAGAAAATGTGTGTGGTTAAAAAATGATTTGGGGAATTGTGTTTTTTAAAAACTTGTTTTTTTTTTTTTGGTTTGCCAAACAAATTCTAAAATTCTTAAGAAAACAAACATGATAATTCTGTTGGAACTCTTCAGTTTTTATTTACATTCCACGGTGCACTGAGTTTTCATTCTATTTTAGACTTTGGGGCATGGTAATAGAATCCCTGTTTCTTATGGAAAATCTATTATGTCAGGCTATTGCAGCCATGATGCGTGCACAAGAAGTTGATTCGACAAACTTGGAAGTACTTCTTGCCCTTGGCGTGAGTCATACAAATGGTTAGTACTTGGTAGTTACTCCATCACAAAATAATTATTTTTTGCCATTGCATATGGTCTAATATAATATCATTGAAAGACTGAATAGTCCATTTGTGTTTGTAAACCTCTCAGAGTTGGAACAAGCAGCTGCATTGAAGTACTTGTACAGTTGGCTACACCATCACCCAAAGTATGGGACCATTACATCTGCAGAGAAACCTGATAATCTCTATTATGCTGACGTATGGACCCTTTTGACTACTCTTATGTGCACACACAGGCATCTATCTGTGTTCAGTGATCACGTCACTGATTTTTGTGGTCTATCTAATTGGTTGCTCTTACAGTGGTGAAGTTTTCCCACAAGCTGCCAATATCTGGGACCTTTTTTGATAATCAATAAATGGCTTTATTTATTTGTTTCTTTTTTCCCCCCTTTGTTGAACTGTTGGAAATAAGGATCACTCATTCATAGTTTGCTTTGAGGCATGCAGGTTGCTAGGTTATTTAATGACGCAGCCAAAATATCACCTGATGATGCTGATGTACACATAGTACTTGGAGTCCTGTACAACTTATCTAGAGAGTATGACAAAGCTATTGAGGCTTTCCAGACAGCCTTAAAACTCAAACCGCGAGATTATTCACTCTGGAATAAACTTGGTGCAACCCAAGCTAATAGTGTTCAGAGCGCAGATGCAATTTCGGCCTATCAACAGGTAAAATGCTCTTACCAATTTTGCCTCCATTTTCGTTTATAGTGATATAGGTACTCTGAATTGGATCAGGCAGCATGTAATCATCCACAAAGGCATCAGAAATGCTTGCTAACTCGTGCCATTTATAGTACGCCTGCAAACTGTAAATGATGACAGCTAAAACTATTTGCCAGTTCCCCACATTGATTTGAACCAAATGTATGTAGATGAATTATGCATATAACTCCAGGAATGAAAAACCTTTAAAAGGGAAATGTTAATTTTACATACCATATTAACTCCTTTGCATTGATGTGAAACAGCCCATAAAGTTTAGATACTAACAAAGAATTCGTTACATGGGAGAAAAAAAGTGAGATTCAATTTTATGCAACTTCTCGGGTGATGATTCTATTGATTTTTTTATTGTTCATCTGAGTTGTACTCTATGTGATAGTATCTGACTTCTCTTCGTGTTATATGCACTTTCAGTTTCCAAACTTCATAATTTATTCCTTGCTTCTCAGGCTCTTGATTTAAAGCCTAATTATGTTCGTGCATGGGCAAACATGGGCATCAGCTATGCTAACCAGGTAAAAAAATTGTTTGGCGTTTATCATATTATTAAAGCAAAGTGCATAAATCACAACTATTTGTGTGCTTATATGCTGGAGTATTTCTAAGGATTTATCAGTTAGAAGTGCAAATTTGGCAGCCGCATTAGCAGACAAAATAAAAGAATACACATTAATGCGAAAATCAGTATCACAGAAATGTTGATGTTTCACTTTACAAAATATGCACTGTTGGATTCATGATGAAGATCTTCGCTAGTCTTTCAGCTCAGTATTTTGCAGATTATGGTCCCACTTTTTCCCCTCGTCATCTTAGTAGTCTATAATGCAAAACTTGATCCTGCAATGCACAGTATGTTATTCAGGTTCTCTTTTCTCAGTTGTTCCTGAGTATCTTGCACAAACTTGGATGATAAAATTTACCTGAATTGATTCCCATTCTGTCAAACTATGGTGAATCCTCATTTCTGTTGTGTTTTCACACATTTGTGAACTTATTAGTCCTCTTTCTTTCTACTTGCTTGTCTAAATTGATCTTTTACATACTCTTGGTGCTAAGTAATACTTACAATATTTAATTTGGAGTCCAAAATATATCTTCTTTCTTTCATTCATAATGCTAACTACAGAAGTTGTAACCTGAGTAACTTTCTTGAACCTCATATCTTGTAATAAAACCTAGCGGATCATAATGCTTCCTACTCCATGGAAAGCATGACTCTATTTGCTAAATTAGAATGTTTGCACATTCTTCTGCATTCAGGGTATGTATGAGGACTCTATACGTTACTATGTGCGGGCACTTGCCATGAATCCAAAGGCAGATAATGCCTGGCAGTATTTGAGAATCTCTTTGAGGTACTTTCAAATAGCAATGCTTGTTAATGGTGTCCATGATAATTGATTGCAACTAATTTCTGCTCTGTGTTTGGCAGCTGTGCTTCCCGGAACGATATGCTGGAAGCTTGTGACTCGAGGAATCTTGATTTTCTCCAGAAAGAGTTCCCGCTGTGATTTAATCTTGTTATCGTGCTGACAGGACCTAAACCAGGTAGCTTGATAATCATGTTGGGCTTCAGCAACACAAGAAGAGACCGAAGTTCACGATCTCTGTCTACTGATTAGTTTCAACATCCTCAAGACACCGAAGTTCAATTGATATAAACTATTATTATGTAAAGTTTGAAACTGTGAAATTATTGAGCTCGTAGTATACTCTTGAGATGGTGTCTGGTTTTCGGAATCATATGGAGTTGGACAACCACAATCCTATTGGACATTGAGGAGAAAATAATCATAATAGGAAAATACGAATAATCCCTTGATGTGCGTTGATAATGAAAATAATGAGCTTGCATTTGAATAATCTTATTTATCAGGTGATGAAGCTAATTGAGTTTATTGTATAATTTTGGAGGTCTTGATGTAAATGCCCTTCTTTCTTGGGGTGCCTTTCTTCCTTGTACAAATAGAGGCACCGTGTGGCAGCAGTAGTTTGCTCCGTTAGACTATCTTTCGCTTTTTCTCGCTTGTCATGGGACGAAAGAAGATTTGATTACAAATTAAAGAAAACTTTACAAGAAAAAACATGAATGCATTAAAACTTGATTGTTCATTGATTGCAGAAAGCAGTAAATTATATTGATTGATAAAAGTAATAAATTATAAATGTTGGTATAGAAGATAGACATTAAAAGTTTGAAAGTTTTAAATTCTATTACCCCTATAATAGAATAAAAGGAAAAATACAAGTTGCAGTAGTAGACGTTAAAAAGCTGAAGAATCATAATAAATTTTTACAATTAAAATGAAATTACAATAATTGAAATAATATTTACAAAGTGCGGTCGAAGTTGGGCAAATTGCGACTATAAGTAGGTCAAGGGGTTAAGTAATAGTTGCGATCCTCGACACCCTGTACTTCTCAAAGACTCTGTTTACATCTATACACTATCAACATTACCTCAAGGGCTGGAAGTTCCAGTCTTGTTTTGTTGGATGGGTCACACCAAAAATTAAATAGAAAATGAAGTATATTTGATTTGATAAGTACACCAATCAACATACCAAATTAAGATGTTACATGTATTGATAAATCTGTACAAAACTGGATGTGACAATTTTACAATTATGGATCTATCCAACAATGTGCATATCAATGGTTACAGAATTAATGTGCCAGTTTAACAATTTTGGATCTATCCAACAATGTGCATATCAAGAGTAATTCTAGGGAAACATTACTTAAAAATATCGATTAAAAATGTCTTTCTAGAATTATTCGCACATCAATGGTTACAAAGTTGTTCCATTATGTATAAATTTATCGGTATAAGTTGAAAATCTGTAAATTAATCCTAGTTCGATGCATTAAATGACCAAGGAAAGACACCAAGCCAATATTTTCAGCAATTGATAAAGCACAACATTTGATGACAGTTATGTAGCAACTAAAACCCAGGAGGATGAAAATAATATTGCAGATAAAATAAAATGTATACTTTCTATTTCCTATGAGCTATGAGGGTATGACAAGCATATTCCAGCAGTACATACAAAACTTCTCCTACCAGACAGCCTTAGCCACTGTGTCGATAATTTTACCGCTATCAGATTCGTTTAGGAGGCAATCCTTGAGAAAAAGGGCTTATCTTACAGCAAAAACGACACATTGTACTTCAATCGACATCATCATAACCATTTTCGCCAACTTCCCAATCTTTTCTCGGAAGACATGAACCTCGGAAGACTAAGCAGACTATTGACACGGGTAACACCTTCGAGGGCTGACCATTCCTCGTCCTCTCTAGTCGAAAGGCACTCGGCTAGGCTCCTCTTTGTCTGACCATGAATCCTATCTGGTAGCTTCTCCTCCACTGGCTCGACCACAGATTCTATCTCGCTCAAGTCTGTGATGTTATCTGAATGTATAACAAGATCAGCATGAGAAGCTACTGTGTCAGTATTCGATCCCTTGTTGCCCCCTTCTTTAAGGACATTCTTCATTTCCACTTCTGAGTTTGTAGTGATATTGTTTTCTGCTTTAGCCACATTAGCCCCGGACTCTTTAACGTTATCTAAATGTACAGGAAGATCAGCACAGGAAGCAATGTCAAAATTTGAGCCCTCGGCGATCCCTTCTTTAGGAAGGTTCTTCATTTTCACTTCTGAGGAGTCTGTAGTGATATTATTTTGTGCTTTAGCCAAATTAGCCCCCGACTGTATAATGTTATCTGGATTTACAAGATCATCTGCACGAGAAGACACAACGTCGATATTTGAGCCCTCAGCACTCCCTTCTTTAGGGACATTCTTCATTTCTACTTCCAAGTCTGTACCCTGATTATTTTTTGCTTTAGTCACATTAGCCCCGGACTCTTTCACGGTATCTGAATGTACAAGATCAGCACAAGAAGCTACAGCGTCAATATTTGAGCCCTCGGTACCCCCTTCTCTAGCAACTTCCGTTTCCACTTCCGAGGTTGTACTGATATTAATTTGTGCTCTAGCCAGATTAGCCCCGGATACTTGTTGCAGGAAGAGACATACAACGGCACAGTCATCATTCTTTGATGTTGGGTACTTGAGTTTCCATGCTCTAGTTGCGCAGTCTACAAGAGCTCTGGCGGCTGTTGCATGGCCAGGAGCCGAGGCCACAATGTCCACTGCTTCCTTATTGGAGAGGACATCCCATACCTGTGTCAAAATAACAGTTAAAACTACCAGCTTAAGTTGAACTATCTTAAATAAAGACATCATGCCTTCCCTATTTGGCTGTTCGCTAACATGTATGGGATAACATGTGGCATCATTATAAAATCTTGCGACCAAAATGCAAAATATAGCAGAAGATATCAAAATCAAATGCACAAATGAAAGCGATCTTTCGAATGTGTCCAACACCAATAGTTCAAACGAAGATATGAGAACAATACCCCATCGGTGGCGAGAACAACAAACTCGTCTCCCATAGTGATGTGGTGGTAATAAACATCTGGGATAGAAATTAATCCAAAATCTTTCAAACAAAAGTCGCCAAACGCTCGGGCCATTGCCAAACCAGGAGAATTGCTATTAGGCAACCACACACGTGCAACTTCTGGCTCATCTTGCAACGCAAAAACCCTCCCTTTACATTTCTGGATCCTAGCAGCCTCTCCTGCAAAAAGAAAAGAGAAGCAAATTTTTTGCTGTGACTACTGAAGTTGAACTCCCCTTTCCTCTTACTTTTTATCTTTCAGGCAAGGATGTGATTTATCTCAAAAATCAAGTTTTCTAAGGCTTCAATCCTTTTTATTCCAAGTGGCTCTGTATGCATCAAAGTAAGAGAAGAAAAGTAAGAGAAAGGTACTTGGAAGATTGGGTTTCAAATCTACAGTCAACTGTACAGCCATCAAAGAATTGTCCTGATCTCTTGTTGCTAATACTGCTCTTGAGTCACCAATGTTTCCGATTATGAGATCCTGACCCTGGAAAATCATGTTCCTAAATTAGTAAGACCATTTAAGATTTTTCAAATCCTTTATAACATAAAAAGCCAGCTAGTAAACCTATAGCATCAGACATCGGCAGTATAATTGTACCGTGGGCAATTCTCATTGATAATGAAATATTTCAGAAATCACAACAGATGTCAACACTAATTGCTAGAGTGAGGTAGGAGATTGATTGTTGATCTTATTATTTCTTTTTCTACTTTCTTTACTGCAGCCTTCGCCTTTAACCCAGGCTTGGACCGACATTAAAATTAAAAAAATATTATATATGTAGATCTCACTATTGTAGGTAGTTCAGTATGCCCCATAAGTCAGAGGTTAAACTCCTACCACACATGAGACAGGTATGCAAAGTAGACTCCAGGGAAGTCATAGAGGCATATGAAGCTCAGATTACACCAAGGATGGTTATACAATCTGTGAAATGGCTTTAGAAAGCCAAAAAAATTTGACCACCATGACAACATATATGTGATGGTTTTGACACTGTTCAACGATCTTGCAATACTACGAGGTTTCAAGTCACAGTGCTCAGATTACAAGAAGGATGGTGATACAACCTGTGAAATAACTCTTAAAAGATTAAAAAGATTTGAATGCCCTAGAAACAGATATTTGATGCTTTTGATACTGTGGCCGAGCTCGCTACACTACTAGCCTTGTGAGGGAGATTCAGAGCACTATGTACAGACACTGCCTTGGCAACCTCTGAAATGATCCCAGCAGAATGCCTTATATGCACAATAATTTCATTCAATCTAGTGTGCAATGCAACCATACTGGTTACTCAATTTGTTAAAAAGGTAAAACGATAAAGGGGAAGCATTTTGTGACATGTTCCATCGTTGGATGTCGTAGAATAAACAAGAAACCGTACAAGGAATCAAAGTGAACAATAACAATTTTATACAAAGTATACCTGCATTATCAAAGTAACTGCTGTTGTACCACTACAGAAACAATCAATGGTAGGATGCAACTTCAGCTCTTTGTCCATTAACTTGAAAGCTTTTAATATTGATCTCTTAAGCGGCATATGCATCTCGGGGAGTTTCTCATTATCGTCAACTTCAATTGAGTCAAATCCATCACCATCCATGAACTCATCAAAAAGAATCATTCCTGTGTGGTTCCCATTCTCGCCTGCAGAAATTTGTTCCCTATCGGATTTGGCTTCCCACTCTTCACGCAGCAAGAGAGAAAGAGAATCCCGAACTTTCCTTGCAACCATATGACCAAAAGGACCGTGCCCATCAAACACACCACAAAATACTGCATTTGTGTTGCTTCTTGTGCAAAAATTCTATAAAATAGAAACATTCGAAGCAACTAGCAAGTTTTAAACTGACCCAAATGGACAAAAAATTCATCGATAGACTTTTTCCATTCTTGACAACAATGACCAATCATGACCTAAAATGACTTCAGCTTACAAATTAATTTGAATCTGGGGATACTACCATATGAGTAGCCGCTACTTTTCTTATTATTCTTTCTCCATTATCATTAAACATAAAACATTAACAGCAAAATACATTCAAAAAAAATGCATATAATTTATTTTCAAACTAACTGACCTCCCAGACGAGCATGGCGTCCTGATTGGTTCCTTTCTTCCCTTGCTGAGTGTATAAGCAGGCGAAGCTGTTGGCTCCATTGGAGAAAAGCCGGCCGTGAATTTGGTGCAGCGCCCGCTCCTCCGCCACTTCGACTGCCGCGCCAGCACCACTCAACTTGCTAATAAATGCTGCAAAATCACCTGACCTATTCTTCTTCAACTTCAAATTTATCTTCTTATCATACTCATTTTCGCTTGGACATTCAGCCTCTCTCTTGTTATCAATCTTCGAATAACAAATACCCATGACACCAGAATTTTTTTTACAAATTTTTTTTCGAGAATTTAAGAAATCAGTTTAAGAAATTAAAAGCCATAAGCAGAAAACAGTTTACAAAATCCAAGAAATGAGAA
Organism: Ligustrum vulgare; assembly: GCA_963555705.1. Lineage (NCBI taxonomy): Eukaryota > Viridiplantae > Streptophyta > Magnoliopsida > Lamiales > Oleaceae > Ligustrum > Ligustrum vulgare. Next base: position 66,409,701 of record OY743171.1, on the reverse strand, counting down.
CAGGAAAAATTAATTAAAAAGGGAAAAAAAAAATGAAAACAGATAACGGTGGAGAGAGAAAGAGAAGTCTAGAGAGAGAAATGGCAAGATCCAGGTGACTCAGGTATGAGTAGGTATGTATTTTATGACTCTTTTAGAATTTCTTTTATATTTTTGTTGGGTACCGTTTGAATTGAATGTGAGTTGTAATAATATACCAACAAGGCAATAAATTATATTTTCGTAATAATTTTTAAAAGTAGACGTAGATCTTTAATTTCAATCGTCCTCGTTTATCCACCTTTTTAAAAAAAAAAAAAAAAAAATTGTACTCATTTTCAGTTACAGATTTACTCAATTAAATATTCTGCACAAAAACTCTGTATTTTTTAACTACACATTCTTTAAAAAAATCACTTATTCAAACCAAGGCTCTAAAATGCATAATGAGTTGCGATGCGTCGAGGTCGAGAATCAAGAATCACAAGTTTAGGCGTGTAAATGTGAAGAATAATCGTCATAATGCGTTTCGTACTTTTAATAATATTTTAATTAATTTTAAGACATTAAATAAATTTTTATATGAAAAATAGATTTTATTACATAAAAACTAAATACACAAATAATATAAAATATATAAATAATTTTTTTTAATTTTAGAATTACTAACTCAAAAAAATAGTGATTTATGGTTGATAATTTTATTTATATTATACTATTTGTTTCAAAATGTCAAAATATTTTAGTTCTTATAAAATAAGAAAAATGATATTTAAATAATAGTTTGAAGAGAAAAGTCAAACAAATAATGATAAGTAAAAACAATTAAAAAAATGAAGCAACGCGATTTAAAAAGAAAACTAGAAAGAAGAAGTCTATCAGTTCCCATCCCACATCGGATGGGAACACGTATTACCCTTATAAAGGACTGTTCGGTGGTAAGCTGAATTAAGTTTGCAGAGGGATTGCATATGTTTACATGCAGTCCCTGAATATAGTTTTTTCTTTTTAATTTAAATAGAACTGGTTCAATTGATTTTTAACTGATTGGATTAGAAAAGTAACAGTTTATTATTGGTTCTTGACCATTAATCACCGATTTTTTCGATTTATGTTCAGTAAAAAGCATTATTCCGCGCATATGAGTAATGCGAAGCGTTTTCCTCAAGCATTGAGCTAATGCGCGCCTAGACAGCATATATTCGCGCATTTTAGAACACTGATTCAAACTATCAGCTTCTCTTTAAAATGATCATCAACTAAGGGTATTATATAAGCGTCATAGTTATTATTTTCTTTATTTGTACTAATGTATAATTTCAATAACTTATAATTTTTTATTTTTTTCTAAATGAGCATTAGTCGTGAAGTAAGGTGTGATTAAAAAGAGATCGTTAGTTATTTTTAAAGAAAAAAGTATTATGTACTTTTGAACAAAATAATTAATGAAAAAGCCACTTTTAAACAAAATTAGTACTATTCAAAAGCTTTATATATGCTAAAACATATTCAACAATTATTTTAACAATTATATAATGCATGGACAATGTTTGAAACATAATTAATGCATGCATACGTTATTTGTTTGTTCTTTTGTATTTGTTTACTTTTAAAAAGGGGGAAAAAAATTAATATGCGCCTATTTGAAGTTTGAACATCTAGCTCTAGGCTCGCATATGCTGGGGGACGGTGTGCACTTTTTACGCCTCGTCACGTATAGCATATTTTTCCGCATTGGTCATGCATTGACAGACGTTAGCACGCTAAAGTGTGGTGCATCACCCCATTGAGCATTACGCATTTTGCTATGTGCTTAGTAATTTGTTTAGAGAGATTATTTAAAGAAGAAAATATTTTTTAAATAATAAGTATGGTTCAAATATAGTAAAAGTTATGGATTTATGTGAAAACTTATTTCAGGGAAAATTGCATGGATCCCTTCATTCTAAATTTCAATTTAAAAAACCAAGTATGGATTAAAAAAATTTACAAATCAGGTGTTAAGTTCAATTTTTAATAATAATAAAATTAAAAATATATCAATCTACCCAATAACATTTAAAATCAAAAATCAAATCACTCCTTCACCAGACTCTCACACGACAATCTCTCTCTGCTCTCTCTCTATTGCTGACGAGACCCCCCCCCCTTCTCTCTCTCTCTCTCTCTCTCTCTCTCTCTCTCTCTCTCTCTCTACCGTTGGCGAGATCGTCGCAGCGGCTGAGGCCGCTTCGTCGTTGCTCGCGATCTCCAGCGTTAAGATCTAGACTTCTTGCAACGGATTTTCAGTGGCGACAGAGTGGTAGCTCCTCAACAACCTATACTGCTGGAAGCTGGAGCTATATCGGATGCAGTAGAAGCACGTTGATAGTCCAGCTCTTCAGTTGCTGTGAGCGCCACTCATCCAGTAAAATTTTGGAATTTTTTTGTTGGTGATGGTTATGGTGAAGGTGTTGCGGGCATTTTTTTAGGTGGTGTGGTGTAACACCAAGGCCAGAAAAGCTTAAAAGATTTGATAGGTAATATTCATACCAACAAGGTGTACCTTCTTTTCCGAAAGTCCATCGTTAGAAAATCCACAGTTAAGCGTGCTTGACTTTGAGCAATTCTATGATGTGTGACCTCCTGAGAAGTTTTCTCGGGAGGCTGCGAGTGAGGACAAAGCATACTAAAAAGATTCATGTTGGTACAGTGGAGACAGTATGTCGTTGATTTAACGGTCGGGACAGCTCGTTAAGTGGGACCCAGGTCGTTACAAATGGTATCAGAGACGGTCGCCAGTCGAAAATCAGGAACTAAGTGCTATGTGGGATAAAGTGCTACGTCATAGGGCGGAAGGCACCTCTTGAACCCGTAGAAGCCACCTCTAGAATCACAACGTCTGGCAACTGTTCCTCAGATGGATCATCAAATGGTTTAAGCGCGACGAGGACGTCGCGAGTCGCGACAAGGACGTCGCGAGTCTAACGGGGGGTGATTGTAACACTCAGGCCAGGAAAGCTTAAAAGATTTGATATGTCACGCCTCAAAAATTTCAAGCTTTTTCAAGAATAATGCTCTGATACCACTTGTCACGCCCAAATTTTTCAAGATTTTTTCATTTAAAATCCCTTCACTTAAAAATTAAATTCATTTATTTAAAAAGTAACGATATTAATTTTAAAACATTTCTATAAAGATCTCGAGTGCAATAAAAGAGTGGCAGTTTAAATACAAAAGTTCTTATTAGGTGGTAAGTCTACAATTCACAGGTCGTCACCTAGCGTAGCACTCTCTGTCAAGCTATCTGAAGATCAACACCAATCCTTTTTATATCAAAAGTTACCTGAAAGGTTAGATGATGTGGGGTGAGCATACACCTGCCCAGTGAATAAGATATGGTGCACATGTGTTATTGCACATTGGTGTATACAAGTTAACTACACGTATTCAAGACAAATTCAAATATATGATGAGTATCCGATGCACATGCATGTTCTTTTCAAAACTCATGTTTTCAGGGCCTGATTATAGATTATCTCCTCTACCCCAAAGCGCTTATCATTTCCATAACTCAAATATCGATAAAATGGTCATAACACATCAAATTGCATAGAACTATTTCATCCTTTAGGGCTTCTATATCCCTGTCATCTTTCACCATGTTCGACTCCAACAGGGATATTAGATCACTATGTCGTTCTTCACAACCCTCAAAGTCGCGAGGTGCTCCAACATCATCAACATCGATATCTAAAACAACACATTGATTACCAAGGGGGCTAGAGTTCAAATCTATAATCCATATGCACAAAACTCTTCTTTATGCATAAATTTTCTTTCACGATTCATCATCTATCAAATGTTATTGCATTTCCAAAACATGAATCAAATTTGATTTCAACATATCATGTTATCACATTATATCACATAATAAGGTATATCGAATATTCATTTTATTAATCCAACGATTCAAGTAAATATATTCAACTCACATTATAATGAATCATAATTCACATAAACATATCCACTCACTTACAATCATATAATCTAATTTAAATATTATTCCAATAATCCAAATAAATATATCTCACTCACATATTATTCAACAAATACAAATAAACACATCTCAGTCACATCATTAATCAACTATTTCAAATATACATAATCTACTTACAGTTTATTGGATGAATATATCCATAACGGCTCATAGAATAATTTTTCTTGGAATGGAAGCCTTCCTCGGCATGGAATAGGTGGAGAAATAAGAACATAACTCCTAACATATAAGTCTCCATGAGTTGTATAATATATCATTGAAAGGTTATTGAATCTGGAGTTCCACGGACTTTACGGATCACAAATCAAAATTGTAGATCAAAAGTTATGACTGAATGAAATTATATAGTCGGGCAGTCCGTTTGGTGTCGACACCACCTGATTTGGTGTCGACACTAAAGTGTCAGAATGCTATTTTTAAGCTCGGATGAACATGGTGTCGACACAAAACCAGTAGGTGTCGACATGAAGAGTATTTTCAGAGTTTGAAATCTATATTTCTTGACTGCTTTGATCCAAGATCATTTGTTTTGATAAAGGGCATTGAGAAAACATGTTTGGTGATAAAAAGAAAGACTTGGGACGGATTGAAACAACATTTGATATAATTTCCTTATCTAGGGTTTGTGAAGAAGAAAGACTATTTCTACAACGTTTAAGCTCAGAGTTTTGGTTTGAGAAATTGATTCAAGAGCTCAAATATTTATAAGAATATATGGTTGCACGATTTGAAGAAGAAAACTAGGTGTAGAGGATTGGAGTTTTGCTTCAAAGTTAAAAAAGATTATTTTAAAGGTCAAGCAGGAGGTGTAAGGCTTCTCCCATGCAAGTAGGAGGTGTTCAAGCAAGATAGGGGATGACTCATGGAAGTTATAGCCGGTGATGAAGTCAAAATGCCACATCATGCTTCTTTTTCCAGATTTTACAGTTTCAAGGTGCCATGTTTGAGGTCAAATTTGAAGTAGTAAACGAATTCCAAATTGACTGTTCTTGGTCTCATTTCAAAATACTCATGCATATGGAATTTGTTTCACAAGATTTGGTTAACCTATGTGAGAGTTATGGCGTCCCAAAGTCAGCCCTTCAAAACTACCTTTTTGGGTTGAACGATCGAGGAGCCAACTTCGAAAATTCTCCGAGAGCTGTACGTTAATCCAAATGATGAACGGATTTCAGATTCTCGAAGTTCGCTTCGAATACTTATCCGTACATATAAATTTTCCATTTATTGGAGGTTGAAAGTGGTCAAACGAACCTCCTAAAGAATGACGTTAAAATCACATTTTCTTAACCTTTTTATTTCCAACTGAAATTCCGTTTTTCTTTCCTAATTCTCAATAACTTCTAAAAATATATTTATTACGTAAACATGAGTAAATGAGGACGTCATAATTTTTAGGGTCATTACATGATAGGTATTACCTATACCAACAAGGTGCACCTTCTTTTCCGGAAGTCCATCGTTAAAAACTTCACAGTTAAGCGTGTTTGACTTAGAGAAATTATATGATGGGTGACCTCCTGGGAAGTTTTATCGAGAAGTTGCGAGTGAGAACAAAGCATGCTGAAAAGATTCATGTTAGTACAATGAGGTTAGTACGTCGTCGATCTAATGACCAGGACAGCCCGTTAAGCGGGACCCGAGTCGTTACATGTAGTTGTGGGCGAAGTGGTGATTCGATGGATGTGGTTTTGGTATCAATGATCGAAGATGGTAGAGGTGAATGGAGATATGAAGTGCTAACTTTTTGGGCCGCGGTGGTGGTGGTGGTGTGGTAATTGGTGATGGTGACAGTAAGGTGGGATGGAGTGGTGATGGTGGTCAGGTCGGGTAACTCAGGGCGGGTGGTGGGACGGGCTGTGGATTATGTATTTTTTGAGTTTCATTATTTAATATTATATTAGTTTTAATTTAATATATAAATGATAATAATTGTTTTTATTACATATAATATTATATTTATTAATTACTATTTAACACCTGAATAAAAAAAAAAAACTGAAATATGTTAGTTTTAAAGACTTAAGCCCTTGTTTGGTTTTTATTTTAAAAAAAATCTTTTTTCTACAGTATTTAATCTCAACTATCCATTAAAAGTCAAACCCACAATATTTGACTTTTCAAACAAATTTCAATCAAAAAATCACTATTATAAAAAAAAATAAAAAATAAAAAATAAATTAAAAAATTCAAACAATACCAAACACACTCTTAACTTAGAATCTATGTGTTTTGCACTTTTCCCCTTATTTTATCTACAAAATGTGAAGTAAAAATGGATTTGAAAAATTAAAAAATCAAATAAGATGTATCATAAGTGTTTCGACCATTGGACAAATAGAATTTAATCATCGAAAAGATATTTACTAATTTATAATATGTTGATAACATTGTTTGATTTATAAACTGATTTATTTATGATTTTGAGGTAAAAAGTAGTGAATATAAATTGAAGAGTGAAAATGTGTGTAGTTAAAAAGTGATTTAAGAAATCGTGTAGTTTATAAACATATATAAATCATTTTTTGACTTTTACCGAACACATGTTTAATGATAATTTGCGTACCCCATTTAACTTCCAATCATGCTAGAAAAACATAAGCCTTTGTTTGACAAAAGTGTTTAGAAACTTTTTTTTATTTTAAACGATTTTCTCAAAGCATTTATATTTTTTCTATTCATTTTTAAACCTCATGTCTTACCCCGAAAATATTAAAAAAATATATTTTTAAACACATATTTTAATAAACAGAGCAGCCTCTATTTGGTAAAAGTGTTTATAAAACTTGTTTTTTTCATACAATTTCTCAAATTACTTTTTAACCATACATATTTTTTCTTTTTACTTTTCAATCACATATTTTATTTAAAAATATAAAAAAAAATTAAGAACATTTTTTTAACAAAACATAAAGTTTTATACCTACATACATGTCAGCAATCTATTTATTTACAAATCACATTAACTCTAAAATTAACAACTCACAATTAGCCGCTCATATTTTTGGCAACGTTTAGAAAATCGGACCGGACCAGACCGGCTGGTTCGACCAGAAAAATCAGGAACCGGCCGAAAAATCGGTCCGGTTCATCCCAAAAACCGACTGGTAAAAAATCGGTCGGTTCAACCGATTTTTAACCAGTTCAACGGGGAAAAAAACAGGCCGGTTCAACCGGTATTTATTTATTTATTTATTTGTTTGTTTTAAGCTATTTTTGTGTATAATTTTATTTTCTAAATGAGTAAATATTAGTTTATTTGTAAAATAACTTATTTTTTTAGAAATTTTTGTAACTTTTGAATAATTTTTGATATTTTAATTGAAATCGGTTCGATTTCGGTTCAACTTAGTTTGACATTTTGATCCTTGATCCGTTGCTTTTTTCAATTTGATTTCTATTTTTCTAAACATTGATTTTTTGTCAGATTTTTTGTATAAAGTAACTTATCCTTTTACTTCTCTAGTCAATTTTTGCAACTAATCCGTCACTGAGTCAGTCACATCAAGTGTTGGTATAAATTAATTTGTAAATCATACAATTTTTTAAATCACTTTTTAACCACATATATATTTTCTTTTTTCAATTTTCAATACTTTTTACGTCAAAATCATAAGTAAATCAGTTTAACATAAATTTTCAAATTACTTTTTAATTATCCATATTTTCTCTTTTCAAATTTCCACCACTATTTTTTTTTATCAAACGGAGCCTTAATCAATAAGAAAAATGATCAGCAAACCATTTTAACTAATCATTTACAAATATTTATAAACTGGTTTATTTATGATTTTAATGTAAAATATATAGTTGAAAATTGAAAAGAGAAAATATGTGATTAAAAAATTGGATTGAGAAATTGTATAATTTATAAACAATTATTTACCAAACATTTGCTAACCAAGTTTATCTCACGTGTAAGTTTTTAATATTTTTATAAATGAATGGATTTATGGCTTGGACTCAAGTATGTATAAAGTAAACATATATTTATTTAAATTTTTCATTCAACAAATGTCATGTATAAAATAAAAGCATTGTCTAACTAGTTGTCAAGATCATCGACTATGGTTTCATTCTAACGTGAGTGTGAGAGCTTTACATGACACTAACTTTTGAAGAACTATTTAAAATAAAAAGATAATATTAGTGTGCAATAATCATGAAGAAAGATATGATTAACAACATGCACGAAGACAAGGGGTCAGCCCAAGTGGAGGCACCTCTTACTCATTCCACTTGGGTTCGGGCGTTCTAAGGGTTGGGTTGGAGTTCGATATATTTCTTGATATCGAACTAGTGAATCATCTCGTGCGATGCACGGGAAGAAACGTCTAAATAAAAATAATCCTATTCGAAATTAAATGAATCCTTAAAATAAATAAATAACATTCATAAATAAGAAATAAGTTCATCATTTATTAGTTTCATGTATAAACATCAACCTTTTAGAGAGAAGTCATACATGCAAAAATGATTGTGTCTGACTCTTATTGATAGTCATGGCATATGACAACATCAATGAATTTTTTATTTTTTTTTTTGAAATCTAATAAGTATCCTAAAATTCGAATGACTCAACGATATTCTTGTAATAAAGAACTTATGTCCTGCATTACTATCAGATAGAATTTGACCTTATAGAATATGATCGTCAAGTTTTGTAACGATTATTTACTATCTTCTCGAACCAAAAATTCACCTTGCAAAATGAACACTTAAACGTAGGATCTCCAGTATTCATACAATCTGAACATTCAAACAATAGATGAAAAAATTAATAATATAGACCATGCATATAAAAGATAAAATTCAATATTTTGACCATTGACAATGAAAAACAACATGTATAATAATAATAATAATAATAATAATAATAATAAATTGCGAGGTTGACAAAGATATTGCATCAAATTTATGATATTTTAGATTTTCAATATTTATACAACGTAATTATTTTCTGATTGAAATTATAATTTACTATTGATCATCTCAATTTTTAGTTAAGTAAATTGGGAGACAATTTATATATTATTATGAAAAAATATCATAAAATTTGAATTAAAACATAGCAAAGAATATCTTGGTATGGTTAATTACTTTTTGAAATTTTAAAATTAACAGTTAGGAAAAAAACCATTAATAACTATATCATTTCAAACAATATATATAAATTTGTTAACCGTTAATGTTAAAAAATGTGATATGAGATTTTTTGGAATAAAAAATTAATTAAGAATTAAACGTAATTGTCATTGAAATAATTTTGATAAATAATGCAATATAGGCAAGAACTTTAATATGTATATGTAATAAATAACTTAAAAATAGGATTTAGTTATAAAAATTTCAATACAACGTGATTTATAAAAATACAAATGTGTATAAATTTTAGATATAATTTTAATTGAGAATTTGACATTAGATCTGTATGACTGAACCAAATATTTATCCATAAAATTAAGACCAATAAAATATCACAATTATTATAAGAAATTAATTATGTATTAAATGTAATTATCTATAAAAATATTTAATAATTTAAAAATACGCTATAAAAAAGAGCTCCAATTTTTAGATGTACCAAATAACTAAAAATAAGATTTTTTATAAAAAAAAAAAAAAAAAACTATATGTATGATGTGATTTATAATTTAGTACTCCATCCGTCCCATAAAGATAGTCGTCTACTCATTTTCACACAGATTAAGGACAAAATGGAATATAAAATATTAATTTCACTCTTAAAAAATAAAGTAGACTATCTTTTTGAGACGGACAAAAAAGAAATAGTGGACTATCTTTGTAGGATAGAGAGAGTATTATCTAGTAATAAAATTTCGACATAATTTTTAACTGAAAATTTTACTTTGAATTTGTATAACTGAACACAAATATTTATTTAAAATTGAAAACATTAGAAGAACACATTTTTTTATGAAAAGAGAGGTTTTGACACAAAAAAGCCAAATATAAATAAGTAAAATCAAACAAATTATCGTTCTTATATCATAAAAAAAAAAAAAAAAACTTATCGGTAAAAGCAAATTTAAAAAGAAAATAATAATTCTAGTTTCTTGTTTTTATTATTTTTTATACAATGTGATATACAATTTCATCAAATATATATACTGACCCATGAATAATATGTTTTTTCTTTACTCAACGGCCGAAACAATTAACATATCTATCCAACTCATAACTATTCTAATTTGCCCAATATTAGTTAACACATTGCAACCCCAACAGAGAAATCTAGAACATAATATAAATAGACTATTAACAAATCTTCTTATTAGTCCAAAATAATTTTGCATTCTATATTGTTTTCGAAGCTTTCTCTACAATATTATTGTTTTAATATCTTTTCTTTTTTGTTAGAAACTCAAATCTATGTTTAACGACTCAAAATATCACAGGTTTTGAAGAAAATAGTAGTGCCAATCATTTTTACTTTTTCAAAAAATAATTTAAGACTTTTTTATTTTCAACTGGTTTGTAATATTAATAACTAATAAGCATTACCACCGCACCAGAAATTTTGAATCATAAAACGTGATAAATAGAAGGTGGAATGGAGCGGTCATGTTAAATAGTACACATTTTTTCAAAGAAATAATCCTTTAATTGAATATTTTATTATTGTGTATATCTTCATAATAATTATATATAACAGAAATGAAAGAGGTTGTATATAAGGAAATGGAAAAAAAAGAGATAGAGAAAACAAAAATGAATAAATAGATTTTGAAAAAGGGAAAAAAAATGAAATTCTGAAAAAGCCAAAAAGGAAAAAAAAAAAAAATAAATAAATAACTGGCTTTCCAGTGTAATTAGGCGACAGGAAATAGAAGTCATGTAAACACAATAAATATTGAAGACTGTAAGTAGATGTCAACGATTTTGAAAATAATAAATAAATATTGAAGGTCCAACTATTTTTGAAGTGAGTTTTGAAGTTGATTATTGGATGGGGGATATGAGTAGTATGAACATGATAAATATTGAAATCCCCAAAAATTTTAAAAATAAATGAATAAAATCTGCACATAGCACAAGAGTTTTGGAGGGAAACAGTGAAGTTGACTCAACTACTTTTATATATTACTAGTTAATCACCCGTGCGATGCACGGGAAGAAACGTTTGGATAAAGATAATTCAATATGAAATTAGATAAATCATTTTCATAAAATAAATAAATTTCGCAAATAAGAGATAATATCATCATTTATTGATTTCATATGATTACAAATTCTAGAATACTTCTTTGTACACAACGTTGTTTGTTGATTTTGTTGTTCTTTCTTTCTTATTACAAATCAATATTTTTAATCTGGAACGATTTGTCACCCTACAAATCACAACATAAAGTTATCCATGTGTAAGCACCAGTCGTTTAAGAAAAAGTTCTACATGCAAGAATGATTGTCTCTGACTCTTATTGATAGTCATGGTATATGACACCATCAATAGAAATTGTCTTCTTTGAAATCTAATAAGTATCCTAGAATCAGAAGGGTTCAACGATAACATTGGAATAAAGAACTTGTGTCCTGCATTGATGCCAGAAAAAATTTGACCTTCTAGAACATGATCGCCAAGTTTTGTAACTATCAACCTTGTTCCATTACTCAATCCTGTATATGATCAATATTTCTCAAAAAGAACTCGTGTCCTCACTTATCTGTTGTAAAGGTCCACCACGTGGCGCAATAGTGATATACATGTGTCCAGGTAGTGTGTCAAAATCCACCGACAATCAATTCGACAATTTCATCGACAATAGAAAAATCATATTGGCCATCATTGGTCACCCACCAACCAATAAGTATAAGTCTTAAATTTGAAGTGTTTCCTCAATCATCTTTTCTCAAACCGACCGAAATTGCTTTAACAATTTGTTGTATTTGTCTAGCATATCCTTCGAATCAGAAACTATTAAATCATGCAACATAGAATCGCATGATTCACTCCTACCCGGGGATATTAAAAGACATAAATTAAATTTTAGAATATCACAACAAAATTATCCATAAACAATATAAATATAAAAGCAACAAATACATAATACGTACATCACGACCCTTTTTCTGTTTTCAACCTCATTCACATTGTTAACAATGTAAAGCGAGCAAATTGCAGAGCTGAACCGTCATCAGGCAATAGACTCTCAATCTTATGACAATTTTAATCATGTAATCTAAAGAGGGGAGGCCCTCTACCATCATTTAGCTCATTATTTATTCCCCCATAGAAGTGAATGAAAACATCATATTATATGTCCGAATTTTCTCAATGGAATTTTTAATCCTGTCTCCATGTCATATAACATATGTTTCAAAATTAGAGGATGATCTTCCATAAGAGAAATATCCACTTTCACTTGTATACAACAAAGTAGGGGTGAACAAATAAACCGCAAAATCGAATTAAACTGCAACAAATGGTTTGGTTTGTAAAAATTTCAAACCACCTTAAACAATATGGTTAAGGTTTCAATTGTCAAAATCGCGATTTCAAACAGCCAACCAGCCAAATTTTAAAAAATAAAAATAAAGACAAATGTTCAATTTTTTTTTTTAAAAAAAAAAAAAAAAGCAATATACTTTTTATTGTCAACAAATCAAAATTGAGGAGACAAAGATTAATTTGATCAAATCCACAATCATTTGGAAATAATTTTTCCTCCTACAATTCATTATCATCATCCAAGATATTTTCTTAAAATAAAATTTTTAATATAAGAGCTAACGATAGTTTACTTCTATATAATTAGTTTGTTTGTCAACATGGATTGATTCACAACAAAGCACTCAATTTAAAACTTAATACTATTTTTGAGCTAGTTTCAACTCGAAATTTTAGATGAATATGTGTCTTTGAGCTCGCTTTGAAATATACTAATTTATTCATCGGCAATCCGTGGTTTCAAACCGCACCAAATCGTAAAAAATGGTTTGATTTTATTTTTTTAAAAAATGAAATGGTTTAGTTTGGCTTGGAAAAATTCCAAACCGTTTTAAATGGTTTGGTTTGAAATATGATTAAAAATCGTGTTCACCCCACAACAAAATGAGAACTTCAAATTACGACATGTTTTATAAATCTTATTCACTATCTCCTCGCACCAAAAATTTACTTTGCAAAATAAATATTTAAATGCACGATCTCCAATGTCCATGTACTCTGAAAAATCAAACAATAGATGAAAAAATTAATAATATAGATCATGCTATAAAAGATAAGATTTATTGTTTTGACCAATGACAATGAAAAACAACACATATAAGAAACGAATTCGATAATCATAAAAAAAGAAAAAAACTAAATTGTGATTGACAAAGATGCATTAAATTCATGGTATTATAAGTTTTTGCAATTTTTATACAACGTAATTGTTTTTTGATGAAAATTATAATATAATATTGATCATCTCAATTATCAGTTAAGTAAATTGGGAGACAATTTACTTATTGTTGTAAAAATTTAAGAATCATAAATATTGAATTAAAAGTATGATTATTTAAAACAAAATTTAATACAAATTGATTAAATATTCGATATAAATATAAATAAAAATCCGATATTAGATTTGTATGACAGAACGAAATTATTCATCCATAAGATTGATACCAATAAAATATCACAATTAGTGAAAAAAATTATTTACGTATTAAATGTAACTTTCTATAAAAAATACTAATTAAGTTAATAGAACGCAATACAAAGGAATTCAAATTTTTTATTTATAAAAAGTTTTATACAATAAGATTTATTTAGTATTAGATGCGTGATACAACTTCGATATAATTTTGAACTGAAATTTTTGCATTGAATTTGTATGACTGCATACAAATACTTATTTGCAAAATTCAAAACATTAAAAGATAAAAAAAAATTATGAAAAGAGAGGTTTAAACACAAATAATCAAATATAAATAAGTAAAAAAAAATCTCCATAAAAATATTTAAGTGGAAGTGGCAGTGTGAACACAATAAAAGTTGAGTTTTGGTCTTTGAAGTGTGAAAGCAATAAAAGTTGAGTGTGAAAATAAATGAAATATATAATATATAATATTGTATTAAAAAAATCACAAAAAGTTGTGTCAAATTGGCGGAAAATTCTCATAAATTGATTAAATATTCGATATAAATATAAATGAAAATTCGATATTAGATTTGTATGACGGAACGAAATTATTCATCCATAAGATTGATACCAATAAAATATCACAATTATTGAAAAAAATTATTTATGTATTGAATGCAACTTTCTATAAAAATACTAATTAAGTTAATAGAACGCAAGACAAAGGAGTTCAAATTTTCATGCGCATGAAGCAGATTTGCGCTTTACATTGTTGAACTACTATTTTTTTTACCTCAAAAATAATAAATAAATTAATTTATAAATCACATAGTGTTACCAAACGAAAGTTTAATAGAATCATTTACAAATAAAATGTGACAAAACGAAAGTTTAAGTTTTTAATCACGGAGATAGTTCCCTCAATAATCACTGAACTTATATCTATATATTCGATTGATTACTAAAGTTTAATGTCGAATTTTAGTCATTAAATATATGTATAGGTCTTTGACTGATCGTAAAAGTGTAAAATGTCAAGTTTTGATCACTATACTTATAAGTTAAAGTCAATTTGACAAATTTGTTTAAAAATATATTTTTAAACAATACAATTCTCAAACCACTTTAACCACACACATTTTGTCGCTCCACTTTACAACCACATATTTTATGTCGAAACCATTAAAAAAATTACAAAACTACCAAATTTTGAGTATCAAAATTGAAACATTAGCGTAATATGATATTTTTCAAATTTTTGTGATTTACTGATATTTGCGTCATTTAAATTTTTTAATTTATTGATATTTACGTCATTTAAATATTGATGATATTTTTTTTGTATTACACAAATTTTCAAATTACTTTTTAATTATCTATATTTCCTCTTCCAATTTTCAACCACAGGTTTTTATCTAAAAATATAAATAAATCAATTTTTAAATCAAATAGTGTTACCAAACAAAGATTTAATCAATAAGAAAAATGATTAGCGAACCATTTTAACTAATCATTTAAAAATGTTTATAAAGAAGTTTATCTCACGTGTAAGTTTTTATAAATGAATGGATTTATGACTTGAACTCAAGTATAAAGTCAACATTTATTTATTTAATTTTTTTTATTCAACAAATGTCATGTATAAAAATAAAAGCATTGTCTAACTAGTTGTCGAGATCATCAACTATGGTTAATTCATTCTAACGTGAGTGTGAGAGCTTTTCATGAGTCATGACACTAACTTTTGAAGAACTATTTAAACATAAAAAGACAAAATTGTTGTGCAATAATAATCATGAAGAAAGATGTGATTAACAACATGCACGAAGACAAGGAAGGGGTCAGCCAATGTTGAGGCGCCCCTTGCCCATTCCACTTGCGTTCGGGCGTTTTGAGAGTTGAGTTGGATATTTCTTTTTAATGAATATGTTCTTCTATGCATGAAACGTAGGAGAACAGATCTGCGTTTTGCCTTGTAAGATCGTTGTTGAATTAGATGTGTTGGGCTACTTTATATTATTTTTTAATTTTTTCCCTCTTGTTTTGATTGTTTTTTTTTTCTTTTTATATAAGTCATGGTTTACAGATTAGTTTCTACATCTTCAAAACCTGCCGAATAAATCAATTTAAAATCTGGATAACATGCTCTGTAGGGCATGAGTTCTAGTATCATACGCGTTTCTTTTGGGAACTCGGGTTGTTTTACTCACAAAAATTGATTTCTTGTGATAGATCATCCCGTTACAGGATTTTCTGTTCTATGTATTCAACTTGGAACAAATAATTTTGTGCACACAAAAAGAAAGAGATATTACCCTTGTAGCGTGCTTTACAATAATCTCTTTCGCTGCTTCTTGATTTCACCAAAGCTTTTTGATCATCCCAAGCTTTCCTCGGTGTTCTCCAATGGCAGCTGTGCAGATGCGTGATCACCTTTCTCAAGACCTATATTAAACTAGGTTTAGGGTTTCTTTGTAAAGAGGAAACACAAACTACACACTTTAGTGTGTGTTTCGCCACTTTGTCAATTAGGTTAAGAAAAATAGTCTGGGAGACTATTTGTAACATCTTTACACTCAAAGCCCTACCAGGCCTAGTACCATACCCCAGGCTCATTTCTGCACAACCCAATACAGGTAATAAGCCTGTATAAACCCATTATAGTGAAGCCACCGAGAGAATCTGATCGAACCCAATTAAACTACGCTCCAATAAAGTAATTATGACCCGATCAACTCTTGATCAGTCAAAATTAATTTATCAATCACGTTCTATTCCACTAAAAGAACGAGATTGCACTCTTAGTTAAATTAAAATTACTGAAATAATTAATCAATAATTATATCCTCGACTTATCGTTCTTACACGTTACCCCCGTCGATCAACTCGAATATTCGGAGCAAGTTAAAATTACCAAAATGCCCTTCTCCGAATATTCATAAATTCTCAAATCTCATCTTCTATCTGACAGTTCGATGTGATCCCATCACATCATAGAATTCAACAGTCACTGTCGAATTACTGAGCTCAGATTCAACTGTCCATTAGAAGAACCAGTGAGATTATGATCATACCTAAAAGGTGACGGATTCCATAATACGAATATATGTTCCTCGTTAGTTCACTTTAATTCCCAAAGTACCGAGATATTGATCAACAATTTGATATCTCTCATTGATACCTCAAAGAACTTCAAGTTAGTAATCGAAGTCCATTATCCGATTAGGATTAAGGTCCCACGTACAATAATCAAGTGAAATTAAATTTGTATGGTCAATGTCACAAATTAATTTCACGTGGTCCCGTCCAATACGTTCCAAACGTACTCTCAATTTTATTACCAAAGTCAAAGATAGACTTTAATAAATCGAGACGATCTTATCAAAATAAATTGTCCATATTTATTTACTAATCGTGAACGTTAATTTTAGATCGAATCACAAATTGAATCTTTCTGTGTTTAACAACTTAAACACTCAATTTGTAATATCAAATCGACCCGTGGACAAACACAACTTCATATTAATACAATCAATTAATGTTTTATTTTAAATGTCGTGAATTATACTCTATGGACATATATAATTCCAACAGTTTCCTCATAGGAGCATCAACAAAGTTATTTTTTGACGCTTATTTATCTCTGATTTTGTTTAATTTTTTTATTTAAAAAACTAATTATTTTTTCATCTCAATTCTGAAATTCAGACAAGAATTTCAAACGCTTGATGATGTATACAATTTTTACAACGATTACGCAGAATTAGCTAGATTCAACATACGTATTTGTGGTATCAAAAGGATCCACAGACAAATGAGTTTGCCTAGAAGTCATATAATTGATCCAAACAAGATAAAAAAGATGAAACCTATCAGATGAAACTTAAAAATTTGGTGGCCCGTTCTAATTTATGCAATGTTTATTTCTATTGATATATTGCGATATTATTATGAACATCAAACAAAAAAAAGGGGGATTGATTATTATGGAATTTAATACATGTACATATATTAAAATTTATTATGACAAAATAAAAAGACAAAAATAATACATTACATTACCCCAAAAAAATTATAAGATAAAAATAAGTAAAATCAGTTTGGTAAACCAAATATTTGTTTTATAAATCAGTTTTTAAACTATATAATTTTTCGAAACACTTTTTAATCACACATTTTTTCTCTCAAATTTTCAACTACTACTTTTGACCTAAGAAATATAAATAAATAAATTAATTTATAAATGGCACAATGTTACCAAACGGAGGTTAAATAGAATCATATACAGATAAAATGAGACAAGACAAATAAACAGATAAGAAAAAAGAAAGAAAGGTGTGAGCCGCTGAAAATTCACAAGATATGAGCTTTGCCAAACGGCAAAGTTCACAAGCAGCACAGGAGAATCAGACTTTTCTTTATAATGTTAATAAAATGAAAAAAAACATGCATGAAAAACAAAACACCTCTTTGCCATCTTTATCGTTCTTATATATTTGTAATCATGAAGATAATTATCTCAATAATCACCGAACTTATATCTATATATTCAATTGATCACTAAAGTTTAAATGTCAGTTTTGATCATTAAACTTATGTATATGTCTTTGACTGATTCTCAAAATTTAAAGTGTCGAGCTTTGATCACTACACTTATATGAGTTAAAACTTGATTGGTAAACTTATTTTAAATTTTTTTTAAACAACACAATTTTCAAATCACTTTTTAATCATACGCATATTTCTCTCCACTTTACAACCACACATTTTATGTCGAAAACATAGATTTTAATTTATATCATTTGAGTCCTATAATTCTATCTATAATTTGTTACTAAATTCAATTTAGTCTTAAATAATTAATTTTAGTTCGAGTTATTTTTCTTATCAAATTAAAACAAATAATAAATACATGAATTTTCAAAGCAAATTCAATTAAGTTTTGTTAATTTTTATAATTTAAGATTTCGATCAATTCATCTTAATTTTAATCTTAATTATAAAAAAATTAAAAAATTAATCATATCATATCATACTATATATAAAAGTAAGGCATTTCTCAAAAACTTTTGAAACTTTTAACTCCTAAACCGTCTTTTTTAAAATGGAAATATTTCAATGAATTAGAATACTTTTGATAATTATACAATTATTTTGAAATCGAAAAATATGCAATATGGGTGTCAAATCGAAGATCTCAATAAGAACTTTAATAAAAACTCACGAGTAAGAGTCAATTATAAATATGTCGTCTCTAAAATCACTTCAAAGATTAAAAGTAAAAGTTATTTTGTAGCTTTCACTTTTTCACAATGTCTTATTATTTCAAAATCATTTTATTTAAGTCCTACAATGTTATTTGCAAATTCTTAGCTAAATTTTATTTGGTACTAAAGAATTAATTTTAATTCGAGTTTTTTTTCTTATCAAATCAAAAGAAATAATAAATATCTGAACTTTTTTAAGTAAGTTCAATTAAGTCCGAATAATTTTTGCAACATCATATTTCAATCAAATCATTTGTCATTTTAAAATTAATTTTATTTATTTATTTATTTATTCACTTATTTTGTTCATTTATTTATGTTTAATACTAAGATTTAAATAATCAAAATATATATTACATACTTTAACAATTAGTTTAACTATTTTTTATCAAAAAAATAAAATAAAGGCATATTAGCAAACTCATTCTATTCCAAAATATGACGTGATTAAACATGTTTATTTAAAATATACAAAAATAGTTGTTTTCCTGGTAAAATGACTATTTGACTAATTGATGGACAATGAAAATTCATGTTGTATTGGACATTATTGAATAAGTTTTAAATATTTTTGTAGTTTGTATCTACGGATTTTTTTTTTTAATTTGTTTCAATTTTTGTCATTGATCGTGGTTTCACGTTATTAATCGGTTTATATGGAATTTAATTGTTTGATTTTCATTTTTTGATAATTGATTTTGTAAAAAGTAGTATTTTTCGAACGTGTAGTTAAAAAGTGGTATGAAAAATTTTAAAAATAATTTTTCAAAGAATGTGTGATTGCAAAATAATGATCAGAAAATTGATTTTGAATTCCATACGAGTAAATTGATAAAGTACTATGTCTTGTGGGTTAAACAATTATGCTGATTTTATAAATTGAGATGTATAAATGATTTCATTGTATATAGAGTTAAATGTATTTGAAATATATATTCAGTAAAATTTAATTAAAACTAAAATTTCATGTTGTTTAATTTGTTACATTAATTTAAATATAGGATCATGTGTATTTAATTTGTAATGTTAAAGTAAAAATGAAATGAAATATTTTTTAAATATCTTTAAATATCAAATATCGTATTAAAATAGTTAATACCAATTCTAATATTACCATTCGAGTAGTGATTAATTTGTGATAATCTAGAAATTATATTTTGAAAATATTAATTACTTTAATAATAATTAAATTGAATAGTTATGCAAATGGACATTTAATTTTTTTTTTAATATATATATATAATCATTCGAGTACTTAACTATTACAATTGTGGCCATACGGTAAAAAAATTGACCCTTATTAGGTACTCTTTATTCAAAATCTTATATTTTTAACGTCGTTTTTCAACCAACATTCTATTAATAAAATAATTTACATATAAATTAAAAAAAAAAAAACATACTTTTTAACAACTCGTTCTTTAAAAAATTTATTGTTACAAACTACATTATTTGAAATAATGAGTCTCAAACTAAGACTTAAGTAAATATTCTAAAAAAATTCACCATTATAAACTCACTCTGGAGATAAAGAGGGTTCAAACAATGACTAAATATGTTCACAACAGAATAAAGAGAGAGAGAGATTTTCCAAAAACAGATATTTGCCTATTTTCCAGCCTAAAACATATTTCCTAAAATGGTAAGTAATATTAATTGACTATTTAATATTCATTTTGGACAAGATTCAGGTTTAAAATAATCAAATTGGATGCAAATTTTTAAATAGTCATGTTTTCCAAGTCTTGAAGTTTCTTGGCTTGCCTTCCCCGCTTGAAAATCAATTACAATTTAAAAAAAAAAAAATATATATATATATAAATATCTCATAAATATATGTTTTTGAGTGTATGTATCATAGATATATCTATGTTTTGCTTAATACAAATTCTATTTAAATGTAGTTTTGTTTTCCCATTTTAAGCTTTAAATAAATTTAAATTACGATATTTAAATATATTTTTTGGAATGGTAAACAAAAGAATCGTAAAAAAAAAAAAAAAAAAAAAAAAAAAAAAAAAAAATCAAGATACATGTAATTGTACCTTTTTTTATAATTAATTCTCTTCCTTCGTTTTTCATTTTTAATTAAATATTTATTTCATATGTTAACATATAAATTCGATATATATTTTGAAAAACAGAAAATGAAATATGATGAAATATGAGAGTTCATAGATCTTTTTTTTTTTTTTCTTTTCGTTTTAATAAAACTCTGAGTATATATTACAGATATATTTATGTTTTACTTATTACAAATTCTATTTAAATACAGTTTTGATTTCCCATTTTAAGCTTTAAATAAATTTAAATTACAATATTTAAAGATGTTTTCCGGAACGATAAACATACGAACCATAAAAAAAAAATAAAAAATTAAGATACGTGTAATTGTACATTTTTTTGTAATTAATTCTCTTCCTTCGTTTTCTCAATTTTAATTAAATACTCATTTCATATGTTAACATATAAATTCAATATATGTGTGTAACAAATGATCGTGTATCGCACGAGTGTAACACTAGTATATATTAAAGTAAAATAGCCTCACCAAAATCTACACATTGTTTTCCGCAAAAAACAACTTTCTAAATTTGAAATTTTTTGTTCAACAATAGTATGTTAAATATTTTGGTAAGTATTATGGTACTTGTACCACTAATTGCATTAGCACTAGTTCTATGCTATTATTGATATCAAAATGTTATTTTTATTTTATTTTATTTTATTATTATTCTTTAATAATTATTTTATTATTTTGAAGTTGAAAAAATATGTAATATAGATTTCAAATTAAAGATCTTAGTAAGAAATTTAATGCAAGTTAACAAGTAAGAGCAAATTGTAAAAATATTGTCCGTAAAATCGTATTAAAGATTAAATGTAAAAGTTTTTTTTTTATTTATTTTTTCCTCAATAACTAATTTATTTTAAATTATATCATTTAAATCCTATAATATTATCTATAATTTGTTAACTAAATTCAATTTAGTCATAGAAAAATTTTATGTGGCGTTCTGTTTGTATTTTATTTTGTATTTTCATTTTCGAAAATGTTTTGTATTTCCTGTTTTTATTTTTATTTTTAAATTTGCTGAAAATGCGTTTTGTTTGTTATTTTTGAAAACTGTTTTTGAAAATAAAAAGCTGAAAAACACGTTCTATTTGAAATTTTTCAGAATACTACTTAAACCATTTTTAATTAATTTACTTGCAGAATACTATTGACTTAAACTTAATTTTTTTTTCACAATACACTGAAAACATGATTACATACAACACAATAATGTGAACATTAAGAGTCTATATTAACACAGCTTGATCAAGTTCAGAATTTGAGGAAGCTCTAGTTCTATTAAAATCCAGAAAATGCAAGTTCTTTCAAAATCATCAGAGTCCATTTATCAAGGCATTTTTTTAAAATATAACAACAAGAATTTTCACTTAATTTCTTTTTGTAATGTTGATATTGAATTCAATAAAACTTTATTTAAGCTTAGTTTTAAGTTAGGATAATTCTAAAAAAATATATATATATATTTATTTAAGCTTAGTTCCAAGTTAGAATGGGAGAAAAAAAACTTTATATTAAGCTTAGTTCCAAGTTAGAATTAAAAAAAAAAAAAAATCCTAAACGCGGCGCGTTTTCCGCGTTTTGAACATTTTTTGCTGAAATACACACAAAACGCTAAAAAGAGGTTTTGGGCGTTTTGTGTACAATTTTTTTTTTCCCAAAATACGTTTTCGAAAATGATGAAGAGAATGCGTTTTTAATGTTTTCGAAAATAAAAATAGAAAACGACCTCAAAACAGTAAAGAGAATGTGACTATTTTTTTAACGTTAAATTCAGAAATCGAGTTGATATGTTCACGGTACAATCGCTAAAATACTTAATTCATGGTTCGTTTTCCCGTAAAGATAATAAAACAATTATCGATTCACAATTTTATTAAATTTGTTGATTTTTTTAAATTTATTCTACACAACATATATTTGAAAAATTACATTATTTAATTTAAATTTGAGGCATTG
The DNA here is from genome assembly GCA_963555705.1 of Ligustrum vulgare. Taxonomy (NCBI): domain Eukaryota; kingdom Viridiplantae; phylum Streptophyta; class Magnoliopsida; order Lamiales; family Oleaceae; genus Ligustrum; species Ligustrum vulgare. The sequence goes on along the minus strand of OY743171.1, from coordinate 66,386,793 downwards.
TTTAAAATATATTTTATCTATAACAACTTTCGTGTATCACACGGATGTGAGCAACCAAAAATTGTATAAATAATGTATTATTTAAAAAGGTTTCCAAAATTGATGAGAATTGTAATTTATTACTATTTTTAGCATTCGTTGAAAGTTTATATTATTAATCAAGTAAATTATATGTTCAATTTTTTTCTATTTTATAGTAATATTTATAGTAAAATTATTTCATATTTTTCTTTCGTGCAACGTAGGAGTGTAATACTAGTTCTACTTTAAAAATAAAAAAAATAAAAAAAATCAAAATAATCGCGCCTCTTACTGGATTGTCAAGACCCAATGGTCCGTCTCTAGCAATAGCCCACAGCAAAATTCGACGTGTGCGCGCGCCTGGATGTGCCAGGCAAACGATGAAGTTGACTCCTCCACGTGGGTGTCTCTCTTCAATTTTGCAACCCGTTTTATTTCACACTAATCCGGGTCGACCTGTTTCCTGCTCCACAGTGTCATCTTCGCACAAACCCCGTATTCCACTCCATCTCCGGCCACTCACCTTCAGTGCCACTGTTTCAGACCTGAAAAAATGGCACATTTGGGCCAAAAACCTAGTCTCTTCTGTGGGCTCCACTTTCGTGGACTTGGATAATGGCCCGGATTCGACCCTTTTGCAAAGAGAACTCACATGGCTCATTCAAGATGCATTCGAAAACCCCGACACGGTTTCATCTCAGAGTTCAAATGATAATGATGATTCAGTGGTGTCACTAAGGGCGTGTTTGGATGATCTTTACAAGGTGTGGAAGCAGAGGATTGAAGAAAGAAGGCCATTTCAGTATGTAGTGGGTTGTGAGCACTGGAGGGACTTGGTGTTGAGTGTGGAAGAAGGGGTACTGATACCAAGGCCAGAGACAGAGATGATTGTGGACTTGGTTAACGATGCTTTAAAGGAAAATGAGGAGTTAAGGGATGGTTTATGGTCTGATTTGGGGACTGGGAGTGGGGCAATTGCCATTGGAATTGGCAGGATTTTGGGTGATCATGGGAAAGTTATTGCAACTGACTTGAGCCCAATTGCTGTTTCTGTTGCATCCTATAATGTGCAAAGATATAATTTGCAGGTCAGTTTTTTGTTTTAGCTATCCTTTTTTTTGGTGTTGAATTTAGAGCTTTACGATTTCGATTTCGACTTTGCGGAAAAAGAAGTAACTATCCAATTCACATTGACTGTCTTTACTAAACTACAGCAGTATTAATAGCAATAGACTCAACAGGCCTGTCCTTTTGCCATTTTGGTCGATGTGTTAATTTAACCAATGAATCAATGATCACTGAACTTTGCTATATGTTACTACTTGCTCTCCGAAATTTAAATTCACTCGTTGCTCAAAGAACTTTGATATAGGTAGTATACTTGCTCATCCCCATCAATCACTCATACCATAGGATATAATTAACTTTGTTCAAATTTGGGTGATGAATATGTAACTTTGTTTAAATTTGAGTGAGCAATGAGTAACCTTTTAAATTACGGTGAGCAATAAGTAACATAATAAGTTCAGGGAGCAACAAGTAATTTTTTTAAATTCGGTGCGCAAGTAGTAACTTATAGTGTGTTCAATGACCATTGATTAAATTAACTCGTTGGTCGGTTTTAGAATGATATTTTTACCATAATTTCTTATATATAATAGGAAAAGATTGCGGTAAAGCAAGGATCTTGGTTTGAACCGTTGAAGAACGTTGAAGGAGGACTTGCAGGACTTGTTAGCAATCCACCATATATTCCTAGTGATCATATTGGTGGCCTACAAGCTGAAGTTGCTAAACATGAACCAAGACTTGCCCTGGATGGTGGTGCAAATGGCATGAATGATCTTCTCCATCTGTGTAATGGAGCCGTATCCATGTTAAAACCTGGTGGATTTGTTGCATTGGAGGTATCTCCTCATCCTTCTTGATTTATGGCACGGTCTCCTTAAAGAAATATGTTTTCTATCATTTGACTTCACAAACCCTGAACCCCCTACCTCGATTTTTAGCTACAATGGAGCATTTAGTTATGCATATCAGGGATCTATATCCTACTTGTATGGATGTTGTACTTTTATTCCGTTTGGTAAATTGTTTATAAACAACACATTTTCTCAAACCACTTTTTAACCACACACATGTCTGCAAATCACTTTCCAACCACATATTTTAACTCGAAAACACCACATTCTTTATTTATAAACAAAAACTTTTACGAGAGAGAGAGAGTTAAGAATCTTCACCATCGTATATGTTTCTCTGTGAATTCTGTCTTGCTATTGATATGCATTCCTGTAATTCTAACTAACCATGAATACATCATGAAGGTACTTTAGCTGAAATACTATATATCTATAGGCTATGTTTGGCATAGTCAAAAATTATATGTAAAAATAGAGGAGATAGTATTATGGTTGATTAAGGTTGTTAGTATTTATAATTTTTTCATTAAAAAGGAATTATATTTGTTCAGTCTTTCGTGTCTGGCCTAAACTCACCTCCTCACTCTGTGCTATGTTATCCAGTTAGCTTAAGAAAGAAAGTGCAAATAACATTCTTTTGAGTAAAAAACTAAACAAATACTATCCACTTTAATCCACCCGAATACTATAGAATGATATGTTGTTCGAATCGGGCACACTATGTTGCAAGATATAGGCACATGTTGTCAACAACACGCACATGTGCCTGTATTGGGCAACATAATCTGCCCGATTCGGGCAATGGATCATTTTTACCCGAATACTATCTACATAATATATTTAGTATTTACTCTAATTCTTTTCTTAATTTCTTAATTCTTATATTGTCTAATTCGGTGTACCAAACACAACCTTAAAGTATTAATCATGCTGGGGAATTAATTAGGGCAATTTACACCAAGATTCCCTTTAGTTTCAGAGCAGTTTTTTCGACCCCTGTGGTGTTGAAATGCTGCAGTGATAATACTGTTAATTTTCCTGTAACATCACCAGATGGGACTTCTATATTGAGCATGTTGCTGTTATCTTATTCTTATTCACGACTAGATGTGGAGTCTCCTATACTATGGAAAAGAGTTGTTAAAATTGTGTCCATACAAGGAAGCAATTTCTTTTCATAATATATTTTTGACCTTCATATTGCAGACAAATGGTGAAACACACGGCAAATTTCTTGTCGATCACATGGATACTGAAACAAAAGGCAGCTTCCGTGATGTGAAGATTATATCCGATTTTGCTGGCGTCCAGAGATTTGTGACAGGATATAGAGCAAGATGAGCTGTCAAGTGTTCTTTCCACCAGTTATTGTCGATTGCCCTATATCCTTTTGTTTTCATCACAATGTCTGCATGATTGATATGGACAGAACTAAACAGCGCAATCGATAAATTGTAGCTTCATTTTTTCCTACATACAGTTAAGCGCCACCCAATCCAGGCTACCAAGCACGGCAGAGTTAATGAGTCATCTCAAGCCTTGTATTACTCTTTACAATAATTCTGTGTAGACATTTTTTTGGAACGTGTCGGCGTTGTACTTCTTGATTGAATAATGAAGAGATGTCCATGTAATTAAATACATGAACCACATCTTCATCAACAAATGCTGAGGCCCACCGTGATACGTCCCATTTTCATGTCCCAAAAAAATGTAGATGTAGAAGAACTGTATTATTTACCATACAAATTGTGGGGTGTGGCTTTTCAAGTTACAATTCAGCAGTGATTAGAATCTTATTTACATTTGGCCCACAAAAGGCCTACCAATCTTTGCTTCATACAAGGATTTGTGATCGGATGTGAGTGAAATTGAGTTCTTGCTTCTGATGAGCACAAATGCATGTAATGTTCTTATGGCACCAGGACTCCCAGAATAGGCCTCTATCTATTTGTCTGTGATATTGATCTCAGACGTGGTATTATCCGTTCCTTAATATATTTGGAACAAAGCTTCATAATCTTGTCAAGTCAGCAGGTTATATGTGCTTGTGACAATGGCTGTTAATAGAACTAGCATATTCTTCCACAATTTTCTAATATCAGCTTAAATGTATTTCTGTGCATTGAAGAGAAGATAATACATCTACAGCAGCAATGATTAAAATGAGTTTATAAACAACACATTTTTGCAAATCACTTTCTAACCACACATAGCTATAGACAAGAATTTCATGCTTTTTTTAACTTTATTACACTTTTGAGCCATACAATGCTTGATCATACAAATGTACACAGAATCAGTTTTGCTCTTCAATGATACTGATCTTCAGGAAAGTAGGAAATGCCTCAAAGAAAATTATAACATTCTTTACAGACAGAAGAAGGTAAACAAGCTGTTTATGTGTCTGTCCAACCCATCTTTGTCATCTCCTTTGACAAGATTCACAGGCTCCCTTGCCAGAGCAATTAGATATCTGCAGGTTATGGTTTCTTATCCATTGACTCCCCTGTTCGCTTGAGGGAACGTGGCATAAGTGATATTGCATGAGGTTAGAATTAGTAAATCCACCTTTCAGGATCTTCTAAGAAGATCTTCGCCAATGTTTTTTATCTTTTTTCTGAGGTAACTTGAAGGGCTCCATGTTTTCCTGCGTTTTGGGGTTTCACAAAAAAGTCCAGATGCCAGGGCTTGCTGGAACCACAGCTCGAATTCATCTTCATTCATCAATTCAGCATCAAAATCCCATGGATATCGAGCTGAATTAGATCTCTGACTCGACATATTCTCCAGTCCAACCATGTTTACGTGGAAGCTGGGTCGATGAGTGTTCGCCCTACAAGCCATTCCCTATATTGAGATGGTTTAGCACCTAAAAGTTATCAGTGAAATTTGATGTATGACAAAAATAAACTATACAAGTGCAACAGCAAGAAGAGAAATCAGTGTATGGTTCAGTCAACTCTCTGGATTACACAGTTGGACAGGGTGTAGGCAGACCCGCTGTGGCCTGTGGGTGTGCAACATAATAATTGTCCACATCCAATGAAAAGTAATCAAGTGTAGAATTTTAAATAATAGGAACAATTAGTTTTACATTGGAGGTGGACAACTGTTATTTTTCTCACAGTGGACAACAGAACATTTTTTTTAGTGTAGCTGTGTAGTGTAGGTAGTTTTTGAAAAATTTTGGATTTTTTTTTAATATAATTTTTTGGAGAATGTGTGGTTGAAAATGAATTTGAAGAAAAAGTTGAAAAATTGATTGGGGACCAAACAAGGGCTAAAATTTACATTGCCAGTTCAGAAATATAACAAAAATGCTGAAAAACAAAGGCAGAAAAAATGGAGCTGGTTCGGTTAATCTTCAGAATGGATGACATTTTCTTGGACATGTATAGAACACGGAGCAAAGCAGGCATACGCATAAAATTTGCACTGACCTGACATATAGCCCATTCCGATACATCAAAGATCTTACTCTCTGCGCAAACAAAAGCACACGGTATTTCCACCTATATGGCAAATCAAGCAATATACGTTTAGTAGAATCAACCAAGAGACAAAGAAATATGGATGATAATTACATGGAAATTTTGTCTACATCAATTGGGTCACGAAAATCACATTAGACCTGCGTATTGCTGATAAATGTCACATTTTTTTGGGCGACATGCTACATAAAAAGGGAAAGGACACATCAACTACCATTAATGGTAAGAATGCACAAAAACCTATCATAATTCATCCTGCCGTATCAATGTTGAAGCCTAAAACACAAATTAGACCTGGAAGAGAAGATGAAGATCAAAGGTTGAAGCTCGAGGAAACATAATTCAAACCAATTATTGGTTCTTCTGCTTGCTTACAAAAGATACTTTGATCATCTGTAGCAAGAGAAATCAAGCTTGTTAAAAGTTTTTTGTTTATAAACAAAAAATGAGATGTTTTCAAGGTAAAAAAACATGTGGTTGAAAAGTGTTTTGGGAAAATGTGTTGTTAAAAAGTGATTTGAGAAAATGCTTGTTTATAAACAAGTCACCAAACGGAAGCTAAGTAGGCTAATAAGATGCTGACTTCTGTGCTCACTTTCGAAAGACTCCATATAATAACAAAATCTAAAAGCAATATATTCCCTGATTGTTCTCACTAGTACAAGTTTTCTATAAACAATCCTCGTGTATCTAGCAGTGGTTTAAGGACCGCATAAACATGATTTATGATTAAACATACAATGTGCAATACATCAATGATCCATAATTCAAAATATTGACATAAAAAGTAATGGAATCATTAGAAGTTCACAGTGATTATCTCCACTGCAAATGCATGTATGCAATGAAAATATCCAGTTTTGTTAAGTGAAGCATACCTTTTGAGGGCGATCAAACATCAGTGGCCCTTTGCATTCCACCCATCCATCACCATCTTTTGCTTGATGATATTGACAACAATCCTGTAGGCAAGAAAATTCTCATCAATTAATTTATCAGCACATTGTGCATGAACTAAAGAACTTAATTATTTAAAGAGTAGCCTAACCTGACACCATCTTGCCTTGGCCTTCGACCTATTGGTGCAAACCCAGATGTGTGAATTGCCACACTTTGTGCACTGTATACGCCTTGACTCCTCAGAAACAAAACCAGCAGTATCCTGCTCAACATGGTGTTATAAATTGATTATATTCTAACTGATTTTGTTTCCTGGCAAACAATGAAGCAGAGTTAATGTATTTTGATAAAATGAACATCCAGCTACTTATGGGTCCTTCCATGTATTTTAAAATACTTGACTGAAAAAAAAAAATGACTTTCTTTTCCATCACACTCACACTTCTTACAGTAACGAAGGTACAAAAAAACGACAATTAGATACAGGTTTACAATCCAGGGTCTTGACTGAACAATATTTTTCTATTAAGAGAACAGAAGCATTTCTTTTCTTCACATTTACATTTTAAGATATTTTGCACTTTTTTCAGAGATCTAAAATAGAACTATGGTTGTTAAACAAGCCCACAGAGACATCATATATTCGTACCTGACGAGAAGTGCTAGGAGATTTCTGCAGAACAGCCTTAGATTCTTCCTTTCTGAGTTGCTCGTCATAGTCCTTCTTCTTCACAACATCAGCAAGAACCTGAACATGAATGCCACTGTAAGCAACACCGCACAGCAACTTCCAGACATTTTAGAAATAGCAAAAATCTAAGAGAACTTGAAAGACTCTTACATCATATGCACATTGAAGTTTCTTAAAAGATTCACTTGCCAGTGGACTTCCCATATTTTTATCTGGGTGCACAAGCATGGCCTGAAGACAAGAATAATAGGTAATAACATAAAGAAAGACACGCACAAACTTGTTACTATGTTATGTATCAATCTAAGAAAAAGTACATTTAATTTGAGAAAAATAACAAAATAAATGAAGTCTCCACTCAGCACCAATACCTGAAATTAAATTACTTCCAGTCACTGTAATTAGGCCTTCCTAAGAATCATATGGAGGCAATTTCATTACACAAATTATATTGTAAGATTTAATAGAGTCAGAAAAGTAGTTCCTCTTCTTTTTAGTGCATCCCTTAAGCATTTCAATGCTTTTCTAGGAAATAGGCAGCTTTAATAAATGCAATAAGAGCAACAAACTTCGAACATCTAATATAGACCTAACCGGTAAAAAAGTGAAGCCATTGTTATTCTTGCTTTATTACTAATTACTGAATTTTGACATCCCTTCACGATTTGTAGTACCCAAAGAATTTTCAGATTGCTCTGCAAGGACATAAATAAGACGGTATAACTGTTGTCATACTTTGGTCTCTCCCCTTTGAATTTTTTCTGTCTTGGTGCACTTTAGTTGCCCTACCGCATTCCTAAAGGGTCATAAGAATGTGTAAATATCAAATCCTAAATAATAAAAACGTACTGCTTAAGCACAACAGTATTATAATAAGCTTTAAACTTATTTATGTGCAACTGGACTTGTCTACAAGGTAAATTAGCAGCTGCTCATGATTGCAGCTAGTAATGTATATGCGAGACCAATCTGGCATTCAAGAATTTGTGAACTTCCTGATTTGTGGAGATCAATTCATTCAAAAAGGAAAAGACAAGCTTCTCACTGAACCATCTTAGACAATATACAATCTGGTTCCTAATGGATATTGCATCCTTGAAAATCCCCCCTCTTGTCCTGTTCGTTCTTCATATTTCTCCATACAAAATTAAATGTTTTATGCTTTTAATTCTAAGACATCCAGAAGTATTATTAACGTAACTAAATTTTTTTATATTTTTATTTTGTTCTAACCCTGAGAAAATAAATTTTGATTAGGAAAGACCTTTCTAGATAATTTTTTAATATATGAAGTATGAACCCACATTTGATATCTAGATTCAGGGACAGGGCAAGCAAAGAAAATGGAAAAAAAAAATCATTTATTTTCCATTCTTTAATAGAAGTTTATGCCGATGGAACTAGGATATCATATATTGTCACAGAATATTTTGACATATCAAGTCAACATTTGTCTTTAACCACTAAGAATGCAAACAATCAATAAAAAATATTGACAGACCTGTGGTAAAATCTAGGTATGCCAACTTTTGAGTGACTAGAATATTATTTCTGGCCTACGTGCATTAAAAACAAGCAAAAAAAGATAAATCATCAGCGTGCATGGGGGTCAAAGTAGCATACCTTTTTCCGGTACTCCTTCTTCAATGATACAACATCAATTTTCTTGTGACGGGGAAATCCCAGTGCTTCGTAATGATTGGAACTGCTTAAAATCCGCTCCATTTCAATTTCTGAACTTGCAACTTCTCTGATCACCTGCTTAGCAGCACATTCCTTTGGTTTCTCAATAAATGAAATAATTGCAGGTTTGTTGGATGATTTACATGAGTGCAATTTCTCTTCTTCGGTAGGACCAGAAAATTCACATTCCGTGGGGAAAATATCTTCTGGGAATGACTCGGATGCTTTATGCTCCTCAAAATGGGTGCTTTCACTCAAATTATCACCCCACTGGAGCAAGTATTTCAAGACATCATTTGATAGGAATGAAAGGTTAAATGATAGAAAAATCCCAAGCCATCCTACGCTAACTTTGACACAATACATAGCATATATAGTTGCCATGATTACCACCAGCCGTGCATGATTTAAGGAAAATAGATAGCCTGCATTCCAAAAAGATGTTGATGTCAAGAGGGTCAGGAATAAAATGTTCAGAGCATAACATGCACGTGCTTTCACTACCATTTGCAGAATAACATTGAGCCCATCAGCATGAAATGTTCTTCTAGACTTACAAATTAATTACTATCCTAGGTGGAAGAAAGAAGGAGCAAGAGAAACGTGTTTTCCAAAATCCTTAAAAGCATATTGTTAGAATGTAAACCAAAACTTAATTAAGGAACTCTTTGCAGTTTCTGAAATGCTTGGGTGTCCCTAGGATTCCTCCATTACTAATCCCCAGGGACTTTCAAAAAATAATTCCAAAAGTGCAGATATTCAAAGTGAATGGCTTATAAGAGGCAAATCAAATCAGAAGAAAATAACAGAACAGTAAATTCTTAAAAGAACTATATTAAGAATTTGAGTGCAAAGAAGTGGAAAATATATAATTCATTTGCCAGATCTAAAATTTTTGTCTCAGCACCATCTGTAAAGCAATAATAAACTCATCCTCGTCTTTTTCGGAAGAGATAAGATTTGTTCCATGAGTGGAAAAAAAACAAAAAATGAAAAGTATAAGAACATAAACTACATAGGCATTAGCTAAGTTCAAGATAAGAGAAGAAAAGAGCCAAAAAACATACCTCCAACTATGAACAATGTACCTGTTATCCAAAAGTTAGCATACATCCATAAAATTAGAATGGCGAACAGTCCCACAATAAAAAGTCCAGGAGCGTAGCCTAAGTACCGAACAGCAACCACAGCAGCGACCTGGAAGGAAATATACAACTAATGATTCTCAGATTACTTAAGAACATGTCTGTAAGAACTTCTGCAGTGGAAGCCTTTCAATAAAGATTAGTAACAATAGAATATAATTCCCCAGCATGCTAGATAACTCCTTGTAACAGGATACAACCAAGAGCAAGTGAACTAAACTAAAGAAAGGTAAAGTCAACCAACATCTAAATTCTAAATGAGAGATTTACATCAACATTTTAACACAAATCATGTGATGCGATCATAACTGGATCATAAGCCTCTTCATGAGAATCCGTTGAATCCATAAGTCAGCTGTACAATAGAAGGCCTAAATGCAATAAACATCATCTGATAATGTAGTTCTAACTGCAAGAAGCCACACAGACAAATGGAACAAGAAAGCACACAACGGCCTAGACTATGTCATGCACAAATGATTCCTTCCCAGAAGAATATAACTCATGTAATTTGAATTTATTTCTATTTTGAAATGGATGAATAATAATTTATTTAATGAAAATCACAAAGTTTTTCCTTCTCTGATACTCAATTGAATCCAAAACATTTATGATTGGAACTATTTATTGCATCAATTAACTAGGAAATTATTTAAAAGTTGATACTATATACTGGATAATAATACACGGATGACATATTGCAGCAAAAATCAAGTTTAACCATTTCCAATTCATCAAAAACACAGTATGAAAGCAAATCCTGGCAATTCAAAACGGAAGAGGAAGGAAATAAGCAATAAAACAAAAAAACAAAAACACCAAAGATAGGAATTCATAGGATACGAAGTCATACCATACTAATGAGCACGTAAAGAAGACATGACATCGATGTCAAACTTAGAAAGCAGCTCCACATAATTACAAGAAGAGCTGCCGATCCTAGCTCAAAAAATGACTGAAAGCCATTAACGAAACAAGTTTTCCAATGCACCAATAAGAACAGTAGGCCTCTCCCACAACTTGCACACCCACAACAAACCATTGGCCAATGACGCTCCAAAAATATACTAATTTTGTCCCTCAGAAAGCTCACAGATGTTCTTGCTACAGAGCAACAGACTTTTGATTGCAACCATTTCCACGCTTGATTAAACAATCCAATATCCTCCATTGTTAAACAACTCTGTTTAAATAACCTTTACGGAATGTGATATAAAACAGCTAAATGAACCTATACAGACAAAAAACCCTTACAACAAAGCTTCAATTTTTCGTCAATATTACCAAAATTGTGCTATCAGTAGCCTTCAGTTTGAACAGGAACAAATTTATAGCTCAAACACCGTCGCTATGGCATCAAACTATAAAACATCCCATGATAAGATCTAACAGAACACCCTCAGTTTGCAGCCACACGAGTCATTACAATCACAGATGATAAATTCACTGATTCGCAGAAATTAGTGGCATAAAAAAAAAAGCGCAAAAAATCCAGAAGATTCCTACTTTACGCAGCTAAAGCTGGGATTTCATGAACTCCACAGTTGAAGTGAATTGCTGGAAAATAAGACGCTACTAAATTGCTTCCCACGTACGTTTCATATAAAGGAAACCCATAAATGAACTCACGACATTTCCTTTTTTTTTTTTACCTGAACAAACACCACACCGCAAAAAGAAATTATTATTACTAAAAAAAGAAACTTAACCCAAAAAAGAACCACGATAATACATAGAAAATAATGACATAGGCCGTAATAGATGAAGAAAAATAATGAAATTCTGGGCTAAATCTTCAAAAAAAAAAAAAAAAGAAAGAAAGAAAGAGAGAGAAAATTATCAGTGCGAGAAGTGGACACTTGATGGAATGCTCGTGAAAAAGAAAGAAGTAGCATGAGGTTAAAAAGTTTCATAAAGGGTCATGAAGTGAGACAACCACTGATGATGAGAGCGAATGTATCATATAGAGAGAGAAACAAAGAGAATTTTTTAGTTTTGGTTATAAATTATGGATTAGGGTTAAATATGGGATATGATAATGAAATGGGCCCCACTTTGCTTATCTTTTTCTTATCTCATGTGTTTGGTAAAGAGTAAAAAATGATTTATAAACATGTTTATAAAATACATAATTTTCAAATCATTTTTTAAATATATACGTTTTCTTTCTTCAATTTTCAATCATTACTTTTTATCTCAAAATCATAAATAAATCAGCTCATAAACTAAACATTGTTATCAAACAGAATTATTATTTATAAAAGGCTGGTTGCTCCTTAGTGCTGGCTAGGGTTGGTGTATAATTCTTAGGGATGACAAAAAAATTCGAACGATTCGAGACTCGGAGGACCCGAAACGATCAATCCCCGAAAATTACCCGTCCCGCCAAATGACTTGAAATTAAAATTAATTTTTTTTTTTTGGTAATAAAATTTTAGGTAAAAAACTTAGGAGTCGAACTAATTAGAGTTTTTAAGTTTGAACTTTAAACATAATATATATATTTGAAGGGGAAAAAAATCAATAAACAACATAATGGTATAGTGGTTATGTATTCTCATACCCTTAAATCCCACCAATGTTCAATTCTTCTAGACCTCATTAAATTTATTTTTAGTTTCTCATTCCCGTAAAAAAAAAAAATTCTCGGGTCACGGGTCGGGGCGGGTCCGCCCCGAAATGCTGTTCGGGGCTGAAAACCCGCCCTGCGGACCCGATGGGCGGGTAATTTTCGTGGCGGGTCGTTTCGGGTTTCGGGTCGTTCGGATTTTTTTGCCATCCCTAAACACAAATGCAAATTCGTCCGTCTGTGTTCGGTAAACTATTAAAATTAATTTATAAATTACACAATTTTCTAAATTATTTTTTAAACACATTTTCTCTCTCTAATTTGTACCATAATCTTTATTCTAGACTATATAGAATTTTGATTCCGAATGTTCTCTTTATTGTTTTCAGCCCGTTTTGAGTTTTCGATTTTCGAAAATATCGAAAACTCGTTCACTTTGCCCATTTTCAGAAATGCGTTTTTCAAAACAAAAACAAAAAAAATACAAAGGAAACTCAAAACGAATTTATTGCGTTTTGTGTTAAAAAGTCTAAAACGCTCGTTTTGGACTTTTTTTTTTTTTTTTTTTTGTAAATGTGAGACACTACCTTCACTTGAAGTTCTTATATTATTTTACCATTATATATAGATCTATGATAATATATATATATATATATATATTTTTTTTTGTAAATGTAAGACACTTCCTTCACTTGAAATTTTTATGTTATTTTGTCATTATATATAGATCCATGTTAAGATTTATTTATTTTTTTGTAATTTTTTTTTTTTAATAAATGTGAGATACTTCCTTCACTTGAAATTCTTATGTTATTTTGCCATTATATATAATCCATATTAAGATTTTGTTGGTATGTGGTTGAATTTTTGTTTAGCTGAAACAATATTAATGATGAATTTATTGATATAGATAACTAACTAATTTATTGACATTAAAATTAATGTAATTCAACAAATTAACCATTTTTTACATATAAAATATCACAAAATAAATATATCAGAAAATTACAAAGTAAACGCATTTTTCAGTTTTCTATTTTTGAAAACAATTTTTTAAAATCATAAAGAAAACTAGAGATGGCAAAAAAATCCGATCCGCTCCACTGATTCGTCGATCCGATCCGAAAAAATGCCGATCTGCGGATCGGGGCCAATCCGCACCAATTAATTAAAAAAAGTAAAAAAAAAAATAATTTTTTTAGTTTTTTAAAAAAGATTTAGTTTAAATTATCTATAAAAAAATTTTAAAAAAATAAAAAAAAGTCGTTGCGGATCGGGAGGCGGATCCACCCCGACCCGAAAAATGGCGGATCGCGGGGCGGATCTGGATCTGCTGAAATAATTTCGGATCGGGGCTTGATCCCCCGTTGCCAACACTAAAGAAAACATGTTTTTAACAATCCAAAAAAAAATAATTAAAATCCAAAATTTAAAATAAAATTCAAAATCAAAACACAAAGAGAATGGTCCTAAGTTCTTGTAATATTAAAGTCAACACAACTGGAATTGATCGTGCCTTCTGCAACGTCCATCAAAATGTAACTTAAAAGGTTGTAATATTTAATTATCATGTTGTGTCATAATTTAAAATTTATTGTATAAAGTACAAAAAAATTTGTATTTTATTTTTCAACTAAGCAACATGGGTTCGGATAATGCTGCAAAGAATAAGTAAATTGTTTAATTATCAGTTGACCTCAATAAATTTTGTGATGTTCATTTTTGGCCAAAATTCAACTGCAATTTGAGCTCATTCCACGCACCAATTTGGAGAGACGTCTTCATATAATGTAGTTTATAAGTTGACCTCAATATTTGTCTAATTCTTTATTTATTTTTTTCATTAGTGGGAACTCTCGAAACCCACTTAAATTGGTGCAACTCGTCCGCATGAAGTCAAAATTGCTATTAATTGTCGATAGTAAATTCCTTCTCAGACATCACATCAAACTATGCGAGCTGGCCATGCCCAAATATGTTACATTAATCGCAAATGTAGTGGATGCCTAAAACAAAGGTAATGATTGGAGTGAAATCGTAACAAAGTAATCGTACTGCAGTTGGATCAACAAATCAACAAATCTCTCTATCAATGTATAATTTTTTTGTTCAAGTGCTTCTATCATATATACCTGTAAATGTGAATGTGGCTTGAGAAGAAGTTCCTGAGGACAAAGTTGAGTCCAAATTATCAGCACCAGAGGATGAGAAATGGGAAGAGCTCTGATTGATTTCAGCCTTGGCTTTAGGGGTGTTTTTAACATTCAGGTCCATTAAATCGGTGATTAAGCCGGGCTTTGTGATCATATTTTCGTCAAAATCCTTCTTCCCCGTAAGCATTTGGACAACAGTCGACATTGAGGGTCGAAGTTTCGGAAAATCTTGAGTGCAGAGAAGACCGATCTTCAAGAATCTACAAGCCTCTTCAGGGTTGAAATCTCCATTAAGTGCCATATCGACTAGCGATACAAGCTCCTGTCTCTCATGAAGTTGCCATGCCTGCAACAAAATTTCAACAGTCAATTACACCCTCGATATAATACGAGCCCTTATCGAAATTCGAAAGAGCTGTTTATAGTAATCAGCATATGAAATAGTACATACCCTTTGAAGAATATATTTTTCTTCAGCTGGTAAATGCGAATTCGTGTTGCATCGACCACTGACTATTTCGATGAGAAGAACGCCAAAACTGTAAATATCTGCCTTGCGTGTGAGCTGGCCTTTCATTGCGTACTCTGGTGCTAAGTAACCTCTGCATAACAGATATAGATTCGAGTATAAGTTAGTAAATCACGACATGAGAAACGGAGCTAAGACAGATATTAGCTCTATCGACTTTGAAATTCACTCGCTGCTAACATGTTTGGCTGTGCTTAAAATGTAACCTTTCCAGAGAGGCAAAATAAGTATCGCAAATATTAGAGCTTGTTTGTTCCTATATATTTTTCTCAATTTTTCCCTCAAATTCAATTTCAACCACACATTTTAATGGGATCCATCATTTTTCATATTTTTCAAACATTTTCAACCACACATTCTTCCAAAAACCCAAAATTCCCCAAAAACTACCTACAACAAACAGGCACTTAGTTTGACTTACTTTCTAGCACAGCCAAACATACTTAAACCCCTCAGCAAACTTCATGGCGATGATCAAAAAGCATACAAAAACGCACTTTCAACACGTCTAGTACGATTTTACTACTTACATGGTTCCTGCCACACGTGTACTGACATGAGTCATGTTGGCAGGGATGAGCTTTGCAAGACCGAAATCTGAAATCTTAGGACTCAAATCTTTGTCGAGAAGAATATTGCTAGCTTTGATATCCCGATGGACAATATGCGGTCTCACTTCCTCGTGAAGATAAGCAAGCCCCTTTGCAACTCCAACACAAATTTTAACCCGTGTTTGCCAGCTAAACTGGATGCTACTATGTCGTGCACCTAATGCACAATGCTTAACAGCATCAGATTATTCATTTCTATTTATAATAAAATGGGAAAAGTATTCAAGATAAGCATAAGAATAGTGATTATACCAATCAGTGTTTGTGCAAGGCTGTTATTCTCGAGGTAGTTGTAAACGAGAATTCTGTGATTTTCTTGAATACAGCATCCATAAAGCTTAACTAAATTTTCATGTTGTACATCAGAGATCACTTGAATTTCTGTCAGAAACTCTTTTACTCCTTGTGCTGATCCCGGAGAGAGAACTTTTATAGCAGCCATTTTATCATTTCTGAGTTTCCCCTATTTTTCATTAGAAACGAAGTCATTCTCCAAACTGCAAAGATAATTAACTAACACTGTATAACAGGAAGAAAAGAAAAGGAAACTTTATTTACCTTATAAACAGAACCAAATCCTCCTTCCCCAATTTTATTGATTGGACTAAAATCATTGGTAGCCATTCTTAGCTCTTGGTAGGAGTAAATTACAACATTGTGGACTCCAGAGAGCTCTGTAGATAATTCAAAATTAGTATGATCTTCTAAACATGTACAACAAATGGCTATGGAATTGCATAGAGAAGTTTCGGAGTTTACCATCGTCAAGCTCAGATGAATGTCTAGTTGGTGGTTTTAATCTTCCACAACACAAGGAAAAGCATTTCATCGCTACAGGGCTCGCAAAGAATTCCCTCCCGGGAACTACACTGAAAATGCTTCACTAAAACCAAACACTGCCTGCCAATTCGATTCAGAGAGATTATATTTAGTTCTAAAATTTAAGATCGAAACTCATAAGAAAAGGGTCGTGAAAGAATGCATTGATGAGACCCTGTGAATAGAAATTGCTAACATAGTTAAGTGTCTGACTAACAACAATTTATACTCATAAGAGCGATCTGTCACGGGCTCAAGGATCTCCCTTACCCATGTGGGACGGCATGTAGGATTGAACGTCATATCATAGGAAAATGCACTAACGGTGTCCCGCATGCAGGTACAAACGCGAACACGTTTTCTACCCAAAGTACATGTACCTCTATGTTATGTCTTAGCTTGCCAGCCCATGTGTATGGGAGGCTGACTCGAATGCTTGCAGGTATCGCGGGTGCCAAACGGTAGGTCCGTCACAGATCGCTCCTAATTCGTTTGGCAATGAAGTCAGTATTTGTAACGTGGTAGGTTTGCGTACAGTTTTACATATGCTTGTTCACTCACATGTGAAACTAGGCTATACTTTTGGCTAAAGTAAGTTTTATTAGTAAAAACAAAGCAACTTTTAAATATGATTGGCCAAAAAGAAGCTTAAAAGCACTTCTAGTCAAGCTTAGCCAAACATGACATAAAGAGACGAGAGGCGTGTACATCGCTGTCTAACTCGAACTCCAAAGAGTAGTCATTAGCCCACAAAATGTATCACTCCACTCAATAAGATACGGAATGGAAGTCCATAATTATTAGTTTATTATCTTTCATGACCTCATATATCATAGAATTATCATGCAAAATTTAAGAATTCAGAAACAACAGTGGTTATAGGATTTCAAAATGAATCCTTCTGAAAAGTTTCTTCCACATTTAACTTCTTTTATCTGCCTTAAAAATATTTGAAAATAAGTAGCTGTATCGACCTTTTTGAAACGTTTGGATACCTGATAACTTATATTCTTAAAATGACATTTTTTACATACTAACAATTGATTTTTACCGCAGCCAAAGAACCAAGTTTTATGGGTTGTGTGGGGAGCAAGTTGGGATGATAGTCGAATGCCATGGTTTTAATGACATGGTTAAAACTCGATTCGACAGACAGAATGTAAGAAAAACACCAAATGTGTTCATCCAAGCAAAAAATTTCAGCATATCCACCAAAGAAAGATTAAAAATGATCCAATTCTATCACTGCTTCTCAGCTATTACTTACGAGCTAAGACGCAAGACAAAAATATCACATAAATGAATCGACAACAATTAATTGCAGTATAATTACACCAAGAAAAAGGGGGGAAATATTGGATTATGAGTGAAAAATCTTCTTTTAATTAATTATACAAACTAAACCACCTATTTTACAAAAATCATTACCAATACATTCTTAATCACCCTTTTCTAGTTTTAATTTTGCTTATTGTAAAATAAAAAAAGCAGCTACTATACGGTGCAACTCAAGATCACCTCAAACTTAATTCACAAAAACAAAACATAGTACCACTGCTACAACAATTTAAAATAAAATCAAAGAAATAAACAAAACCCAGATGAAGAATACCTCAAGCAGGTGAAATCGAGAGCTTGAGGGTGTAGTTTATATGAAAATTTTGGTGGTGCAACTGTGCAACAGATTTAAAAATATATAGTGATAATAAAGGGCAGAAATACATGTTGGTTGAAGTTGTGATTCTGCCAAATGAGACTTCATCGCCACTCGCCATTTGAGAAAAGTGGCCGTGTAAAAGTCAACCCAGCGTCATGAATCTTGACCAAGTTGCGTTTAGATAGGCCCATGTTTAGTACCCATTTTTCATAATCCAAATTTATTAAGACTCAATCTTAATTATTCATCTTAATCAAATTTATTATTTTTGATTTTTTAAGTATTTTTAAACCACGTATTCTTCCAAAAAATACTATTCAAAAGTCAAAACCAATTTTTTTTTTTTTTTTTTTCAAAAACTAAGGGCCAAACGAGGGCTAGATAGGTATTATTGGTTTAGTTCTTGTCTAATCTAATGTGAACAAAGTGAAAAACTTTTATGAGGCTCATGTTTGACAAAGTTTTTAAATTATAATTTGGCGATTTCCATCTCGTGCACATATTTTGTATTTTTTTTTTTTCGGAAAATACATAAATAAAGTGATTACAAATGTCAATTTCAAAATTAAGGTGAAACTTATAAAATTTCAAAAATCATGTGGTAATTAGAATCAATTAATTAAATTAAATAATTGAAATATTTTATTAATTATATATATATATATAAAATAAGGTCACAATACTATATATTTCAAGTCACAAAACATAAGTTTTTTAAGTCACAAATTATCAAAATATTGGGTCACAAATTAAATTTATTTTTAGGTCACAATAACAATTTTTTTAAATCACAAACTAATTTTCAAGGTCACCAAATGTCAATAGAATCCAACATATTTTGAGGTAAAAAATTATTAAATTATTAAATCACGATTTTTTAAAGTCAAAATTATCAAATTATTAAGTCATATTTACTTGATTTCTAAGTCACGGCCCATCAATAATAGATCACATATTTTCTTCAATTAAAATTTCAAATTATAGAAATTTTAAGGTTCACATTTTCTTAAATCACAACACCAACGCCATAAAAGCTGTATCTCAACACCGCTGCTGCCACCACGGTGCTACACCGCCGTAACCATCGCGGCCTCCACCATCAGTCAACCTCCACTCCGCCACTAGATCAAAGAACAACCACCAGCAGCAGCAGATCGAAGCAACACAAGTCTCAGGCCGTCACCACCATCACATCTATTTGCACCACTTTCATCAACGACCATCAAACACTACCGCTTCCACCACCACCCACAGTCGGCTTCAGATCCACAACTTCACCACTCCCCACGTGCACCACCACCACCTCCACCTCTTACCACTACTACTAATACTAAAATCACCACCTCATCGCCACATCCACCACCATTACCGCCACACCAAAACCATCCCTCACCGCTATTGTCAACAATAATAAAATTACCAAAAAATACTCACGAGATCAAAGTGGCGGCCTTGATCACTGCTGCACCGCCACGTGGAAGAATGAGCGACGATCTCACCGTTGCTAGATTGAAGTAGTGGCTCAGATCTCCGATGGTTACCTGTCGTTACCCCGCCGCGTGCAAGGAGCGGCGATTTGTGGCACTACTTGTTCCTCGTCTTCTGCAATGGTGTATGGGGTTAGGATTGGTATCTGTGGTAGCCACCAGATTGGAAGTCGCTGCTTGATCCTAGTCTTCTGCTTGCATCGACGTCGCTGCGACGGGGAAAGGGCTGAACGGTGTTATATGCCAGAGAGAGAACGTATTGCTTATTGGAGAGAAATTATTAAGTTAGGGTTTGTAGTGGTGTGAAATAAAGATAAGATTGGGTAATTAATTTAATTCTACAATATTATTATTTAAATTTTTTAATTAATTAAAACTTGAATTTTAAAGTAATACAAGTTTGATCTTATTTATGAATTTGATTCTTATAAAATAGGGGTGAGTGTAATTTCCACTTTTTTTAAGTTTAAAAGCCCCATCCAACCTTTCTTTATCTATAAAAGGCCCATTTTTTTTTTCAAGATATACTTTTCGTTTTGAGCCCTAAGAATTACATGTACGGCTCTGGTCGTTGTAAAAAGATAATGAATATTGTTGACTCATTTTCACATAGGAATTGAGTTAGTGGTACCATAAGTAGATATAATTTGTGAACTCCAATTTTGATTTTAAAAACTCCAAAAAATCATAATACAAAATCGTCCCACCCACCCATCGGTTCAAATTTTTTTACGTTAAAAAAATAGAGTAGGACAAATCCATTTATTGTAATTAAATCCAACACATTAGATTAAATAGCCGCATTTGCAGGTCCCTCATTTATTGTAATTAAATCCGTCACATGAGATAATTTTTTCAAATTTTTTTACATTAAAAAACTAGAGTAGAAAAAACCCTTTTCACAAAAATTTGTAACCGCTTCATATAAAATTTGGGGGTGATGGGAGGGTGGGACGGTTTTGTATTATGAATTTTTGGAGTTTTTAAAATCAAAATTGGAGTCCACAAATTATATCTACTTGATAGCTAATTAGACAGTCATCTCATCACCTAGTTCCATAAGGAATCAGGTACCTGATTCCATATAATTTTCGACCATGAATCTCCCTCAAGATCTTAAGAGTTTGAGGGTTTGACTCCTGGAAATGTGCCTAGTATTGCTTGAGACAAAACATTTAGGGGATAATATCATGTGTTAGATGCATCCGCCATGTCAACAAATATTGTAGTTCTAATTAACATATGATTAAAAATGAAATCTGACCAATTTATAATGAAATAAAAAAATTATTAATTATGGCCTAAATTTGAATAAGTTACATAATTTTCATCACACGACCTCTATAGTTCAAGAAAAAACGTCAATACTGTTAAGCACCAATCTATGTGACATACTAACCCTTGATTAATAGATCACCTTAATCCTTAAAAGTAGAGAAGTAAGTTACATACTTACATTTAAGATGTACTAACACTTGAATGTCAATGTCACGTAGACTTGTGTTATAACACCAGTGATACTAGACATGATGTTAATCATTGATTCACAAAAAGGGTTTTTACCGATTTGTCGACAAACATTGTGCTGACATGTACGGATAGTTGGATCAGGTGAAGTAGGTTACTCTACTAGCGGGTTTGGTAAGATGTGTAACTCTTATTATAAGCCCTTGTTTGAACAAAACCCCCCCCCCCCCCCCCCCTCCAAATTTTATGGTAAAAGTTTGTGAATAATGTGATTTTGAATACTATTTTTGAGAGAATGTGTAATTAAAAAATGTTTGAAAAGTAAAAAAATGATAAATTTGACTAAAAAATGTGAGATTGAATGTTGAATAAATTTAATTTTTAAAAAATGGGATCAAACAGGGAGGCACAGTCTACATCTTGACTGAAATCAGTCCCATCTACACCACTGATGATTGAAGGTCTTCTTGCAGGAGGTGCCCTTTTTGTTAAATTATTAAATGCCCAATCTAGCTTGTATCAATGAACAAATTTTGCGGATTCTAAAACCATAATATAGCCCTCTTTGGTAATTCTTAATATATATATATATATATATATATATATATATATATATATATGATTAAAATTTAAATTAAAGTCAATAATTAATTTTGATCACATATTTCATAAACCCATGACTTTTCAACCCAACATCCCATCAACATGTGTGATAAAACCTTAATGGATGTTCTGTACTTGGCTGTATTTTTATCTTCTTGCAGTTTACATCAACTTAAACCTATACGGTCATATAGGTCTACACAACACCAGAAATATACATGACTGGGAAAAGGAACCCAGAGAAATAGAGTATCTCATGGCCGCTGCAACTATAATTCTAAACAAAACGTGCATGTTTGGTAGTACTACATGCGAAAAATTTCTCCTCCCGACGTTGAGAGCCTTATGTTGCCCGACGTGGACAAATGTGTGGTTGCCACATGTCAGTGCAGCCACACATTGGACATCGAGCAACATAGGGTGCCTGGCAGGAGAAAGGGACTAGCACTAGATGGTACTCAACAGTACAACCAATTAAGGAATGCTAATGCAAATCCCTTGTTAAAAACACGAGGATGAGCATACCTCAACAATCTCGTCGAAACCTAGACTTCCCAATACCACCATTTATATGATCTTCAACAGAAGCACAAACACAAATGCTGAAGAAACCTTAAGATTTAATAAAAGAACGTGTAAAGTTATCATTGTGAAAGGAAGTCAGAAGTGGAAGGTGAAATTGGATAGCAGTTATCAAAGTGAGGTTAATAAGAAATGAGTACAATTTCTCCCCAGTTATCTTAAAATTTATACATCCCTCTATCCCCTTTTACACCCCAAAGAGAAGAAATTCCCTTTCTTTTCCTCTCTGGCATCAGCATAGGGGTGAATGAAATACAAACTAACATGCTGGATTGAAATATAATGTTCAAAAAAAAAAAAAAAATTATAATCTTTAATCCAAAAGTCAAGATAAGGCAAATGATTTGAAGAAATCAAACCAACTTGAACGGGGATCAACCCGTGCTTCCCCTTCAACATTCGTACCTTTCTCCTCAGACACCTATCATGAACAATTCCCAACCAAGCTACATTTAATCTTATTGAGTTTCTTCATAAATGTCTTCTTCTTGAGGTTGTGATGATGACGACTTCATGTAAGAGGTCCCAAACTGTCCATTGCCCTCAATTACCATAGACCGAACTTTCTGCACAAATAAATAAATAAACAACATATTCCTCTTCTACTCACAAATAGTAAATAGTTAAACTAGGTGAACTAATGCAATATTGAAAACTTAACCAATGCAAAAAAAAGAAAAAAGAAAAGGAAATACATTATTACTGACAGCAACTAAAGGGAATTCATAGGTCACTATCATAGACTGCAAATACCTCAAAAGAATATAACCATGTTTCATTCTAAATGAAAATGTCACTGCACTAACGCACAAATAAGCAAATAGAACATTCATGTCTTGGTTAATGTAGTTCGATAAATTAATTTGTCCTATCAAATCAACTCACTCCCTTATTTCATTGAGTAGATTTTTGACAAGGTTATTGTCCCGGTTGTGCTCTAGAACAATATATGAAGAGAGGAAGCATTTATTAATACAGACACTATTCAAGTTACAGGATGAGATATGCGTGTATGATACCTTCTCTATTTCTTCAGAGACGAGAGGATTCTCTTTCAGGTACTGTAATGCTCTTTCCCTTCCTTGTCCCAATCTTCATTCAAACATTAAATATATATATATATATATATTAAAAAAAAAAAAACAAGTGACATAACAAATGAGCTAAATACGACATCAACTGAGACGCAGAGTTCAATTATTAGTTTTTACTATCTAAATTTATTTCCAAACAAATCTCTTTTACTGCCTTGTTATGTAAACTAGTGAGATGTACGTCCGAGGCACATACATCATTTTAATGGTATATCTAATAGCATGGTATAAACGTTGATTCAATATTCTGGAATATAAGAAATTGAATAGAAGACCACCCCCATAAAATTTTGAGCTTTAACGGCTCAAATGTGGCTCAAAAGGCTTATGAATAGTGTCCTCAAAACTTTTCCGAATTTTAAAAAAGAATACAAGCCGAGAAATTTTGACGGCTTAAATGACTCAAATGTGGTTCAAATAGCTAAAATTTTGAGGGCGGCTTAAATGACTCAAATGTGGCTCAAACGGCTTATGAATAGTGTCTTCAAAACTTACTCTTTTATAATATAGGGATAGGGATAGGGATATATATTAGTAATATTACACTAAGAGTGAAGAATACATCCGACCATATGTTACTTTGAAACATTTTTAAATGTCATGCTCAAGGGCACTGGGAGGGACTTTCCCAAGGAGCTAAGAGTTTTTACATTTTAGCAGCAAATAATATGTTGAATCAAGAATTCTATTTTGTAGAGTGAACGTATCGAACAACTAAACTTCATGCTTGACCATATAATGTTTCCAGTACAATGCATGTGAGATTTGTCTAATCATTTCAGCCATATATGATAAAGAAAACCTGTGATCTCCATAGCTGTACCACGAGCCCTTCTTCAAGACAACATCCATTATTTCAGCACAATCCAGAACGCAACCCTGAATATGGACTCAAGATCAATGCAAAAGATTTTTTTTATGGGAAACAAGGGCCACTGCAATATAAAGAAAACTATGTATGCGACCATACCAGCTTGCTGACTCCCTCCCCAAATATAATTTCAAACTCAGCTTGCTTATAAGGCCTTGACACCTATAACAAACAAATTATTCAGAAGAATAAATGACACCTTGTATTTAACAACGTAATTAAGAAAAGTAAATGGAGGCTGCAGAAAACTCTTAGGTGCCAGAAATTTTTAAAGAATAGGTAAGGTTTAGATAAGATCATCCCTCGATACAATTTTAAAAATTGCGGGTTCAAGTATGGTAGAGCAGAGAAGTCATTTATATTCGAAATGAATGTTTAGGAAATAGACGAGATTTCCATGGGAAACTGAATTCCATGAAGCACAAGTTCTAAGGGAACCTATGGAGTAGTCAGAGATATAATTAACAATACAGGGACATATGTTCTTGGCATTGGAGCTACTCACCTTACTCTTTTGAACTCTCACACGAACTTTAAGTCCAATATCTTCATCTCCTTTAACCTAAAACAAACACAGATGTTTTCATTGCTAAGGTCTTCAAACACTATGAATTAAAATAACAGTATAAAAAGGGAGAGAGATATGAATAGATTGAGCAGATTTTAGGCTTACCGATTTTATCTTCCCAGTAGGACGTATCTCAAGTCGGACAGAGGCAAAGAACTTTAAAGCAATTCCACCACTGGTGACTTCAGGATTTCCATAATATACACCAATCTGGTTAAATACAAAAAGAGTGTCTTTGTAAGCTTTCAAATAAGGAGTACCAAAGTTGAGCTGGAGAAGTCAGATCAAGTAGGGTGCTAAGGATAGAAAATTGGTACACACAACCAATTCCATTCATCCACTGGCATCCAAATTTTTAGCAAACAAGATTAGCCATTCTCTTTCAAATGTATGAAGAAGATAGCAGCCATTAGTTACAAAACCTTGTGCCTTATTTGATTGAGGAATATGAGTGTACATCCAGCTTTGGAAGCATTGCCTGACATTTTACGCAGTGCTTGACTCATAAGGCGTGCTTGCAAACCCATTTGTTGCATTCCAATTTCACCCTATGGAAAAAGTAATACCAGGAAAAGATTCAGGCTTTCAAAAGTATATCACAAACTTTTACACATTAAAAAATATATGAATTGATAACATACTTCAATTTCAGCTCGTGGAGTAAGTGCTGAGACTGAATCTATGCAAATAAGATCGATGGCACCTGATCTACACATACGGTCCGCAACTGTGATATATAAAACAGGATAAATAGTAATTATTTCAAGTACTAGCTCACCAAAAAGCTCACTACTGTGAGGAGTGTTGTAACATTTATCTCAATCTTAACAAGCAAAGCAAATTACTCTCTAGTGCCATCTCTCCATTATCAGGCTGACAAACAATCAGATTTTCTACATCTACTCCCAATGCTTTTGAGTATGCTGGATCAAAAGCGTGCTCAGCATCGACAAGCATGGCATTACCCCCAAACTTCTGCAGGTTGAACATAAATAAATTTCAACTCGTTCTTTAAGTGAAGAGTAGGTCAGTAATTCTTAAATATGTATATAAATGCACTTCCAAATATTTATATGCATGTTTGGAGGTGTTTCACACATATTGATACAAGTAAAATAAAATAACATACTAGACCTGCACTTCTGCAATTGCATGGAGTGCTAGAGTGGTCTTTCCACTACTTTCTGGCCCATATATCTGAAAAGAAAAAGCACAAGATTATCGGGCTTCACAAGCAGCAGCTAAGTTCCTTGATATACTAAATGCTTAAGTAATGAAACAACTATTTAATCATTGTCTTCAGAACATACAAACACAAGCTTACTAAGTTCGATGGACTTGTTTAATCTTAAAGAGAAAATGATTAAATTTAATCCATGCGAGTAGTCGATCATTATTTATATTACTTGGCCCTTCCACTAACAGTAAAAGAAAATGATAGGTTGAGGCCCTAGGAATGTCTTTATGAAGTGCAGTTCAGTATCAGGATCCAGCAGCTCATAATATCTGGTAGTAGTTCTGGCAGTGTAAATGTTTCAGACCACAATGATATATACGTGTAGACCAGTAGAACCTAATGCATTGTTATCACCAGACCTATGATGTCACTTCTAAAAAACAAAAGGACACGGAGGTTGCAAGTTGCAACCACAGAAAATTAGATGGACATGAGCATAAAGGTACTAAATGTAACACCTCGACAATCCTTCCTTTGGGAAGGCCACCACCTAAAGCAAAGTCTAACGTTAAGCAGCCACTTGGAAAAGTTTCACTGCACAAGGAAAAGGAGGCATAAGAATCAACAGTCATGATAATAACAAGTAAAACATGATACAGAAAAAATTATCATCAAAGAACAACACCTACACTAGAGCTCCGCCAGCACTTCCCAATCTTGTAACACTCCCTTTCCCAAATGAGCTGTTTATGTCATTCATGGCAACATCTAGTGCTTTTTGCTGAAACACAAATTTTTACACAGTAAGATAGTAATAACTAATAAGTAGTCACATATAAACATACTATATATACAAGTGTTACAGCCTCATAAATAACAAAAGAAAAGCGGACGTTTGTAGTAAAAAGGAGAGAAGTGGATGTTCCAGGAAAGCAAGTGATTTCGTTTTCTGAAAGAATTCTTGAGTCTAATGCAGCGCAGCTCGTGTGAGAGATCTTTTCTAACTTAATGTCAAAGCTTCTTGTTTGAACAGCTATAATATATATCGAACAGATTTCATATTCTATAATTAGGTTATTACTGACTCTGCAATTTGCCACTCCTGCTTCAATCTTCTAATTAGGTGGATTGCGTCCCAAGACCTGGGACTCCAAAGCACCAATGAAAATTGCTCTTTGCTATTAACAGACTGCAGTGCAAATCAATTATTGTGGGATTGTGTTGTTCTAAAAACAAAGTCAAGAAAAGAAATTCAGAAAATTGTCATAATAGATGGACCACGTTCTTACACTTACGCAAAAAGAAAACCCCCTCGTATATTCATACAAAATTTAGAGCCTCGTTGGTACTAGATGATTTGGAGATATTTGAGGAATTAGTAGTTGAAAAGTGATGAGTTGATGTGTGATTCAAAATGAGTTTGAGGGAAAAAATGAAAAAAAGTGACGAGACCAAACATGCTCTTAGAATCACCAATTCTCTCTAGCAATCAATTCCTGTTGCTTGTAATCGCATTTACAAGACGAATTATCTATAGAGTGTCAGATGCGAGCATGCATACAAATCTCATATTCCCGTATTACCAAAAAATTTGGGCGCTACGAAAAGAAAAAATAGGTTTAAAAACATTTGGTGTTTTGTGATAGGGTGATGTATACAGGGTAAGACATGTGAAATGGGTGGTCATGCACTCACTTGAAGAGGCCATTACACAAAAGGGATGCCATGAAAAAGCTTAGGGGAAGGCTCGCAGTATTCTAGACCCATCAGTATGTCATTTATGCTGCGGGGTAGATCCTGAGTCCTGACCACCACTACTTCATAATAATGCTACTCATTGTTTTGGTTGATTAAAGAATCCTCTCAAAAGCCCGTTTATATTAGTCAAAGACTGCACAAGAATGAAAGCTAAAGCTTACTCAAATTGTAGGACAGTGAAAAATATTTGTCAAGCGTCATCCAATGCAAATGGACAGACGGGTTTTTTACTGTCTGACTCTGTGATAACTACTAGGTTCATTTAAAAATAATTCATCTATCATAGCTAACAAAGTACAATCTTTGCTAACTAAGAAAAGACTATTATCTACGAGTAGTCCGTACAAGTGATAAACTAAAGCATGGTCTAAAATAATTAATTTAGTAATTTTTCAGATTCGAACTAAAACCATATATTCTCTAATTGATTCCAGAGAAACTCTGGTTCATAAATGAATCAAAATAATCCCTAATCCATCCATAATTGAGTTAACTAATTAAAACCCACTCTACAAGTGTACAAATTCGAAGCACAATAACATGAAAAATTAAAGAAAACAATCAAAATATACTTTCTCTGTACATATTTAACTTAAAAATATAATCTTTTCGAACTTAAATAAGCAATACGGATAATTAATAGAAGTAAATATAGAGTCCAAAGAATACAAATTTTAAAAACAAACCCTGTCAAGGAACCGAGGGTCAAAATCAGTGGACAGAGCTCCATTCACTTTGCCATCAAATTCTGACCGAACCCTAACTTTTTTAATCACGGAACTTGGTCTCAAACCAGAACGAGATGCCCGAACTATAACTCGAAGCGAAGAAGCGTTTGAGAAACTTGGTGAGCTAAATTTGTAGATTTTGGAGGATAAATTTTGCGGTTTTGGAGGGAAAATCAAATGCATATTTTTATAATTAACTAAACAATTTTGAAAGTTAGAGAGGAAGTGCAGTTGAACAAGAGATGGATTTTGGAAGCAAGCAAAGAACTGGAATAGAAAAGAAGGTGTGGCGTGCGGCGGTGCGGGGACCGTAGGCCTGGCCAAAACAACTTGAACCAGCGGCTAGATTCGGTTCGACTCGATCCCAATTTAATTCGATTTTTTTCAAAATTTTAAACGATTTTGGTTCTGAAAATTAAGAACCATTCAATTCCGGTTCAGTTTTTGGTTTAGAACCGAACCAATAATCAAAATCGATAGTACAAAATACGATTTTTTTTTAAATTTAAAATTTAAAAAATAATAATAAAAAAATCATCATTTTTTAATCTTAATGCATATTATCCGGTCCATTAGTCATTATCAATCACTCAATAACTATTGACTCGTTCAACATTACAATAATTATAAACAAAACAAGTAATAAATCAAAAATCAAAAATCAAAAATCATTTTTCTTCATTGGTTCTATCGTTTAGCTTCAAGACTTGAGCAGGTTCTGTTGGGTGGAATTCGTGAATAGTGACCCCAAATAAGAAAATGATGGTTTTGTAAATCAAAGTCGAAAATTGGATAGAGTAACGGTAAGGAAACACAAACAAAAAGAAGAAGAAGAATAAGGACAAAGCCGATGCAAGAGTTGGACTCTTTGTCCTTAAGTCGAATTTACCCCGCAACGGTGCCTACGGATTTCGGCAATCGACTCCCAAGATACAACGGCTTCACTTGTGTTTGTAGCACTCCAAAACACAAGTACAACGAACCAATTATAGGCTTACGTACTCCAAGGATGCAATGAAAAAAATCAAAACAAATGAAATGATTTGATTTTGGAGAGAAGTGAGGATGTTGAGATGTTTTGCATATCAAATTAGTGAGGAATAGAACACCCAAAGGGTCCTATATATAGACCATGAAAGGGTGTGGACGAAGTGGTTGAGGCCCAAACCATGTACCATTTTCAAACAATGCACCTTTTTGAAAAGGTGTCATTTGGCCGGACAACCGTGCGGTCGCACAGTCTTACTCAAAAATCAAAAAAATAAATTGACGTGTGGTCGCACGGTTTACGAACCATGCGGCCGCACGGTCAAATATTTTGACCTGATTTTCGTCATTTTCCGTAATTTCTCATTCATCCGATATTGGTTTTCGAATTGTCAAATATACCCTTCAATACATACAGAGAAATCAAAATTCTCTTTCGGGGGCGTTGCCCCCGAGCCCCCGCGACTTGACCGGGCAGGTCGATCCCCGTTTGTGCGCCCCGAAGCGGCGAAGTGGCAAACAACTTTGCCTAAACGGATTGCGCCGAGCTTTTGAGTATTTGGCCGAAGTCGACACGAAGTCATTTTAATCGATTTTCAATTCTCGATTTATTAACCAATATCCAACAGGTTCTTCAATAATCAACAAACAATAAATCTTCATTCTCCATCTTACAAATTAGTTGTTATCCTGTTCTCAAGGATTTGCTAGACTTGTACGACTGTTCCTTGAAATAGTGGAGAACTACGAGCAGAAATTGAAGAATTTTTAAAAAGAGCACGTACACGCAACACAAATTAGGAAATACGTTACTATCTGGAAGGGAGTGAATATTTTGATGTCAAGGACAAATATGATTGTTGTATTCACATATTAATCAAAGTCAATGACTTTACCGTCTTACATCTCTTACCAGTCTGAATCTATCGTCACTTCGTTGCTTAAGTTTGAAAATATTAATTTAGAAAATCAGAACCAGAACCAAACAGTTCAATTTCGGTTCGATTATTTTCTTACAAAAAGAATCGACGATTTTTTCAAAAGAACCATCGATTCTTAATTTGGTTCGATTCGGTTCGATTCCTTGAGAACTAGAACCATATAAAACCACGTCCACACCTAGCAGGTTGTTAAAAGTTGTCCCAATAGTCTCTATTAAGTCTATTATTCCATTGATCAAATGAAGTTTAAACTTAGTCACTTACACATTTATATTAACGAAATTAATCACATGACGGATGAAATACATAGGTAGCTTTAAGTCACATTTAACCAATCAATCATGATACATTAAATTGTCAAATAATAAAAAATTTAAAATGTCTTCGATTGGTTACTAAACTTTTTAAAAATTAGTATTACACCCGTGCGGTCTATGGTCATTTGTTACTTACATATATCAAATTTATATTTTAATAAATGAATATTTAATTTAAAATGAAAAAATAATGAAGACAATTAATTACAAAAAATGTTCAATTAAACATACATTAATTTTATTTTATTTTTATTTTATTATTATTATTATTATTATTATTATTATTATTTTTTACGGTTTGTATGTTTACCGTTTCAAAAAATTTCTTTAAATATTATAATCTAAATTGATTTAAGACTTAAAATTGGCAAACAAAATTACATTTACATAATATTTGTAATAAGTAAAAAAATATATATTTGTGATATAAGCTCAGAGTTTTATTAAAATAAAAAAAGAAAGAAAAATAGATTGATGAACGCTTCTATTTCCCACTCTTTCATTTTTTATTTTTAAAAAAATATTTATGTGATATTGACAATTTTTTTTTTATTTTTAGTTTTACGAATTTAAAAAAAATGTAATTGATTTTCAAAAGGCGAAGGGGACCAAGAAACTTAAATACCTGAAAAATGCACATATTTAAAAATATGCATTCAATTGGATTCTTTTAAATCTGAATTTTTTCCAAAATGAATAATAATAATAATAATAACCATTTTAGGAAATATGTTTTAGGATGAAAAAATGGCTAATACCTATTCTTGAGAAGTGCTTTCCCTCATGTATGACGGTTTTCTACTATAAACATATTTATATCCAGTTTGAGCCATATTATTTGCAAATTAAGTTTTTAAACACTCATTCTCAACCATCTATTTTAATTAAGCCCGTAATATTTGACTTTTCAAACAAAATTTAACCACAATTTTCCAAAAATACTATTCTTAAAAAATATGATTTTTTTTTATATGTAAATTATTTTATAAGCAGAATAACTCGCTATAAAAAATGGCCATTTACATAACTTATTTGTATAACTATTCAATTTTAATGATTATTAACTTAATTAATTTTTTCAAAATATAATTTCTAAATTATAACAAATAACTTGCCACTACCCGAACAGTACTATTAGAATTGGTACTAACTATCTTAATACATTATTTGATATTTAAATATATATTTCATTTTATGTTTACTTTAACATTATAAATTAGATCCATGTGGTCCTATATTTACATGTGTAACAAATTAAACAATATGAAATGGTAGTTTCAATTAAATTTAACTAATGTATATTACAAATACATTTAATTTCATATGCTAATAAATCATTAATGTAACTCAAGTTATAAAAGTGGCACGATTATTTAACTACAACACATAAAAAATCACTATTCAAAGCATCAATTCTCAAAAAATTAAAATCAAACAGTTAAATATAAATCGATCTACGACTTCACCACGACTAATGAAAGGAATTTCAAAAATTTTTAAAAATCATAAATACAAACTATCAAAATATTAAAAATATTCAAAGCTTATTCAATAATTTTCAATACAATGTGACTTTTTATTTTTCATCTAGTAGTCAAAGGCCTATGTTACCCAAAAAAAAAAAAAAAAATTAATACGTTTTTAATAAACTTGTTTGACCACAGACAAAGAATTTATCGAAATATGAAGTTGTAAAAATTATTCAGATATTTATTATTTCTTTAATTTGATAGAAAAAACAACTCAAATTGAAATTAATCATTTTAGACCAAATTAGATTTAGTTAATGAATTATAAATCATTGTAGGACTTAAATAAAATAAATTTGAAATAGTGGAACATTGGAAAAATATATAAGATACAAAATAAAAATTTTACCTTTAATTTTTTATGTGATTTTAGGGATGACATGTTTACAGTTGACTCTCACTTGTGAGTTCGTATTAAAGCTCTCATTGAAATATTTGATTTGATACACATATTGAATATTTTTCGATTTCAAAATAATATGGTAATAATTGAAAGTATTCATTTAAATACTTCAATTTTATGAAAGGTAGTTTAGGCAGGAAAAGTTCAAAAACATGTTTTCGGGAAATGCTTTTCTTTTATATATAGTATGATATGAAGTATGATGATATCTTTGATTGACTACTAAATTTTTAAAAACGTTGTGATTGCTCACTAAAGTTTTAAAACCGTCTTCGATTGCTCTCTAACCTTTAATATGATCGAATTTAGATTACTAAACTTGTAAAATAACGTTGACTGACCTGAAAATTTAGAAAATTACTTTCAATTATTAATTGCATACAACAAACCAATGCCACACATATCAAATAGAGATGAAGGTTTTTCAATTGTGGATACTCAATCATTATGCTATTTTCATATTAGATATATAATCGACATTGACAATAAAAATAATAATGACAGTAAACCAATATGTATTACATTCGGGAAAAAAAATCATGAATTTATATTAAAAACAAACCAATATGATATAGATTTTTAATATAATTTTTGCTGCAATGAAATAGTTGGCTTCAAGTTATAATGTTCTTTTGTTATTAATGTAAATTTATGGTTTTTTTGGTAAATGTGATACATGTCGGTTTGATGTCGTTATTTTTTCTGTTAATGTAGATTAAATATGAAAATAATTGATTTGTTGTATGCAACTCATAATTTGAAAGAGCACTTTTGAATTTCCATGCCAGTTAACGTCATTTTTATAAGTTTAGTGATCAAAACTCGACCACTTTAAAGCTTAGTCAACAACAGAAGACGTCTTTTAAAAATTTAGTGATTGAAGACGTTTTTAAAATTTAGTGACCAGTAGAAGATATTTTTAAAAGTTTAGTAACTTATTGAAGTCAATTTTATAAGTTTTTTGATGTAGCAATTGGGAGCCCTAAGCCAGTGTCAGGACATCCTAGGTCCAGGGATGGCCATGTTTCGAGGTTCACTTAGTCAAGCCGTTTGAATGCTTAGACAATAGATGAGAACAATGCTCAGGAAGTTATATGCCTTGCAAATTGAAAAATCATGGAAATTGGAAAATTGCACGTTTAGTCCTAACCTTTTTGTTATCTTGTACCTTTCATCTCCACCTTCTGACGTCAAACTTCTCAATCCCCAATGTTGTTTACAGAGTTGAGATGGAAAATAGGGTCAACGATTAATGCGTCTTCTAGCCAACGAGGTGTCCTGGATGTTAAAGAACTTTAAAGCTAGAGTGGCGAACCAATGCCACAACCCAAATGCAACAGAGATGAATTATCATTTCGAGGTGATTTATGAGACCGAGGTTATCTTGACAGGCAAGGTGATTTCACATGGACGAGGTGAAACCTTCAGACCCCAGGTAAAGTATACAAATCGAGGTGAAAGTGGAGGCTCTACAAAATGGTCAAATTAATCATATTATGTGTCAGTATCCATCATTAACTGTAATGTGTCAATATAATCATTTGATATTAGTTTGTCAGAAATGTCGGTGACTATTATCAATCACATCTTGAAGACGTGATATATTGTAATAATTATGTCTCATCTCCTATGTTACTATAAATAGGAGATATAAATGCTCATTAATGGGAAATTAATACAAGAAATTCTCTCAACTTTCATCATTTGAATATTGTATTTCGATCTGAATATCAGATCAGCACCGAATTGAACACAAGATTACTTCATTATAAATTTAGTTCGTTCTTGATCTGATTACTTATTAAAATACAAATGGTTTATCCATTACTGTTTGGCTTTCATTGAGAAGGACGACCTCTATACTTGAACTAAAATCTAGGGGTGGGCGTTTCGGTTCTCAAAACTCAAGAATCGAATGACTCTAATTTCAATTTGGTTTCGATTATTTTTCGGTTCTTTGTTCAGTTCTTTTATTTAAAAAATCAACTTTAAGCAAACATGAAAATATGTGCAAAAAACAAATATATGTTGAGTCAAAATTTCCCAAATGAATCCATTCACGTGGTAAAATATTCAAATTGAATATATTTATCTTCTAAAGACACTAAATACAGTTATAATATTTTGTATATTCCTAGTAGCAACTAGAAATGTAGGATCTTCATCTTTTGTTGTTCTATTTACTACTTATGCTAGAATGCCCGGATCATCCGGACTAAAAAAATGATAATGATGGCATCTAAACACATTTACCATAACATAAAAACATTTTTAAGTCATTTGAACCTAGGTATACTTCGAAAATAACAAATGATTTCTAATGATCTCTTATTTCAGACTTCAATGTAAAAATGCAATTTACTAATGCACTTCCACAAAAGTCACACACATGTCAAACCACACATCATTCTTAAAATTAGTCCAGTACATATCAACACAACAGTCATTGCCTTAATTTGTAATTATTGCACCAAAAAATACATTAAATCGGTGCGAGTGAGAGACCAACATCGAATCTTCTAAAATTGGTGTAAAGAATTTCATGTAAGATGCAACAAGATATGAACAATTCTACAATTATCATAAAACATCTAAGCAAGCTGGATTTGTATACCCTATCACGTAAAGCAACACAAAAAATGTCAAAATTTTCACGTCGACTTAATTTTTAAATTAATAATGTTCGGTTCTCATTTTTCTCTTAAAGAACCGAACGGTTTCGATTTTTTTGTTCGATTTCTCTCGGTTCCGGTTTTTTTTTTCTACCCCTACTAAAATCTCAAATTCAAATTATCCCAACGTTAAAGGTCAGAGTCAAACCAACATATTTGTTGACTAACTTGCAATAAAAAAAAGTGATGTCAACACCCAAAGTTCATTCTCGTTAGCATAATGATGTTGCCTCACCTAGTCATTAAAAGATCTTCTTGGATGCTGATGTTGCATGAATAATTGGTTGTGTGAAGATTACGAATTAAATTTTCAGTTATGTATTGTTCAATGTAACTGTCATTCTATTGATAGATAAAATCCTTGTTTTTTTCCCTCCAGTTTTGGTTTTTAAGCAATTTTACAATTTTTAATTTTTTTATTCTAATTTTCAATATTTCAAATGAGTTACAAAATGGAAAAAATACATAAATAAGGTGTTTAAATATATATATTTCAAAAATGAGACTAAACCCATGTAATTTAAAAAATCAGGTTATAAATAAGTTTAATTAATTAAATTAAATAATTAAAAATATTTTATTAATTATATATATTAAGGTCACAAAACACAAATATCTTAAGTCACAAATGATTTCAAGTTCACAAATTATCAAATTATTAAGTCACAAAACAGATTGATTTTTAGGTCACAATTATATATAATTTAAGGTTACAGCTTATCAAATTAGGATGTCACAAAATATCGAATTATGAGGTCACAATTATTCATTACTGTTTTATCTCTCACACACTTCACCGCTAACACAGTCTCAACACCACCATGTCACGGTGCCGCCAGTGTCGCCTCCCCACCACCACCAGCAAAACTTAACCCATCTTCAAATTTCAATACCAAAATTGCATTCCCTCCCTCACTAAGTCACTGTCGCCTATAGAACCACCACTTAAACTTCTGGTGCCCCTCAAATTGGATGCTCCATCATGATTTCTGTTTCCCAATTTTGGATACCTCGGCGAATCTCACATCCATTTTCAAAGAATCCAAGATGCCGCTGAATCAAGAACTGGGGCAAAAACAAGGTTTCAATATCATAAATCCTATAAAATCAAATTTTCAAAAATTAACAACTTTTCGTCACAGCCCATCAATTCGTGCGAAATTAGAAATCATGCAAAATCTGAAAAAAAAAACGACAATAAAAGAAAGATTCAACCCTCTAGGAAAATAGCGCAGTCCCAGTTACCTTCAAATCGACATGTGTGACGAGGGTGGAAGAAGAAGGAGGTGATGATCTGAAGTATCGCTGCACCGATCTCACAGAGACACCATCGACGTTGCCTCTAGGAAAATAGCGACATCGTCTTTAAAATCGCCACCGCCATGGGGTGTGGCTGTGGGTGGAAGAAGGCGGAGATCGTGGTCTGAAAAACTCATTGAGAGAGTATGGAAGGAATTGTTGCGACGTCACCAATCGTTAGGAAATAGCGACGTGGCGACGTCGTGGTTACCTTGAAATCACCTCTGCCAACGACAATTTTTTCGACAACATTCGAATAAGTTGCAAAGACCGGCGATCATGGGTGGTGAGAAGAGGGCAACGATGGGTCTAAACTCTGAAGATTTGATTGAAAACGGAAATGATGAAATATAGATATAGTGATAAAATAATTGGGGTTTGTGTGGTGTGGTGTGGTGTGGTGTGAAATTGGGATATGGTTGAATATTTAATTTAATTTTAGATTATTTTAATTTATTAATTAATTATTGAATTTTTAATTATAATATGATATTTGAAGTTTTATTGGTTTGATCTTATTTTTGAATTTGATTCTTATAAAACATGGGTGATTGTAATTTGAGGAAATTACATACACACACACGCTTTTGAACTATACAATTCAAAATTCAAATTTAAAGGTTATTTGTACAAAAATCAGGCCCTAATTCAATATTTAAAATATTAATTAATAACATTATTAATCATATTTCATGCCCCCAAACACCTTTTAAACCCTAATTATTTTCATACATAGATACACTCCATATCCCTGTCTTCTCTCATACCGTCACAAACCGACCCTCTCTTCTCTCATACAACCACCACTCCGGCGACTTCTCCAATGGCCATCGTCAGATCTCCCCCATAACTCCCCCTCTGTCGGACCTTCGCAGCGGCGCCGCGATTTCCATGGAAGCAGCACCTTCGCCGCTGCTTAGGCGTAGCTTCGATCTAGCAATAGTGGCGTTGAAGCAGCAGTGAAGGAGTTGCTTCCATCTCCTTTATTTTATTTTATTTTATTTTTTAATTCTTGGTTGTGTGGTGGTGTGCGGTGGTGGCGCGGTGGTTGGGTAATATGTTTTGGTGGTGGTGCTGAGTGATGGTGAGGTGGGGCAATGTCGGAGGTGTGGCAGTGACGATGAGATGGTGGATCTGGTGATGGTTGTACTGGCGTAATGATGTGATGGACGATTTTGTGGTGCGGTGGCTATAGTGGTGGTGGAGGTGATTGAAGATAACTTTTGTAAGTGGATGTGGTAGTAAGGTGATTAGGGATTGGATGTGGTGGTGGTTGTTGGGGTGCCGACAGGTGGTGATGGCGGTGATGACTGTGATGGTGGAGGAGTGGGGGTAGGGTAGGTTAGGGTGGTTCATGCGTTTGTGGTGGTGTTGGAGTTGGTTGGTGGTGAGATTAGGTGTGGTGGTAGTGGCGGTGTTTTCTCTGGTGATCGGTGGTGGCAATGGTCAATATGACGGTGTTGGCGGTCGGTGGTGGTGCTGATGATGATGATGATGTGTGACTGATATATTACATAACTTGTGACTAGAAAATGGTATGTGACCTAAATTTTTTGATAATTTGTGACTTGTAAATGAATTATTGTGACCTAATAATTTGATAATTGTGACTCAAAAATAAGTTGTGACCTTAATTTGTTACCCATAAAGTTTGTAGTTTGTGATCGAGAAATAGATTGTGACCAATCACATCGATAATTTGTGACCAAAAAATGAGTCACTACCAAATAATTTTATAAATTGTGACCTACAAAACTTGTGATCCGTGATCAAGAAAATTATTGATTTGTGTAACTTGTGACCTAATTCGAGAAAAAAATTGTAACCAATGAAATTTGTGAATTGTGATCAATAAAGAAATTGTGACTCATAATTTGTTAAGTTGTGACCAATTGACTCTAGTTTGCGACCGAAAAATATTGTGACCTACGAAATTCGAAATTTGTGATCGAGAAATAAATTGTGACCTAAAAATTTGTGACTGTGACCATAAACTTATGATCTGATTTGTGACTTGTGACTTAACAAATTGTAACCTAAAAAATTGTGACTTGTGACCATAAATAATAAAATATATAATTAATTATGACCTGATTTTTGATATAAAACCTTAAGTTTCTTAATTTTGAAAATGTGTACTTTAAAAACCTTAATTATGTATTCTTCCCTTGTAATTTCCATTTACAAAATGTGGTAATTACGCCCCAGCCTACTTTTAAATTGCACATTTCACACATCAGGAAATAAGTTTAATAGTTCATAAATCAGGTATTAATTCATTTTTCAATATTTACTAACAAAAACTAAAACCACGCCCAGACCTCAGTCTCCTGACTCTCCTCTCCGACTTTCTCTCTCTCTAGAAACATTACAGAGACCACAAGAGGTGTCCCTAAATTCCAGCAGCATCCACTACTTGACGGAGGCACCGATGAATTGCCACTGCTTGAATGGGAAAGGTAGGCGAGTTCCTCCCCGGTACCGGCACTCCATCGCCACCTTCCCCCATTGCCACGCCTCTGATATCGCCGTGGTTAGATGAAATCATCAGCGCCACTGCTTTGATCTAGCAGCGCCCATCTAGCAATGGTGCGGTGCGGTTCACTTCGGTGGAAGCAATGAAGTTATGGTGAGGGAAGCGGTGGTGCGGTTTCAGTGACGGTGGTGGGAAAAAAAAGTGATGATTGTGCGGTGATGGGGTGGCTTTGGTTTGCAGTTGTGGGGATTGATATGGGGGGGGGTTGTTCGATAGATCTATTTTATGGAGTAGTGGTCACTTCGATTTTTTTTAATGCAACCATCGTGTGGTGGGCCTGTGAATCTGTGATGGCTATGCAGTGTGGGGGACGTGGTTGCAAATGTGTGGTGTTTGCTGTAACCTCGGTTTGAAGATGAAATGTCACCAGAGAACAATTCCAACTGCCTTGCTGACAGCCGAGATTTTGTTGTGGTGCCTCAGTGGCTTCGACCCAGACCACTGCATTGCTATCACCAACCACCATGGTGCGTTGGAGATTGTGGTCTCATGTTATATTCAGGTCACATGTTTAGTTTTGTTCAATTCTTGATTTCCCTGTTTGTGTTGGTGTCTGTTATTTTGGTGGGTGTTGGAGCTGGTCATGATTACTCTGGTGGGCTACATTGGTTTGGTTTGGTTGATGTTGTGGTGGCGGAGGTGGTGGGTTGGTTCGGTCGATGTTGTGGTGTGGTGGTGCGGTAAAGGTGTTAAATTGTCTCAGGTCATATGTATGTCTAAGGTCACATATTGACAATCCTCTCAGGTCACAGGTCACACTATACATGTTGAGTCACATTTGATGCATTAAGTCACATATTACAATTGATGCATTTGATGAATTAGGTCACATGTCAAAATTTGATGCATTAAGCACGGGTCACACTTCAATTGTTCAGGTCACATATAACAGTTGATGCATTTAGTCACAAGTAACACACACATGTCAAGTCACATTTGATGCATTAGGTCACATGTCACATATGATGTCTTAGGTCACAGGTCACATATGGTGCATTAGGTCACATGTCACAAGGTCACACTTCAAAATGGTCAGGTCACAAGTCACATTTGATGCATCAGGTCACATATTACAATTGATGCATTTAATGAATTAGGTCACATGTCAAAATTTGATTCATTAACCACAAGTCACACTTCAAATATTCAGGTCACATATAACAGTTGATGCATTTAGTCTCAAGTCACACATGCATGTTCAAGTCACATTTGATGCATTAAATCACAGGTCACATATAACACCTTAGGTCACGGGTCACATATGACGCACTAGGTCACATGTTCAAAAACGTTTCAGTCTTCTTCTTCTGGATTCTGGCAGCGAGGGCGGGTGGTGGCGGCGGCGATGGTGGGTGGCGGTGGCTATAGCGAAGATGCGATGTCTGTTAATTCAAAATTTGAATGTAAGTTACAGGTTTTATATTTTTTTTATTAATTTCACAGTTCATCAATTTTGTGGTTATGGTGGTGGTGGAGATGAGTCGAAGGTCACGTTGGAGGTGGTGATGGTGATGACGACAGTGGTTGGTGGTGATGGTGACGATGGCAGTGGCGATGGTTGGTTGGTGGCGGTGGTGACAGCGGTGGTTGGTGGTGGTGGCGGTGGCGGTTGGTGGTGGTGGTGATGGTTGGTGGTGGAGCTGCAGATCGTTTACTGATTTGAAGTGAAGCGGGGTGGGATGGAGTGTGGTGGGTGGTTCGGTGATTTATATAATATATTAATATTAATTATTTTATTTTCAACCTGATTTTTGAAGTTTTAAACTTATTCCTTTAAGTTTGAAATGTGGTATTATAACCACCTTATTTGTGTATTATTCCCTTACAAAATCCCCTCTATATATTTTGGACAAAGCCCACGATGGTAACAAAACTGTAGGAGGTCCAATTGGTAACAAATCCGTATGCGGCCCAATATTTAGTTTTAGCACATTGTGGCCCAATTTAAAACTTATGGCAGGTATCAGTTTATTGATTGGAAAATTGCACGTTTAGTCCTGACCTTTTTGTTATCTTGCACCTTTCACCTCCACCTTCTGACATCAAACTTCTCAATCCCCAAAGTTCATTCTCGTTAGCATAATGATGCAACCCATGTTCAAAATTAATCACAAGTTCACAGTAACAATTGATTATTCAACTATAACCAATTCATCACATGACTATCTTCCGTCATTTTTATTCGGTTCGTCGCTATATCTATTGTAAGACAAAATAAAATTAATCATTTTGAATTGTGAAGAAGAATAGTTCATCGATACATCTATTATATGTCCAGCAGTTCAATGGTTAGTCATTTTTATCATTCTATATCAAACTTGGTGTTAACAAGTTGTGTGGACTGTGTTGGATAAAATTCAATAATGTGGGGGCCAAACATGTATAAAATAAAATGTGTGGTGCTATCTTAAGGATTTAGTCAATAAAGTGATCCACTAAAGATTATTCAGGACTAATGGGTATTAAGTGTCGTGAGATTAAAGTGTAGGGACGGATTCAATGTTTTAAATTGATGAGGGGGCAATTTAATAACATTGAAACACGATAGCTGCCCTACAGCTATTTATACAGGTCATGGTCCCCAATTGAGCGTGACATTTCATAATTCTCTGCATCCTCATCAACAGAGGACAAAATAAGGAGAAAACCACGAATCAGTTGGAAGGCCATAACCCCGTTCGATCAAACGCAACAATGGATTCAGGTATGCTTCCGCTTCAGATTGGATCTTGATAATTACAACATGATGCTTGTGGATTTTAGATGAACATTCATCTATATTAAATTTAATTTTAACA
This sequence comes from Ligustrum vulgare, assembly GCA_963555705.1. Classification (NCBI taxonomy): domain Eukaryota; kingdom Viridiplantae; phylum Streptophyta; class Magnoliopsida; order Lamiales; family Oleaceae; genus Ligustrum; species Ligustrum vulgare. Next base: position 66,344,782 of record OY743171.1, on the reverse strand, counting down.
AGTGGTATCAGAGCCAACATCGTGTTGAATTATCAGATCAATTTTGTACGCATATATGTAAAACAAAATTTATGTGCGCATGTATAATCCAACAAAAGGCTGTTGATTTCGAAAATATGCATACCCAGTTCATTCGAAAATTATACATACACATCATGGTTTCAAAATTGAGAATTATACATACACACTGCAAATTGAAAAATTGAGAAATATACGGATTCAGCCGAAGGTGTATACAGCGAAGAATTGGATTTTTTAAAACTGTAAATTGATTCAGTTTTGATTACTGCATATGTGCGAAATTCTTGAGTGTGATTTTTGGTTGAGTTTGTTGTGTATTGTGTTGTTTCTTGTTGATGGAATCGATCCGGTTGGGAAGGAGAAGCCGCTCGTTGCGCGCAGCTTGCAGGGTCGCCGCGTGCGATGGGCTTGGTCGAATTTCAGAGTCGCGCGCAGCGATGCAATTCCTGGTTGCAGGGCCGTCGATGGTGCTGCAGGCAACGTGCGGCGCCGCGTTCTTAGGGCTGGTGCGCGGTGGGGATAGGGTTTGGCAAACCCTAGTTCTTTTCAATTTTGGGCAGGGGTTGTACGGGAAATTTGAAGTCTTCAGGGGTTATTTTGCAATTTTGGGAAATTATATGAAATTGCACCTTCCGTCCTCTTTGTTTGGTTGGGATTAAAGATTAATCCTAAAGATATGAAATTACTTAAGTTGACCTTTCAATTTTTGGAATTTATAAATTGAGCCCCTAAGGTTATAAAATTTTTAAGTTGGGCCTTTTAAAGTTTGAGAATTTTCTAATTCAGTCCCTAATGTTTGAAAATTTTCAAAATTGGTCCTTAAAGTTTGAGAATTTTCTAATTCGATCCATAAAGCTTGAAAATTCTCTAATTTGGTCCCTTAAAGTTTGAAAATTTTCTAATACAGCATCTAAAGTTCTAAGTTTCTCCAATTTGGTCCATAAAGTTTGAAATTTTTTCAATTAAGTCCTTAAAGTTTCCAAAATCACTATTTTGGACCTCTAAAGTTTGATTTTCTTTCAAATTGGGACCTAAAGCTTGAAATTTCTCTAAATTGGCCAATAAAGTTTTAGGAAAATTGTAATTTAAGTCCTTCAAACTTAGATTTTTTAACAATTGGCCACCAAAAGTTTAAGAATATTGCAATTAGACTCTCGCAACTTAAGGATTGCTTTATTCTAAAGTTTTGAATTCTATAATTCAAATCATAAAGTCAAATATAGATTTAAATCAATGGATTTCAATTTCAAATTTTGGTACTACGGACTCTTTTGAGAGATATAATATTCGAAAGTAAATTAGTTGAAGCAACATGTTGCCAAAGCAACCTCTCTTGTGGATATTAATTAACTTTGAATATTAGAAGATATTTGTGTGTATTATTCATTGCGGATATTGATCGGTCCAAAGGAAGGTCAATATTTGGCTCAAATTTCACATGCACCTGTGGTGCTAAACACGTGACAATTATTTGGTTTAACGTGTGACCAATAAATCGGTCCAAAGAAAGGTTTATTGGTTAACATGTCTTATTTCCAGTATTTGATCACTACACTAAGGAAAAATTAGGTGTTTGTGTGTTATTTCATGCGGATATTGATCGGCCCAAAGAAAGGTCAATATTTGGCTCGAATTTCACATGAACTTGTGGTGATAAACAGGTGACGGTTATTTGGTTTAACGTGTGATCAATAAATCGGTCCAAAGAAAGGTTTATAAGTTGACATGTCTTACTGTCAGTGTTTGATCACTACACCAAGAGTACCACTTATAAGTCAATATTTCTGTCCAAAGACTAAATATTGATGTTGTACTAGGTATCTTGTGATGGGCTCTACCATTGTTTGAAAGTATGATTTGCATAATAAGGTACTTGTGTGAGCTATTTTGTTTAAGTGTTCTCTATTCGGTTTCAAATTCTGCTAGTAGTATATCTACAAGCTAAAATTTAATCCCTGTATTTATGGAACAAACTTCAAGGATCAAAACAAGAACATTAAATTTTCGTTGGCTGCATGGATCTAGACCGTGTACTAAGGATTGAGCAACCTGCTCCTCTTACGGATGAAAGTTCATCTAATCAAATGAGGAACTTTGAGAAGTGGGATTGCTTAAATTGCGTGAGTCTCATGATCATTAAGTGCGGCATTCTGGAAGCCTTTAGTGGCATAGTATCTGTGGAGGTAAATGATGCCAATGAATTTCTTGCCGAAATTAAGAAACGTTTTGCGAAAAACGATAAGACTAAAACAAGCACGCTTATGCAAAGCTTGATTTCAATAAAATATAAAGGCAATGGGAAAATAAGAGAGTACATCATGTAGATGTCTCACACTGCTTCAAAACTTAAGGAACTAAAACTCGACTTGTCTAATGACTTACTCGTACATTTGGTATTGATATCGCTTCCTGCACAATATAGTTAATTTAAGGTTAGTTATAACTGTCAAAGTAGAAATGGACTCTCAATGAGCTCACTTCATAGTGTGCAAGCTTCTTGCACAATTCAGTCAATTTAAGGTCAGTTGTAACTATCAAATGGAGAAATGAACTCTAAATAAGCTCATTATATTTTGTGTGCAAGAGGAAGAAAAGTTGAAGTAGGACAGAACTAAAAGTGTTCACTTGGCAAACACCTCTAAAGATAAGAGCAAGTAAACAAATAAAGAACATAAAGTTGTTAAGGGTCCAAATCTAAAGAAACCACATAAAGACATTGAGGGTTGTTTCTTTTGCTAGAAATCTGGACATTTAAAGAAAAGATCGTACATATTACCAACTAAAGTTTTTGCTAAAATACCTTAAGAGCTTTTAACAGGCTTAAAGCTTAGTCTAAAGCATTTCCACATTTGGGGATGTCCAGCTAAGGTTAGGCCTTATAAGCCACATAAATAAATTGGACTCCAAAACTGTTAGCAGCTACTTTATTGGTTATTCTAAGCGATCAATGGGCTATAAATTTTATGATCCCACACTTAAGTTAATTTTTTGAAACGGGAAATGCAACATTTTTTGAGAATGTTGAGTTTGGGGGAGAAATAAGGTTAAGATATTGTCTTTAAGAAAGAAGTTGAGGAATGATCGGTTTCGATTCCTATTGTTGCTTTTGACAATGTGCAAGTTTTTATGCATGTCATTGATCAACAAGCATATCCGGAACCTCAATTCGACAATATTGAAGAACCTCCCATCCAAAATAAGGTGAATTTCAGAAGTACAAACTCAACAACCTCAATAACTAAAACCATTAAGGAGATCTACGAGAGAAAGGGAAAAAAATACTATTCCGGATAATTTAAATAGTATTTTTCCAAGAACGTAAGGAAATAATGGAATGGTGGAAGATGGTCCAATCAATTCCATCAGGCCATGCAAGTTTCTAACTCTCAAAAGTGGATTGATGCCATAAATAAGGAGTATAAGCATATGCAAGACAATAAAGTTTGGGATCTTGTCCCATTACCAGAAGGTGCGAAGCCCATTAGTCTTAAATGGATTTTTAAACCAATAGGGATTCGAAAGGTAATGTGGAAAGATATAAAGTTCGTCTTGTATCTAAATTCTTTACATAAAATGATGGCATTGATTATAAAGAGACTTTCCCTTTGGTTTCTACGAAAGACTCTTTCAGGAAAGTTAGGTTGTTGCATATTTTGACCTCGAGTTACATCAAATGGATACTAAGGTGGCGTTTCTCAATGGCGACATTGATGGGACGATCTATATGGTGCAATCAGTAAACTTTGTGTCAGTAGACCCAAAGCAAATGGTTTGCAAATTAAAGAAATCCATTTGTGTGCTTAAGCCAGCTTCTCATTAAGGGTAATACAAATTTCATCAAGCAATTATCTCATTTGGTCTTGAGATTGATGTTGTTGATGATTGTATGTATTACAAGTTCAGTGGGAGTAAGTGTATTTTCCTGATTTTGTATGTTGATAACATATTGCTTGTCACTAATGATATAGGCATGTCACATAAAATTATGAGATTTTTTGTCAAGGAATTTTGAGATTAAGAATCTTGGTGACATCTCTTTTGTATTAGGAATTCAGATGCACCGGGATTGTTCTCGAGGTATTCTTGGATTGTCACAAAAGGGCCATATCGATAAAGTACTTAAGAGGTTTGGCATGCAAGACAGTAAATCAGGGGACACCCCTATCGCTAAGGGAGACAGTTTAGTCTCAACTAATGCCCGAAAAGTTATCTTGAAGTTAAGGAAATGCAGAAGATCTCATATAGTTTAGCTATAGGGAATCTGATGTATACTCAAGTTTATACGCGTTCGAATATTGCGTACATTATTGGGATACTAAGGAGATATTTAAGTAACCCTGGGATGGATCATTTGGAAAGCAGCCAAACATGGGTTATAAGGTATTTAAAGAGAACAAAAGATTACATGCTCACATACAAAAAATCTGATCAGTTGGAGATCATATGGTATTATGATTCCGATTTTTGCTAGATGCCAAAACAGTAGAAGATCCATATCAGGCTACATCTATCTGCAAGTTGGAGGAGCTATTTCCGGAAGGAGTGCTTAACAAACACTTTAGCTTCTTTCACTTGGCAGCACAGTTTGTAGCAATTTTGGAGGCATCTAATTATGGAATATAGCTGCGAAATTTTGTCACTGGGCTGCATGTTCTGTACGGTATAGAAAGACCACTAAAGTTATATTGTGACAATAACTCAGCAGATTTATATTTCAGTAACAACAGGAGCCCAACTAAGTCAAAATACATTGACATTAAGTTCTGGTTGTGAAGGAAAGGGTACAGAGTAGACAGATTTCCATAGAGCATATTGGAACAAACTCCATGATTGCGGATTCGCTTACTAAGGGATTAGCACCCAAGGTCTTTCACGAGCACATTGCTCGTATGAGTGTAGTATTTCTTGAGGATATCATGATTTAGTGGGAGTTTGTATTTTGGTTGCTTTATGTTTTGGTTTTGGACACATTTGTGTATTTGGATAATTTTCTGTACAGAAATAAAGTATTCAGTTCATTCTACTCTGTTACATTTTGTTTGGTATTGATCTCACCTAAAGAATAAAGTCGGACCAATTGAAAATAGGCATGTTTGGATCACAAACCATGTAATTTTCATACTACACTCTCATGATTGATCTATGTCATTTGGTTGTATTGGTATACGTGACCATTGATGGATTTAATTACGATTAATGTAATGAAAGTCCCTTTGATCCTATATTGATATGATTGATGGACGAGATTATTTGGAAATACCATTAATAATGATAGCACATTTTTGAGCTCATAAGGTTGTACACATTTGTAAGGATACATGTATGGCCCAGTGGGAGATTGTTGGATAAAATTCAATAATGTGGGGCCAAACATGTATAAAATAAAATGAGTGCTGCTATCTTAAGGATTTAGTCAATAAAGTGATCCACTAAAGATTATTCAGGACTAATGTGTATTAAGTGTCGTGAGATTAAAGTGTAGAGACGGATTCAATGTTTTAAATTGATGAGGGGCCAATTTAATAACATTGAAACACGATAGCTGCCCTACAGCTATTTATACAGGCCATGGTCCCCAATTGAGCGTGTTTTTTCATAATTCTCTGCATCCTCATCAACAGAGGACAAAATAAGGAGAAAACTACGAATCAGTTGGAAGGCCATAACCCCGTTCGATCAAACGCAACAATGGATTCTGGTACGCTTTCGCTTCAGATTGGATCTTGATAATTACAGCATGATGTTTGTGGATTTTAGATGAACATTCATCTATATTAAATTTAATTTTAGCAGACTGTAGATCTTTTGAGGGGTAAAAGTAAAATTGTGTTGTCAATGTCGAAATTGCATATCTAGTCCCTTTATTTTCATACAATGTGCTTTTTGCTCCCAACCTTTAAAAAAGTACTTTCCAGCCAATATTGGCATAGCACGCGGTCAAATTTTAAGGAAATAATTATCTCTGCTAGTGTTATATCAACATATATCAAAAATCAAAATTTCAATTTAAACCAATATATATCAAGATCCCGTAATGACCATGTTATTTTTCGTTTGTCTAACTATTAATCATTCTCAAAAAATTAAAAATATAAAAAATCCCGAAACTAATAGAAATTAATACCAAATATTGGACTAAGAAGATCACTTATTGATTAAAGGTGAATTTTGGCAGGGCTTTTATAAAACTAAACTGTTTGTGAAACTAAAAAATTGTTCTTAATCATGTTAATTTGAATAATTTTTGGAAGGAAAATTTTAAGCGAACATTTTTTTTTTACATTATTTGGTGACATGTTTAGTTGTCATTTTTGGATTGGTTGTTGCCGAGGTGGTGGTCCACCTTGACAACAACCAATCCCGAGGTGACAACTAAACATGTCACCTAATAATGTCAAAAAAAAAATGTTCAAGTAGAACTACTCTTTTTTTGGAAACACTTTAATCTGGTTAAAAGAGTTTTTCGAGGAAAGACACAAAATATAGCTTCTTCGAAAAGTTTATCAACAAAAAACTTTCCAGACGAGACCTAACTTCTAGGAAAAAACCAACATTTTCAACAATCATGCATGAAACAGAAAAACTAAACAAATTAAACTCTTAAGAAATTCCACAATCTTGCTTACATTAAGGGGAAAATGTTGTTTAGCACCCCAATTATTATGGGAGTTTGGTGATATGTTTCTTTCAAGAATCATTTACACTTGAAGGAATAGACTTTTGGCTCCTCAACCCAACCTAACCCTAATACTTTTATCATCTTTATGTGTACTATGTATTTAATTTATTCACACAATAACAAGAAAGATAATATTAATGTCCCTATTGTTTGGTTGAACTTGGAATAATTTAGTGCCCCTCGTGTGAAACTGAAAAGGACACTAAAATTTGTTTAGTTGACCATAATACAAAGATTATGCTAGTTGTTCAAATACCGACCTCGTGAAAAATTAAACTAATATATCAAAATAAGCGAATGTATTAAGGATCCACTTGATAGAACTTTTGAAAAGTTAAAAAATATTTCGGAGACCAAGAAATTACTTTGAACACGTCACAATAATTAGATCATCGTTAACAAGATAAATAACGATAAGATCAATAATGCCTTAATTTTACAAACAACAAAATTAATAAGCATGTTTGTTTAAACTTGTTTATAAAAAAAAAAAAAAAAAATTCCTTTACATTTTCTCTAATCACTCTGAGCATAAATCTTTGTTTAGAAAATAATTAAGTCAATGAATCTCTGTTGTACTCTTATATGGATTTAGTATTTTTTTTTCCTTTACACAATAGTCTTCTATAATTTCCTGTTAAGGGAAATAGATGAAAGTGATAGTGCCATATATAATAATGTAACACAAACGCGTTTCTTTGTATATTGTTGTGTAGCATTTGGCTTTATTATACATTAATATATCACGACGCAAGAAAATTTATTTAATTTCATATCCTTGACATTAGGGGAAAAAAGGACAAGTTGAAAAATGAATATTTAAATTATTTTCAAACAAAATCTTATAAAAAACTAAAACAAAGTCGAAGTAACAAGTTGGGTTGATTTCATATCGTCCATGCTATTCTAATATCCAGTTGGATATATTTACAAAGGATTCTAGCTGTGACGACCCGAATTCTCTTCCATTCGAGTGCCACTAAAAGTGACTCATATCATATTATCGAGACTTAAATAGTAATGTAAAATTATTCAAAAGAATAATTAGAATCCCATAATTTTATTTGTGAATAAAAATAGAACATAATTTTCTTACATAAAGTTCAACATAATTATCTCATCAATCTTAACCACTTTTGCCACTTCCATGTTGACCGCTTCGAACCTTCAATTATCTGAAAATGGTAAATATCGTGGAGTGAGATTTATAAAATCCCAGTAAGTATACCAAGCATAAATTTTCTTTTGAAAGCATATGGATCATTTTCATCATAACATAGGATAGGATCGAAATACTCATAAACATAGGGAGACACAAGAATTTTACCGAACTTAAATGGCAAGAATTCTTATGTGTAGCGCTACTAAACTCCGGTCCCCTTAGCATAATCATAAACATATCATATGGAACCCATAACAATCTTGTGAGATTGATTTCATAGCAATGATCCAAACATTTTCATAAAAACATAAGATATACTTACTTGTCATAAAAACATACTTACTTTTCATAAAAACATAAGGTGTATTTACCTTTCATAAAAACATACTTACTTTTCATAAAAACATAAGATATACTTACTTGTCATAAAAACATACTTACTTTTCATAAAAACATAAGGTGTATTTACCTTTCATAAAAACATACTTATTTTTCATAAAAACATAAGATATACTTACTTGTCATAAAAACATACTTACTTTTCATAAAAACATAAGGTGTATTTACCTTTCATAAAAACATACTTACTTTTCATAAAAACATAAGATATACTTACTTGTCATAAAAACATACTTACTTTTCATAAAAACATAAGGTGTATTTACCTTTCATAAAAACATACTTACTTTTCATAAAAACATAAGATATACTTACTTGTCATAAAAACATACTTATTTTTCATAAAAATATAAGGTGTATTTACCTTTCATAAAAACATACTTACTTTTCATAAAAACATAAGGTGTATTTACCTTTCATAAAAACATACTTACTTTTCATAAAAACATAAGATATACTTACCTTTTAAAAGATTAAAATGAAGTGTAGTAGTAAATGGACCAAAACTTTCTTGACCACCTTGAATTTCTCTTACTTGTGGATTTTGTCAAGAGATTGGAAATAAGTGTATATGTGTAGAGTTGTGTGTAAAAGAGATGAGTTTAAATAGATGTATAAAGTTGGCATATTGTAAACATAATCATTCAATTCTATTAATTTTAACACATCCTTTTCTTAAAGTAAAGCACCATTCATATACTTTTCCATATTTATACAAATAATATGCTCTTCATGATTATATATAATGGAGTCTTATCAATCATTCATATACTTTTCCATATTTATACAAATATTATGCTCTTCATGATTATATATAATGGAGTCTTATCAATCATTCATATACTTTTCCATATTTATACAAATATTATGCTCTTCATGATTATATATAATGGAGTATATAAATCATTCATATACTTTTCCATATTTATACAAATATTATACTCTTCATGATTATATATAATGGAGTATATAAATCATTCATATACTTTTCCATATTTATACAAATATTATGCTCTTCATGATTACATATAATGGAGTCTTATCAATCATTCATATACTTTTCCATATTTATACAAATATTATGCTCTTCATGATTATATATAATGGAGTATATAAATCATTCATATACTTTTCCATATTTATACAAATATTATGCTCTTCATGATTACATATAATGGAACCTCTCATGCTTGCATATATTTTCTTAATTTAAATAATAAAAGTAATTTTTGTACAAATAAATATTGGGATAACATTGAATTAAGTACTTAGACTTAATATACTTTAAATCAAGAGAATGGAGATATTTTTAGAAATTCGAAATTTAATTTAAAATCGAACAATCTCGATTATTTCTTGACTTGGCTATACGAATACGTCGTGGCGTTAACTTAATAAAAATGGGTGAAATAGTAGCGACACGATTTTCTATTAAAATAATTATTAATCGCGTAAAAATTCTTGGTCGCTACAAACTTACCCCCTTAAAATAATTTCGTCCTCGAAATTAATCTTACTTGATCTTATGATTTCTGAACACTTAATCAGAATCTCTTCTTCTTCTTCTTATGTAGCATCATCGCTACCATATTTAACCCAACCATATTTAACCCACTGGACTTTGACTAAATGCATCAATTTGTTTTCTTAAGACATGGACTTTTCTATCAATAATAGACATATGTCTACTCATAAATTCTTCTGAATCAAAATGAAAATTCCCAATCGTATGTGATATTTCATCATATCTTGTAGTATTCATGTAACTTGTCATTTATCATCGTATCATGTGACCTCAAATATTCGTATTAATATCTCTAAAATTTCAATAAATCTTTACTAACATATCATACCATAATAATTTGTCATTTCTTCTTATCACCAAATATCCCAAAATAATTAAAACGATTACCTGAATATTCTCTATGTAATATACCCAAACATGTTATTCACATATCAACATAATCATCAGTTTATCTTTCCAATATTTGTAACCCAAAATTTCTGCAAAATTCAATAAACAAATATCTCCCAAATAATTAAAATTCTTAACTCAAATATCATAACATTTCCCGTAAGGTATTCCTTTCACTTGCACAAATTTATTAATCCTGATTCAATACAGTCCTTATTTCACTTTCACGTATCCCCGTATTATTTCTATACCTTGATTATTATATCAAAATATCAGTACCCAAAATCCAAGAAAATATTCCATATCTCAAATCCCGTCATCATCAAATCTTCCTTTTATCAAGAAAGTAAACGGCGCATAAACTCTTGTTCCCTCTTTTCCATTATTCTATTCCTCGCTTTCTTGCTGGAATCAATATCACGCGGATTCCCTCCGATCCTTAATGCTTTTAAATAGTTCATGCTGGGAAGAGGTTAGATCCATCAAAAACATGGATATCATTCTTACAAACATTCGCAAGTATTATTCCAGTCTTCCAATGAATGATCTGAGGAAAATTTATCGAATAAGACTCGAAAGATTGAGGTTGCTGATGGCTCATGGTGTTTCAGAAGATGTTCGCTGGTTGATCGAAGCAAAGGTTCCACTATCTGGTGAATTACCTATGACATTTCCAAAGCACATGCCTGGTTTAGGCAAAAGCACCTTCGCAAAGAAACGAAGAGCAAAAAGGCTGAATGGTTGCTACAAATGTGCTCGTTGGAACTGTGATACTCGTTGCAAAACAGTAGGATATTCTTCTACTAATCGGGATGATAAAATCAAATTCATAAAGGGTGGACTGAGTAAGGAGTCTTTGGATGATATTCGACTGACTCTTGAGACGCACCCAAGTGGTTATGTGCAACGTGAACTTCTCTCCTTATACGCTCAGTTTAACGAGGACAAAAATCGTTATAGTCTCCAAAATATAATAGCAAAAGATCCTGTTTGCCAGTCTGTTTTACAAAATGAGGCTTCTGGCAGTTCAACAATGATATAAGGTAAATCTCTTGATACACATTTAAAATATTTTGCTGTTTTCTTTCACGCGTTTTGGAAATAAAATATATTTTCCTTTCTCGAGTTTTGATAAAGCTGGAAATAAATCACCGAAAGGTGATATCTTTGGTAAAACAGTCAAAAGTTGGCCGATTTTGTCAAAAGTAAATCTTTACTTTTTCATAATCAATCAAAAACAGTAAATTTTTTCGGCTTTAAATAGCCAAACATATTTCATAGTTCAGGCATCCCAAAATCACATCTTCTTCGTAAGTTTCCTCTTCTATACTATCAAAGATGGAAGCACCAAAACTTCGACAGATCAAAACTATTTGTGTATTTTGTGGATCAAAAGTGGGGAAATGCTTCAGTTATCTAGAAGCGGCCGTAGATCTTGGAAAGAAACTGGGGGAAAAAGGTATCACTCTTGTGTATGGGGGTGGTAGCAGTGGTCTAATGGGTTGTGTTTCCCAATCTGCTCTTGCAGAGAAATCAAAAGTAATCGGTGTCATACCTGTCCCTTTGGTAGATGTTGCAGGCAAAACACGAGGGCATGAAGTTCAAACCTTATCCATCCATGAACGCATAACTTGTATGCTATATGGTTCTGATGCCTTTATAGCCCTGCCCGGAGGTTTTGGTACCTTAGAAGAAATCTTTAACATTACCTCGTGGGCTCAACTAGATCTCCATACTAAGCCTATTGGGCTTCTGAATGTTAACAATTTCTTTGATGGTTTGTTAACCTTTCTTGATTATGCTGTGGAACAGGGATTCATCTCTCCATTTTCCAGAAGGCTTCTTATTTCTGCTCCTACTATTGATGAACTACTGGATAAGCTGCAGTCATATATCTCAATACAAGATCCAGCAGGGGTTAAGATAGATTGGTCGCAAGGAAGGGGAATCAAGCGAAAATGGAGTCCGGTTAATGTAAACTTAACTTTATGAATCTTAGAATAGGTGGGGGTAGAGTACGGAGTATTCTTACTCTCGAGACACCCCTCTAATTTCCTAGGATTTTCCTTAATGTTTAAATCTTGTGTGTACCTCAAAGGTTCCAGGTGGTAGATTACGGAGTATTCTTACTCTCGAAACACACCTCTTTGAAGGTTTCTTTATTTCCTCAAAAGGTCAGAGGTGGTAGGATACGGCTACTCCGGAAACACATCTCTCAATTTGAGGAATTTCCCATGTTGCTTTCTTTTGATTTTGCGTGTTTCATGTATTTCTTTCCAATGTGACTCTTGTGTGTTCTCCTTACGAGAAAATAATAAATATCTCTGTTATCATCTACTAAATCTCGTTTGTGATGTAAATGAATTTGCATGTCTAACCTCAATTCTCTTAGTGATTGCATACCATACTATGCTCTTAATTCCAAACGATAAAATTCTAAGCAGAGTTTCCTTTGAAATTTGGACTTATTCAAACCGTAAGCATACTTCATAACTCACAATAATAAATAATTCCACATTTGATCACAACGATCTAAAAATTGACCACAATTTCATCAAACTTCAATATCATAAAAAAAATATTCCAGAAAATCAATTCATAATTCCTCAACATAGAAATTTCAAATCATAGTCGTCAATATCACAATATCACTTCCTTCAATACCTTAATTGGCTCAAAAGATTACTCATACTTATATTTATAAGTCATAAATCATATTCCCAAAATTTAATCACAAGGCCAAAGTTCATAATAAATTTCTCTTCAATATAGAGGCATAATTCACTTACTCAACATAATATCCATTACTTAATTCCCAATAACCAAATCTTTAAATCTCTAACTTCATAATGCTTCTCATAAAAGTCTCATTAAAATCATATCACTTATAATCTTAACATCTCATAAAAATTCATAAAATTGGCTCGCTATTTCTCATTAAATCTAAATGATAGATAATCTGAACATATTTCTAATCATTTCTGTTGACTTCTCATACTTAATGCCATGTCTAAAATCAATTATGCAAAGTCCATTTAAGGTTTATCATTTCTAAACTCGAGGACAACAATTATTTTGAAAATCATTCTTAAGTCATATTATTCCCATTATGCTCAACACCCGTTCTCTTTCTTTCTTTTATTTCTGAATTTTTTTTTTTTTTTTTTTTTCAGAATTGAAACTTGAAGAGTGGTACCAATAATCATCCACAGTTTTTCCTTGCTTTTAAGCAAAGGTAGTGATAAAGGGATAAATTATTGAACCGAAAATTGAAACTTGAAGAGGAAGTACTAATAACCATCCACAGTTTTTCCCTTGTTTTTACACAAAGGTAGTGATAAAGGGATAAATTATTGTACGAATTCATTATCAATTTTGTTTGTTTAATATATTATTCCATATATTTTGGGCAAAAGTTACAACCCAACTTAATTTCTAATTGAGTCAATCTTACTAAGCTTAATATGCACCAAAATTCATATAAATATCCTCTCTGTCTCATGATTCTACATTGAAAAGAATAAAAAAATTGAGTCTTCTATCAATTTATATCATACTTGACATGTATATTATGTGTAACACATAAAGATTCATAACATATGAAGATTTCATACTTAACATGTCTTAATAAAATCGTAAATGACTTGCAAAGCATATAACATACCTGGTTCGAGGAGTCAATACGTGGAGAGTGACATAGTAGAGTGATGAGTTAAAATATTTCATATAATCTTATTTTCCTTTAATCAACAATAATTTAATGTGGTTGTATCCAAATCAACATTTTCTTGAATCATAATTCCTAATTAATCACAGTCTTCAAAACAAATCCAATATCGATATAGTAATTATCTCCCCATCAATAATTAATAACTTAACCCAAATAAAATTTATCGTCAAATCTTATTTTTCCTTTAGTCCCCGAACTTCTAGAAATTTATCAAAGACATCAATATAAACATCATATCACTAACTAATTATATTCCATAAAATTTTCAGGACATTACAAACTCCCTTGCTTAAAATGAATTTTGTCCTTGAAATTCGCACATCAAATTTCATCATGCTTTTCAAAATCATAACCATACTTGACATGTGAAAATTCAACTTTTTTTTTATAATGAATAGTGATTTCGTTCACTGTTCATCATGAATAGCACGTCGTTTTACTGTTCACGTGAATAGTGATTTTTTTTTTTTTTTTTTTTTTAAAGAAATAAAATTTCAAAAATCTACAGAATCGTTTTTAAAACTCTTTTCTCTGATACCAACTGTGACGACCCGAATTCTCTTCCATTCGAGTGCCACTAAAAGTGACTCATATCATATTATCGAGACTTAAATAGTAATGTAAAATTATTCAAAAGAATAATTAGAATCCCATAATTTTATTTGTGAATAAAAATAGAACATAATTTTCTTACATAAAGTTCAACATAATTATCTCATCAATCTTAACCACTTTTGCCACTTCCATGTTGACCGCTTCGAACCTTCAATTATCTGAAAATGGTAAATATCGTGGAGTGAGATTTATAAAATCCCAGTAAGTATACCAAGCATAAATTTTCTTTTGAAAGCATATGGATCATTTTCATCATAACATATGATATGATCGAAATACTCATAAACATAGGGAGACACAAGAATTTTACCGAACTTAAATGGCAAGAATTCTTATGTGTAGCGCTACTAAACTCCGGTCCCCTTAGCATAATCATAAACATATCATATGGAACCCATAACAATCTTGTGAGATTGATTTCATAGCAATGATCCAAACATTTTCATAAAAACATAAGATATACTTACTTGTCATAAAAACATACTTACTTTTCATAAAAACATAAGGTGTATTTACCTTTCATAAAAACATACTTACTTTTCATAAAAACATAAGATATACTTACTTGTCATAAAAATATACTTACTTTTCATAAAAACATAAGGTGTATTTACCTTTCATAAAAACATACTTACTTTTCATAAAAACATAAGATATACTTACTTGTCATAAAAACATACTTACTTTTCATAAAAACATAAGGTGTATTTACCTTTCATAAAAACATACTTACTTTTCATAAAAACATAAGATATACTTACTTGTCATAAAAACATACTTACTTTTCATAAAAACATAAGGTGTATTTACCTTTCATAAAAACATACTTACTTTTCATAAAAACATAAGGTGTATTTACCTTTCATAAAAACATACTTACTTTTCATAAAAACATAAGATATACTTACCTTTTAAAAGATTAAAATGAAGTGTAGTAGTAAATGGACCAAAACTTTCTTGACCACCTTGAATTTCTCTTACTTGTGGATTTTGTCAAGAGATTGGAAATAAGTGTATATGTGTAGAGTTGTGTGTAAAAGAGATGGGTTTAAATAGATGTATAAAGTTGGCATATTGTAAACATAATCATTCAATTCTATTAATTTTAACACATCCTTTTCTTAAAGTAAAGCACCATTCATATACTTTTCCATATTTATACAAATAATATGCTCTTCATGATTATATATAATGGAGTCTTATCAATCATTCATATACTTTTCCATATTTATACAAATATTATGCTCTTCATGATTATATATAATGGAGTCTTATCAATCATTCATATACTTTTCCATATTTATACAAATATTATGCTCTTCATGATTATATATAATGGAGTATATAAATCATTCATATACTTTTCCATATTTATACAAATATTATGCTCTTCATGATTATATATAATGGAGTATATAAATCATTCATATACTTTTCCATATTTATACAAATATTATGCTCTTCATGATTACATATAATGGAGTCTTATCAATCATTCATATACTTTTCCATATTTATACAAATATTATGCTCTTCATGATTATATATAATGGAGTATATAAATCATTCATATACTTTTCCATATTTATACAAATATTATGCTCTTCATGATTACATATAATGGAACCTCTCATGCTTGCATATATTTTCTTAATTTAAATAATAAAAGTAATTTTTGTACAAATAAATATTGGGATAACATTGAATTAAGTACTTAGACTTAATATACTTTAAATCAAGAGAATGGAGATATTTTTAGAAATTCGGAATTTAATTTAAAATCGAACGATCTCGATTATTTCTTGACTTGGCTATACGAATACGTCGTGGCGTTAACTTAATAAAAATGGGTGAAATAGTAGCGACACGATTTTCTATTAAAATAATTATTAATCGCGTAAAAATTCTTGGTCGCTACACTAGCCCCCAGTTTTTGTATAGTTTTTATGATTTTTTGAAGAATATTTAAAATTGTTAATTTGAAAAGTCAAAAATTGTAGGTTTAATCGAGAATGAATGGTCGAGATTGAGTGTTTTAAAACTTTGGTTCCAAAAACTAGCTAGGGCTCAAAAAGGGACTTAATTATATAATATAAAATAAGTCACCACGAGAAAATTGACCATTTAAAATGATGTTTCGTCAATAACTCTAGTGATCTTTTCAATGACAAATTGCCTCATCTTTTATCTAGTGAGTATTGGACATACACTTAATAATTCATGGCAATTTGATGTAGATCGAATCTAACACACAACGATACTCAAACTTACGGGTTGCGCCCAAGAAAGAAATCGTTTTTCTTATTTCATAAGCAATCAAGAAAACCCTACAATATGTTTAAGCGTCTTAAATAAGAGAAAATGAATCACTTAATGGGGTCAACAGTCACTTAATGGGCTGGGCTTACAAATGGAATAAACAAATACTTGAAAATAAGAAATTGGAAAACTTAAAATGTAGTTTTGACTTGGGAAACGAGTTCTAATGCCCAAAATTCAACATACATCATAACAAAATGGTGAGTTCAATGGGAATCGTCGAGAGCTTTTCGAAAAGTACTTATAAGTCCAAAACGGACGCCGTATGCAAAAGTTATGACAATTTCTTTGAAGACAGACTATCGAAGCGTTCCATGTATGCAAGAGCTTGTTCTTCCGCATTAGACACACATACCTCATCACAATTGCTAAAATTAGCTCATGTTTCGCCTCCATTTCTTATAATTAAATTTTTTTTTTCCTCTTTAGGCCCTGTTTAGCCCCATTTTTTTAAGTTAAATTTATTCAATATTCAATTTCAATCATTCATCTTAATCAAGTCTTCATTTTTAAATCATATTCTCCCAAAAATACTATTTAAAATCACATTATTCATTATCCACAAGAAAAAGGGGGTCAAACTCACGCTTAATCATAAATTTCACTGGATCCACACATTTTATCAATTTTTCAAGCATACAATTTTTCATCAACTTTTATTAAAAACTACAAATAAAAATGTGATTTTTAGCAAAATCAAATCAGGGTTTAATTTTTTCTAAATATTCATTAATTAAGCACAGAACTCACAACATGTGAGGACTACACATTTTCTATAGAAATTATGAATATTTTGGCAGAAATTTGCTGACTTTTTTCAATATAAGTAAGTAAAGATCTGCAACTTACAAATATTTAGGATATAATTTACATAGCTAAACTTACAAATATTTAGGATATAATTTACATAGCTAAACTTAGGAACCCCAATCATATATAATATATAAATACCCTAGTCTTAAATGTATTTAACAGTTTGCAATTTGCAGACAGAAACTAGGGTTGAAGTTCTAGAAATCCCAGATCTCAAAAGTCAATAGTAATTCCACATTGAAGGATGCTGCGATCCAACTTCAGACAAGTAACTTTCCGAACTTCCTTCCCCGAAGCTCGGCGGCGACCCCTTCGCCGTGGAAACATGCTTCAAAACATCAGTCACCACCATTTTATCATAAGGAGTGTGTGAAATATTATGCACTCCAAGATGATCTGGAAAAGTTGGCATGATTTTAGTGGAGAAATCTTGATCCATGTGGGTGAGGTTTGAGAAATTAGGGTTTGGGGTTAAACTGGAGAAGCAGGACACTTGCTCATCAATTTGATCAAAGGTGATGTAGGGTTCCATTAATGGTGGAAGAGACCAAGAATTTGTCTTATGAGTATGATCAAATTCGTAACTAATATTGCTTCTAAATTCTTGTTTGGCACAAACTTCTGATTTGTCTTTGTTGAAGACTTTGCATAACACCCAATCCACCTGAATAATAATAAATTGCAGAAATAAATAATCAATAATTCATGCTCGTATATTTCGATAAAATTGATGAAATGTACGGTTGAAAAATTGATAAAAATTGTCAGTGCCATGAAACTTGTGGTTAAAAATGAATTTTAAAAAGTTGGATGGAACAAAGTTGTGGGTCCCATCATCTTAAAATTAATTTCCACCATATATAATTTAGACAAGTTGAATTTGAGACGAAGATAGATTACGAAACTAACATGTAACATTTAAGCTATGTTTGACGTCCATTTTAGAGTGATTTTTTGAATAGTAATTTTTTGAAAAATTTGTGATTGAGTACCGTTTGGTGAGGATTAAAATTATAGTTTTAATAAATTTTGATAAAAGTTGATGAATTGTATGTGCAATTGAAAATATGAAGGGTCCATGAAATGTGTGATTGAAATTAAGTATATATATTGATTTAAATTAAAATCTTGACTTTAATTCAATAATTACCAAACAGGATTTGAAATGTAGGGAAAACTTTTGAGTTTACGTGTATTTTTATTATGTGAATGTGTGATTGAAAATGAATATAAGAAAAAATAAAATAAAATTAAGAGAATAAAAAAGGGCTAAACTATTAAAGAGTGAGGTAATAAGTTAGATTATAGATACCATACCATGATAGGAGAAATTAGTTTAGGAGGGGCAAGGGGTCCTTCGAGGCGAAATTCGTGCATGACCCAACTCGTCTTTCTTCCTTTAGGTGCTCGACCCTCGTAGAATACCAAAGTCTTTCTCATCCCAACTAAAGTACTCTTTCGAAATATTGCTCTATCCTTTCCCGTGGCCTTCCAATATCCGGAAATTGTAGCTCGATTTGTTCGTAATCCAGATGCATATTTTCTGTCACGTTGGCTATAGAAGTAGAAATCCTTGCCTCCGACGCATGCATCTTCTGTAAAATGGAATTCGAATACTTAGATGCTAGCTATATATTATTAATTACTAATTACACGAGTTCTTGATCAATGCATAATCGAGAAGTCAAATTCATTCCTTAAAGTTGTGACATTTATGTGTAACTTTCTGTTTGGTAAACCGCTCATAAACGGTTGTTTATAAATGGCGTACTGAAAAATTCATTCCTTAAAACGTTATCATGCGATCGTTTATAAACAAAATTTATACACAAATTTTACCAAACAGAGGCTAAGAGGAGACGAAAAGTTGACTCACATTTTTCTATAGTTAGCTTGATGAAAAATGAATTCAATAATTCGCTAACTACAATTTTTCTTTTACTACGTAATAACTAATGAAGATTTAGAAGATCGTGAAAAAGATAATAAAAGTGATTTAAGGGGAAGGGCAGGATTTGATGATGTCAAATTGGATAGCGAGATGACGCTAGCAGTGTGATGAGGACCTATTGGAGACAAACACGTGGACAACAGTCCAAAACCCCCCGAGGTGACTCACCCACGATATATAGCTGAGTTTGTGTCCAATAATTATGTATGGGCAAAACTGTCGGAATCTTCAATAGTCCATTGCATAATTGAGAGCCACTAATAAGATGGTAATAATAGGAATTCGGAAAATGATAGGTAATTAAAGTTCTAGAAATTCATGATTTTCAACAATATTGAAAAAAAGAAATAAATTATTCAAAAAAATATAAATAAGAAAGCGACGACGAAGGACTAGGACTTCTCATATATATAATTGTAATAGGTCCTAATTCAAAAGACATGGTATAAATTGGATAATGTGTATAGAATACAAAAGAGAAGTACGTGAGATATTTGTCTACCATAATGTTCGATTTAACATTATATATATATATATATATATATATATATTTATTAACTGTAAATACACGTACGTGTGTAGTTGAGATTAGGTGCAAGGTGTCCATACGTGATATGACTTTCGATGGGTTATAATTGAATTATTTTCTCATATATTTTTGTTAGGACAAAGAATTAATGTCAATTTCTTCAAAAGGTGGATGAATGGGAATGTGCAAGAGATGGTTGAAAAGTATCTAATAAGTAGACATATATGAAATAAATACATGAACAAGGCGAAATTTTTATGCACAAGCACATGAAGATTTTTTATTTTCTACATTTTTGTATATTATTGTATCTGTCCTGTAAGAAGAAAAATGGAAAAGGGTGTAAAAAGTCTTCCATTTTTAATCCATGCACATGCAAAGAATTATAATCATCGATGTATAATTATCAGGGCGACGGGATTTTTACTTACCTCAGTCAATTTCATGTAAAAGTTCTTATAACTATAGAAACTACTTTCAGAAAATTATCTAAACGAGTTTAAAAGTAATTTCTTAATCTCGAAAATAATTTTTGGCTCTTGTCAAAGGAGCCTTTAGTATACATGATTATTTTCAAGATAGATAGCTTTCAGTTCATATATATATATATATATATATATATATATATATATATATATTTCTAGCTAGTTTCTAGAAATTAAAATGATAAATGTTAAAAAGAAAAAATGAAATCTTTGAAGCGGTAGAAATAATTTGCTTATGTATGACAAAAAGTATGAAAAATCTATAGGCCTTAACAAATTTAATTAAGATCGCAATTTTTTATTCATAAAAACAATCCCAAGATGAGAAATGGCTAAAATACAAAACAAATAGTTAGTCAAAACTTTCTATTATTAGATTATTCCAATTTGCATTTTGAAAGACTTCACCAATATACAGTCCTGATTAGCATCAAATTCCTCGATCGCCATAGAACTGCACGATGAATAAGGGCAATTTTTTACATGCTCGACTCGACTTGACAGATAATAGGAGAACGGTAGAATATATACTAACCGGGAATGTCCCAAGGCTCACACTTGTTGAGGTCAACTTCGATCAGTAGAGGAGGCTGGCCATGTCCAGCGGCGGCGGCACCACCACCGCCGCCTGTGGCCACCCATTTTATCAAGTAATCACATATGAGTTCATCATCTCTTGGATGGAACCTAAACCCCGCTGGCAGCTTTGCCTCCACCATTCTCAAACTGCTCATCTTTTTTTCTAGAGAGAGGATAGATCAGAGATAAGGTTAGGGTAGTTGAATACAAGAATAAATGAAGCTCCTTATGAGAAAGCTAAATTATTTATATATACTACAAAATACTTTTTGCTGTTTTTGAAAAAATAAATAAATTATTGTAAAGTTCAAGTCAACAACCAATTTTTCATCAAAGTTTGGGGGAGTAATACAATCCATATATTTATATATAAAAAAGTAAATTACATTGATATTATATTAATTGGACCGTTCGGTAAATTATTAGGCACAATTGAATTAAGAAAAAAATTAACATTAATTATTTAACAAAAATGCTAGACGTACAAACAGATCTTACAAACAACATATTAACAGATCTATAAAATAATGAAAATGACCTTAAGTTTTGCTAATATTACAAAATTACCTGTCTTTGCACTAAATATTACTCACCGTTCACATTTCCATTTAGACTTATCTCACGAGGTGAGAGAGGCAACAATTAATGCATTCCTTTGGCGATTCCAATGATAATCGATGAGGTCGAGTGCGACGACGTTGTAAGATACACCATATTTTTGTTCCGGAGTACTCTGCGAATATTGTTTGTTGATGATCGTGACTTCAAAGAACTGCTTGTCGAAATATTTCTTTGGCCTTTTCGAGCATGTTGTAAATGTGACATATTTTATCAATCCGTCTACACCCTTCCTCGAATTTCTTTCTCTCACGGAAAACCCACACAGAAAGCATAGCGTTTGTAAAACTCAAGCACTTCGTTCTCATCAATAAAATTCATCCCAAAGGTTGACACAATCTCATTGCATTCTTCTCCCGTGAACTCCTCGTTCGCCTCAACGCACAATTCTCCTAATATCTCAGTATTCTTCAATGTGTCATCATCCTCAAGTATGTTGTTAACAAACAATTCCTCATCATCAGAATGCATTTTTAAAATTCCTACAACAAAATTTTTGAGTTTCTATTAGTGATGATGGTTTAGATAACTTCTACAAAAACGTAGGCTTCAAATAGGTGATGAACCGAAAATTGACTTTCATTTCTGAATATACCAGCTACATGTATGCCTAGAATGATTTTTCGTGGTGGCTGAATTCATATATCTTGGTGAACATGATATACAACCATAGTATAACCAATTATGTACTAAGTGCAAGTTAATTAGTAGGGCTTTTGAAAGATCTAAAAATACTTTTAATTAATATATATATATATATATATATATATATATATATATAGAGGTGTTTAGTTGTGATTAAGAAAGTGCTTTTTGACTAAATAAATAGTTTTTTTAAGTTGTTTTAACGAAACTCAAATCTGTAACTTCTCAAAAAAGCACTTTTACAAAAAGTTGAAAATATTATATTTTATTAATTAAGAAAATATTATTCTATTGAAAATATCTATTTCTTTCATAAACCCTGAAATCATCTTCTTTCATATCTCGATATCAACTTCTCATTCTTGGCTTCTCTCTATCTGCGCATCGAAAGGTAAGCTTCAACAATTTCTTTGCCACACACACTCGCTGCCTGGGCATAAAAGTTTTTAGCATTTGCATATTATGTGTATAATAAAAACCAGTAAATTATTTATATAATTAAAGATTACATATTATGTGTATAGTATAATTTAAACAAGTAAATTTTATAGGTTAAAATAATTGCACCATTATATTAACTAAAACAATAATTTAGGACATTAATTTATAGGTTATTATATAATCTTATTTAATATCTAATTTATACAAAACCACTTTCAAAATTGTGCTACCAAACCGTCAATTTAATATTAAAAGTACTTTTTGAATTTACAATCAAACAGTCAACTGTATTTTGTTAAAAACACTTTTAAAAAAAACTCTATTCACAACAACTATGTCAAACGGACTCTAAGATCTAAGGTCAAGATTTGCAAGAATGTATTCAGTAAAAAATTACCTCAGTTCACATGCATTGTAGAAGAACAACCGATGTGCAGTCTGAAATCGATGATTAATGGGTGGGTAGCTTGTAGTGATGGCAACGGGTGGGTTCAAGTCGAGTACCTTGACCCGTGCCTTGCGACCCCACCCCGAATGGTTTAGGGTAAACTCCGTTGCCCCGTTCAATTTTTTTTTTAGTTTCTTTCCCAATATATTTTTTAATTAATTAGTCGGGGCGGGGTGGCCAAAACCCGTCCCGTGATTCACTCGAGTCGCTTGAACCAACCCCTAAACCCTCCTTGTCGACTTGCATTTTTTCATCAAAGAGGTTTCAAATGAAGAAGAAAGGAGAGCGTTTTCGCAGACCTATTATGCTTTGTGTACTTCTATCTCGAAAATATCATGGAACTCTGAAATGACCATGAACTCGTTAAAAGTGAAATTGATGTGACTAATTTCCCGTGAGATATCCACTAGTATGTTGTTGTAAGTGTTGTTTGTACGGCTACCACTACCCAATCTTTAATTGTCGCGTGTCTAATACTTAATTAGTATATTTGATAATAGTTAATGAGATGTATGATTGAAAAGTTTATAGTTTCAATAAAATGTGTGATTAAAATATTGTTGACTTTAATTTGAGATTAAAATTAAATTTTAATCGAAACCAAAGAGAGTATATAACAAACTTCTTGAATTAAATTCTTCTTCAACTATAGGCATAGCCATTGATTTTCGGTTAAGCAGCTTATAAGTGAACATAATATATTCAGGAAGGTAAGTGTCTTCATCATATCATTCATTCCATTACGCTACCACCAAAAATTGTGTACTTGTGCCCACAGAAAAAGTGGTTGTACTTATCGGTGATTAGGTTTGAATATATATTTGATATTTGATGAATACTAATATTAATGAGAAGAAGATAGTCATCCCACTCAAGTAATTTCAAATAATATTTTTTTCTTGTTTAAAATTAAAAATATTTTGTGAGAGCTAGAAAATTAATTTTAGGGCTTATTTCACCTGGGTTTTAAAAAGCCAAAAGCTATTTATAAGACTTAAAATAATTTTTTGAAAGTACTTTATTTGGATAAAAGAATTCCAAAATGAATTGTTATATACAACAGCTTTCTCGATAAGCTCTTTTACAAGAAGTTAGAAGTCCTGCCGAAATAGCACTTGAGCATTTTGATGATATTCTTTAATAACTGCAATCTTGTCCAAG
This sequence comes from Ligustrum vulgare, assembly GCA_963555705.1. Lineage (NCBI taxonomy): Eukaryota > Viridiplantae > Streptophyta > Magnoliopsida > Lamiales > Oleaceae > Ligustrum > Ligustrum vulgare. Next base: position 66,320,272 of record OY743171.1, on the reverse strand, counting down.
CACGTTGAATAGTGGAACCATTTCTCTTAACTGGGACGACGACGTTTCGAGTTATCTTGTCCTAAACAGTCACAATATTCATCTCAAAATTTTCCGTCAGTCAGTTACCAGCCACTCAAAAAATACATCCAAGAGTTTAGAACTGTGCTAAAGGACAAAACGTATTCAATGATGGACACGTGTCCCCTCCATCGAGCTATTGTAATCTTGATCCCATTTTGTGGTCTAAACTTTAGGTACGAGGTACAAACTTCAAATGTGTAGTAATATGAATATCACTGGTTTAGATTGGAAGTAGTGTTTGTTCACTATTCCAACAGTTGTTCATCGATGGAAAATCGTTCATAATATCTAGTTCAAGGAAGAATTTGATTGCAAATATAAAATTTGGGTCAAAATAAAATAAATATATAACGGGAAATTGAATTATAAAAAACTTATTTTTCATGAAAAATAAATCAAAGAAGAAATTGACATTTAAAATGTGGAAAACGAATTATCAACTAAAATCGTGAAAAATAATTTCCTGTTTTCAAAGAAAATAACAAAAATCGAAATAAGATGGAAAATAAATTTCCCTCAACAAAAATGCAATCAAATGAATCAAACATGGAATTGTATGAAAAACATTTTTTCATTCCCATTGGATTCCATCCAATAAACGGATCCTTAAAGAAGGAAACTACTTTTAACGGGAATTTTGTTTTCCGTTCAATGATCATTTTTGGACAAAACGATCGAAAATGATTTTTTATGATAATTTTTCGTCAGTATATGAAGATTTTTATAGTGACAATTATCATGAATAGACATTTAAAACAAGAAGTTGTAATTATGTCAACTTTCTTAGTCTTCATTTACAATGTCAAATTGTAAATTTGTCGACTTTCTGAATTTCCATTAAACTATGACGAACAAGTACCAATTGATTGTTATTTTACACTAAGTGGATTTGTCTTAACCCAATATAAGAATTTGAAACCAAGTCAGAATTATTAGGTGAAAATATGAATTAACTAAAGAAACAAAAGAATTTTTCTCCGGCATCTTAGCATCTATTAAGGGGAAAAATTTCCAATACTGCTAGAGTACCGTAACTCGGTGGTACTGAAAATTTTTCCCTATTAAGGGTGGTGGGCATGGCCGCATGGGCCTAATTAGGTGAAATTCTAAACAAAAGCCGAATCGACCAATCCATGAAATCAATCCAGGTTAATTTGAGTTATCGAATTAATGGATATTTTACGCCATAAAAAGTCATTTTTTGTTAAAAAAAAATAATAATAAAGTGCCTATACCGAGGTTTTTAGTGGGGTCAAAGCCAATCGAATCGACCCAGCCTCCACATGAAATTGACCCGAGTCAATTTTGATCGATTAATAATCAATTCTGTCTAGATTCAGATATTTAATAGCCAAATTTATGATATCGAGCTATTTAACATTTTTAATTTGGGTAAGCCTCCGTTTGCATTTATAAATAAATTTACAAATAACACATTTTTTTCAACCAATTTTTAATTGCACACATTTTTTAAATAACTTTTTAATCATATATTTTACATCGGAAACATTTCATTCTTTGTATATATAAATAAAAAACTTGCTGTAATCAATTCCCCCCCCCCCCCCCCCCCCCGGCGGGTGATTTAAAAATTAGTTCCAAACTGGTGCAACCACAGAAGTCCATCAGGCCCGATAAATTCTTGGAGAGAATTGGTACAGCCATTAGTCCCGAGGGGTAGATATATTAACGTTTGAACATGGCTCGAATTTAGTGGGCTTCTTTCTGGACCACTCTTTGGGCATGTCCACAAAATAATCTTATCTCAATATCTTAATCTTCTATCTTCTATCTATATCTATATCTATATCTATACTACCTCTAAAAGGTCCTTGAGGTGAGAAACTTTGATGAGATTCGAAGCGCGGAAGAAACGTCGAAAAGTTTCGAACTCAGGTTATGGTTGGACGGATGAATTATGGCCCGATATTTAAGACGCGATGGCTTGACGATGCGGAATAAAGAATCACGACTTTCGAAACACCAAAAGGATTTGTCCAATCTCCCTGATGAGTCTCTGATTTGAACGCCACAAATATTCTCAAGAAATATTTGATAAGTTCGGTATTAGAACCCCAAAAGAAATATTCTTGATAAGTTCGAAAAATATAGGAATTCACCTATAACTTTTATTGAATACTCAATAAAAACTGTTTATATCAAAATCGAAGTCTTATCACAATGAATGGAAAATGCGTATAAATAAGCAAAATAAAACCCTAGTCGCTAATTTACTCAAAATAGAATTCTAATTAGACTAAAATTCTAAAATAGGCAAACAAATAATTAAAAAACGGAAAAATAATCAAAATCCCCGAAAATTCGAAAAATTAGATTTACGGCCGTGATGAACTCGTTTACGACCGTAAATGACTTTCTGTTTAAAACTTATGGCCGTGACCATATTCTTTACGGCCGTAATGAAGGTTCTGCTCAAATTTGCGATAACTGTGTTACGGCCGTAATTCCAAATGTTACGGCCGTAAAAGGCCTGCTGCTTAATTTTCTGGTTCTTTTCGACACAGTTTGATCTTCAAAGTTCGTCGAACCTGTTGAATTCTTGTTTTTGCTTGAATATTTAAATTTTACCGTCAAGCCTGCTATGACTCCGATTGTCGAAGGTTTGGAACACATCATACCCTCCTTCTTTAGGATGATTCGTCCCGAATCATAGCTTTGTTCCTATTGTTTCACTTCACCTCCTGGATCAAACGGAAAATTATTGCTTCCATACCATGAGTTCAATAAATTATGCTCATTTGATGGGAAAACATGAAAGATATGGAGCTTGAACTTCCTTTGCCATTTGCAGTGTGGTTGAAGCTTCCAAACATAATTAACCTGCAAAAAAGATTTAAACAAAATGGGGAGGGACATGTTAGCTTCATGAGGTACAAGGTATGGATCATTGTATTCATGATAAACCACCACCAACTCCACTTCTTGAACCACGAGGCTCTTCTCTTCGCCTCTTTTCTCTTTTGCAACTTCTTGTTCAAATTTTTCATCTTCAAACTCAACCACATTTCCTAACTCCACATTTTTATCACCATGCTCGTACACTACCTTATCACTACCCAAATGTGGATTTTTCAATTCAAAGTTCAAATGTTGAACTTCTACCTCAACCCCCAATTCATTCCTCTTATCATCAACAATTTCATTCTTAATCACTTCCTCGCTACCCAACTTCACATTTTCCTCATCAAATTTTGGAGTTTGATTATCCGTTTTTAATTTAAACTCCCCCTCCTTCTTTTCAATGCCCTTATCCCCACGACGCCTCCTATTACACCACCTTTCACTCTCCCTCATTACCATTCGTGAATCTTCTAGTGCATCCTCTAATGTCAACCCATATAGTACGCATGTGTTTCCCTTTCTTAAGGAATTTGTATATGTGCATACTCTTATCATAAACAACCTCCCTCCTACGCCTCCAAGGTTTTCCCAGTAAAATATGACAAGATTTCAATGGCACTACATCACATCATACATCATCACTATACATTTCCTGGGTGATAGGCACTATAACTTGTTTGGTTACTTTGAAATTCCCAAACTCCCTCATCCACGTCATCCTATAAGGTTTATAGTGTGGTTCTATGAGTAATCCTAATTTTTCAACCACGGTGCTACTAACGAAATTAGTAAAGCACTTTCCATCAATCGCCAAACTGCACCCCTTATGATCCACATAACATCTAGTTTGAAATAAACAGCCCGGATCATAATCCATTTCTTATATGGCGTTAAAAAAAATTCAAAAATGAAGAGGATTTAGACATCAAATAGCAAGAACGACTTTTATTGACTTGGAAGGAAATGAATATCAAGAATTTTAAAGAAACTCAAGAAAGTGGTTCTTGAATTTGGAATAACTCTTTTTTTTTTTGAATAATGAATTTTCGGAATTAAATAATAATAAAAAAATATTTTTTTTAAATAAATCCAAAAATTCGACACGAACACAACAAAACAAACGGGACAGGATTTGGATTAGAATCGAATAAAATAAACAAGATTGAATTTTTGTTGAATTTTTATATGGATCAATCTGGAAAAAAATTTACTGGCACGAAGAACACTCAAGAAAAGAAAGACTCAACAACAAGATATGGATAATTCTTATGACAGACTCGATGATAAACATAAGAATTAAACTGGATAGAATAAAAAACTTGAATTCAGAGTCCAGCTCTGATACCAGATGATGAAATTCGAAGCGCGGAAGAAATGTCGAAAAGTTCCGAACTCAGGTTGTGGTTGGACGGATGAATCATGACCCGATATTCAAGACGCGATGGCTCGACGATGCGGAATAAAGAACCACGACTTTCGAAACGCCACAAGGATTTACCCAATCTCCCTGATGAGTCTCTGATTTGAACGCCACAAATATTCTAAAGAAATATTTGATAAGTTCGGTATTTGAACGCCACAAGAAATATTCTTGATAAGTTCGAAAAATATAAGAATTCACCTATAACTTTTATTGAATCCTCAATAAAAACTGTTTATATCAAAATCGAATTCTTATTACAATGAATGGAAAAAACGTATAAATAAGTAAAATAAAATCCTAGTCGCTAATTTACTCAAAATAGAATTCTAATTAAACTAAAATTCTAAAATAGGCAAACAAATAATTAAAAAACGGAAAAATAATCAAAATCCCAGAAAATTCGGAAAATTAGATTTACGGCCGTGATGAACTCATTTACGGCCGTAAATGACTTTCTGTTTAAGACTTATGGCCGTGACCATATTCTTTACGGCCGTAATGAAGGTTCTGCTCAAATTTTCGATAACTGTGTTACGGCCGTAAAAGTCCTGCTGCTTAATTTTCTGGTTCTTTTCGACACGGTTTGATCTTCAAAGCTCGTCGAACCTATTGAATTCTTATTTTGGCTTGAATATTTAAATTTTCCCGTCAAGCCTGCTATGACTCCGATTGTCGAGGGTCCGGAACACATCATACCCTCCTTTTTTAGGATGATTCGTCTCGAATCATAGCTTTGTTCGTATTTTTGAACCATGCTCCAAGATGAATGATCTCTTGTTACTTTTGATTTATATGTAGAAATTTTCAATTTTCAGTAACTTGTTACTTGTGCTGTGATCCTTTCTTTTTCTTAGTGTGCATCAAGCATATGAGACATTGAGAATACCTAAGAGACGAAACTTAAAGCAGGGAGAGAAGTTAATGTGGAGCCACTGGTTTCCCTTTAAACCACTGTGAGGCAAGATTTGGTGAACCAACTTTGTATCATGTTATGCCCCTTTCATTGTAATTAAAATTTAATAAAATTGTAAGAAAATTTTATACTTTCAACTACATTAAGTACATTTTCTTAATTTGTGTGAGAAAAAACAATTCTATCTTTATGATATATATGTATGTATATATGCATACACATAGATTTTAATTACATGATTGACTAATTAAATTTAACATGTATATATGTCAATTAATATTCATTTTATTGTCTATATCAAAAAATTTAGTTGACAACATGTACCTTGAGAATGCTATTGAACAAAGTATGGCAGTAATCACTAAAAAAAAAATGGGATTAATGAGTTACCTAAAGGAGGCAAACCTATTTTTTCCTTCTTGTGCACATAAAATCACAGCTGTCATAATTTAGTTTTTACATTGCATTCGTAGGCCCCCTTCTCCCACGTGTCCAAATCTACACCCTCACCACCAATGTGGAATATATTTTTTTTAAAAAAAAAAAATCCAAAATAATGAACTTCTTTATGTAACCACAAAAAGATAAATTGCAATTAATTCTCCTTAATAGCCTTAATTAATTAAAATGAAAAAAAAAATTGTATCATTACCTTGTTTATCCATTAACGGACTCCATTTACTCATTGTTACTTCATCCCCTTAAATTCCATCCCGTCCACTCTCCGCCATCCATCCCTCCCTCCCTGTGGTTGTGTATATCTGTGAACTCTCTTTCTATATATCTATGAAATATCTCTTTCTGCAAAGCAAAATATATTGTTCTTGGTGAATTGTGGGATGGCTGTAGAAGTGAGGTATTTGGTTAGAGTAATAGATGGTGGTGGTGATATGAATGATCAATCAGGTGGTGGTAATGGAAAATAATCGTTGGTGCTTCCCTCCCTTAGCCGATCATCGCCGCTTGACACCGCTTCCCCATGGTAAGCCCATCCCTTCCTTCTCCAAATTCACACACAGAGAGTCCGCATAGCACACGCACAACACACACGACGTGCACACATACACTGATTCACGCTCAAGACCTTATTCACATATGAATATGTACATGTTTATTTCATGTATGTATGTATATTAAATTATTTTCAGCATTTTGCAATGTATAAGAACTATTTCAGATTTAAATCTAAGTTAGATTTCGAGTCGTAACTATTAAATTGGATATTGGGGAATGTTTCTACATGTAAGTTTATATGCATATATATAAATTACAATTTTTAAATAATGTAGATTCATTTCAGATTTTTGAAATATAAGAACGTGATTGTTTTCAGTAGATTTTACGGCAAATTGACAAACTTAATTGAAACTTTTTAGATTACACGTCTGGGTTACATTATAAGTCACATTGAAGTTTTGATGTCATAAGCATGCATCACATAATTGAAATTAACTTGATGATCCCTTTAATTCCCCAATGTTCTAGGTAATGAAAGTTGATGATTTGAGGAGAGCGCTTGGGGCACGCTCAGACAATACTGCAGTTCGTTCTCATTTAAAATTGAATTAAAGAGTTTTTAAGTTTTCATTGATTTTTTTTTATTAGTTTATTCTTTAAATTGTTTTGTTTGGATTTAGTTTAAATAAGATATAGTATTTCTATTGGTGATTAGTTTATTTTATGTTTCATAAGTTGAAAAACTATTGACTTTAACTTGTTATTGTTGAGAAGTTAGTTTAGGGATTGACGTTGAAGCAATTTTGGTGATGTTGGATGTTGTTGAGTTATTACTAATGATTTAATTTTTTTTTTTTTTTAGTGGTTATGATGTCTCTCTCTATAGGTTGTCTAAGTCCAATTTATAGGGGATATTCTACCAAAATTTTCCTAAAATATTACAATAGAAAATGATCATCTTAATATAAAAAATGATTTATTTTCATGTTAAAGTAAAAGAGAATAGCTTATTATGAAACGCTACTTCGTAGACAACGAATTGCATTGATAAGAATTCTTAGAAGAAAATGATCCCATAAAATATGAAATAATTATATCATACGGGATTTTTTTTTTTTTTTTTGTTATTTTTTATATACCAGTATGCTAATTCACTATATACAAGTAATTGAATAGGTTGGTACGACATGAAAAGAAAATGTGGACATTTTGACTAGCTTCAATTTCACTCGAATTACGAATATGTTTTAGTTTACTTCATTGCTCAACCCATTTGTTTATAAAATTCAACTATATCATTAAGCCTTCTCCACTAGATTTTAGTATAAATTCTTAGAAACTACAATTTGTTACACACTAATAATATGTGTTCAGTTTAACAGTATTATAATTTCCCTAATCCAAGAATCTCAAATTTATCATGAATGTGAGTACTTAGGCGAATTATTTTTTGTTGCAGTCCTAGATATTTTAAAAGAGATTATTATTTTTCATATTTATTATACTCTTAATCCCCAAATCGTCACACAACTCATCGACACTTCTGTTTTTGAATTGTCACTAACCAGTGAATGTGGTATCCCGAATCGGCATATGATATTTTTCCAAATGAACTTGGTGGTGTTGGCCTCGGTGATCTTCATCAAAGGTTCTGCTTCGACCCATTTGGTGAAGTAGTCAATTGCTACTATCGCAAAGCAATTGTTACCAGCTCCTCTAGGCATAGGACCAATAATGTCAACCCCCACTTTGCAAAAGGCCAAGGGCTAGTCACCACAGTTAGCTCGTGGTGCGGCTGATGTGGTATGGTCCGTGCCTTTAGCATTTATCGCATTTTTGCACGAAATCATGGGAATCCTTTCGCATAGTAGGCCAAAAATATCCCTGTTTGAGGGCTTTCCGAACTAGCGATAAAGCCCCGGCATGGTTGCCACATATGCCCTCATGGATTTCTCTCATCACATACTGCCCCTCCTGTAGCCCCACACATCTCAGCAAAGGAGATGTGTAACTCCGCCTATAAAGTATGTCGTCCAAGAGTACGAAATTCACGGAGTATTTCTGCAACTTCCGAGCTGCTTCTGGCTCATTCGGAACTGTCTGATGTTTTAAATAGGCGATCAGGGGATTCATCCAGGATTCCTCTTCTTCAATCGCCAAGATCTCCGGTCCTGGCTCAATAGAGGAAGTCACCATGTGCTCATCTGGGATTAGATTTTGTAACTCCGAATCGCCGCTACTTGCCAGTTTGGACAGAGCATCGGCATTGGAATTTTCCATCCTGGGGATGCGTTGCAACTCCATTTTCCCGAATTGCGCAACCAAATCTCTTACTTTTTTCAAGTAAGCAGCCATAGAGGGTTCTTTGGCAGAAAATTGCCCGTTGAACTGGCTCACAACAAGTTGCGAATCGCTATTGGCCACCACGGATTTAATTTTCAGGGCTTTCGCAAGCCTTAACTCGGATAATAACGCCTCGTATTCAGCAACATTGTTCGAGGCTTTGAATTCGAAGCGGATTGCACTGTGTAATTTAAAACCTTCTGGGTTTATTAACACTATTCCTGCGCCAGATCGTCCATCAGCCGAGGACCCGTCAACGAACAATTTTCACTCTTGACCATCATGTTAGCTGTCATCCGTGTTATCTACCATTTCGACCTCGGGTGGATGTGTAAATTCAACTATGAAGTCCGCCAATGCCTGACCCTTTATAGCAGTCTGAGGCGCATAATGTAGGTCGAACTAGCTGATTTCTATCGCCCATTTCAGTAACCTTCCAGAAACATCTGGTTTTTGCAACACTTGTCTCATGGGAAAGTTGGTCAGCACGTGTACGGAGTGTGATTGAAAATAGGGACGAAGCTTGCGAGAGGCTTTGATTAGCGAGAGAGCAAGCTTCTCCATGTATGGGTAGCGCGTCCAGCATAGCTTTGCTCACGTAATACACTGGTAACTGGCTCCCATCCTCCTCTCTAACTAACACCGAGCTAACAGCCTCCTTGGATACGGCCAGATATAGGTAGAGAGGCTCGCCAGCCTTTGGCTTTGATAGCAATGGGGGACGACCCAAAGAAGATTTCAGGTCGGCAAACGCCTGCTCGCATTCCGGTGTCCATTGGAATCGTTTTCCCCCCTTTAGGACCTTAAAGAATGTCAAGCATTTTTCAGTGGATTTTGAGACGAATCGGTTCAAGGCTGCAATTCTTCCTGTTAAGCTTTGCACTTCCTTCGGATTTCGCGGCGACTGCATGTTTAGCAAAGCATTGATTTTGTCCGGATTGGCTTCGATTCCTCTCTTGTTCACCATGAATCCGAGGAATTTCCCAGATGCTACCCCGAAAGCACACTTTGTTGGGTTGAGTTTCATCCGATATCTTCTCAAAAATCAAACGCTTCTGACAGATGGCGGATATGATCCGCAGCGACCATGCTTTTGACCATCATGTCATCAACATACACCTCCATAGTATTCCCCAATTGTTTCGAGAACATGCGGTTTACCAGCCTCTGATAGGTAGCTCCCGCATTTTTCAAGCCAAATGGCATAGCTCTGTAGCAATAGAGTCCCCTATCTGTGATAAATGAAGTATGCTCTTCATCCGATTCGAACATGGGGATTTGATTGTACCCGGAATATGCATCCATGAAGCTTAGCAATTCGTGTCCTGCTGTGGAGTCGACCAGTTGATCGATCCGGGGCAATGGAAAGCTGTCTTTGGGACATGCCTGGTTCAAGTTGGAAAAATCAATACACACCCTCAACTTCCCATTGTGCTTTAGTACTAAAACTGGATTTGATACCCACTTCGGGTATCGAGACTCTCTAATGAAGCCATTTTTCAATAGCTTTGCGACCTCGTCTTTCAAGGCCTCATACTTGTCTAAACTCATGGGCCTTCGCTTTTGCCTGTGCCCAGGGCTTCGTGGGTCCAGCTGGAGCCGGTGACAGGCCTCCTTAGAATCGATCCCAATCATGTCACCATGCTTCCATGCGAATACATCGAGGTTTTGAAGTAGGAAGTCCTTCAATTGGCTCTTGTATTCGGTTGGCGAGTCCAGTCCGATCTGTAATTCTTTGATTGGATCAAGTAGGTCCACGCCGAAGCATTCCAACTTTTCTGCCGGGGTGGGGCAATTTTCACCCGCCATCCTGGGGTCTAGATCTGCTAGATCCTCTTCTAGGGTCATTGTGACATCCTTATCTCCAGAAGGCCCTTCACCCAATCTTTCAGGGTCTGGAGCAGCCTCGGCCATGGCTACATCACTGATCATGTTCAAGCTTCGATCTTGAAACTTCCGGATTGCATTTGTGTAGCAAGCCCGGGATTCTGTTGGCTTCCCTCACAGTTGCAACGCCATGCTCCGTGGGGAACTTCATGCAAATGTATTTGGTATGCGTTACAGCCCCCAAGTCAATAAGACCAGGCCTCCTAATTGAGCCATGATAGGAGGAGATTTTGTCAACCATCAAGAATTCCATAGAGATTCTGGAGAGGGTCGGTGCTTGCCCTACTTCAGTCATAAGTGTTATGGATCCTCTGGGGGTTATGTTGTCCCCCGTGAAACCGTATATTGGATCAGGGACTGGAATGAGTGGGGTGCTGATCCCCATCTTATCAAAAGTTACCCCGTAAATCACATTTACCGAGGCACCATCATCCACCATCATTCGTGATAGCCCATTCCGAGCCACCACCACTCTGATAACCAATGAGTCGTTGTGTGGGAAGTGCACTCCAACGGCATCGTCTTGCGTGAATGTGATAGGTTCCGTCTGAGGCATCCCAACAGGATGGGAATGGATATGATAGTTCACGTTGGCGGGCTGTTTGGCCTCTCTTATATATCTCTTTTGGGAGTTTTTTGTGCTCCCCCCTGGGTGGGGGCCTCCCAGTATTTTGTCGATTTCGTGAATGGGAAGGTCAGCCACTGGAATAGGTGGTTCCCGTGTATCTTTAGCATGTGCCGAGGCGGTATCTTGAACCTTATTCCTGTCTCTTTGACTATTGTCAATTCTTTCTTTAGTTGAATTCTTCCACAGAGCTCTCCTATCAGCTCGGTTGAACTTCTGGCCACCAGATTTTTGAGTTCTCCCTGTGTCGGGGGGGAAGTTACCCCCCCTTCTCCCCTGCGCCTTTTGGTCAGCTAACATGTGGATTTCCCTGCAATCCTCTGTTGCGTGACCGTAATATCTGTGGTAGGCACAGTAAGACCCAATCATGGGTTGTTTTCCACTTCGGCCGCTTTCCACTCTCCCTTGAGCCGTGGGAGGATTTTGAGAAGGGGTGTTAGAGTGCAAGTGAGGGATAGCTTCCGTGATCTCTGCTGCAAAGCTAGATCCTGTCCCCGGGAATGGACGAGGCGCACCATCTCGGTTACCGCCGACCCTATCCTTGTTTCCTCCCTTTTTGAGGTCCGCTTCATTGGAATATCCAAGGTTGTATCTCCCTTGGGGGTGATTATCTCTGGCCCTAGCCATTTCCTCAGACACAATCTCTTCCTTCATCAGGTCTACCAGGGTATTGTAATCCCTTGGTTTCATGCTCCGGACATCTCTCCAAAACATGCTGGTCATAACTAGCCCTCCTTTTAAGGCGGAAACATCTCCGCTTCTGTGATATTTTCCCAGATATGCATTTCTTCAGTAAATCTAGCTAGGTAACTTTTCAGAGATTCGTCCCTCCCTTACCTCAGATCCTGAAGGCGTTGGAGTAGGAGTGGGAGTTGGCCAGGCCTGGAAGAAACAAAGTCATTCTTAAAAGCAGTTTTCATATCCCTCCAACTGTGGATGCTGCCAGGAGGGAGTTTTTTATACCATCGTATGGCACTTCCCTCAAGGGTTAAAGCAAAAGCTTTACATTTCAGTGCCGGGGTGGCCCCGGCTATTTCCATGCTGGCGCGGTAATTTAACAGGTGATCGTCAGGATCACCTCGGCCAGAGTATTTTGCTATTTCTGGCATCTCAAAGTCGTGGGGTACGAGGCATCTACGGAGGCCCTCTGTGAAGGGACTTACTTCCTCTTCATCATCATCCAACTCGTATGACGGCGGCTCGCTGTTCTCGTCGTGACCGGAGTACTCCGGATCACGGTATTGGCCATAGAGTGGCGGAGCATACTCCTGCCTTTGTGGTGGTGAAACGCGGCCGTAGTTTGGCCTTTCATGGCTCTGTAATTCGTTGCGAGGATTAGTCCGAACTGCTTCGGCTCTTCTTTCATGCCTATTCCTAGGCTCATGTGCTGATGCCAACCTTTCCGCTCCCGTTCCATGTTGGTCCCTATACATTTGACCATGCGACAAGGCTTCTTCAGCACGTTGCTCGCGCCTATTTCTAGGCTCTGCGGCATTGTGCCGACCTGGATCCGTTTGTCCTCGTCGTTGGCCCCTGAATAACCCTCCCATTCGGCTAAAAATACTGCCGGATCTTTCGGGAGAAGCCTCCCTGCGTCTATCTGGGAGTGGGTTTTGTTCCTCATGTGCTTCATGTTCCGGGTCTCGCTCGTAGAAAGGCTCGGATTCCACCTCGGCATATGTCTGTGGATCTTGATAATAACACGAGACAGTGGCCGCCTCGGATGGTGAATGTTGTGGCTGTGAGTATTGCTGAGGCATCACGGTTCGTTCATAACATACCCTCTGGCCATAAAAGCATTCATTACAGCAGTATGTTCTATTTGCTGCCTCTGCATCTCCAGCATTTGGGCCGCCATGCGTGTCATGTCTCGCATCATGCGGCGATTTCGGTGCCGACGAGGTGGGTTTGGTTGTGCTGCTTCCTCATTGGCGTTTTCATGGAGTCCTTGAGGAACTTCGCCCTTGCTGTGTTGGCCACTTCTTCCCCTACGGGGGTTAACATCACCATCACTTTCGTTCATGTTTAGGGAAATGCCTTAATTTTATTCTATTTTTCAAAGATGAGTGGACTTTCGTTTCAAAAATCCCCGCCTTTTTCAAGGTTATTAAACTTATATCTCAAAGTTATATGCCTTTTTCCAAGTTTATTACACTTGTGTTTCAAAGTTATTACACCTTTTTTTCAAAGATGACCAGCTTATCTTTCAAAGCTCTTGCCTTTTTCAAGGCCAACCAGCTTATCTTTCAAAGCTCTTGCCTTTTTCAAGGCCAACCAGCTTATCTTTCAAAGCTTTTGCTATTTTCAAGACCAACCAGCTTATCTTTCAAAGCTCTTGCTTTTTTCAGCTTCTTCGTAAATGGTTCTTCGTCCTTTTTTCAAGACTACCTTTCTATGTATGGCTTTTTACCATGTGTTTTCGTGGTTAGCAGTATGGTTTCCCACAGACGGCGCCAGAATGTTGACCACAAAATCCGGATGGACCTTGGACCAACACGTCTCAGCTCCTCCCTCTTGGACACGTGGACCTCTTGCGCACTGTGACAAACAATCAGTTTGCAAAGGGGGCCGAGGTGGCTCCCGTTTGCACTCCGATGCCTAAGTCAGTACTCATTTTGGGCAAATATATTTTGGGTGAGGGAAATATAAATGTGTAAAAGAGAGAAAAGGGAGTGAGAGAAATATAGAGTTAAGAATCAGAAGTTGCTAACCCCTCTCTTGGAAACAATTGTGCTTCATTTATAGAGGAACTTCTTGTCTCGGATCAAGACACGTGGCATACTTTACACTTGTCATCACCCTAGCTCATGGAGGTGACAACCTTGCTTTTCAACCGTAGTCATTGCTACATTTCGTAGGGGATGGGTGCCTGTCACGTCTTGGTAAAGGCAGTGTCCCATCACTGACTCCATCTCTCTTCTGGTCAGCGCCGTAAAGCGCCCCGGCTGGGTATAAAGCACATCGGCTAGGCGTTAACCAGGTCGGCTTAAAGAGGTGTGCTCAACGTACCACCTCGGTATTCTTCCCAGGTGATACTTTAGGCCTTTAGCTATGGGCCATGGTCCGTTGGGCCACTATTGGGCCTTCGCTGGTGGATCACTGTACCTTTCTTTGGGCCCGGATTCAACAGTATACATGTTTACCAACGTGATTTCTAAATTATTATGAGTGATAGGTTTATCCAAAATCAATGAGCTATTGATTTTTGAAACAAGAATTTTCGTACCCTTTAAATTGAAACGCGGGTCCATTATGCATGCTAAGAGAAATAACATAGGTAAACCTTCCCAATATTTTCTAAATTTCATTTCCATAGCAATTATCATTTCAGTAAAAAATAAGTCATATCTATATCTATAAAAAGTTCTTGCAATAATATAAAGACATTCAAGAACTCTTGAACTAGTTGGGTAATATACCCCAGATAATATGTTGATTGAATCGTAAAAACTTGTCAAAATTTTTTTCACTTTAAAAGCAACTTCCCAATCTGATTCTATTAATAGAGGATCATCGTCTTTTTTAAGCGTTCTACTGTTATAATATTATATTATTATGTGTTCATAACCTTCGCATGATTTAAGTAACAAGTATGTAGAGTTCCACCTATGACCTACATCGGTGATAAATTTCTTAGAATCTAAATTGTATTGTGAACACATAGTTCCAAAATATTGTTTTCTACTCGGTAATATGATTATGTACACTATAGCATCTCTAATTTTATCCATTTCATCTTTAATATGTTTCAAGCCATCTTAAACAATTAAATTTAAAATATGACATGCACATCTAACATGGAATAAGAAATCACCAAAATCCGGATTAAGAATTCTATATAATTTATCTACTACATGCTTATTTACACTAGCATTATCGAAAGTAAATGATCGAATTTTACTTTCAAATCCATATTCTCTAACAATATCAAGTATATCATTAAATATGTTGGTTGCGTTATGAGGAAATTCTAGAATTTTAAAAGCAATAATTTTTTATGCATAACCCAAAGTGGGTCAATGTAGTGTGCAGTTGCACCAATATAACTTTTTTTGTTAATACCTTCCAATGATCGGAAGTAAAAGAAATAACACCACCATAGTTATTTAAATCGACTATTAATTGTTTCTTAGTTTTAAGATAATATTGTATTGTATCAGAACGTAAAGTGTTTCGAGTAATACCGACGTACTTGGGTTGAAGATAACGCTTGATGTATGTAACAAAGTGTTCGTTGTCCACTATGCTTAGTGGAAACACTGCCCCCACAACGAATTGAATCATCCCAGTTCGATTCTCTGCTTCGGAATACATCCAATTTGAAAGTGTTGTAGATCCCGCTCTAAAACCACTAACGGCCGATGAACCAAATTGTAGTTGACTTTGATTCGGTTCAACTAACCCATGCTTGGGCTAACATTTGCGATAGTGACGGTTGAGGTGTGTAGTACCAATCCCCTTTGTCCATACCAATTGTTGTGCACAATATTTGCACACAGCTTTGAATTCATCTTCTCCTTCAATTTTCTTTCCAATTGCGACCAATTTAAAGTGATCCCAACACTTTGAAGTTGAATTCTTACCTTTTCTAACTTTTCTTTTCCCTCTTGCGTCGGGAATATCCGGATTATTTTGTAAGATTTAAACATCCGGATTTTCTTCAACATCGTCTAAATCGATTCGTTGATTTAATGGATCTTCTTCAATATTGTCGGGAATTGGTACCTTGTTGAGATCGGAAAATTGGTCGTCGAAATGAGCGTGAGATTGTGGTGTTGAGTCATCATACCCCCAAAATCCAGGTGGACCATCGAACAATTCATTAACAAATCTCCGGCTGCTGGGATCCATTCTTTTGTATGTGATGTGGTGTGGAAAAATTGAAATATTAAATGAAATATGTGTAATTGAGAGATGTAATGACAAATTGAGATATTGAAATTGAAATATCAAATATGTAACTAAGTATTGGTAAAAAAACTTCAAATTGAAGTATATTTGTAATGTAGAATTGTAGAAAATAGAGTAAATGTAGTAGAGTAGAGGAAGAGAAGAGTGTAGTGTAGAATAAAAATTAGAGTAATTTAGAGAGTGTAGAAGATGTAGTTTTCGCGAGCCGAGCCGACGAGCGGCTCGACCCGTTTGCCACCTCTAGGCTTTCGAGTTGTGCGTGTGTATGACTGTCCCGTGAGAAATAATCCATCTGAGATTTGCAGTTTCGAGTTCATCGGACATGATCAATAGGTAAGTTTTCCCTTTCCATGTGTTTTGTTTTTCATAGCTGTATAAACATTCAAAAACATGTTAGGAACTAACTAATAAAATTTAGAAGAACATATATAAATGTTACATTTGTTATTTTCACGTGTTTTCACATGAATAATGGACATGATTTTCAAATTTCTATAAGTAACTAATATAAGTGTATAAGAAAACACATGAAAATAATTTACAATTTCTGATTTATGAGATCAGCAAGTCTATTCCTTCCATTCTCTTCACAGTTCTCTCAAAATATTATCAGATGTTATCTGTTGAATAGATAGGATATATATATAATATTTGATCTGATGAGTGATGGGTTCTCTTTAAATATATGTGTTGTTTTTGGATGAATGTAGTTTGGTGGGGATGTTGATAAGTTTGGGGTGAAGAACGTTTGCATTGGTAGTGGGATGAGGATGAGGGGCTTAGCAAGTTTGGAAAAAAAATTACATAAGTTTGATAACTCAATTCAATAAGTAAAAACATAAGTTAGATATTAGAAAGATTTGATTTGTAGCGTGCCCTTTAATCTACTCAAATACTTTGTTCCAAGAGCCCGCATTCCTTAATTGGAGCATGCATAGATCTATTTTTCTTTTCCTTTTCTTTTTTAATAAAATTCTGAGCGTAAATTTTTTGAAATTGTAAACATACGAACCGTAAAAAAATTAAGGTATATGTAATTGTACCTTTTTTCTTGTAATTAATTGTCTTCCTTCGTTTCTCATTTTTAATTAAACACTCATTTCATATGTTAACATATAAATTTGATATATGTGAGTAAAAAATGATCATGCAACGCACGTGTGTAACACTATTATTATAGTATAAAAGTAGAATAGCCGTTACCAAAATACACACATAGTTTCTAGTAAAAAAAAAACTTTCAAAATTTGAAATTTTTTTGCTAAAAAATACTATATTAAATATTTTAGCAATTATTATTTTACACATTTCATTAACTGCATTGGCATCCGTACTACGCTATTAATAAAATCAAACTGTTATTTTTTTCTATTTTATTTTTACTCTTTTAATAATTATTGTACTATTTTGAAATCAAAAAATATGTAACATGGGTGTCAAATTAAAGATCACAGTGAGAAGTTTAATGCAAGTTAACAAGTGAGAACAAATTGTAAATATATTTTTCGTAAAATCATATAAAAAATTAAAGGTAATGTTTTATTTTATATTTTATATTTTTCCTCAATATCCAATTCATTTTAAGGCTATGTTCTTTTAAAATTTAAATTGCTATTTATTTCACTACAAGACAAAAAAGATACACAATTTAATTTACACAATTTCTCATACCACTTTTTAACCATCTACATTTTTTCTCTCCAATTTTTAACCCCACATCTTACCTAGAAAATACAAATAAATCAACAAAATAATTTCAATTCCCTCTCTCTCTCCACTTTAATTTTAGCCGAATAGGGCCTAACTTATATCATTTAAGTCCTATAATATTATCTATAATTAGTTAACTAAATTCATTTTAGTAATAGATGATTAATTTATGTTCTGATTTTTTTCATCAAATTAAAATAAATAATAACTTTGTAAATTTTTAAGGCAAATCCAATTAAGTTGGGTTCATTTTACAAGCTTAAGATTTCTTCAATTCATTCATCATTTTCACATTATTTTTATTTATTTACTGATTATGTTCATTTTTCTATTTTTATTATAAATTTAAATGACTGAAATAGGCAAATATATTACAGATTTTAACAATTAGTTCATATAATTTCTATTAAACAATTTATCAATCAGTAATTTTCATTAAAATAATAATGTAACAATATGAATAAAGAAATTGTCAGTATGAAGAAAGAAGAATCAATTAATGT
Source organism: Ligustrum vulgare (assembly GCA_963555705.1). Classification (NCBI taxonomy): domain Eukaryota; kingdom Viridiplantae; phylum Streptophyta; class Magnoliopsida; order Lamiales; family Oleaceae; genus Ligustrum; species Ligustrum vulgare. The sequence goes on along the minus strand of OY743171.1, from coordinate 66,302,075 downwards.
AACAATATTTATTAAAATTAATAATTATTTTTTTAGAAAAACACTTGAAATTAATAATTAATGCTTAAAAAATCAAATTTTAACAAAAAAGTCTATCATACACCTCTTTTTTGGGAAGAACATTATAAGAATATATGAAAAGAAAAGCGTCGATCTTGAGGAAATATGTAAGTTGAGTTTTGCACATGTATGGTATGAGCCTAATTTTGTAATTCAAAATTATTTTTTTAAAAAAAATTATTTATTGAACGTTAATTCCAGAAATGGAGTTGATATGTTCACGATACAATTTTTAAAACACTTAATTCATGATCTTTTTTCCCGTAAAGAGATAAAATAATTCAGTGGTTTACAATTTTATTAAAATATTTAAAAAATAATTATATGAAAATGGTGAAACTTTATTTTTTAATTTTATTAACATATATAGACAAAAACACTCACTGTATATTTTATTTATATTTTCATTAATAATTTGTTACATTTATTTATATATAGGACCGCATATATTTAATTTATTAAAATTACTTTATTTTATGTAATTTTTAATATTTTGAGGTTATTATTTCTTTTCAGGTTAGTAAAAAATATTTGGACGAAATTTTTTATTTATTCGAGACAACATATATTTAAAAAATTGCATTATTTAATTTAAATTTGAGCAATTGTTTAAATATGTTTTGTCTATAGCAACTTTTGTGTATAATACGGGTAAGTAACTACAAACTGTACAAACAATATATTATTTAAAGAAATTTTCCAAAAGTGTTGAGAATTGTAATTTATATATATATTGAGTATTTATTGACAGTCTGTATCATAATCAAAGCAAATTATGTGTTCAATTTTTTTTTCCTATTTTGTAATGATATTTACAGTAAAATCATTTCATATTCTTCTTCAGTGTAACGCACTGGTGTAATACTAGTTTCAATTAATGCAGGGTTAAGTACACAATTACACAAATTTTGATAAAAAAAAGTACACAATTACACACATTTGAGTATGAAAAATTTTGTAATCAGGTGATTTGTAATTAATTATACAAGTATCAAAAATAATTTTTAAAATTAGGTTTTTTTTCCTTCAAAATCGAGTTTTGTAATCAATTAGAATTGTAACTTTATTTCAATTTTGTAATTAATTACAATTGTAACTTATAATTAGTAAAATAATAGTGTAATTCATAATTTGTAATTAATTAATTAGTGTAATTTATAATCAGTCATCGCCACAATCGCCGTCGTTGAACCACCGTCGAAAATATAATTATAACTTTATTTCAATTTTGTAATTAACTACAATTGTGACTAATCACCACCACCATCACCGATCACCACCTAAAACCAACACCACCACCAGTTGCACCAATAAATTCACAACAATTCACAACCTACATGAAATCTAGTCACAACAAATCTAACTGCGCAACACAACACAACACAATACGATACACTAAGACCTGATTCGTAGGTAGCGATGGTGGCACCACTAGCTTGATAGACTTGTGAGGGTGGTCCGTGGTTATGTTTATAAAGGTTGAACCCCAACCTTGAAGCCCCCCCCCCCCCCCACCATCATGTCCTGGACCTTTTGTGGAGGAGATAAATCGTATGTTGTGCCTCCCAGGAGCAGGGTGGAGAGATTATGGATATGCCTGGTTATTAATCGTGGTAACCCCCGCTTGCGACATGGCACAAATATAGTATTTCAGAACTTGAACCCTACACCCCACTGCGCTGAGTCCTATCCTCCCTCCCCTTTGTCATTGAGAGATATGCTACAAATCACATAAGGTGGATGAGTTATTTGGATTATATCCTGTTTTTACTTATTTAATGTGATGTGGGAAAAAACATAAATACATAATATATGTCCACTGAACTGCTGGGCTTGATCTCGTAACTGGCAAAATATCTTGATTTTCTAACCCTTCAATGGTGGGCTGAATAATATTTGTTCGGTAACACTGCAGCAATTATAAATTGATTTATCTATATTTTTTAGATAAAACGTGTGATTAAAAAGTATAAATAGAAAATATGTGTGATTAAAAAATAGTTTGAAAAATTGTGTTGTTTATAGATTGTATTAATTGTATTAAATATTAATACACCACCAAAATGCTAATATTAATACACCACCAAAAGCCTTTTTCTCGAAGTTTAGCCAATTGAGCATTAAAGAATGGTGATATTAAGCCCGTTTGATTCCATTTTTTTCCGAAAAAAATGACTATTAAAAAAAAAAAAAATCATTCTCTCTTTAAAAATTGGATGAAAAAAATAAAAATTTGAACAAATATATTTTTTTATTTTTTTGAGATTTACAGCATGAAGAACTAAACATCATAATGCTAATACTCGAACCGCATGTTTGCCTATCATTCCAAAGACATCTTAGAGAGACGACTAGGTGTTGGCCTGAAATTCCACCACCTCCAACTTGGTCTATGACAAGGCGGCGTCAAGGCCCTTCTAATGATCTCTCTATTCGCTTGTCGTCTCCTTAACCGATCATAAGGTACCGCTGCCTTTGCCTCGTGCCTAAAACCTCTTGCCAACCTTGAACCATGTTGTGCCGAACTCGCGTACAAACAACGAGACCTAAGAGATACTTGATAACCATTCCGACAACTCATATTACTCTCGACCCTACTTCCGGCAGTGGCCGAAGTCGGCGCCCTTGGTGGATGTGGGAGCCTTTGTGTATTCACCTTCGGAGAAACTCTTTGCATTTTAGCTCTTGTAAGTTGTTATGTGATCGTGTTTTTTTGGGGTCAATATTTGAATTTATAGAAGGCATGAATTGCATAGCTGGTTTCCTTGAAGAATCCTATAATTCAGAAAGGTTGTGCTGAGTTGAATTTTGACCTGTTCACACTACACATTTAAAAATACATACATTGACGGTCAACTTTGAAAAGTCAACACAATTAGACTGGGAAACTAAACTAAGCCTTTGTTTTGTAAAATTTGTTTACTATAAATTTTATTTATAAACAATCACATGAAAATATTTAATCGGACACAATTTAATCATCGTTTGGTAAATGTACTATTTTCTATTTATAAACCAGTTTATAAATCACACAATTTTTCAAACCATTTTTTAACCACACACTTTTTTCTCTCCAATTTTCAACCACTACATTTTACCTCAAAATCATAAATTAAGCAGTTTATAAACCAAACAGTCTTACCAAATAGAGAGTCATCAAAGATTTTTCGTCTACTATTTTTGACTTTTCAATAAAATGAACCTGCAAAATGTTGTCACGTCGTTATTTGTAAATGTTTTTTTATAAACAATTTACCAAACACGGACTAAACTAAGAAGGAATAATTAAACAATTTACAAAATGTTGTTCATAATAACATTTTTATTTTACCCAATCTTTGTGCATATGTGGATGTCACCTTATTGGTGGATTGAAGTTGTAAATGGATTATTATATTGGTAGTCTTGCTAGAAGCGATCAACTAACCCAATTTAACAATAGTAGGTGCTTTTAAGTTTTAAGAATCCTTCGCAAAACAACAGTTTGAACTGTCTTTGAACTGTTGAATTGGTCAGATATAAAAAGTAAAACGCAAGGAGCCAAGGCACAAAAATCCCAATTTAACAATAGTAGGTGCTTTTAAGTTTTAAGAATCCTTCGCAAAACAACGGTTCTAACTGTCTTTAAACTGTTGAATTGGTCAGATATAGAAAGTAAAATGCAAGGAGCCAAAGGAACAAAAAGCAAGACGAAAAGTAAGTCGAGCGAATGCGATTAAGAGTACCTAGATTCTTGAATGATAATGGCATTTTGTAGAAATATGATCGCAATCGCCTGGTCGAGATTGGTCATGATCCTTTTGAGATTTTGGTTAGTTAGAGATACGATTTGATTGGACCTAATAGGTATAGGTTGGAACAATTTGACAATTCATTATAGGTCACAACTCATTTTTCGATCATAAATTTTAAAATAATTTATAGGTCATGACTTCTTTTTTTAACACAAATTACAAATTTATAGGTCCACAACTTATTTTTCGATCACATTTTGTCAAATTAACCGGTCACAATTTATTATTCAATAAAAAAATCATATATATTATAGGTCACGATTTATTTCTCGATCATAAATTACTAATATACTCGATCGGACTTATTTTTTTGTCACAATTTACAAATTAATTGGTCACAATTTAAAACGTTGAGAGTCGCAATATCAATTTTTTAAAGTCACGTATTAGTTAATGATTACAAATAATGAATTTTATGGTCACAGTTGGTATTATTCAACATTCGACCCGAAAAAGACAGCTTCGGAGGACTAACTTTGAGACGCCATAACTTTCACCTCAGTTAACCAAATCTTGTGAAACAAATTCCATATGAAAGTACTCTATGATTACTTTGAAATGAGACCAAGAACACCCAATTTGGAGTTCATTTAATACCTCAAATCTATGCTCAAATATGGCATCCTGAAACTGCCCAAAAATGGAAGAAAGAAGCATGAGGTGGCACTTGAACCTCATATCCGGTTTTAGCTTAAGTAAGTCACCTTCTTCCTCCTTATGACACCTCCAGTTGCATGGGAGCAGCAATGCACCTCAAGCTTGGCATTCAAATATTGTTTCTTAACCATGAAGGAAAAGCTTCAATCCTATACATCCATCTCCTCTGCTCCAATCCGTGCAGTCATCCTCTTCTATAAATAAGGATGCGTTTGAATGAAGACACATTTCAAAAATCAGGCTAAAACATTGCTGAATCGTTCTTTCTTCTTTCAAACCCTAAGTATTGATTTCATGCCAAAATCATGTTTCAATCCATTATAATCCATCATTTTTATGGGCAAACATATTTTCTCAAAGCCCTTTATCAAAACAAATGATTTTGGATCAAAGCAGTAAAGAAATATGTATTTGAAACTCTGAAAATATGCTTCGTGTTGACACCTACTAGTTTGGCGTCGAAACAATATTCATCTGGGCTTAAAACGATGATTCTAACACTTTTGTGTCGATACCAAATCAGGTGGTATCGACACCAAACGGACTGTCCTCGACATAACTTAATTCAGCCATAACTTTCGATTGACAACGTCGATTTGCAATCTGTAAAGTGAGTTGAACTCCAGATTCGATGATCTTTCTGTTGATGTATTATACAACTCTTGGAGACTTATGTATTAGGAGTTATGTTCTTATTCCTCCACCTACTCTGTCCCGAGGAAGGCTTCTATTCAAAGAGAAATTATTCTAGGAGCCGTTATGGATATATTTATCCAATAAACTGTGAGTGGGATATGCTATTTGGATTATTTGAAAATATGTAAATTAGATTATATGATTATAAGTGAGTGGATATGTTTATGTGAATATATGATTCACTATATGTGATTTGAATATAATTATTTGAATCATTGGATTAACGAACTGAATATTCAATATGCCTTATTATGTGGTATAATGTGATAACATGATATGATAAAATTACATCCGGTTCATGTTTTAGAAATGCAATGGCATTGGATTGATGATGTTTTGGAAATGCAATGGCATTTGATAGATGATGAATCATGAAAAAAAGTTTATGCATAAAGAAGAGTTTTATGCATGTGGGTTATAGATTTGAACTCTAGCCCCCTCGGTAATCAATATGGATATCGATGTTGATGATGTCGGGAGCACCTCGTGACTCCGAGGGTTGTGAGGAACGACATGGTGATCCAATATCTCTGTTGGAGTCGAACTGGGTGAAGGATGACAGGAATGTAGAAGCCCTAAAGGATGAAATAATCCTATGTAATCTGTTGTAATATGGCCAATGTCGATGATGTCGTGAGCATCTCGCGACTCCGAGGGTAGTGAGGAACGATATGGTGATCCATTATCTTTGTTGGAGTCGAACAGGGTGAAGGATAACAGGAATGTAGAAGCCCTAGAGGATGAAATAGTCCTATGTAATCTGGTGTGTTATGGCCATGTTATCGATATCCGAGTTATGGAAATGATAAGTGCTTTGGGGTAGAGGAGATAATCTATAATCGAGCCCTGAAAACATGAGTTTTGAAAAGAACATGCATGTGCATCAATGACTTGTAATGTTGAATTATGTTTCAATGTGCAATAACACATGTGCACCATATTCTACTCACTGAGCAAGTGTATGCTCACCCCACGTTATCTAACCTTTCAGGTAACTATTGATATAAGATGGATTGACGGGGATCTTCAGATAGCTTGACAGAGAGTGTTGCGCTAGGTGACGACCTGTGAGTTGTGGACTTACCACCGAAAATAATTTTTATGTTTGAACTGCCACTTTGTTTAACTCATTATTTAATGTTTTAAAATTAATATCATTACCTTTTAAATAAATGAATTTTATTTTAAATAAAAAAGACTTGAAGTTCGGGACTTAACAAGAGTGGTATCAGAACATTATTATTTTTGAAAAAGCTTGAAATTTCGGGTCGTTACAATGCTAATTCCCGTCACCGTCCCGTTGGAGATTTATCATCCCCATCCCCATCTAAACAGGAATGGGGCGGAATGCCCATAATCCCTGTTTACATCCCCGTTTATTATTATATTTATATTTTTGTCTATTAATGTCTTTTTTATAATGGTTATCTAATGTCTTAGTCCTATAAATTCTTTTCTTAAAGTATGATTCTTTTACAAAATTTTCATTTAATAGTTCTAAATATTGACTAACATTAATAAAAGACTCATAATAGTTTTTATAGAGTAGTACAAGTTTAATTATGTTAAGAAGTATGTTTGGAGAGAATGAGATGAGACTTAAGAGTGAGAGATGAAGAGTAGTATATAGTTGAAATGTAGAGCTTAGTTTTGAAATTATATATTTGGGCATTAGGTGGTTTATGAAACTTTTTATCTGTTTGGATTTTTTTAATTGAACTTATTAATCGAGAATGATTTCGGGGCGGGTCTGGGGCAGGGATGGGGATTTGATAGCAATTCCCATCATCGATTAGGGATACTTTTTCATCCATGTCCCCGCCCCCATCCCAGTCATTATTGAGGATTCCCCGCCCCATTGCAATCCCTAAACTTCACCACCACCTCTACCAACAGTCAGTGCAATTGCACCGCTACTAATATACAATAGCCTGTGCAACTGCATCACACACCAAGACCTTTCACACCTGCAAAAACCACCTCCACTTCACCACCACCTCTACCCACAATCGGTGCACTGCACCACCATACACAGAGCAACGACACTACTTAAAAATCGAAACAGTAGTGGTGCTCTACTCTGTTGCTGCAACAACCACCCCTACAAAACAATAGCGTTGCCACTGCAAATCATCGATTTGTAATGCAGTGCCACTGTGCGCAACGAGAATAGACAGGAGGAAGAGAGAACCGTCGGGAGGAAGAGATGAAGAGGCGGTGTTGCCTTCTACTGTAGTGCCTCCACCAGTGGGAAGAGTTCATTGTGGGTCGCTTTCGCCTGTGGGTGAGTTAGTCATCGTTGTCATCGCCAAAGAGGAAGTAGAAGAGGTTGGTGAAAAATAGGGTTTACTCCAGGTCAGATCCCAAATAGATGTTGGGGAGGGGTGGAGAGGGAGTAGGTTATAGATTAATTATTTTATTTCTAAAATAATTATAATATTAAAAAATTATGACATGATAATTGAATTTGAAAGATCAAAATCAGTCCCGATGTAATTTCCTCTAGTTGCATTACATACTATATTTTTATTCTTATCGAGATTTTACTTGTTAATTGATTTTTACTTACTCTTCTTTTTCCTCTTAAAAAACTTATAATATTCTCACAAATACCGCGTCACCACTGAGCTTTCCTAAAGTCTACAACGTGTTTGATGAAATGTCTGACCGAATATAATAAATGTATCATAAAAATTTTGTCAAGTATCAGATGTGTTACTAAAGTTCTGCCCAAAGCATCATAAAAATTTAATAGAGTTTCAGGTTATGATACTAAAAATTTAAAAGTATTACAAGTATCATATTGTGATACTCTTAAAGTATTATAATGTGATAATTGTGATGAAGAACGTATTTTTCAGTAAAAAAAAAAAAACTGAAGTATTTTTTTTTTTTGGTTATTCTTTAAAATGGCATAAATTTCAATTATGATACTAAAAGTTGGTATTTATGCAAACGTCCCAAAAATAAAATATAGGAACCGACTTCAAATGGGCCCAACCCGACCAAAATCGACCCAAGCTTGATTGGTTTGGGTTTTAACAATTGGCAAGTTGGTTCTATTTAATTTTTAATGTGGTAATTACAAGGAGGCCTGTTTTTTTAGAATCCTAGTTCAAATATAAAATGAAACTTAAATAACTTCAAAATTCAGATTATAATTAGAATTCTAATAATTAATTAATAAATAAAAATAATTTAAAATCAAATTAAATTAAATATTCATTCCAAAATCCCACATCTCACACCAAAACCGATGAGGACCCTCTTGGTATATTGATCAAAAATTCTCACAACTATTTGAAATCTTCCCAATAAAGCTAATATGGTAAATAAAACGATAAAACACCTTAACCCAAGTTTAATTTCCATCCAAAATTCATAGGTTAAAGAACCAAGTCCAATGGATAAAGATTACACAAATTCCAAGGTGGCGGAAAACAACAACAATACAAGAATAATAATAATCTAAATTTAGTTGAAGAAATTCCAAGAAGATATAAGATCAAAGGAGGTTTTTACCTTACCTCAAAGGGAGTCTCTCAAGACCAATCCATATGAACATCCAAGTTATTTTCTAGGGTTTGGAATGAAAAGAGTATTTAACGTACAAAATATGGGTAAAAGAAGTAAATACGAATATTGCACAAGAAACCCCGTTTTTCTGAAACAGGGTGTTTCGGTCGATCACATGGTCGATCGAAATGACAGTTTCGGTCGACCAATCCTCAGCCGAACCTGACTGAGGCTAGATCCAAAATTCTTTGCAGACTTTCGGTCTACCGGAATGACTTTCGGTCGACCGGAATTGACTGAGTCCAATTTATTCTTATTTTTTGCTCCAACTTGATTCTTGACTTGTTTTCTTGACTTCAATTACTTTTTTGAGGCCTGAATCTTCTCCCGAAATAGCCCTTAATAGCCTCAGTGCTTCACAAAATGTATTTCAAAATTGTTTTGGCTCGAATGATGAAGTTTTCTTCGGCGAGCCCCCTATGATTCTCATCAAACCCTCCTTCTTTAGGATGATTCGTCCCAAATTCTAGATGTTTCATTATACCTCCTGGATCAAAAGGAAAATTATGGCCTCCATGACACATGATCAACCAATAGTATCCTGTAGCTTTGGCGATATGGAGGGGTTGAACCATGAACTCTTTTGAGCATAAGTGACATGGTCCAAAGTGCCAAGTGTCATCAACCTGCAAAATAAAATTAAACAAAATAGGGTGGGAAATGTTAGTTTCACAAAGTATGAGATATTGATCCTCATACTTGTGATTGATCACTTCCAACTCCTCTTCTCGCACCACGAGGCTCTTCACTTCACCTCCATTAATCCCTTCAACAACAAATTCATGCACCTCTTCGCTTCCCAACTTTTTACCTTCCGCATGAAAAATTAGAGTTTGATCAACTATTTCAATTTTTAGCTCCCCCTCCTTCTTCTCAACTTCCTTATCTTCTTTAAACTCCTTCTTGAGTTTCATTTGATCTTTGTGCACTTATTCAACACTCAAATGTAGGAGCACAAATGTAGGAGCACCACCTTTTTCTCATTCACTTGAAAGCTATACCAGTCCCTCTTGATATGATGTTTCACTTCCCTATCAAGTTGCCAAGTTTTCCCCAAAATTATGTGAATAATGTATATTGGAACCACATCATATAATATTTGATCACTATAAGTACCAATGTGAAAAGTAAGAAGAACTTTTTCACTTACCCTCACCTCCCCATAGTCATTCAACATTTGCAATACAGAAGGCTTAGGATGTTTCATAACCGGTAGCCCCAATTTCTCCACCCTACTAGTACTCACCAAATTCGTGTCACTCTTCCCATCTATCATGAGAGTACATTGTTTATCACTCACTAGGCACCTAGTGTAGAAGTTATATTTTCCTTGTTCCTCCATCTCATTAGTATGGGCCAAAGATGTTGGTGTAGCGCCCCGAGTTCCGTATACCCGATTCACTACGTCATTTTCTGTCTAAATTTTTCGAATAATATTTTTGCGGAAGAAATAATTGAAATTCATTTTTGGCAACATTAAATAAACTGTAATGGCCGCTAAAATTGAAAACATTTATGAAACCATTTGAAATAGTAAATCGAACCATTAATATTGTAAAGAAATTGCCAATATCATAATTTCTCAAATAAATGAACTTCTCTAAATTATTCGATTGTTTGGAAAATACGGAAATCATTAACGTCAAACTTTCAACCGTTCAACGATTATTGCCACCATCATTCATCGCTCGCCACCGTCTCCGAAATCTGCAAAACTGTTAAAAGTAGGGTGAGTATTTCATGGGGGAAATACTCAGTAGACTCATCGCAAATTAATTTAATTTATAAGATGATTAAACACATAAATCCCGGCTCTTTATAAAACGGGCATTGATAGAGCTTCTTTATAAAACTGTTCTTGATAAAACTCATATTGTGCATTACAGCACGGGACATATTTTGCAAATCATATGCTCTTTGAAAACATCTCTTTGAAAACAGTTCTTTGAAAACCATATACTTATAAAACATTTTAATTATGCCAAGCATAATTTCTTTTGAAAGCATAACATAAGATAGGATTGAAATCCTCATAAACATAAGAATTTTACCGAACTTAGGTGGTAAGAATTCTTATGTAGTAAAATCATAATAACAGTAAGTTTTCATCATAACATAGGATAAAATCGAAATCCTCATAAACATAAGAATTTTACCGAACTTAGGTGGTAAGAATTCTTATGTAGTAAAATCATAATAACAGTAAGATCATAATAACAGTAAGTATACCAAAACATAATTCATGAAATTCATAGGGATCATTTCCATCATAACATAAGATAGGATCGAAATCCTCATAAACATACGCGACAGGAATTTTACCGAACTTAGGTGGTAAATCCTGATAAACATATGGAATGGCAGGAATTTTACCGAACTTAGGTGGTAAATCCTCATAAACTTATGGAGACACAGAATTCTACCGAACTTAGGTGGTAAGAATTCTTATGCGTAGCAATGATCCAAAACATATAAAACATTATCGTAAAAACATAGGGTATACTTACTTTTCATAAAACATACTTAATTTTCTTGAAAATTGACTTTCACAAGTCACATGACATTTATATGAAATCATAATTTAAATCAATTAATAAGTGCGAGTCTACCTCAAATCCGACGAGTGCAAAGTTGAGCGGGAATGACTTCAATTTCTTTAAATTCTCCGTACGCTTCGTCTTAGCCAATAAGTCACTTTAGTATATCGAATATATAGTTCAAAATGATAAATTATAATTTGAGGACTAAAATTGATGTTTTGAAAGTTGAGGGACTAAAATGAATACTTTTGAAAGTTCAGGGACTAAAATAGATATTTTGAAAGTTGAGGGATTAAAATGAATACTTTTGAAACTTGGGCTTAAAATCAAATAAAGTAAATCAGCAGGGACTGAATTGATCAGAATTTTAAAATGAAAGGGCTGATTAAAATCATTTAAAACTTAAGGGCTGAAATTGATGATTTTAAAACTAAAAGGACTGAATGGAAACAAATTAAAATGTCAGGGACTGATTTGCAAATTCTGGAAAGTTAAATATATCAGATCTTTCTCTCTCTCTCTAACCATTCTCTCGTTATACTCTCTCTCTCACTTCCATACTCTCTCTCTCTCTACCCGTTTCTCTCAACCGGCCGACGAACTGGGCAGTGGTTCTACTGAAGAAACGTCGGCGAGACACCGGCGTAAGGTGCGGCAAAGAAGGGGTTCCGGTTTTGAAAGAGTTTGGTGTGAGATGGGGATAAAAACCGAGGCTAAACTAGGCTTGAATCGCGATTAATCTCCTGTATTAAATCTGGCAGCGAAGGGCTTAAGGTTGAGGTAAGTATTTGGGTATTCTATTTCTTTGGTTTTGGGTTTTGTTTTGGGTTTTGATTTGGGGATTGTGGAGTTGAAATTTTGGGTCGGAGGTTACGGTGGTGCGCGGACTTGGGCAGTATTGCAGCGGTGGTGGTCGTATCACAGTGATGTTGGGTGCTGGTTTGTTGGAGCTGCAGGGGTGGTGACAGTGAAAGGGCTGGTGATTTTCGAGTGACTGCAGTGGTTGAATTGGTGACTGGAGATGGAAACAGAATTGATGATGATGATTGGCGATGGAACAGTGGTGGTGTGACGGTTTGGATTTGGAGATGGTGGTTTATTTGTGGCAGTGGCTGCGGAACCATGGCTTTATGAATTGAGCTGTGAATTGATTTCTCTGAGTTGTGTGATAGTGATTTTGGGGCAGTGGACTGGTGATGATCATGATGTAGCCGGTTGGTTGGGTGATTGATTTGTGGCTGCCGGTTATGGAGTTGAGGCAGAGGTAGTGTTGGTTGAAGATGGAGTTGGAAATTGAAAATGACAAAGCAGGCTGGTGGTTGGATTGATGGTGATTGGCTATGGTGTTGCAGTTGGAATGAGGTGATGATGCTGATGATACATAAGTTTCGTGGTTATGGTTTGGGGCTGCAACTGATAATTGTGGTAGTGATGATGATGTTTATATATATTGAATTGTGGAAATCTGAAAATGGATGGGTCCGAAATTGTGGTATGTGGAATCTGATGATGGAAAATTAGTGATGATAATGATGATGTTTTAAAGAAAAAGAGAAAGAAAGGAAACATGATTAAGGGAATATGCTTTCGGCTATAGGATAATTAGGCTAATGTTTAATTTAAGATAATAAATTAAAATTTGACTAACTTCGATTTAAAAATGTATTTAAAACAGATATATTTTGGACTGAAAAATGATTTTGAAAATAATACTTTGAATAAATAATTAAAGTAATATAATTTTAGAAATTCGGAAATTTAATTTAAAATCGAACAAATTCGATATTTCTTGACTTGGCTAGACGAATCCGTCGCGGCGTTAATTTCAAAATAATAGGTGAAATAGTAGCGACACAATTTTCTAAATATTAAAATAATTTTTTATTGCATAAAAATTCTGGATCGCTATAATCTTACCTCCTTAAAATAATTTCGTCCTCGAAATTAAACTTACTTAATCTTATAATTTCTGAATACTTAATCAGAATCTCTTCTTCTTATCATCGAATATTCTCAAAATAATCAAAACAATTCCTGAATATTTTCTCTACGTAAAATACCCAAACATATCAACATAATATCATCAACTTATCTTTCCAATAATTGTAACCCAAAATTCAGTAAACAAATATCTCCCAAAACTAAGATTCTATACTTAAATGTCACCACATTTCCTGCAAAGTATTTCTTTCACTTGTATATACGTATGAATTCTGATTCAATACGGTACTCATTTTACTTTCCACGTATCATCACATTATACCAAGATTATCATTATTAAAACAAAATATCAGTACCCATAATCCAAGAAAATATTCCAAATCTCCAATCAAATCTCCTTTATCGATAAAATTTAACAGCGCATTACTTCTTGTCTCCTCTTTTCATTAAAATAATCCTGCGCTTTCTTGCTGGACACAACATCACGCGGATTCACTCAGATCCTTGCGCTTTTAAATAGTTCATGCTGGGAAGAGGTTGAATCATCAAACAATGGATATCATCCTTTCTAACATTCGCAAATATTATTCCAGTCTTCCTATGAATGATCTGAGAAAGATCTATAGAATAAGGCTCGAAAGATTGAGGTTGCTAATGGCTCATGATATTCCAGAAGATGTTCGCTGGTTGATAGAAGCAAAGGTTCGACTATCTGGTGAATTACCATCAACATTTCCAAAACATATGCCTGGTTTAGGCAAAAGCACGTTCGCAAAGAAACGAAGAGCAAAAAGACTGGGTGGTTGCTACAAATGTGCTCGTTGGAACTGTAATACACGTTGCAAATCAGTAGGATATTCTTCTACTAATCGGGATGATAAAATCGAATTCATAAAGGGTGGACTGAGTAAGGAGTCTTTGGATGATATTCGACTGACTCTTGAGACGCACCCAAGTGGTTATGTACAACGTGAACTTCTCTCCTTATACGCTCAGTTTAACGAGGACAAAAATCGTTATAGTCTCCAAAATATAATATCGAAAGATCCTGTTTGCCAGTCTGTTTTACAAAATGAGGCTTCTGGCAGTTCAGCAATGATATAAGGTAAATCTTTTTAAAATATTTTGCTGCTTTCTTTCACGCGTTTTGGAAATAAAATATATTTTCCTTTCTCGAGGTTTGATAAAGCTGGAAATAAATCACCGAAAGGTGATATCTTTGATAAAATAGTCAAAAGTTGGCCGATTTTGTCAAAAAGTGAATCTTTACTTTTTCAGAATCAATCAAAAACAGTAAATTTTTCCGGCTTTAAATAGCAAAACATATTTCATAGTTCAGGCATCCCAAAATCACATCTTCTTCGTAAGTTTTCCCTTCTTTACTATCAAAGATGGAAGGACCAAAACTTCGACAGATCAAAACTATTTGTGTATTTTGTGGATCAAAAGTAGGGAAAGGCTTCGGTTATCTAGAAGCGGCTGTAGATCTTGGAAAGAAACTGGGGGAAAAAGGTATCACTCTTGTATATGGGGGTGGTAGCAGTGGTCTAATGGGTTGTGTTTCCCAATCTGCTCTTGCAGAGAAATCAAAAGTAATCGGTGTCATACCTGTCCCTTTGGTAGATGTTGCAGGCAAAACACGAGGGCATGAAGTTCAAACCTTATCCATCCATGAACGCATAACTTGTATGCTATATGGTTCTGATGCCTTTATAGCCCTGCCCGGAGGTTTTGGTACCTTAGAAGAAATCTTTAACATTACCTCGTGGGCTCAACTAGATCTCCATACTAAGCCTATTGGGCTTCTGAATGTTAACAATTTCTTTGATGGTTTGTTAACCTTTCTTGATTATGCTGTGGAACAGGGATTCATCTCTCCATTTTCCAGAAGGCTTCTTATTTCTGCTCCTACTATTGATGAACTACTGGATAAGCTGCAGTCATATATCTCAATACAAGATCCAGCAGGAGTTAAGATAGATTGGTCGCAAGGAAGGGGAATCAAGCGAAAATGGAGTCCGGTTAATGTAAACTTAACTCTTTGAATCTTAGAATAGGTGGGGGTAGAGTACGGAGTATTCTCACTCTCGAGACACCCCTCCATTTACTAGGATTTCCTTAATGTTTAAATCTTGTGTGTACTTCAAAGATTCCAGGTGGTAGATTACGGAGTATTCTTATTCTCGAAACACACCTCTTTGAAGGTTTCTTTATTTCCTCAAAAGATCAGAGGTGGTAGGATACGGCTACTCCGGAAACACATCTCTCATTCTGAGGATCTTTCCATGTTTTTCTCTTATGCTTTTGTGTGTTTCATGTATTTCCTTTCCAGTGTGACTCTTGTGTGTTCTCCTTATGAGAAAATAATAAAATTTCTGCTATCATCTACTAAATCTCGTTTGTGATGTAAATGATCTTGCATGTCTAACCTTAATTCCTTTAGTGGATGCTTATCATATTATGCTCTTAATTCCAAATGATAAAATTCTGGATAGAGTCTCCCTTGTAATTTGGACTTATCCAAACCATAAGTATACTTCATAACTCACAATAATAAATAACTCCACATTTGATCACAACGTTCTAAAAATATTGAAAATGATTCCAACACTTCAATATCATCAAAATATCTCATAATTCAATTCATAATTCCTCAACATAACAATTTCAAATCATATTTTTCAATATCACAATATCACTTCCTTCCATACCTTAATTGGTTCAAAAGTTACTCATACTTATAAATATATGCCATAAATCATATTCCCAAAATTTATTCACAAAGCCAAACTTCATAATAAATTTCTCTTCAACATAGAGGCATAATAAATTAACTCAACATAATATCCATTACTTAATTCTCAATAAAATCATATTATTCCCATTATGCTCAACACTCGTTTTCTAAAAAAAAATTTCTCATAATCATACATTAAAGCATATAAGTTATGACAAAGCATAACAACATCATTATTTTCGAAGAAATACATTCTTATTTCTCATAAATCATAAGTATCCGAAATACTCTTCATTCTTTCTCATAAATCAATAAAATGAGTATTCGAAATACTGAAATAACTTTAAACATTATAAACTTCTTTACCTCGGAGTTGGTGGAGCGAAATGATGGCAGTGGCAATCTTCATCAATAAAATTTTATAATGGAAAATATTTCTTGAAAATTCTTTTTTTTTGAAAATTTTACCAGTCTACAGAAACGCAGACTAGCTCTGATACCAACTTGTAGCGCCCCGAGTTCCGTATACCCGATTCACTACGTCATTTTCTGTCTAAATTTTTCGAATAATATTTTTGCGGAAGAAATAATTGAAATTCATTTTTGGCAACATTAAATAAACTGTAATGGCCGCTAAAATTGAAAACATTTATGAAACCATTTGAAATAGTAAATCGAACCATTAATATTGTAAAGAAATTGCCAATATCATAATTTCTCAAATAAATGAACTTCTCTAAATTATTCGATTGTTTGGAAAATACGGAAATCATTAACGTCAAACTTTCAACCGTTCAACGATTATTGCCACCATCATTCATCGCTCGCCACCGTCTCCGAAATCTGCAAAACTGTTAAAAGTAGGGTGAGTATTTCATGGGGGAAATACTCAGTAGACTCATCGCAAATTAATTTAATTTATAAGATGATTAAACACATAAATCCCGGCTCTTTATAAAACGGGCATTGATAGAGCTTCTTTATAAAACTGTTCTTGATAAAACTCATATTGTGCATTACAGCACGGGACATATTTTGCAAATCATATGCTCTTTGAAAACATCTCTTTGAAAACAGTTCTTTGAAAACCATATACTTATAAAACATTTTAATTATGCCAAGCATAATTTCTTTTGAAAGCATAACATAAGATAGGATTGAAATCCTCATAAACATAAGAATTTTACCGAACTTAGGTGGTAAGAATTCTTATGTAGTAAAATCATAATAACAGTAAGTTTTCATCATAACATAGGATAAAATCGAAATCCTCATAAACATAAGAATTTTACCGAACTTAGGTGGTAAGAATTCTTATGTAGTAAAATCATAATAACAGTAAGATCATAATAACAGTAAGTATACCAAAACATAATTCATGAAATTCATAGGGATCATTTCCATCATAACATAAGATAGGATCGAAATCCTCATAAACATACGCGACAGGAATTTTACCGAACTTAGGTGGTAAATCCTGATAAACATATGGAATGGCAGGAATTTTACCGAACTTAGGTGGTAAATCCTCATAAACTTATGGAGACACAGAATTCTACCGAACTTAGGTGGTAAGAATTCTTATGCGTAGCAATGATCCAAAACATATAAAACATTATCGTAAAAACATAGGGTATACTTACTTTTCATAAAACATACTTAATTTTCTTGAAAATTGACTTTCACAAGTCACATGACATTTATATGAAATCATAATTTAAATCAATTAATAAGTGCGAGTCTACCTCAAATCCGACGAGTGCAAAGTTGAGCGGGAATGACTTCAATTTCTTTAAATTCTCCGTACGCTTCGTCTTAGCCAATAAGTCACTTTAGTATATCGAATATATAGTTCAAAATGATAAATTATAATTTGAGGACTAAAATTGATGTTTTGAAAGTTGAGGGACTAAAATGAATACTTTTGAAAGTTCAGGGACTAAAATAGATATTTTGAAAGTTGAGGGATTAAAATGAATACTTTTGAAACTTGGGCTTAAAATCAAATAAAGTAAATCAGCAGGGACTGAATTGATCAGAATTTTAAAATGAAAGGGCTGATTAAAATCATTTAAAACTTAAGGGCTGAAATTGATGATTTTAAAACTAAAAGGACTGAATGGAAACAAATTAAAATGTCAGGGACTGATTTGCAAATTCTGGAAAGTTAAATATATCAGATCTTTCTCTCTCTCTCTAACCATTCTCTCGTTATACTCTCTCTCTCACTTCCATACTCTCTCTCTCTCTACCCGTTTCTCTCAACCGGCCGACGAACTGGGCAGTGGTTCTACTGAAGAAACGTCGGCGAGACACCGGCGTAAGGTGCGGCAAAGAAGGGGTTCCGGTTTTGAAAGAGTTTGGTGTGAGATGGGGATAAAAACCGAGGCTAAACTAGGCTTGAATCGCGATTAATCTCCTGTATTAAATCTGGCAGCGAAGGGCTTAAGGTTGAGGTAAGTATTTGGGTATTCTATTTCTTTGGTTTTGGGTTTTGTTTTGGGTTTTGATTTGGGGATTGTGGAGTTGAAATTTTGGGTCGGAGGTTACGGTGGTGCGCGGACTTGGGCAGTATTGCAGCGGTGGTGGTCGTATCACAGTGATGTTGGGTGCTGGTTTGTTGGAGCTGCAGGGGTGGTGACAGTGAAAGGGCTGGTGATTTTCGAGTGACTGCAGTGGTTGAATTGGTGACTGGAGATGGAAACAGAATTGATGATGATGATTGGCGATGGAACAGTGGTGGTGTGACGGTTTGGATTTGGAGATGGTGGTTTATTTGTGGCAGTGGCTGCGGAACCATGGCTTTATGAATTGAGCTGTGAATTGATTTCTCTGAGTTGTGTGATAGTGATTTTGGGGCAGTGGACTGGTGATGATCATGATGTAGCCGGTTGGTTGGGTGATTGATTTGTGGCTGCCGGTTATGGAGTTGAGGCAGAGGTAGTGTTGGTTGAAGATGGAGTTGGAAATTGAAAATGACAAAGCAGGCTGGTGGTTGGATTGATGGTGATTGGCTATGGTGTTGCAGTTGGAATGAGGTGATGATGCTGATGATACATAAGTTTCGTGGTTATGGTTTGGGGCTGCAACTGATAATTGTGGTAGTGATGATGATGTTTATATATATTGAATTGTGGAAATCTGAAAATGGATGGGTCCGAAATTGTGGTATGTGGAATCTGATGATGGAAAATTAGTGATGATAATGATGATGTTTTAAAGAAAAAGAGAAAGAAAGGAAACATGATTAAGGGAATATGCTTTCGGCTATAGGATAATTAGGCTAATGTTTAATTTAAGATAATAAATTAAAATTTGACTAACTTCGATTTAAAAATGTATTTAAAACAGATATATTTTGGACTGAAAAATGATTTTGAAAATAATACTTTGAATAAATAATTAAAGTAATATAATTTTAGAAATTCGGAAATTTAATTTAAAATCGAACAAATTCGATATTTCTTGACTTGGCTAGACGAATCCGTCGCGGCGTTAATTTCAAAATAATAGGTGAAATAGTAGCGACACAATTTTCTAAATATTAAAATAATTATTTATTGCATAAAAATTCTGGATCGCTATAGTTGGTGACCTAGCATTCAACTCCAACTCTCCATTCTCATTATCACCCCTCCTATGGAATGATGGAATCTTCATTTTTGTTCTATCAATATTATCATCAATTCCATCTCCACTCTTATCTACCCATTCTCCTCCTATTTATACTCCCATTTTGTTCCCTACTTCCAACTCTACACATAATGTTCCCAAATTTATCCCTCAACCTTCTTCTACCATCCCTCTTTTCTTCACCACTACTAATTGATGCACTCTCTCCTCTTGTTCCTAAATTTTCCAACTCACCCCCAATCTTCTCCATTTGTCTAACCATGGTGGTTGAAAGATTTAGCAACATCTCCTTCAATTCTTGAGTTTGAGCATTGGAAATAGACATGGTGTGTTAGTTCGAAAGTGTTCTCACAATAAAATATTTCTCTCGTGTTTCAATCAAATTTGGCTTTTATCCTCTATTGAGCTCTCCACTCTTGACTTTTTCCACTCAAAATCTCATTTCTCAAGTTCTCCAAGAAAGGTAATCAACTAAACCACAAAGTATAATTCTTGTGAAGTCAAAGAAATCACAAACAAGGAAGAAGGAATTTAGAACGAGTAGACACAATATCAAGTGGAATTTGTGTGCTGCTATACTCAAAAGGAACAAGTGATATGTAGGATAAGGTTTTAGGAATACAAATTTAACAATGGGAATGAACAAACACAAGTAATTGGTAAGGCACTTGATGTAGAGCAAATAAACACAAAGTGTAATTTTCAATGAAGCAATTTATCAAATACCTTGTACTCAATCTTTTAGTGGCCTTGAATGGGTATAATGTGGTATATGAAAAACCCCCCAACAATACAAATGTGGCAAAAAATGAATGATCAACAATTACCTAATGTATGGAGCAAGTGATATATGGAATAAAATGTTAATTATACAATCTCAATAATGGGGAATGAACAACCACAAATATTTAGCAAGGCATGGAAGTTGAACACATAGGAATTAATAGTGTAGTATTGGTTGAGGCATTTTGTCAAACACTTTGTATGCACACTTTTGGATAGTGTAGAATTGTAATGTATGACTAATGAGAATCCCCAACAAACTCAACAATCAATCTTAATTCTTAATATATATAATAACAAGATAGTTGACCCATGTTTTCCCGTCAAAACTGCTGACATCATTTTTTTTCAGTCATAATATGAAATTTATTTGTTTGACTTAAGATCATTAAATATCAATTATATCAGCACCATTGAATTAGCACTCATACCCTACTACACGAGAATCAGTGCATTGGTACTAACAAATTGTTTAATCAATTCTATAATACATTGATTCATTAGTTGAATCATTTTTATATGAATTTCAAGAACAAATTATGTAACATTCAAAAATGTAAAAAAAAATAATAATAATAATTTCCTTTTGTGAAATAGAATTTTTTTTTATCATTATTATATTTTGACATTACTAAAAATATTTACAAAAATATTATTTGTAATATTGAGCAACATTAACGCAGGAAATAAAAAATATTGTTATTTTCCATAAATAAATTTAATACACGTGCAATTCTTTTTCATGTATTGATTGATATTCTGCACGATCTAATTGAAAAGTTTTAATATCCTAAATTTTAAGGATTGATATAATAAAGTCCAATAAAGAAATTATGTCTATTCATTCTTTGAGAAAATATTTTTTCTTGTGATCATTCTTTGAATTATGTTTGACATTCATTAATTCACATCTCATTTTTTAAAATTCGTTTTTAACTATATTTTATTAATGAGGTATTCTATACATGATATAAAAAAAACTCTACTTTTTAACCATATATTATCCTATAATATACATTTCTTTTTAATTGTATTGTATGCAATGATCATGAATCGTAATTGATGCTGTCAAAAATCCTAACCTTGACGTGGCAGGATCTGATGATACTTGATTGCTGGAAGAGATTGATGAACTCGCCTTGAATAACCTGCAAAAAAAGCGAGGAGGATTCTCCCCGTCGCCCCTCCGGTGTGAGAATTAGTGTTTTGGAGAGAAGTAGAAAAATATATAACTGGAATATATGTAAAGAATTATGAATGAATTTATGTGATCAAATGAGCTGTATTTATAGGGCTGAAAAAGCCCATAATCTCATTTATTTAAGGAATGAGTCCTTTTTGCTATAAACTTACCTTTTAGGAGGAGTTCTAATCTAATAAGAATTATACTTCCTCTTTTTTAGGATGAATCCTTATAGGTTATGCCTTATTTCGAGGGCCCAAGAAGTTGGGCCACCAATAAAGCCCATAAAGGTAAACACCCGGAATCCCGAAGTGGCCGGTCAAGCCCGGTCATGTTGCCAGTAATGGATGCAGGACATGGATAGGTCGGGCATACATGGGCCGGGACGGTCACATGGACGAGCAAACATCCCGGCCTATGGAAGGAAGATGGGTGGCCGGGACTGTAGTAGCCCGGGATGGACTCTCTCCGGAATTAGCCCGATCAATGGCCCCCGTGCATCAGGGGTCGAGGATTGATGCCTGAATGCAACTAACTTTTGACAGCTGTCACCTTCATTAATGATGTTTTTCGCCAACTGTTTGTCCTTTATTCTAAGCATCCTCATTTATGTTACAGTTCATGGATCGCTGCCACGTGTCAAAAATGAGTGGCGGGATTTCAAAAACTTTCCCGCCTTTTTCCTCCTATATATATGTGGTCCCTATGCTCTCATTCTTTTCACTTTGCAATTTTAGCGAAAACCAGACAACTCCCCGAGCGTCTCACACGAGCTAAAATTTCAAGCACGACCTTTAGGTAATCTCGACCTCTCCCGACGTTAATTTTATTTCGTAGTTTAATCGTTAGGAAAATGGCTCGGCAAGTGAACATTACGGACCTTAGGGAGGTAGAAAATTTGGACGAGGCCTTAGAGGTAGAGCCCATAGGGTTTTATCAACCTCCACCAACCTCCGGGGGGGACGAGTCGAGCGATGACGAGGAAGTCAATAACCCTGAATTTGATGATAGACCGGGAAGTCCCGACCTAGAGTTGCCAACGTACAACAGTAGGATGAAGGAACATATGGTCGAGGCTGATATGAGGAAGTTTGGTCTATCTGATAGGTATTCATCCCGGGCCCCTGAGCATGATGATGTATCATATCATTGTCGGGAAGGGGAGACCGTAGTTTTCCATGACTCACTAGTGGCCGGCCTTAGGTTCCCCTTGCATCATTTTTTCTTAGATTTTCTGTTAACGGCCAGCATTCTCCCCGGGCAGTTGGTCCCAAACGGGTGGAGAATTCTCGCTTACTTCTTCGTTTTATGTAGAAGTCTAGGGATCGAACCTTCCGTGAACCTTTGTAAATGCCTTTTAAATTTGAAGTTTTTACCCCGGTGTAACTGCTTCGTTTACTTATGCGGGAAGGGAAGGTTCGAGGTGCCCTGGGTTCCCTCTTCCTTAAAGTATTGGAAGGAAAAATTCTTTTATATCAAACCTCGGGAAGGTGAGAATATTTTTTGGCCCACTTTTAGGAAACCGGAGGTAGATAACTTTAATAGAATGGGTAATGTGGGGGAGGACGAGATGGCCGACCTCTTGGCCAACGCCATAAGAGTTTGTGACTTCGGACTTCTGGCCGAGGAGGCTTCAGATCTTACCACCAACGAGATCTTAGGTCAGGCCGGCCTTGACTTGGAGCCCGGTAGGACCCGGCCTTGTAACTTAAGTAATAGTTTTCGTTTTTTTTTTAGAAAATGTTCCCTTCCCCTTCTTATTGCTTTTTATCTAACATTCCCGTCCTTTCATAGGTATGGCTTTTGACGGAGACAGGTTAAAGAAGGCGGCCGAGGAGAGGGCCCGAGCTGCTGCTGAAAGAAGGAGGGAAGGTGGCATTACTCGAAGACGGCCACAAAAAAGGCCACGCCAGACACAGTCCGGGCCGGGCGAAACTTCAGGGAGGAACGCGGAAGTTCCACCCCGGCGCGAGACCAGCCAAGGTTCTCGCTGCCCTCCTGTTCGGGAAGAAAATACCAGATCTCCTCCCGAAACTGCAGTAGAGGGTCCTACCCTGGCCGACCTTCGGTCCAAATTGGAGGAGAGTTACCACCCCGGCCTACTGGAAAAATATTCGGAGGAAGTTTCACTGGAGAACGGGGTGGACCATTTTCTGAATGCGGCCCTTAAGGTAATTTCCACAGGACCTTGTACTTCTCGTGTTGTCTGCTTATGATTTGGAAATAATACAAGTATTTAACTCGTACAGATGCTCAGCATTGGCCGGGGTCTTCTAACCCAAGGTGTCCGGCGAGGGGAGGTTTCAAGTCAGCTTGTCCATTCTGTTCAGTACGAGGCCACTCGTGCTAACAATGCTGAAGAGAAGTTAACCAGAATGGAAACTGACCTGGTCTTGATGATTCAAGAATGGGACCTAGCTCGTTCTGAAAATGACAAACTCTCTGAAGATCTTGGCCGGGCCAGGGAAGAGATGGAAGCGGCGAAGGTGACGGCGGTCGAGGCTTACAAAAAGTCTGAAGAATATGACCTTGCCGTGGGTAACTATGCCCTGGAATCCTATTCCCAGGGCATGAGGCAAGCCCGTGCATGGATCAAGATGCATGCGCCTGACCTTGATACCAGCCCGCTTTCTCAATTTCCATTGGGCACGGAAGATCTTGACCTTACTCCTTTTATGGAAGATGTAGTGGAGGTCGAATCTGACGAAGAAGAAGCCCGTGCTAGTGACCCCGAGCAGGAGTAGGAAAATCTGTTGTACATTTCCCTTTTATAAGCCGAGGTGTAACCTCGTGGCCTCTCTTTGTAACAAGATTTTTGTTAATGAAGAATGTCTCTTTTTGTCAAAGCTCGTGTTTATTGTTTCGTATCTAACATGATCTTTCCGTTAGTAAAAAATAGTTCGAGCTTTTAACATGAATTTTCAGAAAAGATATTCTATAAGGTCGAGTAATACCGACCTGTTTGCTCAATTCCTGAAGGATTCCCAGAATCTAGTTTTGAGATCATATGGTCGAGTAGTGACCGACCTCAACAAGATAGCGTATGCGCGACCCTTATAGATAAGATCGAGCCATTTACTTGTATTTTTTCAGAAAAGATATTTCATAAGGTCGGGGAATACCGACCTCAATTATTTTGAATTCCTGGTTGGGAAGTAATTTGTAATGCCTTGCCATGAGACCTTGTAAATTATTCGTGGAAGAATAATTTGTAAAGTCTTACCATGAGACATTGTAAATTATTTAATGGGAAATAATTTGTAACGCCTTGCCATGAGACCTTGTAAATTATTCGTGGAAGAATAATTTGTAAAGTCTTACCATGAGACATTGTAAATTATTTAATGGAAAATAATTTGTAACGCCTTGCCATGAGACCTTGTAAATTATTCGTGGAAGAATAATTTGTAAAGTCTTACCATGAGACATTGTAAATTATTTAATGGGAAATAATTTGTAACGCCTTGCCATGAGACCTTGTAAATTATTCGTGGAAGAATAATTTGTAAAGTCTTACCATGAGACATTGTAAATTATTTAATAGGAAATAATTTGTAACGCCTTGCCATGAGACCTTGTAAATTATTCGTGGAAAAATAATTTGTAAAGTCTTACCATGAGACATTGTAAATTATTTAATGGGAAATAATTTGTAACGCCTTGCCATGAGACCTTGTAAATTATTCGTGGAAGAATAATTTGTAAAGTCTTACCATGAGACATTGTAAATTATTTGATGGGAAATTATTTGTAAAGTCATGTGAATGACCTTGTAAATTACTTCGATATCTGATCTTTTTAGTGCTCATTCTGTGGAAGAAATACTTTTATTGAAGGGGACTGAACGATGGGCCTCGTTAAAACCT
The DNA here is from genome assembly GCA_963555705.1 of Ligustrum vulgare. Lineage (NCBI taxonomy): Eukaryota > Viridiplantae > Streptophyta > Magnoliopsida > Lamiales > Oleaceae > Ligustrum > Ligustrum vulgare. The sequence goes on along the minus strand of OY743171.1, from coordinate 66,276,609 downwards.
TATCCAGAAAAACCCATTGGGAAAAAATCTGGACAAGGAAAAAGAGTGCCCGCCCCTGACACTGAAAGACAAAGTAATGGGCACGCAGGCCCGACCATAATATTCTCTGGTGGACGTGCAAGTCCGAAAGCAAATATAAAAATGGGCGCGCAGGCCCGACTTCACTAGGACTAAATGACTTGATATGATTACTTGTAGTATGGCTTCAAGTTCTCCACATTCCATGGCCGAGGAAGAGGTTTTGAATCCATTGTGCGGAGGCTGTATGAGCCCTTGCCCGCCTTTCGGATGACTTCATAAGGTCCTTCCCAAATAGGTCCAAGTTTCCCTGGTTGATGACCGGCAGCCTCACTGCGGCGAAGGACAAGATCTCCTATTCTGAATTCCCTCTTCTTTACTCGGATATTGAACTTTTTAGACATGGCCCGTTGATAAGCTGCTATTCTTAATGATGCATTCTCTCTGACTTCTTCTAGAAGATCCAGACTTTCTCTCTGCCCTTCGATGTGGTCGGGCGAGCCTGTGGTCATGGCACGGAAGCTTGGAATGGTTACTTCTATGGGAACAGCGGCTTCCATCCCGAAGGCAAGCATGAATGGGGTTTCCCCTGTTGCTGTCTTGAATGTGGTTCGGTTGGTCCAAAGTACTTTTGGGAGAAGCTCGGGCCAATCTCCCTTGGCACTGCCAAGGCGAGTTTTCAAGTCTTACAAGATGAGTCTGTTTGTAACTTCAGCTAACCCATTACTCTGCGGGTGCGAAATGGAGGTCAACCTGTGTTCTATTCCCAAATTCTTGCAGAATTGTTTGAAGGCTTGACACTCAAATTGACGCCCATTATCTGTTATCAATGTCTTGGGAAGACCAAAACGGCAAATTATTGATTTCCACACAAATGCTTCCAATTTTTGTTCTGTGATCACGGACAGTGGTTCGGCTTCAACCCACTTAGTGAAGTATTCTACAGCAACTGCCAGGAACTTGACTTGACCCCGGGCTATAGGGAAAGGTCCGAGTATGTCGATTCCCCATTGGGCGAAAGGGTATGGGCATGATATTGAGGACAGCTCTTCCGCGGGTTGATGTAATCGTGTTGCGAATCTTTGGCACTTATCACAGGCTTTCACATAACTAAGGGCGTCTCTCTTCATATTCGGCCAGTAGTACCCATATCTTATCAGTTTCAGTGCTAGAGCCCTTGCTCCCTGGTGTCCTCCACAAATTCCTTCATGAATCTCGGCCATAGCAAGGGCTGCTTCTTTTGGAGTTAGGCATCGCAGATAAGGAAGTGTGAAGCTTCGGCGGAACAAGGTATTCTGCAGCAAGGTATACCTCGGGGCTCTTGCTTTGATTTTTCTGGCCTCTACTTTGTCATCTGGCAACTTTCCTGATGTTAGATATTCAATTATTGGATCCATCCAACTGGGCTCTTGATCAGAAATATCCATGACCTCGGGTTGTTGTACGATACTAGGCTCATGAAGAGTTCGTACGAACACAGTCCTATCCAGGTGGTCTAGATTGGAAGAAGTAAGTCTTGACAAAGCGTCCGCTTTGTGATTGGCGGACCTTGGAATTTTGTTTATGCAGCAAGACTTGAACTTTCTTTGCAAGTCCAAGACCATCATCCTGTAAGATGACATTTTCTCATCTTTTGCTTCAAAAGTGCCGTTTACCTGTTCCACCACTAATTGTGAATCACTAAGGACCTTGACATGCTCGACCCCTAGATGTTGAGCTGTTTGAAGTCCAGCAATTACGGCCTCATACTCTGCATCATTATTGGTTGCTGGGAAGTCAAAACGTATTGCGCACTGAATTTCCATTGTACCATCATCCTTCTTTAATATGATTCCGGCCCCCGAGCCCGCAGCGTTCGATGCTCCATCCACTTGCAAGGTCCATGTGGTCTCTTCCCGGTCATTACCTGTCGGCCCCCGAGGTCTTGGTGTGAGTTCGGCGACAAAGTCAGCCAAGACCTGTGCTTTGATGGAAGGTCGAGGTTTGAACTCGATGTCATACTCCCCGAGCTCGATTGACCACTTCAGTAGACGGCCGGATACATCTGGTTTCTGCAAGATTTGCTTCAAGGGCTGATTTGTGAGGACAGTTATTGCATGGGCTTGAAAGTATGGTCTTAACTTTCTCGCTGCTGTAACTAGGGTAAGTGCGAGCTGCTCGGCCAATGTATATCGGGTTTCTGCTTCCAAGATCATCTTACTAACATAATATATAGGCTTTTGGGTTTTCTCTTCCTCTTTAACCAAAACGGCGCTCACAGCATGATCAGACACTGCTAGATATAAGAACAGATTGTCCCCTGGATTCGGCTTTACTAGAATCGGAGGTGTTCCCAAGTATTCTTTCAACTTCCTGAAGGAGACCTCGCATTCCTCGTCCCATCTGAAGTCCTTGTTTCCTCGGAGAGTTTTGAAGAAGAGAAAACATTTGTCTGCTGCCTTTGACATAAATCTGCCCAATGCCGCTACTCTTCCTGTTAACTTTTGTACTTCCCTGATGTTTCGGGGAGGTTCCATTGATGCTAGGGCTGAAATTTTATCTGGATTAGCTTCGATACCTCTCTGAGTGATCATGAATCCCAAGAATTTTCCCGAGCCTACTCCGAAGGCGCACTTTGCAGGATTGAGTTTCATCCGATGTTTTCTAAGTGTGTTAAATATGTCCTCAAGGTCAGCAATGTGGTCTTTCTTTCTTGAGCTTTTTACAACCATGTCATCAACGTAGACTTCAATGTTAAGCCCAATGTGTCGGGAGAAGACCATGTTAACCAACCTTTGATACGTGGCTCCAGCATTCTTCAGTCCAAACGGCATGACCTTGTAGCAGTATATTCCTTCATCTGCCATGAAGGAAGTTTTTTCCTGATCTTCCCGTGCCATCCGAATCTGATGATATCCCGAGAAGGCGTCTAGGAAGCTGTAAAGTTCGGACCCGGATGTGGAATCCACCAACCTGTCGATTCTGGGGAGAGGATAACTGTCTTTCGGACATGCTTTATTCAAATCGGTGAAGTCTATACAAACTCGCCATTTCCCATTTGGCTTCTTTACCAAGACTACATTGGCTAGCCACTCTGGATACTTTACTTCTTTGATGAATCCTGCTTTCAAGAGTTTATCTATTTCCTCTTTTATTATCTGCCTTCTTTCTGTGGCAAACTGTCTTCTTCGCTGTTTCACGGGTTTTCTGTCGGGCATGACGTTGAGCCTGTGTTCGACGAGCTCGGGATCTATCCCGGGCATATCTTCAACACTCCAAGCAAAAACATCAATATTCTTCTTTAAACACTGTGACAATTCTTCCTTCATCATTTTGGGGAGCTATTTCCCAATTGTGAAGCTCTTCCCTTCTGAGACATGAACCTCTTCCAGCTCCTCTACTGGTGACATTCTTTCTTCATGAGGAAGTTCTATTGACATCAGATCTATCTTATTTTTTCCAACACAGCTGATGTAGCAACTTCTGGCTACCGATTGATTTCCCTGAATAGTTGCTATGCCTGCGGAAGTTGGGAACTTGATCGCCAGGTGATAAGTTGAGGCTATTCAGGAATGGCCTTCCCAAGATAGCATTGTAGGCCATAGGAGTTTTGACGACTTGGAACGGAGTCATCTTTGTTACACGTTTCTCTTCTGATCCTAGGGAAGTGGGAAGGTCTATTAGGCCTTCGGGTTTCACGATTCCTCCTCCAAACCCAGTTAGGGGAGTAACGACCTGTCGAAGCCGATCTTTGGGAAGTTGCATCTGATCGAAAGCTTCCAAGGATAGAACGTTGGCCGCACTCCCATTGTCAACTAGGACCCTCCTGACATCAAAATTAGAGATTGTTGTGTTGATAACAACAGCGTCGTCATGAGGATAAGAAATCCCTTCCATGTCGGCATTGCTGAAGCTGATGCTGTCCGAGATTTCCTGGTCATGAAATCTCGACCTTTCTTCCCGATCACCTAGTGCACGGGCATGATTCTTTCGTGCATTATTAGAATCACCTCCAGATGATATTCCTCCGACGATGAAATTTATGGTGCCAGCGGATCTGGAACTCTCTTCCCCTTTCCCATGTTCTTTATCGTCTCTCTTTATGTAGTGCCCCAGGAAGCCCCTTTTTATGAGGGCCTCTATCTCCTATTTCAAAGTTCTGCATTCATCCGTGGTATGGCCCGGGCTCTTGTGAAAGTCACAATACTTATGTCGATTTTTCTCATCGATCTTTCCTTTGATAGGCTTAGGCCACCGTAAGTCTTCACGTCCTTTGATTTCCATGAGAATGTGGGATCGGGGTGCGTTTAGCGGAGTTAAACTCTGACGTCCATTGCCATTCCCCTTCGAGTTAGTTCGGGACGAGTTCTTCTCGTCTTCCTGTCTCGACCTTTTATTCCCTTGCTTTGTTGATTGTGAGGATTGTGCTACTGTTCCATGCCCTTGATCATGTGTCCGAACTGACAAAAGCGTCTCCTCCATGTTTATGTACTTTTCTGCTCTTCGGAGAAGCTCTGTTACATTTGATGGTGGGCTCTTAGATAGGGACATTCTGAATTCCGGGCCTCGAATGGCCAAGGTAAGGGCTGATATTGCTGATGATATATGGAGATCTGGAATCTGAAGTCTTTCAGCATTATACCGGGTCATGAATTCACGCAGCGTCTCATTCTGAGCTTGCTTTAACTGCATGAGAGATGCAGCGGTCTTTTTGATTCTTTTGCTGCTAGCAAAGAAAGCAGTGAACTTCTCAGTAAGATCTGCAAAGGAAGAGATGGATCCTGGAGGTATCGTAGAAAACCAATCTCGAGCTGAATTTGTCAATGTTTGGGGGAAGGCCTTGCACAGAATTTGATCGGGAGCATTCTGCATGTCCATGACATCATTGTAAGTATTCAAGTGGTTGTTAGGATCTGTTGTTCCATCGTATTCCTTTATCCGAGGATATTTGAATCGATCTGGCAAGGGAAATGATGTTATTTCAGGAGTAAAGGGGGTTCTTCTCACAAACGACGTCCGACCCTGGGTGTTCTGTCGTATTCCATCAGCAATTCCTTCCTGAATGATTCTAGAGAGCTCTTGTTGTGTCAAGTTGGCAGATCCTTCTGTCATGGGATGGGCACCCCTGATTCCCGGGGAGTTGTCAGCCATAGGGTTAACTGGCTGGAGACCTTCCCTGGGAATTGTGCCTAGAGTGTTCGGGTCAGGTTGCGCCTGATGACTGTTCTGTTGTTGAAGAGCTTGACGAAGTTCGCGGAGCTGCTGCTGAAGTTCGTTGAAATCTTCCCGACTAACAGGTTCATTGTCTGGAGTTGCCTCTGGGTTTTGTTCTTCCCCAACATCTTCAAGAGGTGGAGGATTATCATCCTCAGCTGAAGTGTTGGCCGGAATGGATTGACCAGTGGATGCGGAGGGACGGGCTTGGCGTCTATTAACCATGGCTGATTGTATCTCTTCCCACAGACGGCGCCAATTGATGCTGTCAAAAATCCTAACCTTGACGTGGCAGGATCTGATGATACTTGATTGCTGGAAGAGATTGATGAACTCGCCTTGAATAACCTGCAAAAAAGGCGAGGAGAATTCTCCCCGTCGCCCCTCCGGTGTGAGAATTAGTGTTTTGGAGAGAAGTAGAAAAATATATAACTGGAATATATGTAAAGAATTATGAATGAATTTATGTGATCAAATGAGCTGTATTTATAGGGCTGAAAAAGCCCATAATCTCCTTTATTTAAGGAAGGAGTCCTTTTTGCTATAAACTTACCTTTTAGGAGGAGTTCTAATCTAATAAGAATTATACTTCCTCTTTTTTAGGATGAATCCTTATAGGTTATGCCTTATTTCGAGGGCCCAAGAAGTTGGGCCACCAATAAAGCCCATAAAGGTAAACACCCGGAATCCCGAAGTGGCCGGTCAAGCCCGGTCATGTTGCCAGTAATGGATGCAGGACATGGATAGGTCGGGCATACATGGGCCGGGACGGTCACATGGACGAGCAAACATCCCGGCCTATGGAAGGAAGATGGGTGGCCGGGACTGTAGTAGCCCGGGATGGACTCTCTCCGGAATTAGCCCGATCGGTAATTGTTTAAAAATTATGAACCACAATTATTATTTTTAAAAAAGTTTTTTTAATTTATATTGAATTTTGCTATTGAATACTTTTTTGTTTCTTCGTATTCTTTCCCATAATATATGAATTTAATTGTTTTTGTTATATATTTCTCACATTTTCATTAATTATTGAATATATTTAGTTAGTTATTCATTCATTAATAATTATAATTTTTTTTGTTCCGTGCAACGCATGGGTGCGAATACTAGTATACCCAATATGTATGAATCAAAAATTACACATGGGCATATAAATTTTTCAGTTTTTTATTTTATTTTTTGTAATTTTTTTTTTTTTGTTGGATAACAAGAAGAACAACAAGAAAGTAAAGATAGATTTACCAAATTAGTGTCAAACTCTAATACCAATTGATGAGGGCCCCCTTGATATATTGATCAAGAATTTCTACAACTATTAGAAATCTTCCCAATAAAGCTAATATGGTAAATAAAGCGATAAAACACATTAACAGAAGTTTAAATCCCACCCAAAATTCATAGGTTAAAGAACCAAGCCCAATGGATAAAGATTAAATAAACTCCAAGGTGGCGAAAATCAACAACAATACAAGAATAATAATACTCTAGATTTAGTTGAAGAAATTCCAAGAAGATACAAGATCAAATGAGGTTTTCACTTTACCTCAAAGGAAGTCTCTCAAGACCAATCCATATGAACATCCAAGTTATTTTATAGGGTTTGGAATGAAAAGAGTATTTAATGTACAAAATAGGGGTAAAAGAAGTAAATACGAAAATTGTACAAGAAACCCCGTTTTTCTGAAACAGGGTGTTATGGTCGACCGAAATGACAGTTTCGGTCAACCAATCCTTAGCCGAACCTGACTGAGGTTAGATCCAAAATTCTCTGCAAACTTTCGGTCGACCGAAATTAGTTGAGTCCAATTTCTTCTTATTTTTTGCTCCAACTTGATTCTTGGCTTATTTTCTTGACTTTAATTACTTGTTTGGGCCTTGAATCTTCTCCCAAAATAGCTCTTAATTGCCTCAGTGCTTCACAAATGTACTTCAAAATTGTTTTGGCTCGAATGATGAAGTTTTCTTCGGCTAGCCCCCTATGATTCTCATCAAAAACCTAATTCTCTCTCTCTGGTTTCACCACTCCCTACCAAAATAGATGTCGCCTCCCCCTCATGACCAGCGATGGTGACTCCTATATGATCATCTTGAAGATCTTCTTCTCGTGAGAGGAAAGCTCGAAGTTAGATTTGTTTACGCATGCCATCACCACACGGGTCTTCGATCTGAACCTTATCGCAACTGAACTCTGCTTCACCGTGTTAATCACGTACTCCACCTGGAAGTGACGCCCCGCCTGCGACCATGTGTCACATCAGTGTCGTACTGGTTCCTGTGGTGGTGGTTGTGTTAGCCCAAGAGTAAACTAACCAAGAGGGGGGTGAATTGGTTTATAAAACTTCTTCGATAAATAATTTCAAACTTAAAAACCAATGGGTACAAGTATGAGCACTTAGTGTTACAAGTAACTAAACTATCAATGTAGTGTGCTATATATGTGTAAACTTAATTGATAAGGCAAGTATAGAACTTAGATATAGTGTTGCACAATATAAATTGATAGAATAGAGTAAGTGCAATGTAAGTAAGTAAAAGGGATAAGAGAGTGCAAACGCGATTTATAGAGGTTCAATCAACCAACGTGGTCTACGTCCCCCGTTACCGAGCTCTCCGTCACGAGCAAGGCCAAATCCACTATATTGGTAACTTACAACAAGGAGTACCAAATCCTTAGGCGACTTACAACAAGGAGCGCCTATCCTTTACAATCGAGTTTTCACAAGGCTCTCGAAACCAACAATCGAGTTTTCACAAGGCTCTCGAAACCACAAGATATAATGAATTGAATTTACAATTGAAATAACTCTCTTGACAAATGATATACTCAAATTAAGTACCAACAGAGTTAGGCTAACACTTCAATAGATAGCAATGAATTAAGCTCGAGTGTTAGAGAAAAACTTTGATGCAAATGATAATGAAAAGTTCAATGCAATCAAACAAAGTTTTTCAAATGATCTCTTGTTAAAATATTGAATCAAATTAAGTACCAAGAGATGCCACACTTGAATAATTAACAATAAGTTAAGCTCAAAGTGTTTAGGCAATGGAACTTTGATGAATCAAATGATAATGAAAAATGTAGCACAAATAATCAAAGTTCCTTAATTGGAATTTCTCTCTTTTAAAAGATTAAAACAAATTTAGAACAAAGAGAGACTTACACTTCAATTCCAATATAGTGTGAAGATGTTGAAGAAGTTTAAACAATATAAAACCAAGAATCTTCACAAAACTTTCTTCCAAAAACTTTGATGAATTCGATAAAACAAAGTTTAAATCAATCAAAGTTTTATAAAAATAATAGATGAATATAAACCGAGTAAGAACAATGAATTTTCACAAGAAAGTTTGTATAAAATTTTTTCTATGTTGTTTAAATTGAATGTGAATGAGATGGCTATTTATAAATCAAAATATTCAAATTCAGCAACTTTCGGTTGACCAATTCTGGAGTTTCGGTCGATCGAATCATTAATATAGCTGTTACACATTCAACCGTTGAACTTTCGGTTGACCAATTGGTCGATCGAAACTTTCGGTTGACCAAAAGTTCGGTCGACCGAAAGTTTGGTTGACCGTTGACTTTCGGTTGACTTTTGAAAAATATGAAAATTTTCGATTTTTAGGTTTCTAACTTATTTTTCAAAGTGGTTTAACATAATATAATCATGATTTAAGATCAAATAAACTTTGAAAAACAATCTTGACTTAGATAAAAATATTTTATGCAAGTGATGAATTTTCTAGTAAGTTTCTTGATGCATAAAAATCATTTTCGAGCTCGTTGAATTTCATCGCTAAAGATTGAGAGTCTTATACCTTTACATAGGTTAAATCAACTCTAATCTTGTATGCTTGAATTCTTTATCTTCATGTCATGCTTTTCAATTTCAATTTTGATCTTCGAATATCTTCAATTCTTTCATGATCTTTTTTGCGTCTCATGTGCTTTATCACATAGTTTTGATTTATATCTTTGAGAGACGATTTGAACATAGAGTGCTTTGAATATTTATCATTACATGAAACACTTGAAGCACACTTGTTAATAACACAATATATTCTTGTTTGTTATGATCAAAACAAAAAGGTTAAGTTAACCATAGGTCAACAGGTTGTTGGTTGTGCTGGCGGTGAGGTGAGATGAAGTGGTTGTGTGGGTGTTGGAGACGACCGGTAATGCAAGCATTGTGGTGGTGGTCGTTGCTGGATGAGGTGGGGGAGGGTGGTCGTGGTACAGGTTGTTGTGGTAGTTAGTGGTGTAAGTGAGATGAAATGGTGGTCATTGGCGGCAGTTGGTGGTACATGCGAGATGAAGTGTTGGTGCGGTTTGTTGTGGTGGTCATTGGCTGCAGTCGATCGTTGGAGTGTTGTTGTTGGTGATGGAGGCCGTGGTGGCAACACCGTGGTGGCGACGGCGACGGCATAGTGTTAGCAGGAAATGTGAATTATGTGATCAGAGAACCTTAATTGATAATTTTTCGAATTATGTGACCTTGAAATTAATATTGACTTAAAAAATTGTTAATGTGACATAAACATAAATTCAACTTGTGACCTAATATTGTGATTGTTTGTGACCCTAAAATAATCGATGACTTAAAAAATTATAATTGTTACTTTAAAAATGTGATTATTACTTAAAATACTTAGTTTTGAAATTTACATTTATAATCACCTTATTTGTTTTTTTTCCTCTCATTTTTAATTAAAGAGAATATGTTGAGTTGTGTTGGGTTGAATCAGAACTCAACCCATGTCCAACCTTATTTATCCATCCTCATTATTTACAAAAATGAGTCTTATAAGTTTTTTAGAGAATGTGTGGTTAAAAATGAGATTTTTTAATTAATGCGTAGATTATTTTATTAATAAAATGTATGATTGAAAATGAATTTGAAAAAAAAAATGAGGCAGTGCTTATATCCATTGGTACTGAAAACTCAATTAAGCCCATATTTGGTGGATATTAAAATTAGATTTTTAGTAAATTTTTATAAAAGTTGATGAAATGTGTGGATAAAAAGTTGTGGGTCCCATAAAATATACGATTTAAATTGATTGTTTACTTTAACTTAGATTATAATCTATATTTTAATTTCGAACTGGTCGATTTGGTAAACTAAATAAATTGATTTATAAATCATTTTATAAATTATACAATTTTTTAAATCACTTTTTAACCAAACGCATTTTCTATCTCCATTTCAACCACACAATTTACCTAAAAATTATAAATAAATCAGTTTATAAACCGCTATAATATTAACAAATAGAAGCTAAATAAAAATCAAATGAAAAAGAAACTTGTTAATGTATCAATACATTTCTCTCTCTTAATTTTTAATCACATGTTTTTCAAAAAATCATTATTCTAAAATATATTATCCCAAATAATCTAACTATATTGAGTTTAAATTTTTCATAATTTTTATTGAATTCACTATTTTCAAACTTTTAACCACACAGTTATTTAATTTTTTTCCCTATCAATAATACCAAAGGAAAAATAAAAAGAAATTTTCGTCAATGAGAAGATCCTTATTTAGGGTTTTTTAGACCCAGTATAAATATCAAACCAGCTGCCATTCTCACACTCGCAATCGCACAACCCATTTCATCCAGAGGATTCGGCGGCTCCTTAACGAATTGATAGTCAGCAACTCCGTGAAGATCTTCGGTCGACATGAGGGCTAAGGTTAGCACACCTTCATCGATTTAGTTTAATTCAAATTTATTTTTCTAAATATAGCTTTGTTATGATTCGTATTGCTGTTGATATTTGCTTGTCGCGCGATCTTCTTTATCGTATATGAATGAGTTTTTTTTTTCTTTTCTGAATTGTTGTGTTTTCATTACCTCTGTTCTTATATAATTCCGATTATTCCTCTCTGTGTAATCTATCGGTTTTCAATAGTGCAACTTTCTTTAAACCATATTTCCGTTATTATTCATAAGCGTTAGACGCACAGATCATTAGATGTTACTTTTTAAACTGTGGGTTACCTATAAAAAAATGAAAAAGGGGTTAGGGTTTAACTTGAATCGGAAGTTTGCCTGCTGATAATTGTTTATAAACAAGGGATTTGAGTCTTTTTGTGGTAATATGTGTGGATGGAAAGTGGTTTAAAAATGTGTACAGTTAAAAAGTTATTTGAGAAAATATAAAGAAATAACTTGTTTATAAACAAGTTCACCAAACACTTACGAAGCAATGTGATTGTTATGTGCACTGGTAACTTCAGAAAGTCCTAAATTCCGCAGTGAGAAGGGAGAATGAGTTGGCAATCCACAATACTAAGTCTTTTAGGTTTAATCTCATGATTTATTGAGTTACATTCTCTGCATTTACAGTGGAAGAAGAAGCGTATGAGGAGGTTGAAGAGGAAACGCCGAAAGATGAGACAAAGATCCAAGTAGATGATGAAATGGATACTTGGATGTCTTCTTTGGAACGGCTTGGCCTTTCCTTCGATGGCGATTTGTCTCTCAGATAAATGGAAGGAAGTTCTGCAGATGTGAGCTGTCTTGTTTCCGATTATGTTCCCATTCCCATTCGACATTCTAGACTATTAAGTATGGCTTGCGTTTTCATTTCGAATATAGACGGTACTGTATTGAACCTATTATATCCAGTATTTGTTTCCTTTTCAAGTTTGGCTTTATCATATTTTTTTATACTTGCTGGGGTTTGATTCAGTTTTAGAACTCTGAATGTGTGTTGTGCTTGAACTACAAGCTCGTAAAATTCTATTTTCATAGTCATCTTTACAGGAACCAAACAGGATCGAGTCTATTTTGGGAACTCAGTCATCATTTCTATGAGGTTTTTGGTTTCTCAATATTGTCGTTAAGCTTATTTACTGTTGATTTATAAATTGTAATAATTACGATAAACACTATATGGATTATTAACTGTTTGTGAGCAGGGAAGTTATTTTTTATTCATTTATTTATGCATAACTTATTTTTAAATACTATGATATGATATTATACTTTCCAAAAAAAAAAAAATTATGGTATTATGATATGATTTAAATTGATTATAATCACTTTCAAAACATGTTTTGAATCAATCTCATTCTTTCTCCTCAAGATCTGGAGCAATAGTCTCTTTTTTCTAAAAAGTGTAAACTTTGGCGAAGCAGCGAAGTTGATTTTTTAAGTGTGTCTAAGTGAGAAAAAGTTTGACAATGAGTAAGTGAAGTGTGGGTAAAGCATGATGAAATGTGAGTTTAAGTTTCAAGACAAAGCTAGCTTAAGCGTACGACGTATAGGTGAGATTTTGAGAATAGAACTTTATTTTATTGTTCTATAAAGCGTGCTTAAGCGTACACTTAGGTGCACTTAATCGTGGAGCTCGCACTCACGTTTCGTGCTTCATTTATATATTGTTAAGCTTTTTGGCTTGTAGACGCACTTAAACGTAATGTTTGGACTCGTCGGTTTGTGTTTCGCTTTTACGTCTTTTAAGAAAATTGCTTTTTTATTGTACATGTGGTACTGATTTGTTGAGTTAGTTTTTTAATTATTAGTTTCGTGTTTGGTAGAAAGTGTGACTATTTTTTTCTTTGAAACATGTTGTTTGATGTAGAGATTTTTTGAAGAATGTATAGTTTGAAATTGTTTGAAAAGTCAAAAATTGTGGATTTGATTAAAAATAAATGGTTGGGATTGAATTTTTGTAATATTTTATTTTTCAAATAATGGGGCTCAAACAACGGCGTAATGTATGTATCTATGCATTCGGCTCCACAATTTATTTCAATTTTTTTTTGTAATGATTACATATTTTAAATTATATAATTTTTTATACCATTTTTTAACCTAACATCTTTTTCTCTTCAATTTTTAATCATATATTTTTTACCTTAAAGAAAGAAATTCGCCAAATGGAGTGTCAAACGTTCAAAGAAAATACCACGACACAAATCTATATAATAATATATTAAAGTTGTTGAGCTTCACCATATCCCAATGTCACTTTCCCGCTCAAAATGAGATGCTTTATTTATTTTTTTCTTCTTTTCTTTTTCAATTCTTTTTTCCCATTTTCCCGTGCTGTCCCTTCAAATTCTGTAGAGATCCTTTACATTTTTTTTTTCAATTCTTTTTTCTTTTCCTATAGAGCCTCATTAATTCAACTATTGTGACCATTAAAATGTCTGCTACCATTTATATAATTCTACCAACTATCTAATTCACTTAAGCCAATTTTGCATTCCTTTTTCTACTAAACAATTACTTCAAGATTGTCATAATAAAAGGTAGATGGCCACGTTTAGCCTTTTCAAGGACATCAACAAGAAACTTATGGATTGATGTTTGAAAGTCTGGCCCCAGAATTTGATAAGTTTGAAATCATTATGGAGTTCGTCTTTATAGATGAAGCGATAGGTTAAATGTAATTTTTTTTTAAAAAAGTTTTTTAGCCTTGTGTGCATTTTTTTTTTTTTTTTTTTAGTTTGTCTTCACCATCTTCACATGAGGATTTGAGTGGCCGGTCTTCATCAACAATCAACGAAGAACATATGTCGAGGCATAATGCATGTTGATTTTAAAAGATCAAACAAAAGGAGACATTCGGAATACATCAAAACAAGAATATGCAACAATCACATCCATCCACAAATAGGTATGTTAGCAGGTAATAGTATATTTTTTTCATTCTGCATTTCAATTATTTAGCTTTCTTATCCAACTAACTTTATTTTATCTATTTTTCTCTAAAAAAAACTTTATTTTATCTATTTTAACATGAAATACTAATTTAATCAAAGCACCTAATAGATGATATATCAGGATTTTTTTTCTTTTTTTCTTTTTTTGAGGTCTGGACCAGTATTAATATTTTATTTCATGTTCTTCCTCTTAGCAACTATTTCTGACATTTATTTTCATGTTACTACTAAGTATGCAAGCGTTACTTAAAACTTATGTTTTTTAAAATATTAGAAGATTTAGGTCTAGAAATTTTATTTTCTTAAAATATTTGATTAATCTATTTTATAAAAACTACATTACATCCACCATATTTTGATGTTACTTTAATTAAAGTGTTGTTAATTTTGGTGGGGTATAATAAAATTATTTTGTATCGATGACCTTCCTTTATATTTCGTTTGTGCAGAAGTTTTCACCCAAAGATGCTCTTTCCAGCAGAAACGTGTTTGAAGATATAAAGTAAATATAAGCGAAAATTATGCTATAGAATATTCTGTAATATGTTTATATATTATGAATTATTTTTCTAGGATGAGATATAATACTTTTTTTCATTCTTTATTTTATTTCTTTTGCATTTTTTTTTTCCAACTCACCTTATGTAATGATACATTTTTTTCATTCTTTAGCGTTTTGTTTTTCATCCAATATAACTTATTTAATTATCTATTTTAACACAGAATACTAATTTAATCACATCACCAAATAAATGATATCTCACTTATATAGTTTCTTTACTTTGAGGAAGTCTGGATGAATAATAATACTTTATTTATTTTTCTTTTTCTTAGGTGATTTTCTTACATTTTTTCTATTACTATAAAGTATGCAAACATCCTATGAAAATTTCATTTTTTTAAAACATTAGAAGATTTAGGTCTTAAACATGTCTTTTTTTTAAAAAAAAAAAAAAAAAAATTGATTAATCTATGTCCTACCAACTATGTTACGTTAAACAATTGTCGTTGTTTTGTAATAAGGTGTATGTATTTAAATGCAAAACTATATCACTATTAGTAACAATATTGAAAAATGGGTTCTACATTTTGAACTTTCAAAAAATTAATAATATTTAAAAAATTAGTTTTAATTGTTAAAGAGATTTAAATTAGTGGTCCGCTAGCTTAAGAAATATTCAGGAAAATTTCAATCAAATATATACCAATATTCAAATCATTATCAGGCAAAATTAGGACACATTAAATTATGAGCAGCAGACAAAAAAATGTTAGATCTGTGAACATAACAAATATGAAAGGAGATATATACGATAAACGGAACCTTTTATCAAAGTTTCTTCCCGGTTGCTTTGCCTTTGGTGTGTGCCCGCTTGTTGAGTTGTCTTCATAGCCGGACATGCTTAGAAACATATGAAACCCTTGCTTCAGGGCCCACTGGCCTATGTCTTTTTGGACTGATTTTTTTTTTTTTTTTTTTTTGGGATTACCGCCCAACCCTCCACAGACCACAGCGCACAGGTCACAGGCCACTGATTTGATCAAATTCAAATCCAAATCCAAATGATTACACTGATTCGATCAATATATTTGCCTCTAAAACAGTTAGAAGAGTTATGTTTAAGTTGTTTTATATTGGTTAACACTTTTGAATATAAAACTTTAAGTATATGAAATATCATATTTTGTTGGTCGTTTTATATTAGTTAATACTTTTGAACTTTTTATTTTTTGGAATTTTATGATGAATTTGTATAATTTGTTTTATGTGAATATAAATTTAATCTTTATTTTCAGTTTTTTCCTCAAAAAAAATAATAATTTCGGGGGCAGCC
Source organism: Ligustrum vulgare (assembly GCA_963555705.1). Lineage (NCBI taxonomy): Eukaryota > Viridiplantae > Streptophyta > Magnoliopsida > Lamiales > Oleaceae > Ligustrum > Ligustrum vulgare. The sequence goes on along the minus strand of OY743171.1, from coordinate 66,260,876 downwards.
CCCGTAAAACCTAGGACCTATATCTTCAAAAACAACTGTTTATTTCAGGTTTACAAAATCACAGGTACGGCTCGGTTGTCTTCAATGGCTTCCTGAAAGTTTTGGGCAGATCTAAATAGCATAAAGATTCAAAATCTAAATATTCGTGATTTGAATATATATATATATATATATATATATATATATATATATATATATATATATATATATATATCTTTTCTTCTTTGTTTGAAATTTGAAATCAATATTAATTTTTTGATTTTGATTTTTGTAAGAATTTTGTTTTCCGCATTTGTGTTAGTGTGGTGTTTGTTTTGGAAGGTCAAATTTTATCTGACAATAATACAGATTATAAATTTTTTTATTCCAAGAATGTCATTGAGCCCGTCGAATACTTGGATATTTGTAAAATTTCAAAGAAGATATTTCCATTGATATTGTCCTATATGTTATGACCATCAATAAGAGTTCAGGATAATTACATTTGCATGTAGGACTTCTTCTTAAAAGGTTGGTGTTCACTTTATGTTGCAATTTCAAGGATGATAAGTCATTCGGAATTGAAGATGTTAATTTGCGATAAGGATGAAAGATCAACAAATTCAACAACAAATGTTGTGTACAAAAAAGTTTTTCAAAATTTATAGTAACACAAACCCAACATTTCACGATGTGGTCTTTTATTTGTTAATGTTATGTATTCTGTTCCAATAATTATTTGACGTCGTGTCATGGTTTCTTTATTCAGATTTTACTTCCCGTGCATCGCACGGGTGATTCACTAGTATACGAATGGATTCTTAACGGGTAAACTTTTCATATTCCAACAAAATGCAACTTTTGATAATTGCCTTTGTTTGTTACACATGTTTTTAAAATACAATTTTCTAAATCACTTTTTAATTACATACATTTTCTCTTTTGATTTTTCAATCACACATTTTACCTAAAAAATATAAAAAACATATTTTTAAACAAAAAAAAATTAAGAAACAGAGAATTAGATAAAGTTATCGTGCTTTCAATTTAACCTTGTTTGTAAAGTGTTTATAAATTTATTTATAAATAAAACATTTTTCAATATCACTTTTTTAATTACAAATATTTTTCAAAATTTTACCAACCAGAGCTTAAAAATTGAATGCGTATATATCTTTTATTTTTATTCAAATATTTTATAGGACTTATAAATATTATTCAATTAATTATTCACCATTCATTTTTACTTATTATTTAAATAATTATAATTACCAACCAAATCTGTATTTAATTTTGGAATTTGGATCGATGTGAATATAATGAACCATGAGAATTTGACGGCTTCATAAACACTTTTGGTTGTCATATTGTTTGATCTTTATTATAATTTCATATATTTTTCTTTATTATTTTCAAATACAGGTTCTTCAATATATTTTTCTCTTAAATTTTAATTATATATATATTTTTAAAAATCAATATTTCAAAATACATTATCTTATATAATTAGATAATAATAATAATAATAATAATAATAATAATAATAATAATAATAATGGGTCACAAAACAAGCACTTCCTATGTAAAAAATTATATTAATAGTGTAAAGTTATTTTTCACTCTCCTCGGTGTAAGGCGGCTATTTTGAAAATTTTATGTCCGACAAACCCGAAAATATTGAATTAATCTGGTTTAAAAGTTTTTTATTGTTAATTTTAAAGGTAATGTGACAAGTAAGTTTACTGATATTTGGCAAGTTATAATCTGTAACTCAATTGATCAGCCGGTTCGACTGCTGTGAGAAAATAAGAATACCGGCTCTAAGTTAAAGTTTTGCAGGTAGAATAGAAGAAAAATCAATGAGATCATCTTCGAAACATGGTGCAGCAGAGAACAATCGTGGCGTCACCGGCCACATGCTCACCCTCCATCAACGCCTTTACCATGCTCTCAACCTTGGATTCAGGTTTTATAATTTTCGTCAATTTTCCTTTAATTGCATTTTTTAAAGCACATAACTCGAATAATTTATGTACGGAATTGTGCACCCGTGTTCGTTATTAAGCGTAATTTGCCCTTTTAAGCTGGGGAATTGTTGATTTGGATCTTTTGTTGAGTTATATGTGGCGTTAATCGATATTCGATATTGAGGATAATTTAGACTAATTTGAGTTTAATTGAATTTTGAATCTGAACTTCCTATTTATTCTCAGGTTGCTATTTGAGCGGTTCACTGTAAGAAAGAGTTTACTTCAATTTCTTCTCTTACTCCCTTGCACTTTTCGGGTGGGTCGGGGGGATTTTGGTTGACATACCTTCATTCTCTGTCAAGAGATTGAGTTTGGCTAACGATCTTCATTTTTCCATAATTAGATTTATACATTTCTATCGACAGATGCATATAGAATTGCCAGACGAACTACTACATATTGTAACTAAGGTCACCTTGATGCTAAATGAGTGTTTTTATTTCTGTTTTACTGTGAGAAATTTTGACTGCATCTTTTGAAATGTTATTTACCAGTCATGCTCCAAAAGGAAGTAACTGGTTATCATCATTAATTCTATTGCACCTTTTTGTACAAATTAACGTGTTTAGTTGCATCAAATTATGGAAATATCGAAGTGGAGAGTTATGAAAGTTTTGAAAGTATACTCCTTAAATATTTTATGGAATATAATGCTTGCTTGGTCTCTTCACTTATCTTGTAGCATGAGGTGCAGGATTTTGAGAGTTCTGTTGGATATTTCCATTTTGCATTTCAGCTAGCTTGTAATTAAACATGGCAATTTATGTCTCTTATAATTAAAATGTTAAGAGCATCTTCTTAAGCAAGCTCATTTGTTTATGTTGAGCAATATACCATATTTCAACCTTTATTTGCTTTCCATAGTATTGATCGTTCCTCCACCTGAACTGAGCCATCTCTAAATAATTTTTTCATAACCAAGCTAAACTGGTTTTCATCTTCAGAATGTCTAGTATTCTCTCAATATAGTTTCTTACTAACTCCTGTAAGTAGCTCCCTGAAATGAACATAGCTAGGTCTTGGTCTATGAAATTTGCAGCTTGCCTAGTGTGAACTTCCTTATCTTCATTTGTGTACAAGTTGTATTGGAATTCTATCTTCTATCCATGGTATGATCATCTTCTTGACGCTGTAAAGGGAGAGCTGGGATAAGAGCCATTGTTATGGAAGAGAAATTGTGATGGGGAATGAATATAAGAATAAAAGATATTCTTAGTAGATTAGGAATAAAGAGAGTTTAATTTAGATTAGTTTGTTATAGTTTTCTAGTTTTACTTCTTTAGGGTTTATTTCATTAGTTGTTTTCCTACTTAAATTAGGTTTGTTTCAACTCTTCTAAAGAGGGTCTTTCCATTGTAATGGCTAGACTTGATTCTTGTACAAACTCATATTTCTCCCTCTAGTTTCTCTTTTATTCTCTTCCCTTTCTTCTCAATTCTCCTTCTTGTTCATTGCATCCTACATCAGATTATATTTAGCATAAAAAAATTTAAGATCATTTATGTTTTTCCATCTTAGCCTCTGTTCGGAGGCTCATTATAATGAGCCACTGCCATTTATTTTGGATTTCGAGGTAAATTTTGTGGTTGAAAATTGGAAAGAGAAAATGTATATGGTTAAAAAGTGATTTGGGAAATTGTGTAAATTATAATGAGTAATAATTGCTCATTATAATGAGTTTCCAAACAGAGGCTTAGTGGGGGTACATCAAAATTTTGAATGATTTACTTACATACTTTTTTCCTATTTTAGTTTGTGTTCCTCATAGTCATTTTCGAGGAAACATATGGCTACATTAAAAACAGTTACTTCGTTCATTTGCTTCTTGTACTTGCAGAATCAGTAATAACAGAAGGAAGTGGTATTGCAGCGACATTGAAATACAAAGACTAGTAATTCGCTCAATCGACGCATTTCTTGATTGTATTTCTACCGAGACATCACATCACCCCCTTGTAAAGGTAAATATCTCATTTCGTGTCTAAGAAGGTTGCAAAAACAACTCATAATTGTATTGTACCACATTTATTCCACTTTAATTTTCAGATGTTTTGTATTATTTTTCCTCTTCATTTCATAACCTATGAGTTGTTCATTTCATAGCCTATAAGTTGTATATTTATAAGATACAAGCTTAGCAGCTTAATATGAGCATTATAATGAGCACACTCTTATAATTTTTTCCTTTATTTCATAGCCTGTAAGTTTTTCATTTGTAAGATACATGCTCATTATAATTTCCACTAATTTTCTGATGTTTTGTATTGTTTTTCCTTTTTATTTCATAGCCTTTAAGTTGTTCATTTGTAAGATACATGCTTTACAGCTTAATATGAGCATACGTCTTATATTTTCCATATAGGATTCTCTACCTGCGTAATTTGTATATGTGCACATTGCCACAGCATTTCTAGGTACTGTTTTCTGAAAACTCCAGCATGTATTGAAAAGTATGACCAAATGAATAAGCATAGTTCTAACATGCTGTTGGAAGTCACCTTTTTCTGTTAATAGGAGAATATTAAGAAACATTTTTGCAGGTAAGAAAAATGTAACACGAGATAATATGAGACTATGGGTTGACTCTATTGCTTAAAGTCTTCACTGTTTGCATTTGGAAAATTTCGTTTAAGGGTGATGTGAGTAAACGATTGAATTCCATTGCACAGGACATATGGATGAATATCTTTATTCTTCTTGAAAGCTTCCAATAACTGATTTGCAATTTCAGTTAACACGTGATCACCCTTGACAGGACAGTTTCACCCATTTTACTTTTTTTATGTGCATTCAGATTTTCACTACTTCAAATAAACTTGCTATGCATAACATCAGAATTAATTCACTTGTGACTTGTATTAGTGGTTTTCCACACAGCACAAGATTACAGCAATATCGAGCTTGTAGACCGCGTAAGATGATAATACGTTGGAAAAAAATGATATGATATAAACTCAAGGCATTGGACTAAATTAGTTTGGTGCTTGGTACCAGTTACTAATGCTAGGTTTTCATTTCTCCTTCCTATTCCTATTTCAGGATTCAGTAGAAGATATGGTTGGTGCATTGGAAAGTATTCTAGAATTCCATAGTGAATCCACAATGGCAGTGGCCTCGAGTGTGGCTGTAAAGATGGTCAATATTTTGCCTAGAACATTGCTGCAATCTCATGTTCTGGATCTTATGTGTCCTTTAGCATCTTTATTATCTACCCGTTCATTGCAAGTTCCTATTTCATGTGCAAGTGCCTTGAATGCTATCCTATCCAATATTAGTATTAAGAAAGAGGGAGAAGTGTGGCAGATTTTGAAGGAAACAAAAGTAGTTGGTTGTCTTGTCCACAATATAAAAGAATTTTCAGTTAGCAATAAGCCTATCGAGTACTTAAAAGAGATGGCTTCTCTTTTGAGTAAAATTTTATGGCGGTGGCCGCAATCTAGGTTCTGTGTTTGGACTGATTCTGAACTGTTAAATGTTTTAGATACTCTCCAACTTGAGCGTGATGATTCCACAAAAGTTGCTGTCTTGCAGTTGTATTCTACTTTAGGTATCGATACTCTATCTGTCATAGATTCTGTGCCATTTACTGCTAATATCATATAGCTAACTCATATGGTGGGCTTGCAACTGTTTGTCTTATTTGTTTACCAGCACTATGCGGTACCTGGGCGGAGAAGCTTCTAGAAAATGGAGAAGCTCTTCTAGGAATGATGGTAGACTGCATGGAATGTGCAAATAATAATTCAATCCGAATGGAGGGATTTAGACTTGCTCAATGTTTAGCGGTACAAGTCTTACACCCTTATGATGTGAGCTTTTTGTTATACACTTGTCTAAGTGAGTCTCCATCACTATTTTCTCAGATAAACAAAAGGGAGTGTTTAAAAATGTTAAAAAGATGCGGTGAGCCCCTTGTGAAAGCTATCATTAGTGGAATGAGAGATTGGAATTCACATTCAGAAAAGCTCACAAAAAACCATATGTCTATTGTGGAGGAGGCATGCCGTTTGGCTTTGATCACTCGTTGGGCAGGGGACCATCAGGTATATTTTTGGAAAGCTGGAGTTGATAGAGTCCTTCTCGATCTTCTTCTGGGCAATTATGAGAAGATCGGCCTATTAAAGCAAGAGTCATCTGTGAAGGAACAGATAGCTGTAGTTCGAGATGGTCTCAACACAAGTTTCCACCTCTCCCTTAGACCATATGTATGGGATATTCTCGGATGGATTGCAACTAACTGTGCCGAAGATTTCAACTCTAAGGCCTATGGAAGTGAACTTCATCTCAAGATCCTTATCATGTGTGCGTGGTAATATTCTTTTATTTTTATTCTTATTTTTGTATTTTCTTAATTTTTTTTTCTTATGAGTTAGCAGTTACTATTACTACTACTATCGTCCTACATGCATCCACAACTTTAAATTCATCTTATTGTGCTTGGTTTTTGTGTCAGCTTAGCCTTTGTGGACTCAATTCTTATGGCACGCCAAATTTCTCAAAGTAGTCCAACAAATACAGCTGTAAGCGAATCAGCATCTAGAGCAGTCCTTATGATGGTTTACTCTCCCTGCAAGTATATTGCGTCCGTAGCTAGGTTCCTATTGTTGAAAATACTGAAGTCAAATGGCAAGGATTATACTGAATATTTGCTAGAGACTCTAATTGCCAAATCTTCAGGAAACCATTTTGGAATTCCAGGTAACCTTCAAATTGTCATATGCTTGATGAGTTTGGCATGTTATTCCAGTCTTCCAAAATATCGGAAACTCGTAATAAAACATGATGGGATCAAAACTCTGTTGAACTTCATAAGGTGGTGGTTTAGCAATCCTGTTCGTATAAAAAGATCAAACGTGGCATCACATTTGCATACTTCTATCACTGAGAGGAGTTGTTGCCACTCAACTACAGAAGACTGGGAAGGGGAGGACATGCTTTTGATTTTTAGTCTGTGGAGCCTAGCTGAGTTGCTACATCATTCTGATCCCATAAAAGATCATCTGCTTGACAATCAGACAAACTTTAATGAAGCTCAATTAGTTAGTTTACTCCAGAATATCTGCAGACACAGTAGTACCCCTGGATCACGGTGGTATGCTGTTTATATTCTTTGCTTTTTTGGACATTATGGTTTCCCAAGTAAGATGGGAGACAGAATTGGGAAAGCACTTACTGATAATGGATACGCTGATTTGGAGCTCAATCTTGTAAATGGGGAATCTATATATGTTCATGGAGTTGTTCTTATGGTTAGGTGTCCATCACTACTTCCTCCTGGAGAATTGCTTGTTAAAGAGAAAGCATCAAATGGATCTTCTGTAAAGCAGGATGCAGAGAGCAGGGTGATAACAGCAATTCGTCTTTCTTCTCATGTGGATCACCAGTCATTGTTGAAATTGTTAGAATATGTTTACTTCGGATATATACAAGCCAGTGAAGACCTTGTGAAAAAGCTGAAGATTTTTGCTAGGCATTGTGAATTACATCACCTGTTGCAAACGCTTTGTAGAAGACATCCAAAATGGGGCACTCCTATGCCTAGCTTTGATCTTACTCCAGCACTCGGGCCAGGCGGACATCATTTTTCGTATGAACCTATTTCCCGACAGTCTAGGCATTTGTACCTTGGGTTAATATTTTCTCTTCTTTGATTTCACTTGGGTATTTGGGGGAGAGTTCCATAATGAGCTATGCTTTGAAGATCGTACTAGACTTGTTATCCAATACCATAGATGTCCAAAGCTGACAGTCTTGCTGAGCAGCATCATTTGATCTGGCCAGAAAAAAAAGTATTGCATATCAATTTTATTGTTAATCTAATTGCTTTGTTGTTCATTATTATGGTTAACTGACCATGCACAATCTATTGGGTGGGGGGATTTTTTAAGGCTTCCAAGTTTCCAACAGCACAGTGTTGGGTGTAGTAGTCTTAGTAGTCTAGATATCTGCATTTTTCACACTTTTAAGAGGGGTGATGAATATATGGGTGGAGAGTGAGCACGGTTTATATTTTATATTGGTCTATTTTAGTCTAGATTTCATTCCCCCCATCTTTTCTGGTTTCAGGGACATTCTTTTGGAATCTAATACAAGACAACTAGAAAGTTGGATGTGCAACAGTTGCTCAGCATCAGTTCCTCACCTTCATGTTCACAAAGTTATATTGGAATCAAGTTGTGATTATCTTCAGGCCTTATTTCGCTCAGGAATGCAAGAAAGGTAAATACATATGGGTTGTGATATGTACAGATATGTTTTGGTACTATCTTAGATATATTATCTGCAATTCTTTGCCATGCTATCTAGGCGCCTTCATTAAAATTTGGTTAGTTCTCCAGTTTGGTGAAGATTAAAGTCATAGCGGATTTTAATAAAAGTTGATGTGTGGTTAAAAAGTTGTGGGACTCATGAAATATGTGGTTATGATTAATTGTTGACTTTGATAAAAATCTATATCAAACAAGGACACAATTCATTCCTCTATTCATATCCGTAACTTTTTTTCTTTTTTCCACAATTCATATCCGTATCAGTCTCTGCGCTCTAGAGCCTGAACTCAGGCCACAATACTGCTATGGCCACATATGGTCAATAAATTTCAGTAACTATACAATATGTCAGCCCTTTGTTTCCAATTACTGGTGATGGTAAATGTAATTTTACTTTATTTTGTACTTTTTGTTCGATCATGTGTCTCCCTATCTTTTGGCTTAGAGTGGACTCCAGTCACTCCACTAGGGTTTGACTACCAAATTTTTATTAGCAACAAAATCTACTTTCTTGGCTGTGGAACTTTAGCCCTTCTTTTCATTCCAGCTGAAATGTTGATTTTCTTGTTGCAGCCATTTACAAACAATCAAGGTCCCCATAAGTTGGGATTCGCTCGTAAAACTTGTTGACTGGTTCTATTCTGATCAGTTGCCTGAGCCCAGTTTTGGCTGTCTATGGGATAATTTGGATGCAGACGAAAAAATACATGAAGTGCAATTGTACATAGAGCTTTGTTGGCTTGCTGAATTTTGGCTCATTAAGGACCTTCATGAAGAATGTTATAGGGTTTCTGTATCTTGCTTGGATTCTTCTAGATACTTGTCTGTGAAAATAATCCAGACTGCTGCTATTTTTACACAGTGGAAGTTGGCTGAAGTTGCAGCAAATTATATGGCCCCTTTATACCATAGCCTTCGCAATTCGGGTGAGCTTGATGCACTGGATGACAATCTCATTGAAATGGTTCGTTCTGCCTCAGTTCGACTTTCTCAAGAGGGAAGTCGTCTGTCTAGTTGATTCGACCCTCTTTCCCTTGAGGCTAGGAGACTGGACATTTTTCTTGACATTCTCTCGGGGCTGGGAAATAAGCCGAAGGTACAGGACCAAGTACATAGTACACAACACGTTGAAGCGCGATGCACGCGGAGATTGGAGATCTATAGGAAACACGTCGCTGATCATGAAAATTTGTCGGTGGGTTAGTGAATTTTAGTAACGAGCACACCGTTGCGCTCAAGTATTGGAACCTTTGAATTGGGTATTTATTTTTGTCTTCTGGAATTATGATGCCCATAGGCCATACTACATGTAAAGAAAATTACAGAGAGAGTATCAACTTGTTAATTTGTAGCGAATTCCCAGTTGCTTATTTTTTTACATTTATTAAGTCACTTTTATAGATCCCTTGTTTGGTAGGGATTAAAATCAGTGTTTTAATAGATTTTGATAAAAATTAAAAATTGATAAAATATACGATTGAAAATTTGTGAATTTACTAAAATGTATGGTTAAAATTAATTATTGACTTTCACTTAAATTAAAATCTTGATTTTATTTTATACCAAACAGGGCAATAACAATTCTTATTTTAGTATTTTACCAACATAACTGGCAAAGTTTGATTACATAATAACTATACTTGTATTTTACAAACCATTTGGTAATCAAAATAATTTGATTTATAAATTACAAAATTTGTCAAAACTAATTTTTAATCGCATATTTTCTCTTTTTAATTTTAAACAATTATTTTTTACCCCAAAGTTATAAATAAATCAGTACCAAACAAAGGCTAATTATTATAAGTTAAAAGTAACTAAAAGAAACAAACCTTCTCTTTGTCGCCTAGCAAACGGTCCGGGCAACTTTTATTTGGTAATACTATTTGATTTATAAAATGATTTATTTATAATTTTGAAGTAAAAATAATTGTTAAAAATTGAAGAGAGAAAATACGTGTAATTAAAAAGTATTTTAAAAAATTGTATAGTTTCAATTTATTTTATTTACCAAATAGATGCAGTGCCCTTGGAGTGATCCCATAGTTTTTAGTGTAGAGAAGATAGGTCCCAGCAACCTCGGGCCATGAATAACATGTATGATTTTCTAGAGAGAGAAACTTAAAACAATAATCACGATGGATCTGCTGTTAATAGAAACAAAACTTCTCCACTGTTCAATTACCTCCCTCGTTTAAGAAGATAGAACAGACAAAAGAAGGGAAAAAAACTGACCAACCGATGCATTTCAACAAACTCCTTCCCACCCCCCTCTAAATACAAAAGCCTAGAAACATGGGCAACATCTTTTTCCTGTAAATGTACGTTTCTACCTTTATCTAGTCTCCTACCAGGATTGCACAACAGAGCATAAAAATAAGCTCCCATCAAAGAAACACGCAATTAAACTGTAAAAAACATAAAGAGTGTCAACGTGTCTTAGAGGATTACTTTTACTTCTACTTACTTATATATAGTAAAAACGGTATTTTTCATGTAATCAGGCGTCGCTCCATTCACCCGCTGACAAACCTCTTCCAGTAAAGCACCAGTATTAGCGTCATAAGTACATAATCACGAGCCACCACTTTCTCCAACCTGACTACTAAGACCCAGCACTGGCATGGACCGCTGTGCAAATTCCAAGAGTATTTTCCTTTGCTGCTCATTTGTGTGGGGAAGACTTGCACGTAAGAGCTCAACAGGCATTTCTTTACTGATAGCTCTGGCTGAGTCGGACCCAGTAACAGTTGGCGAGGCCTGTTTGAGGGAAGATTGCATAACAAAGTCATATTTACTAACGCAGTACTTTGTGAGAAGGCCATAGAATGCATCGAAAGAGGCCTGCCAAAATGCCCTGTTAGTCATATTGCAGCTGCCAGAAGCATTAGGATCTGTCAGCAGCTGAGTTGCTCTCTCGAGGACAGATTTAAGTACAACTGAAGCTCCATCTCCAGCTGGGCTTCCAACCGGACGTAGAGGAGGATGCTCGGCTGAACAAACCACTGATGCAAGGCATGCAGCAAGAGCTTTGAGCTCCATATATTGAAGACAAGATGACACAGTACTAACAAGTTCTGTTATTATTTCGGAGGCACCAGGATCAGAAGGAAGTCTGCCGAACAAGAACCTCAAATGACGGAAGATGGTCATGCAGACTACTCGAGTAAGTTCACCACCAGGAGAAAGAAGTTGAAGGTACCGCAATAAGAGTTTCCGGCCCTTAGGGAGGGAAACTAACCTCAAGAAAACCAGATCATCTTTAGGAGCCAAATCCACTGTGTGGCCATTTTTGCCAAGAGGGTCTACAAGCTGAAGTGACGATGCTAAACCTTCTAGCATAACCTGTCTCCTCTGTCTCAACTGGGCCCCACCATCTTGCATCCGATTAAACTGTAGGAATCGGTCAATATCGTCAACGTCAAGGAGGAGGCAAATGCCATCCTCTATAGTCACCCTAGCAGCAAGCATTGGCTCCTGATCCAAAGGCTTCTCAACTGCTTGCTGTTCAGCACTAGCACCGTCAGATGAATTTAAGGAGTCAACTTCAAGAAGTGGGCGAGGCCTGCGTATTGAAGAGAAAGAAACCCTCCCAAGAGCATCAACCTGGAGAAAAGCGTGTGGCTCATCGTTAGCACGAGCTCTGGACGAACTATCTTTTAAAATTGTTGGGCAGAAATGATGTTTCAACTTTGCACCGGTAGATTTCCTTGCCAGACAAGCCTGATGGTAGTAGTCATCAACATAAGGATCATTACTGTGAGTAGCAGCAAGCTGCATTCTAAGAATGTTTTCAATTTCATCTGTTGTCATGTACTTGGATTTGAACTTTGGCCACCCATTGTCACTCCACTGGCTGACAAAATCAGAACCTTGCTGAGGATAACGAAAGCCTTGCCTATTTCTTGGCACAGACATAGTTCTCTGATCTCTAAATTCAGCTAACCCAAGCATGTTGAAGCTGTTCATCATGGGTGGTGGTGATCGAGGGAGGAGGATATGAGACTGCATCCCTGATAAATGGCCATAGGATGGCTGGAATGGGTGCTGCATTCTGTTTTGTTGCGAAGGCTGCTGTGGAGGCATTAACCCATTATTATGAATGGGTGACTGTTGTTGCAACATTTTGTGTAGCAAGCTAGAACGATCTCCAGGATGTAAGCTATTTTGGTTCAGCCGTTGGTTCTGAAGCCTATTATTAACCGAAAGCCCATATGTTGACTGAGGCAAATTTGCACCAAATTGGGACCCATTAGTTAAGGTATTCAACTGAACGTGCACGTTATCAAAACGAGAAAGACTGGGCGAAGAAATTGGCATTTGATATCCACCAGGAGCATATGGAATGTTAGGGTGGATAGACGGGCTGTTTGGTGAAGCTTGCTGGGATCTTCCTCCAGGGGGAGGATATGAAGTGAATGGTGATTTTGGAACAAGAATTGGTTCGCTGGAGTACTGCTGATCTAGGTTTTGTTCCTGGTTTTGATGTGGGTGTTGCTGTGGTGGTTCAGGATATGAAGATGCTCTGTATAAAGACTTGGATTCCATAAACTGTGCAGAGGAGGGATATAGCTGTGATGACCATCCTTTACTGTCCCGAGCACTTTCAGCATCAAAGGCTCGCTGATCAAACCACCTAGGAAAGTCTGCCTCCTGCACCCACTCAGCAGCAGATGAACCTGGAACACGTGGTAATATGAGCAAAAACAGAAACACTTGATCAACAATTAATCCAATATCAAAAAGTTGCCCCATTATACCTCATGGATCAGTTGGCAATTATTGGTCAAAGAGATTATTTTTCAGAATGAATATTTTGGAATAATTACTTCTTTTCAAAATTGACATAACAAAAATCAAAACTACCTTAGAATGACTTGAAATTTCAGAATACAATACAGTTAAAATTATTAATTTAACATTTGGATAAAGACCGAACCATAAAAGGTTTGCATGTTAACGTAAGCTACAGACATGGAAGATCAAGAATGAAAAATGGAACTCCATAAACATTTAGACAAGCATACTATTGCCGTTTCATGAGATGCGAACTCAATTTTCGGTTCTATTTGGGATCGATTGGGATTTTAATAATACTTGACAGGCTAAGAAATGTTATTTAAACATGAGGTAATAAAGGAGGCACTGATAATAAATTACGTCGAAAGCAATCATAGTTTCAGATCTCATTTGCTTAGCGTGCATAATTAAAGACCAATCAATGATGCTTATCTAATATTCATGTAAGAGAAGATTAAAAATCACAAAGACGGCGGGCCACGAGTTTATAAAATTATGATTGTAATATCCTACATGCAATCCTTAATTCATTAGCAAGTAGCTCAAATATCATATACAGTTCTCCATATCCTGTCCTACATAAGTCTCTGCAATGTTGAATAAGTTAATGAATTTTAGAAGAACAAATTTTACTTTAAAATACCCAATATATTATATAGACTTTATTTTAAAGATACAGAAGATAAGATACTAAATTTATCTCAGAAAATGCAAAAACTTTTACTGCGAACATCACTGCTCACAGCACTTGGATACTTACATAATTATACTGAGTCACAATTTAACACAACTTAAAATGAGATAAACCGTTCCCCTAGGAGGCTAGGACTGTAGAAGAAGTTAAGAAAACAACCTGACTTCAAAAGGTGACATTACTTTGCAATATACCAAATGCGAGGTAAGACACTTATTTAGGGATGGGATTATTTGCAAATCAATTCTGCAGCATACATCCATAAGAGCATAGCTGTAGTTTTCCAGGCTGTAAATGAATTGAGGAAATTAAAGCTTTACAAGCTCGAGCTTTGAGCCGAATTATAACTTGATCCAACTAGAGCTTCCTAAATAATATTTTAGCTTTTAATCAAATTATTACCCCATCATCAAAAAAACTCCAGCCAAATAATTATACTTCATAAGAGAAGAATTTATAATTAGGCAGAAGAAATTAAAATAATCGAGGACCTCAGCATATATAAGATTGACTAACAATAAGTAAGAAAAAATATCACCAATCATCGCTACACATCTGACAATGTTGAACCAGCAGAAAAACCAGCAGTATGGGCTCACTTGGATGACAGAAAATCAAATTTATCCCACACGAAAATTATTTTCGAAAACATACTACTAAAAAATATTTTTTTGACAGAATATTTAAAAAGTTTGGAAACTATACGTTCCCTGAAGAATCCTGGAGACAAACTTCATGTGTGTATATAAACCTGACCTGTGAATCTATAAATATGTAATGCATGAATATGTGCATGTGATTGTGCTTGCATGTTAGTGTACATCTGAAAAAAAATAAAAAATAGATGTCATTGGAGGTTAACAAAGTCAACTTTTAAATCAAGCCTTGATGATCTTGGCTCAAATGGCTAAATAGACAAGTTACCCTCAGCAATATAAAACGAGATGATCCATACTTGTTTATATCATTCCTTTTACCAACTTAAGTTTCTAACTTGGCCACTGTCCAGGGTGAATCATCAAGAGGTTTAATTTTATATGAAGTCCCCAGAGGTGAACATGCCCAATGTTTAAAAAGGCATAATTGGACATCAAGACGTTTTACCTCTATGACGCGAGGCATAAGCCTCAAGACACTTTGAGGAGTTAGCCGGAGGACTCACCAATAAAATAATTGAAAGATATAAAACTAAAAAACGTGATCATTATAAACCACAAACCATTTAAAAAAAAAAAAAAAATACAATAAAACAAATTAAAAAGTCTAACTTGAAAATAAACATAAGCCTCCTCCGTTTGATAACACTGTTTGGTTTATAAACTTGTTTATTTATGATTTTGAGGTAAAAAGTAATAGTTGAAAAACGGAGAAAGAAAATGTGTGTGGTTAAAATGTGATTTGAAAAATTATGTTGTTTATAAACAGGTTTATAAACAAAAAAGATTCATTTACCAAACGGATGCTAAAATTTATTGATCAAGTAGCAAATAATAAATTTTCAAATCACGTGACAAAATTGTAATTTACTATTATAAATAGACTAACTCAGAAGTCTCCTACATCATCAATACTAATAGAATTTTGATGCAGGACAATCTTATTCTATATAGGATAAATTTAGTTATTTATCATAGGATATCTATAATAAGATTTCTAATCATAATAGGTTTTATATCTTTTATTATTCTTTCTTTTAGAATATGATTTCTTTTCTTTATTGATGAGAATAAATTTGTCTATCTTTCAGATTAGAAGTTTAGTTTCTTCCCTTTTTTCACTTTCCTTATATTAGTAAGATTAGGAAATAATTTGCCTACACACACGCAAAAGGCTTTGTACACTTTCTCAATAGTAAAATTCAATTAATTCAATATAAGAAAATCATTCTCTACATAGTTTCTAGTTTCTAGCTTTTAACTTTATTCTTGTTTCAAGAATTTCAATTCCGCTTCCTTGCCAAAGTTTTAAGAAAATCTTCAAATTATTTGATTCGCCATTGTTCTCAATTTTTCTCATCATACTCCACTTGCAATAGTGTCTTCTCCTTTCCCTTTCCCTTTCCCTTTCCCTTTCCCTTCCCCTTCCATGTTTACGTAGAACAAATAAAAATATCTGTAAAAAATAGCCCAAAATGCCAAGGCTTGTAATAGATTCCCAGAAAAGACAAGACAAGCCGATAAAACACGTTAGCCGCCATGAGGTTTAGTCTTAAGATGTAAGCCTCACAAATGGCATTTAAGACGCATATTTGAGGCACTAACCTAATGCCGGAGTCGGTGCCAAAGTTTAAAAAACATTAAATGGTGAACATTGCAAAGTCATTTTCCAAACCGTGGGTTTGAATGCACATAGCAACATCCTCTGAATAACAGTGACTTTAAATACACTATGAAAAATAATTATCTGAAACAAATAGGGTTCAAAGAAACTCCAACAACGTATTGATGCATTCTCAATTACAGCTTTGTTTGAGTTCATTCATATTACAATTATCAAGATTAGAGCAACCAACAACATAATCAGACAATAGAAATCCATGATGAGGAGGATGAAGTTCAATAAAATGCATTCATAAAAAGGCCATAGTGAATATTTATAATCTCAGGTGGCATGCATAGTCTGATATTACAGCACTCACTTTCTCTGGATCTTTGATCACCAATAAGCCCACTGACACCTTTGTTCAACTGTATATTACAAACATTAGAAGATATTAAAAATTGATATGATAACATTCCTTCTATTCAGTAGGTGATTAAAAAGCTAATTTACCATTTCATAAGCAAATTCATCTAAAAATGGTAAAAAAGGGCTAATGATAAGGCAATATTATCAGAATAATAGCACCGTGGTGGATATCAAATGCAAAAAGCCACCAATAAATTAACACGTAAATATCATCCCTCAAAACAAAATATAAAAGAAAAAAAAAAGAATCTACAGTTATAAAAGGAATGAAAATTATTGGAAAGGGAGCGATTAGATTTTAAATGTATAGACCAATATTTTTACCTAGTCAACTCCCCCTATCCATCCGAAGAGAGTTGGGGAAGGGAGTGATTATAAGGAAAGCAGAGTCAATGGAACATTGAAAGACAGTCTCTGAGGATCAGACTTAACATTCAAAACAGATTTTACTTAATGAAACTATGGCGACAATTTTCAGTATACATGAAGACTAACCTTTGAAAATGTGCTGGCCAGATCATCAATTTCAGACAAAGAATCTAGTGCTTCACCCTGCAAAAGGTAGAATAAATATAACCTAAGCATTCAAGAATACATAATCAAAGGACGTACATAATAACACCTGTGATTGTCAATGACCGCCTCCCATTAACATGCACTATAAACAGCGCATAGAGGTGCTGGTGCGTGATTATTAAAAATCATTCATTTAGTGTCCTTATTTATTCAGTTGTGCTTTCTAGTTTAGAAAGCCTCAGTAAACACCATTTAAATTATTAAAGCAGTTATTTTATCTCAGAACTTTTGTGATTTAAACTTTTGGAAGAAGGAAACAAAAAAATTGCATTATCATCCAAAAAGAAAAACAATAAATTTTAAAAACTTAAAACGAACCTCTTCTCTATCCAACAGAAACTCTTCGTCATCAAGCCCGATAGTCGGGAGATCAGCCTCTTCATCTTCTAATCCACCTAGCTCAACTTCCTCGACCACATTGTTATCAAAGAATGCATACTGTGCCGCATCAAATTTTGCATCTCCTGCACCACCAAACAGATTAAGTATGTCCCCCTCCAAACAATTTCTTAAAACGCTATAGATCATGTGATTAAACTCAGGCACAAGAGTATTTAATATAAGGCAGCAACAAGTATTATTTTGTTTTTGTGAGGGCATAGTGCTAGCTAATATTCTCTTATGTTCTTCTCAAATTAAACATTAACATTTTAAATCTGTTTAACCAGCTAAGCTACAGTGACGGGTCAAAACACTGTACATCTTATTGATAACACATTTACCAATCATTTTTTCCCCAATCCAACATCCACGGAATAAGGTGAAGTTAAAGAATTTATGAGAATTGAAGTCAACACGTTATAAACAGAAGCAGCTTTATACGTGCAAATAAAACTCGAAGACTAAAGTATCAAGTGAAAACCAGTAGCTAACCCGTTGGATTTGCACCAAGCAGTTTAAGATCCCGAGGATTTGAGGACTCTTCAATACCGCCCCCACCTCCAAATTCCATCTCAGTCTCCTCTACTTAAAACACGAACCTCAGATAATATTCTTACCTGACTATAAAAACCAAAATATTCTCTTCAACGAAAATCCAAAAAAATAAAAATCCAAAACTTCAATGTCTATTCGAATGTAGAAATAGGGATTCGGAACCTAAATCTAAAACCCTAGATACCGCGGCTCAAAATAAAGGGGTCAAGATGTCCAGCGTCGACGTTAATCTAAGAAGGTGAAAGAGAATACGGATAAATTCTAGGATTTCAGAAGAGAGACATCTGTGCAGTTATGAATACGAAAAATTCTTTGAAGAGCAGTGAAGTAGAAAAAGGCCTCAGGTATAATAATAAGGATAATGATTACCCTCTAGTTTCGTATATATATATTAAAATTAAAAAAATTTTGTTTTATTTTAATCATACCAAACAAAATTTTCTATATGAAGTGATTTTTAAAAATTATGTTTGGTAAAAATTTCGATTTTTTTCTCAAGAAAATTAATAGAAAAAATGTAAGACAAATAGAATTAACAAAATCGAATAATTTTTAACATTTAAACAAAGATTCTTAGACTGATCACTTATTTGATGAAAGCAAATATGAGTTTCAAGTTGAGAACAACGTTGATAATATTTGGGAATAAATTATAAGTTTTATTTATATAACATTTGAAATATTATAAAAGAAAAAAATGTCAATCAAAATTTAATACCAAGTATTTTTCCTTTATAACAAAGTTTGGACTTGTGAGATTTTAACAATGCACAAATTTGATAATTTTGGTGAGATCTCATCAATCTCTTCAATTTTGTTGTTTATCATGAATCTGATTTCAATTTCAACATGCACATTTGGAAATATGTAATTAATATTGGTCTAATTTTTTAATAATAAAATCCATATGTTTTCCCTTTCTAAATCCTGTGCGTGAAATTTTCTATTGTAGCCCAAAATAGTATGTAAGAATCTGGTACCTTATAAGTATTAAAAAGATAACATATTTGTTTAATATAAAAAATTTATTAAAATAAAGATATACAAGTATAATGAGAAATATCACATCTTCATTAATAAAAATTCAAAATAAGTTTTGAAACTTCCATATGTACATATATGTTTCAATGAAAAATGTACAGATATTAGAAATTTTTATACTTCAATTTTCACCATATAGGATCAGATTTCACAGAAACATATGATTTATACTTTAATTTGTGGACAAAACCATTCAATTTATTAAAAAATCAAATTTGAGAGAAATGATGTCTCTAAAATGTTCAGCAAAATATGAAGTTAGACTTTTAACTCCTTTTGAATTTATAATGGGCTATTGGGTTATGGTGTATGTTGTAGTTAATTTATTTTAGTTCTAAAACATACATGAATATTAAGGATTCTTGGAATTGTTGATGTGTTTGGCGACTTGTTAAAGAGGAGAGAGAAGAGTTTTTGTTATTTTTGAGGTAAAATATGTGGTTAAAATTGGAGATAGAAAATGTGTGCGGTTAAAAAATATTTTGGTAAATTGTGTAATTTAAAATGTAATATAATCACTCCACTAAAGAGGTAGCCAAACGAAGGTGTAAACTTGTTAATGAAAAATTAGAAATTGGGAGTTATATATAACTATGTAAATGTATGATGTTGAAGGTTATAATACTTGTGATTTTGGTTATAGAATGATGGTCGTAGATATTTTTATTTAATTAATGACATTGTTGACAAATGAAAAAAAATATATAATATTAAAAATATAATTCAAAAATATATTATTCATATTTCTCACAATTTCCTTAATAATGAAAATATATTAATATTTAGCTAAGAAGTAGATTTTCAATTTCATGAAAAAAATTATTACGGGATTTTTTTCACTATTTCATTTATGTGTATTAATATAATTGTATTTGTGTTTAGTGATAATAAATAATAATTTGAAATAAGTCAAAAAAAAATAAAATTAAAAGTTTTAGGCATTATTTAAAAGACTTTTAGTAAGAAAGAAATAGTTTAGATTTTTAGTGTTTGAAATTAATGACATTGTTGATAAAATGAAAGAAAAATAATATTAAAATAATTATTCATTAATTAACATTAAGGGTAAATATGAAATTATAAAAAAGTTGCGAGGGTAGAAACGTCTAAAAAAGTTTCTCACTTTAAGTCACTTTTAGAAGTGGTATAAATGTAATAAAAATCAATTAATCTATAATAAACAAGGGCATATGATAGAGATGATAAAAAATTCGACCCGAACTCACCTCGAATGAGAGAGGAAAAAAATTCGGCCCATGAGTCGGCGAGGCAGGTTCCCGCGACCCAAGCAAGGGCGCGGGTTTGGCCGTTCCGACCCGAATAAATTAATTATTACATACTAAAAAAATTAAATGGAACGACGGGGTTGACCCGCCGAACCAAACCCCATCCTGAAATTCGCGGGCACGGGTAGTATGTTTGGGAAAAAATTACCCGCGGGGCAGTGCACGGGTCAGAGGTACCCGCTCCTTGCCATCACTAGCATATGATGAAGCATAAAAGACTTAAGGGTGCGTTTGATGGTGTTTCTTCTCCATGGAAAATGAAACTTTTCCACCCAAATTTCAACTTTTGCTTGTTTGATAGTTTTTTTTCTTGGCAATTGAATTCCATGTTTCATCCTCATGTGACTTTTTTTCCATCAAAACAAGGAATTTGATTTCTTGGGTGGGAGGAGAATTTATTTTCTTGACAACTTATTTAATCATTTTCGTCACGTTTGGTCATTTTTATTATTATTAATTGATTTATTTTTATTTTTCCAGAAATTAACATTATTATTATCAATTATAGATGTGTAAAAAATTATTTTTTTTATTAAAATAGGTAAATTTTACTTTATTTGTCATGGAAAAATAATGTCAATCAAATAACAAAAGTTAAAAAATTCTCATTTTTTTCACCTAAAAAATTAAATAATCAAACGCATTAAAGTTCAATTCCCAATAATTTAATTCCCTAACATTCAATTCATTGGAATTCATTTTTTTTCCACCTAAATTCCACCATCACTATCAGATAAAACCTAAAAGTTCAGTTGCGTGAAAGTGACACGGTCACTTAGCCTATATTTGATAAGAGTTTTTGTTTATAAACAAATAATTTGATTTTTAGAGGTAAAACGTGTAGTTGAAAAGTGATTTGAGGAAATATGTGATTAAAATTTGATTTAAGAAAATGAGTTGTTTATAAATCTGTTTATATCTTGAGAGAGAATAATTAAATTTTAAATTGAAAACGAGAATTGATTATCTAGTTCAATGTTATATCATGAATTTATATATTGCATGTTTTTTAAAAATTTCTTATTCGATATTTAAACACTTTTCACTTCACTATCGAAGTATCGAAGTTTCTGGAATTTCTCACTCTACTTTGTTATGTATCGCTTTATTGAGTCGTCTTAGTTTTCAGATTATGTTGCTGCATTTGTTCACAAGTTTTTATTTAAGCATTTGTTTGACAAACTTGTTTTTAAACATGCTTTTAGACAACATGTTCTTCAAATTACTTTATAACCACAAATTTCTCAAAATTACTTTTCAACCACATATTTTAACTCGAAAAGTAAAACATTACATTCTTTGTTTATTAAGAAAAGCTTTTAACAAACATAACTCATTGAAGTGATATTCATCTTCTTTGTGTAATACAAGGAAAGGATATAAGAAGGATCCACGAAAAAAGTTAATTAAAGCATAGATCGAATATTTTCTAGATCATTAATCTCGATAATTGCACATGATAAATGTTGTAAGGTCCAACTCGGACTAGTCAGATCAACGGAAAATAGATGTCTAGAGAATGTCTATAAATGAACATCATATTCGACATTTTCAATAATAAATTGACGTCACATAAATTTTGTTCCCTTGATGTCATCATCATCACGTTTTGTGATGTACAGCCAAATTTTTCTTTTATTTTCGAGTTTTGAAGCGAACACTTGACGCACGATAATTTGCGAAAATACTTTTAACTTTCTTTTCATAAATTAGTGACGTAAAGGACGTTACTTGACTAAGATTTCAAAATCTCATATTACAAATCAACTACTACCCCAAGCGCGCACAAGCAGGGAATGTAACCTTGAGTTCAAGCGTGGAGTTTATTCCACGAGTTTTTTTACAAGCGTGGTTTCTATACCACGAGTTTCAAGTTGGTAGTCGAGATCCCTGAAATTCATCACCAAGCGTAACCATATAGTGATCCAGTTATTTGACTCCGTGGCACGTATATCAAGATAAACGGGACAGAGTGACTACAATATCGAGAAATTCCTTTCTATGCAATGCATATTAAAGTCATGAAAATCCTTTTAATGTCATGTGTAATGAAAGCGTATCACGAAGTATCATTTAAGTACAAGTCCAATCAAGTAAAGTTAATTCAAGACAAGTTAAAGAGTTAGTCATAGACAAATTAATCTTACATATTCAAGTGAAACAAGTTCACATATTCGAGAGTTGCATATAGACGAGTTAAGTCAAGTTAGTAGATAGTTTTCTGATGCAGAGGTTCACCATGAATGTGCAACTGCATAGCATACGCTTTTCTACCCAAATCTTATTTCATATCATTCAAGATAAATACTCCTGACGGATCTCTATATTTAAGTTAGGTCAAGTTAAGATCAAGTCAAGTTAAGAGCAATATATAATTAGATAATAATATCACGACAAGATTAATGACAGCATAACTATTACATGAAATTATAACGAGATTACGTAATCAAGTAAACAAATAAACATATTCCACCCACCTAGATCTGACTTAAAAAGCTCCGGGAATGCTGTAGCACGTATTGATACTTGCTGTCTATCCTAATTTTTACTGTACATGTATCGATACATATTGTAGAGGTATCGATACTTGTAGAAATTTTAACGTTCCGGACTTATTTTCTAGGCTTTCTTCAAGGCTTTAACTATTGTTATTTGATCAAAAATTTACTCAAGAACATGTTGGATGAGTAGAATTTCATTTAGGATATCAAGAACATGTTATTATATTAACATTTCTTAATCCTAACAAAAGATTCAAGCATAATCCTAACTTGAAAATTCTATGATTTGGGAGGAAGGAAGGAAAGAAGAAACCTATACATGATTTCTTGGCTAATGTTTACTGTGAGAATTCTTTTCAAAACTCTTGCCTATTTATAGTTGAAAATGGTCGCACAAGAAGAATCAAGTCCTAGCCGTATGGAATTTCATTTCTTTCTTTAGGATTAAGAAATCATTAAAATATCCTAAGTTATTACTCCCAAGCTGGAAGTGGAAGAACTAAAACATGCAAGCAGGATCTGTTTACATGCATAGGCTGAATAATCAAAGTTACAAGTCGGACATTGCAAATATAGGTGCCACATCATGCTTCAAACTTCCAAAAATTCAGTTTCGTGGAGACTGTTTTGAGCTCAGATTCAAGACATCAAACGGAGTCAAAATCTTGATTTCTTGGTATCGTTTCAAAGTACTCACGAAGAAATTTAATGTACAATTTATGACGCAAGAAATGGATAACCGAGGAGAAAGTTATAGCCTTCCAAAATTGGCCACTTAAAACAGTTTTCGGGTTACTTTTTCTACCGGCCTAGTTTTAAAAATTCACCGAGGGTTAACCGTTGGTCGGAATGATAAACCGTTTTCCTATTCTTGAAGTTCTCTTCGAGAACTTGCCCGTACATATAAGACATGTAATCAAATGAGGTCGGGAGTACTAGAAAAAGTCTCAAACAAAGATACACTCAAATACGTTTTTAACGTAAATTTTCTTCTAATAAAAATTTTGTTGTTCTTTCTTTTCATTCCAAAATCACTACATAAATTATAAAATACTTCTATTACGTCATAAGGGACAATAAAGGACGATAAAATTTTCAGATCGTTACACGATTACTAGATATTCAAAGTAGATGGTAGCATTGGATATTCTCTAAAAGGATGTCAATTTCTAGACATCTTAGACACATTCTACAATAAATGTTGAGATTTTGTTTGTGCACATTATTATTTGGGGAATATGGGGTTTTGTTTAGAATTGTTGACCATATTCAGTTGTATTTAATTATTTATTTTCTCTGTTGCATTTTCACTATATATGTTTCTTTACTGATAAAAATTAAGTGCGCAACATAATACATAAGATAACACATCTGTGTTTTTCTATTTCCGATGAAGGATTAAGGCTGCGTTCTCTTTGTATTTCAGTTTCCTATTTTCATTTTCAAAAATGTGTTTTGTTTTTCATTTTCTGTGACTTTTTTCGAAATTGCTGAAAACGCATTTTGTTTGTTATTTTTGAAATCTGTCTTCAAAAAATGAAAATTTGGAAAACACGTTCTGTTTAAAATTTTGAAGAAAATTATTTCTGTATGCTTGTAATTATATTGCTTGTGAATATAAATGAAATAAATATATCATATTTGAGTTGCACAACAAAAATAAATGAAATAATCTCAATCACATAATTTGGTTATGTCAAAAAAGTTAAAAAATTCATGTTGTCTTTCTAAAGTAATCGTTCCACATTTGGGTAGTAATTTTCACTTCTAAAGTAATCGTTCCATTTAATACTTTATATATATACATCCTTCCAATAAGCACTCATAACGTTTAAAATTTAAGTTTCAATAAAATTTGCAAAAATCAATTTACGTTAATTAACGATGCACTTACAAAATAAGTGTCTATAATACAAAATTAAAAAAGAAATGTTTAATAATTAAGCACATGATTCATATCAGAAAGATGGAAGAATTTGGAGTTCGACGCAAAAAACGTAGTTCAATTCGGAGTTGTACATAAAAAATTATACATGTTTGAAGACAGTGACCTATAAAACAAATACGAGAAGGACTAAATTGAAAGAAAAGTAAAATTTGCGAACTAATGTGTAAGAAAATCTGAAGTTGAGGGACCTAAGTTGCAAATAAATTAGGGTATTTTCGAAAGAAATTTCAAAATTTGAGGATTAAAATGACAAGTTTTGAAAATCAGAGACCAATAATGTAATTAAAAATGATAAATTTTGACAAATTTCAATTTTTTTTTTTATTTTAGTTTTTTTTTTTTTTTTTTTAAGTGAAAAATGCGTGTTTTTCGCGTTTTCAGATTATGGGTATAATTTGTGGAAAACGCGGACAATTTCCTTTACAAAATTTGAAAATATTTTTGAAATTTTTTCTCGAAAACGACGCAAAAGAAAGCGTTTTCCATGTTTTTGGAAATGGAAAATGAAAAACGACTGAAAAACGCTAAAGGGAACGCAGCCAAAATATTTACACGGTACAAAAAGATTTTATTGCCAGACGGACAGGTGATCCTACTGGAACTGGAACTGGATCAGGCGGTGATTCTGGATACAAGTAAGAAAATTTATTCATTGTTAAATGGATTATGCTACACACACACAATGGATTACACACTGGATGACACATCCCTCACATGAAAAGGGGGTCCGCACACTGTGGGTCATCTTACATGTGAGTAATGTGTCATCCAATTTGTCAAACATTTTGTGTGTTTAGCATTATTCTTGTTAAATACCCACCCATTGTTGATTGTATTGATTTTATGTTGATTTATTTCTCATGTGGTGTGGCACCTGTTCCAAAAGGTGCTTCATTTTTTCCATCGTTTACATATTTTCTTAACATTTCAACTTAAATTCCAATGCAAGAACAACTCATATTCTGCATTTTTCAGATTCCTGTATGGTGATCATCAGGGTCGCTTTTTTGGGGATGAAAATGAAAGTCATTTGGATGTAAAACATTCAAAGATTGGTACTGTTTCCATGGCTAGTGCTGGGGAGAAGAGAATCTTACAGCGTTTCAACTTCTCTTAGGGATAATGCTATGAAAAATTAAGTTGGGGTGTAAATTGCTATAATGCTCATAGTTTAGGACCAAATCCGCAATTCCTGGTCGTACTGTATTTCAACTTCCAAAAATGCTAAGTCCGATACGATCACTTCTCTGGTTTCGCCGTTCGCCGATGCACTCATCGCTAATAACAAATATATAGTACAGTTCTCAGCTTAATCTTCCTACTCTCTACGTTATGTGATGCGTAGAATTATCTGTGCTTTAATCCAAATTGAATAAAGGAGTTTTTGGTCGCAATCCTCCTATTCGTGAATGATGAATCTGCAACCTTGAACTAGGGCCGGATTTTTGTATTCGAAAATATATCTCTGCAGGTAATTCCTATACTGAAATGACAATAATTCTTTCTCTGCTGCGTGTAAGAATTTCCTTTATTTCCCCTTGAAGTTCCTGGTGTAATAAATGAATTGTTGACAACAAAGGAAGCTCTATATCACGTGTGGCACTTAAACTGTTCGACTATTTGTCCCAGAGGAAACCTTTCGTCTGTCAAATGCTGCAATGCGCAGAAGATTTATAGTCTGGCGTCTGAATAAATCCCATAAACCTTCTTTGAAGTTTTATTGACCGGACGAAACGTTGAACTCTGTTAAAATCAATTATGCAAACAATCAAAACAATTGCATTATAAACTAGAACCTTGAGAAAGAATTTGGGGTTGTGGATAAATGGAAGTGCACGGATGTAGTGGAAAATACGTTTTTGCGTGTTGATTACAGTGAATGTGAGGAATCACTTCTACAGTCATATATTTCCAGAACTGATATTGTACTCGTATGGTCATTCATATTGTGTACTTCAATATCGTTTGAATAGTTATTATGAACATATTCCCTTGAGAAAGAAAAATGTATTTGCTTGTTGCTCCATCACCATAGACCGCAGACAGTATGGTATTAAAGTTAATTAATCTTCTATACTTGAAAATTGTGTGATAAAATAGAATGAGCCAAGATTGTTATTTTCGAGAAATGCATAAAACAGAGTGACTAGCAAAGTGTACTATTTATTTCACAAATCATACGTTACACTCCATTTCACACTATTCAGGAGAATGAATACTGGATATTTGTTTCAAAACAACGTTTGAGAGGAAAGATGATTTTGGGAGTTCTTTGAGTAGAACTTGTAAATAGAATATTAGAGCAGTTGTTGAAGATTTATACATAATAAAAAGCTTCCGGGTGATAAATATTGAATTGCTAAAATTCCATTTTCATGATTTTTTTCTGTAATGTGTTTCCATGTGTGCCCATAACCATTCATATGGTTGAACCACACATGAGAAAATTTACATTATGAATTGAAGATGATTAAAATGAGATTGTTACATCTACAAAGTGGAATTAACATATGTGACTAATTATACTATAGTTTGGATTGTGTAATAAATGCCGTGTGCAATTGTTTCATGTAGCATCACCAGTTCTTCAATTTCCTGTCTGTGATAGACTACGGAACCCAGGAAATGGAACGCAAAGATAATCAAACTCCACAAGGTTGGTTCTTCATCATAAAAATTCCAACTGGACACCCCACATTCAGTCATACTATTCCTCTTTTCTCTCTCTAATAGTAGCTAAGTTGCAGGGGAAAGTGCTCGGATTCTTGTGGAATTCCTGGAGGTGGCCATCACCTCTATTGTTTTTCTCAAAGGAGTTTATCCAAATGGTAATTTTATTTTATTTTATTTTTTTATGAAAAATCAGATTAAGAATTTCCCCTTATTACATATTTCCAGTGAGTAGTGGATGCTCCAAAGTTCATTTTGTGGTATTCAATAATGGATTTCTATACCAGTATATGCATATGTGTAGGAGCGTTTGAGAGGCGGAGATACATGAACTTGGTGGTTCATAAGGCTAGACACCCTGAGCTTAATGAATATATTCATTCTGCTGTTAATGGACTCCTCCCTTTCATAAAAAAAGTAGGAGTTTCCTTTTTTTTGCAAAGTTATATTTGTATTGATTGGGTTGTGTACTATTGAATTTCCTTGAAGCAATTGATATTTTTTTCCTTACCAATTAGGATTTGGTGGAGAGAGTTGCTGTTATTTTCTTTAAAGACGATAAGGAGCCAATTGAGAGATTTGTCTTTAAGCTTAATGTGAATCAGTCATATGGTTCAAAAGTGGAACAAGCTGACCTGGAGTTCTCTCTTAGATCCTTCTTGATCAAATTGCCTGTGTCAGAACCTATGACGAAGGTTCTTCCCCGCAGTAAGTATATTCATTTGCAGTTTTTCTTGCATCATACCATATATTAACATATTGAGCTAATCCCTTAATATTCCCTTGTTACCAATGTGTTCTCAATGCTAATAACTTTAGCCTTTGTTTAACAATATATTTTCCCAAATCACATTTTAACCACAAACATTTCCTCAAATTACTTTTCAACCATATATTTTACCTCGAAAACATCACATTTTTTGTTTATAAACAAAAAAACTTTTACCAAACAGAGGCTTAATGTAAATGATATGAAGTGTAAAACATTATTATACAGCATCTGAACTAGAAAATGGCACCACCAATAGTTTTTACAGATGAAATAGAGTTCAAAGTGCTAGTATGATCTACAATCATTGCTGCAAGCGCACACAAAACAATGAAGAAATATTAAGTAGGAAAGGTCTTGCGAGCAAAATTAAATACCCTTGATTTTGTAGTGGATCGAGGAAAATAATTCAAATGTGAAAGAATTTTACTTGTTTGAATTCCAAATTTTTGATTAAATTTCTAATGTTAGGATTGGATTTAATAAGGATTACTGATTTACAATCCAGAGGCACATGTTAACAAGCAAGAATTACCATCGACTTTTTCTAACACCAACTTTGGGCTAAAATAAATTTCAATAATCCGTAAAACGAAATTGCTAATCCTTGAGTTTCACTGCAACCAACACATTTGTGATTCGGATTTGGAATCCTTGTAGTTCAAATCTTATAAACATTCAGGGTGCACTATTTTGCAACATACTTTTGCCAATTGGTTGGTTAACTTGGGTACATACGCAAAAGGCTTGGTATTTGTTTTAATTTATTTAGGCAGAGGTATTATGTCAATTGAATTGCTTGGGTGCAAAATGTGATAATTTGTTTCAGTATATTTTTGTCGAACTGTTAATACATTCTACTTCTACTAGATATATGTTTTGAGAAAAACTATCTCCTGTGCACAGGCATTAGCAAGACTTGTCCAGTCCACCGCCCCCATGTGGCAAGAGATCATTAATCGAGGTCCCACCACCTTGGACCCTGTGGTGGGACCTCGGAGCCCAATCCCTTGCCATGTGTGTGACAGACATGATATCTCTTGCCCATTGGACCTATATGTTTTGATATTAGCATTTTCTCTTCTTTCGTTCTTTGACAGATTGCAGATGGGAGATAACAGCATATTTTCGCTCTCTGCCTCAGACTAGTACCATCAAAGACGCAGAAATGTGGATCCCAACCGACACAAAGCAGTGGCAGCAACTTCCAGTAATAACTCCTATTAGATCCATGAGCAGTGAACCTCTTGGTTTGCAGCTGTATCTGGAACACCCGAGTATTTCTGAGCCAAAGCCCTAGGTATATGTTTTATGAATATTATGTGGTTATGAGTTCTACACATCATGTTTACTAGCAAGACACGGATCCCTTTCTTACACGCAATTGCATTGACATTCACGTATGATGAAGAATCAAGCTAATAGTTTAGCCTCTTTTTGGTAAAAGTTTGTTTATAAATTTTGTTTGGTAAGGGGACACCTCATGAGGGTTGTTTGGTAAGAAACTAAAATTTGTAAGGAACTATAAAGGGAAATTGAAGAAATCCAAACAAAGCCCTAAGTTTTACATGTGCGGAAAAAAAATTCTGGAAAAAGGATACATATGAGGACACTAGTCACTTGGAGGATAAAGATGGCATAACCGTAATCATTAAGTGGCTGTTATGGTAATTTATGAAGGGTAAACTAGAAAATTTAAATTTTATTTTCAC
Source organism: Ligustrum vulgare (assembly GCA_963555705.1). Taxonomy (NCBI): domain Eukaryota; kingdom Viridiplantae; phylum Streptophyta; class Magnoliopsida; order Lamiales; family Oleaceae; genus Ligustrum; species Ligustrum vulgare. Next base: position 66,230,977 of record OY743171.1, on the reverse strand, counting down.
CCCTATAAGTAGGGAACTTAGGATGAGTATTTTCCCAACTTGGAAATTAGAAATATATTTCCCTGAGAATTTTGCCAAATTTTTGGGAAAAAGACTCTGGCAGGTCGAGATCGACCCCGGCGATAATTTAGGTTCAACACTCCAATTTTTGAAATGTTCCCATGATCTTCAGTGATATATTGGTACAACACCAAAGGTGAGTTATCTAAACCCTCTTTTATTTACGAAAATCATGTTTTGAGAAAGGTGTTTTGGAAAAAGATATTGTTTCAAGATTTGTTATAGGCCTAAGATTCTATCATTTCATTTGTTTTGGATATTGGCCATTTGTTTAGTTTGTGCACCATAATGGTGTATCTTTGCTTTGGCACGCCGGTGTGACATGATTATGAGCTCATTGGCCAATATAGCTCGCATTGATATAATCGACTTTATATAATTGGGCCCATTTGATACATTGACTTCTGATGCTTTGGAATTTCCAAACTTATTTATTGGTTAGACTACTTGCTAAATATGTTGAATTCACAATTATTTTAATCTTCATTTTTTAGGTGTAACTGATTGGATGACCTCAAATGACAGGAGGTACCATTTGTATGTCATATAAGTTCTTACTACGTAAATGCATATGAAGCAACTATTCTGACTTATCAGTATTCAAAGGACTTTCCCCGTGGATAGAAACAAAGATATAAAAATAATGTATGTTTAACTTATTTTATTGTTGATGACTTGTAATGAAGGGAAAAAGTTTTTTTGTAATTAAATTATTGCTAAGAAAATATAAATTTTTACCTTGCGTAATGTGTTAATATTTTTGAAATAGTTATTTTCTCTTACTTGAGATATGTTTTATAATTAAAAATAATAATAATTACGTTAGGGGGTCGGCCCCTGCCATCCAAGGTTGACCCTTACCCATCTTCACCACAAATGTTTGTTTTAATCCAATTTTAACTTTTAAATAGTCATTTTCAACATTTGTACATAATTTATGTGAGGGGGTATTGCAAGAATAATCATTTTTCTTTTACATGTTTACATGATTTGGGAGGGTATGTTACACTCGTTCTCTTATGAATCGAAACTGAGGGTTCAATTCTGATTCAAAAAAGTATAAGTAGATTAAATTGAAATTGAGAATCGATTGATCGCGGACAATTCTTGGTTCATAAATTGAAACAATGAACATTTAATTTTGAAATCAAATTCGCCCTTCTTTGCAATACTAGTGAGATGCACGTGCGTGCAAGAAACGTGCATCATTTTAACGATTAATTTAATAGCATAGTATAAAAGTCGATTCAATATTTAGGAGGAAGAGAAATTGAATAGAAGGTCATATAATAAGAAACTTGCATTTGAAAATCAAAGTGAAAATATGAAGGATCTATTCATTCACGTGTTAAAATCAAAGCGGAGAAAAAAAAAATCTAAATAATCAATTGGGAAAAAATGTAATGATGCAATTTGAACAAGCATTTAGAAATTGCAAACCAATCGAATATTCGATGGTAACTGCACACAAGCATCAACAAATGCACAAAATATTCAATACATACGACAGTTCCAAACTAACACTACACAAACTGCACATCAACTGCAATGAAATCACAATGAGCATAAACCAAGCAAAGAAGTTACCAAGCAAGAATGACTTCATGTGAAAGAAATGAAAATAACGAATGTGCTCAAATCAGAGTAAACTTAAAACCAATAACCAATACATATAGATAAATATATAGATGTGACTAAGGCGGAGAAATAAGCAAAAAAACATATGACGTAATGAAGTTAAGCACATGTTACTAAATCAAACAGATAGCAACATGGCCTTAGAGTAATTAGCTTTAAGAACTACCAAGCACTTGCCACACCCTCCACCCCACAACTCAATAAAAATGATTGGATTATGCTTCTAGAAAATAATGTTATAGAAATCGGAGCTCAAAATGATACTTTCGCATGTATTGGATCACAAAACAGTGTATATGCAATTAAATTCAACATCATAGCAAAATCAATAGGAAATCAATATGAAATTACGCGCACGAATTTTTCAAGTTTTTTAGCTTATTTGTTGGATAAAATTCAATAATGTGGGGTCAAATATGTATAAAATAAAATGTGTTGTGCTATCTTAAAGATTTAGTCAATAAAGTGATCCACTAAAGATTATTCAGGATTAATGGGTATTAAGTGTTGTGAGATTAAAATGTAGAGACGGATTCAATGTTTTAAATTGATGAAGGACCAATTTAATAACATTGAAACACGATAGCTGCCCTACAACTATTTATACAGGTCATGGTCTCCAATTGAGTGTGGTTTTTCATAATTCTCTGCATCCCCATCAACAGAGAAGAAAATAAGGAGAAAACCACGAATCAGTTGGAAGGCCATAACCCCGTTCGATCAAACACTATAATGGATTCAGGTACGCTTCCACTTCAGTTTCGATCCGATAATTACAGCATGATGTTTATGAATTTTAGATGAACAATCATCTATATTAAATTTAATTACAACAAGTGGTATCAGAGCCAACATCGTGTTGAATTATCAGATCTATTTCAATAGCATATATGTGAAACCTTATTATGTGTGTATGTATATGCGAAACCAAGGTTCTGTTTTCGAATAATTGAGAAATATACATACACAGCAAAATTGAAAATTTGAGAAATATACATATACAGCTGATCGTTATCTCTCAGTATGTATATATGCGAAAATCTTGGTTTAATAAAACTGATTTTCAGTTTTGTTTTTTGTATATTTCGAATTGAATTTATGTTGAAGTATGAATTGTGGTCGAGTTTGTTGTATATTGTGGTGTTTGTTGATGATGGAAATGAAGGTCGGAGATGGGGTAGCTGCGCACTGCGCGCGGCGGAATACAGCGTCACGCGCTCGATGGGGTTGCAGTTGGTGGGCGTGGAGTCGAATTTCAGCGTCGCGGCTGTGTTCTTGGTTGCATTGCCGAAGCTGGCGCTGCAGGCAGTGGACGTCGCCAGCAATGGCGACGCGTTTTGTGGGCTGCGGCGGCGGCAGCTAGGGTTTATAACCCTAGCTGTGCGATTTTGAAGCAGGGACTTCTGGCTGAAAATTTGATGATTTTGAGGACTCATTGTGCAATTTCGAAATTTTTTTTTGGTTTATTGCATACCAAGTCCCTAAAGGTTATTATGAAATAAAGTTTACCCTTAAAGTTCTAATATTTATAAATTGAGCCCCTAAAGTTATAATTTATTTAAGTCAAGACCTCTCAAGTTATGGAATTTTATGATTCAACCCCTGAAGTTTGAAAATTTTCCAATCCAACCCCTAATGTTTGAAAATTTTCAAAATTGGTCCTTAAGGTTTGAGAAATTTCTAAATTAATCCATAAAGCTTGAAAATTCTCTAATGTAGTCCCCTAATGTTTGAAGATTTTCATATTCAGTCCCTAAAGTTTGAAAATTTTCTAATACAGCATCTAAAGTTCTGAAATTCTCCAATTTGGTCCATAAAGTTTGAAAATTTTTCAATTAAGTCCTTAAAGTTTCCAAGTTCAATATTTTGGACCTCTAAAGTTTGATTTTCTTTCAAATTGGGACCTATAGTTTGGAATTTCTCTAAATTGACCAATAAGATTTTGGGAAAAATTGTAATTTAAGTACTTCAAGCTTAAAATTTTACATAATTGGCCACCTAAGGTTTAAAAATATTGCAATTGACTCTCTCAACTTAAAGATTGCTTTATTCTAAAGTTTTGAATTCTATAATTCAAATCCTAAAGTCAAAATATATGTAAATCAGTGATTTCAGTTTCAAATCTTGGTACATCAGAATCTTTTGAGAGATATAATATTCGAAAGTAAGTTAGTTGAAGCAACATGTTGTCAAAGCAACCTCTCTTGTGGATATTAATTAATTTTGAATATTAGAAGGTATTTATGTGTGTTATTCATTGCGGATATTGATCGGTCCAAATGAAGGTCAATATTTGGCTCGAATTTCACATGCACCTGTGATGATAAACACGTGACAATTATTTGGTTTAACGTGTGACCAATAAATCGGTCAAAAGAAAGGTTTATTGGTTAACATGTCTTATTGCCAGTATTTGATCACTACACTAAGGGAAAATTAGGTGTTTGTGTGTTATTTCATGCGGATATTGATCGGCCCAAAGGAAGGTCAATATTTGGCTTGAATTTCACATGAACTTGTGGTGATAAATAGGTGACGGTTATTTGGTTTAACATGTGATCAATAAATCGGTCCAAAGAAAGGTTTATTGGTTGACATATTGATAAGTGTATTTTATACACTTATTTATCTATCGAAATTAGGATATTATAATATTTTTTCCTGAATAAACTCTACGTAATTGTTATTAATTTTCATTATTTCAGGTTTTTATCCCAAAATGAAGAAAAATGAGGAATTGAAGAAATTATACAAAAATTGGATGAAAAAACTCAAAAGTGGAGCAAATTGGAGAAAGTCAAAACTCAAGGACCAACTTATTTTATTTGAAAGAATTGAGAGGTTTAAAGGATAATTTATTTGACTTGGGCTTAGGGTTAAATTGTGTGTTTATGTATATTTATATATACACAAACATAAAGGGGGATTCTGCTGGAAAAAAAAAGAGGGCAGCCGAGAGAGACACAAGCAGGGAGAGGTCAGAGCACGCAGCTGGAGAAGAAGAAGAAGGCAGCCGTGGGGAGAAAAATTAAGAGCAGCCGACTGGTTTTAATTGGTGAAACAAAAGTCTGTCGACTGGAAATTACAAAAGGTTCGGCTGCTACAAGGAGACAAGAAGTGAGGTTGGCAGTTTAATTGGATTGAGTTGCTGCAAATTCAAAAGAAGTAGGCTGGTTATTTATACACATATATACACAAAAATCTGTGTGATATTGCTGGGTGGAAGTAATTGAAACAAGAATTGAGGTCAAATTGTGGTTGCTCGGCTGAGTGGAGAGGCTGCTGGGAATCCTTTTGGTAGTGCAAGGTGGGTGATTAAATTTGAGAGGTGCTCGACTGGAAATAGAAGGAAGATTGAGGAAGCCAACTGGGTGCAGCAAACGACTCGGTAGAATCGGAAGGAGGAGATGCTAATTTTTCAACACTTCAAACTTCGGGTTTTATTTACGTTATTATTTATTGATTTTTCTCTCAATAACATGAGTAGCTAAATTTTAATTCGGGATTGACGATATAGATTTAATGTTTTTAGTTTGATTTTAATTCTCAAGTTGGTGCTTTAATTTCGTGTATTGATTTTATTATTGCGTTTAATGCTTGAGTTGCTTGATCACCAATTCATGAATTAATGGTTGTTTTCATAATTCGAGAGGTGAGTTAACAATTAGATCACGTAATAAAATCCGACAATTTCAACAAAAAGATAGAGATATGAATTTGTGGTTGCTTGTGGTCAATTAGGAATTCCTAGGAAATTTAATGCATTTAGCTAAGGAGAACTCTGACCCGCTGTAGAGATACATGGTTAACTTAGTTAAATAGGTCTAATTTGAACTCGAGAGAGGTAAATTAGATATATGCGTGAATTCGATCAAATACAATTTTAGAAAACAACTTGAGATGAGAAATTAAGTTAGAACGTTATTTCGAAATCGTTAGTCCCGATATTCATTCAATTGCTCAAAATCCACCACATTTGTTTCTCGCTTTCGTTAATTGTTTTTAGTTTAATTTGTTATTGTTTATTTTAATTGATTTGTTTATTTCATTGATTTTCAATTATTTGTCGTTTTTGTTTTTATTATTTTACAATTTATTTTCTTAGTTAGTTTTGGTTTTCGTCTAGGAATTCTATATTCGAAGTAAATTTATAGCGAATTAAATAGTCCTCGTGGGATCGACAACTCGGACTCAAAGGTCCACTTTTACTACTTGTTAGCGATATCGTACACTTGCGATATTTCACAACAACAAGTTTTTGGCGCCGTTTCCGGGGACTATTTTAATTTGTTATATATTTATTTTGATATTAGTATTCTTAGACTTTTATATTTAGTTTGCCTTTAATTATTTATTTTTATTCATTTTTTTCTTTTTTTCATATGATCATCTTGCTTTTCTGTGTGACATTATTGATAGTGATAGAAGAAAAGCTAAGAACTTAAGACATCACGGGAGGACGTGAGCTATATGACAGAATATAATACTTTTGTCGACGTGGATGATGAGTACTTGCGCTTTGAACTATTAATGACCCCATCGATCATTATTAGGGACCCTTTGGAAATTCAAACAAGTTCAACATGTGAATATTGTGGAGCAACTCATAATACTGCAGATTGTATACTGTTGGCCACATCAGAGGAAGTCAAGAACTTTCTAAATGATGATACATGCTTATTTTACAAGGCCGAAAAATACAAGACACAACTGCCAGAGACTCATTTGACAAGGCCAGAGGAGGACGAACCAGTGGAAATTAATAAAGAAGAAGTTAAGGAACAATCTGCACCATCAAAAGAGGAAGATGAGCATGTTGAGAATGAAGAGTTGATTTTAATTGAGACCATAACAGTCGACAAGGGTGTAGCTATCAAGCAATCCTTGTACTCAATTGATTCTCATAAAATTGATTTTGTGATAGGACCCGAAGAAATGATCGAAATATACATAGTTGAGTTCGAATCTAATGGTAAAATTATTTATGATTTTGAACAGGACATCATAAAGATTTGGAGTAAAAGTATGAATTGGAGCAAAGGCAACTTCAACAAATATAGCAGATTATCAAAGTCATTATTTCGAGTGCCTTGAAGTCATGTTCAAAAGTCGAGCTTTAGACTATAAACGGAGCGCTTATTGGGAGGCAACCCAATTTTCTTTTCTTTCCTTTTCATTTATTTTGCTTTATTTATAGCTTTACATTTAAATTTTTAGGTAATATTTGCATTTTTTTTCTTTCTTGGAGTTTTTGAAGAAAGCATCCCTAGCATCAACCTCTTTGATTTCATCTTCAAGTGCATTTTTAGTTTAAATTCATACATCATCCATGAGCTTACAATTTTGCATCACATTGTTTTAACCTCATTGCTCTTATCATATTAAAAATAAATCATATGCATGATTTTGCACACTTTGATCGTGTTTGAAAATTCAAAATTTTCCTATGTTTTAGTTGGAATTGTTTGTGTTGATCTATTTCAATGGTGTGTATGATTCTAATATTGTTTATCTTTTACTTGCGAGGAACACACCACTTGTAACACTTCCAACCAAACACGGAAACACAAGAAACGGATCGAAATCGTCCGAACGAGATCAAAACCAAGCTTCAAGTTATAACATCGCTCATCTAAACCTGGGAAGTACCTAACTCCTTTTTTATGTATTGTTATTGATGCGAACCCCTTTGGTGATTAAACCAAAAATTCCCACAACAATAATGGATCAACCCAAGAAAGCTAAAATAGGTAATAAATAAGAAATCTTGACCCAAGTTTAACCCAACCAAAATTCAAGGATTGACAAACCCTAGCCCAATGGAGAGATTAAGACAAATACCAAGACTTGTGGAATAAATATCAACACATACACAAGACAAACTCTCAATATATAAGTTAAAATAAATTCCAATAAAAGTTACAAGAAAAGAAAGGATTTACCTCTCTCAAATGCTCTCAATGGAGTCTTCAATGTTCAACCAAAACTAACCTAGGGTTTGGAAGGCTTCCCAAATATATACAAAAAGTGAAAAATAAGAAGTTTGAGAAATTGCACAAAAAACCCCGTTATTTCATTCGGAGGACTTTCGGTCGACCGAAAGTTAATTTCGGTCGACCGAACTTATTTCGGTCGACCACCTGGTCGACCGAAAGGGCAGTTTCGGTCGTACGTTGGTCAGCCGAAACTGCCTGCAGCTGGGTCTCAAAATTCTGCAGACTTTCGGTCGACCGAAGGGAACTTTCGGTCGACCGAAAGTTCCTGTTCTTCCAAAATTAGGCAATTGACCTCGATCTTGCTCTCTTCCATGTGGACTTGATTTCGGAGCTTGAAAATGAGTCCCGCCATCGACTCTTGGACCTCTTTAGCCTTGGATCTTGTCATGGGCCCCACCGGTATTCTGATAGAGGGTTGACCTGTTTGACTTTGACTCGATTGACTCCCTGGATTCTCATCATCCCCTCCCTCTTGAAAAGGATTCGACCTCGAATCTTCACCTGCATCAAAAGGGGATAAGTCAGATACGTTAAAAGAAGCTGATACATTGTACTCACCAGGAAGGTCAAGCTTGTAGGCATTGTCATTGATTCTCTCTAGGATTTGGAAGGGGCCATCACCACGTGATTGTAATTTTGATTTTCTTTGAGCCGGAAACCTCTCCTTCCTCAAATGCAACCACACCCAATCACCGGCCTCAAATGTCATTCGTTTCCTACCTTTGTTGGCACTGGAGGCATATTGTTCATTCTTCTTCTCGATTTGGAGTTTGACTTTCTCATGGAGAGATTTTACCAACTCCGCCTTTCGCTTCCCATCTAAACTACCTCTTTCATCAATAGGTAACGGAATCAAATCCAAAGGAGTTAAAGGGTTAAAGCCATAAACAATCTCGAATGGAGAAAAACAAGTAGTAGAATGAACACTTCGATTATATGCAAATTCAACAAAAGGTAAACACTCTTCCCAATTCTTTAGATTGCCCTTAAGGACGGTGCGAAGAAGTTGTGTTAAAGTTCTATTAACCACCTCAGTTTGGCCATCGGTTTGGGGATGACAAGTTGTTGAAAACAAAAGTTTAGTTCCCAATTTCCCCCACAGGACCTTCCAAAAGTGGCTAAGGAATTTAACGTCCCTATCCGACACAATGCTCCTAGGAACCCCATGGAGTCGCACGATTTCCCTAAAGAATAGGTCGGCTATATGAATAGCATCATCAGTTTTATGACAAGCAAGGAAATGCGCCATTTTACTAAACCTATCTACAACCACGAAGATGGAATCACTACCTTTTTTTTGACCTAGGCAACCCTAAAATGAAGTCCATAGAAATTTCCGTCCAAGGTTCACTAGGGACAGGTAGGGGTGTATATAATCCATGTGGTTCTACCTTGGACTTGGCCTTTCTACAAGTTATGCACCTAGAACAAATTCGCCCAACGTCTCTACTCATTTTTGGCCAAAAGAAATGTTCTTGTAAAATTTCAAGGGTTCTCCTTACCCTAAAGTGACCCATTAATCCCCCGCCATGGGCCTCCCTTACCATCAATTCCCTCAATGAGAAATTTGGCACACAAAGTTTACCTTCTCGAAACAAAAACCCCTCATGCCTATAAAACTTCCCAAATCCAACCTTCTCACATGATATAAATATACTAGCAAAATCCGCATCATGCGCATACAAGTCCTTAATGCTCTCAAAACCCAACAATTTAGCACTTAAGGTCGTAATAAGAGCATACCTTCGAGAAAGGGCGTCGGCTACCACATTCTCCTTACCTTGTTTGTATTTGATGACATAGGGAAAAGTTTCTACGTACTCCACCCATTTGGCATGCCTCTTGCTCAACTTCCCTTGCCCCTTCAAGTGCTTCAATGACTCATGGTCGGTGTGGATGACGAACTCTCTAGGCCACAAGTAGTGGTGCCATGTTTCTAACGATCTTACCAACGCATAGAGCTCCTTGTCATAGGTGGGGTAGTTCAGGGCGGCCCCACTGAGCTTCTCGCTAAAGTAGGCAATCGGCATTTTCTCCTGCATCAAAACTGCTCCAATACCTGTGCCTGAAGCATCACATTCAATCTCAAAAGTTTTATCAAAATTAGGCAAGGATAAAACCGGGGCGGTGCACAATTTGTTCTTTATTTCATTAAAGGCCTTTTCTTGCGCCTCCCCCCATTTAAACCCAACATGCTTTTTGACAACCTCGGTAAGTGGTGAAGCCAGGGTGCTAAAGTCCTTGACAAAACGACGGTAAAAACTAGCTAACCCGTGGAAACTTCTTACCTCGGTGACACTTGTGGGAGTGGGCCATTCCTTAATGGCTTTGATCTTCTCCTCATCGACCTCTATTCCCTTAGTACTAACTACAAATCCAAGGAAGATCACACTCTCCATGCAAAAATTACACTTGTTGAGGTTAGCATACAATTGTTCTCCTTTCAAAACCACAAGTACACTCCTCAAGTGTTCAATATGCTCATTCAAATTTTTGCTATAAATCAAAATATCATCGAAGTAAACTACCACAAATTTCCCAATGAATGCACGCAAGATATGGTTCATTAATCTCATAAAAGTGCTCGGTGCATTAGTGAGACCGAAGGGCATAACCAACCACTCATATAAACCATATTTAGTTTTAAAAGCGGTTTTCCATTCATCTCCTTCCCTCATCCTAATTTGATGGTATCCACTTCTCAAGTCGATTTTACTAAAAATGCACGAACCATGCAACTCATCTAGCATATCATCTAACCTAGGAATGGGGTGTCGATACTTTACCGTTATGTTGTTAATGGCTCGGCAATCGACGCACATTCTAAAGGTCCCATCCTTCTTGGGCACTAGTAGCACGGGAACGGCACAAGGACTCATGCTCTCACGAACATATCCTTTACTCATCAACTCCTCAACTTGTTTTTGGAGTTCCTTGGTCTCCTCCGGATTGCTTCGGTATGCCGGTCTATTTGGAATGACGGCTCCGGGGATGAAATCAATTTGATGCTCGATGCCTCTAATGGGTGGAAGCCCACTAGGCATCTCCTCCGGAAAGACATCCTCGAATTCCTGCAACAAAGAAGTAGCTAAAGTGGGGAGGGAAGTGTGAGGGTCATCAAGTGTAAGGAGGGACTCCTTATAGACCAACAAAAGAATTGAATGATTTTCCTTCAAAGCTCTTTCTACATCACCTCTACTCGCATAAAAATTCATTTTTTTCTCAATATCCTTTGCTCTCTTTCTTTTTTCTTGCATCCCCTCTTTTCTTTTTTCACTACTTTTTTCCCCTCTTTTTTTCTCACTTTCGTTTTGCCCCTCACTCAACTCCATCTTTTTTTTTCTTCTTTCTTTTTCCTCCTCCTCCTCCTTCTTGAGTTTCAATTGGTCCTTATAAACTTCTTCCGGACTCAAAGGTAGGAGTGTCACGGGTTTTCCATTCATTTGGAAACTATACCGATTCTTCCTACCATCATGCAATACCCTCCTATCATATTGCCATGGTCTCCCCAATAAAATATGTGTAGCTTGCATGGGAACCACATCACAAAGTACTTGATCCTCATAGGTCCCTATGTTGAAAATAAGGAATACTTGCTTACTTACTTTCAACTCACCATAATCACTCAACCATTGTAACTTATAAGGATTAGGATGTGGCATTAAAGGTAATCCCAACCTTTCAACCATACTAGTGCTAACTACATTGGTGCAACTCCCCCCCATCAATGATGAGACTACACGCTTGGTCCTTCACAAGACACCTAGTATGGAAGATATTCTCCCTTTGCTTAGCCGCATCATCCACCTTGGCTTGGGTGTTGAGAGACCTAATGGTGACTAAAGACTTGGGTGGACTAACAATTCCCTCCACCTCTTCCTCCTCGTCTTCACTATCTCCCCTACACGACTTCCCCTCTTCGTCCTCTTCATCTTCCGAGTACCACTCCCCATTTTTGATAATCATCACCCTATTGTTAGGGCACTCTCGAGCATAATGCCCCCGTCCTCTACACTTGAAGCATTCTATATCCCGACTCCTAGAAGTAGTAGGAACAACCTTTGGGTTATCCTTGACGAAGCCAACTTCCTTTCCCTTGGAGTTTTCAATTTTGTTCTTAAGTGGTGCCCTATCAACCTTTTCACTCCCCCACTTAGTCTTCCAATTGGAACTAGGACCTCCCAAGAATTTTTCTTGCCCATTTCTTTTAAATTGCTCCTTCTTCTTCAATTGAGCCTCCACTTTAATAGCCATGTGTACCAACTCCTCCATCTCAACATAATGGTGTAATTCAACCACATTGGCTATCTCCCTATTCAACCCACTCATAAATCGAGCCATAGTGGCTTCTCTATCCTCCTCTATGTCGGCCCTCATCAAAGCTTTTTCCAACTCCTTATAATGGTCTTCAACACCCCTTGTTCCTTGAGTAAGGGTTTGTAGTCTTTGATAGAGTCCCCTATAGTAGTGACTTGGTACAAATCTTTTTCTCATAAGGCTCTTCAATTCATCCCAAGTATCCACACTACCCTCGAAATTCCTTCTCCTAGTGAGTAATAAATTATCCCACCAAGCCAAGGCATAGTCGGTAAACTCCACTACCGCTAACTTAACCTTTTTATCCTCGGAGTACCTATGACATTCAAAAATCAATTCTATCTTCCTCTCCCATTCTAAATAGGCATCCGGATCACTCTTCCCATGGAAAGAAGGAATTTTCATCTTAATACTACCAAGATTACCATCCATTCCATCCCTACCCCTAGGGTTCCTCCCATGACCTCGTCCTACTCCCCTCACATTCCTACCTCCTCTATTCCCACCCATGTTCCAATTTTGGTCACTACCCCCTTCACTCTCCAATTCATCATCATCAACATCATCATATTCATACTCATCTCTAGGCCTTCTCCTATCACCCCTCCTAACATTATCATCCCTTGGAGGTGGAACTTCCCTCCTAGTCTCCAACCTTGCTAATCTACCTTCCAACCTTCCCCCCATATCCGCCATAGTAACTGTGAGAGCTTGTATCATATCCCTCAACTCTTGAGTTTGTGCATTAGAATCTTGTCCACTCGAAGTATGTGCATGAGCCATGGAGTGTAAGTGTGCAAATGTCCTCACAAATTATGTTCGCTCGTGTTTCACTCAATTAGGCTTTTTTTCCTCTAATGAGCTCACCACTCTTGCCTTTTACCACTCTTCACCTTCTTACTCAAACTTTTCAAGGAACGTAATTCAACTAAATTGAGAATTTAATTCTTGTGTAGCACAAATTCCACAAACAACAAAGGAAGCAAATGAAGGATTGACACAATAGCAAGTAGAATTTAGTTGCTTGCTATTATACAAGGAAGTAAGGAATTGAACTAGACCAATAATATTTTCAAGGGTATAGTCACAATAACTTGATGTAAGACACAAGGAATTCAATTAGGAATGTGTTTGGTAGTTGAATGTCAAGTTTCAATAGGAAAACACTCTTTGAAACATTTTATCAACACTTAGAATGCAAGCTTTGAATAATTTGAAATTTTCAAGTGTTTGTTCAATTGCATCCCCAATAACTTTCAAATTGATGATAACAACAATGCCCAATATGTAGGAATCATGAAATTTTCATGGGCAACTAATTTTCCCCAATTTTTTTGTAATTTTCGTTTTTTTTTTTTTTTTTAACTATCAAGAACAACAACAATAAATGTAAAGATAGGATTACCAATTTTAGAGCCAAGCTTTGATACCAAATGATGCGAACCCCTTTGGTGATTAAACCAAAAATTCCCACAACAATAATGGATCAACCCAAGAAAGCTAAAATAGGTAATAAATAAGAAATCTTGACCCAAGTTTAACCCAACCAAAATTCAAGGATTGACAAACCCTAGCCCAATGGAGAGATTAAGACAAATACCAAGACTTGTGGAATAAATATCAACACATACACAAGACAAACTCTCAATATATAAGTTGAAATAAATTCCAATAAAAGTTACAAGAAAAGAAAGGATTTACCTCTCTCAAATGCTCTCAATGGAGTCTTCAATGTTCAACCAAAACTAACCTAGGGTTTGGAAGGCTTCCCAAATATATACAAAAAGTGAAAAATAAGAAGTTTGAGAAATTGCACAAAAAACCCCGTTATTTCATTCGGAGGACTTTCGGTCGACCGAAAGTTAATTTCGGTCGACCGAACTTATTTCGGTCGACCACCTGGTCGACCGAAAGGGCAGTTTCGGTCGTACGTTGGTCAGCCGAAACTTCCTGCAGCTGGGTCTCAAAATTCTGCAGACTTTCGGTCGACCGAAGGGAACTTTCGGTCGACCGAAAGTTCCTGTTCTTCCAAAATTAGGCAATTGACCTCGATCTTGCTCTCTTCCATGTGGACTTGATTTCGGAGCTTGAAAATGAGTCCCGCCATCGACTCTTGGACCTCTTTAGCCTTGGATCTTGTCATGGACCCCACCGGTATTCTGATAGAGGGTTGACCTGTTTGACTTTGACTCGATTGACTCCCTGGATTCTCATCAGTTATCAATTGATATATCTTTTCTTTTACATTGAGGACAATGTAACTTTCTAGTTTGGGGGGTGGTATCTCATTTCTTCATTTTGTCCATTCGATACCTTGTTTTTGGGATTCGGGAAAAAAAAAAGGTGAAAATTTTGAAAATTTTTGTTTATTTATTTATTACTTATGACATGATTTGAATTGACTTTTGTGCTTTAATTAGAAAATTTGAGCAACATGTGAACTAAAATTTTTCTTGACATTCATCCATGTAAGACATTAATCAAACTTGAGCACATAGCCACTTTCGAATAATAACTTGTGTAGGGAGATGCTTGATACTTGTGGGATAAACTTGTGCACTTTAGATATAGAATTGACTGAAAAATCCCAAACTTTAAGAAATTAGATCCCAACCTGAAATGTAGAACCAAACTGCTCAGGAAGCAGTTTGGGGGTAGAGAGGTCAAGTACAAGTAGGCATTGACAGATTAAGGGTCTGAAGTTTTTAATTATCCATCTTTAGTGTAAGGGGTTTTAATCAACGGGTATAAACCATGACCAGCATAAAAACAGAAAAATGCTGAAGGTATTATTCTGCTCTTCAAAAGCCTTTTTGACTCGAGTAATTAAGTCCGAGGGGTCTTTCAAACCTGGTGCCCTAAAGTCGTCTGGCTTGGGAGTCATCGACCTAAAGCTCGTTACAGGGGTCAACTAGAAAGCAAGTACGGAGAGTGGACTTACACATAAGACACTAAAACATCTTTAACTTTTCTGTTTAAGCCTTTATGACTCGGGTAATTAAGTCTGAGGGGTTCTCTGAACCTGGTACCCTAAGCTCAACTGAGTTGGGAGCTGCCGACCTAAAGCTCGCTACAGGGGTCATATAGAAAGCCAGTATGAAAAGTTCTGCACAAAGATGGTAAAAGAATGGACATTAAAAGAAAAAGTCGTCCATATAAAAAAAATATATATGATATATAAATGGTATAAGCTTTGTTGATTAAAATTCCTAATACTGGAGTGTGGGATTGGAGATGAATTATTCTTGGTCTGTCGTGCATACTTGTCAAATCCTAACTGCCTTGTGTGGAAAAATGCAATTTAAACATGGTTAGAAACCACATCAATAGGAAAGACCTCGGGATATGAGAGAAAAGCATTAAGGTGTGATCATCCATGAGAGTGTAAGGAAAATAAAAAGAAAATCATTGTTGACCACATGTGATTCGGGCTTATTTCTACATGACTAGTCACACAGTGTCAAGTATATTTTTACATAAGTTTGCATTCGATTTTTGGCTATTCACACACACACGATAAAGTTGAGCATTGGATGAATGAAAATAATTTTTGTTGTTCATTTTTATTTTCTAAAGTGAATCGTCATTTTGGATTATTGAAGTGCATGGTAAATAAATTGACAAAAACAAAAATAATTTCTGTTTGCATTTTTAGTTTTATTTTTATAGTTTAGTTTTATTTTTGTTCGAGGACGAACAAATATTCTAGTTTGGGGGGTTTGATAAGTGTATTTTATACACTTATTTATCTATCGAAATTAGGATATTATAATATTTTTTCTTGAATAAACTCTACGTAATTGTTATTAATTTTCATTATTTCAGGTTTTTATACCAAAATGAAGAAAAATGAGGAATTGAAGAAATTATACAAAAATTGGATGAAAAAACTCAAAAGTGGAGCAAATTGGAGAAAGTCAAGACTCAAGGACCAACTTATTTTATTTGAAAGAATTGAGAGGTTTAAAGGATAATTTATTTGACTTGGGCTTAGGGTTAAATTGTGTGTTTATGTATATTTATATATACACAAACATAAAGTGGGATTCTGCTGGAAAAAAAAAAAAAAGAGGGCAGCCGAGAGAGACACAAGCAGGGAGAGGTCAGAGCACGCAGCTGGAGAAGAAGAAGAAGAAGGCAGCCGTGGGGAGAAAAATTAAGAGCAGCCGACTGGTTTTAATTGGTGAAACAAAAGGCTGTCGACTGGAAATTACAAAAGGTTCGGCTGCTACAAGGAGACAAGAAGTGAGGTTGGCAGTTTAATTGGATTGAGTTGCTGCAAATTCAAAAGAAGTAGGCTGGTTATTTATACACATATATACACAAAAATCTGTGTGATATTGTTGGGTGGAAGTAATTGAAACAAGAATTGAGGTCAAATTGTGGTTGCTCGGCTGAGTGGAGAGGCTGCTGGGAATCCTTTTGGTAGTGCAAGGTGGGTGATTAAATTTGAGAGGTGCTCGACTGGAAATAGAAGGAAGATTGAGGAAGCCAACTGGGTGCAGCAAACGACTCGGTAGAATCGGAAGGAGGAGATGCTAATTTTTCAACACTTCAAACTTCGGGTTTTATTTACGTTATTATTTATTGATTTTTCTCTCAATAACATGAGTAGCTAAATTTTAATTCGGGATTGACGATATAGATTTAATGTTTTTAGTTTGGTTTTAATTCTCAAGTTGGTGCTTTAATTTCGTGTATTGATTTTATTATTGCGTTTAATGCTTGAGTTGCTTGATCACCAATTCATGAATTAATGGTTGTTTTCATAATCCGAGAGGTGAGTTAACAATTAGATCACGTAATAAAATCCGGCAATTTCAACAAAAAGATAGAGATATGAATTTGTGGTTGCTTGTGGTCAATTAGGAATTCCTAGGAAATTTAATGCATTTAGCTAAGGAGAACTCTGACCCGCTGTAGAGATACATGGTTGACTTAGTTAAATAGGTCTAATTTGAACTCGAGAGAGGTAAATTAGATATATGCGTGAATTCGATCAAATACAATTTTAGAAAACAACTTGAGATGAGAAATTAAGTTAGAACGTTATTTCGAAATCGTTAGTCCCGATATTCATTCAATTGCTCAAAATCCACCACATTTGTTTCTCGCTTTCGTTAATTGTTTTTAGTTTAATTTGTTATTGTTTATTTTAATTGATTTGTTTATTTCATTGATTTTCAATTATTTGTCGTTTTTGTTTTTATTATTTTACAATTTATTTTCTTAGTTAGTTTTGGTTTTCGTCTAGGAATTCTATATTCGAAGTAAATTTATAGCGAATTAAATAGTCCTCGTGGGATCGACAACTCGGACTCAAAGGTCCACTTTTACTACTTGTTAGCGATATCGTACACTTGCGATATTTCACAACAACACATATCTTACTGTCAGTGTTTGATCACTACACCAAGAGTACCACTTACAAGTCAATATTTCTGTCCAAAGACTAAATATTGATGTTGTGCTAGGTATCTTTTGATGGGCCCTACCATTGTTTGAAAGTATGATTTGCATAATAAGGTATTTATGTGAGCTATTTTGTTTAAGTGTTCTCTATTCGGTTTCAAATTCTGCTAGTAGTATATCTACAAGCTCAAATTTAATCCTTGTATTTATAGAACAAACTTCAAGGATCAAAACAAGAATATTAACTTTTCGTTGGCTGCATGGATCTAGACCGTGTACTAAGGATTGAGCAACCTGCTCCTCTTACGGATGAAAGTTCATCTAATCAAATGAGGAACTTTGAGAAGTGTGATTGCTTAAATTACATGAGTCTCATGATCATTAAGTGCGGCATTCCGGAAGCCTTTAGTGGCATAGTATCTGTGGAGATAAATGATGCCAATGAATTCCTTGTCGAAATTAAGAAACGTTTTGAGAAAAACGATAAGGTTGAAACAAACACGCTTATGCAAAACTTGATTTTAATAAAGTATAAAAGGCAATGGGAAAATAAGGGAATACATCATGTAGATGTCTCACACTGCTTCAAAACTTAAGGAACTAAAACTCGACTTGTCTAATGACTTGGTCGTACATTTGGTATTAATATCGCTTCCTACACAATATAGTTAAATTAATATTAGTTATAACTGTTAAAGTAGAAATTGACTCTCAATGAGCTTATTTCATAGTGTGCAAGATTCTTGCACAATTCAGTCAATTTAAGGTCAGTTGTAACTATCAAATGGAGGAATGAACTCTAAATGAGCTCATTCTATTTTGTGTGCAAGATGAATAAAATTTGAAGCAGGACAGAACTGAAAGTGTTCACTTGGCAAACACCTCTAAAGATAAGGGCAAGAAACAAATAAAGAAAATAAAGTTGTTAAGGGTTCAGAACAAAAGAAACCACATAAAGATATTAAGGATTGTTTCTTTTGCCATAACTCTGGATATTTGAATAAAGATCATACATAATACCAACTAAAGCAGCTACTAAAACACCTTATGAGCTTTTGACAGGCACAAAGCAGTCTAAAGCATTTTTACATTTGAGGATGTCCAGCTAAGGTTAGGCCTTATAAGCCACATAAAGAAATTGGACTCCAAAACAGTAAGCAACTACTTTATTGGTTATTCTGAGCGTTAAATGGGCTATTAATTTTATGATCCCACACTTAAGTCAACTTTTGAAACTGGAAATGCAACAATTTTTGAGGATGTTGAGTTTGGGGGAGAAATAAGGTTAGAGATATTGTCTTTAAGGAAGAAGTTGAGGAAGGATCGGTTTCGATTCCTATTGTTGCTTTTGACAATGTGCAAGTTTTTATGCATGTCATTGATCAACAAGCATATCCGGAACCTCAATTCGACAATATTGAAGAACCTCCCATCCAAAATAAGGTAAATTTCAGAAGTACAAACTCAACAACCTCAATAACTAAAGCCATTAAGGAGATCCACGAGAGAAAGGAAAAAATGCTATTCCGGATAATTTAAACAGTATTTTTCCAAGAACATAAGGAAATAATGGAATGGTGGAAGATGGTCCAATCAATTCCATCAGGCCATGCAGGGTTCTAACTCTCAGAAGTGGATTGATGTCGTAAATAAGGAGTATAAGCATATGCAAGACAATAAAGTTTGGGATCTTGTCCCATTACCAGAAGGTGCAAAACTTATTGGTCTTAAATGGATTTTTAAACCAAGAGGGATTCGAAAGGTAATGTGAAAAGATATAAAGTTCGTCTTGTATCTAAATACTTTACATAGAATGATAGCATTGATTATAAAGAGACTTTCCCTTTGGTTTCTACGAAAGACTCTTTCAGGAAAGTTAGGTTGTTGCACATTTTGACCTCGAGTTACATCAAATGGATACTAAGGTGGCGTTTCTCAATGGAAACATTGATGGGACGATCTATATGGTACAATCAGTAAACTTTGTGTCAGTAGACTCAAAGCAAATGGTTTGCAAATTAAAGAAATCCATTTGTGTGCTCAAGCCAGCTTCCCATTAAGGGTAATACAAATTTCATCAAGCAATTATCTTATTTGGTCTTGAGATTGATGTTGTTGATGATTGTATGTATTACAAGTTCAGTGGGAGTAAGTGTATTGTCCTGATTTTGTATGTTGATAATATATTGCTTGCCACTAATGATATAGGCATGTACATAAAATTATGAGATTTTTTGTCAAAGAATTTTGAGATTAAAAATCTTGGTGACGTCTCTTTTGTATTAGGAATTCAGATACACCGGGATTGTTCTCGAGGTATTCTTGGATTGTCACAAAAGGGTTATATCGATAAAGTACTTAAGAGGTTTGGCATGCAAGACAGTAAATCAGGGGACACCCCTATCGCTAAGGGAGACAGTTTAGTCTCAACTAATGCTCAAAAAGTTATCTTGAAGTTAAGGAAATGCAGAAGATCTCATATAGTTTAGCTATAGGAAATCTAGTGTATACTCAAGTTTGTACGCGTCCGGATATTGCGTACATTATTGGGATACTAAGGAGATATTTAAATAACCCTGGGATTGATCATTTGGAAAGCAGCCAAACATGGGTTATAAGGTATTTAAAGAGAACAAAAGATTACATGCTCACATACAAAAAATGGGATTAGTTGGAGATCATATGGTATTATGATTCCGATTTTTGCTAGATGCCAAAACAGTAGAAGATCCATATCAGGCTACATCTATATGCAAGTTGGAGGAGCTATTTCCGGAAGGAGTGCTTAACAAACACTTTAGCTTCTTTCACTTGGCAGCACAGTTTGTAGCAATTTTGGAGGCATCTAATTATGGAATATAGCTGCGAAATTTTGTCATTGGGCTGCATATTCAGTACGGTATAGAAAGACCACTAAAGTTATATTGTGACAATAACTCAGCAGATTTATATTCCAGTAGCAACAGGAGCCCAACTAAGTCAAAATGCATTGACATTAAGTTCCTGATTGTGAAGGAAAGGGTACAGAGTAGACTGATTTCCATAGAGCATATTGGGACAAACTCCATGATTGCGGATCCGCTTACTAAGGGATTATCACCCAAGGTCTTTCACGAGCACAATGCTCGTATGTGTGTAGTATTTCTTGAGGATATCATGATTTAGTGGGAGTTTGTATTTTGGTTGCTTTATGTTTTGGTTTTGGACACATTTGTGTATTTGGATAATTTTTTGTACAGAAATAAAGTATTCAGTTCATTCTACTCTGTTACATTATGTTTGGTATTGATCTCACCTAAGGAATAAAGTCGGACCAATTGAAAATAGGCATGTTTGGATCACATAACATGTAATTTTCATACTACACTCTCATGATTGATCTATGTCATTTGGTTGTATTGGTATACGTGATAATTGATGGATTTAGTTACGATTAATGTAACGAAAGTCGTTTTGACCCTATATTGATATGATTGATTGACGAGATTGTTTGGAAATACCCTTAATAATGATAGAAAATTATTGAGCTCATAAGGTTGTACACATTTGTAAGGATACATGTATCGCCCAGTGAGAGATTGTTGGATAAAATTCAATAATGTGGGGCCAAACATGTATAAAATAAAATGTGTGGTGCTATCTTAAGGATTTAGTCAATAAAGTGATCCACTAAAGATTATTCAGGACTAATGGGTATTAAGTGTCGTGAGATTAAAGTCTAGAGACGGATTCAATGTTTTAAATTGATGAGGGACCAATTTAATAACATTGAAACACGATAGCTGCCCTACAGCTATTTATACAGGTCATGGTCCCCAATTGAGCGTAACTTTTCATAATTCTCTGCATCCCCATCAACAGAGGAGAAAATAAGGAGAAAACCACGAATCAGTTGGAAGGCCATAACCCCGTTCGATTAAACACTATAATGGATTCAGGTACGCTTCCGCTTCAGTTTCGATCCGATAATTACAACACGATGTTTATGGATTTTAGATGAACAATCATCTATATTAAATTTAATTACAACATCATTTACCTAAACTCAAAAGGAAAAATGAAATCAAAAGTTAAGGCTTTGTTCGGCGGCAAGTATAATATGTTTAAATTGATTATTTGAATTTTTTAGGTAAAACCCGTGGATAAAAATTGGAGAGTGAAAATGTGTGTGGTTAAAATTCATGGTTTAGAAAATCGAATTGGACTTGTCGGTTCAACAGGAAACCAATCGAAAAATCGGTCCGATCCTCTACAAAAACCGGGCAATAAAAATCCGGTTTTTTCCCCGTTAAACCGGGAACCGGTCAACTCGGCCGGGTTTTGAACCCTTTTTTGACCTTTTTTATTTTAAGCTACTTTTGATTGTTTTAAACTACTTTTGTGTAAGATTTAATTTTAAAATAAGTAAAAATTGGTTTATTTGAAAAATAACTTATTTTTTAGAAATTTATGTGATTTTTGAAATATTTTTTTGTTTATTAATTGAAACCGGTTCGATTTGATCGAACATTTTGATCCTTAACCCGCTGACTTTTTCGGTTCGAACTGGTTTTCAATTTTTTAAACACTGTTAAAAAATGGTTTGAAAAATTATACAGTTTAAATTTGTGTTTAAATAGCAGTTTCCACCAAACTAAGTTTAAATCACCTTCAAATCAGTTAACTCTGCATCTATCAATTATGTTGGAGAGACAAACCCAAAAGTCATTTTCTTCATATCAACCATATCCTAACAACTAATCTCAGCAAGAAAACTGGCAGAAGCAAGAAAATCAGGTAGTCACATACAGCTCGCATGTTTGCATAGCCACTATCCAAGTTCAACCATACTATTTGTACATATTAGACACATGACAATCATATATTGTTTTACCTATCAAATCATCTTCAAAATCAACAAATACAAATTCGTCAACACATTTTCTGTAAATCTATCTGTATGAAAAATCTGTACAAACAGATTAATCCATCTAAGTTGGGTCATTCTAGACTACGTAAAGCATTGGTCAGCCACTCACAAGCTTCAATATTTTGAAGCACACGCGCTTCATCAAGTGAACCTCTTGTTAAAGATGATGCATACTGCAATTGAAAAGAAAAAAGTTCTAGTGTGCAGAAGTTTTAGATTAAAAATTCCTAACCAGTGCAAGTTTCCACTCACTGCTTTTGAACAAATCACTGTAAGGATTGAAGTGTGAACCCTTCTTCCCAGGATTCCTAGACCACTGCAATACAAAACCAACAAAACACGTGTTTTGTAAGGACTGTCGTAATCGTGGAAGGTGGTTGTCCATTCTACCCAAGTATTGAACTAGACACAACCCGGCATAGTAATGTATATTTATATTTTTGAGCTAAAAAGTTGAGTGATAAAATATTTGTGATTAAAAATTGATCTGAGAATTGTGTAGTTTATATTTTGATTTATAAATTATAATGATCGTGTTAAAGGCTTTTTGATAAAAGAACGTTGTTTATAAATTGGTTTATTTATAATTTTGAGATAAAATATGTGGTTGAAAAGTGAAAGAAGAAAATGCATGTGATTAAAAAGTAGTTTGAGAAATTGTACAGTTTATAAATTGATTAAATTAGTTTATAAACTACACAATTTCTCAAATCATTTTTTAGTCACCCACGTTTTCTATCTCAAATTTTCAATTAATACATTTTACCTCAAAAATATAAATAAATCAGTTTATAAACTAAACAGTGCTAAAGCTCTGTTTGTTAAAAATTCTTTGTTTAAAAACATGTTTTTATGTTTTCAAAGTAAAATATGTAGTTGAAAAATGGAGAGAGATAACGTGTGTAATTAAAAAGTAGTTTGGGAAATCTTTATCTTTATCTATATTATATATTATATAATAATATATAAAAGTTGTTGAGCTCTTGCGGGTCCCACTGCCACTTTCCCGCCTAAATGATACTCTTTATTTTTCAATAGATTTAATGAATTCTTTTTATTTCCTATTGTCTTACACATTTACCCATATGCATACATTCAACCATGCAGCACAAGATTCAATAGTCACTGAGTCAACCGTATTAATTAATGCTTGCCACTTCAAATCTTTTTATTTTTTATTTCTTTTCTTTTCCTATGCAACAACATTTTGATTTCTCACTCTTTATGCACTACACTCAATAATGTTTAAAGATTTTCATTTCTAAAAGAAATTTAAATTTTTGAACTTTTTTCAAAATTATCCAAATTGACTACACTTGATACATAGCATTAAATTAAACAAAACCTTATAAAGGCTACACAATGTTATTTTTTTATGAAATATTTCGATTATTAAGTTAATTATTTAATCACAACTCCAAGATATCTTATTTAGGGTTTTTTTAACTTTTAAGAGGTCTGATCATGTCTTATTTATCTCTTAATGTACTACACCTAAGAAATCTAAAATATTAATTTCATCAAAGACGTGATGTAATAATTATTTCTTATGTGTCTCAATTTTATAACTTTTTAGATGTCTTTTTTTAAGAGGTCTGGTGATGTATTATTACATTAATTATTTCTTTTGTATTCAGTCATACAAATTCAATGTAAAATTTTTCAATTCAAAATTGTATTACACATCTAATACTAAATAAATTTTATCATATAATTTTTTTTATAAATAATTTTATTTTTTTAGTTATTTAGTACATCTAAAAATTCGAGCTCCTTTGTATTGTGTTTTATTAAATTAATGAGTATTTTTATAGAAAATTACATTTAATAAGTAAATAATTTTTAATAATTATTGTGATATTTTATTGGCCTTAATCTTATGAATGAATAATTTTGTTTAGTCATACAAATCCAATGTCAAATTTTCATTTCATTTATATCGAATATTTAATCAAGTTGTATTAAATTTTGTTATAAATAATCATACTTTTAAGTTATTTGTTACATATACATAATAACGTTCTTTTCTATATCAGATTATTTTTTAAAATAATTTTATTTACAATTCGATTTAATTATTATTTAATTTTTTATTCCAGAAAGTCTCATATCACATTTTTTAACATTAACGCTTAACAAATTTAATTATATTGTTTGAAAATGATATAGTCATTAATGATTTTTTGTCCTAACTGTTAAGTCTAAAATTTAAAAAATAATTAAATATGTCATGATATTAATTGTTATATTTTAATTCAATTTTTATGATTCTAAAATTTGTGCAACAATAAGTAAATTGTCTTTCAATTTACTTCACTGAAAATTGAGATGATCAATTTTATATTATAATTTTCATAAAAAAATAATTACGTTGTATAAATATTGAAAATCAATAATACCATAAATTTGATGCATATTTGTCAATATCACAATTTTAGTTTTTTTTTCTTTTTAATTATTATCAAATCCGTTTCTTATACGTGTTGTTTTCCATTGTCAATGTTGAAAACAATGAATCTTATCTTTTATACGCATTGTCTATATTATTAACTTTTTATCTATTGTTTGATTGTTCAAATTACATGGACATTGGAGATCCTACATTTAAGTGTTCATTTTGCTAGGCAATTTTTTTGTTCGAGGAGAGAGTGGATAAGCATTATAAAATATGTTGTAATCCGAAGTTCTCACTTTGTTGTAGGGTGAACACGATTTGGTTTGGGCGGTTTGTAGTAATATTTCAAATCAAACCATTTAAAACGGTTTGAATTTTTTTCAAATCAAATAAAACTATTTCGTTTTCTAAACAAAACCAAAATAAACCATTTTTTGCGGTTTGGTGCGTTTTGAAACCGCCAATTGCCAACGAATGAATTAATATTTTTCAAAGCGAGCTCAAAAACACATATTCTTCTAAAGTTTCGAGTTGAAACTAGCTCAATAATAGTATTCAGTTTCTAATTGAGTGTTTTATTGTAAATCAATTCATGTTAATAAACAAACGAATTATATAGAATTAAACATTTAAATTTTTCTTAAATAAACTGTGCTTTTAAAAATTTTATTTTAAGATTATGAAATGTAGGAGTAATAATTATTTCCAAATAATTGTGGATTTTAAAAAATTAATTTTTAACTTCTTAATTTTGATTTGTTGACAATTAAAAGTGTGTTGCATTTTTTTTTTAAATGCAACACACTTGCCTTTCTTTTTATTTATTTTTTATTTTTTAAAATTTGACGGGTGGGCTGTTTGAAACCGCGATTTTAACAATTAAAACATAAACCAAACCGTTTAAGGCATTTGGAATTTTTTCAAATTGAACCAAACCATTTCACATTTGAAATTGAACCAAAATAAACCATTTGTTGTGGTTTAGTTCAATTTCGCGGTTTATTTGTTCACCTTTACTTTGTTATATGCAAGGGAAAGTGAAGATTTCTCTTATAGAAGATCATCCTCTTATTTTGAAAGATTTGTTGTTATATGGCAGGGACGACAAGATTAAGAATTTTGTTGAGAACATTCGGATATATAATATGATGTTTTCGTTCACTTTTATGGGAGGAATAGATAATGGGATGAATGATGGTATAGGGCCTCCCGTCTTCAGATTACAAAGTCAAAATTGTTAAAAGATTGGGAGTATGTTGTCTGATGACGGTTCAACTCCGCAATTTGCTCAGTTTTATATTGTTGACAATGCGAATGAGGTTGAAAACGGATAAAGGGTCGTGAGGTACGTACTATTTATTTGTTGCTTATATATTTATATTGTTTACGGATAATTTTGTTGTGATAGTCTAAAATTTAATTTATATCTTTTAATGTCCCCCGGTAGGAGTGAATCATGCAACTCAATGTTGCATGATTGTATAGTTTCTGATTTGAAGGATATGCTAGACAAATACAACAAATTGGTAAGACAATTTAGGTTGTTTAGAGAAAAGATGATTGAGCAAAACACTTCAAATGTAAGACTTATACTTAATGGTCGGTGGGTGACCGATAATAGGTGGTATGATTCGCATGTTGTCGATGAAATTGCCAGATTGATTGTCGGTGAATTTTGATACACAACCGGACACAGGAATATCATTATTGCGCTACGTGGTGGACTGTTGCAGCGGATAAGTGAAGTGCATCATTTTTAGTTGCCTTTGCGGTATCTATTGCTCTTCCTGAAAAATATTGATAATACACATGGATTGTGCAATGGAATAAGGTTGATAGTTATAAAAATTGGCGGATCTTATCTCTTATTTACGAAATTTATTTATTTTATCTAAAGAATTCAAATTTTTTTTTTCCGTGCATAGCACGGGTGATTCACTATAGTATAGTATAATATTTATATAATATATAAAAGTAGTTGAGTCAACCTCAGTCAACTTCCATGTTTCCCTCCAAAACTCTTGTGCTATGTGCAGATTTTATTTATTTATTTATTCAATTTTTGGGGACTTCAATATTTATCATGTTCACACTACTTATATCCCCTATCCAATAATCAACTTCAAAACTCACTTCAAAAATAGTTGGACTTTCAATATTTATTTATTATTTTCAAAATCGCTGACGTCTACTTATAGTCTTCAATATTTGTTGTGTTTACATGACTTCTATTTCCCACTGCCTAATTACACTGGAAATCCAGTTATTTTCCTTTTTTTTTTCCTTTTTCGCTTTTTCAGAATTTATTTCATTTTTTTTGCTTTTTCAAAATCAGTTGATTCATTTTTGTTTTCTATATCTTTTTTTTTTTTTTTCATTTCCCTATATACAACATCTTTCATTTCTGTTATATATAATTATTATGAAGATATACACAATAATAAAAGATTCAATTAAAGGGTTATTTTTTTGAAAAAATGTGTACTGTTTAACGTGACCGCTCCACTCCACCTTCTATTTATCACGTTTTATGATTCAAAATTTCTGGTGCGGTGATAATGCTTATTAGTTATTAGTATTACAAACCAGTTAAAAATAAAAAATAGTAAATTATTTTTTGAAAAGGTAAAAAGGATTGACACTACTCTTTTCTTCAAGACCTGTGATATTTTTAGTCGTTGAATATAGATTTGAGTTTCTAACAAAAAAGAAAAAATATTAAAACAATAATATTGTAGAGAAAGTTTCGAAAACAATATAGAATGCAAAATTATTTTAGACTAATAAGAGGATTTGTTAATAGTCTATTTATATTATGTTCTAGATTTCTCTGTTAGGGTTGCAATGTGTTAACTAATGTTGGGTTATTTAGAATAGTTTTGGGTTTGATAGATATGTTAATGATTTCGGCTGTTGAGTGAAGAAAAAATATATTATTCATGGGTCAGTATATATATTTGATGAAATTGTATATCGCATTGTATAAAAAATAATAAAAATAAGAAACTAGAATTATTATTTTTTTTAAAATTTGCTTTTACCGAGAAGTTGTTTTTTATTTTTTATGATATAAGAACGATAATTTGTTTGGTTTTACTTATTTATATTTGACTTTTTTGTGTCAAAACCTCTCTTTTCATAAAAAAAATGTGTTCTTCTAACTTTTTCAATCTTACAAATAAATATTTGTGTTCATTTATACAAATCCAAATAAAATTTTCAGTTAAAAATTATATTGAAATTTTATTACTAGATAATACTCTCTCTGTCCTACAAAGATAGTCCACTATTTCTTTTTTGTCCATCTCAAAAAGATATTCTACTTTATTTTTTAAGAGTGAAATTAATATTTAATATTCCATTTT
This sequence comes from Ligustrum vulgare, assembly GCA_963555705.1. NCBI lineage: Eukaryota > Viridiplantae > Streptophyta > Magnoliopsida > Lamiales > Oleaceae > Ligustrum > Ligustrum vulgare. The sequence goes on along the minus strand of OY743171.1, from coordinate 66,202,885 downwards.
GTCCTTAATCTATGTGAAAATGAGTAGAGGACTATCTTTATGGGATGGAGGGAGTACTAAATTATAAATCACATCATACATATAATTTTTTTTTTTTTATAAATAATCTTATTTTTAGTTATTTAGTACATCTAAATATTGGAGCTCTTTTTTATAGCGTATTATTAAATTATTAAATATTTTTATAGATAATTACATTTAATACGTAATTAATTTCTTATAATAATTGTGATATTTTATTGGTCTTAATTTTATGGATAAATATTTGATTCAGTCATACAGATCCAATGTCAAATTCTCAATTAAAATTATATCTAAAATCTATACACATTCATGTTTTTATAAATGACGTTGTATTGAAATTTTTATAACTAAATCCTATTTTTAAGTTATTTATTACATATACATATTAAAGTTCTTTCCTATGTTGCATTATTTATCAAAATTATTTCAATGACAATTACATTTAATTCTTAATTAATTTTTTATTCCAAAAAATCTCATATCACATTTTTTAACATTAACGGTTAACAAATTTATCTATATTGTTTGAAATGATATAGTTATTAATGGTTTTTGTCCTAACTGTTAATTTTAAAATTTCAAAAAGTAATTAACCATATAAAGATATTCTTTGCTATATTTTAATTCAAATTTTATGATATTTTTTCACAATAATATATAAATTGTCTCCCAATTTACTAATTAACTAAAAATTGAAATGATCAATATTAAACTATAATTTCAATCAGAAAATAATTACGTTGTATAAATATTGAAAACCTAAAATATCATAAATTTGATGCAATATCTTTGTCAACCTCGCAAATTATTATTATTATTATTATTATTATTATTATTATTATTATTATTATTATTATTATTATTATACATGTTGTTTTTCATTGTCAATGGTTAAAATATTGAATTTTATCTTTTATATGCATGGTCACTATTATTAACTTTTTCATCTATTGTTTAAATGTTCAGAGTACATAAATACTGGAGATCCTACATTTAAGTGTTAATTATGCAAGGCGAATTTTTTGTTCGAGGAGATGGTGAATAATCGTTACAAAACTTAAAGATCATATTCTATAAGGTCAAATTCTATCTGAGAGTAATGCAGGATACAAGTTCTTTATTTTAAGGATATCGTTGAGCCATTCGAATTTTAGGATACTTATTAGATTTAAAAAAAAAAAAAAACAATTTTCATTGATGGTGTCATATGTCATAACTATCAATAAGAGTAAAACACAATCATTTTCGCATGTATAACTTCTCCCTAAAAGGTTGACGTTTATATATGAAACTAATAAATGATGAACTTATCTCTTATTTGTAAATGTTATTTATTTTGTTTAAGAATTCATTTAATTTCGAATAGGATTATTTTTATTTAGAAGTTTCTCCCCGTGCATCGCACGGGATGATTCACTAGTAGTATATATATAGTAGAAGTTAGGAGAGAGAGTCATTTTGAAGGAAAAATTGCATTTAATGACTCTCTCTCCTCATTTTTACTTTTATGTATAAAAAAATAAATAAAGAAAAGATAAATATTTTTGTAGGAAAAATTATTATTTATTACAATTTAGTAAGATTTGTAATAAATATACTATGTGTAAATGTATTACATTAACAATAAAAAATTAGATTAATATATTTGAATATAAATAACGTGAGATCTATGTAAATGTGTTATGTAGGAAATGAAAATTTTAGATTAATATATTTGAACATAAATAAATGTGATATTTATGTAAATGTGTTGTGTATGAAATGAGAAAAATTGTATTAATATATTTGAACATAAATAAATGTCATGTCTATGTAAATGTGTTAAATTGAAAATAAAAATTTTGGATTCATATATTTGAAAATAAAAAATCCATGCTATATAATTTTTTTAAGTTAGAAATGAAGATTTTGAATCAATATATTTTGAAAATAAATAAATAAAATCATTGAAATTTACTTCCTAATATGTCAATAAATGAGTAGGTTCTTCAATAAGTATATTAAAAAAATAATTAATTATTTACTATCAAATTTTTACCACCAATGATAAATTGGTAGAAAATTTAACCATTTCATCATTTTGACAAAAATTGGTATGTTTAAAAAATAAGAAAAAACAAAATATATTAATTAATATATTGGATTTCGAATAAAATATATGTAAACAACATATTAAAAAATAAATTTAATTAAAAATTATAACATATTAAAGGGAACATAGGTGATAAGGTTGACAAATTTTTAGAGAAAAACGTAAATAAAAGTTAGAAGAAATTTATATAAAAAATTTAAATGAGTGCCAAATTTTGAGTTGCACGGTATACTTAGTGTACATGTAGGGGTGTCAAACGGACTGGACAGTTCGAGAGTTCGGCTCGACTCGATTTGTTAAAAGTTCGGCTCGGCCCGTTAAAAAAAGGGACTTGGACTTGGACCGGACTAAAAATTTGAGTGTTTGACGGTTCGGGTTCGGGTTCGGCTCGTGAAGTTCGTGGACCTGTTCGCGGACTAGTCCAGCGGACAATCAAAACGGACCGGAAACGGACCGACCACGTTTGGGCCCGTTAGAGCCCGTGCTCGCGGGCTGGTCTGTTCCGGCCCGTGAGCCACTCAAACGGTCTTGTGGCCGTTTGAGAATGTAAAAAACGGTCACAATACCGTTTCACCGTTGAGAACGGTCTTGTGGCCGTTTGAGCCCAAACGGTCACAAGACCGTTCTCAACGGTGAAACGGTCTTGTGACCGTTTTTTACATTTTTTTTCTTTTATAAATACTCGTTTTTATTTCATTTTTTTCACAATCTCAACTCAACTCTCTCAACTTTCAAGTCTCATTCTCTCAAGTCTCAAATTCTAGTGACTAGTACTATAATATTTCACATACAAATATACAATATTGTTTCAAATTCGATTCCATATTTCATTTTCATCTCCAATTTTTCAATTCTATTATTTCTAATGGCACACTCACAATCTCATTGTTATTCTTCTAGTCAATTTGTTGATGAATTTGCACCTCTCAATGATATTCCAATTCCCGACAATTTGGTGGATTTTGAAAATGAGATCGAAGATATAGATACAAGAATTCCTATTGATTTGAATGACATAATTGATGAAGATGTTACTGCTACATATGGATCTGTCTCCGCTAGCACGACGGCAGTCTTCAGCAGAAATCCAAAGAGGACGAAAAAATCTGAGTGCTGGAATTTTTTCGATGTGATTGAGACATCGGAAAAAGATGCTGAAAACAAATTGATATCTAAAGCAAAATGTAGAAGTTGCAATGGACTTTTCTCTTGGAAGAAGGGTGGGGGCACATCACACCTCAATAGACACTGCAAAGGATGTCGAAAACCTGGCACGGTTGAAGCAAACCAATCAACTCTACAATTTGGTCAATCAAGGTCGAGCCTAACCAATTGGGTCTTCAACCAAGATCTAGCACGTCGAGAAGGGATGGTCATGTTCGTATCGAGTGGTGAGTTCCCACTTTCAATTGTAGAAAGTTCACAATTCACGGAATTCATTCAGAAGTATCTCCAACCCAGGTACAAACCCGTTTTTAGAAATACTTTACGAGCTGATTGCATAGCTAAATATTTACAAAGAAAACAAAGTTTTATAGATGCTTTAAATAAATGGAATGGTAATTTGTCATTTACTTCGGACCTGTGGACTGGTAATAATCATAGAGGTTACGTAGCTGTTACTTGTCATTACATTGATGATTCTTGGGTAATACACAAAAGAATTATGGCATTTAAAGTTATTGATTACCCACATAACGCAACAAATATTTTCAATATACTACTTGCAATTCTTAGAGAATTTAACTGTGATAGTAGAGTTCGTGGTTTTACACTAGATAATCTTCTGTTAATAAAGCGGTGATTGATAGATTAGCAGCCGTCATAAATCCTGAGTTTGATGGAGTCTTGTTTCATGTTCGTTGTGTTTGTCACATTTTTAATTTAATAGTTCAAGATGGTCTTAAGTTTATAAAAAATCAATTGAAAAAAATTAGGTGTGCTTGCAATTTCATTATGATAGCACCTTTCAGAAAACAAGTTTTTGATGCACTGTGTGTAGAAAATGGTATGAACCCACGATCATTTATTACTGATGTAGGACACAGATGGAACTCAACTTATTTAATGATTGAACATTTTGAAGGTTACGAGAATTTAATATGTGAATATTACAATGGTAAGCACTCAAACGACTCAACTTTTGATTTGGGGACTAATGATTGGGAACTTGCAATTCATGTTAAAAAAATTTTGAAACCATTTTACGATGCTACAAACGAATTGTCCGGTATTTATTATCCTACTAGTCCTTTAGTCTTGAAGCATTTTTATTGTATTGCTAATAACTTTAACAAGTATAAGACATTTCCTATTTTTTCTGATATCGTTAAAGCAATGGAGACTAAGTTTAAAAAGTATTGGGAAGATTTACCAGCTTTGTTTCCATTAGCAACGGTTATGGACCCTAGAATAAATTTAGAGGGAACTAAACACTCCATAAAGGTAATAATATCAACTAAATTAACTTTTAAAACCCCTTTAATATGCACAGATTTAGAAAAATGTTTATGTGAAATGTACGAGATCAATACCCAAAGGTCAGGTAAAAATGTTAGAAGAACTGCTCCCACCCCTAATGTGATACAAAATCAAGACACTGATTTACTTTCCTACCTTATGACTATGAAGAGAACTTCTAGTTCTAGTACACTTCCTAGTGGTTCTAGTTCTTCTAATACATATAGTTCAAATGAAATTCCAGGAGAGTTAACTAGGTATTTCTCACATGACCTTCTTAGTATGTTAGACGAGGACGAAAGAAATAATTTTGACATTCTTAAGTGGTGGAGACAAAACGAGCGTTAATACCCGGTTGTTTCTATGATTGCACGAGATCTACTAGTACCTCCGGTATCAACTGTAGTATCGGGGGCTACTTTTAGTGCAGGTGGTAGAGTGTTATCTGAATATAGGTCAAGGCTTAAAGAAGACATACTGGAGGCCTTAATGTGTTTAAAGGATTGGCAGTTTGCGGAGAAAAGGAAACAAGATAGGATATGTGAAATTCTTGCCGAGGAATTCGGAGAACAATCGTATTGGTGAGTAAATTTTTTCTTTTTCTTTTTTCTGTATTTTCAATTGTTTCATTTGTTTCTTTCAAATAAAAAAATTGTACACGTAATATTTTGTTCGTGTACAATTTTAACCCCGCCTACAATAATTTAAATGTAGCCGGTCCCAAGCCCGGATTAAAGGAGGAGGGTTTTTTAATGTTCAATTATTTATCCGTAGTAACCGTTACCAAAAAAAAAGGGCCCATGAGCCGGCCCGTGGTCAGACGGGCCAACGGGCCGGACTTGGTCCGGCTCCGTAGGGGGACGAGCCGGCTCGGCCCGTTTGACACCCCTATGTACATGTAACATTTTTTTATTTTGAATAGTTTTGTTTTTTTTAAAGTTTCAAATTCAATAACATTTTTTATTGAAATTTTATTGAAATTTTATTTTTTATTTGATATGATTGAATCAAGATATTTTCAAAATTATGATTTAAAAACTATATATTCCGTGCATAGCACGGGTAGACAACTAGTTGTGTTATAAAAAAAATATTTTAAACACATTTGTCAACATAAGCTTAATTGGTTTAAGGGTAAACAGTACAAATGGTCCATAATCTTTACATTTCTCGTTAAAATAGTCTCCAACATGTCAATTTTGACATTTACACCCTTAGAATCACCAAACGTTGCCAAAACAGTTCACCGTCAGATTCTGTTAATTTTCATTGTAAAAAACTGGTAAACAGTACCAATGGTCCCTGACGTTGGAGTTTGTTGCGATAATAGTTTCTAGCATATTAAACTCATGTTTTACGTATTTAATTTGTAACCTACAAACGTTTAGCGCATTTAGCCCAAATATATTAAACCTCTGTTTGAGATCAATTATTTCAAATAGCGTGGTTTGTAATTATAATCTTTGAATAATTTGTGGTTAAAAAGTAAGAGATTTTTTATTTATTTATGTGTAGATTATTTTATTGATAGTGTGTAGTTGATTTAGTTAAATAGAACTGATTTAAACTCGAGAGAGTAATTTCAATATACATTCGTGGATTCGATCAAGCACTTTTATCGAATAAAACTTGAGTTTCAAGTTAATATTTATTAGTTACGATGAAATCTGAGTCCCAAATTTTTAAAATCACTTTAGAAAACCCAAATTTTGTCATTCGCAATTTATTTCATATCGCATTTAGTTTAATAATTTCAAGTTTTAGTTTAATTTACAAAATCATCATTCGATTGTTCAAATAGAGTTAGAACTGACACATTTCAATACCTAATTACAATCCTCGTGAGATCGATAATCTTTTGTCCAATATATTACTTATCACGACCCGTAAACTTGTGGTATTTTGCACGTTACGTTTTAGGTGAACAAGAAGGTATGGTTGAAAACTAGTTTTAAAAAAAGGAGAACATTTTCTAAGTTTTAGTATTTAATTGACATTATTTTCCAAGAAAAATAAATTAAAGTTTAACTATTTTAATCAAAATTTTATTTTTTATTTTTACTTTTTTTTTAACATACTAGTACTTGATAATAATAATGTTATTTTATTGAAAAAAACAAATTAATTAACAACAAAAAAATTTATCAAACATGATGAAAAATTAACTTTGCCAACCAAGAAAATGACATTTTCCACCGAATCCAAGCAAATGAGGTGCTTGGGCGGGTGATTGGAAAATATTTGTCATTCTAAATTTGTCCTATCAAACAAGAGAAATTGGAGAAAGATGGAAAATATTTGAATTTTCCATGACAAATTTATGGTAATCAAACATACCCTAAAATAATCAACACATAAAAAAAAAAAAAAATCTTACTTTTCAATTACAAATTCTTCAAAAAAATCACAATTACAAACTACATTATTTGAAAAAATTGGTCTCAAACAGAAATTTAATATATTAGGGACTAAATACGTCAAATATTTGTAAGTTGTAAGTTACAAATTAAATACACCAAATAGGGTCGGACTATTATCGCAAGAAATTTAAAGTTTACGACCATTTGTGCTATTTACCCATTTTTAACTGTGGGAATTAAGCCTTTGTTTGGTAACACTTTTTGTTTTATAAATTGATTTATAATTGTTTGTGATTTTGAGGTAAAATATAGTCGTTAAAAACTAGAAAGATAAAATATGTATAGTTAAAAAGTGATATAGGAAAGTGTGTGATTTATGCCGGATAGAGTAGGTCTCCAAAATCTGATTTGGCAGAAAGATAGGGCAGGTCTTCAAAAGCTGGCGTTTGGCGACTATTTATTTTAGGTGAGAGAAAATTTATTTGTGTTTTCATTATAAATAGCAATGATTACAATTTATAATTTATACAAATTTTCAAATCGCTTTTTGTTGTAAATATTATATTGTATTATTGAATGACAATTGTACCCCTAAAATCTTAGGTATTATTACCTTATATATCCTTTATTCCCCTTATATATATGGGGGCTTTGATTCATAATAATACACAAGTTTATTGACCTCTTTATTTCTTCTTTCTTTCTCTATAGTTTATAACACGTTATCAGCACGGTCTCTACCATATTGAGTTACAATTTTCTTTTTCAAAATCTCATATACCAAAATATTAGTTAGAAGATAAAATCAAGTGCGTTGAAATTAATTTGACAACATATGAATTTTTTGTTTCGATTGTGGTTGAATTGTTCCAATTTCAGGATGTTGCTTCAATTTCAATAATTGTTCCAATTCCACCCGTCTCCATACTCCAACCAATAATTTGTGCTCGTGTAACAATTGTGACTTGGATACAAGTTAAGTTCGGGTCCATACTCCATACATTAATTTTTTTTATGTGTTTAATGTATATATTATTTTGTTGTCAATTTTTTTTTTAAAGTTGATAATTCATTATGTTGTTACTCTCGAAGTAGCACAATAATATATTAATATTCCAGAAGAATATTAATTATAAAATTGATTATTATTCATTATTGTCCCTGAAGTAGCACAACATTATAATTAATATTCCAGAAGAATATTATTTGCTCCCGAAGAGCATAAATTATAATTTTCAATATTTCAGAAGAATATTGATTTATTATTCTTGAATAATCAAAATTTTAGAACTATAATTATTCTAGAATAATAATTTTTTATTACTCCTGAAGTGGCACAATAAATAATTAATATTCTAGAAGAATATTAATTGCATAACTGTCATTATAAATACATATAAGCTGGTTGTACGATTTGTAATATCGATTTAACTATATATATTTATGATAGACATATATCTAGTTTAATATAATTTATTACTTCGTATTGATAATTAAATGATTTTCAAATCAATATCTCAGAAGAATATTGCGTTATTATTGTGTTTCAATATTCCAGAAGAATATTAATCGTAAATTTGTCTATTATAAATAATTTGTTGTTACTTCTGAAGTAGTACAACATTATAATTAATATCCTAGGAGATATTATTTTCTCCTGAAGAGCATGAAATATAATTTTCAATATTCTAGAAGAATATTGATTTATTATTTTTGAAGAATAGAAATAAGTTCGTTAGCGAAAGAAGACATATATTGTTCTAGCACATTAACTTTCATTCTAAAAGGTATTGAAAATTTGTCATTATCTCTTTTTGCCTATATCAATTATGTTTGTCTGTACCGTTTGTGACGTACAAGATCAACCTAAAATCTTGAAATCAAAATCGGTAAAGATTGGATTACCATATTCACGGTTTATTTGTAGTATATCTCTTGGTTTATGTTAATCCAATATTCTTGTAATCTTTAGATTTTATCGTTGTCTTGTAATCCAAGTAATATCCTGTATATATAATATTACTTGCTCGTGAAGAACAGTTTATTACAATTTCAATATTTCAGAAGAATATTAACTAAATGCTCTTGAAGAAGCATAATTTATATTTTAAACTAATATTGTGTTGGTGTTCTCGAAAAAATAAAACCCACGTTAGATAAATATTCCAGAATATATTTTATCGTCATTTGTGTAGATCACAAATATTGTTAGTTCGAAAGGTATAACGAATCATTAATGTCAATATTCCTGAAGAATATTATTCGCTTCTGGAGAGCATAATTTGTCAATATTCCTGAAGAATATTGATTTTGTTGTAAAACAATAGATAATATAGAGAGAATCAGAGAGAATTTCTTATTCTTAATATTTCATAATGAATATAAGCCCCTATTTATAGGAGGGGACAATGGCATAATCGTAATATTGGACAATGGCATAATCGTAATATATAAATTTTACAGGGGCATAATGGTAATATGGAATTCACCTAATTTTACCTAATTATTCCTAAATTTGCCTAATTCTAATATTTTATAACACTCCCCCTTGAATGACATATTACTCGCTTGTTCAATTATCTGCCTCGTTAAAACCTTGCTAAGAAAACCCAGTGGGATAAAACTTGAGCGAAGGAAAAAGAGTACAGTTGCTCCCCCTGATGTTGGCCATAGTGAATCATTGAGTCTGACATTCCAACAAATCATGTACTGAATCTTGAAGTTCTGAAGTACTTCCTCATTAAAACCTTGTCAGTAAAACCCAGTGGGATAAAATCTGAATCAAGGAAAAAGAGTACAGCCGCTGCCTCGTTAAAACCTTGTCAGGAAAACCTAGTAGGATAAAACCTGAACGAAGGAAAAAGAGTACAGCATGATTCTCCCCCTGAAGTGTGCAATTGAGGATTCATGAACTTCTCGAACATTGATATCATCTTTCGTCTGGAATATATATGAAAATCTTCTTGTGTGTAGCCGATATCATAACATTCTTCATAAGATGTGTATGATTTTCTTCATTTGTTGATATCATTCCATTATAACAATGTGTTGTTAATTATAACTTGTTGATAGCTATGATGATGCCTCAAAAACCTTTGCTAGGAAAACCCTGTGGGACAAAACCTCAGCGAAGGGAAAAAGAGTTCATTATTCTCATTAGTTTTCATCAATACGCCTCAACTGTTGTCTCATTAAAAACCTCGCTAGGAAAACCCTGTGGGAAAAACCTCGGCTAAGGGAAAAAGAGTGCAACGCGTATTTATTCCTTTTCATGGAATATCACAAGTATATTGATGCAATCTCATATATTTTCATCAAAACATATCATTCGTGATGAGCTTTATATAAATCATTCATAGCTCATTTATGATGTCATAGTTTATTTATGATGTACTGAACATGCTATACCAAGCAATGTTTATTTAGTTGACTGATTGCATTACACAAATCTAGAATTGATTCACTTCTATCAAAATCTAGAATTCACATCTGATGAATAATTAAATATTCATTTTCATATTCACTTCTGGTGAATAATCAATTTCCGGTGGATAATATAATTTTGCATATTGAAAATCAATTGCATGCCCAAATATTCAAATATAATAATAGTACACTCCAATTTCAATTTCAACATATTATATTATGGGGTCATTTGTATCATCCTATAGTGATACTAATCTGGGCATTTTGAATCTTTCAATGATTTATACATGTATGTTCTTGCACTTTATAAAATGCAATTTCTAATTTGCAGGAGCATAATCAATCATTGAAATAGATATCAATTTTGACATATAATCTACAATCATTTTACTTGAAATCCCAACGTACCGCGATCAACTGGTACATCAAAGAATACCCTCAAAATACCGAGATGAGAATCACACATTTTGATCTCACTCATTGGTATATCAAAGAGCTCAAGCTAGTGATTTAGATTATAGTCACATCCACCATATGTCATGCCAGTTCAATGAAAAATCTTGCGCGCAACGAGTCGTCATCTACGACTGTGAAATATTTTTCATTTATACATATAATTACTGGCTTTACATTTAAGCATTTGGACTTCTGGTCCTTGAATAATAATCCCTACATTGGGGTTATATACTTGGCCAAAGTATTATAATTTCATCAACCTCATTTTCATAAGAGGGTTGTATGTAGTCGACTTATTCATCGATTCCACTTCAACTCAATATAGAGAGATCTCTGTATATGTTCTATCATCAGGTACCTGAATCTCTTTTAACTATGTCCCTTATACTCACTATGAGTATTCAGCCTCAAAGGGATCATCTCAATCATTCAAGAGATATTTATTTTTGGAATCGATTTTCATTATGCTTCAGGCATAATTACGCTTTAAGCGTGTTTTCCCCCATAATATTCACAAATCTTATATTATATCAATCGGCTAAAATGCCGCAACACATGTCATACAATCATATATCAAGTGCGTATTGTTGGAGTGTATATAGATATCGCACTTCTTAGAAATCATAAAGTTTCACGAGCAAATCATTATTTCATCGTATTGACATGTTTATATGTAGAATATTGCTGCATAATCAAATTGTTCTCATAGAAAATAACTTGAGGCTTTTAATCTGCTAAACCATTAGCAATATAATATTTTATTATCTCAACTAATTCGTAAAATCATTAATGACTTTAAGATATATTCATGCTAGCATTTATCACTTTGCTCGTAATATCATTACTTGAGCAAAAAATCAGTCATTCATTTAGTGAAATAATTAATTTGCTTTTGAGAACAAGCAGTAATGATAACAATCTTCTGGTTCTTTAATGAATGCCATTATTCATTCTCAATAAATATCATTATTGAATTGGAATCTAACCAATCATTATAGAACTTCTGGTTCAACAAGATATTTCACTTGTACATATGTATGAACTTCTGGTTCAATACAGTATTCATTTCATCAGTACGTATTTCTGTACAGTTCAAATCAGCATACCTTTATTACTTTTATACCGGAAAAATCAGGTACAATATCCAAGGAAAATATCTCAATCTTGTCGCCAAATCTTCCCTTATATCGAAAAAGGTAATGACGCATTATCTCATTGTTCTCACATTTTCAATAATTTATTCCATTATCTCTTAATGGAATCGATATCACTGACACGCGGAGCTATCGCTCTTTCACGCGTTGAATAATGCATTTAAATAGATGATTTGGGAAGAAGGCTAGATGCATCAAAAATGGATATCATACTTTCAAATATTCGCAAATATTATTCCAATCTTCCAGTAAATGATTTGAGAAAAATTTATCGAATTAGGCTCGAAAGATTGAGGTTGCTGATGGATCATGGCATCCCAGAAGATGTTCGCTGGTTGATCGAAGCGAAAGTTCGATTAGCTGGTGAATTACCAGATTCATTTCCTAAGCACAAGCCTGGCTTAGGTAAGAGTACTTTTGCAAAGAAGCGAAGAGCAAAAAGATTAAATAGTTGCTACAAATGTGCTCGATGGATATGTGATACCCGTTGTAAGTCAATAGGGTATTCATCTATAAATCGAGATGATAAGATAGATTTCATTAAGGGTGGGCTGAGTAAGGAGTCATTGGATGATATCCGATTGACTCTTGAGACGCACCCTAGTGGGTATGTACAGCGTGAGCTACTATCTTTATGGGCTAAATTTATCAGCGATAAAGAGCGTTATAGTCTCAAGAATATAATTGCAAAAGATCTTGTTTGCCAGGCTGTTATAAACAATGATGTTTTGGCTATGCAGCATTAATTCAAGGTAAATCATTTGATATATATGCACATATATAATATTTTTCTGTTTTCTTTCACGAGTTTTGATAAAGGCTGGTTAAATATATTAAATCACCGAAAGGTGAGTCGGGTGATTTTGTCAAAAGTAAATCTTTACTTTTTCGAAATACGAGTAGTAAATAGTGAAGTTTTTCAAGTTTAAAAGTCAATGATTTTCACAGTTTATGCATCCCAAAATACCATTTTCTCGTAAGTTTTTTTTTCTTCTTTATTCTTTCAAAGATGGAAGGACCAAAACTTCGACAGATTAAAACTATCTGTGTATTTTGTGGATCAAATGTAGGGAAAGGTTTTGGGTATCTAGAAGCAGCAGTTGATCTTGGAAAGAAATTGGGAGAGAAAGGTATCACTCTCGTGTATGGAGGAGGTAGCAGTGGATTGATGGGTTGTGTTTCACAATCCGCTCTAGCAGAGAAAGTAAGAGTGATAGGTGTTATACCTACTCCTTTAGCTGATATCGCAGGCAAAACACGAGGGCATGAAGTACAAACCTTATCTATCCATGAACGCATAACTTGCATGCTATATGGTTCTGATGCCTTCATAGCTCTGCCTGGAGGTTTTGGTACTTTAGAAGAAATCTTTAATATTACCTCATGGACTCAACTAGATCTCCATACTAAGCCTATTGGGCTTTTAAATGTAAACAATTTCTTTGATGGTTTACTAACATTTCTTGATTATGCTGTGGAACAGGGATTCATCTCTCCATTTTCTAGGAGAATCCTTATTTCTGCTCCTACTATCGAGGAACTGCTGGATAAGTTGCAATCATATATTCCAATACAAGATCCAGCAGGAGTAAAGATAGATTGGTCGCAAGGAAGGGGAATCAAGCGAAAATGGAGTCCGGTTAATGTAAATTTATCTTTGTGAACCCTAGAATAAGTGGTGGTAGAGTACGGAGTATTCTCACTCTCGAGACACACCATAAATTTCTAGGATTTTGTTTATGTTTAATCTTGTGTATCTCAAAGATTTAAGGTGGTAGAGTATGGAGTATTTCTTACTCTTGAAACACACATTTTTCTTTATTTCCTCAAAAGGTCAGAGGTGGTAGGATACGGCTACTCCCGAAACACATCTCTCATTTTGAGGATCATAAATGTTTCCCCCTTTTGCGTTTTGCATGTATGTCTCGTTTATGCTTCTTCAGGAGCAATAATAATATCATTTCAGTATGTTTAGATGATAATTTTTACTTCTTCTGGAGTAAATATGTACTTCTTCTGGAATACATAAGTGCTCGTCCAAGAACATTTTCAGACACTTATCATCTAATATTCATCTCATAATACTGAAGAGATTATTTTCACATTAGTCATTTCCGTACTATCATGTGATATTATCTTATCATACATCAACATTCTCTTGTTGAATAATTTTCATCCACCATTTCAAATACAGATATTGGTAACTTCTGGTACCATTGGATGAAATATTTTTATCAACATTTACCAACTTTTTGGTAATGATAACTTCTGGTATCATTTGATGAAGTATCAAATAACAATAATATCACCATGTATATAGGTTAAACAATAATAATATCACCATGTATATATGTTGACAACATCCTCTAATATGTTAGAATTAACCAACAATTGAGGTGTTTTTGAAATAATATAGAATATGAATATATGTAAAGTATTCTATATATTCAATTGCTAAACCGGCCATATAGGCGGAATTGACATAATGAAATAATTAAACTGATAAAGCCAACCATGTAGGTGGTAGAACCAACCATGTAGGTGGCAACAACATAATGAAATAATTACCTTTCATGAGCGAGTCATATCTTCAAATCCAGTCAAGGTATTCATAATAGTCCAATCCGTTACGATAATGAGTCATCTCCAGTTAAGGTATAAATCCAGTCCATAAAACTCAATCCATCACGGTATGGCAACTATTATGTTACTTTTAAATCTTTTAATTTATCGTATTGATTACATGTTAAATAATTTAGAATATATATTTTATTAACACTTATCATCATATCATTAATAATGATTAATCAATTTCGTTAAATCACGATTAATATATTTTATCGTATCATTAAGGGCAAAATCGTCCATATTTTAATATATTGATCATATGGATAAATCGAAACCGTCAATAGGTTTGAAATTTAATTTAGAACAAACTTACTTTTGGTCCGAAGTTCAAAATCTCGACGAAATTTTCGTAAAAATAGTTTTTACGATGCCGCCACGTTCGACCGCTGGAAAATATCCAAAACTGCACCAAACAGAAAAGTAAGACCATAGAAAAATCATAAACGTCGAAATGAACAAACTTCCTGTTGACGTCGTCGCCGGATTACATCTCACGCGCCACCACGCGCCGATTCGACGTCTGCGCGTGGGCTTCACGCGCCTCACGCGCCGCCGCGCCGGTGCCGGAGCCGTCGACACGCGCCGGTGACGGAGGATCGTCCTGTCGCCGTCGTCATGGATCTGTTGTCCGATCGTCATTTGGATTTATGGTTTGGCGTGAATTTGCTTTGAAAGTTTCGGTTTTTTCAACTTTTCTTCTCCGGTCGATATCTTCTGTTTCAGCCGTTGGATTATCTCCAAATTTCAGGCGAGGCTTCTCTTTGACAAATTCGTTCTGATGGCGGTGGCTGATCATCGATCGGATATCTGGATTGACCGGAATCATTCTTTTCAGTTTGAGAGAAAATGAAACATTGATTAGTAATAATCAGGTTTCTGATACAGAGGTTCATCATTTAGATGCAATTGTAGAGCATACTCCCGTTATTACTCAATTGGCTAGAGACTCGTGCTGATAACGTGTTGTAAAACAATAGATAATATAGAGAGAATCAGAGAGAATTTCTTATTCTTAATATTTCATAATGAATATAGGCCCCTATTTATAGGAGGGAACAATGGCATAATCGTAATATTGGACAATGGCATAATCGTAATATATAAATTTTACAGGGGCATAATGGTAATATGGAATTCACCTAATTTTACCTAATTATTCCTAAATTTGCCTAATTCTAATATTTTATAACAGATTTATTATTCTTGAAGAATTGTAATTTTAGAAATATAATTATTCTATAAGAATAATTTGTCATTTTGCTCATAAATAACACAATAGATATTAATTATTGTTAGAATTGAATGACATTCGAATCAATATTCCGGAAGAATATTGCGTTATTGTTACGTTTCAATATTCTAGAAGAATATTATTTTATTGCTCATGTGATAAATATTGCATTCTTTTTCTCAAAGAAATTCGAATTTATTAATAATTTAAAAGATTTTTATGATGTAGAATAATATATTGTTGTGATGATTATTGAAGAATCATAATTTTATCTCATATGAAATATAGTAATGGAATATAATTTGCTCCCGAAGAGCCCAATATTATGAGATATGTTATTAATTTGATATTCTGAAAAAGTATTTTGTTGTTACTTCTGAAGAATAACAACTTTATTTTATGATAAATATTCAATTTATTATTTTACTTGTTCTCGAATAACATAGTTTCTTTTTCTGCTCAAAGTAAATGTTTGTATTCTATTAATTTTGAATTTTCATAGAAAGCGGAATAATGATTCGATCTTATCATATCGTTTTGATTATACCAACTTACAATAAACATGTGTTTGAATGTATGTTTTACATTCAATATTATAGTACAATATTCTAGAAGAATATTGTATCACTATTCTAGAAAAAGAAACAATCCAAATCAATGTTCCATAAGAATATTGATCTAAATCGATATTCCAACAGAATATTGCACATTAGGAATATCCCATTTGAGTTATTTAGTAAATATTTTAGAAAAATATTTCGTTTTTGCTCTTGAAGAAGCAAAATCTTATTTCACACTACATATTTAAGTCTAATATGTTTATATGTTATTGCTCCCGAAGAAGCATAACAATTATAAAATAATATTAATTGCTCTTGAAAGAGTATGATATTACAATATTCTGAAAGAATATTGACATATTGATTTTGAATGAGTAATAAAAAATTGCTTTTCGAAGTACCATATGTTTCGAAGAATATCTCATTTGAGTTCATATTTATCCCTGAAGGAAAACATATAACTAATGTCATAAGGACATTGATTAGTTTGACTACTTGAATAATATATGATTATATAATATTTAATCGTTGAATTATATCTTATATTGAACCAGAAGTTCAATTTGATTTTATTATTTAATATGACCAGTTGGACCATTACTGGATCAATCATGATGCGAAATTAAAATGGATACTTAATGAAGAACCAAAAGATTCTTCAATCCAATCATATATGATGTTTGTTCTTTTTCATGAAATTTATTGACTGTCATTAGCTAAAATAGGGATTAAATTCCCTATATTTCTGAAAAATAATTAGGGTGACAAATGGGCCACCATCATCCTCCATGTTGATCATCTAAATATTATTTGTATCTAATAGATTTGATACATATACTAGATGATTGCGTGGTATTCAAAACCTGAAGTTTTCAAAATTATTGCTCAAGTTTTAAATTATGAGCAGAAACTTTCAGATTATATGATCAAGAATGTGTCTTGATTATGCTAGTGGACATGAATCTCAACATTTTAATAAGTGTTAGTTGGGATATCGATAAATGATTTAACATTTTTGCTTGTTAAACGCATCCAATTAATTTAATCGAGAACAAAATACTTCCCTTTTTATTCAGGGAATTCTATTAGGCATCATGCCAACATCATAGTTCTCCTTGTTATAATTGACTTTTCGTTAGAGCCTAATTTTTCTATATAATTTTTTAATAGTGCAATTGATCCACCACAACGTACTAATATAGAAAATAAAGAATGTTGAGAAAAATGCGTTGTTTGAACATATATTCCAAATGAGTGATATTTTACAACGTCGAAAAAAATGATTGTCAATTTGATTGGATAATTTTCTCAACATTTGGGGGAAGATTAGTAGCTTAAAATCAAACAAATGTATCATATTATGTTATCTATATCCTCGCGATTGATAATACGAATAGAAGTTCGATTGAAAATACGAACGAAAAGTTCAAAAGATAACATAATTACAATATGCATAAGAAATTAATAAAATCTCATGTACTGATACAGATGATCTATCTTATATTGATGTATGGTACGCCTGAAGCGTAGCGATATTTGATTCGAATAAAGATTCTCAAATAAATAAAAAAAGAGTAAATGATTACAATGGTCTTATTGAGGAAGCATATACTCGTGAGAGAGTATTATTGACATAATCAGTTGTAAATCTCCAGAGAGGTTCAACTACTTGAAATATCGAAAAATTGAGATCTCTATAGTTATGTCCTGTGAGGAAAGAAATCAAATTGAGTTAATAATTGTGTCGACACACTTTATAAAGCACTTATGCAAAAGGAAATTGCGAAGCTAGCCGCATCATAATATGAATGATAGCGAGTATAATAAAAGAAAATATGTCGAAGAAAATCGATATAAAAATAGTTGGTAAAAGTATGTATTCAAGCTAAATTAAACTTCAAAATCTGAAGTTTTGGGACCTCAAGTCCAAACACTTAAAAGTATAAAGCCAGTAAAATACCTATAGGTATAGTTGTAATGCACGACTTGTTGCGCAACGAATGTTTTAAAAATCTGGCATAGATGCTATACTTTATCTGCCTGACAAATGCATAATAGATGCCAATAAATATATGATCATTTGAAATGTATATAATGAAAGATGATTGACTCTAATTACTAACTTGCACTATTTGATGTACCAATGAGTGATATCAAAATGTATGATCATCAACTCGGTACATTGGGAGTATTCTTTGAAGTACCAACGAGTGAGATTAAAAAGGATAATCAATATCTCGGTACTTTGGGATTGCGGTGAAATGATTAAACAAAATCTATTTGAAATATATGAATCGTTACCTATCTAAAGTTTCACGATTTAAATTTGACGGTAGCAATTTGATAATTGCAATGTGAAACATATATGATGCCGAATCATACAGTATAATCCTTGAAGGATTAAATATATTTGAAATTTATAGTTCAAGTTTTTAAGAAACTTGTTTGATCAAATTATACAGATACTTTGTGATCTGAATATTTAATATGTATTGAAAATAAATCACTTTGTAATGAAATGTGATTGTCACATAAAATTATATTTGGAAATTCAAGCAGTTGATTTTCAAAATACAAATTCATGGTTAATTATTCACCTGAAGTGAATAAGTTAATTGTTCATTGAAGTGAATAAGTTACTTCCAAATTTTAGAACTGCATTAAATGCATTAATAATATTGATTATAGAATATGACTTGATGCAATATGTTCAAATAATTGAAAATATTTTATAGCTCTTCAAGTTCAAAGGAATAATTGAATTTATATTCGAAGAACAAATAATATGAGATATGAGCCATTTATATATACTTGGTGAAGATATTTGATATTGCACAGATTAATAGTTGAAATAATTACACGCAATATCCAATAATTGTAATGTTCCCATGAGGGGGAGCTAATATGCGCTACACTCTTTTTTCCTTAGCCGATGTTTTGTCCAAGGAGATTTTCCGGCAAGATTTTTAATGAGGTAACTGTTATCAATGTCTGTTGATATATTATCTTATACGAGACTCCTGAAGAGATCAATATATAGATGATTCAATAGAGATTGAATCAGAGGGAATAATTATATGGATGATTCAATAAAAGTTGAATAAGTGGGAGTAGCTGTACTCTTTTTCCTTCGTTCAGATTTTTTCCTACTGAATTTTTCTGACAAGGTTTTAACGAGACAACAGAATTTTCAACAAATTCACTCAAGTGACAATGAATTTGATTTATCTACAAATCACTATCAACATCTACATTCAATAAACCAGTTCACAAGATTGAGATACATCAACTCGATGATTTACAGTGATCAACACTAGGGGGAGTAGCTGTACTATTTTTCCTTAACCAAGGTTTTGTCCTATTGGGTTTTCCTAGTGAGGTTTTAACGAAGCAACATTCATCTTAATACTCTAAGAACAACTGTACTATTTTTCCTTCGTTTGATATTTTTTGTCCCATTGAATTTTTATCAAATAAGGTTTTAACGAGACATATATTTTGTAATATTATATGTCATTCAAGGGAGAGTGTTGTAAATATTATATTGTATTAGTGAACGACAGTTGTACCCCTAAAACCCTAGGTATTATTACCTTATGTATCCCTTATTCCCCTTATATATATGGCGACTTTGGTTCATAATAATACACAAGTTTCTTGGCCTCTTTATTTCTTCTTTCTTTCTCACTCTATAATTTATAACATTTTTCAATCATATATATTTTTTCTCTCCAATTTTTAACAACAAAATTTATCTCCAAATTCAAAAAAGAATGACGGCCACTCATAACGAGCAGCCGAACAAAAGCTTAGCCACCGTTTGGTAACACTATTTGGCTTATAAATTAATTTATTTATGAATTTGAAGTAAAAAGTAGTGGTTGAAAATTGGAAAGAAAAAAGTATGTGATTAAAAAGTTGTTTGAAAAATTGTGTGGTTGTTTATAAATAAAAAATAGTACATTTACCAAATGATGGTTAGGCCATCTCCAATGGTTTACCCCAAATTTGGGGTAGACTCAAATTCTATCTCCAACCATTTAATTCCAAATTTGGGGTTAAGTGAATAGTACTCAATTTTCTTCTAATTTTTTTAATAATTATATATTGATTATAAATTTGTTAATTAATAACTTTAATTTAAATTAATAACTAATGCGTAGAATGGACAAAATTAAAAATCGTAATTTTTCTCGGGAAAAAAAAATTCTTAGTTGAACAACAAAATACGCCTAATGGCTACACATTTCCTAAATTAAACGATATTGTTACATATGTAGCTTCATTTGACATATGTCGTCGTTAGTTTTGGAAATAAAATTACAGTATTTTTAGTTATCCAAACTAATACGTGTCGATTTTGTAACAATATTAACAAAAATATTACTATTATTTAGAACAAAGATAATTTTTTTAAGAAAAATTAAATTAACAATTATAAAATTACAACAAATTATTAGACTAATTAATAATGTTTAACATTTAAATTAAATAAGAAAATGACAATTTGGTAATTAATTAAGGTCAATCCCAAATTTGGGGTTATGATTAGTGCAACCCCAAATCACTAATCATAACCTCAAATTTGGGGTGAGAATAGGGGTACTTGGAGAAAATTTTACTCCAAATTTAGAATTTTATCCCAAATTTGGAGTAGGGTCGGAGATCCTTAATTTGGGGTCAAAGGAGTCGTGCGTACGATAAAAAAATGGTTGAGAAATTGTCTTGGTTTGAAATGGGAAACAGTCCCTCGTTATACGTCTCAATGGCAAACCATGGCCGCCCTCGTTATACCCGCCGCCACCGCGCATCCTCTGGATCTCGTTCACGTTGGATTTCTCGCTCTCCTTCAACTTCAGGCTCGCGCTCCGGCTCCGACTCAGACTCAGACTCAGACTCAGGCTCTGGTTCCCGTCCTCGTGTACTATCCCGCTCCGGATCATTCACATCTTCCCCTCCTCGCAGCGTCAGCTCTCGCAACGCTAGCCCTCCTTCTGAGAGAATGAGGTTCAACCTTTTGATAAAAAAAATATTATTTTAACATCTTAATGTGCTTTCGTTTTGTTCAAAATGATGTAATTTGGGAGTTCAATTGACGTTTTTTGATGCTTATACAGTTATACTTGGTCGCTGAGAAGCAAAAAAGATGAATTACGTTATCCATTATGTTGTTATAAGGGAAAATGATTTTATTATTTTTGTCTGATATTATGTGTGGGAGTTTGTCTAGACCGTATAGATATTAGATCTTAAAGAAATTCAATGCAGATTTCTTTTCCACGTTCTTCATAGAGCCTAATTTATTTTTAGTGGGGATTGATCAAAACTTTAAATTCTTAGTACCCACATTTTCGCTCATACCACCCTCATAGACACACCTACCTAATAGATTGTGCTCGGCCTCATATCTAGGTCAAATGTTTTTGTAACTAATGAGAAATGGCTTGAATATGTTAATTTTTACTATCCCTCTATTCTCCCGTGCACCCCTTTTGTGGGTATTTAGATTATGTTCGTAACACTGTTGCAACAAGCAATTATAAATTGATTTATTTATGTTTTTAAGGTAAATGTGTGTGAAAAGTTGAGAGTGAAAATGTGTTTATGCACTGTTCTAATCTCTCTTATTGACTAATGTGATATTGACTATAATCTTCTCGTGAATGTGTGATATTTCAGTTCTGATGAAGAAGCTAATCAAGGTCCCTCTCCATCACCAAGGTGACATTATTTTCAAAATGTTCAGTTCAAACTTCTGAAATTAACAACCCCCACATTTTTTTATAATAAGAATGATAATTATACTTGTTTGTACCACAATTTCAAATATATCTTTAAACACACTAATTATTATATCTTTCAATGTAAATTTCTCGTATGTTTTAGTGTGTTTTTCGTAAATTTGTTTATAAACAAGTTTATAAAAAACAAATTTCTACAAACCATGTTTTAAACTCACATATTTTTCTAAATCACTTTTCAATCATATATTTTTCCTCAAAAAACATGTTTATAAATAAGAAAAAAGAGCTGCCAAACAGATAATCATATTAATGGGGTTCAACTTCTATATTTTAACCTCGGATTGCATTTTCACTTAAAGGTTGTTGATCTGCTACTTATTTTGTGGTCACTATTGATGGCAGCTGAACTTGTCTTCTTAAACATGTGTATCATTTCTCCATGGCTTAGTTTTATTATATTTTCTTTCAATTATGCTAATTATTATCATTTGTCAAGTTAGCATTTTCAAAATTTTGGGGTCTTTCTAGTTGAGGGTTGCTTGATGCTTTGTGTTTGTGCTTGTTCTTTCAGTCAGATGGAAGGATGGAGCCCTACCAGCTGCAGCAGCAGCAGTTCACCATCCAATACGCCTTAACTCAGTGGTCAGTTCTTGCAACAAAGAGCATTCTGATGCACAACTTGGTCTCTGTCTTAATATTCCTAGTCAGTGCTCGTAGTTTTTCGATTCATCTGTGTTAGTATGAGAGTTTGGATGACTAAACCTTATCTTCAATTTAATCTTCAATTGTGTGTAAGAACAAATACCAGAGTCTCCTGTCTATACTTGATGGAAACCATCCCATCCCAATTGTGCTTATGAAAGAATCTTAGTTTTTAGATATTGGAATTGCATCGCATGGCTGTTGTGGAAAATAAGGATGCTTTTGATAATGATGGTGGAATTTGGGTATAAAGAAAATGAATTTCAGGGAATTGAATTCCTAGAAATTGAAAGTTTAATGTGTTTGATTGGTTTAATTTTTTAAGTAGAAAAGTGGAGAATTTTTCAACTTTTATTGTTTGATTGACATTATTTTTTATGGAAAATAAAGTAACTATTATAATATATTTTTTTATTTTTTATTTTTTAACAAGTTTGTACTTAGTAATAATAATGTTAATTTTTGGGAAAAAATAAATCAATTAACAATAAAAAAAAGATCAGACGTGATGAAAATGATACGCGTTTTTCCCTAAAAAATAAATTCTCCTATCTAGCTGGGAAAACAAAATCTACGAAAACAAGGAACAAATGCTCGTGAGGTGGTAGGCTGGAAAATGAATTTTCTGGAAATAAAAATCAATCAAACAGCACAAACAAGAAAATTAGGATGGAAAATAATATTTTGTAGGTAATTGGAAGTGAATCAAACGCACCCTAACTTACCAGTGCTGTAAAGTCTTTTGAATCAATTATCATGAACTTATTCCCTTAACCCCTGTTTGGTAGAGATGAAAATTAGATTTTTAACAGATTTTGATAAAAGTCAGTATTTATAAAATAGGATCAGACCGATTTTCCAAAAAAAATCGGTCCGGTCTAAAAACTGACCATTTAAAAACTGGCTAGAAAACCAAGGTTTTGGCCTATTCAACTAGGAAAATTGGGAACCGGTCGATTTTTAAACTCGGTTTTTGGATTATTTTTTTCCCTCAAGTTGTTTTAAGCTATTTTTGTGAATGATTTTATTTTTTAAATAAGTAAATCTTGATTTATTTGTAAAATAACTTGTTTTTAGAATATTTTATGATTTAAGAAATAATTTTTAATTTTTTAATTGAAACTGGTTCGATCCTGATTGGACCTTTTGATCCTTAACCCGTTGTCTTTTCTGGTTCGAATCGAAATTAATTTTTTAAACATTGATAAAAGTTGATAGAATGTGTGGTTGAAAAATTGTAAGTTCCATAAAATATATGTGATGATGCCAAAAACTTCCACCTATAATTTTCGGAGCTTGATCGACGAACAAGCACGAACGGGACCTTTGAGTACCTGAAACAAGGGCGGTGTGAGGTGTGACATCGTTGTCTCTCTGATGCTTAATTAAATAAAGAGAGAATATTTATACAAGAGGTTATAAATTATAAGGAAATAATCGTTCGTCTCTGAATAATGAGTGAAAGTCATTTATTTATAAGGATGTGAAGTATAATACAAATAGGATTGGTTACTTGGAAGATTGTTTAAGGATGTGAAATATAATACAAAATTACAAATAGGATTGGTTACTTGGAAGATTGTATTGGTAAACTGATTTTATTTTGGTTTATAATTGCTCTAATTTTTAATATAATTTTTTAATCATACATATTTTTTCTCTTCAATTTTTAACCTTTGATCTACCTCGAATTCCACCAAAAAAAAAAAAAAACCCAAAATCTAGTTTATAAACTATCCGAACACAACTGAACTAGAGGAGACTAGGCTTATAGTTTATAGATTGCTATGAGATTTCGTAAATTGGAGAATAAAATATCAATATCAATTTTTGCATTTTGTGGAAGGCAGGTTAAATTTTGTTGTTTATCCCTTGTTCGATAACTATAATATCACTTTTGTCGGGTATTATTTGTGTTTTTTAGGTAGAATTTGTGATTTAAAAGTTATTTGTGAAAATATATGTGAATTATGATTAAAAAGTAATTTAAAAAAATGTATTGATTATAACATTTGTAATATTCTATTTTGTCTAAGGCAGGATAGATCACTATCAACGTGGTTTGTTCCCTATGAAAGTTAAACGAAATCTTTGTTTTTGAACAAACTGAATTGTCAAATGGTAAAAATGTTCGAAGTACGATTAATCATTTGAAAGTTGATTGTGCTTTCACTCATGAGGGGATTCTTTATTCTAGTCGTTTGGTAAAAAATAAATTTATAAGTAATATATTTTCTCAAACAATTTTTTAATTATACATGTTTTTTCAAATAATTTTCAATCACATATTTTACCTCGAAAACATCATATACTTTGTTTATAAACAAATTTTTTTAACTAAACAGAGGTAAGATATTTCTCATACTATTCTATTTTCCATCAATAAAATAATATATACATATAAAATATTTTTTTTCCTACACTTTAACTACACAATCCCTATAAATTCACTATTATAAAATGCATTTTTTTGAGTTCTCAATTAATGCCCATTGCCTTTCAAACGTAAACCACACATCAAGAACGGTGAATAAGACAAGAGTGAAGCAAGCAAGAGAGATTGAAGATTACAAGTGAAAGAGTAACTAGGCTATGACTGGTAACACTATAACAATTATGAATTAATTTATTTATATATTTTGAGGTAAAATGTGATTAAAATTTGAAGAGAACAAATATGTGTGATTAAAAAAATAATTTAAGAAATTATGCTATTTATAAATTGATTGCGTTGAAGAACTGATTGTAAAAAGATGTGAGCACTCTTCCACGATGTAAATTTATCATCCCATAGATGAAATGAAGGATATCCTTTCGAGCGAACCAAATGAAGAAGTCGGAAGAAGTTCATGGAATGTGGAAAGTCATGTGACTATTTAAAAAAAAGAAAAAAACTAAAATTTAGGGTCTGTTCAATATGGTTAGTTTTTGAAAAATCTTGGGGAATTTTGAGTTTTTAGGAGAATATATAGTTGAAAAGTAAATAAAAAGTGATTGAAAAGTGTGAAATGTGGTAACTCGTGAGTCTCATAGATATGTATGATTGGAAATAAACTGGAGGGAAAAATAAAAAATTGGTTGGGGACCAAACAAGGGCTTAGTTACGGTAGTTGACTTTGGATTTTTTATGTCAATAGGCATATTATGCCTCTGTTTGAAATTCATTATTTCAAATAAAGTGATTTGTAATGGTAAATTTTCTTAGAATGTTTGGTTAAAAAATAGAAAAATATTTTTGAATCTATGTATAAATAAATTTATTTGTAGAATATATAGTTGAAAATTATTTTTGAAAGAAATGAGATTTTGAATAATCGGTACAAAATAGGATTATCCATTTCACGGATAAATTCAAAGCCCAACTTCTAATACGGCCCGCCCAAGTAAATTAACAGCCCATGTTCTCATTTTCCAACGGTAGCATAGCACCTTTCGCTTTCCTTGCTCTGCTTAGGGTTTATCCGAGGGGGATTCGTCATCCACTCTTTGCACTGAAAAATCCTCACTCAATCACCCATGGCGAAACCAGGCCGAGGTCGCCCGGCGTCACCTTCAAGATCCTCTTCCCGCTCCCGCTCACTTTCTCGTTCGCGTTCGATGTCTCGTTCTCCTTCAACTTCACGCTCGCTCTCCTCCTCCAGCTCGCGCTCACGATCTCGATCTCGTCTCCGGTCGCGCTCCCGCTCCAAATCATTCACCTCTTCATCTCCTTCTCGTAGCGCTAGCCCTCCTCGGAGAAAAAGGTTTAACATTTTGTAAACTAGATTTTGTTTAACATCTATGTATAATGTATGCTTTCTTTTTATTCAAAATGCTGTAATTTGGGAGTTCAATTGATTTTTTGATACATATACATGGTTGCTGGGATTCAAAATGATAAATACTTACCATTATGTTGTTACGAGGGAATTTCCTTTTTTAATTTTTTTTCCTGATTCTATGTATGGAATTTAGTCTAGACTCTAGACTGTATAGTACATCAGGTAGTTCGATGCAGATTTCTTTTGTATGTTGTTCATAGAGTCTAATATATGTACGCCTAAATTATTTTGGAATTAGGAAGTATCATTCAGCGGAGATGAGCCAAATTTAAAATTCTTAAAAATAGATTGTGCTAACAAAAGTTCAATTTTCTTGCTCATATCAATCTCATAAGTCATAGCCATACCTACCCATTGGATTTTTGGTGCTCAATCTCATAACCAGCACAAATATTTTTGTAACTAGAAAGAAAGCTGCTTAATAATTAGCATGTTGATTTTTGTTGATCTTTCCCTCAATTTTTCGTGCACCCTTTTTGTGGGTATTAGCTGAAATGGTTTATGTATATCTGCTGTTCTCATCTTTCTTATTGATACCTCATCAATGTGATATTTCACAGTCCTGTTGAAGAAGCTAAACGAGGTCGGTCTCCACCACCACTATCTAAGAAAGCTTCTCCACAACCAAGGTGACATTATGTTCAAAATGTTCAATTCAACCAAAATTTCAAGTATATCACTTCTGAAAGTAACAATTCCCACATATTTTAGTTCTGCCATTGTTTTTCTTGATATTTTTACTTCTTGTTCTGTTTAACCTTTTGGACACTTCCCTTTTAAAACCCTATTAAATTCTAATCACTGTCAAACTTACCAGGCTCTTTGGCTAGGTAAACGTGTGCTTGAAATTTTGAGCCAGTTAAGGGTATTTTATGGAATTGATACCTATATTATTATTATTATTATTATTATTATTATTATTATTATTATTATTATATAAAATGCTACTTTTGGATGTATAAGAATGATAACTATACTTTTGTCTGCACCAGAATTTGTCTTCTTAAAGTTTTGTATCATTTCTCAATGGCTTAATTTTATTTTATATATTCTACTGTTCTGCTGTTATTTCATGGATGACTTTTTTATGCTTATTTTATTCTGTGTTTCCAGGAAATCTTCTCCGATTCCTGAGTCACTCGTACTTCATGTTGATCAGCTCACTAGAAATGTCAATGAAAACCATCTAAAAGAAATATTTGGTAGGCTCACTTCTTTTTAACCTGCTTCTGTTAAATTCTGATTGTGCTAGGTTAGAACAGTTATCCTGGAGCTAGTGAAAATGACTCATAATTAGTTGGTGTTATAGACATTTCTTTTCATTTGAAAACTAATAGGCTGCTTTTCTGGTACTTTTCTTGTTTGCACCTTCAGGCTTGTGTTTCGTTTCCTTTATCTTGCTCCCTCTTTTGTAGGTAATTTTGGTGAAATTATCAATGTACAACTGGCAATTGATCATGTCGTAAGTTGTTAAATCCCATATTTATTGAAGTTGTGGAACCAATTTTTTACTTTTAATTATGTATTTGATTGATAAACCGTGTCTTTGTTGCAGGTTAACCTTCCAAAAGGATTTGCATACATTGAGTTCAAGAGTAGGGCTGATGCTGAGAAGGCCCTTTTATATATGGACGGTGTACGATTTCTTCAATATGGTTCGCAGTAACGATCATTTATGCTTCTTTACTGTAGTGAAAATCAATTTGCTTTACTTGTGTAAATGCAGGCCCAAATTGATGGGAAAGTTGTTCAAGCCAAGTTTACATTACCCGAGCGGAAGAAGCCTTCTTCGCCTCCTAAAGCTGTTGCAACTACTTTGAGGAGAGATGCCCCTAAAGCTGATGATGTTGCTGCAGATGCTGACAGAGATGGACTAAAGCGACCTAGAGAAGGTATGCTCATCCTTTATACCCAATGTGGAACTGTATTCTTTCTTCTGTTACTGGTGTTTGTTCGAGTAAATATATTCAATATCTTCAGTATCTCCTCGGCGCAAACCACTTTCTCCACCTCGAAGGAGATCTCCTGCAGCACGCAGAGGTTCTCCCAGACGGGAACCCGATTCTCCTCTCCGCCGACGTGCAGATTCTCCAGTGCGCCGCAGAGTAAATACTGCTTATCGACGGGGTGACTCACCGCCTCTCAGGAGAAGGCCTGCATCTCCTGCCAGAGGCCGTTCTCCCTCCTCTCCACCAAGGCGTCGATCACCTCCCAGGTTGGGTCTTTCAAATGTTCCCTCATTGAAATGTTTGCCTCAACTTATTATCTTTTATTACGGGGTCAGCTTTTGACTTGTCTAATTTTGAATAGGGCATCTCCCCGCAGGGTACGTGGTAGCCCTGTTCGACGACGATCTCCACTTCCTCTAAGGCGACGGTATGTTAACTGCTTGTCACATAGGTTACATGGACATTGTCCGAGCCAAAGTGTCAGTGTCTGACACGTTGGACTTCGACACTTGGGAACACACTCCGAAATGTGTCGGAACATCATATGTATCAAAATTAAAAGGGATTGAAAGAAACGTTGGCAATTTAAAAAATGATAAATCTGATTTACAAGATTGTTTTTATTTGATGTGCTCATTTTGACGCGACAAATATACAATGTATTGTTTGTATTTTAGAGTAAAATAATAATAAATTAAAATAAAATAAAATTGCGCATCGCCAACATTTCATGTCCTAATTTTTTGAAAAATCTTGTGTCGGCATGTCCATGTCGTATCCACAAGTGTCCGTGTCCGTGCAACCCTGCTTGTCACAATGTCATCACCAGCAGCATTAGTTTTAGAAAATTTATTGAGAATTTTTTTACATTAACATGTAATCTGATTTGATGTATTAACTGCTGTAAGCTTTGCTGATGTAAATGTGCTTTTCAATTACTCTGCGGAGCAATCATACTATTATTATGTACAAGACAAGCACGTGGGTGGGTCTTTCTTTAATAGGTTTGATGGCAGACAAAGTCTAGCATTCGTTTGTCGTGGCTCTCTTTGTTAGTTTTAGTACTGCAAAGATCAGGAAATATGGGGACTAGAAGGGATTAGGATTCGTGATGGATGGTTGAATTATAGAATCGATTACTTAAGCTGTTAGGGGTTGACTGGGATCTGTATTACAGAGTTAGGAGTAAATGTAATTGAAAATTTAAGAAGCTTGAGGAGGATATTGGAGCATAGAGGCTGTTTTGACGTGATCAATCCTTGAAACTGAATAGAAAATAATTGAGATCAGCTGGAACTTTTAGTGATCTAGAAAATTTCTTATTTCAATTAGATCCTAATAGTTCATTGTGTACTATTATCTCAAGTAGTTAATAGTGTTTATCTCTAGAGTTGGATATCCAGATTTTGATTGTATTTTCGATGGATATCTTATCCACGATTGTATGTAAGTTTTATCACATTTTTAATAAAAGTGAAGTTTCTTATAAAAAAAATATATATTGAGATTAGAGTCTAGAGAAATGTCTTTTTCAGATAGTAAAATAAGATTTTTCAATTTGGTTTTTGTCAGCTGTATACTTTGCTTATGTGTATAACTTAATAAGCTTTTCAATAACTTGAGACATTGATTATGTCCCTAAAGTTATTATTTTAGGATTTGTGTTATCTTTCAAATTATTTTCTTGTGCTTGTATATAGGTATTGTTTCTTGAAACAACAATAGTTTTCTTATCAATTTTGGCATCATGTGTCCTTGCTGTGTTTTGATTGGTGCCCTGTAATCGTGGGAATATTCATGTATAGTTCTCCACGGCGTGCTCGAAGTCCACCAAGAAGATCTCCAATTAGCCGCCGACGTAGCCGCTCCCCTCCTATTAGGAGGCCAGCTCGTTCACGATCAAGATCATTATCTCCAAGAAGGTAATATGTAAATACGTTGTTTCTTACTTTCATAACTTGCAATTTTACTAGTATCATACCCGTGCGTTGCACTGAAGAATAATATGAAATGATTTTATTGTAAATATCATTACAAAATAGGGAAAAAAATTAACACATAATTTGTTTTAATCAATGATACAGACTGTCAACGAATGTTCAAAATAGATATAAATTACAATTCTCATCAATTTTGGAAAATTTCTTTAAATAATACATTGTTTGTACAATTTGTAGTTGCTCACACCCGTGCTATACACGAAAGTTGCTATAGACAAAAAATATTTAAAAATTGCTCAAATTTAATTTAAATAAAGCAATTTTTCAAATATATGTTGTATGGAATAAATAAAAAATTTCGTCCAAATATTTTTTATTAACGTGAATACAAATAATAACCATCAAAATATTATAATTTACATAAAATAAAGTAATTGTAAAAAATAAAATATATACGGTCCTATATATAAATAAATATAACAAATTAAGTAATATTGACGATGCACGAAAGTGAAAATCAATTTCAAGATTTGTGGTGCACGAACATAGAATTCAAATCAAGAGATCCTTCGCATGATTAATAATTTTTAATTTTTTAATGCGATGCATTTAATTGAACATAAATAAATGTATCTTTAATTATATGTCAATAAAAAATTATTAATGAAAATATAAATAAATTATATATATTGAGTCTTTTTGTCTATATATGTTAATAAAATTAAAAAAATAAAGTTTCACCATTTTTTACGGCATATAATTATTTTTTTAATATTTTAATAAAATTGTGACCTGTTGAATTGTTTTATCATCTTTACGGAAAAACATGCTATGAATTAAGTGTTTTAGAGATTGTATCGTGAACATATCAACTCCATTTCTGGAATAACGTTCAATAAATGAAATTTTCTGTTTTAAAAAAACTTTTGAACAACAAAATTAGGCTCATACAATACATGTGCAAAATTCTACTTACATATTCTTAAGATCGACGCTTGCTTTTCATATATTGTTCTTCATCATATTTTTCTCAAAAAGAGGTGTGATAGACTTTTTTGGAATAATTTGATTTTTTAAGCATTAATTATTAATTTCAAGTGTTTTTCTAAAAAAATAATCATTAACTTTAATAAATATTGTTACATTAATTGATTCTTCTTTCTTCGTACTGACAATTTTTTATTCATATTGTTACATTATTATTTTAATAAAAATTACTGATTCATCAATTGTTTAATAGAAATTATATGAACTAATTGATAAAATTTGTAATACATTTTTTCATATTTTAGTTATTTAAATTTATAATGAAAAATAGACAAATGAACAGAACAGTAAATAAATAAAAATAATGAATGAATTGAAGAAATCTTAAGTTTGTAAGATTAACCCAACTTAATTGGATTTGCCTTAAAAATTCGTATATAATTATTATTTATTTTAATTTGATGAGAAAAAATCAGAACAGAAATTAATCATCTATGACTAAAATGAATTTAGTTAACTAATTATAGATAATATTATAGGACTTAAATGATATAATTTAAAATGAATTAGATATTAAGGAAAAATAAAACTCTATCTTTAATTTTTGATATGATTTTACGGACAATATATTTACAATTTGCTATCACTTGTTAGCTTGCATTAAATTTCTCATTGTGATCTTTAATTTGATTCCCATATTACATATTTTTCGATTTCAAAATAATACAATAATTATTAAAAGAATAATAATAAAATAGAAAAAATAACATTTTGATATTATAAATAGCATAGCACGGATGTCAATGCAATTAATGACACATGTAAAATAATAATTCCAAAAATATTTAATATTCTTTTTTTTTAGCAAAAACTTTCCAAATTTAGAAAGTTCTTTTGGCGGGAAACTATGTATGTATTTTGGTGACGGTTATTCAATTTTTATATAGAATATTAAGATTAAGATAAAGATAAGATTTTTTTTTTTTTTTTTTTTTGTGTAAAGAAATATCTATTCATCTTAATAGTTGCCCCAAACAAATCAAACAATTTTATGCAAGCTTTGAACATAATATGGCTTTGATGGCGTTGCTTTATTTTTTTTATTTCTTATCTGTTTCAATAAGAACCTGGGGTATTTATAAATTATAATGCTTCCATACGTCATGACTTCTCATGCATTCATGTATTCATTGTTGCAGAGGACGTGGACCACCACCTGTCAGACGCGGTAGATCATCGTCCTACTCTTCATCACCTAGCCCACGCAGGGTTTGTCTCTAAAATTCTCCGTTTCGAATTTATTTTTTCTGTTCAATAGCTAATTACAGCTCCATCTTATGAATTTGTTTTCAGGCTCCACGGAGGGTATCAAAGAGCCGCAGTCCGAGAAGGTATATTTTCTCATGCACGTCCCGGTGAATTTTTTGCTGTGAATGATTTTTCTTCACCAAAAATTCTACACGATTAACATAAACTACGTTAAAAATATTTGTTTCGTGAAAGTTAAATGGGTTTCATTTATTTTAACATAGCTGGTAATTATTATCATTTATCGAGATAATTTTACAAATTTTTTAATTTTTTTTTTTTTTTTTGGGAGGATTGCTTGTTGTTCTGTGTTACTTGTGTCTTGTATAATTTGTGCTTGTTCTTTCAGGCCAATGAGAGGAAGGAGCCCCAGCAATAGCAGCAGCAGCAGTTCGCCACCTCGTAAGCCGTAGGGGTCAGTTCTTGCATTCTGATGCACAATTTGGTCCGATTTTGGTATAATCGCATGAACCAATATTCCTAGGTGGTGCTTTATGGTTGAAGCAGTCGATGCATTTGTCTCGTTTGTACGCTAAATTAGTATGATGGAGGACTTCTGTTTAAACTTCAACTTGGGTATAAGAACTAAGGTTGTGTTTGATTAACTTCTTTTTCCATGGAAAATGTCAATTTTCACCCAATTTTCTAGCTTTTGGTTGTTTGATTGGCAATAATTCTATGGAAACCAATTTTTAGCCCTCAACCTCGCGTGTCTCATTTCCTTGAAAAGTGGGAATTGGTTTTCTTAAGGGGAGGATAGGATTTCTAGGGAAAAAGTTTTAACCATTTTCGTCATTTGATCTTTTTTGTTGTTAATTGATTTTTTTTTTTAAAAAAATTAACATTATTATTATCAAGTATACATGTGTGAAAAAATAATTTTTTTTATTATAATAGTTAAATTTTGTTTTATTTGTCATGAAAAATAATATCAATTAAACAGCAAAAATTGAAATTTTTTCACTTTTTTCACATAGAAAATTAAAATAATAAAACACCTAAAACATCCAATTCTTAGGAAATTAATTTCCTAGAATTAATTTTCTTTCACTCAAATTTTACCATAGTTATCAAACGTAGCCTAGTAAGAGGGTCTCTTGTCAATACTTTGATGAAAACAATCACATCCCTGCTATTTCGCAGCAGGAAGTTCGCTTTATGAATGAATTTGCCTTGTTGTCATGGACTCGTGTTGTCCAACACTACTACATTTTTCATGCGTGGACATTCTCTAGCCAAATTGAAGTGGTGCGTCGGATTTCAATGGTCATAAAATCATTGATATTTCTGGTATAGTAGATGCTATAACACATACAATCATACTCGATTTTTGGTGCAATGATTTTTTTAATTTTTTTTTTAAAAAAAAATAAATAAATAACATAACGAGTAAGCTTATGTTTGATGTTCTTTAAAGATAGCTCTTTTTTTCCCCCTTTAACTATACTTAATTTTAATAATAAAATATTTTACGCATAAATTTAAAATTTTTCTTTTATTTTCAACCATACAATGTCACATCAATTACTATTCAAAATATTCCTAAACCCCCCCCCCCCCCCCCCCCCAAATAATGTATATCAAAGAGGCTTATATTACTAATATAAACGATTTTACCTTTAAAAGTTGAGCATTTGAGGTGCACATTTGACATTAAGCTCAGAAGTAAGTGCCAAGATAAAAAGAATTAAGGAATAATCCCATGAAATAACAAAAACATTGGAATAACAGCGGTTTACCAAATTACAAATGCAAATTTACCAAATTTGAAGTGAAAACGTGTGTAAATTGTGAAAGATTACTACTGTCAATCATCGGATTCATTGTTCAATAAAATGGTGATGGACATTTTAATGCAATGAACCACAAATGATCACGAGTGAATATAGATAACAGAGTATTGTGAAATGTTAAGAGCTAAAAGAGTTTTTGAAAAAGAAAAACTACTTTCGAGATTAAGAACCTGTTTATTTAGCTCTTGTTTGGTATCAATTAAAATTTATATTTTAATCCTAGTCAAATATAACAATCAATTTCAACCAATATTTCATAGGATCCAAAACTTTTCAATTGCTTATTTTATCATCTTTTATCCAAATTTATTAAAATTCTAATTTTAATCTTCATCAAATATGAGCTTAATAATCTTGGATAAGTTTTAAAAACTTCTTTGTTTGATCGGAAAGTTTTTAATAATGTTGGTCTAATGTAATTCCTTTAGAAAATCCTTCAAAAAAAGCATAAGTTTGTCAAACGGATGCTAAGTATTGGATCTGACCCATCATCTATTTATGGGCTTGTATCCATAATCCTTGCGTGCCTATATGGACTGGGCCCCTTATTCTTTCCATTAACCATTGTGTCTGTAAAAATTAACAAGGCCTAGTTGTCCTACCAACACTTTTTTAGATCGTATGTCGCATCGGACTTCACTTTCGTTGTTGAGTTTATTGTATCGAGCTTGTTTAGTACGATTTATCTATCGTGATTGTGAGTGTAGCAAATTTGATAAGAATATTTCCCAGAGCAGAAAGAGATTTTTTATTTTTTTATTTTCTTATAATCACTCCAGTGAGGAGAAGAAAAGAATCAAGCAAGCCAGGATCAAGTGGGTTTTTTTAACTTTTTACCAATTAGTGTATAATTTTTTTTCCCCTGTAATTTAAACTCTTTTGTCTTTTTTTGTTTGATCAATTGTCGGAAGCAGTTTCTCCATAAACCCTAACTTCTCCAACTTGAAGCTTTTTGAAGGTCAGTTTACCTTTGAAATTATCTCTGTAAAAGATTCTACGCATTTGATATGTTTTCCATGTATTCATGGATGGAATGAGATTTCAGAGGTCTGACGAGATATGCAAATTATGTATTTATTATAGTGTTGAATTATTTAATTGTACAGGGAATGTTGTTACTGATGAAACAGACTTAAAAAAAATAAAAAATTAAAGTTTGTATTGTGGAAATTCTGGAATTATATCGGTTTGGACCCTAATGCACTGCCTTTAAGATTCGGAGCGGCAAAATTTGGAATTAGAAAGGAAAAAAGAAAGTAATTATGTCACTTTTGGAAGTAAATTGAAAAGTTGAAAAGAATAATTGATTTTTTATTGTTGCAGGATGGGAGTTGTGGTAATTTCTCAATAAGATTATTATTTTTTTCTTGGAAAGAAATGCTTTTAGTCATTGATATAAATTCCATTGAGTTTCGCAAGCAAAATGCATAGCCTAAACTCTACTTTTAATATATCTACTATTTATGTTGTGTTCGGTCTTGATAGGCCAGCCTTAGTTTATTACTCTGCTATTGATATATAATGTTTGCAGCACACTGGGTATATCTGCAAGATTCAATGGCGGGCAATAGCCTGCCAACATTAGGCCGTGTAAAACTCGTTGATCTAATACCGTGTGAAGGCCTACCTTCGGACTCGTACAAATTGTCAGTTTCAACTTTGTCTCAATCTCTCGCTCAGTATTCGGCTGCCATTATCCAATTACCGGTGAGCGATGGGGCCCTTTTGAGGTCTTGTTTGGAATCTTCTCATCTCTACTTCCATCAAAAACCACCTTACCCTCCTGCAGATATTATTCATCCCGATGACTTCCGTGAATGGTGCAAGACATCTGGTTACCGTGCAGACCCTCAAATGTGGCAAGAGAGTTATGATTTTAGACCTGGGCTTACTTCTGCTGAACCTAATAATGAAATTGAAATCCCTCCAGCTGGTTTAGTAGACATATTTGCACTACTTGGAAAAGCTTGTAGGGACATATTAGATGCCATCGGATTTTATTTGAATCTGCGTAGTTCGCCTTTCAGTGAAATACTTGATAATGTGCCTCTTAGAAACCAGGAAATATCGTCATCAGTGTTGTCTGTTTTTTGCCATGGGAGGCCTTCTTTTCAGGGTGCTCAGCACCATAATTTAACGACTCAAGAAGATGGCGAATTAGTAATGTTCTCAGACCATGAACATCAGGTTGACAGAAGCTTTATAACTCTTGTAAAGTCAGATCGGGCAGGGTTGCATGTAAGAGACTTTCATGGTCATTGGGTACTAGTGGACGGCGATCTTGGACCACAAGAAGCAATTATTTATCCTGGGCTTGCTTTGTACCAGGCAACTGCGGGCTACATCAACCCTGCAATGCATCGCATTGATATTGGTAATCTGCAGGGTTCTATGTATGGGCGTTGTTCTCTGGCATTCAAACTCATGCCAAAATCCATGACCAGTCTCAATTGCTCAGAGATGAGAGCAGCTGGGCATGGGGTGGAAGCTCAATTCCAGCTTCCAGTACCAGTAGATGACTTCATGCAGAGATCCACTGACCAACTTCTTAATAGAAATAATTTTGGGACATTCAGTTTCCCTACAGCCCAAGATGGTAAGTAGCATTCCTGAATCCTGATGCTATATTTCTTTCCGTCGATGGAGAATAAATCTTATGAATCTCACATGAAAAAGTTTGATTGTGTTTTATGATGTTTATTTATCATTGCACGGAATACATTATCTTACTTATTATCCTAGTATGTTGACTATTTATGAATTTTGTTACCCTGTGTTCAGTGAGAGCATATAGTACGAAACAAAAAATGAGGAGTATTTGTTGGAAGAAAGGACTGTTAGTTTTGGTCGCTATTTTACCAGATTAAAATAAATTTTGTCTGAAGTGCTATAGTCTCCCGAGTTAACACGCATTACCATTCATGTGAATCATCCATATCTATTTGTGTCCTTGGCACGAATGCTGCTGTATCGACCTTTTCCGTTTTTAACTTTGAGAAATCACAAATTAATATCATTATATGCTGTTTCCTGCTGAAACGCTATAAAAAGTTCTTTCGTTTGGCTAATATACTAGTAGTCCTTAGAAGTTTTTAACAACAGGCCCTTGGATCGATGACATGCTGGTACAGGATCAGGGAAACCCATCACGAGGAAGAAGAGGAGTAATTCAAGTTGTAAACCCCTTCCACCTTCGAAGAGATTGCGACTTGAGGCACAAAGAGTTCTGAAAGAGAGGGTTCAAGATATTGCTGATAAGAAGGGTATCAAACTGAGGTTCTGCGCCCTGAAGGAGTGTGAAAATCATGTCCATTCACTAGAAAGCCCTTGTGCAAATATAAGAATGGAGATTGGATGGCCACCAGGAGTTCCATTTGTTCACCCTCACGATCTTCCAAACAAGGCAAAGATTGGATTTCTTGAAACATATGAACCTGGTTGGTCTGCAACAAATGATATGGAGTAAAGTTCAATTGGACTTGGATGGCCAAATTAACGGACTTCTACCTGCAAAGTAAGTCCCCTTACGATCCCTTCCAGCTTCTATAATTAATCAGCTGATATATATTTATAACTTTGTGGATGCTTGCCTTTGTCACACACTGCCAGTCTCCTTGTACATTATACTTGCTGTCTACTATTCTTCTGTAATTAAGAGACCCCCGTTTATTGCCAAAAGGAAAAGTAGACATCCAAAGACACTCACAAAAACTAAAATGCTGGAGATGCACATGTAAGAACAAGAGCATGAAAGCTGAAAGCTGAAAATTCTTGTCTATGTTACAACTACATTGGTAAAAGTCAGCCTTAAAATTGGTTTCTTTGATTAGGTCCCCTTGACATACATAGTGTATTTAGAGTCATTATGGTTTATTCATTCTTTCTGTGCTAGTCTTCTAACAAGGGTAATTCCTAGAAGTGTGATTGCTATACCTGCTGTTAAAACAACATTGGCTATACAACTCACCCTGGAAGCCGACCTGTAAGGGGGAGGACGTCCAAGTGAATATAGCAAACAGTTCAAGCCTTAATAATGAATTTATAATCGTTGAGTCTAATTGACATCCTGAAAACGCCTTCTCCTTGCTCTAACTAGCATTATATGATGTGGAAATACTCTAAACTTTCTTGCCGTGTGTTTGGGATGTCCACCTTTTATATCATGTTAATGAGTTGCCAACTTTTTTGAAGAGCATCTCCATTAGATCATATTGTTGACCAACGCTTTGACTATCCAGAGTTCGTTTAACTTTCAGCTCTGTGATGTATCCTTCAGTACTTTCGAGCTAACTCAATGCAATGCAAAAAAATGTTACTGCTTCCATCATTTGCCATTGGTAGAAGATTGCTATAACTTATCCCCTGTTTTGTAAAATTTGTTTATAAACGATCTCATGAAAATGTCTCATTGGACAATTTTTTTTGAAAAATCAACAATCTCGGATGGGCAAAGTCTCCACCCACTATTTTTTTTAAAAAGGGATCAATGAAATATTGTCATGTTGTTATTTATAAACAATATTTATTAACGGTTTACCAAACATTGTCTTAGATTTCCACCTTAAAATATGCTTATTCGTGTTGGCCTGTTTTGCAGGAATGTGTTTCAAGGTTACCATATTGCTCCCTTGGTCTGTCGTAGCGTACTTAAGGACCAGTTAGACCCTGGTTTCCCTGAAATTTTTCTCTTATGAAGATGCTAGTTTCTTGGTTTGCGATTTTCTTCCTAGACAATAATTTGTAACATAAGAAATTTGTGTTCCATCACCCAGAAATAGTATCTGTAAATGGATAAATTTTGAGAACTGACTAGAAAATTTTGGTTTTGTGCATCGTGATGTGCATGTTTGGATGAATCAAACTTTACGCTCTCTTCAAGATAGTCATGTGGGATGCGGTCTCGAATCTCTTGATGTCCACCTATGATGCATCGTAGCATCGATATGGACACTTCGACTCGCAATTTTTCAAAACGCAATGACATGGTATGTTAATTAAAATATTTAAAATTATTTATTTATATAGTATAAATTTAGTATGTGTTTGTAAACAAAATAAATTGATTTATAAATCAGTTTATAAACTAGACAATTTTTCGAATCACATTTTAACCACAAATATTTTTCCTCTTCAATTTTCAACTACTACTTTTTACCTCAAAATCATAAATAAATTAGTTTATTAATTTTGTTTGTTGAAATCTTTTAACTTTGAGTACCTATTTATTATTTTATAATAATTTTTAGTTAACAAAATGTAATATTTCTTTTATAAAAAAAGAAGAATGACATAGTAGAGTGTCTTATCTGACACGAGTCTGATACGGATATGTTAACTAAGTTGAAGTGTTCGTGCTATAGAAATGTAGATGTTGAGTAGCATGTTGAGTGATTATTACTGTGGTGTGTTACGAAACTGCCTATTTTGAACATTATTATTCAAATATCTTTTTCTTTTCAAACTCATTTTCAGTTACACAATTTATCAATAAAATAATTGTACTTGAACCAAACTTTTCCAGAAATTTTAAGTTTTAATCATGCATATCCTAAAAATTACTATTATTAAACTTTTTTGGGGGGTAAAAATGGGGTCAAACAAGGGCATTTAAATTGCATTTGCCTATCATTTTAATTAATTTAACATTTATTAAACAAAAAATAATTTACTCTCAACAATTATTCCCTCAGCATTTGGCTATCTAGTGTTTACTGTAGGCACTAGGTGTGTCCTTCTCGATCCTCTCGTACTAGAGAAAGGTCCACTCAATCTCCAATGCCCACACATGATATAGATCGAACTGTATCTCGACGTTCTAAACATATTTCACTTACCACTTTAATGGACGAACAACCCAATCCTTGAAACATACTACAACCCTAGGTGCGAAGAGCTTTAGATGATTATAAAAAGCTCGAGAAATGATATAGTCACAGTGTGGTTAACAACCTCATTGACAATCTTCTCATATGTAGGGGTGAAGCTTCTCAAATGGAAGTGACCCAAAAAATTTAATAACGCATATCCTAAAAATTACTATTATTAAACTCAATTTTTTTTTAAATGGGGTTCAAAGAAGGGCATTTGAATTGCATTTTCCTGTCATTTTAATTAACTCGACATTTTATTAAACAAAAAATAATTTACTCATAACAGTTATTCAATCTGTATTTTACTATCCAGCGTTTACCGTGGACACAATAACTAGTCCATTAGAGGTGCGTCCTTCTTGATCCTCTCATATTAGGAAAAGGTCCTCTCAATGCTATGGTCAGAACTATCTCACGACATTCTAAACCTATTTCACTTATTGCTTCAATGGACGAACATCTTAATCCTTAAAACATACTAGAGCCCTAGGTGGTGAAGAGCATTTAATGATTATAAAAAATTGAAGAAATGCTATAGTCACAATAATGTTAACAATTTCTGAAACGTGTGGAGGTGGAACAACTCAAATGGAAATGTCCTCATCCTTCCACGTGTTGAGGGTTTTATCAATGGGGTTGTTTACCCATTATGATTCTAGCAAAATTCAAAAAGCTCACTAAACGGTACCCAAATTTAAATAAAAAATGGTTGAATCATAAAAATATGATGAAAATGTTATGACTTGTCCACATAAATACCCTACTTTTAAGGATCAAATTGAAATTTACTTAAATTTTATAAAATTTAAAAATTACTTATAATAAAATAATAAAAACTGAAAAATACTTTATAATTATAATCACGTGAAGTATCACAATTTGATATATATGATACTTTTTTAATTTTTTTAATAACAATGAAGTATTTTTCAAAATCAATTTTACTATAGAAAGTAATATGTACAATTATCTCAATGATTAAGGCACCGTTCGGTTGTGTATTAATTTGCCAAATTAATACACTAAAAGATAAAAAAAGACAACAAATTTAATTTACACAATTTTCAAGTAATTTTTTAATTATTCATATTTTCTCTTTCCAATTACACAATTTTTCAAGCCAATTTTGTACCCCACATCTTACCTAAAAAATAAAAATAGGTCCAACACAAAATTTAATGGGATAATTGTATAGATTACTTACTTTAGATAATAAAATTGATTTTTACTATCCAAATAAAAAATTTTGAAAAATACTTCATTATTACTAAAAGAAATTGAAAAGTATCATAGGTATCATACTGTGATACTAACATATTTGAGAAGTATCAAAAGTATCAGATTGTGATACTTCACGTGATTATGAAGTATTTTTCAGTTTTTATGATTTTATTATAAGTAATTTTCATTTTTTATAAAATTTAAGTAAATTTCAATTTGATCCCTAAAAGTAGTGTAATTATGTGAATAGCCCAAATTTAATTTGATTCATATTCCAACCGAACAGGGCCTAAAGGATCGGATTCCACGGCCCATCGAAAACATTTCCGCAGAGCCCAAATCCCTAAAAAGTCCACTTTTGTAACCTAAGGATTAGGGTGTGGTTTACCACCATACAACATTCATCCCTAATCAACACACTGAGCTCTACCAAAATGGTGAAGTTCTTGAAACCGAACAAGGCGGTAGTCCTCCTGCAGGGGCGATTCGCTGGTCACAAAGCCACAATTTTGAAGAACTTCGACGACGGCACTCGCGACCGCCCCTACGGCCACTGCCTGGTCGCCGGCATTGCAAAATACCCTAGCAAAGTTATCCGTAAGGATTCCGCCAAGAAGCAGGCAAAAAAGT
This sequence comes from Ligustrum vulgare, assembly GCA_963555705.1. Lineage (NCBI taxonomy): Eukaryota > Viridiplantae > Streptophyta > Magnoliopsida > Lamiales > Oleaceae > Ligustrum > Ligustrum vulgare. The sequence continues at coordinate 66,160,529 of OY743171.1, read as the reverse complement.
CGCGCGTGAAGGCATTCGTGAAGGTCGTCAACTACAACCACATCATGCCTACGCGCTACACGCTCGACGTCGATCTAAAGGACATAGTTACTGCCGACTCACTCATTTCGCGTGACAAGAAGGTGACAGCTAGCAAGGAGATCAAGTCCAGATTAGAAGAGCGGTTTAAGACGGGCAAGAATAGATGGTTTTTCTCTAAGCTCAGATTCTGAGGTGAAAAATTATAAAATATTGTGATTTTTCTTATTTGGGAGAATTTCGTGTTTAATTTGGATTGTATTGCTAGATATTTTGACTGTCGAAGTTCTATACAGTTTTTGCTTTTGATTAAAGTAATCTTATTTTGGTTATAATTGTTATCAAATTATATAACTTTGGTTAATTCTTATGAGGTCTTTTATTATACTTTTTTGGATTGAAGATTATGATTCACGCAGCTGGTAAAATGCGTTGATCTGGTGGACATGATTATTTCAAATCGATTCAGTGGTCATGAACTTGATTCTTCTCGTTTCAAACCAGTATCGAATGATAACCCTGTTACCTTCAATATGCTGTATGCATTTGCAATTTGCTTGTAAATATATTTTTTGATGCTGTGGGTTGGTTTATATCTATTTCATAACTATTGATTGGGAAACTTCATCTTTTTAGATCATAGAGCAGAGTCATCAAATATCCATTTCTATGAACTTGTTCTTGGTATATGGATGACGATTGAGACTTGAAATTTATGAACCTGTAATAAATTTTGGGAGTTATATGATATATGGTTGTTTACTTGATTCCTCTACTGTTGCTGTAAAGTGTAAACTCCAGTTTTAACTTGAGGCTTTAGAATTTTCAACATATCTGAGGTTTGGAGTATACAGCATTGGTAGTTTTGCCTGGTCACATTCACATGTAGGCAAGTTCTGTTCTGCTAGATAGGTTTGTGTGTAATCAATTTATTTATTTATTTTTTGTAGCCATCTCTATGATTAATCATCATTTATTATCTGTTCGGTAAACTTATTATAAACAAATTTATAAAAAAAATATAATTTCTCAAATTCCTTTTAACTACGTACATTCTTTCAAACTACTTTTCAAACACATTTGTTACCTCAAAAAATATCACATTTTTTTATTTTTAAACAAAAAAATATTTACCAAACAGATGCTAGTTCACCAAGTATTCTTTAGAAATCCTGTGAAATTCGAATTCCTCAGAATTACCTTGGAAAATAATTTGATATAAAGGTGTGCTTATTGGATAGATCTTCCGAAAAAAATGTCAAATCAAAGAAAATATTTTAAAACTTTCGTATTTGATTGAAAATTTATGGAAATTTTTTTTTAGGTACAAGTATTTGAAGCTTGTTTTGATCAATTTTTCATCAAATATTTTCTATAATATTATGGATTGAGGTGAGAAAATTTTGGCCCTACTTCGTTGAAGAGAAATTCGACAATTTTTTTATCAAATTCATTTTCAACCATACATATATATATATATGAGACCTATTAATTTACACACTTTTCAACAACTTTATAATTACGCATTTCAGAATTTCTCTAATTTATCACACACTTAACAAGCCCTTAGATTTAGATGGAAAAGAAAATTTTCCTTTTGTCTTTTATCAAACACTCCCATCCCATTAGTATCATTGTTGAATCATTGGCAGGTGTAGCTCCATGGCATTGAAAGGTGAAAATGTATGAAGTGGTTTGCGGAAAATGTGTTGTTTAAAAATAAGTTACAAAATACACTATTAAAAACAATACTCTTAAAAAGAATAATTAAATATCCTTCACATTCAAAATTTATTTCCCGCTAGAATTACAACAAGACGAAGAATGAATGACCTATTCGATTGTTAATCGTAGTCGTAGAGGCTCAAATCTCTCCCTATCCATCATTCAGCTATTCATTGGTCAAAGAAACCTGGCCCGGCCCGAGAAAGAAGTTCCTCCCCAGCATCCTTGCCCATCATCATCATATCTTCGAAAGCATATGGACCTTTTCGAGAGGTTTCGAGTACTGAAGGGCAGAACACGAGAAATATACGTTAAAACAGTGGTAAACTGAATTTTCATTTATCTTTCCAATCCTCAAGTTACCATTGACATACCTCGGGTTCCATCTGGGGATGCCACCAATGCGTTAAAAATACAATTTCCATCCTCGTCCCTACGAGCGTATCCAGCTATTGGAGTTCGACAAGAACCTTCCAATTTCTCCAGAAAAGCTCTCTCACATGAAACTGCTAATCTGGTGTCCTCGTGATTCAAGGACGCCAAGTAATTAGCCTGCAGAAGAAACGATTGAATGGTAGGTACGCATGTACACAACCAAAACACGTAAATTCGAATATGGATATAACAAGAAAATGCCAGCAGCTTCGCAATTAGAGGGTATGCCCGTAGCAGAATTCGACAAAGTGGTTTGATTATCATAACTACTTTTCAGGTCAGATTCGATTGATGAATATAAACTTGAGCTTCATCCAAAATTTATCACCATGCATAACTTAAGTACATGTCTTTGCTAATCTCCTACAACTTCCATAGACATGCCCTTTAGCTGCAGAAAATAACATGGAAATCTCCATTGAATCTGTGCATCGTACGGGAAGTACTGACGGGGAACACTGTTGCTCCAATAGGACAGAAGTCCGTGACAGGTTTATATACGTGAATGGTTTCAAAAAAAATTAAAAAAAATCAAGTGTGGCAATATCAATTTGTTTTATTTGGCATGATAGGGAACCAAAACTCTCCTAATTAAATGCAAAGACTGGGAAAACGGAACCAAAAGGACATCAGGGTGAAGATATAGAGAAATATAAACAAAATAGTTGAAGAGATTGTGCAGATTACCACATACCATCTTTTCATCATCAGTTCTACAGGCAATCCCAATAGCTCCTTGAGCAACAGCTGGAAGCATATCATCAATAGACAGAACGGCAGTAACATTTTCTGTCATGTTGAGGCGTTTGAGGCCGGCTAATGCCAATAATGTTGCTTGGACAACTCCCTCGTTTAATTTTTTTAATCTCGTCTGCACATTGCCTCGAAAGTTCTCGAGCACCTATAAATAATTTGAGTGAGAAAACAAAGCAGTGAAGCAGAATGAGATAGAATAAACAGCTACCCAAGATTTTTGAAGAGTAAATAATGCTGGCTGAAAAAGCCAAATCAAGCAAGCCGGAGAGGACAGGCTGAGCTCATATTCAGCATCCACCTTGTATCGTGTCATTACAGCCTCAAAAGAAATTTTAAAGTGAAACTTACCTAGCAAGAGGGAACTTCAATTCGAGAAACGTAAGCCTCTGTTCTTTAACGTAACCATTAAAATTTATAAATCAATTTATAAATAACACAATATCTCAAACCACTTTTTAATAACACAAATTTTCTCTCCATTTTTTAACCACAAATTTTACTTCAAAAACATAAATAAATCAATTTATAATTGCTACGGTGTTCCCGGTCAAGCCTTTACACCTAACAAGGTACATACTCGTGTCTTTGAGAGATGTTATGTTACAAGAGAATTTTACAAGTAGCTTGATCCATTTGTATTACAGCAATGGTACAAATATAACCTGTTATGGGTCTGATAATATGAAATTACGTGTTGCAGACAAATCAAATAACCATAGATATAATCAACTGAAAGATCATAACAGCATTGGAAGAACTGCAAGAGATAAAATGAGTAATTTTATAAAGGAAATGGGAAATTCTTAAAGTATAACAATGCTTTGTTTGTTAAAAGGTTTTTGTTTAAAAATAAATAATATGATGTTTTTGGTTTTCGAGGTAAAATATGTGGCTGAAAAATGCATGTGGTTAGGAAGTGATTTGGGGAAATGTATTGTTTAAAAACATATTTAAAACTCCTTTGCCAAACAGAGGCAAAGTAGTATAGGCAAAATTCCAGATTTAAAAAAATAACAATTGTTCTCTAAAATGTTTTTGGCGGGTCCCTGTCCATGGCAAACAGATTAGAAGCATCCCTGGATTCTCTGTGAAATGCCCAACAGTGACTGAACTATTAAACATCAATACCATAGTTTGAAATCTTGATTCGGGTCGGGTTTGACACTGATACCTTTACTGATGTCAATTATGGATTCTTCTCAACACGTAATGAATAAATCAATTTACTATATAACGGACGAGAAATCAAGATGATTTATTATTGCTTGACATGCTCACATTTAGTGATGGATATCTGTGGAGTATTTGGGACTTCCTTCTTAGTGAAGCAGTGCCCACGGTGCTTCCTACCGGAAGCTCAGCCAGTGAAGCTGCCGTCAAACAAATAAATGCATCCCGAACATCCTCACGTGGAAGATTGCAAGGTAATATTGTTTTGTCAGGAAGATACGTGGGAACATCTTTCATCGAGTGGACAGCTATATCAATTTCACTGTTAATGAGTGCCTCATCTATTTCTTTCGTGAACAAGCCCTTGCCACCTATATCTGCCAGTGGCTGACTCAATATTTTATCACCAGTGGTTTTAATGATCACAATTTGAATAGCACCTTCTTCCGCTAACTCAGGGTGTGTCTCTATCAGTTTATTCTGCGTTTCATAAGCTTGGGCAAGGGCTAGTGGGCTGTAATAGAGAAAAAATAGTTATAGGAAATGAATCAGTAAATTTAAGAATCAATATGATCTTTTTGTATAAGAAATGGAAAATATCCTATGGCAATGGTTAAATATGGTACAGCTTATGGAATTTAGAGAGTAAAGAAACCCTATCTACCTCTGATAATTTCGAGATATTGTATTCAATATGTCATACTTGAAAGGTTTAGAAAGCTTCTTGTCCAACATGTGAAAACGTGATCAGCTCAAAGGAAAAGAAATAAGAGAAAGAGATACAGAGGGAGAGGAAAGAATTTTTTCTATAGTTCATGATTTATAGGTGTTAATTTTAGGTTGCTGGTACCAGTGGCAAGTGTTTTTTACGCCTGAACTTTTAAAGATTGCTAATTAATGCACAACTTAGCATAACAATGGCATAATGTCGAGTATACTTATTCTATGTTATCCTTGATAGCAGATAGAATGTCCAGGGTTATATTTCATAATAGCCGACTGCCGACACGACTACTCCACTGTCCCAAAAAGATAGTCTTGGTTTCCTTTTTCGTCTATCCCAAATTATAGATCACTTTCTTATTGAAAGTATAGATAATTTTAAATTTTCTAATATGTCCCTATTTAATATACATTATTATCAATAAATATAAAATAATCATATCTATACCATTATTTAATGTAGGATGTATTAGGTAAAATCAATGTAAGGAAAAAATTATATTTCCAACTACATTAATTACTTTTTCTTTATATGCATGAAAAAAAAAAGTCTATCTTTATGGGACGGAGGGAGTAATATATTTTAGATCAAGTTGTACAAAGTGAAGGATACATGAATCACCAAAATACAGTGATGGTATGACCGCATGAAAGGGAATTTTGACACAACGTGTTTTAACATACCTTAGTACCTAGCAAGCAAATTAGGTTATGCCCGTCTCTTTATTTTAATGATGTACCACAGTATATCACTTGTATAAAATTATCCTTAGAAAAAGGAGGGCTGAGGGAGAATATGCATAGACAGCATTAGTGAACCACATTGTTTAAGTAGGCAGTTCTTTCAGCAGTCATAAAACTTGAATTCGAAATCCTTAAAGGTTACTGCCAAAATTGGAGCGGTAAGTTCTTGCAGAGAAAAGTGATTTATTTGCTAAAATAAGCCTCCATGCATTGGGGGAAGGAGTACAGGTTGAGGGAAGAAAGCTGTTCATTTTTTATCTCTCTATCACCTGATTTTAGCAATAATAAGATTTCACTGTGTTTCTTTAATGTAACAAAAACCATTTTCTGAGTTACAACAATCTCTGACAAAAGCTAAGAGATTTAATTACTATCAGAGCTAAATACTTGGCATATGAAATGGAATATGACTTATAATTTTTTTCTTTAATTTTTTAGGGGATATGGCCTATAATGAGAACATAATCAGGCATTTTTCTTACATCACTCTTGTGACATAACAAATCTTAATAACGAGTTTCTAAGGTTCCACATATGCTAATATTTTCAAAATTTTCATGCAACTTTTGGTACTCTCACTATCAAAACTGATACAGGCATCTTCGGAATTGCGATTACCCTGAGGGTTTTTATTTTATATCAATGTCCTTGATATCATTTTTTCGAACAAAATCCTTCATATTCATTACTTGCATAATCCACAGATGAATTCCTAAGATGAGGGCAGGATTTTCCATCTCTCAATGAATGCCCAAAAAGTCATATTGCAGTCATAATAAGACCCCACAAAGAGTACTCTATGTCTCCCATGTCATATATTAGTTAAATAAAAAGCTACAAGCAACTACAATGCCTTATTTAGCCAATGCCTAGTGGGAGGTTCATTTCTTAGATGATTACAGGAACAAATACATGTCAAGGACTCAAGTACCTAAAGTAGTGAGTTGAAAACCACAGTGCCTGATGCACATCTGTTTCCACAGTTACTTCCCAAATTCAGCAATTTTTTCATGGAATACAGAGATGACATTTAGTGTCCATTACCTCAGTACTCTCAATTGAAACCAGAATTCAATTACAGACACAAGAATTCAAGCTCAAGAACGTCCCAACCATCCATCTTAATTCAAGCTCAAGAATCAACTTTATTTGCAATGTCTACTAAAACATCATAACACAAGCTCAATGTGAAATCTCTATCACAGAGATTGAAAAATCAAACAGTCAACCGTGCATTTTAATACCCAAATTAACAATAACCAACCATACCCAGAAAGTAAAAATACGAATGTTACCTTCCCCGAGTGCCTATTCTTATCACAGCAGCCTTAGTTTGAGTTTGCTGTTCAACAGCAACAGAACCCCTAATGGCCAGATTTCTTTTCCGTTGGCTATAAAATGGAGATTTTAGGCGTGGCAAAGAGAACCCAAGAGCTGAAACTGAGCGACCAGCAAAAGCTCTTGTGCTTACATAGAAAGGGCCTTGATTTACAGTAGCTATGATCTCCATATTAATTGAATGGATGGAAGATAGAAAGTAGAACGAGATTTGTGTGAGGGGTTTTTGATTTTTGTTTCAAAGATTTGAGCTTTCAACTTATCCTCCAGGTCATCGGACACGTCAGCGATCTGAAATCTTAGAAAGTGTTCGATGGGACCCACTCACCGTCAACTGACCAATTATCTGCTACTACGTCATTTTCTCACCCTGCACCTCCACCGAATTGCCAATCGGTGCCGCTACTCTCAAAAGCGTGCTTACAACGTGGATGACAATCAAGCTACAAATGACCAGACTGCCCTTGTTTAAATGAAACAACAAAAAGACCAACTAAAAAAGCTGGATATCTCTGATTAAAAAAAAAGGTGGATATCACCGGAAAAAAAAAAAAAAAAAGGCTGTATATCTCCACTTAAAATGGCCAACTTATTTATTTTATTATTATTATCTTTTTTATTTGATAAACAGGACAACTTCTTTTGGATCTAAAAATTTAAGCACTTTTGGCCAACTTAGATCCATGACATTATAACCAGCAATCTTTGTAATCCGTCTAGGTTAAAATCACATGATATCTGTTTTAATACTCATTGCAAATATAAACTGAAAAGTATTTCATAAATCCCAAAATGAGACATCATCAAAATGAAAACAACAATGTTCTTCCCCATACAAGCAATTAATATATGACTTCATCAATCATCCACGAATCATAGTTTTCAATCAAAAATAAAAATATTCGTAAATTACACATTTGAATCCACTCTCCATTGTCGAACTGTCCTAAAGGTGATGATGGAACGTCGTCTTCGTTAGGGGGACGTTGTGATGCTAATGTTGACAATATTGATTGATTCATCCCATAAGGTGTAATCCAGTTGACACCATACGCTCTACCCCACTGTTGTAAGTTGTAACTGAGCTGTAACGCCCCGAGTTCCGAGGAGCGCGGGAACGTCACTTTTCTAAATTCTTGAATAACTTTGTTGCGGAAAATGACTAAATATTAAATATCGCATTTATTGAATTAAAGTTTAGCGATAATTCAAATGGAATAAGTAAATTAGTACAGATTTATAAAAATGACAATTCTTGATAAAATGAAATAATTATTTCAAAGTTCACGACTTTTAAAAAAATATCAATTTGTAATTTGCCGTCATTGCCCATCACTCGCCATCGTCTCCGAAATCTGCAAAAGTTGTTAAAATAACGGGTTGAGCATTTCAAAAATGAAATACTCAGTAGACTCATCGCCAATAATTAATCTACAAGATAATTGAACAAGAAATTATGCAAATAATGTAGTGACATTCTTTTCTTATTCATAGGCATCACATAGTGAACGCAAATGAACACATTCTTTTCTTTTCTTGGCTAGCAGATAAGTTATGCCCAGCATAACATAATTCTTTATCTCAAAAGAGATATTCTTTTCTCATGCAATTAAGCATAAAATCACACAAATCCACATAACACATGCAATTATAATATAAATCAATTAGTGGGGGCGAGTCTACCTTAAATCCGACGAGTGCAAAGTTGAGCGGGAAACGACTTAAATCCTTTAAATCTCCGTACGCCTCGTCTAGCCAATAAGTTACCTTAATCTTTAGAAATTTGTAGTTTAAAAATAATAATTTACAATTTGAGGACTGAAATTGATGTTTTTGAAAGTTGAGGGACTAAAATGAATACTTTGAAAGTTGATATTTATAAATATATATATATATATATATATATATATATATATATATATATATATATATATATATATATATATAATTTTAAATCAATATGAACAAAATCAAAAGACTTTAAAATATGGGGGCTTAAATGATTGCTTTTAAACCTTTGGGGACTAAAATGTAAATCTTTTAAAAGATGGGTCGGAGCTCAAAACGAATATTAAACAATAGGACTGAAATAATAGATTTTAAAAATGAAAGGGCTGATTAAAACTCATTTAAAACTTAAGGACTGAAATTGATGATTTGAAACCAAAAGGGAATGAATTGATCATTTTTCAAACGTAGGGACCAAAGTGTAAATTTTCGAAACTCAAAATATATTCTCTCTCTCTCTCTCTCTCTCTCTCTCTCTCTCTCTCTCTCTCTCTCTCTCTACCACTTCGATCTACAATTCAGACGATGAGAGAGAGAGGCGATTGGCGAGCAAAAAACAAGGAAGAAGACCGGTGGTTACTGCCGGCCCATTCCGTCGGCGATTTCACGACGGTATCACCGCCGTCGTGCGGCGGTGATAAGGAGGAAGAGGTGGTGGTAAGAGGGTAAGGTTTGGTTTGTTTTAAGCGGCTGATTTATGTGGATTATGAGAAGACAGTGGAGGTGGTTACGGTGGTGCGCGGACTTAGAGCTAGGCAGTAGCGGTGGTGATGATTTGAGTTCTTGACAGTTGGTGGTGACTCTGTTGGTGTGGCTGATGGTGAAGAAGGTAGTGATGGCATTGGGTGTTGATTTGGGGGTGCAACGAATCTTGGGTGCAGCTTGTGGTTCTGTATTGATTCGGCAGTGGTGATTGGTTTTTTTTTTTTTTTTGTAGAAATTATGGTTTAGGTGGTGTGGTTGAATTGTGGTTGCAGACAATTGGTTTGAGGAAATCTGATGATGGTGGTGATAGTTGATTTGCAAATCTGGTTTTAGATTGATGTATATGATGGTGGTTGAAATTGGCATTGATGGTTGATAAATCCAGTGTTGCAGTGAGGTTGGTTTGATAGTGATAAAACAGTGATGGCGTCTGTGGCTTAAATGGTTGGTTGGTGACTGATGATGGTGGTATTGGGGATGAAGGTGGAAGTGGATGGCTGGTGATGCTGGTTGGTGCAGTGTGGTGAGGTTGGTCAGGCTTTGATGTATTGAGACTTTGGTTGCAGAGAAATTGGGTTGGTTTGGCAGTGATGGAGCTGCAGGTGGTTTTGGGCTATGGAGATGGAGGTAGTGGTGATGATGATGGAGGCAGAGTGGTGTTGCCGGTTGGTTTGCAGTGGATGGATTGGGTGTGGGTGGCTGGTGAGATGGTTTGGAATTGTGGAATTAGTGTGCAGTAGTCGAGAGGGTCGAGATGAAGCTTTGTGTGATTCTCGCTGGGTGAGGGATTGTGAGAAATAAACATAGGTTGCTGACTTAATTTTGGTAGATTAGGTCAAAATTTGTAGTTTATGGAAAGATTGTGATATCCAAGCTGTATGGAAGGAGGAGGTGAAGCTGGAAGGAAATCTATGATTCAGTTTCCCAAACAATTTGATCGGCTTGATTTGGAGAAATTTGATACACTTGCTGAAAATGCAAACGTGAGGGAGAAGCGTGAACAAGATTGTAAATTGGGCTTAAAGCTTGAATTTGGGTTTGAGTGTTTGGGCCCAAGTGCTTGGTCCAAAGAAAATAATTCAATTTGAGAGTTAAAGGAATTTAAATTGGACAAAGATCAAATTATCGGAATAAATTAATTTGGACTTTAAAATCGTTAAAGTTTTGAATTAAGATTAAAATATCGTGACATTGGAATATTTTAAATAAACTTCGGAAATTTAATTACGATGGAAATTAATTTAATTTCATTTATAATTTGGCTAGACGAAAACTCTTTTAAATTAAATTGGAAAAGTCGTAGCAACGCGCATTTAAAGTTCTAAAAATATTTTAGAAAGAATTTGAAAATTCCCGGTCGCTACATGAGCACCCTGCAAATTATGAATCGTAAGCATAAAGATGTAATTGATGAATAAGGTAAATTATGAATTGTAAGCATAAAGATGAATAAACTGAATTGTGTTGTGTTAACGTACCATTAGTTGTTGTGAGTAAGAAAGCATGGTACCCAACGTCGTCTCTCTCTCGGTACAAACCTGACAACCAATTGTGTTCATGCAAAGCATATGTATCAAGCATTGATCCCCAGTCCTTTTTGAATTCCTCTGGAATTTGGGATTCATATACAACTTCATGTACAGTATGAAGTATTGATCCCTTTTCTGGATGATAGCCAAACTTCTAAAGCAATTTCTTCAATACGTGCCCCAACACACCACCTATGCTTTGTATTTGAAAAAACAAGTTCAATTGCATTTTGCATAGCCCTATCTTGATCAATGATGATACCAGCCGGGGCTACCCCATTCATACACTCCAGCCACGTCCAGAAAAGCCAAACGAACGTCCCTGTGTCCTCATTCGATATCAAACCACATTCGAGCAATGTCGAACGTCCATGATTAACACCAACAAATGGGGCAAATAGCATGTCATGCCTATTTGTTAAATAAGTTGTGTCGAATGTGACAACATCCCCGAACTCCATGTAAGCCAGTCTGCACCTATTATCTGCACAGAACACATTCTTCAAACGAGATTCATCGTCCAAATCCATATTGAAGAAGAAACCAGGACAATTCTTTTGCTTTTTTAAAAAATATGATTGCATTGCAATGGCATCACCTTCTCCGAGTCTTAATCGTCTAACCTTATCAATGTAGTTTCTACAATCATTTCCGATGTATGTGAGTTCCTCATATCCACCTGCTTCGACAACAGCCGAGTTGAAACTTTTGTGCATCAGAATTCTAGCTATGTCGTTTAATTCGAGCCTTCGTTTCACCTGATCATTAATTTGACGATTACATCGATACAACCTAGATTTTGTTGGACTTGTCCTATGATTATGCTCAAGAAAAACTCTTGTAATACGCCATGTGCCTGAAACATTTGAGCAAATTGTCATTTTAGCCTTACATCCAGTTTGCATTGTAGGGTGATGATTCAAAGGATTGCTTGTACTAGCTTTCTTTCCTTCTCAACTACAAGCGAATGTATCATTCGTTAAAATCCCGTCTGGACCTTTTTTGGAATTTCTTTTACGCATAGGGAACCCTATCTTGAAAGCATACTGCATGTAGAATTCAAATGCATCATCATAACATGTGAACTTCATCCCAACTTCCGGGATAAACTCAATATCCTCATCCGTAATTTCTTCATTCACTCCAACCCAATTATCCAACATTAACTGATTAATTTCCTCACCATCTTCATCCGCAAGTACTTGATTCTCATAAAAAATTGGAGTTTGATTTTCTGCTTATAAGTTATAATTCCCAATCATTTATACAGTGCAAGCAAATATATTTGGAACATTATAATATGTACAAAAAACAACAAAGCTAAATTTACAATTCACAAGAATGCAAAAACGAATTATCTTGAGCAAAAGGGTCAATCCAAGAACCCCTCTATTCACTAACATGTACATAAACTTATTACTATACAAGAATCAATTTTTATCTTTTTCCCCTTCATCTAACTACCAGAAATCGTGAGTTGTCATTAAAAATAGCTTCAGGTGAAAGTTAATTTTGTTCAACGAGATATCCTCAATGTCCAAATAAATAGCAAGAAGAGGAAATAACTAAAATAAACCAAAATAAATACCAAAAATGGAGTAAATATTCTTACCAAAGTTCGACATTGACGGATTCCGATGGGTGGGTAGTGGGCGGTGGTCACGGTGGTGTCATGATTTGATTTGGGAGCCGAGGAACTTATATATTAATATTCGTGTTTGACTCTAGGGCAATAAATCCCTTTTTAAACCCCTAGCAACCGGTGCATATTAACAATATACTCTCTAAATATCTCGATATTTTGATTTCCCAAGTTTTCACAATATTTTGTTTCATGTGCTGAGAAAATATTGAATTGTTAGCCACATTGTCAAGAGCCTTGGAAAAGTAGCATTTTCCATTGCCAATTGCCAATTTCCAGTACAAGCAGCAACTGGAATGGACAATAAAAAGGAAAAGGTCAATGTAAATATACAAAAATTAGCCACCGTTTGGTAAAAGCATATTTTTGGTTTATAAATCACACAATTTTTCAAATCACTTTTTAACCACACACATTTTCTCTCTCCAATTTTCAACCACTACTTTTTATTTCAAAATCATAAATAAACCAATTATTAAACAAAAAACTGTGAGTATTAGTAATTGCATTTTTTGTATATGTTTCACACTGAAAGTGGAATAACGAATAAAAAAGGATTCAGGCGATGGGTAAAAAACAACAAGTTTTTGAGATAAAGTCCCAGAGTGATGATACAATCACCTCGGGTCTTACCCCCGAGGTGACCCCCTCCTCACATGGAGGGGGTGGAGCCCACTCGACAAGTGGGCTCCACCCCCTCCATGTGAGGAGGGGGTCACCTCGGGGGATAAGACCCGAGGTGATTGTATCATTTTTCAAAGTCCCAATAAGAGGTGTTTTATTTATGAAGATTACAACGATATGCCTTCAAGGAGCACACACATACTGAATTGCAAAGTAATTGAAAGTTACAAGAAAAAAATTACATATTCTCTATTTTGAGAGAGTGCTTGATAGGATCCCTATCTCTACATTTTCTTTTTGCTTTTATACTTTTGACACATTTTCCTTCAATCCCGTTCAAAAACTGTTCATCGCCCAGTAACTACCCACTTTCTTCTAGTGGATGACTTGTCAAAATTGCCACATTAACTGCTGTCATTACTCCCATTACTCAACCGTTTGCAACCAAATTTCTTAGATCTTGGGATGTGATGAGATTGCCCATTAACTATTTAATAATTGTCTCCTTAAATGATAATGACATATTCTAGTCGCCTAGTTCTTGGGCGATTTTGGATCTTCGCCAAATAAATCAATTTTGGGGCTTCGTTCAATAAATCTGATTTTGGGCTTGCACACGGGCTTGTTAAGGTCCATTCTTTGGACTTCTTAAACATGCCTCATTTTTGTTTGTCAACAATTACCTCTCAATATGGCCAAATTAATATCAATTATTAATCTTGCGTCATCTTCATCTTCTACGCCTTTCCTGCGACATTTGGAATCCAAAAAAGTGAAAAATTCCTAATCATACGTTCTCTTATGGGGAAAATTTCAAGGGTCCGTTTAGAAATTTTCTTATTTTATTGGGAAAAAATCATATGTCTACTTTAAAAAAAAAAAACTATTTCATGAAATACTACATATAATTTTATATATGTATTATACTTTTACTTTATAAAGTTAAACCAAAAAATACTGTTTCCTAAAATTACTCATATTTCATTGTTTATATATAAATCCCTACTATATATAAGATTCACCTACATATTTACTATTCATGGACCAAAAATGACATTTTTAGTAGAAACGTCTAGAAAATGTGAAACACGCTATTTGATGACTACCGTAGAAACGCAGGATATATTTTGAAAACCGATCCTTATTTTCATCAGTTCTGCTGTCGCTTTTTCTCTCTCTTGCTCTCACGGTTCTGTCGCTTTTTCTCTCTCTCTTGCTCTCGCGCTCAGCCATCGTTCTTCTAGGGTTACGCCGTCTCGCAACGGCGGCGGTCGAAGGTTCGTATTTTTTTGTTCCGTTCAATGTTTTGTATGGATCGACGTTTTTTTTTTCGATCTCACGGTTCGATATTTTTCTTGTAGGGTAGCGTCTCGCATCGATCGTTGTCGAAGGTTCGTAGTCTTTTCTTCCGTTGGTCTTTTGTATAAATCTATGTTTTATTTTTGCCCGATTTTAATGTCGTCGAGCTTACAGGCCGTCACGCTTACAGATCTTCTGCAACTGGGCTCGCGGTCTTCGTGGTCTTCTGTCGGTGACGTTGAGTATTTTTTCATCTTACGTTTTTTGACATCATTTCTTTGGTAGATTTCTTTTGCTTTTTCTTTAGTAAGTTTCTTTCTGTTCGAAATATTTTTTGCTTCTTTTACCATCGGATCTGTCGCACTTCCAGATAGTCCGCACCTGGGTTTCTTCAGCAGGTTTCTTTCTGTTGGATATATTTTTTTAGCCTTTGGTTTGTATACTAATTGTTATAGGTTTATACAATTTAAATCAATTTTGGGCAGTAATTGTATGTTTAATATTAGAAGTGATGCTGATGTGGTCTTTTTTGTGGAAAGATAAAATACGTATGTGAACTTAGATAAACACAATTTAGATATTGCTTGAATAAATGAACTAGGCAGTTGAGAGGCTGAAAGTTATATTTAAACAAAATTTAGATATTACTTGAATAAATGAACTAGGCAGTTCAGAGGCTGAAAGTTATATTAAGAAATATGAATTTTTAGAAGCACCTAATCATGTATGTGCATATTTTTGTGCACTTACCGCTGATTTTAAAAAATTAAGCAGGCAACATAGTGTACTAATCTTTCCATTTTTAATCAATTTTGGTAATTCATTCTATGTTCAATAGTTATTAAACTGATATTGATGTGATATTTTGTATGTTTGTGTCAGGAATTTCGAGCTTGGATTGTGGACTACATTTTGAAGCAGGTAGAACTTATTCAGTTTTTCCTCTTCTCTTATTTTATTTCCATTTCTTTTCACTGTGTCTGCATGTGCATATTTATGTATATATATTAATAGTAATTAATAGTAATAATGAAGTGATATTTTGATCAATTTTGGTCAGTAATTCTATGTTTAATGTTGGAAGTAATAATGAAGTAGTATTTTGTATGTTTGTGTCAGGCTATTCCCACTTGGATTGTGAATTAGATTTTAGAACAGGTAAAATGAACAAAGGTTGTGTTTCAGAATTTTTTTGGTGTCTGCTATTTTATTTGTTTTTGTTTGTTGAAGTTTCGAATGTGTTCATTAATCATGTCAATTTCTTATCATGCTACAAACAAATTCTTCAAAGTTATAGTGGAAGAATCTGGGATTGGATTGTGGACTACATTTTGAAGCAGGTAGAACTTATTCAGTTTTTCCTCTTCTCTTATTTTCATTTCTTTTGACTGTGTCTGCATGTGCATATTTATGTATATATATATTATATATATATATATATATATATATATATATATATATATATATATATATTAATATGTGTGTATTTTTGTGCACTTACCACTGATTTAAAAATATTAAGCAGACAACATAGTGTACTAATTTAACCATTTTTAATCAATTTTGGTAATTCATTCTATGTTCAATAGTTATTAAACTGATATTGATGTGATATTTTGTATGTTTGTGTCAGGACTTTCGAGCTTGGATTGTGGACTACATTTTGAAGCAGGTAGAACTTATTCAGTTTTTCCTCTTCTCTTATTTTATTTCCATTTCTTTTCACTGTGTCTGCATGTGCATATTTATGTATATATATATATTAATAGTAATAATGAAGTGATATTTTGATCAATTTTGGTCAGTCATTCTATGTTTAATGTTGGAAGTAATAATGAAGTAGTATTTTGTATGTTTGTGTCAGGCTATTCCCACTTGGATTGTGAATTAGATTTTACAACAGGTAAAATGAACAAAGGTTGTGTTTCAGAATTTTTTTGGTGTCTGCTATTTTATTTGTTTTTGTTTGTTGAATTTCGCATGTGTTCATTAATCATGTCAATTTCTTATCATGCTACAAACAAATTTTTCAAAGTTATAGTGGAAGTTTCCGGGAATTGCGCTTGATTGGATTATTTTGTTGTCCTGAATTTTTGTTGATGTAACGTGTATTAGTTTTTTCCATCATCTTGTTGCATGTGATAAATATATATATTATATTTTTTAAAATAACGGTTACTCAATATACATTTATTCTTTATTCTTTTTTTCCTATTATTTTGCTAGCTTTAGGTATTATTATTACATTTATCAGTATGCACTTTTCCCCACTTTACTAAAGTATACTTAGTTTTCTTACTTGCTTTCTTTTCTATTTTATTTACTATTATTATTATTATAATTTGAGGGCTTTGTGTTTGCGGTTAATTTACTTCCAAGGTTTTTCACTTTATGATTTGCATGTTTTCTTCATTCTTATGTTTTTAAACTCTTTGCTTTTTAGTTCATTTGTAGTGGATATCTAGATTGGTGTTGACTATTTATTTTATGCTAATTTTTATTGTTATTGTTATTGTTGATGTTGATTCTTTTTTTTTTTTCTTCCTACTTACAACTATTTGAATTTTATGTGTTTTATTCTTTTTCCTTTTCTTGTTGATACTTGCACATATTTGATTTTCTTGTGTATTATAACTAATTCAAGTTAAAATGAAGGTTTTGTAATGATCAATATGTCCGATATTAAAAAAAGGGAAGCACGAAACCGACGACGACGAGAGTTATATGCTGAAAAGAAAAGAAAGCAGGAAACATGCAGCAATGTGTCTGTACAACGTAGACTTTGTACTGTTACTTTCCCCGGTTAGTTCTGCAAATATATAGACAAAAAAACTCTTTGTCATCAATTTTTTTTTTATTAAATTACTTTTCCTATCCCTTTATTTGATATTATTTGTTCTTTTTTTTTTAGAGGAAAGATCATCGGTTGAATTTACTTATACTGACAAAAATATTGAAATGCAAGGTAAAACTAAAATTTTATGGTCTTAATCGTGGTTTTTCCCCTTATATATAGATTTTTGTTACTTATATTTTTTATATTTGGTATGATGTTTATTATTCTTTAAATGCAACTCCATTATTTAATATACAGGGAACAGTGATGCACAGTTCATAGAGAAAGATGAAACAGCTAGATTGAACATAAATAATAACTACTTTAACAACTTTGAAATTATCGACAATGAAGAATCTCACAATTTAAATATCTATGATAATGTTCCTTTTGAACCGTATGTTTTACCTAATCCAAGTTATGTTCTTATTGTGGTTGCGAAGAAATTTTATAAAGAAACTAAAGGATTTTGTTGTTCGAATGGTGAAGTGAAATTATGTTTAAATTACATGCCTACAGAAATGCGTGAACTTTATTTGTCCAATTCTGATTCTCCATCTAATTTTAGAAATGTTTCAAGGACATATAACAACCATTTTGCTTTTACATCTTTTGGTGTTAAGTATGATAAAGAATTGTGCAAAAATAGTAAGGGAATATATACTTTTAGAGTTCAAGGTCAAGTATACCATTATGTTAATACGTTATTACCTTTGAATGATGAACCGTCATATTTACAACTATATTTTTATGATACTGAACATGAAATCCAAAATAGACTTCGCTTTTCGAACAAATTTATTGAGTCTAAAATTAAAAAAATAATGGAAATTTTACATGTAAATCCATATTCCCAATTTTTCCGTTCATTAAACCATCTCGACCCATCTGAGTCATTGAATATTATCTTGAAATCTGACCCTTCTGTTGACCAAAGAATTTATAATAGACCTTCTGTTTCTCAAGTTGCTTTGCTTTGGGTTGATGATAATTCTTCATCGAATGTATGTGCACGTGATATTCGTGTTTTTAGTCATGATGGACATCCTCATCGTGTCCATTATTTTTACGGTTGTTACGATCCACTCCAGTATCCTCTGCTTTTTCCATATGGTGAGCCTGGTTGGCATCAGGGGATACAAAAACATTGTAAAAGTCAATCATCTTTCGCTCAAAAGTCAACATCTGTTTTTGAATTTAGCAACATTACTACTCCTGAAGAATTATTTCAGAGGGAGGAAATAGGTAGCTATTAATTGTTTTGTTTTTTCATTTCCAAAAATTTCCTGCATTATAGATTTTGATTATTTTTTTTAAAAAATTTGTACCTTTGTGTTTCTTAAAACATAAATTTCCTTTTGTATATTAAATTAATTAACGTTACATATTCATTAATTGTAGTTCTAACAAAACGTTGTAAGCGAGCTCAAGTGTCTTTGAGAGAATATTACTGCTACAAGTTGCAGATCAGAGATCCAGGTAACATCATCCTCCTTCATACTGGTCGAATACTTCAACAATATATAGTGGATATGTATGTTAAAATAGAAACATCTAGATTAGACTTCTTCAGAAAGAATCAACGTCAAATTCGAGCTGACCTTTATCAAGGCATTGTTGACAGTGTTTCTTTAGGTGAAACTAGGGGTTATAAGATTGGTAAAAGGATTATTTTACCGTCATCATTCACCGGGGGGCCTAGAGATAACACAAAAAAATACATGGATGCAATGGCTTTAGTTCAACGAATTGGAAAACCTGACCTTTTCCTTACAGTAACTTGCAATCCAAGTTGGGTTGAAATAAAGAATGAATTGTTATACAATGATCAAACGCACAATCGTCCAGATTTAATATCACGCATTTTTAAGTCTAAATTAGAAGAACTGAAAGATGATTTATTTAACAAGAATGTTTTTGGACCAGTTGCAGCTTATATCTATGTTATAGAATTTCAAAAACGTGGATTACCTCACGCTCATTTTTTGCTTATCCTACAACATGGTTTTAAAATTACATCAACAGACCAAATTGACAAAATAGTATCATGTGAAATCCCAAATGAATCAAATAATCCTTATTTGCGTTCAAGAGTGATAAAACATATGATGCATGGACCATGTGGTCAACTAAATCCAACTAATGTATGTATGGAACACAATCAAACATGTAGAAATAACTATCCCAAAGAATTTATCTCAAATACTACCTTGAGCAAAAATTCTTATCCATTATATCGTCGATATAACAGTGGTGAAAAAGTAAAAGTTAGAGGTCATTTATTAGATAATAGATGGGTTGTACCGTATAATCCATATCTATTAGCTAAATTTGACTGTCATATTAACGTTGAGGTTTGTTCAACAGTAAAAGCTGTAAAATACTTATACAAATATGTATATAAAGGACACGATCGAATAAATTTCTCAATGAATAATGATGAAGAAAATATTGAGATAGATGAAATTAATAGATTTCAGAGCGCTCGGTGGATATCAGCACCTGAAGCAATTTGGAGAATTTACGGTTTCATTTTAAGTGAAAATTGTCCGTCTATTATTTCTCTTCAATTACATTTAGAAGATCGCCAAAATATTACTTTCAATGACAAAGATAATTTAACTAACATAGTTAACAATAGTTTTCTTAGACGTACAATGCTTACAGAATATTTCCAAATGAATGTTACAAACGAGAAAGCTCGATCTTTACTATATAGAGATTTCCCCGTTCATTTTGTTTGGAACACACAAGGTCGTTTTTGGAATTCTAGAAAACAAAAAAATGTTATAGGATGAATTGTTTCTGCTAATCCTAATGAAGGTGAAAGATTATTAAAGGCGCAACATCTTTTGAAGAGTTGAAAAAGGTAAATAATGTCCAAGTTAGTACGTTTCGTGAAGCAGCTTCTTTGTATGGACTATTAGGTGAAGACAATAATTCTGATCTATGCATGGCTGAAGCGATAGTGTATCAAATGCCATGCTCATTAAGGCGTTTATTCTCAACAATATTACTATTTTGCACACCTAACAATCCTAAACTTCTATGGTTAACTTATAAAGAATTTATGATGGATGATTATATTTTGAAAGGATTCTCTAAATCAACAGCTGAACATGCAACTTTAAGCGATATAAATAACATACTTGAGCTTTCAGGTAAAAATATAAATGATTATAATTTAGTTTCATATTCTGTTTCTACTAATGAGAATGATAAATTAACTACAATGCTTTCTAATGAGACAAGAGAATACGATAATGGTGTGACTCTATCATCAATGATTGAAAGCTTAAATGAAGAACAAAGGAATGCATTTGAACAAATCTTCAATAAAATACTAAATAATGACGGTGGTTTATTTTTCATTGATGGACCAGGTGGTACAGGTAAAACATTTCTTTACAAAACACTATTACGGTCTGTTAGATCAAAAAAAATGGTTGCTATAGCAACCGCTTCATCAGGTGTTGCTGCATCTTTATTACCTGGAGGTCGAACTGCACATTCTATGTTTAAAATACCACTTGATGTATCTCCTGATATCATGTGTTCTGTTAGTAAACAATCAGCATTAGCATCATTGTTAAAAATGACCAAATTGATTATATGGGATGAAGCTCCTATGGTTCACCGTTCAGCTATTGAGGCTTTAGATAAATTATTAAGAGATATAACAGAACTTCATGTGCCATTTTGTCAAAAAGTTGTAGTTTTTGGTGGTGACTTTAGACAAATTTTACCTGTTGTTCAAAATGGATCAAAAACAGATATTATTCAAGCAAGTCTTGTGTTCTCTTATTTATGGCCATCATTTACACGAATATCGCTAACTCGTAATATGCGTGCACATCTTGACACTGCTTTTTCGAAGTATATACTTTCTATTGGAAATGATGACATTGAAGCTCACATTTGTGGTATGATTGAACTCTCAGATAATATTGCTATTAAATTTGAAGAAGAAACAAAATCATTAAATGATCTTATTGATTTAGTTTTCCCAAGTATTGAGTCCTATGACATGCATAGTTTAACAATGATTAACAGGGTTATTTTAACTCCCAAAAATGAAAATGTTGATCTTATAAATAGCTTATTATTAGATAAAATTGATGGTGAAAAAATTGTCTACTATAGCTTTGATGAAGTGACTGATAAAACAGAAGGAAGTATCCATGAAGATTTTTTAAATACATTAACACCTAATGGTATACCTCCCCATGAACTTGTTCTTAAAAAGAACTGTCCTGTTATTTTACTTCGAAATATAAACCCTTCTGAAGGATTATGTAACGGTACAAGATTAATTTGTAGACAATTTGAGCGTAATGTTATTAACGCTGAAATAGCAGTTGGAGAATACCGTGGAAAACATGTTTTCTTACCTAGAATTCATTTTATACCATTAGAAAATGAAAAAGGTTCAATTCCTTTTAAAAGAACTCAATTCCCTATTCGTCCATGTTTTGCTATGACAATTAACAAAGCTCAAGGTCAAACATTAGACTTCATTGGACTATATTTACCTGAACCAGTTTTTTCACATGGTCAACTTTATGTTGCGTTATCTAGAAGTAGATCAAGTTCTGATATTCGAGTGTTATTGAAACCGCAAAATTTAACATGTCGTTCACTTCATCAATATTGTACCAAAAATGTCGTTTACAAAGAAATACTTGATTTAATACATTCAAAAATTACTTAATGTCTTGCTTGCATTAGGTAATTTAGTTCTTTTTTTTTCTTCACCTCGACTTGTTGGTGCAGGCGCGTTTGATGGGCAAGCATTAACATTTGGGGAGGCTGCTGGCACATATTCCACACTGAAAGGCCTCTTGTCTTTGGATCAGTATTTTTTTGAGGTTGCTTAAAATTGTAAGTTCTTCATGTTCTGTTAGGAATCTTTAAAGTTTAGAATGAAAGCCTGGCATTTGATACAACTAGGTGCTGATGCTTTACTATGAATAAATTCCTGTTTCATAGATCTTATGGTGCGAAATTTATTGAAGCAGGCATGTGAGAAGTGCATAAAGCTAGATTATTCGAGTCTATACATGTGTCACAGTTAGGAAGTAATATATTACTACAACGTGCAACTATTTTTATGGTCTTCTTCCCTTACTGATTATGTTATACTCATTTCTCCTTTATCTGTACTTGGTCTTTATTTGTAGATTTTTTAGTGTCTGTTGTCCTCCTAATTTACCACTTCTTACATAAGTCAATTTCCTTTTTTGAAATGCAGCTTTTGAACCTAACATTGAAGGGTTTCGTAATAGGCAAACAAAGCCAGTAGATGTGTTCATTCTCCTTCATTAGATCCATAACGGTATAATTTTTCTCATTCGTTATATTTCATGCAAATAACTTTTACCTTTCATTTTTTCTAGAATTGCAATCCAAATGATCCCTTTTCTCTGATGTTTGTTCGATTAATTTCATGAAAGAACTTGATTCTTTTGATCAACTTCTCCCCCAAGAAGGTAGCAATTACATATTCATTTAAAAATGGCCATTCACATTTTCAAGTTCCACCAACCAAAATAAATGATTTAATTAACATTCAACCCTTTTTCGTTTTGGATTTCTAGAAAGTACAATTTTGGGCAAAAAACAAAAAATTGCCCTCAATATCAACCTATTAATTATAATGAATAGGTTCAGTTTTAGGTATTTAACTCATTGTGGATGTTTGCCTTTAACATATATTGTGAGTAATCCTTGGACCTTGCAAAAAGATATGTTCTATTGCAACTAAGAGCAAATGCTTTATGTGATCTACTGCATTTATTTCAACACTTGGAAGTCTTGACAGCAAGGTACATATGCAAACAATTAATGACAGGTAAAAGTATAGTGGCAGCAAATGCTGCTGAAGATTTCTGTAACAAATTCTACATCATAAACCAAGTGTTTACTTGGGGCTGAAGTAAGTTTTGTCAGTCATGATCCAAATACTTATCAGGTAATTTAAGTGTTTGTTCTTTTTCTATATATACATATATATTCTTTTTTTTCTTTTTTTACATTTACTGTTATCAAATGATACCTTCTACCATGGTTGGTTTCATGTAAATACCTTTTATAAACAAATTTCCTATGTTTTAATTACCATACATTTTATACAATAAAAATAAATAAAAAAATACAAACCTTTTTCAGTTTTTGTATCTGAAATTATTCTTGCATATTTGAAGGTTTCATACACAGACAGTGTAGCTCTTTTAAATACATGAAAATCCTTTTAAATTACTACGTGCTATTAATGTTAATACTTTGTGTCAATAAATTTTATTTTCTTATCAAAAACAAAATACATAAAAATCCTAATATCTTAGTTCCACTTACACTGCAGGTGAAACCAATCTTCAAATTCATTGCTTCTTTTTCCTAAAAGACTTTACTGTAAGTTGCATAAAAATCAAAATTGTGTCAGGTATGAATTTTTTTTATCAACAAAACTTCTTATTAAAGGTACACATTTAACTTTTAGTTTCTATTGAATATATATATATATATATATATATATATATATATATATATATATATATATATATATATATATATATATATATAAAAGAAATATACATTTTCTTCTAATCTTTATTTGTATAAACTTTTTTTATACATATACTCATCACTAATTATACAAACATATACTCATAATATTTTTATTCTTATTAACATTTTCTCTTTTACAATACTTTATTTATATATATATTTACAATCAAATCTTTTTTTATATATACAATAATATTAAAATAAAATTTTTTGCTTAGTGGTACTCATGTATAATCCGCTTGATTGGTGACAATACATCAACAGGCTGTAAACCATACTTTACACCTACCACATCTTTCAAATTTCAGATTTCTTTTCTTGTACAAAAAATATATATATTATACACACACACACACACAGACATGATTATATCTGTATATAAAAAAAAATATTATTCAACATACCTAAAAGTACTTTTGCAGTGTACTTCACTGATGACATACATCAATAGCGTGTATAACCATACTTTACACCTACCATATCTTTCAAATTTCAGATTTCTTTTAATTGTAAAAAAAAATATGTATTATACATACACACACAGAGAGACATGATTATGTGTGTATATAATATAATAAATAAAACATATCATTCTACAGACCTAAAAGTACTTTCACAGTGTACTTCACTGATGACATACATCAACAGCCTGTATGACCATACTTTACACTACCACATCTTTCAAATTTCAGCTTTTCTTTTCTTTTGTCATAAAAAAATGACATATATTATACACACACAGAAACACGATTATATATAGTAGAGATATATAAGATAAGATAAGATAAGAAATATACATTTTCTTTTAATCTTTATTTGTATAAAGTTTTTTTATACATATACTCATAATATATTTATTCTTATTAACATTTTTTCTTTTACAATACTTTATTTATATATTTACAATCAAATATTTTTTTATATACAAATTTTGCTCAGCAATACTCATGTATAATCCGCTTGACTGGTGACAATACATCAACAGGCTGTAAACCGTACTTTACATCTACCACATCTTTCAAATTTCAGATTTCTTTCCTTGTAATAAAAAAATATATATATTATACACACACACACACAAAAACATGGTTATATGTGTATATAAAAAAAATTATTCAACAGACCTAAAAGTACTTTTGCAGTGTACTTGACTGATGACATACATCAATAGCGTGTATAACCATACTTTACACCTACCATATCTTTCAAATTTCAGATTTCTTTTATTGTAATGTAATGTAAAAAAAAAATATATATATTATACACACACAAACACACAGAGACATGCTTATATGTGTATATTATTATTTCATTTTATATTAATAAATAAAACATCATTCTACATACCTAAAAGTACTTTTGCAGTGTACTTCACTGACGACATACATCAACAGCCTGTATAACCATACTTTACACTACCACATCTTTCAAATTTCAGCTTTTCTTTTCTTTTGTCATAAAAAAATTACATATATTATACACATACACAGACACACACAGAAACACGATTATATATAGTAGGGAGATATATATATATATATACACACACACAAACACATACATTTTCATCATTTCTTAACTGACAACAATAAATAAATAGACTTTATAACTATACTTTACACCCACTTCATCTTCCAGATTCCACATTTTTTTTCATTCATTTAAAAAAAACAAATAAAATTATATATATATATATATATATACACACCCACACACACAAAATACAACTATGTGTATGTATATTTATTATTATTATTTATTACTATTTTACTATTACACTTACACATCCTCATTTTCTTTTCCAGTACTATATATATATATATATGTATGTATGTACATACTAAAGCCATTCTCCATACCATGCCTATATATTCAGATTCAGATCAGAAAAGAAAAGAAACTTATCTGATCATTTTTTTTGTATATTAAAACTACTTTTTTATTGTACTTGACTGATGACTAATCACAATGTATATTATATGTACGGGTGTATGTATGTACTAAAACCATTCTCCATACCATACCTATGTATTCAGATCAAATTCAAAAAAGAAATTTATCTCATCATTTTTTTTTAATATTAATATTACTTAAATATATATATATAAATATAAAAATAAAAGTACTTTTTTTTTTTTTATAATTGACTAACCACAGTGTATCAACACCTTGTATAACCATACTTTACTCCTACCATTCACATTACTCTACTATTTAACAGCCTAAACATAAATCATTCTTTCAGTAAACATTATTTAACCTCAAATTACTTCCTGTACAGTTTAACAGTGACTTACACCTACCACATATCAGACAAATGTCAACTTTTTTCCTTCTTCCGTCTCTTCATTTTCTTACTCTTCATTTCATCTCATCTCATCATATATATATATGCACAACACACTTCATCAAAAAATACATTTGAGTCAACTGTTGAAGAGAAGCTATACAAGTCCTCACATTGTCTTCTGTTCCTTCAAAAATCATCGGTTTGGTAAGTTTTCACTTTAGTCTCCTTATGCATATCCCTACTTCTCCCTACTACATACACAGTTTTCTTCAAGAATCGCATGGATAAATTCTGTATTTGCTCATTTATCTTCTGTTCCTGTAAAAATCATCAGTTTGGTAAGTTTTCACTTTGCTCTCCTTATGCATATCCCTACTTCTCCCTACTACATAAACAGTTTTCTTCAAGAATCACATGGATAAATTCTGTATTTGCTCATTTATATTACAAAACAAAATATTATTTAACTATATGTATCATCTTCATTTCGCAGGTGAAAGAAGCTAAAAATGTCTACAAAGCAAATGCTAATACCTGAAATCACTCCAGTCCACCAAAAATGGACAGCAAAAATTATTGTGGCCGAAAAATCATATCCAAAAACATCATTTTACAGCACCAAGAAGTATCAAAACTTACTATTTATGGACATAGAGGTACTTTCTTTTAATTTGAATTTCAGATTGAGATCTGAAATTTTAAATTAAAAATTTTCTGTTTCTCCTTTATGTTTTTCTTTTTAAATAAGTTATCAACACAAGATAATTCTACCTTTTACTTCACTGTAAAATTCTTTTATATTCTTTTTTATTTTTTTTTTATATTTATAAACAGACTTATACTGTCTACATTTTTTCCTCTTCCAGTAAACAGAAACTTTCACTCCTTTCTTATTTATTTACTTATTTTCTTTTATTTATGATGATTATTTATTTACTTTTATTTATAATGAGATGAAATAACACCTTCATTTCTGATTACATTTTTGTCATCACTATCAGTGCATAATAAATTTTTCAAATCTAATGTCTAATTCATTTTTTTTAGGGTAATACTGTGAAAGCAATGATCTGGGATCATCATATCCCAGCATTTGAAAATGTTCTCATTCTTGGGAACACATATCTAATTTCTAATGCACTGGTAAGATTAACACCAGAAAAATACAAGAAGTTTGATGGGGAACTTCAATGGACTTTGTCTGGGACAATAAGAGTTGAGGATGTTGATGAGTTGCACCATAATATCATCTTCAACAAGCTTCAGTTATCTCCTTATTCAGAGTTAAGAAGCTGCATGGATGATAAGAGCAGACAAATTAGTATGTTTTCTAACCTTTATATTTACACTACACCTGATTATTCATACTTTGTCAATTTTTACCAGGTTAATGTCTAATTCTTACCATCTTCACTACGAATCCTTAGAAATAATGCTCATTAATATCTCCACTACTAAGTCTTTAAGTCTATTATATTGTAAGAGCAATAATTTTTAATTTTAAAACACATACATTAATTCAGATTTTACTGACAGTTTAGGTCAAAGGAGAAGTACACCATCTTATGTTTATACTTTGTGTCATTCCTGCATAAGTTAGAAATCACATTTACAAAAAATCCTGTCTCTACCAACCCCAAAGGATCAGTATATTGTTTCATGTGAATCTTTCATAAAATACAAGAAAATAAAACTGTTTATTTGACACTTATCGTTATAGATATAGATTCTATCGGGATTCTTTACTTATTATTATTATTATTATTATTATTATTATTATTATTATTATTATTATTATTATATTTTTTACTGTTAGTGTATGTATTCTTATATTATTCTATATTTATAATCAATGAAATGATGAAATAAAACACACAAGACACTTGTAAACTTACCCATACATAACTGATTTATATACAGTTAGTAATGCTTTATCATTTTAGGTTACATTGCAATGGTGCTTGATATAAAACCAAAAAGGCCATTTTACACCAAAAATGGAGCTCAAACTACTGTGCAAGATCTTATCTTGATGGATACAGAGTAAGTCTTTGTGAGTTTTTATTTACAGTACAATTATACTATATAATTAAATAGCATTAATTATTTCTACAGTTTCACTTCAAGTCATCTCAATAGATTAAGCAGTGCACTAATTTTTCATGTCACAGATTTAATATTCTCACTTTGACAATGTGGTCCTCCTTTACTGACAATGAGTGTCAACAAATAACTCATTTGATATCCAAAACCCCTGTGATTGTTGCAACACAGCTTCTGGTTACTTCTTTCAACGGTAAATATTTCTGCACTCGAAATTAATACAATTTCAACATCTTTTCTGATTTTTATTTGTATTATATATATACATTCTTCCTCTACAATTTATTACAGCTTCTATCATACTACTATTTTTAGGTATCTCTTTATCTACAACTTCAGATTCCTTTTTCTACATAAACTTCCCATTCAATGAAGTTAAAGAATACCAAAGATGGTAAAAACACTGAACATTCAATCATTTTTTTTTTCTAGTTATAAACTGTGTACTGTCATATTTGATCATTTTATTTATATTTTCCAACTTATAGGATCATTGACAATTCAGAAAGGATTGCAGAAATTACTGCATCAAAGCCGTACTCTACCCAAAAAAAAGTAACAACTTTGGAAAATACTCACTTCACAACTGTGAATGATGTACACAAGATAGCAGGAAAGGTATAAATACACCTTCATCAACTTTTAATTATAACACCACATTTCACAATTTGATACTGCCCTTTTCTTTTCTTTTTTCATGTAACTTCTACTTATATACACTTCTCTTTAATTTATAATCACATCCACTCCACACCCCCCCCCCCCCAAATCAAATTTTAACAGCAACTTCACATTGTATTTTTATCCATTCATAAAATAAAATTATTTATTATCACATTTTTCCTATAGATATATTTTCACAATAAATATTTCATCAGGATATTACATGTTTAACCTCTTATCAACAACTACTAAAGTGATCTAGAATTACATGAACTTATAATCACTAAAATATGAACATGTTTAGCTTAAGAAAAAAGTGAAGTAAATTTTTATTTTAGAAAATATTTGAGCAAAGTACTGATTTCATATCTTAACCTTAAATAAATAAGCCTTGTTACTTCATTGATAATGTATCCTACCCTACTGCCTAAAAATGTTACTGACATATATAATTTCACTTTAACCAACAAACAAATTATTTATTTATTTGTAGTTAAACTTTTTTAGTTAGTACAACATACCCAAATAAGTTTACAGTTTATCTTCAAATGCTCTTTAACATTTTTGCTTAGATTCATCACTTTCCAATTAATGGACAGGTTCAAAATTATCTATATACTAATAATACATTTCACATCTAATATCCTCTTCTCATTGCATCGCTACTGAATACATTTTCTGTCAATACACAGCACATAATATTATTCAGCGCTCTATTTATTTATAAGCATCTATTGAAATTTTTTTCAATGCTACTTCTTACTTATACTATTTGAACTTTTTATAATAAATACTTTTTCTTCTTTACGTCCTCTGAACTAATATATGTTTTTCAACAGAGAACTAAATGATAATTCTTATTACAAACAATTGTTCTCTTCTATTTATTTATACAATGCAGTTTCAACAAACTCGGTTTTGGATAAAAGGTTCTGCAACAATAAAGATGACTAGCTCTCCATTCTGGTACATGGGCTGCAACGTTTGTTTCAGATCATCTTGTGCCACAACTGCAGGGGAAACCTATGATTGCCGTTATTGTAACACACAAAATGTAACGACATTACCCAGGTTTTTCTCTCTTCTCTCAATACATATATAAACTTGACTTACAACAATTAAATAGATACATAACACTGCTTTTCTTACTATCATTTTCACTACAGCTAATATCCTATTTCTAAAACAACTTAATAGCATTGTCCCTATTTTGTTACACATCAATCATTTCCTTTTTATCTTTATTATTACTACTTTTCTAATTAGAGCAGAGCCGACATTTATATAGAAGATGAAACTGGAACTTTACCAGCCTCAGTCATGGGTGAAGTAGGAGAAGATTACCTACATTGTTCAGCTTTTAAATTGATGGGGATGTCTAAAGGGGTCAGTACCTTTTACTGAACTTACCATTTTTTACAAATTATAACAGTTATCTACCTGTTTACAAATATTTTTCCACTTATCCTTTGAAATCATTTATGCAGAAAATCCATGATGGAGATATAAGACTAAATATTGAAGATCAATATGTGTTCTATGTCAAAGCCATTCCGGTGACAAGTAGTCCAAATGATCGTGGAAAAGCGCAGATTACGTCTTCTCAATTGGTTCCTAAATTTGAGCTGATTTCTCTTGAACAGTATGTACCAACCAGGTTCAAACAGTCTCCTATATTGGCAATTGATGATAACTCTTCAGTTACTCCAGCCACAGTTGATGATGTCTCAATTGTTGGTCATTCTTCATCATCACCTCCAGCCAAACGTACTTTGTTCCCGACTGAGCCTACAATGTCTCCAACAAAGAAGAAGCTAAATGATAAACTTGACTAGATTTATTTCTGTTCGAACTATCTATGAACAATGAACTTTTGTATTATGAACTTCATGTTTTTGATCTTTTGATTGGCACTGGTGCTGTATTAAATGCTGAAAATTAGTCCACCAGTTTGAACGTCAAAACTATCACCATGTAAGAGTTAACATGCATCTGAACATAATATCATGGTTGATTTGTCAAGGTTTAGTAATGAATTGCACTGTTTAGTATCCTTGATTTGTCAAGTTTTATTAATGAATTCAGCTGTTCACCTACACCACTTGCACAGCTGCATCTTTTCATTTCTTGGCTGATTAGTTTTTCAATTCATGTGAGTCAGTGTCATTTTGCAATATTGAGCACACCAAGTTCAAGGCATTTCTAAACAAGGTTGGCTTCCTTGCAATCTCTCTAAAGGAATTCTCGACTACACAGCTCGATTCTACGTTTAAAGCAGCAAGAATTCTGTTTCTGTCTGAAACTAGAATTAGGGATACAATCTTTTTCCATGTTACTTCACATGGATGGAAGTGCAACAGTTGATCTCCTTCCTAATAGGATGAGATTGTTTCAAAAGACTAGCATTGCAAAATATACAAATACATAATCATTAGATGGTCAATTTATCCAGTTTAAGTATGCTGTGATCTTAACAATTTACGCGAATAAATACAAATTTAAATTACTTCGTGCAACGCACGTAACTCCTACTAGTTATATATATAAATTACAGAATCGTGTAACTGATGAATTCAAACTAAATTCAAAGATTAAGCTATATATATAGTTAAGAGGGGAAAAAAAAAATCTTTACATCAACTGTGGATTAAATACCGCGTACGTGTTTGTGAATTCTCTTCAAGAATTTGCCTAACGGCTTCTTATGAATAGAATGCCAAATGTCGTCAAGTTTTTCAACTAGAGCGGGATGGGGTGTTCCTACATCTACTTATTCATAGGTTTTTGCACTTCTTCATTTCTCACAGTGATCAATTTCTTCCAAATTTATAAATATGGGAAAAGTAATTGAAAGAATTTTTTTATTCTGTTATTCTATTGACTACTTCCATTGCGTTCAAGAATGGTTATTACAATAATTAGAAGGCTCCATTGGCTTCAGGATCCTGAATGAAAAAAAATATAACAAGAAATAAGGAAAAGAAATTGATAATTAGAATCATTCCAATTTGTATGCATTGGTGATACGAAAGAATTTTTTATAAGAAAAGAATTGGAGAATGAAGGGCTATTTCATGAGAATTTAGTAAAGAATAAAAATTTCATTAATCAACGTAATCAAAAAACAAGATTCAAGAGGGTTTATATAGATACGTACATGACTCCACTAAGCTAGAAAATAGGAAAATAATGGAAAAATACAACTAACCCACTAAAGCTAAAAATTAGCACTTCATGAATTTATTAAAATGAGCAAGCAAACTCTACTATCTAGGAATTATTCATCCATTTTTTCACTTCCACCTCTATCCACGTTTTTCCACTTTTTGTGCACATATCAATTGGTTAATTTTTTTTTTTTTTTTTTTTAAAAGACAAACTACGATCCTAGATTAATGAAATTTGGGTGGTGATTTTTTAATGAATCATCGATTTAGCGTTATGTATATCCACAATAAAACCATAAAATGGGCATTTATATTGTGGCCAGAATAGGTAAATAGTCTAAAAATTATGTTTCAAAGAATCTCCAGATTCTGTAGATGAAGAATCAGAATATGGATTGAGGCCATTTGGATGAGTAGAGAATATTTATGTGTGTCATTCACTGCACAGAAAGAAAATGGATTAAATAAATCTCAAGCAATGAAGAATGTTATTCTGTATTTTGGATTGGTGATATTTTAGGTACTAGTTTTGAGGAAGATGATCTTGAAATTTCATGGGTGATATGTGATTTTTAGGCGTTTTGAGCAAAATTAGAAAAATTGATGGAGTGTGTCGTGGCATACAGAGTCAACCCTGAGTATAGGCGAACAAGGCTGTCGCTTAGGGCCCTCAACCAATTAAGGCCCCCCCAAAGTAGAAAAATCAACCCTAGTGTTTTACATATATATACACTATGAAAATAGGGTAATAGTTAATAATTTGAGTTTAGCACAATTGGTACAATAGTGAAATGTAATTTTTGCATATAAAGGTCACTGGTTCAATTCCTTAGACTTGCAAAAATTTACTTTTCTTTTATTTTTAGTGTTTTTAACTAATAAATATCCATCCCATATAAAAAATTTGTGAAAAGATATATGTGAAAATATTTATAAAAATATTAAATGTCAAAAATGCTTTAAAAAATTTAGTGGATTTTTAATATTTAGTTATTAATTATTGAACCTTTGAAATTGTCAATGAAAAGTTTTTTTTGAGGTTGGAGGCTCGCTTAGGACCCTTCAAAACTCAGGACCGACCCTAGTGGCATAATAATAGGTGGAATGATTATTAATTTTGTGAGAGCAGTAGCTTTTTAGATATCATTTTTACTTTTATATTGCAGTATTTATGTGATTAAAAAAGTTGAATTGTAAAAAAGAAATATTTTATTCAAATGGTGTAGGTGGTGTAATTTCCTCTATTTTATTCTGTGCCCCTCAATTCTCGATGGGCTAATTCTGAGGGATCCAGCCCAAAGTCTGAGGCCCATAATCTATCACACAAATTGGGCCCTAAAGGCCCATTAAGGGAATAGAGAATAGATTGTTCCCTGCGGTCTGCACTCACCATCTCCAAACCCAACGGTCAAATTCTGGCAGGGCTTTAATTTTTATTTTTATTTTTTTAAATTTAATTCTTAAAGTTAATATCTTTTAAGTAAGGTATGTTTCCAATACAAGAAATAATGATAGCTAAGTGCAAGACCCCACCAAATACACGGTAAGTCCAGTAACTTTCTTGAAATTTAATAAAGCAAAAGAAGAATTCTTAAATTCGATTTTATGAAATTTACAATCAATTGCATTGCAATAAGAGCATAAAAACTAAAATATTTATCATTTTACGGTATTGTCTTCGTTTACGTGTATTAGAAACTTGAAAGACTATATGGAACTCAAATCTTTCTTTAAAATCAACTTAACAAATGACTTCATAGCCTAACCTTGGTTTAATGTCATTGCTCTTGTAGGCAGCGGATGATTGGTAAATGTGAGTTCCGCCCCCCTTCAAACTCATTTTCAATCCCACATTTTTATGGGATTCATCACTTTTTACACTTTTCAATCATTTTTTAACCACACATTCTCAAAAAATAATTTTTTCCCCATTACTAAACAAGCTCTAAATCAAGAGATTAGCAACTTTCTAATTAGCCATTGTATCTGAAATTGCCATAAGTCCTTCTTTGGAGTTGTTCTTTTGTATGGAATTGGCGTAAATATCAAATTCCATAAATAGCAAATGTTAGAAGTCATGTGAAGTAGGGAGTTAAAAGAAAAAAAATATTAGACGTGGAAGTGTAAAAGGTGATATCGGTTAAAAGTCCAGAGGGAATTCTGTATTGCATTTAAAATGGTGTTGGATTGTTCTCAAATTAGTTCGATGAGAAGTTAAAATGACGACAAGAAACTTTTATCCAAGTAAGTACTTTGATCTACATCTATAATACGCTTTACATACTGAGTTGTTAGAATTTTGTATATACAAGATGAAAGGTACCGATGGAAAAGATTATTACATCCAATTTTCGATTAAGACAAAAATTAAATCGAAATAAATTAAAAGCAAAATAATAATAATAAAACTAATAACATTTTTCCCCCTAAAATCTAAATGTAGCATGGTAGAAGGCAAAGACGAACAAAATGGCGATGAAGGTGGTAGAGGAGCTAAGGGCGATTGTAGGTAGAGATGGCAAAAAACCCCAACCCGATGGGTACCCGCCCTTAATGGGGCGAAAAACACTCGCCCTGCGGGTTGACGGGGTGGATTCAGGTCAAGTTTTAGCGATCCGAGCGGGTACGGATTTTGGCCGCTCCAACTCGAACCCGAACTCGAATCCGACCCGATTATATTATTTAAAATAATATATTAAAGAAAAACAATAAAAAAGTCGAAAAAATTGAAAAAAAAAAACAAAAAAAAATTAAACGGGTTGGCTCTGCCAACCCGAAACTCGCGGGTTTGGATTTAATAAAATTTCGCGGCGCGAGGAGACCCGACCCGTTTCCATCACTAATTGTCGGAGATTGAGGATGTGGAACAGCTTGGGAGACTAGGAATGAAAAATAAAATAAAATGAAAGTATATTATTTTGTTGGTTTTTTTCCCTCTCAACTCGTTTCTCTTACCAATTTTTATCAACGAAAAAATATTTTATCTCCCAATAGCAAATGGGAGGGTTGAAAACACGCTCAACGCGGTCAGGAACCTTGTTCGTATCTTGAAAATGAATTTGGTCTTGTGACAAACGGGTGTTAACACAACTCGTGGGGACCTCCAGTATTCTCCACTCTAACTTCTGAGAGGCATATCCTACGATTTATCACTCGAACCAATAATTCAGGATATAGTCTGTTCGAAAGATTACACATTTTCAAAATCCTCCAATATATAAAAAAATCAAAAGTTGTCACAATGTCATTCATTAGATACCCTACCCACTTCACATTTTCTTGGGAATCTCATTCATCTCCTCCACCAAGATATAAAACCAAACTTTGAATCTGACAAGACTCACTCCCTACAATTGTGGGTGATAAAGCGTGTTCTTCACATGTAGAAGTGGAAGTGCAACTTTAAGTTTAAAAAAGGGAGAAAAACCCACCAAGTCAATTGCCCTTAAAAAGAGGGGAAGCACAAACATGCATTCTCAATTTTGATCCCAACAACACGCATTAACTCCAAAACCTAATTTTTTCTCATCCATTGCAATGTGTAGTGTGACTTGTGATCCACTACTCTACTTTTTCTCACGCTTTTTTCCTTATTTTACTTTACTTTTGTGCTCTTTAGACATATGAGATGGTTAAAGTAAACTTAAAATCTATGTAATTGGGTTGGAATGAATTGATGGGAGCAATAATAGAGTTTAATAAAAGATCACAAAGACTTATTTGGAAATCCACACACATCCTTAAACTCTACCTTCTATTCTAATTCTTCGATTCGGGATTACAAATTCATCATCCTTTTCTAAAGTTGGGTAAACAATACAAATGCTACCTTACATTTAAGTTTCTTGCGATAATGATTTTAAACGTATAGATTTTGACATTTATACCCTCTGAATCACTAAACATTGTTAAAATGGTTCATACCATCAGATTATGTTAATTTCAACCGTTAAAACACTATTTGACCCTATTTTTTAAATATTCGAAAGGGTATTTACGTCTTTAACAAAATATTTTGGTATATTAAGTCCAATTAAAAGGTTGTATGTAAATAGCATCCCTGTAATGAAAACGTTTTGATGTACAAAGTCACTTACCTACAAACATTTGACGCATTTAGTCTCTACCCTACAAACATTTGAGGTATTTGGTCCCTAACATATTAATCCTCCGTTTGAGATTGATTATTTCAAATAATTCGATTTGTAA
Source organism: Ligustrum vulgare (assembly GCA_963555705.1). NCBI lineage: Eukaryota > Viridiplantae > Streptophyta > Magnoliopsida > Lamiales > Oleaceae > Ligustrum > Ligustrum vulgare. Next base: position 66,124,198 of record OY743171.1, on the reverse strand, counting down.
TAATTTTTTTTGAAATTTCGGTTGAGAAAAGAAAAATTGATATCACACTAACGAAGTTACGAGTGGCCAAACTAAATTTTATGTGTATCTGTCATAATATCAAGCATTGTCAATTAATGTTGTGGTTTGCTTTCTTCGATTCTACTTTCAAATATCGAAATAGAGTTGTGAGAAATTATGAGTAATGAGTTATGTAACTTTGTAGCATCATATTATTCATGTGACGGTTAATGATTTTAACATTTTTGCTATAAATCAATTCAATAAGGACAAGCTTAGAATAAATTCTTGCCTAAGCATGGAAATTAGGCAAAAGTTAAAAGCAATGTCACAAGATTCATCTAGGGCCTGACTCGTGATCCATAATATCTTGTACCTAAATATTGTATTACGTATTAGATAAGGTACAACATGGGTGGGTTTGTGGATTTTAATGATTAATATTTAATTATTACTTTATAACAAGTTGATTAATAATGCAAAACCAACCCATGCCTCCTCGAACTAATCCATATGATGGAAGCTTAATGATTAAAATAAAATAATTGATTTGTTTTTGGATACTAATTCATAGCCTGTTCTATTTGTCTCCTTAATTGCAGCTAATTTGTCTGAATGAAGCATTAAAGAAAATAAAAAATTTTACATCAAAATCCACAAAGTTGCACTGGCAGATAATTACACTGGAAATTACCTAGAAAGAATCACTTTATATATGTAACTAAGACTGTTTATTCTATAAAATATTCGACGTTTGTCTTTGTCTTATTATCTTCATGACATATTTATGGCCGAGATTTGACAAAATTAAGAATCGTTTTGTTTATTTATCGAATCAAATGAATTCAAGACGGGACGAGAAATTTTGTTTCTTTTTACTATGATGATGATATTATCAAGGTGTGACAGCGCAGTCCAAGAGCCGTGAGTGAGGTGCCGGTTTTATTTCTTACTTTCAAGTTCAACTATACATTTTTCAAAATATTTATCTCGCTTAATTTTTAAATTTTAACTACACATGTTTCAAAATACATTATCTCAAATAATAAACCTTCATTCTATGACACATACTCATTTTTAAAACAACACAATTTTTCAATTTTTCCGAAATTACTTTTTAACAACATATTTTAACTAGTTTATTTCGATTACCAAACAGTGATCTCCAATGGGAGTGTAAAAGAAATGTAAATTAGAATTTGTTTGGTGGATTTGTGAATAGTGACGCCAATAATGAAAGTTTGTAAATCCGAGCCGAAATTTGGACAGAGTAACGGCAATGAAAGTACAAACAATGAAGAAGAAGAAAAGAAGGACAAAGCCGAGGCAAGAGTTGAACTCTTTATCCTTAAGTCGAATTTGCCCCGCAACGGTGCCTACGGATAACGGCAATCAACTCCCAAGATACAACGGCTTCACTTGTGTTTGTAGCACTTCAAAACACAAGTACAACGAACCAAATATAGGCTTATGTACTCCAAATGATGCAATGAAGGAAAATCCAAATAAATGAAATGATTTAGATTTATGAGACAAGTGAGGAAGAGAGGTGTTTTTGCATATCAAATTGTGAGGAATAGGACACCCAAAGGGTCCTATTTATAGACCATGAAAGGGTGTGGACGAAGTGGTTGAGGCCCAAACCATGCACCATTTCCAAACAATGCACCTTTATGAAAATGTGTCATTTGGCCGGACAACTGTGCGGTCGCACAGTTTAACTTAAAAACCCGAAAATGAAATTGACGTGTGGTCGCACGGTCAAACATTTTGACCTGATTTTCGTCCTTTTTCGTAATTTCTCATTCATCCGATATTGGTTTTCGAAATGTCAAATATACCCTTCAATACATGCAAAGAAATCAAAATTCTCTTTCGGGGGCGTTGTCCCTGAGCCCCCACGAGGGACGCTGCTCCCTTGACCTGACCGTCCCCGTTTGTGCGCCCCAAAGTATGGATGGCAATGGGGCCGCCCCGCCCCGCGACCCGTGAAGTCGCGGGGCGGGGCGGGGATACCTCCCGCCCCGCTAAGGACCCGATTTTTTTTTTTTTTAAAAAAAATAAATTGGTAATGAAATTTTACGTGAAAATTTTAGGCGTTGAACTAGTTAGAGTTTTTAAGTTTGAAATTTAAAAATAATACGTATATACTTGAAGAAAAAAATCAATAAATAATATAATGGTATAGTGGTTGTATATTCTCATATCCCTAAATTCCACCAATGTTCAATTCTTTTGGATTTCATCAAATTTATTTTAGTTTCTCATTTCATTAAAAAAAAAAAAAAAATACCGGGTCACGGGGCGGTCGGGGCGAGGCGGGTCTGCCCCGAAACCCGCCGCGGGGCGGAAAACCCGCCCGCGGACCCGACGGGGCGGGTAATTTTCGGGGTGGGTCATTTCGGGTCCTTCGGGTTTTTTTGCCATCCCTACCCCGAAGCGGCGAAGTGGCAAACAATTTTGCCTAAACGGATTGAACCGAGCTTTTGAGTATTTGGCCGAAGTTGACACGAAGTCACTTTAATCGATTTTCAATTCTCGATTTATTAACCAATATCCAACAGAATTAAATAGATGCACATTTACATCTAATTTTATACCTTCATACGGAACAAATTTCAACTAAATTTAGCTATCAATCCATAAAAACTTGATGTGAGATATATAATTTGCACATACTATATTTAAAAAAATAATATTGAACTCCAGCCTTAAGAGCCCCTACAACCTCTGTCATATGGATTTGTATGTGATGTAAATCGCGGGATATGACTCAATGGAGTAGGTCCCTAAGAGTTTGTTGTTTAACTGAACTTACAATGAACCTTATCCATACATTTGATAGGATTCGAACTCTCACCCCGTAACTGTCAGCATAGCTGAGAGTTTTACCCACATTTCAACTAATTGAGTTATGCCCAGATGACTACATCTATTATATTAATTTACATGACTATTTGAAATTCTTATATTAATTTTACACATCTTTAATTCTTTTAGTTTCTTAACCAAATCTCGAATTTGTAAGATTGATTATATGATAAGTTTTTCTTTTAAGGGTGATTTTCCCTTTTCATGTATATTTTCACACTAAAATGGTGAGAAAATATTTGGATGAAAATTGAGCTAAATAGTGCATTAACTATTTGTACCTAAAAAATATTTACTATGAAAAAGAATGCAATGAAATACTAAAAAAGATGATTTTTTTTTTTTTTTTACTTGAAAAGATATTTATCATGATAAATAAATTCAATCAAAGCGTCACAAGTAATTTTTTTTTAAAACTATGCGTTGAGTTTTGATATGTAAGTTTACCAAAGCAACATATCTTACATTAAATAGACCTAATGCAATAAATGTTGAATATGACTTGAAAGTTACAAAAAATTGAAATATTAATTGAACATTTATGGCAATTTTTAGGTACTCTTATTTTGCTTTCAAGTTTCAACAAAATTTCAATGTGAAATATCAAAAAATCCAAACCCGTGCCGTTTGGGAAGAGTGGAGCGTTTCTCATTTATGAATCAAAGGAATTTCCGCACTTGACCACACATTCCCATAATTGCAAGGAAGGACCCCTATTTTAGATCTGTGTGTATTATTTAGAACAATAAATTTGAAAATAATAAAAAAACAAAAAATCTAGAGATTATTGGGTAATTATTTAGCCCATGCTTGTTCACCTAAAAAATTACTCCCTCCGTCTCCGTCCCATTTATATATGTTTGTTTGATTTTTCATACAGATTAAAAAAAACAAATTTAATGTTGTTGAAAATGTAATTTTTGTAAAGAAAATTTTAAAACTACCCTTATTTAAGTATCAAAATTATTATTGAAAGTAATAAATAGGGTTACATTAGTAAATAAACAAAATAAAATTAAGTCAAGGAGTAAATTAAGGCTCTTGAAAATTGGTATTTTGCATTGCAGGTCTTCAAACTACTATCCAAAAAATAAGTTTATCACCAACCTTCAAAAGAAGAAACGTTGGTCATCACCCACCTTTATAATTTCATTTTGTAACTTTCATCTGTCCAATTTTATGTAGCTCTATTTTATTTCCCAACTTTATGAGTATCTAAAAACTTGAAGAAATATATTGTAAAATTTTATCGCTACTTATTTCATGTTAGAAGGCAATGAACTAACTTGAAATTTGAGCAATGAGGAGAGGCCACTACTACAATTATCCTTTAAAAGACTAGAAAATTTATGGTACCTCTGATGGACATCATAAAAATCATTCATCCACCACATGACAAGTGACGATTGATTATGGGTGGATGTGCCCAGTTTCTAGTTTCTACACATAGGGAGGGATGGCCCACAAATGGGCATGTTATGTATTGTTCCCAGTTCCCACTTATAACATTTTCGTCAAAAGATAACCTGTTATATTTGAAATTCCTTTTGTAAACTTATTTACAAGTAATATATTTCTTTTAATAATTTTTTATTTAGGACATTTTCAAAACCACGTTTGTACAATATATTTTACCTTAAACTGTTAAACATCACATTTAACATTCTTTGTTTAAATAGTCGAAAGGTAAAAGAAAGTTTTGTGAAATGCCAAAATAGCCCTTTGCAGTTTTTGAAAATAATTCAAGAATAAAGGGCCTTTTGGTAACTAGCCTACCAAACAAACAAATTTCACAATCTTTCTTAATTCCTTTATATAGTGCAAAATACATCTCTTTTTACTACTATTTTTTTTCCCCTCTTCCTCTCTCTCTCTCTCTATCCATAAAGCCAAACCAAACCCTAAATAAACTCTGATTCTATTCAAAGTTTGCCACGCCACACCTACCTGCATTGCATGGCCTTTTGTTCATTTCCTCTGCTCTTATTGTTCTTTTCTCCACCTTTCACTCACCTTTCATAACCCACTCTGTCCACAAACCAAAATAGGCAAACAAGAGAGACAAAAATATACACGGAGAGATACAGCTACACACCGCACGCATATAGTGTGATTCAAGAAAGAGATCCAATAAATTAAGTCGATTCTAATGGCTGTTGAAGCTCGCCATCTCAATCTATTTCCTCCACAGATTCTCAGCGATAGGTATGTGTTTTCATTTTTTTTTTTTTTTTCATCTTTTGAATCCTTGATTGATTTGAAATTTACGGAACGGGATATTAGATATGTATTTATGTTTTCGAATGAATGCAGAGAAACGGCGATGAATATTATGGAAGGCATTGGCAATGTAAATATTTATGGAACTCCATTAGGATACGGAGTGGTGACTCCAGTATCCGGGACAACGACGGCAACGGAGAATATTGTGCCGATGTACAATTCTGTTATTACGGATTCTATTCAGGCGAAGACAGCTCAGATAAAATCCGAGAGTGGTCTCAGTTATGCAGTTCCGGTATCGAGAAAGCGATCAAGTGATGCAATGAATTCTCTGCTTTCTTCATTCCCTGGCGTTGCTCAGAATCAGAATGCAAATTACCGTTGCGGTTCTTTCACTTTTCTCGGCGAAGATATTTCGTTTCAGATCCAACAGCAACAGTTAGAAATCGATCGGTTCATTGCTCAACAGGTAAGATTTTTGATATCTGGATCTGTTTTTTTAATAGTAATCCGTTTTACACGAATCTGAGTTTAACTCGATCTTTATAACAGACTGAGAAAGTAAGGATGGAAATAGAAGAGAGACGAAAGAGATATTCACGGAGAATCGTTGCAGCTGTTGAAGGCAACGTAATGAAGAAACTGAAGGCTAAAGAAGATGAAATTGACAAAATTGGGAAATTAAACTGGGCGTTGGAAGAGAGAGTGAAGTCCCTGTGCGTAGAGAATCAGATATGGAGAGATTTAGCACAAACAAATGAAGCCACAGCAAACACATTGAGATGCAGTCTCGAGCAAGTTCTCGCTCAAGTCCAAGTCGATCAATTTCAGCGCAACCGAGCCAACGAGGCATTAACCGACGACGCTCAATCTTGCTGCGGAAGCAATTTCGAAGAAATCGAGCGGCAAACGTTAGCAGAGTGCACAGCAACCAACGGACACGGCACCAATTGTAACGACGGGTGCACTTGTACTGGCAATAGTGGGGAAAATAAAGCATGGAAGAGCTGCATTTACAGTAATAGCAGCAGGAACAGATTGTGCAGGAACTGTGGAAAAGAGGAGTCATCTGTGTTGCTTTTGCCTTGCAGGCATCTTTGCCTCTGTACTGTTTGCGGATCATCCCTCCATACTTGCCCCATCTGTAACTCCTCCAAAACTGCTAGTCTTAATGTAAACTTGTCATCTTGAATTTCTGTTAATCCTTCGTAAAATTAAAAAAGATCATCGAAGTTGCATAAACTCCTGTTCATTATCATTTTTTATCGTAATATTTAACGTGAAGTTGTGAATCATGGAAACCGGCGCACGTTGCATTTGGGTTGGAAAGATGAGACGTGGGGCGTGCGTGAAGTCAACGTTGCTGTGAAAGTGACACGTGCAGTGTAAAGGCTGACACGTAGGACTCGCGCAATTGTCGCTGTTTTGCACAGAAGGTGAGAAAAACGAAACCTTGTGCGTTGTGCCAGAATGCGTTGTACCGCTGACGCTGAGCACGGCAGAGGAGAAAGAGAGAGTGTGTGTGACAACACGGGATGTGGCTGATGATCTGAGGAGTCCCGCCAAAAAAGAGGACAAAAGTACGGGAGAAAAAAAATAAAAACTTACTCTATACCGTATTTTCTGGCCCCCTGTTGCGTATTTTAGACGGTATCTTTCACATACTTTGCCCTTGTTTGGCCTCAATTTTTCAAAATTAAATTTATTCAAAATTCAATCTCAATCATCAATCTCCTTCATTTGATAACACTATAGTTGTTTATAAATTAATTTATTTATTATTTTGAGGTAAAATGTGTAATTGAAAAGTAGAGAATTTTAATGGTTAAAAAGTAGTTTGAGAAATTGTGTGGTTTATAAATCAATTTATAAATCGTTTACGGACGCTTAGTTAAATCTATCATTTTTTACTTTTCAAACATTTAACCACACATTCTCCTAAAAATCAATTTATTTTTTTTAAAAAAAGGGAACCAAACACACACTTTGCCGTTTGGTCCAAGGAAAAAGTTTTGATTTTTATGGTTTTTTTTTGTATTTGTTGATGGATGTGTGGTTTAAATTGATTTGAAAAGTAAAAAATTGTAAGCTTGACCAAGGATGGATGGTTGAGATTGATCTTGAAAAATTTTGATAAAAAAAAACATAGACCAAACAGGCTCATAATAACATTATATACTATGTATTATGGATATACTCCTTTTTGTAACCGTTGACATTGAAATCTATGTGACTAATGACTCTTTGTTCGAATCTTGGGGCAGTGATTATAAATCTGTTTTTTTTTTTTCGAAATAAGATGTGTTGTTAAAAATTGGAAAGAAAAAATATATGATTAAAAAATGATTTAAAAAATTGTATAGATTATAAATTGATTTATAAATCAAATGTGTGCATTCACCGAACAGAGGTTAATTGTCAATGGAATTAAATTTTGGGCTAGATGTGTTTTTTAGGCATATTATACATATAAAGATAAAAAAAAATTTACCCTCCCCGCGCCGGGGGGTGATAGTGGGGCTCGCTTCCTGTGAGAGGGCGAGCATATTAATCCTCTCTTTGTGGCGGGGAGGGGATCAAGCCTGATAAAGATAAATAGGATGAATCAAATTAAAAGCGAGTCGCCAAAATTTGAGGAAATGCACTTCACTTGAGTGAGAAAGTGGTTCCGATCTCATTCTAGGTTGTGAGCTGATAATCGCTTGTTGTTGATGCCCTAAAACTTGTTTAGTTACACACGTCACTCTCATTTCCATTCCTTTAAGTTCGATTTTCCCATAAATGTAGACAAAAATAAGGTACATGAAACGTACTACTCTAGATGGAACGGAGATTGAACTTCTTTTTACTTCTTGAGGATCGAGTTGTAATGACAAATCAAGAGACTCAACTTGAAACAATCAATCAATATGTATGATTAAAAAGTAATTTAAAAACTTTGATTTAAAAAATGATTTATTTATATTTTTGAGGTTAAAGTAGTGGTTGAAAATTGAAAAAAGAAAATATGTATGATTAAAAAGTAATTTAAAAGATTATGTAGTTTATAAATAAATTATTTGGTTTACCGAATGGGGGATCACAGTGACATTATAATCTATATTGTGTATGTTCGGCCCTCATCTTTGGAAAATTTTGTTATTTTAAATAGTATTTTTTGGAGAATGTATGGTTAAAAAATATTTAAAAAATAAAGAATAATAAATTTAATTATGATGGATGGTTGAAATTAAATGTTAAACAAATTTGATTTTAAAAAAATGAAAGTCAATCCGTGGCATAATATTATGTTATTGTAAGCGATGGCGGTGAGGTGGTGGCTAAGAGTCGGGAGTCGTTGAGATGGTGGTGTCATATGGCGTGGCTTTAGACTAGTGCGCGTACCAAGTACGTTGTGTAGTGGGGTCAACAGCTTTTATCTATACTATAGTCGTTGTCAAAATGGGACGGTAGAATTCAAGGATTAGACATATAATAATGGACTTGTTGTAAGAGAGTGATCAAATCAGAGGGTCAATGTGTATATTGGGAAGATAAAAAATTTAACAAGGGTACAGCTGATAGATGATGGGGGGGAAATTTTCATTTCAGAACAATGGTCCACATCGATGGATACTTTTTTGGACTTTTAAAAGTTTATCTGTTTGGCAAAATAAAAAATAATATATTTTTAAATAACAAAATTCTTTTTAATTATACATATTTTATTTTTTTACTTTTTAATCATACATCTTATTTCAAAAATATAAAAAATATATTTTTAAACACAATTTTTAACAAACAGAAAAGTTCTATTTTTAAAAACATATTTTTTTGATATTTTCAAGATAAGATACATAATTGAAAACTTGCAAAAGAAAATATGAGAGATTTGAAAAACTATATTGTTTAAAAAGATATTTTTTACAGTTTGCCAAACAGAGGCTGAATGATATAAAATGATGGATGGATCGTGAAAAATTGACGGTCCTTACTTTACTCTAAGGGTGCGTTTGATTGCGATGGTGGAAAATGAGTGGAAAGAAAATATTTTTCAAGGAAATGATTTTGCTTGAAAATTATTTTCTTGGAAAATCAATTGAAAGTGTTTGATTGTTTTAATTTTCTAGATAGAAAAAATAGAGAATTTTTCAAGTTTGGTTGTTTGATTGACATTATTTTTCATGGAAAATAAAGTAAATTTTGGCTATTTTAATCAAAAAAAAAAAATTCAACATTTTCAACACATTTGTACCTGATAATTGTAATGTTATTTTTAAAAAAAAAAATCAATTAACAATAACAAAATTGATTAAACGTGGCGAAAAACCTTTTCCATGTAACATGGAAATGATTTTTTCATCCAAAAGTTAAAAATATCTTTTCTACATTTTCTAAGAAAATGGACGCGTGGCTTAAGTGGGGAGAAAAAAATTTTCCAAACTAAATTTTGCTAATCAAACACAAAAATTTGGGAATGGTGGAAATTTTTTTCTCATTCCTTAAAAAAATGTCAATCAAACTTAGCCTAATAGAAATACATCATCGATGTAAGGATTACCCAATGAATAAACGAGCTCAAAGAAGTGATGGGTTAACGTCTCGTCTCGTCTTTCATCTTTTTGCTTCGATCTCTCTTTGTGGCAATAGACGATTATAATTGGTTTAAATTTCAATAGATAAAAATTAGTAGTACTAGTAAATCACACAAAATATATAGTAAAAACTAAACTTGATCGATTATAATTTATAAATAGGTGCAAACAAGTTTGGAGAAGCAACGGATAAAATTGTGACCAAATGTCTTTATTCTTTAACGCAATTATTATAATTTAAAATTCGTTCGGCTGGTGCAATTAATTTGGCTAAAAGACAAAATCGATCAAAAAATTAATTTACACAATTTCTCATACAACTTTTCAATCATTCACATTTTCTCCCTCTCCAATTTTTAACCTCACATCTTACCTAAAAAATACAAATAAATCAATCAAATAATTTACATTCCATTTATTTTTCAAAAAAAAGTCAACTGAACACAACCTTATTAATTAGTTTATAAACTATATATATAATTTTTCAAATCACTTTTTAACCACACATTTTCTCTCCACTTTTTAACCACATATTTTACCTCAAAATAAATATAAATCAATGTTTAATTGTTGTAGTCTTTCCAAAGAGAGTTTTTGTTAAAATTTTGGTGTTTAAAAACATGTTTTTTTATGTTTTCTAGGTAAGATGTGTGGTTGAAAAGTGGAGAGAGAAAATATGTATACTTAAAAAGTAATTTGGGAAATTGAGTTGTTTAAAAAATGTTTTTTTTTCCTTTTGCCAAACATAGGCTAAATTAGAATTAAAACCAACCCAGCCCATTCGGAGGTGGGCCCCAAGTTTAGCATTGAATAAGGAGGTAAAAACACAGGACAACACAAAAATAATTGTGGGGGATTTGTTGTAAAGATCCGTTCTTGTGTCGAAGGGCCCACCCGATTCGGACCATGTGTCGCTTTATGACCAACACACCCTCCCATACACGTGAATCTGATTCCTCTTTTCACAAAAATACCCTGCCTGATAATTCGACTGAAAAATATTTTAATCTTACCGACTTTATATTTACTGAAAATAAATTAATCTATAGTTTGGTATTGATAAAAATTATATTTTTTTATTACTCCTTCCGTCTCAATTATATAAAATATCTTTCATTTTTCTCTTATCCCAATTATAAATACTTGTTTCTTTATTGCGAAGTACTGTATTTATTTTGTTTGTTTACTAATGTACCCTTATTTATTATTTTCAATAATAATAGTTTTGATATTAAATAAGTATATTTTAATAAATTAAGCTTAGATTTAGAATTATTTATTGTCGTCTACATAATTGTTCTTATTTGTTTATATTTCAGGAAATATCCCAAAATCAAGTGAATTGTGCAATTGAGGCAAATAATGTTCATTTGGGTGATAATTGGAGCTAAATTGGACAAATGGATGAAGATCATGTCAACCGGGATTTACTAAGAAATGCAAAGTGCTAGAATTCAAAGTTGGATGGCTCAATTAAAGGGAAAGTGAAGTTGGAAGAAAGACTTGAAGAGATTTGAAAGTAGATGACTAAAAAGCAACAATTGAAAGATGAAGGACTTGTGGACAATTAAAGACTAGGGACCTACTTAAACAAGTTTGAAAGATGAAAACTCGCTGGAAATTGACACAGCCACGCCTTTTGTACTTGGGGGCCGCGCGTTCAACCTTAAATTAATAGAACCATATTTTGACAAACTGTGCGGCCACCACAATTTCAACTGTGCGTTCACGCAGTTATCCAGCCCAGCGCGAGTTTAGGCTCATACGCCACATCTTGTGTTAATTGCCTAGGTTTCTTCAACAACCTATATATACAACTTGTCATGCACGTTAAGGCAACTTTTGCACACGGCCTATTTGTGACGACCCGAATTCTCGACCATTCGAGTGCCACTAAAAGTGACTCATATCATATTATCGAGACTTAAATAGTAATGTAAAATTATTCAAAAGAATAATTAGAATCCCATAATTTTATTTGTGAATAAAAATAGAACATAATTTTCTTACATAAAGTTCAACATAATTATCTCATCAATCTTAACCACTTTTGCCACTTCCATGTTGACCGCCTCGAACCTTCAATTATCTGAAAATGGTAAATATCGTGGAGTGAGATTTATAAAATCCCAATAAGTATACCAAGCATAAATTTTCTTTTGAAAGCATATGGATCATTTTCATCATAACATAGGATAGGATCGAAATACTCATAAATATAGGGAGACACAAGAATTTTACCGAACTTAAATGGCAAGAATTCTTATGTGTAGCGCTACTAAACTCCGGTCCCCTTAGCATAATCATAAACATATCATATGGAACCCATAACAATCTTGTGAGATTGATTTCTTAGCAATGATCCAAACATTTTCATAAAAACATAAGATATACTTACTTGTCATAAAAACATACTTACTTTTCATAAAAACATAAGGTGTATTTACCTTTCATAAAAACATACTTACTTTTCATAAAAACATAAGATATACTTACTTGTCATAAAAACATACTTACTTTTCATAAAAACATAAGGTGTATTTACCTTTCATAAAAACATACTTACTTTTCATAAAAACATAAGATATACTTACTTGTTATAAAAACATACTTACTTTTCATAAAAACATAAGGTGTATTTACCTTTCATAAAAACATACTTACTTTTCATAAAAACATAAGATATACTTACTTGTCATAAAAACATACTTACTTTTCATAAAAACATAAGGTGTATTTACCTTTCATAAAAACATACTTACTTTTCATAAAAATATAAGATATACTTACCTTTTAAAAGATTAAAATGAAGTGTAGTAGTAAATGGACCAAAACTTTCTTGACCACCTTGAATTTCTCTTACTTGTGGATTTTGTCAAGAGATTGGAAATAAGTGTATATGTGTAGAGTTGTGTGTAAAAGAGATGGGTTTAAATAGATGTATAAAGTTGGCATATTGTAAACATAATCATTCAATTCTATTAATTTTAACACATCCTTTTCTTAAAGTAAAGCACCATTCATATACTTTTCCATATTTATACAAATAATATGCTCTTCATGATTATATATAATGGAGTCTTATCAATCATTCATATACTTTTCCATATTTATACAAATATTATGCTCTTCATGATTATATATAATGGAGTCTTATCAATCATTCATATACTTTTCCATATTTATACAAATATTATGCTTTTCATGATTATATATAATGGAGTATATAAATCATTCATATACTTTTCCATATTTATACAAATATTATACTCTTCATGATTACATATAATGGAGTCTTATCAATCATTCATATACTTTTCCATATTTATACAAATATTATGCTCTTCATGATTATATATAATGGAGTATATAAATCATTCATATACTTTTCCATATTTATACAAATATTATGCTCTTCATGATTACATATAATGGAACCTCCCATGCTTGCATATATTTTCTTAATTTCAATAATAAAAGTAATTTTTGTATAAATAAATATTGGGATAACATTGAATTAAGTACTTGGACTTAATATACTTTAAATCAAGAGAATGGAGATATTTTTTTTTAGAAATTCGGAATTTAATTTAAAATCGAACGATCTCGATTATTTCTTGACTTGGCTATACGAATACGTCGCGGCGTTAACTTAATAGTAGCGACACGATTTTCTATTAAAATAATTATTAATCGCGTAAAAATTCTGGATCGCTACACTATTTCACACAAAATTCTTGATTTTATCATTGAAATCCTGTAAGGCAAATGTGCATAGGCTGTAACCGCAGCTATTAGTATTTATATGAATGGCAAATCGGGGGAAAGGTCACTCTCTCACAAAATTAGTTGGACGAAGCTTAGACATAAAGTGAAAAAATAAAATAAAAGTCTCTAGGATTATCTATCCAACCCAAAGTTCTTTGCTATGGTTGCCTTCCAATAGAATCGAACAAAATCTCATATACTGGCCCCAAAACAGTTGCCTAGAAAACTATCATCATCTACATAGAAAAATATAAGGTTGCGTTTGATTCGCCATGGAAAATATGATTTTCCACGTAATTTTTCAACTTTGCGCTGTTTGATTGCCTAAGTTTTTCATGAAATTCATTTTTCCACTTGTCTCGAAATCCGGTATTTTCCTTGTTTTGGATGAATTCGTTTTCCAAGGAGGGAAGAGGTTTTATTTTCCATGGAAAATCTTATATCATTTTTGTTACGTTTAATCATTTTTGTTGTTGTTAATTGATTTATTTTTTTCCCAAAAATTAACATTATTATTACTAAGTACAAACTTGTTAAAAAATGAAGAAAAAAAATATTATAATGGCTAAATTTTACTTTATTTTCCATAGAAAATAATGTCAATAAAACAACAAAAGTTGGAAAATTCTCCATTTTTTCTACCTAGAAAATTAAACCAATCAAACATATTAAACTTTCAATTCCCGGGAATTCATTTTCTTTTCACCTAAATTCCACCATCGCTATCAAACGCAGCCTAATATTCGTGTATGTCCGCAAGTTTTATTCCCAGTAAATTTATACTTGGATTTTTTAATTTTTATTTTCAAAGGATAACCCAACAATATATATAAAGATTCGTTCCTTAAATCAGTAAATAAAAAGTATTTTAAACTGATAATCAATTTAATGCAACCGTCTAAAACGTATCATCAAGTTCGAAACACGCACTCAAACCACGAATGAATGTACCAGGAAGAAAGTGACACTCGAACCAATGGCATATTGTTGGGGAGGGCACAAAGTAAAGCATTAAGTATCTAGGCCCATGCCATGGTTGTGCTTTTGTTTTCTATTCAACCTTTATGGTTCAAGGTATTTAAAGTGATGGAAATGTGTCTCCTCACATAATTTGTCCACTTTTGCAGTATAAATACTTGTGCCAATTTTAGGCTCAATTTTGTTGATTTATAAATGTTTTTTTTTTTTTTTTTTTATGTAAAATGTGTAATTAAAAAGTGGTTTCGAAAATTATGTGTGGTTAAAAATGATTTGAAAATTCTGTTAATTATAAATTGATTTATAAATGAATAATAATTACGTTACAAAACTTAGAGTTAGGCTAAGGTGGGGTTGGATTTGGAAGCATATGAATTCAATCAAAGAGGCATGGAAGCCATGATGGGAACCCCAACTATCTATCCTTGTGAAAGGGGGGGCATCATGTACTATTTCATCATCATATAGGATTTGATTTTGTTTTCTTCCCAATATTTTCTTATCACATTTGGACCTATCCAATACCATTTCTTGCATACTACAAAAGATTGAGGGACCTCAACTTGTCAAGTTGTGGTTGTGGTTACTTCAACATGACATTTTGATTTTAGCATGCATCATAATATTGATAAACTAAAACAACAAGTGTGTCACGTAATTGAACGTATCAACTCGTCAAATTTAATGCACCAAAACGATCTTTTCAAGATGGCAATTTACTCATCTTTTGTTAAGGAATGTGATGTGGAGATAAGAATTTTAAATGGTGAAGAAAGAGAATAAGCATAAGCCATTCTCCTTGAAATCATATCTTACACACAATGATGGAGTGAGCTTAAAGACAAAGACCTTACTTATTGCAAATTTGAATTGAAAACCTCTCAATGTGGGATATGATGGAATGAAAAGAAAAACAATAAAGAACAAAGAGGTAAAAGAGTTGTTCCATCTATTGATGCTGAAGTGTAAACATCAGCCTCCCCCACTAACACAAAATCCATGTGCCAATTTTACTCGCTTATCCTTGATGAGGACAATGGATATTGTGGTGATGACTCCAATTCCCCATCTTCATGAATCATGATTGTGTTATGCACATGTTTAGCTGTAAATCGAACGATGCTAATTTTAGCATAGCTCGATTTCTAGATGCGATGGTCTTGCCTCAACAAACGTATAATTAGCTCTACATGGTCGTTTGATATGTCCATTAACATTTTAACTTTTAGATGAGATGATTTTTTGTTTAGGGGGACGATATATTATTTTGCATAATTTTATTGTTTTGATGATCCGTCATGTGTTGACACTATGACATTTTCGTGCAATTTACAGAGAAACCCATTAATGCTTAGCCTAAAAATATGAATAGTTTTACTTAACTTTTTGCAGTGGTACCAAATGTAGACAGGAAATAAAGCATGATATTTAACACTTTAACACAAAATGAATTTTCTATGTGGACAGATTGGATTGCTTGATTCTTAGTTAATATATTGGGGAAAAAGTTATTCTAAAATGCAATAATCTTATCAAAGAATGGTGGGATAGATAATGTCCTATCTCCTATTTTGTACAAATCTTTCATAGTTTTTCCTATCCCTTTTTTCTTATAAAAATGGCACATTCTAACAGTGGAGAAGACAAGGACTAGAGAGTTGAAAGTGACAGAACCAAGAATCACAAATCACTTTAACCAATTATATTGTACTACACATCTTGGTATGAAATGAATTGCTGGTGTATTGTCAACTACTCAATGTGTAAATGTAGGAATTTTTTTTGGCTCACCACTGATGGACCATAGGATCTTTCATTGAAATCAAACACAAGTTGCATGATTGTGACTTTGAAATGGTCCTTTAGTTATTTCACATCAACAAAAGTTGTATGCATATACTTCTTATGGTCATCCAACTTGATTTTAGGGTTTGGATTAGATTTTTTAAACTTATAACATGACAAAATATTTGCTATTGGTTGAAAAATGTGAAAAATTATGGATCTTGGTTGAAAATAAATTTAAGGGAAAGCGTGGAAAAAAAGAGACAGGACCAAACATACTTGTAACCGTGGTATCAAGCAGAAGCGGATCCGACGAAAAAAAAAAATAGTTATTTTAGCACGTTTGGTAGTGAAAGTTGATCTATTTTTGCATTTTTTATCGATGTCCGCCGAGCTGAATACCGTTTCTGGATCCGTCAGTGATATGAAGACCTATAAGAAATTAGTGTTAAAAGAAGACTGGTTAATGAGAGTCATTCATGTGGAAATTTATGTTCTTGTGTCCACATGGGCATGGGCAATGTGCAAGACAAAAGTGCTGCAACTGCAATTATATATCATGGTTTCACTAAACTATTATGGTGGTTGTAAGGGTCCCTATGACATTGATCACTCCAGTTGATAATGATCATGATGGTGCTATAAAGAAAGAGACCAAAATTTCCAGGTTCTTATCAGAAGTTGAAATTGTTAGAATGAAATTCAACAACAACAAAAATGCAATTGATTTTAATACTTCTTGGCCACAGAGAGAGAGACCAATCATGACCTGCAAACCTGTTCTTCTGTGTATGCTGGAAAAAAAATATTAAATTCGAGTTTAACCATTGGTTGTACAGAATTTTTTGTACTGAAATTGTGATGACCGTTGATCAATATGTGATGTGATGTATTGAAAAATAAGATTGTGCCATGTGTATAATCTGTATGCTCATCTATATAAGTTTTTGTACGAATAGCACGATTGTTAACCATTTGTGAAATATTGGGCTTTACGATGGATGGGACTGCAAGGACCATTCCAGCATCTCATCATGTTATCTTATAATATCTGAAATTTTGTGTGGGTGGTTTTACTCTCTCTCTCTCTCTCTTTTTTATTAGGGGGTGGGGGGTGGGGGCGGCTATCAATTTGGCCATCGCTATTGACTGACCTCTAGTTTAAGAAGGTAGATGGAATGGTTTAATTTATGCTCGTGAAACGAGACTTTGTACATTCATGTTTCGGACTTGTTTATAAATTGTTTGGATTATAAATATACATAGATTAGCGGTAAATAAGTGGATAGTATTATGAATCTCGCGAAATTTCGGGACAAGCGGGTCATTTGTGTTGAAGATGATGAGCTTCGAGAGAATGGCTCGGAGTTTTGACTTAGTGGAATAAGCAGATGAGATATATCTTCCAAATAACAAGGTCTTGTTCGAATAAGCTAATTCATTTGGAATCTGCTCTTTTTCCTATCCAAAGATGAGACCCCAGACTATGTTTTCACTTTTCACATCGAAAATTATCTGCAAGACTACGTTTACATTTTCTATACCTACATACATACATACATACAATATTTAAAATGGGTAATTATATTGTCACCACAACATTTATTAACTACACTACATTTTATTTTTAATGAATATTTCTAAGCTTTTCTTATTTTTACACTTATGCTCTCATGTTTTTTTTATAAATATTTTATCATCAACCATATATTAATTTTCATTTCTTGTCCATAAAGATGATTTTTGTCCAAAATATTTCTTATGAGGGCGAAAAAAACTTATTTGCCTCTCGTATTTTTAAATAATTGAAGTAAATAGCTAATATAAAAAAAATATATATATATTTTCCCTCTTTTCAATGCACATTAGCATAATATTTGGATATAAATTGTGATTAAAACTAAAATATGTTAATTAATTGGAAGTTAAGAATAATAATGATTTTGAAATAAAATTGAGGACATAAAAGTAAATGTGAGCAAATATTAAAAACCCTTCGTGTAATTAAAATGTGACATAGATATAAAAAAAATTGTGGTGTGAATATAATTATAATTACCCTTTAAAAATGATGAATAGAGGAAAATCTTTTGAATATCTATTTTACCCATATATATTTAGTTATATAGCCAATATACCATTACCCCTATTTAATAACATAAAATAATTTATTACATTAATTAATTTATTGTTAAGAATTACATTGTTATAATGTAATTCATTTATTATACTATTTCATTTATTTTTGGTATTAAATTAACTTACTATCATCATTAACATTATACAATGTTGTAATAAAATTTCATATATATTATTATTCTCACATTATTACAGTTTTTATTTATTTAGTATTAATAAATAAGAAAACTACTCCATCCTTTAATAAATACTATTAGAATATAATATATTAATATAATATTTAAAATATTATATCTAAAATTTTAAAAATTGAATCGTCTACTCAAGTTTCATAATTTATATTGTGTATGTACTATATTATGAATATCATAATCACGTACGTGAACTTCAATTCAAAATGCTACAATTCCATTAATATGTGACTTTTATTTCATATGTTATATAAAAATAATATTTCAAAAACTGTAATTCACATTTACTTTTCTTTTATCCTTTTGTTATTTGGGTGTTCTTCTAAATATTTTTCAAGTTTTGTATAGATTTATTATTATATTTTTTTAAGAAAAATTATGTTATAATTTTAACTTCATTGTTTAATAAATATTATTATAAGTATAAAATACTACCTTCAATTCAAAAAATTACAACTTCATTAATCAATGACTTTAATTTTCATATGTTACATGAAAAATATTTTATAAATTTCAATTCACATGTACATACAATATATTTACTAATACAATTATATTGCACTACAAATTATTTTTTGAATTAATCTGCATATGACATTTTTACGTAGTGCTTTGTTAACTTCCATACTAAATCAATACATAACATTATGATACTCTAAATCCTTACACAATATCATCGTTATCAATTAATAATATAGTTCTTTACACTAACTTATTACCTAATAATATACAATGTATATTATAATTAATATTATTATATGCAACTCGTTCTGATTTTGGGGGGCACAACATGAATTTTTTCAACAAAATACGAGTATGTTGATTACCTCAATGACAAATTAATTGAGTTATTTCAAGTAGAAGGTGTAAAATTTGTCAGTTTAGATGAAGTAATAGATAATACAGACTAATTTTACCAAGGTGAGCTCCTAAATACAAAGTTTCCAAATGGTATCCCACTAAACCAGTTAATCTTAAAAATAAATTCTCCAATGATCCTAAGGAGCCTAAACTTATCCAACGGTCTTTGTAATGAGACTGGAATGATTTATCGTGATTTTAAAAAACATATAATCCATGCAAAAATAATCATTGGATAACATGCTGAAAAATAAGTTTTTCTTTCACGTATCTTATTAATTCCAATAAATGATGGAGTCTATTAATTCAAATCCAAGATGAACAATTTTTAATATGTATATACTGTTGGAATAGTGTCAAAACCCAATTAGTTGGGCCGGACTTGGGTTGGTCCAAGTCCATTATCTCTACCCTAATTAGGTTTAGCATTAACCTATAAGTACTTGATTAGTCATAAGACAACTAGGGCTTTGAGTCGTCTTTTTAGTTGCTAACACAACCTTTTCCAGATCCTAACTTGTTGTGCGGATCACTATCAGAGGTCGGACATTTGGAGGGCTATGGTGACGAGATTTCTACATCCTGCACCAGAATTCAGATCCCCGAGATTCATCAAAGGTACAATTTGAATCACAAATTCTATCTAAGTCCAAGGTTGATCTGGGCTATGGTTTCGAGTTTGTTTAATTTTCGCTGTGCATGTATGACTCGAAACCTTGTAGTGGTATTAGAGTCTACCTTGTTAATTGTTAGAATTTGTTTAATATATTTGATTAATTCAATATGATTGAAATTATTTTTCTTGTTTCTAACTTTTGAGAAAATTATTTTTTCTTTTTCTAAATCTGATTTGGAGAAGAAAATTAATTTTGGGTCAAAAATTTGGATAGAATATTGTGGCAGAAAACTACCGCCAACGTTACTGTGGGCCGCAGCGGCCATGGCGGCGACTTGGAAGCAGCCGCGGGCTGAGTAGCCCACTGCAGCCACTCGCAGCAGCGATGGGAAACGAGAACACTTCGCGACAGAAGTGTCTTCGCGCACGAAGAGGCCGCAATTGCGTGTAGCAGCAAGGCGCTGCTGCAACGTTGCATTCACGCTCAGTAACAAGGTGCTGCTACAGCGCCACGATGCTGCGCTGCAAAGCGCGCAGCTACAGAAAGCTGGAAAACGCATTCCACGTGCTGTGGTTCTCCCCGGTGCCGCCCATATCGAAAAAGAGGGGAAAGAAGATCTAGGGTTTTGGTTGTGGCTGATTGGGTGCGGAGGCCTGCTCTGCAAATTACGGGATTTAAGGCCTCTGCTTGTAATTTTCGGATTAGGGTAAGACTTGAGGTGGGGCTTCTTTGCAGTTTTCGAAATTGTGAGCCCCTGTCTACAATTAACAAATAAGGGTCAGAGTTTGATTTTAAAAGGATAATGGGCCATTCCACAATTTTAGAAATTGGAAGGGGCAGGTTATAATTTTTTGAATATGGGGTCAAATTGTAATTTTTTAAAAGGTTTAAAATTTGATTTTGAATGGGTTTGACCAATTTAAAACTTTGACCAGATTTTCAAATTTGACCCAATTCAAAAAATTTATTTTAAAATTCATGATTTTCAAATTATTGTTAAAATTGGATTATAACAAAATATATAATTTTGACCCTAAATTAAATTTTATTTTATTTAGGAGTATTATCCTAAATTAAAATGTTAATTCAATTTGCCACGATTTTAAAATTAGAGTTTGGACTCTAATTTAGTGTTTAATTAAAATTTAATTTTAATTAAATTCTATTTAATAATTAATTAATTCGATTAATTGATTATTAATTAAATCTTATTTAGGATTTGATTATAAATTCAATTAACCCTAGAATCTTGAAATTGGAATTGAAATCTAATTTAGAATTTAATTAAAATTTGATTTTAATTAAATTAACCCGTCAATTAAAATATTTGATTAATTAATTACTAAATTGAATTTTATTTTATTTTAGGAGTTTTATCCTAAATTAAGATGTTAATTTAATTTGTCTCTTTTGAAATTAGAGTTGGACTCTAATTTGATATTTAATTAAAATATGATTTTAATTAAATAAGACCTGCTAACTAAAGTTAGTTAATTAATTTAATTAATTAATTATTGTTCCGATCCATTTTATCTAAATTAGTTAGACGACCTAAATTGCTAAAAACTTGAAAGTTGTTTATGTAATATTAGATATTATATTTTTATACATTTATATGATGAATGTGTATTTAATGGATGGTTATAGACTTGACCCATGTGATTATTTGGATGGTTAATTTATTCTGCTCTTATTGGTTGGGCCCGCGAGCTTATTATTATTTAATTGAGTTTGCATACCTATTATTTTATTTATTTGGGCCTGCGAGCTCTACTTTGTATATATGGGCCTGCGCGTCCTTTGATATAGGCTTGCGTGCCAACTAGTATAGGATACAGGTTAGAACTAGTCACAAGAAGACAACTAATATAGGATACATGTTGTAGCGACAAATGGAGATTATTGCATTTAGCATTCGATGATCGAATGCAATGTCCCCTAGAAATTGATCAACTAGTCTTCTTCATGACTCGAGAAGACTAGATAGACATTGTCCATAATCATCCACGGTAATATTGTATATATGATTAATTGCATGGTTAATGTTACTTAATATATATAGGAATGATGAGACAAACCCCTCACTTAAAATTATATCACGTCATAAGCTTTCCATTGTTATAATGAAAAATCAGAGTTTACTATCGATGTCAGCTTGTTGAGTCACTCAAGGCTACTCATTGGTAGATATGTTTCTCATTATGAAGTATCAGATACTTTCGAACAATGGGTCGGACTTAACCGAAACTACATCCTTTATTGCGTAAATCAAAAGGGATATAATTTTGAAAGCGATTTATTAAATTTGTATTAATTGATTAATACAAAGTGTCTTCCATTGTTATAGTGAAAAATCAAAATCCGCCCTCAATGCGGTTTGTTGAGTCACTCAAGGCTGCGAGTGGGAATGCGTGTTTATCACTATGAAATATAAGATGTTTCTGAACCATGAGTAGAATTTAACTAAAATCTATCTTTTGTTGAGTCACTCAAGGAGATGAGATTTTGGAGGCACGGTCAAGTAAATACATAAGATGTATACGACAAAGAGTTGCCTACTTGATGATCTAGGAGCCACATGGAGATGTGATTGATAGGAGTATCTACTTAGATGTTTTATTAGGGTTTGTTGAGTCACTCAAGGTTCTAATAGAACAAATGAGGTCCTAGTCCACTGTGAATCTAACAGAATTTCACGAAATTAATGTTGAGGGTCATTAATTCTAGTAAAACAATGGGAGCAATTAATTTAATAAAAAACTTTATTAAATTGATTTATGCATGATAATACATAATTCTATTTTAATTTATTATTGTTCTTACTGAGCAAGTTCATTGGACTGAAATTCTTGAATTGACGTCATTCTTTGAAAACTGATCTTAAACACGATATGATCAAGAATACTCTTCTCGAACATGCCATATATAGTACATTATATTTATAATTGTGAGGCTTCCTTAACCGAACTGAAGAAGCGAGAAGTTTGGTGAATCTTCTACTTCAATTTTCTATTTGATAGAGGTTAAATAATCTACATAACCAATCGAGTATTAGATATCGATAATATACAATGGTTAAAAGTAAAATAATTGCGAAAAATGGTGATATACATATTTGTAGGTAATAAAGTAAATGTTGCTTGAACGGCTTGAGAAGCTATCACTTATCTTTGCCTTCTCATTCAGTTTAAAATTAGACAATTGTTTATTACAGTTGTAGTATACCCGGTCCTCAAGGGCTGCCGGCCGTCTACTCATGGTCTTTCCACTCCCCCCTGGTCGTCCTGCTCCTCAAGGGCTAGCAGCCTCGTTTCCAGGAAGTGGATTTTTGCCTTCCGCAGGGATCGAACCTTGTACCTAGGGATTAAGTACAAAGATTCTTAAATCCCTGCTACCATTAGGTACAAGGTTCGATCCCTAGGTACAAGGTTCGGTATCTGCGGAAGGCAAAAATTCACTTCCTGGAAACGAGGCTGCCAGCCCTTGAGGAGCAGGACTACCAGGGGGGAGTGGAAAGACCATGAGTAGACGGCCAGCAGCCCTTGAGGACCGGGTAGGCTACAACAGTACTTATGAAGAATGACATTTTCATTTCATGATTGGACATGAAGTGATTATCTTTTTTAATTAAGAATAATAGTTATTCGTTAACTTAGGCTAATGTTACACGCGTGTGATGCGCGATCATTTGTTACTCACATATATTGAATATATATATTAACATCTGAAATGAATATTTAATTAAAAATGAAAAACAAAGGAAAACAATTAATTACAAAAGGTACATTACACATACCTTAATTTTTTTTAAAAAAAAAATTATGGTTCGTGTGTTTATCGTTCCAAGAATTTCTTTAAAATTGTAATTTGAATTGATTTAAAACTTAAAATAGAAAAGAAAAATTACATTTAAATAGAATTTGTAATAAGTAAAAAAAAAAAAATAGATATATCTATGATATATGCTCAGAATTTTATTAAAATGAAAAGAAAAAGAAAAAAATCGTAATCAAATAGTTAAATTCCGTATAAACCAGTCTATAGCGTGAAACCACCATCAATAACAGAATTTTAAAAATTAAAAAATTATATATACGAACTATCAAAATATTCAAAACTTATTCAATAATCTCTAATGCAATGTGACTTTTCATTTTTCACTTAACAGTCAAAGTGTTATGTTACCGAAAAAACTATTTTTGTACGTTTTAAATAAATGTATTTAATCACACCCTATTTTAAAATATTATGAGTTTTCTAACTTGCCTTTATTTTTATTTTGATAAAAATTAGTTAAACTAATAGTTAAAGTCAGTAATATGTATTTTGCATATTCTTATTATAAACAAAGTCAGTAAATAAATAAATGAACAAAATGAGCAATATGGGTGTCAACTTGAATTGAAATTAATTATTTATGACCAAATTAAATTTAGTTAAGAAATTATAAATATCATTACTTAAATAAAACAATTTTGAAATAGTGTAACATGTGGAAAAAGTAAAATGTAAAAAATAAAACTTTTACATTTAATCTTTGATGTGATTTTAGGACAGACATGTTTATAGTTGACTCTCACTCGTGAGTTTTTAACAAAGTTCTCGTTGAGATCTTCGATTTGACACCCACATTGCAATTTTTTTTTTATTTCAAAATAATAGTATAATGATCAAAAGTATTCTGATTCATTGAAATACTTCCATTTTAGGAAAGACAATTTAGGCGGGAAAAGTTCAAAAACCTGTTTTTGAAAAGTACTCTCCCTTTATATATAGCTAATATTTCACCCGTGTGATGCGCGAAAGTTGTTTTCCACAATATCGATTTCAATAAGTATTCGTAAAATTTTAACGCTTATATATAATCAACATATGTATAAATGCATATAAAAAAATCAATTACTCTTTCAAAAAAAAAAAAATCTATTACAATAATTATTAGAATTTAAAAAATAAAATAATTAATTCAAATTATTAAAAACTTCTTTGAATAATAAACGTCAATTTATATATTTTTATAATAAATGACTATTGATTTCAATAATTTTTATGGATTATTATTAACTTCATTAAAAATACAAATTTAGTAATTTTTTTAATGGCATATCATGTTTGATGTAATATTATGTGTACAAATATTGATGAATGTGAAATATATTAATATATTTCTAATACCTTCTACATTTGACTCACGTATTTAACATACTTTTTAATTTTATTCAAAACATCAATCACAATAATTAGAAAATAAGTAAACAAAGTATTTGTATTTAACAAATAAAACTTTATTATTTACTAAAATAAGTAGTCAAAATAATAATTTGAATATCTCGCAATATCATGATACGACAACCGAGTAAAGTTCAAGATTACGAAATTATACCTATAATCTTATACCCTATAATCTTCAAAAATTTATTAAGTTAAGAATCATTAAAATTATTAATGAAAAAGAAATTAAAGCATTAATTATTCAATATTAGTCTTCATTTAATAACTTTTTCTATAAATTATTTATAAGCAGCGCATTTTTTTCAACCACATATATTTCAGAAAATATGATTTTTAATATTAAAGATAAATCCATTTTTTTAATAATCCACTTATAGATAATAAAGATTAAGATGTTTAATTTTATGGGAACTTACTATTTATAGAAACAAAAAATAGGCGAGAAAATGGCTAAGAATTGTTGTTAGGAACTGCCTTACTTTTATATATAGTATGATATGAAGTATGATGGGATACTATGGAAGTGATGTAAGTAACAAATAGTCTACATTCTGAATATTGATAAAACACAGAAGAAGTCACAATTAAATCTAACACTCGACTGATTCAATTAATAGAGATATATGTATATCTCACATTGGAGGTAAATTGACAAGTAAATTTTTCTTTGGGAAAAAAAAAAAAGTGGGATGGTTGATCCACTGAGCCCTTACATTCGGATGTAAGTGGGCATATGTCAGAGTGGTTTTTAATAATTAGATAACCAAGATTGTTATTGTTATCTATAATGAAGTTTAAAATGAGAAAAATATTCTATGTACGTAGATTTGATCAAAGTGAAGAATATTTCAAAGTGATTGACTTTAAGATTGTGTTATGAGAACATAATTTTCACATAAATAACCCTTTCGCATACGCCTCGGCACAATGACGAATCTGAAAAGACAAAGATTGCAATTGATGCATCATTGATGAAGCCATGCAAAATCTCTAAAAACAGTTTTTGGAGTTTACACTTTATGTTACACACTTTGTCGTATTTCAGGATAATCGGTTGATGAAAGTCCATATAAGATATGGATTTCAAAGGTATAATCTTCCTCGTGTTAAGATTTAAGACCTCAATACTTATTAGAAGTATACCAAATTTGGATAAGCAATAGTCTTAGTCCAATATATATATATATATATATATATATATATATATATATATATATATATATATATATATATATGTGGGATATCCAAAAGATGGTTGGATATTTCTACATTACTATCGAGAAAGAAAGTCTATCTCGAATTTTGTCAATATCTTAGAGAAATAGTTCATCTAAGGGAAGACAGTAGGAGTAAATTAGATAATGAAATAGTTCATTATATCACATATATATTTAATTGATTATTTACGCTAAAATCTAAGCTTGCATTGGATGAGGCACAGATCAATGTTTGGAACGCGCACACTACTTAGGACGTAGTGACGACTGAGAATGCGCTAGCTCCATATAAAGATATTACGATCATGTATACTTCATTGAGTTGCATATCTCTGATTGCTAATATTGTATTAGTCATCAAGGATAATGAGTTTATATATGTACATAGAAGCTAAGTTAAATGTTAACTAAACGAGATGACGAAAGCCATAGAATCCGCGATAAAAACAAGTTTTGGAACTTGTTTGATTCGCCTAAAATGGGTAAGACTCATAGTCTGTAAATGCTTTTACTCTGAATCAATTCGGATTCTGGTTGTTGAAGCAACATACTGTAATTATGGAATTTTTGAATCCTTAAATATAAATATATAAGCATAGTTTACTATCTACAAAAATCTAATTATAGATTAAAGCAAGCCCCATAGAGCTAGAATCTTAGTTTTGATGATATAGTCAAAATGTTTGATTTTATCACAAATTGTAGATGAATCATATGTGTACGTAAAAGGTTAGTGGGAGTGTCTAATATTTCTGATACTAAATGTAGATGACATATTATTGATCCGAAATTGAATATGTAACCTTGAAAGTGAAAGTGCAATTATTTAAATTTCTCCAGGATGAGAAATAAAACCTTCAATTTAGGAACCAAAATTTATAAAGATACATCTAGAAGATTGTTTTGATTTCTCAATCCACATACATAGATATAATGCTGATGTGGTTAGCATAAAAGAATCTAATGTAGGATTCGATCACAAGAGTCATGGGATTAATCTTCTCAAAATGATGTTTAGAACTCATACTGAGAGAATGATGTAGAGAAGATGCTTAATTGTTTGACAATAAGATCTTCTTAAATACGACACTATGTACGACTCCTTTTGTATTATTAAGTACTTGAGAAGCACTAAGAATACAATAGTCATGAGGAGAAATGTAGACTTATAGTCTTTGAGTATTGAGATACCACCCTTTAGTCCAGGAAAGGATGAAGGAAATATTCAGTCTAATTGTTAATTAACTTATAGTAGTGGTGTGATCGGTTTGAAATGGTTCAAACAAGGGAGACCAGTAACTACACAACTGAGACCAAATACATAAGTGCTTGTAAAGCAATCTCGATCGTTAAATCCATTAGTGAACTATAAATGTTCCTAGCATTGTAGCTCCAGTAATGAGTACCGTGACGACAATGGAGTCATCGCGCAAGTCAAGGAATTGGGTCTCATTGATGATCTGAGTATGTATTTACGGGCTACTATCTCATTCGAAGATTGTAGAAAAATAGAATTCATGCTCACTAACCTTGAAAATGTTAAAAATGTGAAGAGTCACATATCGAAGATCGACCTGTAAAACCACTATCCCAACAAGAATATGATTATCATATAAACTCATTATGTATAGGATACATGAGTTATTGGATCTAGTGAGAGAATATAAATGTTATGCTCTAAATCCAATTGTTGGATAGCATAACACATATATTATCATTGTCTCAATAAAGACATATCTATTATTACATTGAATTTAACTCATCATTTAAATAATAGAGTTCGTACAGTAAGTTTAAATAACTTGTAAGTCACAAGATGTTGTGACTGTGAGATACAAGTCATTGATAACTTATTCTAAAATTGTCCCTAGTCGAAGTAACAACAAGATACAGATATTGTTGTTGCAGTTAGACTAGCATGTGTTGCATTTCTTTCTTATGAAGAATGCAACTTATCTCACAAGTTAGAATGTAGAGGGACATTTGAATGAACACATAGATGCATTGTTAGATGAACAAAATATTGGATGACCCGCCTAGAGATTCAACGTAGATAACTATCTAAATGTCAGTGGTGAATCTCTAATGCGCGGTTATGGTTTGGTCCTTTAAATTGAGGAAGTCATAGAATCTTATATAAGGATTGTTATGCTTTGGCAAGGATGACGTCGTACACGTATAATGAGTCATATGAAGGTTTGTATGTCCAATATGAGGATTCGTCACTCCTGAGTAGTAGGAGATTATAACTTGTATTTCGCTCACTTAAGTTGATATAAATTCCTCGGACTGGGTGAAGTTATGAGTTGAAAATGTGTTTTCAGTCATAACAAGATTAACTAAGATAAAAGGTGAATAACAAAATTGGTTGAAATAAGATTGACACTATCCATATCTCTTAACCAATCAGGTTATATTGATGAAGGGATTATATTTCCATGATATAGATGTCAATCTTGGACGACGACGTGAATTAATCGATCTTGGTGAGTTGAGGATGAGTTAGAAATAGAGATTTCAATTCATCTTATTCCAATTAGATTGGAATAATAATAACGCGACGTCGCCATCATGTTTGGAACCTGATGGGTCACACACAAGCAATAATTAAGCATCTAGAATTGGATATTGTACAAGTAGGAGATTGTTGAAATGGTGTCCAAACTCAATTAGTTGGGCCGGACTTAGGTTGGCCCAAGTCCATTATCTCTACCCTAATTAGGTTTAGCATAAACCTATAAGTACTGGATTAGTCACAAGACAACTAGGGCTTTGAGTCGTATTTTTGGTTGCTAGCACAACCTCTTCCAGATCCTAACTTGCTGTGCGATTCTGATGCGAACCCCTTTGGTAATTAAACCAAAAATTCCCACAACAATATTGTATCAACCCAAGAAAGCTAAAATAGGTAATAAATGAGGAATCTTGACCCAAGTTTAACCTAACCAAAATTCTAAGGAAAGTTAACCCTAGCCCAATGGAGAGATTAAAACAAATACCAAGACTTGTGGAATAAATATCAACAAATACACAAGAACAAACTCTCAATATATAAGTTGAAATAAATTCCAAGAAATAGTTACAAGATAAAGAAAGGATTATACATCTCCAAAGCTCTCAAGGAGTGTTCTTCAAATGTTCAAAACTACCTAGGGTTTGGAAAGCCTCCCAAGTATATACAAAAAGTGAAAGATAAAAAGTTTGAGAAATTGCACAAAAAACCCAGCTATTTCATTCGGGAGACTTTCTGTCAACCGACCGGTCGACCGAAAATATTTCGGTCGAACACCTGGTCAACCGAAATGGCAGTTTCGGTCGTACGAAGGTCAGCCGAACCCGCCTGCAGCTATGTCTCAAAATCCTGCAGAGTTTCGGTCGACCGGAGATAATTTCGGTCGACCGAAAGAAAGGTCCTTAACTTCCAAACTTAGGCAATTGACCTCGATCTTGCTCTCTTCCATGTGGACTTGATTTCGGAGCTTGAAAATGAGTCCCACCATCGACTCTTGGACTTCTTTAGCCTTGGATCTTGTCATGGGACCCACCGGTATTCTGAAAGAGGTTGACCTGTTTGACTTTGACTCGATTGACTCCTTGGATTCTCATCAGATTCACTGTCAGATACTGGACATTTGGACGGCTATGGTGAAGAGATTTCTACATCCTGCACCAGAATTCAGATTCATTAAATTCATTAAATGTACAATTTGAATCACAAATTCTATCTAAGTGCAAGGTTAATCCGAGCTATGGTTTCGAATTTGTTTAATTTTCGCTGTGCATTTATGACTCGAAACCTTACATATACTTTGCAATAACTATTAATAAGGCTTAAGAATAAATACCACGTACTATTGGAATATACATTCGTGGCTTAAGGATAAATAATGCTTAATGTTTGAATATATATTTGTGAACATGTCTTCTCTCATGATCAACCATATAGCACTTTCTCGAAAAATTTCAATACAAACTTTTAAAGTCTTAATATAACAAGAAAATCAAAATAAGAAAAATTGTGAGAAGTTGACAAAAAATATTATGTACAAAATAATGTTGTTATAATGATGAAACTGGAAAGTAGTCACAACAAACATCAAATTAATACGTGTAGCACCATTGCCCCCAGGGCACATCTTCCAACGGTAAAAGGGAAGGTGGTTTAAAAATCAACCTCGCTTGATCAGGGGTTCGAATCCGACCTTTGTCAAGTACAAAGGCAAATCCTCACCCTGCACTCATGAAGGCATAACCTGCGATTTATATCCTCCATAAAGACCTAGGACAGGGCAGGTGAGGACCATTAGGGTTGGGATTCAACCTTTTTTTTTTTTTTAATACGTGTAGCACCATTTATTCAGAGCATTGGGTAATCGGGATATGATCCCCAAAAAAAAAAAAAACAAAAACAGACAGATTGTTAAAACAATTAATAAGAATAGCACCAACTATACTGAGCAACGTTCAAGGGTAAATCACTAATAAGAATATAACCAAACAAAAAAACATAACCAGAACACACATTCACACCAATTATAGTTCACAGAAAGCAACAATTAACCGGACAAAATTCGGCACCAATAGTCTCAAAAAGGAAAATAGTTCACAACAATGAAGAATAACAATATTCTTGTCCTAGTCACATAACAGAATCTGGGCGATAAACTCATACTACACCGGAAATGAAAATATAAAAACGGTAAAAGATTAATTATATCGCGCCCAGAGGTAATAAATCCACAAAGGTTTAAGCCTTCATTGACTCACAGCCTGTCCTCGAACTCGGAGAGTGGTGTCATCTGCTCCTTCAAGCCCTTCCTCTTTCGGATATCCGTCACTAGCTGGGAAGCCTGTGACCCTGGTTCAAGTGGATCAGATGACATCATGTCCCAATGATCAAACACGCACTGGGGAAAGGCTTGTCCAGAAGTTGCAGCTCTCAAGGTACTTGAGAAACCAAATGATTCGACAACAGGCAAGTATGCCTTGATATTATACAGTGGAGTACCCGGTCTCTGCATTTCCTCGAACACGTGTCCACGTTTCTGGTTCAGGACACTGTAGATACCACCAAGAGCCTGCTCTGGTGCTTGAATCTCCACTAAGTACACAGGTTCCAGAAGACGGGGCTTGGCAGTAATATGGGAGGCATAAATAACCCTCCTAGCAGTTGGAATGACCTGACCGCCACCTCTGTGGATAGCATCAGCATGGAGAACAACATCACAGACTTCGAAGCAAATACCCCTCATGTTTTCTTCAGCCAATGGGCCTTCCTTGGAAGCCCACTGAAAACCAGCAACAACAGAATCTTTAATTTCATTCAGGTACTGGACTCCTTTACACATATCAACCACCATGTTTGGACCAGTTGTCTCAGGACCAAAGGCCCAAATTTTCTTGGCCAGCTCCTTGTCCCAACCGAACTCCTCCGACAAGATCTTAGAACGAACCTTAGGATCATCTCTTGGACCAATTCGACCATCATCAATAGCCTCAGCGAGTCCCTCTTCCAAGGGCCTGGCTTCCATGTAAAGACGGTTGTGCTTATTAGGTGATTTGCTCATAACAGTGCGGGAGGACCTCTCGAGAACAGTCTCACGAAAGGAAACAACTGGATCAGATTTAATGATTTCAGCGCCACCCATGAAATCATCTTGCAAGTCCTTCAAACATATCTCCAGGTGGAGTTCTCCCGCACCAGCAATGATATGCTCACCAGACTCCTCAATGCTACAGACAACCATAGGGTCTGACTTGGCCAAACGCTTCAAACCTTCAACGAGCTTTGGGAGGTCAGATGCAACCTTGCACTGGACAGCAACACGCACGACAGGCGACACGGAGAACTTCATTGCTCTAATTGGATGAGCATCGACTTCCTTTTCATTGGTCAGGGTTGCATTTTTCGTGATGTATTGATCTAGACCAACCAAAGCCACTGTGTTCCCACACGGTACATCCTCCACAGTTTCCTGCTTCTTACCCATCCAAATAACAGTTCTCTGGACACTCTTGACGTACAAGTCTTTTTTCTCTCCAGGAACAAAGTTCGGGCCCATGATTCTGACCTTCAAACCAGTTGAAACCCGACCGGCGAATACACGACCAAATGCAAAGAACCTACCCTTGTCAGATGCTGGAATCATCTTTGAAACATAAAGCATAAGGGGACCATCAGGATCACAGTTCCTAATAGCAGTAGCATAAGCATCATCCATAGGTCCCTCGTACAAGTTTTCCACACGGTACCTTTGTGCCGTAGAAGGTGATGGAAGGTGAAAGATCATCATTTCCAAGAGAGCAGTACTAGCTGGAAGCCAGGTCTGCATCACACGCTTCATTAATGCCTTCCCCATCAAATCCTTCTCATCTGACTTCATAACGACGCCAAGCTTCTGTAACATGGGCCAGAGCTTATCTTTCTGATCATTCATGCAAGTTTTAATAATCTGCTTGATGGGTTCGTAACAGAATTGAACAAATCCACGTTTACATGTCGGTGACCCTGTATTCTTGGTGGTCCACTTCTTAGTGGCTGGATCAAAGAAATTCTCTCCCCAGAGCCTTTCCATCATCTTGGACTCGTCAACACCAAACTTGGAGGCATACATCTTGGCAAAGTTCGTTAGGGTGAAAGCCCAGCCGTGCAAACCAGCAGAAAAGGCAACAGTACCTTTCTCTGGGTAAACCTGAACATCGCCCAAGAGAGGATCTTCGTAGGTAGCCATAATGACATTTGCATTCTCAATGACCCTCTGGAACGTTTGGTAAGCCTCCTCTCCATCAACCTGGAGCTCAAGGAAACACCTGTCCATCTTGTTAACGGTCAAGACAGGTCGAATCCTTTCTCCAAGGGCCTGTCGGAGGACAGTTTCTGTTTGGACACAGACACCTTCGACACAGTCAACCACAACAAGAGCCCCATCAGTGATACGAAGTGCGGCTGTCACTTCAGATGAGAAGTCGACGTGTCCAGGAGAATCAATAAGATTGATGAGGTACTCGTTGCCATTTCGCTCTCCCTTGTAGCTCTTCAAAGACTCGTCAGACATCTCGTAATACAGAGAGATACCAGTGGACTTGATAGTGATACCACGTTCAGCCTCATCAGCACGGGTGTCTGTCATTCTAACGTCACCAGCAGATTCTTGAGCAATAATACCAGCAGCAGCCACAAGAGAATCGGTAAGTGTTGACTTCCCTGTTACAGTGAATGGGAACTAGAGTCAGTACACGCATCAAGGCAGACATGGTAAAACTAAAAAAATGTACACTGTACTGTAAACAATGATTAACCACCCAGTAATACTGTGTGTAAATATTGAGGTGGAAACAAAAGTAAGAAGTTTCCACACCATGATCAACATGGGCAATAACCGACATATTGCGAATGTTGTGTTTATAGTCCATAATCCTGCGGAGCTCATCAGCTGTGAACTTAACCTGCACATATTCAAGGAAAATTTATTAATTAGAAACCCAAATTACCTAGTGCAAAGGCAAACGCTGTCTTCAAAATGAAAATCTTTTTCATGCTTACCATTTTGTCTGGTTTCTAGATTTCACAACTAAAAAGTATGGCGGTAGGTTTTCTTCAAAAAACCTGCTGTCCAGAGAGAAAAATTAGAAAAAAAGCCAATAGGAAAATCACAGGTGGAGAAATGACAGGATTGCATTGTACTTGAAAGAAATGAATGCTCTATAATTAACAAGACTTAAATTAAAATCCAAGGCCATAAGACTACAACAAGGTTTATTGTATACTTCACATCACAGTTAAGAAATGTTCTCTTTAGAATCACGGGATTATGCAAAATTTATGACTCCCAGATTTTCTTACGCATAATAAACTTCACATACCTATCCTACATTTTACCCGAAGTAAACGATACAGGAACATGGATAGAATTCATAGCAACAGAGGAAGATGACAGCTTTCAAAAACATCAACATAGACAAGTTAAAGGAACTAAAGCAATTTTAGCATAATAAAACTTAATTCACTTCCGTGATTGAGCTCTCAAAAACAAAGTCTTGTAATTACATATGAGTAAAAAATAAGAGTCCAAGTCACTTATGTGCAAGAATACGTAATAAAAGGTTAGATCAGGCGCAAAATATCAAATAGTAATTCTACGTGTTTTTACTATAAGTATATCCAAACGAATTACCGCAAAATCTGATATTTCAAACCTGGGAATTATCAGCTCCTCTAAAAAATAGAAATATAACGAATCATCCAATCCATGAATTAAAAAATTATCAAAGAAATCAACAATAATTCATCAAACTTAAACGAATCAAATAAAAAAAAACGTACGTGCAAACGTATAGAAATAGATGAAAATGCAAACGCATAGAAATAGATGCATAACCTTGTAGAAAGAAAAGAGAAGTGATCTTACAAATTTTGGCGAGAGAAGCAGAAGGAAGCTCTTTGACCTTGAGCGATGGAGCAGCGAGACAGATTTAAAGTGAGAGGTGTATATTAATTGTCCTCGAAACCCTAATACAGTGCAGTTTGTTCACGTCTAGCCGGACCGAATTTGAAGATACTCAATATGGCCCACTTATGCTCCTATGGAGGCTCAGAGTGAACCCAATCCAACACCGAAACTTTTACGGGCCTAGTAGCTTAGTCCAGTTAACACTACGTAGTTTATTAGCGGGAAAAATACTTAAATATGATGATTATAAATAAATGCAAATTTCAATATTGAGATGAAATTTGTATAATTTCAAAAATCAGGCTATAATTAGTATTAATTAAATATATTTTATTATCAGTTTACAAACACACATTTTTTAGGTCAAGAAATTATTTTCAGGGTCAATGTTACAGTTATTCAAGACAAGTCACAATCATTGTTATTTCTGGTCACGATCACCATTTTTGTGGTCACGAATGACAACAGATGTTATTTCTGATCACAACCACCGTTTCTAAGTTACAATTTATCAATGTTTTAAAAATCGGTCCGAACATCGACCCGGGAAAAGGAAAGGGTCAAGGGTCAGAGGGTTGAATCGGGGTCGACTCGGGGTCAACCCGGTGATTAAAAAAAATTATCCTAAAAATAAAAAATAACAATTTCTGTATGGATTCAAAATCATAAAACATAGATAATTTATTAATTAACATAACAATTACCCGTTGCAGTGTTGCACTTGCTGGAAGATTGAAGAAGTGGAGAAAGACCACCGATCGGACTTTGGGAAGTGAGAAGTAGAAAGAGTTAAAGACACTGAAAGTAAAAACCTTATATGTCTAAAGAAATCGATTTTTGGCTTTAATATAAAATAAAATAAAATCCCACTCGCGAAACCCGCAAAACCCGGGTACGGGTCACCGGGTTTTAAACATTTCGCGACCCGATTTTTGGACCGGGTCGCGGGTTTTTCGGTCGACCCGGCCGGGCCGGGTCTAACAACACTGCAATTTATCAATATTATGTCACACAACGTCTGAATTCACATGTATCAAATCATCAAACCTGCTCCCAGATGCCTTAGCGTTGTGAGTCCGCTGTGAATAAATCTTTCGTTGAAAATTTGAAACTATAATCAATGTAGCCAATCTTGATTCTAAACTTGGTTTTGGAACGTCAGTGCATTCAAGTCGGACCAGCACCGCCTACACCTCATCGCACCTTCACCACATCTCCGTCGCACCCTGCAACCATTGCACCAGATTACACCACCATAGCAACTAAACCATCACCTCCAATCACACTACTTGCACCAAAAATACCACAACACCTAATCAATGCCTCCACTCACCACCACAAACCAGTACATCCATCACACCAACACCAAACCACCACCACATATAACATCCACTACAACATGATGTGTGTCGCAATGCACCAAAATAATAATTAATTCCTTACTCACCAATCATCAATTAATACTGTAGTAGCGAGAGTAAGGGTCGATCCCATGAAGAATGGTGAACTTATTTAATTGTTCGAGAAATTAGAATAGAATAGAGGGTTTTGTTGTTTGAATTTGCCTAAATATAAACTATGCATAAAAAGAAACAATTAAATGTGACTAGAGAATTAATATGAGAGGAAATCTTGTTCTCGGGTTCGGTTGTGCCCTCAGTTAATGTTATACTTTCCCATGTAACGCGTTTTCATCTCTAATTCAATTTATCAATCTTAAATAATCAATGAGCTCTGACTATTCAATTCTTCCTTATATAAATTGAATCAAAACAAGTTCTTTGATTCAATTCTAATCAATGGGTAATCCTAAACAAGCTCTTAAGATTTAACGCAAGGCTAGTGTGAAAACGAGAATGATAGATTGAATTGGATTGGATTATCAATTTCACAAGCTCGAATCAATTAATACAAGTCGAATTATTACTAAACCTGCTCGAGATTTATTTGCTACTATGGGTTGAAATCTAATGACGATTATGGATCAAAAGATCTAAACTTATCATATACATGAATTTAGATATTAATCAATTTAATTGGCCAGATCAAATTTATTAATCAACTAAACTCAATCAAACATTCAAAACTCAATAATTCGACAATTGAAATAAGGGAATAGATGCACGTTACTAGTTTCTAGGAAAAGCAATAACATAATTGAATTGACACAACTTTCCCTTTGAACAAGAAAAGGATTTTAGCCCAGCATGATTGTGATGGATTCTTCAAGTTGATTCATGGATTTACCTTGTTGTTGATGCTCTTGTGCTTGAAAATCTCTCAAGAATGCTCTCCCTATTGCCCTAAATTTTCAACCTCTTATATGTGGTGA
The DNA here is from genome assembly GCA_963555705.1 of Ligustrum vulgare. Taxonomy (NCBI): domain Eukaryota; kingdom Viridiplantae; phylum Streptophyta; class Magnoliopsida; order Lamiales; family Oleaceae; genus Ligustrum; species Ligustrum vulgare. Next base: position 66,086,960 of record OY743171.1, on the reverse strand, counting down.
TTTTCCTTCTTTTATAGCTCCACAATCATGCCCTAAAGATCCCAAGAAGATTCGGGAAAGTTACGACTATAAGTAGTTTTTTTGGAAATTTTGTGATTTGAAAGTTACTGTCGTAAGTATGGATCTTACGACCGTAATTGAACTTCTGCGGATTTTTTAGACTTTGAATGTTACGGTCTTAAGTATGGATCTTAAGGCCGTAATTGAACTTTTGGAGATTTTTGAGACTTTGAATGTTACAACCGTAAGCTATTTGCAGCCTTGGTCCCCAAACTTTATTTTAAGCACTTTTTGGTCCTTTTTTTCCTCTTATCTTGTCATTTGTGATCCTACACAACACAAATCATAAAAAAGTATTAATAATACTTAAATGAAACTAAACCAACAACAAAATAAGACAATAGATGAACTATTCAAAGCACTTGTCAAATCCCCCCACACTTAAACAATTGTACATCCTTGAACAATGATGTAAAGACATGACTTAAGCAAACAGATAAACCTATAATTCAGAAGGTCAAGGTCACCGCCCACTTCTTTTCAGCATGAAAATCAAACTACATAACCAAAGTGTATTAGTGTGTGTAAGAGATGCGTCACCCAATATCCTCCAAACAAAAATGAAAATCAATACCCCCGGCCCAATTCATTACCCAATGTAGTTTGTATTCTCCCACCTCTCGTGAGTTCTCTCTTAACATATATCAATGATTTACTACATGGGTGTTAGTTTCAACCAACTCAAAAGCACCGAATATAGACCAATCAATTCAAACCACCCATAAGTATATATAATGGGAGCCAACACCCTCACCAGATGTTTCCTCTCTTCACACAAAAGTGTATAAGAGTAAGAATTTCACTCAATTCATTGCATAGATAATTCATTATCATAGACTGCTCAAATGTCATAATTGGAGCCAACAAAAACACAAGTGCAAAGTAAATGTCTTTATTTGGTTGTAACGGGGTTTTGGGTTAGGTAGGATAAAAGGACACATTTAGGCTGAGTCGAGAACGAATTTCACAAGTTAAATAAATTCAAAATAAGCATTTTTTCATTCACCCTCAATACGAATTTCATTGTTTCTTGCTAACCAACTCAGTCAACACTTGAATTTTTTTTTATTATTTATTATTTATTATTATTATTTTGCAATTTGAGTGTTTGACTTTCTCAATTAGTAATTTTCTTGACTAAACTTTTCTTTTCCTTGCTTTTCTCTCTGATGATTTTTTTTATTATCAAATATAAACTGCAACTTTTCTCTTTTGGTCAAATCATTACGCAATCATCAATTGGCATAAGACAGAATTGCACTCCTTGAAACTCAGTTCACCACACAACCGTCACCCAACACAAGATAAAAATTGCAACTTCTTAAACTTAAACCACCGCACGATCCTCAAGCAGCACAATCTTGTGAACCCCTTCTCTATGGGTTCAATACAGAGATAGTATGAAAGAAGAGGTATTCATTGCTTGTAGCATGGTATCAAAATTTCAAAGAAATGCTAAGTCTCAAAGGGGCTTCTATTGGTAAATGTATCATGGTAGGCCAGTTTAGAAGGTCAAATTTGGTTTAACCTAATGTCTTTACTATATTTTACACTTGAGCCAATAAGCTACAACAGCAGACACACAAAAGCACATCTAAGAACAAATCAATCATGCAGGACACACATCAAAGAAATATGAGCTTAATATAGAGAGTAAAAACAACTTTTATACTCAAAAGCTCACAAATTACGATTTATATGTGTTGCTCTCATTCATTTATGAAGTATAGGTCATTGCACAATCTTGGTTCCAAACTCAAAATCTAGTGGCCAAGGACTAATGAGCAGAAGGATAGAATTAGATTACTCGGGGTGGTATTTCATCATATCAACTTCGGTTTGACTCGATTAGGTTGCAAAAAAAAACTTGTCAATTTGTCCCAATTTTCAAACCTATTCATAAATTATTGGAAAGATCATCTCTATATTCTCATTCTCTATCCGATTATGCAATTTAGAAAATTGGTGGTTCAAAAATTATCATAAGTGGGGCTGCTTCCTACTAAACCGAACTGTAGGTCTGACACAACAAAAGCTAACTAACACAACAAAAACTGAATAAATAAAATAGAAAAAAACATGGCCAAAGACAAAAAGATAATCACCCCCCCAACACTTGAATTTCACATTGTCCTCAATGTGGAACTTGACAATACAAAACCAAAGAGGGGATATGAATTTAAAAGATGCAAGAGTTACGACCGTGAAGAAGTTCCTTACGGCCATAAGTGTTGCGCGAGTTAAAAAAAAAATATGAGTGTGTTACGATCGTAACTCAAGTGCTGGACAAATTGACGAACATGGGGTTACGGCAGTAAGAAATGTAGATATGGCCATAACTTACTTGCTAGACAATTTTGATGAAATTCACGTTCAATGGATTATGGCCGTGAAGAATTTCCTTACATATACATGAATTGAGAGATTATGGATCAAAAGATCTAAACTTAGCATGTACACGAATTGAGAGATTAATCAATTTAATTGGCAAAATCAAATTTATTAATCAACTAAACTCAATCAAACATTCAAAACTCAATAATTCGACAATTGAAATAAGGGAATAGATGCACGTAATTAGTTTCTAGGAAAAGCAAATAACATAATTGAATTGACACAACTTCCCCTTTGAACAAGACGCGGGTTTTAGCCCAGCATGATTGTGGTGGATTCTTCAAGTTGATTCATGGATTTGCCTTGTTGTTGATGCTCTTTTACTTGAAAATCTCCTAAGAATACTCTCCCTTTTGCCCTAAATTTTTAGCCTTTCTTATGCGGTGATTTTCCTCTTTTTATAGCTTCAAAATCGTGCCCTAAATATTCCAAGAAGATCTGTCAAAGATAACCCTTGAACCAGATTAGGAAAATATTTCATAGAAAAGTTACAGTCATAACTTTGTAGTTTGTCCTTTACAGCCTTAAGTAGTTTTCTGAAAATTTTGCGATTTGAAAGTTTCGGCCGTAAGTATGGATCTTACGGCCGTAATTGAAATTTTGGGGACTTTGAATGTTACGGCCATAAGCTGTTTGCAGCCTTGGTTCCCAAACCTCATTTTTAAGCACTTTTTGGTCATTTTTTCCCTCTTATCTTGTCCTTTGTGATTCTACACAACACATAGCATAAAAATGTATTAACAATACTTAAATGAAACTAAACCAATAAAAAAATAAGACAATAAATAAATAAACCAATAAGTGCTATTAAAGCACTTATCACAACACCACCTCCTACAAAACGCCACCACAACACTTAAACTACCCAGTCCCTTGTCAATAAATTCACCTGCAAGCAGGCGGAGGAACTCACGGATGACAGCAATCATGGACGGTGCATAGGCGGATCACAGCTAGCGTCGCCTCATGCTAGGTAGATCACAGCTAGCGCCACACCCAGGCGCTATCGTGTGTGGCAAAGTAGCAGCACCCAAGCTTTGTCGTGCTCGACGTTGTCACAACACCTAGTCGTGCACGACGCTCCCAGCAACGCGCGACGTCGAGTGTCGATCCTGTGGTATTTAGACTCCAGTGATAATCAGAGAGAGAGACGGTGGGGGATTTGGGTTAGGAGTGTGAATGAGTCTAAAATTAGGGTTAAATTTGGGGTGGGTGGTGGTAGGGTGTATGTATTTAATAATAATAATAATTTATATTTTATAATTATAAATTGAATTAAGACATGAGTTTTGAAGTTATATAGGTTTGATATAATTTATGAATTTGGATATTTAAAAGTAAGGAAGGGTGTAATTCTCTCTTTATTAGCCATGATAATTAGCTCCCATACTACTCCCAATACACGTGAAAATGATTTATACCAAAATAAGAGAATCTCCAATGTATCACGTGAATTGAGGCTAATGTTGCAATAAAATAGACGAACTTCTAGAAAACGTGAATAAATAGATGGAGAAGTCTAAAATTATTCTCCAATGGTTCCTTTTACATTTAAATAATATTAATTATGTGACTTATTAAAATTTAAAATTAATTACTATGCATAAATTGGGCATTATCTGCAGTATTTCTCGCCGTATAAAGAGTCCTAATAGAAATAACTTGTATTGTACAACCTGATTGCCCAATGTCCTTATTTATAATTAAATAATTATAAAATAAAAAATAATGCTGACTCAACATGTCCCACGGAGTGTCTAAATGTAAACGAAACACCCCACAATGTCTATTTTTTTAAGTCACGTCAGCTTAACATTGTAAACCACGTTGTGAATTGAAGAGATATTTTTAATACATTCTGTTTATTTGTTGATGTGCCCAGTCTTTTTTCTCAATCCATGGAATACATTAGAGATGCTCTAAGTACTATTATTTGAGAAATACCATTTACTAAATACTATTAAGATGTTTACCACCATATTCAAATGTGCTTTATTTTTTTTACGATAACGAAATTATCTACAATTTAGGAAATCAAGGCCAGATTGAAACTGTCCTTGATTTCTCTCCCAACAATAATTACGTAAAACAATTTAATTCCTATTCAAAATTCATCACATCACATCATCGACCAGATTCTACAAATATGTCTCCGACGAGAATTCATCACATAATCGACTGGATTCATCTCACTTGCTGACGAAAATTATAACCAGATTAAATCTTGAAGTTTATATCTTCATATTAGTTGAACTACATAGCTTCCATTGCAACGCGATACGATCTTTATATCTGTTTCATTGTTGACGTGATTCGAGATACGCGAAATTAAACGTCGTAAAATTCCGAACCCATGTTTGTTGTGGACGGTGGAATATTGACACGACAATCACGACGCAGAATCGATGATGCGGATTGAAGAACCAAGATTTGCGAAACGCCACAAGGACTGTCCAGTTTTTCTTGATAAGTTTCTGATTATGAATGCCACAAATATTGTCGCGAATATTTGATAAGTTCGGGATAAACGCACAAGATGATAATCTTGATAAGTTCGAAGAAATATAGGAATCCTCCTATAATTTTATTGAATCACTCAATAAATTGTCTATAAAAATCAAATCTATCTGTTACAATGAATGAAAAGCATATAAATAACGAAAAAACGACCTAGCACTAACCCTAACCGCATTAGGATTCAAAAATAGAATTATTAATTAATAAAACAAAAATTAAATTAAAAATAGCGAAAATCTGCTCCACTGTCAACCGCGCGATTGCGTGGTATTCCCATGTAGGTTCTGCCTCGATTTTGATGCAAAGGGGCCATCGCCCCCTTGTTTTACCACACGGTTGGATGGTTAGTCCGGCGGTAACAATTTTCGTCCCTTTGAAGCAACTTGATTCGCTTGATTCTTGGTTCGGGCCCAACACGAAACTTGCTCGTTTTTCCCATGTAGAATGGTGTCACATTGCCCGTGTCTTGATTTCTCCTATGAGCTCCTATCCCGGATCATATCATCCCCCATCTCTTGAAAAGAATTTCCTTGAATCAACTTCTGGCTTGATTTTCAAATGCATCCTGCTTTTTGGGGTTTGATGTAGGATTTTCCCACAAGAATTTTCCCACCCGGATCAAATGGAAAATTCTTGCTTTCCTGTAATGGAATCAACCAACAATACCATGCAATTTGGATTAGGCGAATGGATCGAATCACAAGCTCCCTTGGGCAAAAGTAGTGTGGCCAAAATTTTCAAGTGCAATTAACCTGAAAAAAAGAATTAAGCAAAATGGGTGGGGAATGTTAGTTTCAAATGGTACGTGTGGATCCTTGTACCCATTGCTCATTATCTCCAATTCATTTTTCCCCACAACGAGGCCCTTCTCTTCACCTTCCCTAATCTTTTCAAATTCTTGCTTAATCACCTCTTTCTCTTTTTCTTCACACACAACCACCTCTTCTAACTCCACATTTTTATCAACATTTTTCATGCACTCCCTCATCACTACCCAAATGTGGATCTTCAACTTCAAAGTTCAAAATTTGCACTTCTACCCCCAACTTCCAATTCATGCATCTCATCAATAACAATTTTATTCTCAATTACTTCAACCTCTCTATCGTTTTTCTCCTCGTGCCTCTCATCAACAATTATATCTTTTTGTTCACCCATCTCTTCATTGCCCAATATTTCATCTTATGCCACAAAATTCGGAGTTTCTACTTCTAACTTCAATTCTAGCTCACCCTCTTCCTTCTCAATGAAAAGCATTATTATTTCATAATTCTCATATGGTATCAGAGCCGCAAATGCTCTAACGAGTTTCTCTTGATCCTAAGCATAAACTCTATTCTTCTAGCCGTCTCCCCTCTCTATTGTCCCTTACACTAAATCTGTCATGGCTGATAATATCCCACCTCAAGGTCCCGTCGAAGGGGTTAATCCACCTCGTGATACGGGTGAAGATCCACCACCTCCTCCTAATCCCACAAATATTATCTAAATCAATACTTCCACCCAAATCACCTTAAAACTCATGTCTTCCAATTTTTTCTCTTGGAAAGCTCAATTCTCATCTCTTCTCCATGGTCTTGATTTATTTGGGTAAGTTAATGGTACTTTTTCCTCACCATCTGCAACTATCCCCATGGTCGAAATTACTCCCCCAACCCGGCTGCTCTCCTTTGGAATAGACAGGACCAACTCATCCTACATTCCATCTTATCATCCCTTTCTAAGCATATCATCCCCTTTGTATCATCCACTTCAACTAGTGCATCGGCTTGGACCAAACTTAATCAATACTTCGCCAAAAGATCAAAATATCATATTATTAACAAACTTTCCTAGATTCAACGTGACACACAAACTGTTCAAAATTTTCTCCTCCAAATCAAGACATTAGTAGACGAACTCAGTACACTTGGTGCACCTCCCTCTGATGATGACCTTATTATATATTGTACCCGTAGTCTTGGTTCACTTACAAAGAACTCACCTAAGCAGCCGCAACCTACCATAATCAGCTCCATGATTCTTGGTTAATGATATGCATTAGGAAGATCACATATTTATCTTTTCCTATTTTTGCTGTAATCTTTTACACTTTCAAGTTTATCTATTGTTGTATGCTTGTATATATATATTCTACATTGTATTGGAAACAAGTCGATGAAAAACATTATTTTTTCATAATTCTCATAATACATTTCCTTTGATCGAAACTCTCTTCATTCTCTTTAGAAACTTAAGACCTTCGGGTTATTGCTTCTACCTTTTTTTTCCCTAATCCATTCTCCACGTTCCTACTCTCTTCATAAATGATCAGATTTTTTTCAAAAGTATCATAGTGAGCGTCAATATCATAGATAAGTTGTATACATTCCCCGATTATAAGATGGCAACTTTTCATTTAAAAAATAATGCTAGAAGTAAAAGTGTATTATCATTACTAATATAAAAGAGGCACATAAGTGGTCTACTGTTCAAATTTTCATCCTAATTAAACGACACTGTTTGGTTCGTTGATTGAAATGACGTCGTCTGATGAGCAAAGAAATGAAGTCTTTCTACACTGCTATGAGAAACATAATTCTTAGGGTTTGGTGAACACTCGAGCACATCCTTCGTCGTCTCTTACAGTTTTCTGCATCTTTTGTATAATCTTCTGTCTATCATCTATTTATTTTGGTCCTACGATTTGAGTATTGTTTTTGGACTAATCGATTTGAATACTGCGAACCCCTACGATGAGACATCATCGTTCGATTCACCTTCCTCTTCGTCCTAGAATTTGGAATTACTCGCGTTGACGATCTGTATGGAGCTGTAGCACGCCTGTGCAATTTCATTACCTAGAAAATGATCATCGTCGTTTAAATTCCTCGGGGGCACTTAGAGCGTATCTTTGATCATAAATCTCAAATTTTACAGGTCATGACTTTTCTTGATAAAAAATATCGAGTTAATTGGACATAACTTAACAAATTATGAGTCACAATTTATTTATTTATCACAAATCATAAATTTCATAGGTTACGATTTTTTCTCGAGCACAAATGTAAGTCACTATTATAGATTTAGTCATCGTGATAATTGGTCACAAATACTATACAACTCACCACAACCATTGTTAACCCCACTCCACCACCATCGTGGCCAACAACACCACTGTCGCCATAATTTATCACTGCCAACACCCCAACCGATCACCTCCAAAATCAACACCAACACTAACACCACCACCATCCCACCCCACCTACCCATCGCCACCACCTCCAAACCACCAATTACATGTCCACCTCAAAGTCACCACCACTAGAACCATCTCACTTGTGCCACCATCGGAGCACTGCAAACAACACTACCACCACAATTGCGAGCCCCTACACCATTGCACAAACCTAACAATGCCTACAGTACATACTCCTCCATCGTTACCATCGCACACCGCCTCAACCTAAAACAACAACCAGATGAAAATCAGATGCATATAAGGAGGCAAAATCGGAACTAAATGGCAGTGATGTGTCACACTGCCTCAACCCAAGACAACAACCAAATAAAAATCAACGACGATGCTGCAATAGCCAAGCACAATGGCGCCGCTGCCAAACAGTTGCTAAGGTGATATCTGCGATGGTAACCACCATGTGAATAGTCAGCATCGACGAGCATCCCAACTGATTCATATAACATAGCACCACCACTAAGGGTGTTTTTTGGATGTAACGGATTAGGAACAGGTGTTCCAAGTTTCGTTTTAAAAATTTTCGGAATCAAAATGTTGTTTCAAATTCCGTTCCAAAATATTCAGAATATACAAACCTCATTTTAAATCGATATTCGAAATTTCAAAATTTTTTGAAAATTCCCAATACTTAATTTTATCAAGTTTTATAATAATTTTAAGTATATAAAAAAGAAATTCAGGGAATTGAATGTCTAAAATTAAATAAGTTCAAAATTTTAACTAGTCAAAAACTATAATTAAAGTTACAAATCACACAATATAACAAAATAACATTTATAAATAGATTTAACGTAAGTATTCCCATTATGATCCAATAAAAATAAAAATAAACAAAGACAAAAATTCTACAATTCTAGCATTTTTCATCATAGAACTCCATTATGATCTCATTTTTACTTCAAAAACTTATTTTCTAGTAAACAAACAGTGACACGCTCCAAAGTCCAAACCTGACGATCACACAAATAGTAAATAAGTAAAGCAAATTTTGTGATACCACAACTCACAATACATTTTGAATTTTTTATTCAATCTGTACTTTTTATTATATCTAATGTGAAATATTTTTCACCACCAATTTACCTAACTTAAAATCCTATGCTAAAATTGAAGTGTTATTCTTTTTTTTTACCAAATAAAAGTGTTACTCGTCAGTTATATGATAAATCTCATATTAATAATATTTTAATATTATTAATTGTTCAATAACTTATTTTCTTAGATTTTATATTATTAATTGTAATGTAAATATAAAAAATCCAGAATTTATTCGGAAAAAATTATAATTTTTGGATCTGAATATGTTCGGAATACTTCGAAAGTTTTTGAATCGAAATTTTTAGGATTTTGAAACTTGTTCCAATTTCAATCAAAAATTTTCGGAAAATCTCGAAATTCGGAAGCTTCAAATTTCGAATAAATCGGAATAGGATTTTTTTGAAAATATTGAAACGAAATCGGATTTTCCAATTTAACTTGTAGCCCTAACCTGCTAACCACCACCATTGAAATCATAATCAAAGCACCATCACTCGTTGTAGCGATGCTGTCGTCGCCATCTTTGATGCTGATGAAGTGAGGGAGGTGACTGTCTCTGGAGAGAAGTGGTGGAGAAAGTCGAAGAAAAAATGTTTGGTCTGAAATAATTAGGGTTTAGTTGGGTAGTCTGGTAATAAGTAATTAAAAATAAAATTAAGACCTAACTTTTGAACTAATAAGTTTAAATTTTGATTTTTGATTTTGAATCTTACAATGCATGTGAGGATATAATTTCGGAATAATTAGATCCTACACTAGTTATTCCTACCCTCTTTCGATAAATGCCAACTTTTAATACAATTTAGAAATTTATGTGATTTTTTAAAATCTCTCTCTCTCTCTCTCTCTCCTTTACTGTTTCCTCTCTCCTCTATCTCCCTTCCCGGATTTTTCTCCCTCTCCTCCTTTCCTCTCTCCTCTATCCTCATTGTCTTTCTCTCAAACTCTCAATCGAGTCACAAATCACAAGAGCAATAAAGAACCAGTGTCTCCTCTCGAAGGTAAGTTTCTCTCTCTAAAAAAAGCTCACCAATTGATTCATCTTCTTCTATTCTTCTGCATCAAAAATTCATCTCTAATCTAGGACAGTTTGATTATTCAATCGAAGCAAACAAAAACATGGAGCGAAGGATTTTTGACGATGCCTAGATTAAGTGCGAAGAAGGAGATGAAGTTGGCTAAGGGTGTAACGACCCGAGTTCTGAATACCCGGTTCACCACGTCATTTTCTGGTCTGAATTTAAAAATAATAATCTAGCGGAAGAAATATTTGAAATTCATTTTTGTCAACAATAAATAAACTGTAATGGTCGATAAAATTGAAAACATCTAGGAAAAACAATTCGAACCATTAATTTTTGTAAATCAGTTGACAATGTCACAACTTCTCGAATAACTGAAATTCTCAAAATTATCCAATATTTGAAAATACAGAAAACATTAAAGTAAGACATTTCAACCATTTAACGGTTATTGCCACCATCATCCATCACTTGCCACCGTCTCCGAAATCTGCAAGTGTTGTAAAAATAGACATGAGCATTTCATAGAAATACTCAGTAGACTCATCGCCCATTAATTAATCTACAATATAATTGAATACATAAATGCAGGCTCTTTAGAAACATAGGGCGTGGGTAGTCTCTTCTTGTGCATTAAAGCACGGGGCTTATTTTGAAAATCATAGGCTCTTTAGAAAACCGGGTGTGGGTAGTCTCGTCTCTCGTGCTCATGAGGCACGTATGTTATGCATAACATCATCATTTCTTGTAGCTGATTGGGCTCCCTCAAGGGGCATTTTCCCAATCTTTCCCGTATACTCATATCATACTCATATCATCATTATTCCTGACGAGGGAATATAGGCTCATTTTCATGAAAATGACTTTTCACAAGTCACATAACATTCAACCGTTATTTCCGAAGAAATACATTCTCATTTCTTTTCATAAAAATGACCTTCACAGGTCACATGACATTCACATGCAATCATAATTTAAATCAATTAATAGGGGCGAGTCTACCTTAAACTTGACGAGTGTGGTGGAGCGGGAAACGACTTCCATTCTTTAATTCTCCGTACGCTTCGTCTAGCCAATTAGAAGATTTAGTCGAATTAGTCTTTTGAAACTTATAGTTAAAATGATAAATTACAATTTAGGGACTGAAATCGATCATTCGAAAGCTGAGGGACCAAAATGAATACTGTGAAAGTTGAGGGGCTAAAACGTAAATTTTCAAATGTTGGGTCGAAGCTCAAAATGAATATTAAATTGTAGGGCTTGAAATAAGTAATTTTAAAAATGAAGGGCTTATTAAAATCATTTGGAACTTAAGGGGCTGAAATTTTAGGTTTTAAAACAGTAGGGGCTGATTTTGATGATTTGAAACCAAAAGGGACTGAATTGAAATAATTTGGAACATGGGGACTAAATTTGCAATTTCTGAAAAATCAAATAAAATCAGGTTTATCTTCTCTTTCTTCCCATTATTCAGACGAGAGAGAGAGAAAGGACGCGAGAGGGAAGGAGGCGCACTGACTCTCGCCAAGGTTCGACCCTTCAGCCGACGAGTTGCCGGCGAAATACCGGCGCAGATCAGCGGCGAGCAACTGCAAGGTAGGGTTAAGATTTTGAGAGGATTAGGTGCAGTTTTGGGTGCGAGAAAACGGCGTGAAACCGAAGCTAAAATTCGCGGTTCTTCCGGTGGAAATCAGGCCAGAGCTCGGTCGAATTAAAGTAAGGTTCTGGGCTTCGATTCTTCTCGGTTTTGGGTTTTTAATTTGGGTTTTGTTGACTTGGACAGTAGGCGATTTGGGAAAAGGGGTGGTGTTCGATGCAGTGTTTTGGCCGTGTGTTTGGTGATAACAGTTGAGGGGTGGTGAGATTTACATAGTGGTGCAGGTGGTTAGGTGGTGGCTCCTTGACGGATTAGTGGTTGTTCCGGCAGTGGTGGTGGAATGGCCAGCTTGATGGCCGATTGCATTGGAGTTGGGGAAATGGTGTCGATTGATGATGATGCTAATTGTTTGATGCAGACGGTGGTTGTGTTGGACTTGTGGCGTGGTGGTGAGAGTAAACGAGGTTGCTGGGAATTTGGGTTGGTTTGGCAGTGATGGAACTGCAGGTGATTTGGGACGAGGCTGCCGTGTTTGATGAATTGAGACTTGATGAGGCAGTGGTGGTATTGTGGCTGGATGGCAAATGGTTTGCATATTGGAGATGATGGTGGCTGCTGCTGTGATTTGGGAACTCAATTGCAGAGAAATTGAGGATTTGTGATGATGAAGTTGATGTTTGGCAATTAAAGAGGATAGTGGAGACGTAATAATGATGTGGTAGGTGGAGAGTTAGGTTGTAATGGGGTGGAGAAAGTGGAGTTAGTGGGGAAAATTTATGTAGGATTAATTTTGATTATGATAAATATTGGACTAAAAATAAATTTGAGAATAAATAAATATTGGGATAAAAATTGAATTTCGTATTTGAACTTGAAATAATTTAGATAAGGAAAATTTGAATTTAAAATGATTTTGAAAATAATACTTTGAATAAATAATTAAAATAACATAATTTTAGAAATTCGGACATTTAATTTAAAATCGAATGAATTTAACATTTTTCGACTTGGCTAGACGAATCCGTTGCGGCGTTAACTTTAAAATAATGGGTGAGATAGTAGTAACAAGATTTTCTAAATATTAAAATAATTATTAATTGCGTAAAAATTCTTGGTCACTACAAAGGGGATGGAGTCGTAGAGAGAGGAGAGGAGGAGGGGCTGGAAGGAAAGTGATATGGTGCGTGATATTCATATTTGGGGACAAATTTCTATAAGATTGAAAAAATCAATAAGTACACTGACATCCTTATGGAAAATTCTTGGTTCAAATAAGTGTTCAAGCAAATCGAAGTCTCAGATCTTGGATTTTTTTTTTTTAAGTTCCCATATTGATTCAGATATATAGGGTTGTTTTTCCAAATGGAAGGGAGAAAAAAGATGGACTCGAAGTATGTTTAAGGTTTGCTTTTTAATGTCAAAAAATTTGAATGCCATTGGATTCAAACTGGGGGTTGCACTAAATTTGGTCATTCAACAGGGGGCCAATTTTTAGAGCATTTACCGTGTGTTGTATATTATTGGAGAATTTGAAATAAAAAAACAAAGGTTACAGCACGAAAAGTGGAGACTCTAAAAAATTTATTGGTTTGGTTTGTAATTACTGGTTATTCTTAGTTGAAATTGTAACAAATCTTTGTGTTGAAGTTTTTTATGAACATTGCAAGACATTACAAAATATTATTGAATAACACAAGTTAGGACATTACAGCGAGTGTAATAATTTTTTTTTTTTTTTTTTTGTAAGCATAATTGTAATGTTACAGTAAATACAGTTATACGATATTACATGGACTATAATGTTACATAATTACAATTATACAACATTACATTAACTGTAACACTGCATCAAATTTCAACTGATGCGAAAAAAAATAATAGTAATGAATATTGCACAACTATGATCGTAAATTACATGTTACATAACATTACAAAACAACAATTATTAAGGATCATTATAGGTATAAATTAGTCGAACTTTGAATACAAAGTCATTGCATTGCATTTTTACGTCCGTAATATCGGTAACTATTACACAATGAAATATGTAACATTACATAACATTAAATTATTGTAACATTATATAACATTACAAAATAGTGCGATGATGAAGATGATTATTTAACCTGTAATGGCCGTCGAAAGTATAATGATCGGAGAGGCTATTAATTACAGATTTCCAAGAGAGAGAAATTGCGTTGGGAGATTTTTTGGAATATTGTAACTGCCTAAATTAATCTTACACAAATGGTAACTACTTCCTAATTAATAGCTTCCATATCTATTGAAAGAATTAAATAATTTACACTCCTGATATTTTTTTAAAGTTATTATAAGAAATTTAATAATATTATGAATAGTTTAAAAATCTGGTATTTTTCAATGTCCTTGATAATTTCGTAATTTACCCTATAATTTCCACTAATAAACTACCAAGTGTTAACTGGGCTAAGCTACTAGGCCCGTAAAAGTTTCAGTGTTGGATTGGGTTCAATCCGAGCTGCCATAGGAGCATAAGTGGGCCATATTGAGCTTCTTCAAATTCGGTCCAGCTAGACGTGAACAAACTGCACTCTATTAGGGTTTCGAGGACAATTAACATGCGCCTCACACTTTATATCTGTCTCGCTGCTCCGTCGCCCAAGGTCACTGAAAGCTTCCTCCTATTTCTCTCGCCAAAATTTGTAAGACCTTCTCTCTTTCCTTTCATATACAAGGTTATGCATCTATTTCTATTTGTGCATGTAACTTTTTTTTTTTTGATTCGTTTAAGCTTTATATGAATTATTGTTGATTTCTTTGATAAATTTTTAATTCATGGATTGGATGATTTTGTTGTATTTCTATTTTTTGGAGTAGCCGGTAATTCATAGATTTGAAATATTAGATTTTCCGGTAATTCATATGAAGAAATTTGTAGTAAAAACACGGAGAATTACTATTTTTTATTTTGCGCCTGATCTAACCTTTTATTCCTTGTTCTTGCTCATAAGTGACTTGGACTGTTATTTTTTTACTTCATTTGTAAGTACAAGATTTTTGTTTTGGAGATCTCAATCATGGAAGTGAATTACGTTTTATGCATTCTGCGTTCTTGCTCAATAGAACTATGTTATGGGAATTCAGTTGTGCTAAAATTGCTCTAGTTCCTTTAACTTGTCCATGTTGATGTTTTTGAAAGCTGTCACTCCCTCTGTTGCTATGAATTCTATCCATTTTCGTGTAGCATTTACGTTGGGTAAAATGGAGGATAGATATGTCAAGTTTATTATGCGAAAGTAAATCCGGGAGTCTGTATTTTGCATAACCCCTTGATTATAAAGAGAGAACATTTCTTGACTGTGAAGTATACTATAAACATTGTAGTGTTATGGCCTTGGATTTTAATTTAAGTCTTGTTAATTATAGAGCATTCATTTCTTTCAAGTACAATGCAATCCTGTCATTTCTCCACCTGTGATTTTCCTATTGGCTTTTTTTCTAATTTTTCTCTCTGGACAGCAGGTTTTTTGAAGAAAACCTACCGCCATACTTTTTAGTTGTGAAATCTAGAAACCAGACAAAATGGTAAGCATGAAAAAGATTTTCATTTTGAAGACAGCGTTTGCCTTTGCACTAGGTAATTCGGGTTTCTAATTAATAAATTTTCCTTGAATATGTGCAGGTTAAGTTCACAGCTGATGAGCTCCGCAGGATTATGGACTATAAACACAACATTCGCAATATGTCGGTTATTGCCCATGTTGATCATGGTGTGGAAACTTCTTACTTTTGTTTCCACCTCAATATTTACACACAGTATTACTGGGTGGTTAATCATTGTTTACAGTACAGTGTACATTTTTTTAGTTTTACCATGTCTGCCTTGATGCGT
Organism: Ligustrum vulgare; assembly: GCA_963555705.1. Lineage (NCBI taxonomy): Eukaryota > Viridiplantae > Streptophyta > Magnoliopsida > Lamiales > Oleaceae > Ligustrum > Ligustrum vulgare. The sequence continues at coordinate 66,071,220 of OY743171.1, read as the reverse complement.
GTACTGACTCTAGTTCCCATTCACTGTAACAGGGAAGTCAACACTTACCGATTCTCTTGTGGCTGCTGCTGGTATTATTGCTCAAGAATCTGCTGGTGACGTTAGAATGACAGACACCCGTGCTGATGAGGCTGAACGTGGTATCACTATCAAGTCCACTGGTATCTCTCTGTATTACGAGATGTCTGACGAGTCTTTGAAGAGCTACAAGGGAGAGCGAAATGGCAACGAGTACCTCATCAATCTTATTGATTCTCCTGGACACGTCGACTTCTCATCTGAAGTGACAGCCGCACTTCGTATCACTGATGGGGCTCTTGTTGTGGTTGACTGTGTCGAAGGTGTCTGTGTCCAGACAGAAACTGTCCTCCGACAGGCCCTTGGAGAAAGGATTCGACCTGTCTTGACCGTTAACAAGATGGACAGGTGTTTCCTTGAGCTCCAGGTTGATGGAGAGGAGGCTTACCAAACGTTCCAGAGGGTCATTGAGAATGCAAATGTCATTATGGCTACCTACGAAGATCCTCTCTTGGGCGATGTTCAGGTTTACCCAGAGAAAGGTACTGTTGCCTTTTCTGCTGGTTTGCACGGCTGGGCTTTCACCCTAACGAACTTTGCCAAGATGTATGCCTCCAAGTTTGGTGTTGACGAGTCCAAGATGATGGAAAGGCTCTGGGGAGAGAATTTCTTTGATCCAGCCACTAAGAAGTGGACCACCAAGAATACAGGGTCACCGACATGTAAACGTGGATTTGTTCAATTCTGTTACGAACCCATCAAGCAGATTATTAACACTTGCATGAATGATCAGAAAGATAAGCTCTGGCCCATGTTGCAGAAGCTTGGGGTCGTTATGAAGTCCGATGAGAAGGATTTGATGGGGAAGACATTAATGAAGCGTGTGATGCAGACCTGGCTTCCAGCTAGTACTGCTCTCTTGGAAATGATGATCTTTCACCTTCCATCACCTTCTACGGCACAAAGGTACCGTGTGGAAAACTTGTACGAGGGACCTATGGATGATGCTTATGCTACTGCTATTAGGAACTGTGATCCTGATGGTCCCCTTATGCTTTATGTTTCAAAGATGATCCCAGCATCTGACAAGGGTAGGTTCTTTGCATTTGGTCGTGTATTCGCCGGACGGGTTTCAACTGGTTTGAAGGTCAGAATCATGGGCCCGAACTTTGTTCCCGGAGAGAAAAAAGACTTGTACGTCAAGAGTGTCCAGAGAACTGTTATTTGGATGGGTAAGAAGCAAGAAACTGTGGAGGATGTACCGTGTGGGAACACAGTGGCTTTGGTTGGTCTAGATCAATACATCACTAAAAATGCAACCCTGACCAATGAAAAGGAAGTCGATGCTCATCCAATTAGAGCAATGAAGTTCTCCGTGTCGCCTGTCGTGCGTGTTGCTGTCCAGTGCAAGGTTGCATCTGACCTCCCAAAGCTTGTTGAAGGTTTGAAGCGTTTGGCCAAGTCAGACCCTATGGTTGTCTGTAGCATTGAGGAGTCTGGTGAGCATATCATTGCTGGGGCGGGAGAACTCCACCTGGAGATATGTTTGAAGGACTTGCAAGATGATTTCATGGGCGGCGCTGAAATCATTAAATCTGATCCAGTTGTTTCCTTTCGTGAGACTGTTCTCGAAAGGTCCTCCCGCACTGTTATGAGCAAATCACCTAATAAGCACAACCGTCTTTACATGGAAGCCAGGCCCTTGGAAGATGGACTCGCTGAGGCTATTGATGATGGTCGTATTGGCCCAAGAGATGATCCTAAGGTTCGTTCTAAGATCTTGTCTGAGGAGTTCGGTTGGGACAAGGAGCTGGCCAAGAAAATTTGGGCCTTTGGTCCTGAGACAACTGGTCCAAACATGGTGGTTGATATGTGTAAAGGAGTCCAGTACCTGAATGAAATTAAAGATTCTGTTGTTGCTGGTTTTCAGTGGGCTTCCAAGGAAGGCCCATTGGCTGAAGAAAACATGAGGGGTATTTGCTTCGAAGTCTGTGATGTTGTTCTCCATGCTGATGCTATCCACAGAGGTGGCGGTCAGGTCATTCCAACTGCTAGGAGGGTTATTTATGCCTCCCATATTACTGCCAAGCCCCGTCTTCTGGAACCTGTGTACTTAGTGGAGATTCAAGCACCAGAGCAGGCTCTTGGTGGTATCTACAGTGTCCTGAACCAGAAACGTGGACACGTGTTCGAGGAAATGCAGAGACCGGGTACTCCACTGTATAATATCAAGGCATACTTGCCTGTTGTCGAATCATTTGGTTTCTCAAGTACCTTGAGAGCCGCAACTTCTGGACAAGCCTTTCCCCAGTGCGTGTTTGATCATTGGGACATGATGTCATCCGATCCACTTGAACCAGGGTCACAGGCTTCCCAGCTAGTGACGGATATCCGAAAGAGGAAGGGCTTGAAGGAGCAGATGACACCACTCTCCGAGTTCGAGGACAGGCTGTGAGTCAATGAAGGCTTAAACCTTTGTGGATTTATTACCTCTGGGCGCGATATAATTAATCTTTTTACGTTTTTATATTTTCATTTTCGGTGTAGTATGAGTTTATCGCCCTGATTCTGTTATGTGACGAGGACAAGAATATTGTTATTCTTCATTGTTGTGAACTATTTTCCTCTTTGAGTCTATTGTTAGCGAGTTTTGTTCAAGTTAATTGGTGTTTTCTTTGAATAAATGGTGCTAAACGTATTAATTTGATGTTTCTTGTCTTGTGACTATTTTCCGGTTTCATATGATATGATATTATTAATTATTATTATTATCGTGTCCATGCCAATTACCCCCCCCCCCCCCCCCAACCCCTTCCAAAAATAAAAAAATTGTTCTATTGTAATTTCAGTTCAATGTGCCCACGCCAATTACCCGCAGGGAAAAAAAAGGTTTACCAACAGTCTTTCTGTTTAATGTTTAATATATAAGGTCCGTTTTATTGCATGCATGAAATTTAGGTAAAAAGAAAATAAGTTCAAGGAGAATTTAATTTCAATGAAAAATATATTGGTGAAATTTAAGTGTTTGATTAAAGTAAAATTGATATTTGAAAGTAAAGTAAATATGGAAAATCTATCTATATATCTATGTATTATTAATGATAACTGAGATTCTGAAAATTTTTAGTTTTAATTAAATCAATTTCAACAGATTCTAATTTTAAAAAATAGATTTTTGAATGTTTTGGTAGTTTTCATTTGGGAGTTAATTACCGACCGTAGGTAGATGTTTCTCCTCGCGGAAGAAAAAATGACTGGATGTCTGTCTCCACAAAATGGACATTACCGTCAAAATCTTCAATATTCATCCAAAATATAAAAAATTTCACCAAATTTTTTGCACAAACTTGCTTCCATAATCTCTTCTCCATTCATAACGATACAAAAATTAAACAATTGAATCTTCAGTATCTTTCTTTGAAACAATTGGAGTTACAACTCTCACAAAAAACTTCTTTAGATTTGCCCAATTTCGTCCTCGATTTGGGTTCTGGGTCCGATGATTAGAACGGTCGATAACAACCCACGACCGCTCGCGATTCTGTAGTGTTCCAATTTCCTCTTAACCAGATACTGCAGCGTAAGTTTGAACCTTTTTTTTTCCTTTGATTTCCTCCTATAGTCTGTATTTTTTATATGTCATGAACTTGTTGGGTTCTCGTCTCTCTACTTATCATTCATTTCAATGCATCTTTACCTTTTTCTGAAGTTTCTTTTTGAAGTCTGAAATTGTGAAATCCTGAAAACAAGTTATCGAACCTTCTGTTAAAATAATGTTTCATCTGTTACTTTCACGGATTTTTAATGTTTCTCCGTTTGTGAGTGATGTTAAAAAGTGGCTTTGAAATGTTGGGCCAGTATGTAATTTTTCGATTAATACATTGAGAGTTCATCTTTGCCACCCATCTTTAGATTTCATATTATCATATTTGCCTCAGGTGCATACTGCATAGTTCTTAATCTCTTCGTACATAGAAGTATGTGGTTCTGTTTTCCATTACTGTTTGTGAACAGTGGCGGACGCAGGAATTTTATAGCAGGGGGGCACAGTTTGTGGTAGATTTTACGGGGGTTCGGGGGCAGCGCCCCCGAAATTTTTTTTTTTAGGAAAAGATCGAAAATAATGATAAAATTCAAATTCACAAAAGACAATGTACTAAATAATATACAATCTCACAAATATGCTAAATTATTTTCAGTAAAATCTACGTTATAATTCAAAAGAAATTGACAGATTATATCGCAGTAAACAATCAATTAACATATTCAAATTTTAATCAATTATATTCCTGTTTAGTGTAGATTAAAATTAGATTTTTCGTAGATTTTGATAAAAGTTGATGAGATGCGTGATTGAAAAGTTATGGGTCCTATGAAATCTATGGTTGAGATTGATTTTTGACTTTGACAAATATTAAAATTTAGATTTTAATTGATACCAAAAAGAGGCTATATTTACTTAATATATGTTACAATCTTTTACATATATTTCATCTAAAAGAATCTATTCAATATGCATAAATTTTAATTATTCAAAGTCGAAACTTTACCTTCATTCAACTAAAAAAAAACAATTATTCAACCATTCAAATCATCTTTTTTGATTTTTTATTTTTGAACTTTTCAAAAAAAAAAAAAAAAAAAAAAAATCAAAATCAAAATGGAGGGGGTCACGTACCCCCCTAGGACCCCCCTATGGGTCCGCCACTGTTTGTGAAGTAACAGATTGAAAATAAAATAAAATTGAATGAATGCTTGTTGAAAGCATTATATTCTATTAGACTAAATTGGATTCTGCTTTAAGGAGCCAATTTTCTAGCTAATGTGTGGAGTTGAATTGAATTGAAAGCACTTTGTATTTTCTAAATTCATAGTATTTGCTTAATTAATTAAAGTGTAACTAAATCTGTTTTTGTAATGATCATTTATGGGTTTGAATGTTTGATTCTTTTTATTATCATATGTTCGAGTCGAAGTAAATATGCTTTATTTGTTTTGGAAAGCATCTGTAGTAATTGTCCTAGTGCTTTATATTAGTTGAAATAGGATTTAATTACTAAATGAAATTGAATGAATGCTCGTTGAAGCTTTATTTTCTGTTAGGCTGAGATTATGCTTTAATGAGCCAAGTTTTAGCTACAATGTGGAGTTGAATTGAATTGAAAGAAATTTGCATTTTCTAAATTCATAGTATTTGCTTAATTAAAGTGTTATTTGTATTTACTAGGTAGGATTTGTGATTAAAAATTAAAGAGAGAAAGAAAATATGTGTGGTTAAAAAAAGTGTTGATTATAATACATACTTCCCGAACACATGCTATAATATTATTATTACTATTTAAATTTAAATTTTATTAATTTTTTTTCCATTGTTCTGTGTCAATATATTAGACTTTGTAAATGAAATATGTTCATGCAACGCACAAGTGTGGAACTAGTAAATCTCTGATTTTTTTTTTGCTGCTTTAAGTGATTGTTACAATCATGTTTCAACAAGTCCCAGTGGCTTAGGAAGTAAGCCTCACAACTCAAAGCGGTGACAAACAAGTAGAATTTGTAATTCTGAACTAAGTCAAAAGAAAATATTTCCCTTACTTCTATAAAAAAAAAAAAAAATGGAAATCATGGACATCAAGGCAAAATGAAAAAAAAAATTTCACCCAACAAAAATACAATCAAACTGATTATTTTAATTTTTCGTGGAAATCATTTTCTATTTTCCAAGAAAAATCAGTGTATCATCAAACGATCCCTTAGAAATAATATATACCTGTCACCTGTTCAACAACTACAAAAGAATTGGTTTATAAACCAATTTTTAAACTACTCAACATTCCAAACAACTTTTTATTTACACATTTTCGTTCACCAATTTTTAACCACACAATTTACCTCAAAAAATAAAATAAAAATGGCAGCCTAACAGACTGTAGAAACAAATATTTCTTAAATCTGGTGATGTGGCAATGAAAAACAATAGAATTAATCTAAGTGCACAATTGTGGTTACAATGTAGATGACAATTTGATGATGTGGAGGAGTTATTGTTGTTGATTAAAAAGATGATGTGATGTGTGGAAAGAGGAGATTGCGCCATGTAGGCAAATTGTGATCCTTATTGTGACCCTAATTGTGAATGTAGCAAAACTGAAAACGAATTAATCTAAGTGCACAATTGTGGTTACAATGTAGATGACAATTTGATGATGTGGAGGAGTTATTGTTGTTGATTAAAAAGATGATGTGATGTGTGGAAAGAGGAGATTGCGCCATGTAGGCAAATTGTGATCCTTATTGTGACCCTAATTGTGAATGTAGCAAAACTGAAAACAATATTAATAGTGACATTTCAACTTTGCACGCCTTGTGTGGTGATTCTGGATCCCTCTAAACCTATTCCAATATGACACATGTAATGTCATGAAATAGCGGTTTCTCTCAAAAAAAAAAAAAAAAATGGTAACAAAGTCTTTTTACAATCATTCTACCAGTAGCATTGCACGTCCAACATAAATCATCTCCCAAAATTTGAATTAACAACGAAAATCACAATAATACTCGTCATTTTGACCAATAATAATTTGCTTCCAGTATCAATTTTTATCAATTAATATAATATTGGCGTCAAATCTAGCAATGCTTGGATTTCCTTTTTGCCGATGGCTTGTCAGAAGTAGCAATATATGCTTCAGCGTCGATCTTCTCAGCAGATCTTTGCATCCGGAGCTCCTTTGCCTTTTTCTGCAGCATAAAAAGCAAATGCCAAAAATCTGAATAAAATGAGTGAATAAATTTTCTAAGATTATTACTTACTTCTTAGCATCGTTACAGTGAGTTTAAACAAATTCACGAAGGTTCAAACACCCACTTTTGGCATACTTCTACTGAAACCAACATCATATCAATCTAATAACATTTACAAGGTACAACGAGTAAATCATAGTGGCCTAGAAAAGGCTCGATCAGGAAAGCAGCACAAGAAAATATTATATTTGAGATAAAATAGATAATGGAAAATAAAGTAAATGTGAATTGCTTATGAAGGGATAAAAGGTTAAGACATCAAACAACTGATGGCCAAATACAAAGGATTAATCAGCTCTAAACATAACCACCAAAGTCGCGTCACTTGCATAATCCTGTCCATTGATTTCAAATATAACCTCATTTATACTCATGGTATAGCCAAGAATATGTGAGACCACAATTTCTCATTATGATAGTCATATCCCTATCTTTCCAAATTACATCATCATTTTTATTTTTTTTTTCATTTCAGGCATATGCACTGTCCAGCAAAGAAAAATGGGCCTGACAAGAGACAGATGTCATAACAAGATGATTAGGCCATGGAGGAACAAAGATTGTTGACTTACCTTACTAGGTGGTTGTGGTGGAGGGAAAGGTGTGTATGGTTTCTTTTCTTTAGTCTTAACTTTCTTCTGTTTGACATTTTTCCTGACGCAAAAGCAAAGAAATTATTAGATCTTGATGCATGAACTATGCTTGGATAATAGTATAGGAAACTAAATGAACATCAATGGGGGTTACCATACTTCTTAAATTTGGGAAGAAATCTGTCCCAATTCTCATTCACAAGTGCTGGATTCTCAGCAAGATGTTGCTTCATCATTAGGATCTATATTTTACAGAAGGGGAATTGGGTTGGAGGAGCAAAACATCATCAGATCTTAAATGCAAAAGATTAATAGCAACAAACTATCCCAATAAAATCACTTACACATGCTTTCAACTATTCACCTTGATATTATATACTGGATGCATTTTATTCAGTATGCAGTCTTCTACAACCTTCCTAACTTGTTTAAGACCTTTGAACGATCCCATGGCCGCAACCGTGTTTCCCTAATTTTACCAACAGAAAGCACTTAAGTAAGTTCTTGCAATTTTTGCAGGAAAGGACATCAATTTTAACTTCAAAATAATAATTTGTATATATATTATAAACAAGAAGAGAAAAAACCATAAATCTGGAGCTGAACCAGGATATAGCACTTGGTCAAAATCTCCAATGCCTGCATTGCATTAGATTTATGTAAGAGATGTAACAAGGCTATTATCTAGTTTATGAAAAGAGTGACAATGTGATGAATTAACACACACACATGACACATATCACAGGCCTCTATATGTCTAGTTAGTTGACAAAATTCAACGGGTAAACTTTGTGTTATGTTAAGCTAAGCTTATTTATACTTGTATCATCATTACTCATATCACTTAAGAGGAGTTGTGTATACGCACCTTCAAAGTAGATGAATTGGGGCCAACTAATCTTTTGACAAATCGTTCTCCTGTGGACAGTAGTAAATATAAAGAGTTGAATTCTAAATATAGAAGAGATTCTCTCTAAATATGATCCAACTATTTGCCCACTCCACCATGTTTAGTATAACAATTAGTTCATAAACTTATTGTATATATTTCCTGTTTTCATTCAAGTTAAGGAAATGTTAAATAGAAGCATAAAATAAATAAACATTTGATGATTTGAAAAGGCAAGAAATTATATATTTGATAGTCGGGCACAGGCACAGGCACAGGCACAGGCACATATGATATATCTGAAGAATATTTCCCTACACTGTTTTCCTTGAATAAATTCTCAAAAAGAGAGGAAACTTATAAAAAAATTGAAGAAAGAGTGTGGAAAGATACGTAACCTGAGGTGCAGGCACACTTCTTGATAGTAGTTTAATGAGATCCCTTGCTTTAATTATAATGAAGGGATCCCTAGTTTTCATAGTAGTTGAAACAGACATGGATCCTTCAACCTAAAACAAAACCGTGGCACAATACATTATTAAAGCACAAAAATGAAAATGAAAATGAAAATGAATAAGATTACATGGATCCTTAAACCTAAAACAAAACCATGCCATAATACATTATTAAAGCACAAAAATGAATTCTGAATAAGATTTCAGACATGGGAAAAAGTGGAACTAACTTATGTTTCTTTTCTTTTTTTTGATGACTCTGGTGTCCAGACTTCGCCCGACTAATCCTAGGAGAGAGCGGTCTTCCCCCGGTTTGCCCTCCATGTAAATCCGGATGCGGATAAAACTTATGCAAATTTGGAGTAGACATTCGAGCAACGGTTAACTAGCTATGTTTCTTGTTTTGGCTTCAAGTAGTCTAATAGCATTGAAAAAGTTCGTTTTAGACAACCATATGTCCATTGTTAGCATTACACATTCCCCATGCAAAAATCTTACCAGTTACCAGTGATCATATTGACGTGATGAATACGAAATACTTACTAAATTTAATTCACAAGCAATTCAATGTTCTTCCAATGCACCGTTAACAATCGGCCAACACTCTTGTAAGTATTTTTCTGCAAATATCAAGACAGGACGATAAGATTCAGAACCTGATTAATTTTATGGACAAGAAGACAACCTCGGTACCTCTTTAATCGAGGGTTTGGGCGCAAAAACGAGAATCTCAATTTGTAGGTTGGGAGAAATCTGAACGGGCTTTCATGCTTGGTTTGGATGCCTGGTTAAGACTTCAGAGGATTTGAATTTAATTTGGATCGAACTATTTTTAAATTTGGGCCTAGCTACTTCCTTTTCCTTTTCTTCTTTGGTCATTTGGTCTTAATTGGGCCGAGCTACAGCCTAGCACTGGCATTAGCTGGATCCGTTTGCCACATTCATAGAACTGAAAGTTGACGGGCCCGCAGTTGAAGATAGGGCTAATTACGAAAAATCATATGTTTATTTTTAAAATTTTTAAAATCAGATATTTTGAAATTATTTCATTAAATCAACTCACCCATCCCAAATCCTCGATTTAACCTAGTGTCTGGTCCTAACTCATTTACATTTTATTGGGGGAAGAAGACAAATAACTTAAACCGACGATTCTTCTACAGATCAGAGATTTTTGGAGGTGGGCGGCGACATGATGCGCAAATCTCATCTTCGTCTAGCCTCCATTTTGTATTTTTGTTAGTTCATTGTTTTGTTTAATGGTTGTTTCTAGCGCGGCGATGATAGTGTATCACGTGGTGTGTGCACGATGATGGTGTGTGAGGTTGGTGGTGTGTATGTGGTGTGGTAGTAAATGTGTGCACAGCGGTGGCGATGATGGGAGATAACTGTGAAGGTGGTGGAGGTGAGATGTTGCGTTGTTGGTATATCTGAACCTTGATTTCATTTGGCTTTGTTTGATTTGTTTTTTCTTTTAGTTGAAGTAGTTGTGGTGGTGTTGAGATGGTGGTTGTGATGGTGATGGTGGTGGATGATGGGTGTTGGAGGTGATGGCGATATTGAGACAGTAATTAAAATTACAATTATAACTACAATTATAATTAATTAAAAAATTTAAATAAAGTTATAATTGTATTTTCGACGGTGATCTGACGATGACGGTTGTGACGGTGGCTGATTACAAATTACGAATTATACTAATATTTTACTAATTCATAAGTTACAATTGTAATTAATTATAAAACCTAATTTTGATAATTATTTTAATATAGTGTAATTAGTTACAAATCACTTGATTACAAAAATTTTCAAACCTAAATGCTTATAATTATGAACTTAACCCTTGAAGATATTGCACTACAGGTTTGTTGGGCTTTACAGAAAAAATATTAAGGAGATGGAGATGTCATCGACTAAAATTTTAACTGATAAATTTTAAGGAAAAATACACGGTTCAGGTTGTTACAATTTTAAAGATAAAGAAAAAAATTTAAATATTCATCAATCAGGTGTATAATAAACTATTATATATATTATATAAATATAAATTAGAAGCACCCACTTCATCACACCTCACCCCATCTCAACCAAACTTGTCTCAAGCTTCCATAGTCAAATTGTGTCGACGCCTTCTCTCCATTAGTGTCACCACTCCCACTAGTATCTCCGACGCACTGTCACTATCACTGTAACCACCATCACCATAACATTCAGGCTTCGATGCACCACCACTACTTCCGACACATTACCACCCCCAACCATTCCAATGCACCACATCCACAACCACAGTAATAATCGTCACTTCATCAACCCCCCCAACACACACACACACATGTGTGTGTGTGTGTAGAGAGAGAGAGAGAGAGAGAGAGAGAGAGAAAGAAAGAGGTCTTGGAAAGATACAATGATGATAGAGAAAATATGTGATTTATTACTACCACCTGTATGTGTGTGTGTGTGTAGAGAGAGAGAGAGAGAGAGAGAGAGAGAGAGAGAGAGAGAGAGAGAGGTCTTGGACAGATACAATGATGATAGAGAAAATATGTGATTTATTACTACCACCTGTGATCTGAAATATAACCTAAAACTTGTAAATAATTACATGCGACTTTGATCTATGATTTGTGTCCTGAACATGTAAATGTGACTTATGACTTAATGCATCAAATGTGACATGTAAACTGAATATTTGAAGTGTGACCCATGACCTAATGTATCAAATGTGACATATCACCTAATGTATCAAATGTAACTTGAACGTGTGAAGTGTGACTTGTACTTAATGCATCTAATGTACACATGTGACCCGAACATTTAAAGTGTGACTCGTGACCTAATACATCAAATATGACCCGTGACCTTAACATTTGAAGTGTGACAAATGACCATTGAATCACAGTATAACCATGGCAATGAAAGCAATAGCAACAATAATGGATCACTGCATCAAATGCTCACCCATACCACCTCCGGTGAAGTTTCCATAACCACTAAAGGCTTCTGTTCCACAATGTGCCACCCACCACCACCAACACATAAACACCCCGACCATGCGACTACTACCCATCACTGCCTCACACCGAAACACCACCACCACACAACCACAAACCACCATCATCTCACAACCACCACCACCACCACAAACCATTGAACTAACCACCACAAACAACCATTGACATGTCACCACCACACCACCGAACCCACCACCACTGCACATCTCACCACCACAACACCGACATCTAACCATCACACCACTGATTCCACCACCACTGCACAACCACAAAACACTACTTGATCTAGATCATATCACTGAAGATGCGGACATTAAGGGACGTACTTGTAGGTGCAATGCAAAAGGCAAATGGAAGCCGGTGAAAGTCAGAGAACAGAGATGGCTAGAATACTAAGGAGAAGATCGGTATCAAGAGAGAGAAAATGCTTACGTTTCTGAGACTTCAATTTCATAATTTGGGTTCATTTTGATGCATTCAATTCTGAATATTAGTATTATATTTTCATTTGATTGTGATTTGGGCTTGGGACAGTGGGATTTGTTTAAAATTTGGGGCAGTGGGGGTAATATTATTAATTAATATTTTAAAGATGAATTAGTACCTGGTTATTGCACTAAAAACTTACAAACTTGCCTTTTTAATTGTTGTTTTAAAAAACCTATCACCGTGTAATTTCCTCTCAATTTTAATGCAATTCGTATAAGTGACCAAATTTTCACATAATTCATAAGAATTTCATTTGTAATTTAGCTTGAAATCTATTTATTAATGATTTTCTTATAAACTTACGAATAATTAAGGAGACTAAAATTTAAAATATCAATTGAAGACACGTAAATTGGTGCATTTGGTTGAGAAAGATATATTTTGTGCATCTACGTACTACGATTTCAGTCTATAAATTATATAGAGACCAATCCGATGACTTCAATATTTATATATGTATAATAAAATAAATGAAAAAATAATAAACTTTACGATCATCACTACACATACTTTCATATTCGAGTCAGACCAATATAAATTACGAATAACTTTGGATGCGAGTAAACTCGTAGTGGCTATGCAGCAAAAAAGGTGGAAAAATAAAATAAACATTGAATTAGATTGATCGATTGAATTAGCATTAAAATCTCCCACCTTGGACGAATACCCCAACTAACCACGAGTCTACCAATTGCTCCAAGTGTCTACTTTTACATCAGGGGATTTATTTAGATAACATTAAGAGTTCGGCTTACAATTACTAGTGAACTTACTCGATTGACTAGGCTGAATCTGCTGATTGATCTCTTGATTAGGACAAAACTCATTACCTACATATAGAAGAAAAAATTACTCATCCTCGACCGGAGAACTGTTTGTCTCCTCCGGTTAAAACAAACACTGTTGTCTACAATCGAAGGTAAAATATGAAATAAAATGCAAAATATACAAAAACATGATCTTTGTCTTTGATTGTCGACAACGAAATTTGTTTTGATCGGAGAAGACGAATAATTCACTCTAGACGAGGACGAATTATTGTCTTCTATAATTGGGTAATATGTTTTACATCATTAGAGATAAATGAGAAAGAAATGTATCATAAAATGTAATTGGATGATTATGCCCTTAAATACTTGTAAATTTATATGTTCGAACTTGAGTTGAGGGAGACCTTTAAACAAACAAAAAGGGCCATCACCGCAAGAAAGACTAAATGTGGGGACTTATGATCCAAAAATACGAATGCTAGGATGTTTTGCATGAATAGAGTCATATGTAGGGACGTTATGCACCGTTACACTAAATATTAATATTTTCAAATATTGACGAAGATGAAACGTTTAAACTAACAGAATATACCTCCATTGCAAGAAAAAATAGAAACATAGAGACGTTATGCGTAAAAAAATATGGAAATTGGGATGTTTTTCACAAATAGTGTCATACGTATGAACTTTTTGCCCCGATTACCCTAATCGTAATCCCAAATATATAATAGGAGAACCATTTCCCTTTTTTTTACACAAGAATCCAATTTTTCTCTTAACGGTACACTCATACCTACTTTGATCATTTTTGTTTCAAGTTGAAAAAGAGGTGCCACACATTTTAGACTCCAAAAACTATATATTTATGTAAATATTTCACACAATTAACTAGCTTTCTGTTCCAGATTGTAGGCCAATACTGTGATTCCTGCGCAGATTTAAATAGGCATAACATCACAGTTTACAATAGAGCTAAGATCTCTCCTATCTGGATTTGAAGAGTAGGATATTTCTGCAAATGGCCCTTGAATTACTGAGTCGCAGTTCCCTATAATCTGTTGTTGGTTTCCAGTGTTTTCACCATGATTCCAACTAGGTTTCTTCTCATTACTGAAACTATGGCGATTTTGATCTGCAGAATCTATGTTGCTCAAGTTCCTCTTAGCAGGCACTTCTCTCCAGTCCGCTATGCATTTTTTGTACGAAACTTTTCGCTTCAAAATTCGACAAAGGGTCCAAACTTCCTGCCAATAATTAAACCCGTTAAAGAACGAAGGAAGTGTTACAAAAAGCGTAAAAAGTACACTTGAATATATTTAGTGAATAAAAGATTTTGAGGGTTTTCTTACAGCTTCTTGATCAGTATTTTGGCAACTTTTATCTTGAATCGGCGCTGGAAGACGGAATTCATGCATCTGCCAGTCAGTTTTGGTGCCTTTTCCAGCACTTCCGCGATAGTACACCAAGGATTTCTTTAGCCCAATGCAGCCACGGCCTCCGTCACCGGAAGAATATATTGGGATGTCAATCCCAGTGGCTTTCCAAAACCCAGAACCTGTCACTCTATTGGGTCTAATGCTGTTTCTATATTTTCTTCCTCTTTTGCAAAAGAAGTACCACTCTTTGTCTCCTACATTATTTGCTTCTGATTGTCCAGGAAAATGGAAAACATCACTAAGCTTAAACCCAAACCAAGTTTTAACCCGACATATTTTTCCTCCAATACATCTCATTCATCGTTTATAAATAAAAAGTTTTTACCAACGCACAAATAAAAAATGAAACCTTTTCGAGTATCTGCTATGGACGATGATACACTCCCCACGGTACTCACCACGCACTCACATGGGGTGGGACCCATGAGGTGGGGGTCATCCCCGCGATGCTCGGGGAGGGAGAGTAACATAATGAATAAACCTATGTGTACACTTTTTATTATAAATTTATTGTACACACACTCACATTGGTTTAATTATTTAAACCCCATATAAATGAATCTCACCCCATGTGAGTGTGCTGTACAAAAAATGTACAAATAAAAGTGTACAAGCATGGTTCTAACATAATTCATCTACTATAACATCTAAATTAAACCAAATTATTGGGGGGAAAAAAAAATTATGGTTACATACTTGGAAGATCCCATGGATCGTACTTGTAGATATCGATTTGTTTGATGAGATCGATTCTAATTTGTATCTCTTCAACTTTCCTTCGAAGATAAAAATCGACAAGTTCTTCATCCGTTGGATGAAATCTGAATCCGGGAAGTGAAACCGAGGCATCATCTGCTTCATCTTGACACATAATGTTTATGCTCATATTTTCCACCTCCATATAGTTTTCAGTTTTACCCTTCAAAAATATATATAGAGGGAAGAGGGTTCGAAGGGGTTTCCTCCGTATTTGGTCAAGTCATGAGTTTTGAAGACGTCCAAGTCGTCCACTTTCCTCACCACAACAACCACATTTGTCACTAAGATGACGTTTGAAGATGGAAAAAATTGCAGTTGGAATCTTGAACTTAATTTTTTATTTTCTCAGGCTTCTTGTACACTGTATAGTACCAAGATTTCAATATTAAATGGATTAAAAAGTAGACATTATTTTTATTAATAAAAATAAATAAGATACAACCTCTCGCGCTAGAGATAGGGTGAATGTTAATTTGATGAAATTTCTCTAGTCGATTGGGATTCATCTGTTACTTGAAGCGAAGGATTATTACCTTGATATCCTTATCAATATAGTTTATTGTTTCAAGAATCATTTTCGAATTATCAAAAGAAATTATCTTTAAAGTCGTGAACGTATTGACGAGCTCAACCATGTATGCGATCATTGCAAGGTCATCTGGAATTAATCGCGTACGCGGTTGAGCTAGTCATAGGATGTTACAATCTACTAATTTAGACTAAAGTTGTGAAGGGATGACGTCTTTATACAACTTGATTGCAAATGTATAGTGTAATATAAACATAGTACAAAAGAAAGTGGATTGTGACTTTTATGGTTGTTTCTAGATGTCTCTGGATGAAGCAGAAAAGAAGCAACCCACTTTATTCTCTCTATTTCAATAAAAATAAATAGTATGTTTGAATTTTTTTATTTTTAATCAAATTTATACTTTCCAGAATGATTAATATTAAAGCTCAACTAAATCAATTTTATCAAGTCCAAAAAATTGTTTCATTGACAAAAATAAATAAATAAATTATTAATTGGTATTAAAGATTTTTTTTTTAATGCATCTAACCGTATTTATATATAAGCAATTAAAAGTTTGATAAAATAGAGAAATATGAATAACGAGCTCGGGTAGTGTATAAAGAGCTCGAGTTGAGCTTTATGGGCCGATGAGAAGTTTGTCTCGTTGCAACACTGAATCTTATAGTTTCATCTTGATTAATTAATACCTTAGTCGTCCTATAAAGATAAAAAGTGATATCTAGTACCCTTAGTACATTGTCACATAGACTCATGAATTTTTTTTTGGTCTCAAAATATAGATCACTTTGCTAATTGAGAGTTTATTTGATTTCTTAATCATATTATGACATTATTGAATGTAATTTATTATTGACAAATATGGATTACTCACATTTAAATCATCATTCAACGCAGGGATATATTAGTATTTATTATTATTATTATTATTATTTTGAATCGAATTATTATTTTCTTAATTGTGTGAAAATGAAAGCGAATTATCTTTGTAAAACATAATAATATCATTAAAGAGTAATTCAAGCCTCAAAATATTAATTAATTATGTTATTTAAGCAGACGGGATGTGACCTTCTACATAGATTAACAACCTTAGGTCATCTCCAAGATAACCCTAAATTTGGGGTAAAATTTCCTCCAATAATACCCCAAACTACACCCCAAATTTGGGTTTGTGAATTTGGAGTTGCACTATTCACAACCTCAAATTCGGAGTTGATATTTTTTTATTTATCATTTTGTAATTTTTCATGCTTAATTTAAATGCTAAAAATTCATAATTTGTCCAATAATTTGTCGTTATAGTAATAATCATAATTATAATTATTTAATTTCAAATGTTATAATTCTATAATTGTTATTTTTTTTATAAAGATTATTTTTGTTCACAATAATAGTAATAGTTTTGTTAATATTGTTACAAAATCGGTATGAATTAGTTTGAATAATTAAAAATACTGAAATTGCAGAGGTTAACATGTTCAATGACTACTTTGTCGAAAATCCACGTTTCACTAACAAGATGTTTCGTCGTCGATATCGAATGTCTCGTAATTTATTTTTACGAATTGTTATGACCGTAAAAGCTAATGAAAGTTATTTTGTGCAAAAGAAGAATGATACGGGTGCACTTGGTCTTTTTGCAATCCAAAAGATAATTTATGCCTTTCGAATGCTAGCATATTGAGTAGCTGCAGATACTACTGATAAGTATATTAAAATTGGAGAATTTACTCCAATTGAGATTGAGAGTACGAAGCGAGCTGTCATAGAGATCTTTGGAGAGCAGTATCTAAGATCGCTAAATTCTAATTGATGTTGCAAGTATATTGAAGGCTGGTGAAGCTTGTGGATTTCCTGGTATGCTGAGTAGCCTGAATTGTATACATTGGAAGTGGAAAGCTTGTCCAATTGGTTGGCGGGTCAATACGTAAGTCGTAGTGGATCTCCAACAATTATCTTCGAGGTTGTTGCTGACTACGACCATTGAGTCTGTCATGCATATTTTGGATTGTCCGGGACAAACAATGATATCAATGTGTCAGAAATGTCTCATCTTTTTGCTAATCTTGCATCAGGCATAGCTCCTCTGGCTCACTGTATCATACAGGGAAAGGAGTATGTGACGGATTATTATCTAGTTGACAGCATATACTCGAAATGGTCCACCCTTGTGCAAAAAATTCATGATCCTAATGGGCCAAAAATGAAATTATTCACAACCAAACAAGAGAGTTGTAGAAAGGACGTGAAACGTGCATTTGGAGTGCTTCAATCAAAGTTCGCAATTGTAGCAAGATCAACTCGTTTTGGAACAAGCATGTGTTGAAAGACATAATGATAGCGTGCATTATGCATTACATGATTATTGAAGATGAATGTAATCTAGAGGCACCCATTCAAGATTATGTTGAATCACGAACTCCTGAAGTTAAGATAGTTGGCGATGAAGATTGTCATTTTTCAAGAATTTCTTGTTCGACAAAAATCAGAAATGGCGATGCTCATTATACATTTCGAAATGCCTTAGCCCCTGTTTGGTATCAATTAAAATTTAGATTTTAATCTAAGTCAAAGTCAACAATCAATTCCAACCATTTATTTCATGGGTCCCACAAATTTTCAACCACACATCTCATTAATTTTTATCAAAATCTACTAAAAATTTAATTTTAATCTCTATCAAACAGGAGCCTAATTGAGTATTTGTGAGAGGAATACACTAATTCTAAAATTAAGTTTCATCAATTATCAATCACATCGTTTAATTTAGGGAATTTGTGATCACTAGGTGTATTTGTTGTTCAACGTCGAGTTTTTTTTTTCCGAGAAAAAATAATATTTTTAATTTGGTCCATTTTAAGCATTAACTATTAATTTATTAAAGTCATTAGTTAACAAATTTATAATCAAAGTAAAAACATTAAGAAATTATAATAAAAAATGAATAATATTCACTTGACCTCATATTTGAGATAAAGATTATCTCAAATTTAAATTAGACTCTTGGAGATGTCCTTACTTACGACCCAAGAGGATGATTTCGGGGGGTCCTCATAACTAGCCCAGTATTTATAGAAAAATTCTATAAGGATTTATATAGAGGCACAAATAATCTCGTGCTAGACTTTTTAGCCACCCAAGAGTCAGCTACCCACTACCACTAGACCTAAAAAAAGCAATAAAAGAGAAAAGACCTTGGCCAACATGAGCTTTTACGAAGTGTTTGTTTGATTGTCATTTTTTTAAACTCATTTTTCTATAAAATCAAGGTCGAAATGATTGAAAAATCCGTCATTCACAATTACTAAGTGATGAAGGATTCCTTAAAAAGTTAAGAAATAAAAATCACCATTATTTCATTTCATTCTATTAATTGGTTCGAGCCACAAAGAACATATACATGGAGCTATGTCGATTTTACTCAATTTTAATCATATTTTAACAATAAAATATTTTACTCTATTCAAAATTCCTTTTTTGTCAAAGAATTACAATCAAACACAGACTAAAACTATATTAATTTCTTAAGCGATTAAACTTTACTTTAACAATATATTTTATAGGAACCATAGTTTGTCAAACTTTCAATATATATTTCATTAACTTTTATCAAATTTGATAAATTTTTTTATTAAAAATTTCGTCAAATAACGCCTAAATACTCTGTCACATGGAGAAATAAGTCATGAGAATAAAAACTATGGAGAAATAAGTCAGTCTCTACTTTTTGTAAAACTCATTAAGTACATAAGACCTTTGATTATTCTTGAGCACTCAACTTGAGAAATATCGTCGTCTCTATTTTTCGATAGATGTTGACTTGTATCTATTAGGGTTCTAGCTACTACAAAATCATCCTTGTTAAATTTCTCGAGAACTTTGTCCACATAATGTGACTGACTTAGAACAAGCCCATTTGAGATTTTAACTCCAAGGATAACATCGGCTAAACCCATATCTTTCATGTCGAATCTCGAGTTCAACATGTCTTTTGTAGATTTAATCATCTTATCATTATCACCAATGATAAGCAAATCATCAACGTGAAGACATAAAATGACATAGCCGTTTTTAGTATCTTTGTCATACGCACATTTGTCATACTTGTTGATTTTAAATCAACTTTCCACCATGACATTATCAAAATTTCTATGTCATTATTTGGTTGCTTGTATCAAGCCATAAAATGACTTCTCTCACCAATTTACAGACTTTCTTTTCCCGACTTGGTGATGAAAACCCTCAGGTTGTTCCATGTAAATATCTTCTTCTAAATCTCCATTTAGAAAAGCAGTTTTAACATTCATTTGATGTACTTCGAGATTGTACAAAGTCGCAATCGCAAGTATCGTCCTAATGAATGTTATTCTCGTCACCAGAGAATACGTGTCAAAATAATCAAGGATTTCTCATTGCCTGTAACATTTAATTAAAAGTATGGCCTTGTATATCGATAGTTTCATTTCATTTTCTTTTGAAAATCCATTGGTAGTCTAGTGGTTTGCTTCCCGCGGAAAGATCCACTTCCCAAGTATGATTTTTCAAATGGAATCTATCTCACTTTTAATGGCCTCCTTCCATTGAAGTCATTTTGAAGAGTTTACAGTTTCTTTAAAACTTTGAGGTTTAGTTTCTAGCATATATGTCAGAAAATCAGGACCATAAGATTTTTCTGTCCTTTCTTGTTTGCTATGTTGATTCAATCTCAACTTTCTCTTCCAATTTTTGGTATTGACTATTTTCAAACATAGTCTCATATGTCCATACATATTCAAAGAACGAAGCATTTCTCGATTCTTGTGTTTTATGTAAGTCTTGAATCTTATATTCATACACAATAAATTGATAAGCACTACTGTTGTAATGAAATTGCGATCAACAATTTTCAGACCTAACTTCACCTTCTTTGGTGTAGGTATAGCCACTTCGACAAGACGCCCCCACATTCGTAGGTATTTCTAGGAAGACTTCCTCCATTTCCATAACTCGTAGAAATATTATCTTTTCAAGCTAGAGGCATATTTTCAATTATGGAAGCCACTTGGAAAGTTTTACCCAGAGTCATCATTTCGGCATGAATCTCATGTGGAATCACTTTGACTGGTCAGAGTCTTTGAATCCACTATCTTATATTCAAGGAAGAGGCCAACTCTCACAATTCCTTAGCCATTTTTATTATGCAATACACGTACATCCAAACTGTTCATTACATAATTTCGGCACAGGAAATCAGAATGCTTTCAAGCATCTACTACACTAATTGCTTGAATGTCTCATTTACCCTCTTGGAGTATTTGTGCATTCTCAGTCAAGAATCTCGCAAGATTTAAGGTGATCAGATAGAACATCATCTTATGCATCCACCTCTTGAAATTCAACTCATTGAATTTCTCCAAATATCCCAATGGTTAATCGGAACAATCACAGTTGGGGCTTCAATTTGTGCCACTATTTGGATCACAACATGACTTGGCAATTTAGCCACAGTTTGAGCCACATCATAATTGGCATAGCCACAGCTTAAGTAATAGTAGGACTCGACACTTGGCAACTGTAATTTCACAAAACTTGGAGGCCAATTTTGAAGTAATTCTTAAATATTGGTATTTAAAAGCAATTTTGCAAAGCTTTAGTGGCCAATTTATAAGAATTTCAAACTTTAGGTGTAAATCCAGAATTTTCAAACTTTAGGAGCTGAATTGTAAAAATCAAACATTCAAGTCCCAACTTGAATCATTTATAAAATTTGGAACTTAAATAATAAATTCCTTAATTTCAGGGATCAATTTTAATATCTTAATAAGATTTGAGGACCTCAATTTGCAATAAATCAATAAAATGAAATGGCACAAGGAGCCCCGAAATCTTTTAATTTCTAGTCTAAGCCCTGCCTCAATAACTGATCCTGCTAGGTTTTCAAACACTAGCCTAGCCCTTGCCCCAAGTCCAAACAGCAAGGAAGTAGCCCGCCGGCGACCCGAGTGCGATGCAGTGCCGTCAATCGCGTTGAGTACGACACGCACAGGTGTGCCTCTTTCGCTAGAGCCGACGGTGGCAAAGCCACCGGCTACACTTCTTCATCCGCAAATAGCAAATTACGAAACTTTCATAACCAAGATTAACATGCTTAAAATTCCAAACCATAAGCCCAGATCAAGAAATTTAGCCAAAACCATTCAGAATCAAAGATTCCTAGAAAATAGATTATATAATATCGCAATCCCAGTTAAGGAAAGCATAATCAGTTGTTTATCAAATTGACTTCACCATGAATCTCAAATATATTCTAATCAATTAAGAGACTATAGCCAAATAACAGTAGCATATGAAGGCTAGTTCAGTGCATCAAAATTTTATTCAGATTTCTGGAATTAAAAAGAGCTGGTTCTTGACTTTCCACATAAGAATCAAAGAACCCATCAGGGAAGAGTAAAATCACCTGGCTGTAATCCGAACCCATTGATAAATCCTTTCTTGGGCATGTTAACCACTGAAATTGACCTAGTATATTAATTTGCAAGCACGAATGCGAAGACTATCTTTGCAAATGATGCTCCAATAATGGAGAACTAGAGATGTATATATCAATAAGTGGAAGAACCATAATGTCAAATAGCATGAATGCAAAGACAATGAAACATCAACTAGTATTCTAATTAATTGATAATATCAAATTGAGGCTTCAAAGTTGTGTAACCAGATTTTTCCTTCGAAATTACTTGTCATGGTAAAAGAGGACTGGATAAACACCACAGTCAGAATCATATGGTTAGAATAAAATTCTACCATGAAATCTCAAAGCCCAGAATATCAGTCTATGGGGAATCATTTGGCAGAATATAGACCATAGTTTTCTTTTCTGATGTTGTTCAATGTTTTTAGAAAATCAACAGTGAGCAACCAACCATCCCCAACAAACTACAATTGCTGCCAGCAATAAAGAAAATGGTGAGAAATACTTCCTTGATCACAATTTATTGCTTCACTCAGTTTTTGAAAAAATAATGTGAAACAAGATCTTTCTTTGTTTGTTCTTTGAGAAAATCAAATTCTTGACAAAAAGGAATCTATTTTTGACAGAATCTGTTTTAAGTTTGTAGGAAAATGATTGTCGAACTTGATTGACAAAAGAACAAACCAAAAATGAATCCACAATAATATAAATATTGATGAAAACCAAAATTGTAAATACGAGAAAAATTTGGAACCAAGGCCTGTCAAACACAGTTTCCTTAAAACAGATTCGCTCCCCTCACCAATCTGTGCTTCAGGTTTGCCTGAGCGTCTCTCCCAGGATACAACGGAGGTTGAGTAGTTAACTCAGTACAAAGTTACCACTCCAACGAACCAAACTTTTGTATGAACTATCACCAAAAACAAAATAAATATATAGACAAAATATAGAATAAAACGTGTCTTGACAAAACCAATGTTTTTTTTTCATGTTTTTCAAAGGAAGGGAGAGGGGTTATATCGCATGCAAAGGAGTTATACCATAACTCCAAAATAACTCCCCAATTAACAATCAACTTCACACATAACTCCCCAATTAACATGGGTAATTTAACCTCAATCAATTGTATGACATGGAAGTTACATGAGTTGAATTTTCCATTCACAATTTTCCAACAAACAGAAATTATAATGAAAAGAGCACACATAAATATGACGATAAATTTTGAAGAAACATAAATTTCTTGTGAGGATGGAATAACCTTTCAGTAATGTTTGCACTTTCTATAAAACCGCTAAAAGAATGGTTACTTCTGAATCCATTTGCCTCGTCAATCGTCATCTACAATAAAAATCATAATATATTATGACCATCACAACTCGACTGAAAGACCCCAAAATATATGTAAAATTTATGAATAGTCAAACATTATTAAATATTACCCAAAATTTCCCACAAAAATAGTAAACCTTAAACGTGTTTAAAACGTAAAATTACCATTTGCAGAATGGGACTTGGGAACTGATTGGTCATAAGTGCCAATATCAACAGTTTCTGCTTGCTGATGAGACAAAAATTCAAGTAACCAAGTGAGCAATCAAGAAAGTCGTCACAAAAAATTGCCACGTGTGAGAAATTTTTTAATGAATTAAAAAACACAGAAAATCAAACACAAGGGATTCATTATTCATACAGGTGAATAGTCATCATTTAGTGATTGCATCAACTGCCTCTTGAACTTCTCCAACTGTCAGAAAAACTAAGGGTGCGTTCTCTTTTTGTTTCAGTTTCTATTTTTCATTTTCGAAAATGTTTTCTGTTTTTCATTTTCTGTGACTTTTTTCGAAATTGCTGAAAACGCGTTTGGTTTGTTATTTCTGAAAACTGTTTTCGAAAATGAAAAGCTGGAAAACGCGTTCTGTTTAAAATTTTGAAGAAAATTATTTCATATTGTTTGTGAATATAAATGAAATAAAGATATCATATTTTGAGTTACACAACAAAAATAAATGAAATAATCCCTATCACACAATTTGGTTATACAAAAAAAGTTCAAAAATTCATGTTGCCCTTCTAAAGTAATCGTTCCACATTTGAGTAGTAATTTTCCCTTCTAAAGTAATCGTTCCATTTAATATTTTATATAGATACATCCTTCTAGTAAGCACTCATAACGTTTAAAATTTAAGTTTCAATAAAATTTGCAAAAATCAATTTACGTTAATTAATTATGCCCTTACAAAATAAGTGTCTACAATACAAAAGTAAAAAAGAAAGATTTAATAATTAAACACATGATACATCATCAGAAAGATGGTTGAATTTGGAGTTCTACGCAAAAAACAGAGTGCAATTTAGAGTTGTACATCAAAAGTTATACATGTTTGAAGACAATGACCTATAAAGCAAATACGAAAAGGACTAAATTAAAATAAAAGTAAAATTTGTGAACTAATGTGCAACAAAATCTGAAGTTGAGGGATCTAAGTTGCAAATAAATTAGGATATTTTCGAAAGAAATTTCAAAATTTGAGGATTAAAATGACAAGTTTTGAAAATCAGGGACCAATAATGTAAGTAAAAATGATAAATTTTGACAAATTTCAAATTTTTTTGATTATTTTAATTTTTTTTTTTTTAAGTGGAAAACGCGGAAAACGCGCGTTTTCCGCGTTTTCCACTTACAAGACAAAAATTTCGGAAAACGCGGAAAACGTGATTTTCACGTTTTCCATTTCCTTAACAAATTTTGAAAACGTTTTCGAAAACGTTTTTCGAAAACGGCTCAAGAGAACGCGTTTTCCGCGTTTTCGAAAATGAAAAACGGAAAACGGCTGGAAAACGTCAAAGAGAACGCAGCCTAAGATTTACACTTATTGTGAACATAAAACTCTGTATGTCATTGTTGGTGAACTTTCAATAGCTCAATGTACTGGTAATGGTATCATATAGTTTACTTAAGAAGAAGCACAAAAACTCATAGTTTCAAGGCATCAACATCTATATTGAGTTAAGTATAATTTCACAGGAAGATTGAACACAATAAAATGAATTCCATGCAAAAATGCACAAAATCAGATTTCTGTAATTGTTGGCAAGGAGACTGAATATTTATACCTGCCTCTTCCTAAATAATATTCCTTCAACAATAACCAAGAACATCCTAATCTAATACAAAAACAACAACCACTTTCAATCTTCTTGTCCCATAAAGATGTTGAAAACAACAAAAAACTTAATTGATTGAGATAAGTATTAAAACTTCAAATAAAATCAATTATTTAGATAAAATTAAGGCACAATTGTCCAAAAAGCCTTCACACAACTACTTTTTGGCCAAAAGGCCTTTGACCAAATGTGAGGAAATAAGGTAAATAAGAAAATATATTAAAATATCAAAATACTTTTTTACGTTAACATAAAAGTTGTCTTTGTTCTCTATAAAACTAAGGTAGCAAGGTTCGAGCTTTGCACCTTTGGTTTAAAAGTTAAAGAACCAACCACTTGACCAAATAAGATCTTGTGTGATAATGCATCTTTAATAAATATATATTGTATCAAAATATTGTTTTTCCTTCTTCGTATATCTAAGATTGCAAGAAATTGAATATTGCACATTTATGATTAATAGTTAAGAATCGAACCAATTGAACCAATAACATTTTGTGTAATGAGTTATATGTAACAAATATATATTGTATGTTAAATATAAAACTCTTGCTTATTCGGATCTGTTCATAATGAGTTATAAGTCGTTTTTCAATAAATAAATGACTTGAAAATCGTTTTATGAGAAAAAAAATTTGTCTGTTTAGGACAAAATGCTTACAGGAACAAAACTACTTCTAATACGTTTCTAAAATATACAAAGCGATATGAAGTTTATTTCTGTACATATGATATAGAAACTTGTTACAAGTCGTTTTATGAGAAAAACTTGCTGTTTGGGACTGAATGCTTACAGGAACAAAACTACTTCTAATTTGTTTCTAAAATATACAAAGCGATATGAAGTCCGTTTCTGTACATATGACATAGAAACGTGTTACAAGTCGTTTCTAAATAGGGAAATGACTTGGAAGTCGTTTTATGAGAAAAAACTTGGGGATAGAATGCTTTCAGGAACAAAACTACTTCTAATCCGTTTCTAAAATATACAAAACGATATGAAGTCCGTTTCTATACATATGACATAGGAACCTGTTACAAGTCGTTTATAAAAAGGGAACCGACTTGGAAGTCATTTTATGAGAAAAAACATGTTGTTTGAGACATAATGCTTACAAGTACTTTCAAAATAGGGAAATGACTTGGAAATCGTTTCGTTTTTTGAGAAAAACTTGTCTGTTTGGTACTAAGTGCTTATAGGAATATAACTACTTCTAATCCATTTTAAGAATATATGAAGTGATGTGGAGTCCGTTCTTGTACATATAACGTAGAAACGTGTTACAAGTGGGTAAAAAATGGAAGAAGTTGATATTTAGATCATTTAACGTGTTAGGAATTGTCCGTTCCTCGAAACGATGTTCGTACTGAAAGAACAACTTCGATTTCGTTCCAATTCATGGAATTCTGCTTCAAAATTGTTTTGGTTATGTGCAAACCGTAACTGGTTGGAAGTCGTTTAGTGGACGATAAGTATATTTTATACACTTATTTGTGCATCTAAATTATAATAATCTTTTGTCATTTTTGAAAAAAATTTACTTAATTTCTTTCTATTTGTTCATATTTCAGAAAAGATTCCAAAAATGTGAAAATGAGATAAAGTGTGAAAATCACGAGCACTTGGATAACTATTTGGGCAAAAATGCACAAAGTAGAGGCAAATAAGGACTACCGGAACTCACTTCGTGGATTTTAGCTCAAGAAAGTGAAGTAGGAGGAATTAATTGCAATTAATTGTTGAGGAGAGAGAAGAATCGAAGAAATCCAAAAGTTTTGGAACCTAAATTGTCACAATCAGAAGATGAAGGATCAATGTGAAATAAAAGAGCAGGGACTTACTTACACATGCTATGAGTTGCCCATTCCTCAAAACGACATTCGCATTGGAGAATATGTAATATAGTGACCCAAAATAACTTGTTTGGTTGTTTCAACATTGAGACAGAGCTTTTGAATCTACTCTTGCAATGGTAATTCTTGGTTATATTCCCGAGCTTTTATTAATCTAGTTGTTGAGTAAAATTGATCGTTGTCATCTAATCCAATGCATAAGCTATGGAAGGAAGAATAGATCTATCATTCTAAATTTAGCATATTAATGTGTTAATTGTGATTTCCATATTCCCCTTACGCGAATTGAAATTGTGATTTGGTGAACATTGGATTTGTGTGAATTGTGATTATTGAGATTTGATGAATATTGAATTTGTGAATTGTGGTTTATTGAATATTCAAATTTTTTAATATTATTTTATTAAATAATAATAAAAAATCTCGTTATTATGGCCGTTGATGGTCTTCGGTCAATAGTCAACGGTTCATGATCGACGATTGATCTCTCTAGCTGAACTTAGGTCCTGGATCCGTCCCTGGTCAAAGGCAACTTGGTTGGACTCCTATAGATGCTAAGGGTACTAAAAAAATGTTTCCGTGGTTTGCTGAATCTCGGAAGGCCACTTATATGGAAAAGAGAGGAAAAGTTCTTCTAAAAGTCTTAAAAGGTAGTAAACTTATCTGAAAACGCTTAATGTGGGCATTAGTCGTTTGTGCCTTGATCAAAATCGATCAAAAATGAAAGGAGTTTATCTTTAAACCATTTAACGATCTTGTGACTTTTCCGTTCCTTGAAACGACGTTCGTACTGGAAAAACGATTTTGACTTCGTTTCAGTTCATTGTATTCGTCTTCGAAATCGTTTTAGTTATTGGAAAACTATAACGGGTTGAAAATCGTTTAGCTGGTAACATCAACGACATAGAAGTCGTTTGCATTGACAACGAAAATTCAAGCGTCGAAGGAAACTCGGGAGGACTCCCATAGATGCTAAGGGTAACAAAAAAGTGTTTTCATGATTTGCTGAATCTCGGAAGGCTACTTATATGGAAAAGAGAGGAAAAGTTCTTTTAAAAGTCTTAAAAGATAGTGAACTTATCTGAAAACACTTAATGTGGGCATTAGTCGCTCGTGCCTTGATCAAAATCGGTCAAAAATGAAAGGAGTTTATCTTTAGACCATTTAACGATGCTGTGAGTTGCATGTTCCTGGAAACGACGTTTGTACTGGAAAAACGACTTAGACTTCGTTTCAGTTCATTGAATTCGTCTTCGAAATTGTTTTAGTTATTGAAAAACTGTAACGGGTTGAAAGTCCTTTAGAGAGTAACATCAACAACATAAAAGTCGTTTGCATTGAAAACGACAATTCGAGCGTCGAAGGTAACTCGGGAGGACTCCCATAGATGCTAAGGATAATAAAAAAATATTTCCATGGTTTGCTGAATCTCGAAAGGCCACTTATATGGAAAAGAGAGGAAAAGTTCTTCTAAAAGTCTTAAAAGGTAGTAACTTATATGAAAACACTTATGTGGGCATTAGTCGCTCATGCCTTGATCAAAATCGGTCAAAAATGAAAAGAGTTAATCGTTAGACCATTTAACGATGCTATGAGTTGCCAGTTCCTCGAAACGACGTTCGTACTGGAAGAATGACTTAGACTTCGTTTCAGTTAATGGATTTCGTCTTCGAAATCGTTTTAGTTATTAAAAACCGTAACGGGCTGGAAGTCGTTTAGTGGGTAACATCGACGACATCGAAGTCGTTTGCATTGAAATTGACAATTCGAGAGTCGACGGCCGATCGGGAGGACTCTCATACATGCAAAGGGTAATAAAAACAAGTTTTCATTATTTGCTAAATCTCGGAAGGTCACTTATATGGAAAAGAGAGGAAAATGTTATTCTGAAAGTTTTGAAGGGTGGTAAACTTATCTAAAAACGTTTAATATAGGCATTAGTCGCCCACATTAACATTAAATATGAATTTATTTTTTAAAAATTTACAATGCTAGCTATAACATAATTTCATATTATTATAGTTTTTCAATTATTTAGCATTAAATTAATTTATTATCTAACAATTTATATTTTTTAATCTATTTTTATATAATTATTGTTAGGGTAAATAGCGCAAAACGTCCCTATTGTTTGCCTTCATTGTGGAAATCATCTTTATCATTTAAAGTTTGGCATTTACGCCCTCGTTTCAACATTTTCTGCGGAATTTGTCCTTTGTCACATTCAGTCAAGTTTTTACGTCAAATATATTTAATTGTACAAAACGTCTCTATTGTTTTACCTTCATTACACATATAATCCCTATCGTTTCAATATTAATATTTGGACCTTCAATGACCTTTCTTTGCGCTAAATGTCCTTACATTTTTTTCTTTTAAAACTAGTATTTACCCCGTGCGATGCACGGAAGTTATTTTTTTGCAATATTATTTCGATAAGTATTCTTAAAATATTAATACTTTTACATAATCAAAACAAACAAAAAACGCATAAAATAATAATATACTATTATAATAGTTATTAAAATCTAAACATCAGGTTTTTAGTAGATTTTGATAAAAATTGATGAAATATGTGGTTGAAAGTTATAGGTCCTACGAAATGTGTGGTTAAAATTAATTGTTGATTTTGAATTGAATTTTAATCAAAAATTTGAGTTATCAAACATGAAAAATTTAACTAATCCAAATTATTGAAAACGTATTTGGACAGTAAATGCTAATTTATGTATTTAAATAATAAAATGTCAATTTATATATTTAAATGATAAGTGATCGTAAGTTTCAATGATTTTTATGAGTTATTATTATTAACTTCATTGAAAATGCAAATTCACATGATTTCTGCATTTACCTCATGTATTTAATTTTTTTTTTCAATTTTCATTCAAAAAATTATCAAAATAATTATAAATGTGTGTTTATTCTCAACCAAGCAAATATTTATAAATATCTAATCAATAAAATTATATTTTTATTTACAAAATCAAGAAGTTAAAATAATAATTATGAAAAATCTTCAATTATCATGATATAACAATCGGACAACGTGAGAGATTTAGAAATTATATTGAAGATCTTATATTATATAATCTATACAACGATTAAAAATATTAGCACTCATTCGATAACTTTGTCTATAAATTTATTTACAGACAACACATTTTTCACTTACTTTTTAACTATACACATTTTTAGATCATTTTTCAACCACGTATTTTATCTCAAAAATATCAATATTTTTGTTTATAGGCAAAAGCAACGCCTTTGAACGGAGGTTTTAATTTATTAAATAATTAATAATAATATATAATATATTTTAGAGAATATGATTTATTATTTAAATGATGGTAAATATTATCTACATGGATTTTTATTTTAGTTATTTTTTTTTTCAAAAAATTGTAAGTGCATTTTGGAGGGAAAATAGTATTTAATACTTTTCTCTCCTCACTTCTACTTTTATAGATGTGAATATATAGAAGATATAGATATAAATATAGATATAATCTTTACAACAATTAAAAATATTAGCATCCATTTGATAACTTTGTCTATAAATTTATTTATAGACAACACATTTTTTATCCACTTTTTAACTATACACATTTTTAGACATTTTTTAACCACATATTTTATCTCGAAAATATCAATATTTTTATTTATAAACAAAAAACAAAACCTTTGAACGAAGGTTTTAATTTATTAAATAGTTAATAATAATATATATAATATATTTTAGATATAGATATGGATATAGAAAGATAAATAGATTTAAAGGATAATAATTATTGTCTACATGAATTTTTATTTTATTTTATTTTATTCCAAAAATTGTATGTGTCTTTTGAAGGGAAAATAATATTTAATATTTCTCTCTCCTCACTTCTACTTTTATATATGTATAGATAGATATAGATATTGTAAAATAGGTAATTTATCATTCTAATAAAATAAAATAAAGAGTAATAATAATAATAATAATAATAATAATAATAATAATAATAATAATAATAATAATAATAATAATAATAATAAAGGTTTTAAATTTTTTGAATAGTGCAAAATAGTTACACTTAAATTAATTTAAAGAGTATAATTTAGTAAAAACAAATTAACATTCTCTTCAAAAAAATTCAAAAGTTTATGCAACTAATATATATGAACATCTACTTGTATGAAATCAACAAAAAGTTGATAAAACAAGAATTTTTAAAAATAGTTAAATACCTAAATATTCTTGTAATTTCCCTTAAAACTAAAAGATATTACAATACAAAACTTGATCATCGAAAAAACTTTTAACTTTGGCTGTTAAATGATGTGTTAGCATCCAGGGTTAAAATCGTCACACCACAAGAACAAAATAAATTATGCCTATTTGTAACTGAAATGAATGGTAATATATACATATTTGGCGCAAAACGTCTCTAGCATGTAAACATTTTGCGCTCTCGCTTCTTAAACCTTTTCCGCAAAACATCTATGCATATATTTAAATATATGCGGTCATATATTTAAATGAATGTAACAAATTAAACATTATTGACGATACACGAAAGTGAAAATCAACCTCAAAATTTGTGATGCAAGAAAGTGAAATTCAACCAAAAAGACCCTTTCATAATTATTTTTTTAAATTTTTAAATGCGATGCATTTAATTGAATATAATTAAATGCATATTTAATTATATGTTAATAAAATAAAATAAAAATATTTAAGTGTGACTATTTTTCACTATTCAAAAAAATTTAAAACTATTATTATTATTATTATTATTATTATTACTAATATTTTTTATTTTATTTGATTTGATTAGAATGACAAATTATCTATTTTACAATGTTTCAATGAAAGAATAAAATGTAAGGACCTTTAGCACAACGAAAGGTCACCGAGGGTCCAAATGCTAATATTGAAACGATAGGGACTATTTGTGCAATGAAGGTAAACGATATGAACGTTTTGCACAAATTAAACATATTTAACGGAATGTGACGGCAATGACGAATTCCTCAAGAAAAGGTTCAAATGAGGGTGTAAATACCAAAACTTGTTTATTGATAACTTTTTCAATATTTTACAACGTTTTAATTCAATGCTTATGTTTTTATAATTCTTAAAATTGAATCATTACAACCTTAAATCAACTAAAATTTGTAAGATTAATTATATTTAATGATTAAAAAAAACTATCTATAACTTTTCTAATGGTAATTGGTAATGGAAGTTTATATTCTTAGCTTATCTAACTTATTTTTCTGTCATTACCTCGATAACTCATTTAAATATAGACGTGTTATTTTTATCAGTAAGAAATTTTAAAAATATTGTAGTTGAAT
Source organism: Ligustrum vulgare (assembly GCA_963555705.1). Classification (NCBI taxonomy): domain Eukaryota; kingdom Viridiplantae; phylum Streptophyta; class Magnoliopsida; order Lamiales; family Oleaceae; genus Ligustrum; species Ligustrum vulgare. Next base: position 66,038,642 of record OY743171.1, on the reverse strand, counting down.
TAAGAAATCTGACAACATAAATAGTATAGATGGGAACATGATCAATAATTTATATATGGTGAGTTGAATTAAAATGAATACGTATTAAAACCACTATCTTTATGAATAATCAAAATAATAAATAAAGTGAGTTATTTATTTGGAGTCTAATATGAGAGTCATTTTCTTCTCGAACTTTCATTTGTTATAGGAATTTTGTTTTATAAATTCCCCATTGTACAAAAAGTTATTTAGGAAAAATTGAAAATGCCTATTATAAATTTATTCACAAGTTAATAAATAAATAAGTAAATGGTTAATCTTCATATAAATAATTATTTTTATTAAAGTCAAAATTACTTAATTTGACATAATTGTAAAAGTTAAAAAAGATTATACGTAATACGTTTTAATAATAATATTTCTTAATCTTCCTTAATACTATTTATAATAAAAACGTATTATTTATACTACTTTATAATCAATGACTTCTAATTATATATGTATAAATCGATAATTTAAGGATTTTCATTTTATACTTTATTGAATAGAAAACACAAAATATAAATTATTTGACTGTGTACATAAGACGTGCAAAGTATGTGAGAAAAATTAGTAGTGCAAAAATACACTAGAACGGCTTGAAAATCGATTGTATTTGTCCATAACAACATTTAACTTGTTCTAGTAAAAGAGGTCCTCAATTTACCAAATTTTGAGATTGGGGACCAAAATGTCAAGAGGTCAAAAGATGGACTCGAGTTGCAATTTTTAGGGGTATAAATGATATGAAATTCAAATGTTGGGGACTAAAATGTACGAAATAGAACTTGAGGGACTTATCTTGCAATTATCTTGAGACTAAAATAAAAAAGAACAATATTTTGACCAAGATTTAAAAGTTAAGGGACTTATCTTGCAATTAACTTTTTATTTTGGGAATTATAAAATGACAAGGATATTTTAATAATTTACAAAATGTATTTTTCTTATTTTTACACAAATAACATTAAACTAAGGCCTTTTAAATGAAGTGGAAATTACATAAAGTGGAAATTACATCCAACCCTACTTTTAAAGATCAAAATTCATAAATAAGGTGAAACCATTATAATTACAAATATCAGGTTATAATTAAAATTTTAATAATTAAATTAGAATAATTTAAAATTATTAATTATACAACCATATCTCAACAATCCACCATTTAAAACCCTAATTATATTTTCTATCTCTACTCCTCAGACCACAATCCATACAGAGATGGTATCTGCCACTACTTCCCCCACGGCGATGCCTTCCCCCACAGCCACACCCGGAGCCGTCAGTATCCACCACTAATTCCATCGTCTCCTGCAAGAACACCGCTGGGAGGAGTGTTTCCAATGAACCGCGACGCAGATTCTTACCTTATTCAGCGGCGGTGGTGGCGCCCCTTCCCCTCTATGGTCACTCCATAGTCACAACTTCGAAACTCTCAGAAAAGGCAGCTACTGGAAGCGGCGATTCGAAGGTTACCGCGGCATCGTTGCTCACCTCGAGGTAGAGGTGCCGGTGCTGCTAGATCTAAGCATCGAAGCAGTGGCCCCTCTGCATAGATCTAGCAGTGGCACCGCTGCTATATCAGCGCATCGAAGCAATGGCCTCGCTGCTTTGATCTAGTTTTTTTTTTTTTTTTTTCCACATGAGTTGGTGCTGCTCAATCTTCTGGTTGTGATGCCGGCATGATAGTGACGGTGGTGAGGGAGGGAGAGAGTGGGATTTTGGCATTGGATTGTGGAGATGGAGTTTTCTGGTGGTGACCGAGACGGCGGAGATCGGGGCGACGGTAGGGCACTGTTGAAGCAGCGGTATTGAGAACTGTTGATTTGAAAAAATTAATTATATGTAACCTAATAATAATTTGATTAATGTGACCTAATATTGATATAAGTTGTGACTTGTAATTTATTTGTATCTTAATAATTTGATAATTGTGATTTAAAAAATTTGTGATCTAATTATTTGATAATTTGTGACTTAAAAATATATTGAATTCTATTAATTTGACATAGAAATAAATTCATGAATTAAAAAATTTGTTACTGTAACCTAAAAATAAGTCCAATGTGACCTAGTATTTTAATAATTTGTGATCCTACATTATTTGTGACCTAAAATTTTGTATTTGTGACTTGTAATATACATTGTTGTAACCTTAATAATTAATAAAATATTTTTAATTATTTAATTTAATTAATTAATTTTAATTATAACCTGATTTTTGAAATTATACAAGTTTCATCATAATTTTGAAATTTGTATTTATAATCACCTTATTTATATATTTTTCCTTAAAGTGAATACATAGGTTGACTAGGCTTTTTAAACAAATGCCCCTTAACAATACAATTATAAGTTATGACAAGGGATAATAATTGCACTCCATATTTCATTTTTATCCCTTATTGGAATTAAGCTTCTATTTGATAAACTTGTTTATAAACAATGCATTTTTTTAATCGCACATTTCTCCAAATCACATTTTTCAACCACACATTTTATTATGTAATATGAACAAATATATATTCTTTTTTATTGATCTTCTACTATGTTTTCCTCAATTGATCGAGACAGAATCAACTGATTCACCTTCCTTTACTACGAGTTGTGCACACACAAAGGTAAAACTAATATTTAAAAATTTATCCTCGAGAACCTTTGTCCTAACTCATCCATAAGTTAATTTATCCTCCGGAACCTTTTCATAACTCATCTATATGTTCTTCGCTAATTCTCCATTTGGTAACTATGTTTATAAACAAATTTATAAACAATTTATAAAGAACACATTTATTCAAACCACTTTAGCCACAAACATTTTTTCAAATCACTTACCTTAAAAACGTCACATTCTTTGTTTATAAACCAAAATTTTTTTACCAAACAGATGACACATTTAACCAAATGAATCCATTCTATTTTATTTTATTTTATTTTATGCAATAACAGAAAACAAAAATTTATTGCATGTCACCATCATAGGATCAATGTAAACAATTCCAGATCAAGGTTCTTTTAACAGTATATAATCTAATCGAAAAAGTATTAAGAAGAAACTCAACTATGTATAACCACCACACAATGTCATCTGATATCTCCCTCTCTTTCAAAAATAAAGATAGAACACCATGTTTCATCACCTGCCCTCGCCAATAATCTCATGAAGAATGGGTTTGGAATCACAGAGAGGTGAATAAGATGGATCTGTTTCACTGCTTGTTATGTTCAATGAATTGCCACGGTTAGTATCAGTTCTAGAAGTTGAAGTACCTGTTCTTGACATAAAGGTGGTTGCATCACTGAAATTCCAGTCAGTCAGGTATCCAGGCTTTGAAGTGACGGGGGGCACCTCGATATCTCCAGAAAGCATCGACACCACGCGGGACATTGAAGGCCGCAAACCGGGGGACGTTTGGCTGCACAGAAGAGCCACTCCTATAATTCTTTTCACTTCATCTTCGTTCACTTCCGATAATTTTCTGTCAACAAGTTCCATTTCTTGGTCTCTCTCATGAAGATTCCAAGCCTGTAAGCAGATTGTATTTAAATTTAAATTAGTACCTACGGAGGCAAAAGATGTGGGATAATACGGAAACATTTGAACATTTTCTCAACCAGTTTAATATCTCTAGTGGTTCCGGCTTTGATCCATTGGCCTGTAGGAAAGGTGACTAAAAAGAAAGAAGACAAATTCACTACTTTATCGATTAGGATCCATCAGAAATGAGAAATTCTTTCCTGAGACATTATGAGTTTGTTTGATTTTAGTTAAAATGAGTTTTTTTGAAATGAATAGTAATTTTTTGAAGAATGGATGGTTGAAATTTAGTTGAAAAGTCAAATAATGTGGGCTTTACTTTTAATGGATGGTTGAGATTTAGTACTGTAGAAAAATGAGAAAAAATGAATGAAAACCAAACAAGGGCTATATCTGCAAAACTTCTGGAAGGGGAAAGGGAACCTCCTGAATATAACATTGGGTTGTGCAGAACTAATTCCATTTTGTCGAAATTACTGAGGTAAAGTTTGTGAAATAACCTACACTTTTCTTTTGCTAAGTAAATCACAGTCAAAACTGAAGAAAATATGACAAGATGATTCTTAAAAATCTTATGGATAACCTGTTTGTATAAAACTATTATAGCCCTGTTTTAGTACAAATTAAAATTCAGATTTTAATCTAAGTCAAAGCCAACAATCAATCTTCACTACACATTTCATTGAACCAACAACTTTTTCACCACACATTTCAAAATTTCATATCAAAATCTACTAAAAATCTGACTTTAATCTCCTTCAAACAGGGGCTTTATTCTAAAGGATCAATATGTACAAAGGTTCAAAATGCGTAATAGACCATACCCATTCAAGAAGATATATCTCATCGTCTTCCAAACTTGAGTCAGAATTTAGCCTTCCACTGACGATTTCTAGAGCTACAACTCCAAAGCTAAATACGTCTGCCTTCTCGGTAAGGTGTCCACGCATGGCATACTCCGGTGCAAGATACCCACTATATGAGTGAACATGAAAAACTCAGCAATTAACCCACCCCAGTCTAGTCTACATTCCAGCAGCATTTCACTACACAAAAGATTAAAATAGAATGAAGGAACATCGTACTTCAAGAATTTTTTAAAATCTTACATTGTTCCTGCAACACGGGTACTTATATGGGTCTTTTTGTCATCAAACAATTTTGCCAAACCAAAATCTGAAATTTTGGGGTTCAGGTCAGAGTCAAGCAGAATGTTGCTAGCTTTAACATCTCTGTGTACAATTCGAAGTCGAGATTCCTCATGCAGATAAGCAAGACCTCTTGCTACTCCCAAGCATATGTCAAAGCGTATTGGCCAGTTAAGAGATAAATTTCTATTCCCTGCTCCATCAAAGCAAAGTGATTCAGTCTGCTGTATATTGAAATAACCTAATATGAAGCTGCGGACAAGTTATCTCATTACTACCAAATAATACTTGATCAAGACTCTTGTTTTCGAGATACTCATAAACAAGCAATCGTTTATGTCCCTCGATGCAGCATCCATACAATTTCACAAGGTTACGGTGCTGCACAGCTGATATAGTGGCGATCTCTGCAACAAACTGGCTCTTTCCTTGGTGGGATGCAATAGACAACTGTTTGACAGCAACAATTCTTCCATCCTCAAGTGTTCCCTGTTGATCACAACATAAAAAGTTCAGATATATTTTACTTAGAAGTAACAAAAAGAAAGCCAAATAGGACTTGATAGGATATGAAACAGTCACACACATTTCCTTCTGATGCAATATGGGGTTGGGGATATATGAGTACACCAAAGGTAAAGGAGAAAATAACGAAGGAATCGTGGGCTAAACATCAAGTTATAACAATAATGTGAGCTAGTGAAAACTCACGACTTGTTACCACCTTTATTTCATCTCAATTCTTCACATACTTCATGTGTTGGTTTATTAGTAGATCCTAATTCTTAATTGTCCCAACAATCTATAATCTTTGATTTAGAAAATTTTCAGAATAGAACTTACCTTGTACACAGGTCCAAATCCTCCCTCTCCAAGCTTATTAGCTGGATTGAAGTCATCTGTTGCAGCTCTTAGCTCCGCATAACTGAACGTGTATGGTCTGGCATCCATCCCCAAGAAATCTGCAAATTCACGGAGAAACATCTGTTCAGTTCCAAAGGGCAGTAATTATTCGACCAACCCCTAGCTCATTCATTCCTTAACTCATGAAATTTTTGTTCCATATGAGGATAGGCATTATAAGTTCGGTACTAAATAAATATGCAGTGACCTATCTGTCATTGTGGAACACTTACAATGTAATTTATCACATAATGTTAGACAAAAAGCACAGAAGCAACAAAAACTCCTGAACTATAAATGATACTACGGCCACTATACTTTATTACCTTCATCCTCATAGATGTTCTTCCTTTTTCTTCTCTGGGCCAAATAATATGCTGCAAATACAGAAAGAAGACTTACAGCTCCGACTGCAACTACGATTCCCACAATCAGACCAGTCTTATTCTTCTTCCTACTTGGAGGACTATTTCTAACAGTGGGAATGAAATCTGTGGAAAAGTTTAGTGATCAATATTGACATCTAGATATTAAGAATCAGCGTTGAGAATTTTTGCAAGCTTTCAAATATCTTGAATTTATATTTACCAGGGGTGGCACTTATTGCCGAAATAGAAGGCCCATATGTACCTTGACTAGGTACACAACAAGTCCCTTTTCCAGCCCAGAAGAAATGGATTTCAAGGTAGTTTTCAGACACTCGAACTTTCAATTCCTTCACAACAGCTCTCAATGGGATCCCATCAGCCTCTTTTACAATGTCAAAGTCTTTGAACTCCAGTTTGCCCTGGACCCCACAAAGTGACAATTTGCTTCAGTAATAAATGAAGAACCGAGAATTCGAGAAACGTCGATTTTCGGAGTACACTTCAAAAGGAAAATATACAAGATACTTGAAATTCTAAATTTAACTATCCATATGGTGGATTTATACAAGAGAAATATAAAATGTGAACATTGATTTTGATTTTTGAGGCATTAATGTTCTTTAAATAAAAATAATAAGTAACTATCACATGTAGTGCCTTCAAAAACACATACCAAATCATCCATATCAAATATCAAAAACCTCATCAAGTACTACATGATGAAAGATGAAATGGTGTTTTAGACAAAGATAAGGCTTGAAGTTGTGCCAAATACATAACTATTCCATCAGATACGCCCTCCTTGATCATATTAATTGATGATAGTGAACCATTGTGTACTTGAAGCACATGAAAAAACATGAATGCAATAGTTTCAATAAGAACTCATCTCATTTTTTAACACAAACCTGGATATATATATCAAAAACACGCCTTCCAAGACTCATCCACCTCATAGGACCTAGAATTCCGATTTCTGCAAACTGAAGTTTCACAGTGTAGTTACCATTCTCAAGACCCAATCCATAGTATCTCAAAGATCCAGCAGAAATTCGTGCAGTTTGAAACAACTCTGAGTCCAAAGTAGCACTGAATTGGGACGAAGAGGAAATTTTATATTGTGGGTTGTTGTTATTAGAAGGCAGACCAACATTGCTAACTGCCCATCTGTTTGTACCGGTCGTGTAATATGTTGCCGGACCAAGAGTCTCATTATCCATCTCATACACAATCTGATCTGAAGACCGAATTTGTTGACCGCCACAATTAATTGCAAAGCTGGAATCTGTAAACCATCATTCAGATGAATTTGTCAATTATCAATGCAACTTCACAAAAGTGCTGGTTCTAAGCATTTTTGTCGAAACAATTATGTGAACTATATTTTGGGCCTGTTTTGCATCATTTTGTAGAAGCATTTTCTTTGGTAAAAAAATCCTGACAAGTGCTTGTTCTAAGAAAATCTGACGGAACTTTTGAAATTAGGATGAGCAACTATGATTTAGCTGGAACAGGTTGAAATTCTTTACTGTAGAATAAGATCAAAACACTTCGCCCCTGTTCTCTTTGCTGTTTTGAGGTCGTTTTATGTTTTTATTTTCGAAAACGCTAAAAACGCGTTCTCTTTACCATTTTCGAAAACGCATTTTGAAAAACAAAAAAAAAATTTGTACACAAAACGGAAAACGCCCGAAACATCGTTTTGGGCGTTTTGTGTGTATTTCGACAAAAAATGTCCAAAACGCGGAAAACGCGTTTTGGGAAAAAAAAAAATTTATTTTTTTATTATTTTTTTATAATTATCCTAACTTGGAACTAAGCCTAAATAAAGAATTTTTTTTTTTTTTTTTTTTTTTTTTTTTTGAGAATTATTCTAACTTGGAACGTAGTTTAAATAAAGTTTTATTGAATTCAATATCAACATTACAAAAAAAAATTAAATGAGAATTCTTGTTGTTATATTTCAAAAAATGCAATGATAAATGGACTCTGGTGGTTTTGAAAGAACTTGTATTTTCTGGATTTTAATAGAAGTAGAGCTTTCTCAAGTCCCGAACCTGACCAAACTGTGTTAATATAAACTCTTAATGCTCACATTAGTGTGTTGCATGTAACCATATTTTTAGTGTATTGTGAAAGGAAATTTGAGTTGGAGTTAATAGTATTCTGCAAACAAATTAATTAAAAATAGTTTAAATAGTGTTCTGCAAAATTTCAAACAGAACGTGTTTTCCAGCTTTTTATTTTCAAAAACAGTTTTCAGAAATGACAAACCAAACGCGTTTTCAGCAAATTTGAAAACAAAAATGAAAACACAAAACACAAAACGTTTTCGAAAATGAAAATACAAAATAAAATACAAACAGAACGCCACCTTCATTTTTTATAAAATACATATATTGACCTTTGTTCCCGAGATATTTGATGTCTTTGTGATTAAAAAAATTAAGCCATGTACAGATTATCCACTTTATTTTTTAATTTTTTTAATATTGTATTACTAAATAAAACACTATTGGCCTATTCCCAGTCAATATGTAGCTCGGCAACATTATAGTGCCATTTTAATATTTACGGAAGATGTTAGCAAATTATCAATCTGAAACGCAAACACAAACAGAAGTAACCTTAAAACTGCCAACTATATCTTATAATGTGCTTACAACTCTATGTGCATATAGAAAAAATTCTAATCCGCGGTGTAACAAAATTACTAGACAAAGCATCATTCTGCCTATAATTAATGACAACTTTAACCATATTTATGCGATGTTAAGGTCCGCAAACTCATTATACAGAATTAAAAATAATTTATCATTATTTCACAAAAAATTATCACGGTTAACTCACGTCATATGTTAATTTTTAAGATTAATTAAATTATAAGCATATTCAACAATGGCATACATACAGAACAAATATATACAAAAAACAATATCATTTGATTTTATTTATAACTAATTATTTGGGGGAATAGTGATGCTGTTGGGGATAATGGAAGGTGTGAGGTGAGCTGATGGGGAATGGGTGGAAAGAAAGAAGGGTAAATGTGCTAAAAATTTAAAATACACAGCATATAGAAGAACTTCACTAATCACATATTATCCATCGTCAGATGGCAAAGTCAGCTCTTCTTAAACAAACAACTGGAGAAACCTAGTTTCTGCTTATTTGTAACCATGCAGAGCAGGTATTTTGATAGTTCATATCAGTGCACAGAGTTTACATTGTACACACAGTTCTGCTCCCCACAACTATGTCAAACTCTTTGTTTAGATTCACAAAAGGAAAAGTACGTTCCATATTAGAATTTTCAGCCTTTCAAAACCAGTTACCAACTTACACATGTTGGGATAAAATATATTACTTACAGATAGGTGATCCTCGATTGCAGGGGAAATTCTGCTGCAGACAATTCAATCCCAAAGGCAGAGCACTAAAAAGTGCAAGAAGAATGTAAGAAATTAGGGAAAAATATTGTGTTTGAGGTATAGAAGCATCAAGCATTTATTTTGTGAATATCAGTATTTCAAATCATTCATAATGACTAAATTGTACTTCTCAAACAGAAAGAAACATGCATCATGCATGAAAAGATTGCCATATGTATATATCTAATGCAAGCACATAATAAAGATGTACTCTTTACTATAGTTTTGGCTAGGAAAGCGATTATGCTCCTTTTTGTATCAAGAACTATAGGAGAATAGACTTTCCCACATAAGTGCCTCAGGTTCTGTGGCCGAGAAACCTATTGTTCTCCTGAGATTATCTTTCTCCTAGTTACTAGGACTTGGTGATAATGCTCTTTGACATATTTAAACAAATCTTCTCAACAATGATTACTGTATTTTCCAAGTCATTATCATTCACATTGTGGACATACATATGGAAGTCGTTTGCAACTAAGGCTTTGTTTGATTGCAAACATTTTCAAGGAAAATGTCACATCACAGAAAAAAAATTCCAACTTTTTTTGTTTGATTGTAGCATTTGGCCTAGAAAATGTTTTCTAGGTACAATCACATAAAGCACATATATGCCTATTTTCCAAGAAAATGTTTTCTTACCCTTTTGCTAAGAAAATTTTTTCTCACAAAGCTGGAAAATATTTTATTTTCCAACTTTGCAATCAAACATAGCCTAATATCATATTTTGTACTCTCTTGGAAAATGGTTTACGGTATGTTAACCGATTTCTACTGAAAGATGAAAAGTAGCAGGCATGGCTTTAGCTATAGCCTCCGTTTGGTAACACTTTTTGGTTTATAAACTGGCTTATTTATGATTTTGAGGTAAAAAGTATGGGTTGAAAATTGAAAAGAGAAAATGTTTGTGGTTAAAAAGTTATTTGGGAAATTATGTAATTTATAAACATGTTTATAAATCATTTTTTGGAGTTTACCAAACACATGCTTAGTTATGACAGAATAAAATATGGATAAGCAATACACAAATCACAACTGAGGCATGTCTACATCAAGAAGCAAACCAACTATAAAGTTTAGCAAGTGAATCTAAATATATTTGTGCTTCAAATATTTACCTGCCATTAGAATTGTCTATGGTGAAGTTGTTGGCAACCAAATTGCTGCATAATACATCAAGAAAGATTTCTATGTAAATTTTAGAAAGGGAAATTTAAATCATGAAGAGATCTCAAATGAAATATCTAGCAGAACAATGCCACACAATATAAAGAATATGCAGCATCCTCATCTTCATTCACACATACAGTTGCAAATTTGGTCCGCTGACCCAAGACGGGAAGCTCCCAGATAATCCATTGTATGATAAATCTCTGCAAGTAATACAACAATAATGTTAGGCAGATATTACATCTTACTATGAGAGACAAGTGCATGGAAATAGATAAATAGTTGATTAGAAGCCAGAAGAACTTGAATATTTTATGCTGTGGATCAACTTAACCCTTAAGTTTTAAAGAGGGGGCATATATCTCAACAAAGTATAATAGTCGTGTTGCATATTCATTTAACTCGTTTATTATGGAGGCATAATTTAAATTCACATTTAGTGAAGATTTATGGAAATATTGTCTTCTTCAAATTGCCCTTAAAATGTGTAGACATAATTAGGGAAACCCCCCAAATACTGCTTGTTGGATCCTGAGTGATGCAGATGGAGGAAGGTGGAGAGCATATTGAACAGGCCTTGACAGAGAAAGAGAGAGTTGTTACTTTAGTTAAGTTCCATTTTATGCATCAAGTTGAATGTCCTTTTCCAACTTAATACTTGTAATTAAGCAATCTAGAGTAAATTTAAGAGTATGCATACAATACATTTATAATTAAATAAATCAAATACGCCTACAAATAATGATGTGATCCGAAAGCATCACATTTGTATCCACGCCTAGGAGGTCTGATCATGTATTTGAAACAAAAAGAAATGCAATTTATAGAAATTTTATATCAGAACCACTAGGATATGGAGCGCAACAACTGAACTATTTGATTAAAGATATGAACATCTGAAAAGCACAAAAGTGTGAATACTAACATATTCTGAAGGGATGGACGCTTTTGCACTGGCAGGGGACCAGTAAAATTGTTATTACCAAGAAATCTGAAGATGAAAAATAAATAACTGATTTAGGATCCAGTCTCTTTCTCTGGGCGAGAGAGTTGTTGCAGTGAGGTCTCAACCATAAATCTAAGTATTGGATGATTTATTACAAGTTAGAGAGCAAATTCAGATTGAAAAGAGAATCTGGAATGCTCCCAGTCAAACTGTTGAAGCTCAAATCCCTGAAAAATAAAATTATAAAAGATTGTAGAGCGAGTTAGTAGCTTTGGAGAGCTCCTTTACAGGTTAGTGACTTCAATCAGGTAAAAAATATTATCAAGTTCATTTCCAGGTAAACCCCCTTATATGTGTTTAATGTTCTCGATTTGAGACTGCACGAGTCCAATCGCCCAAGTTACGATCAACCTCAGTGAAGGCTCAGTATATTATTGAAAGTCATACCACAATATGAAAGCTTACAGCAGTGTTAAACTCTGGTATTCACCAAAACTGGGAGGTAGAGAACCAGAAATGTTATTATTCCTCAAAATCCTGCCAACCAAGCAATAAGTTAATTATGTTACAAATTGTCAAACCAACAGAGAATTTGTTACAAGAAAGATTACATCACATTACTACAGAATTATAGGCCGTGTTTATTCCTTACAAGGTGGCTAAAGACTTCATGCTTATAGGAAAGTCCAGTGTAGAGCTTCCATTAGATATATCACTTATTCTCCTGCTTGTCATGTTTGAACAATAATATTAGCTTTGGAAAGCAAAGAGAAGAAAGATTTGTAAAATAAATGACAACAGAAAAAGGCCAACACTCACAAATCAGTCAAAGAGGTTAAATTGGAGAACAAAGGTGGTATTGGCCCCTGAAAGGAGTTTCCTTGAAACCTACTGCAAACACATTTATAGCTGCTCACAAACTACACATAAATCTTGACTCTAGTGGAATTACTTGAATGAAGATGGCATGTAACATTTTCAACATGATAAATCATTAAGCCCCTGTTTGAGCTCCATTATTGAAAAACTAATTTTTCTCAAATTCATTTTTTTAACACGTAAACCCAAAATTTTTCTCTACTTTTTAATCACACACTCCAAAAAATCACTATTTCAAAACTCATTTTTTGTTAAAAATAGGACTCATACAAGGGCTAAATCATATAAAGATAACTTGATTTCAGTCTCACAGGGAACTAAGATATGGCCAACTCCAAATAAAGTCAGGAATCCGACCAGTAAGTTCATTGTCCGAGCCCCACCTGAAATCCCCAAATATTTATTCCAGTGAACTTGATCATAGAAATCGAAACAATAAACTTATTTGTCATTACAAAAGAAAGGAGCAGAGAGGATATATTCTTACAATATCTGTAAACTCGTCAGATTAGAAAATGTTCCAGGAATTGGACCACTAACTCCAGCGCTAACAAAGTAACTGCCAAGAAAATAACATGATATGAATGAAAAATAAAGCAGAAACTTTTTTCTTTCTCCTAGCACATAAATAATTTTGTGGCTTCTCATAAATCAATAAATTAAGATTCAGAAATTTTAAGATGGATAAAAGCAAACATTACTATGGAGTAGATTGAAAATGCCAAAGAACTTCTTGAATGAATTACAAATGAGCTCACCATCATGGATTAGAAGATAAATAGAATACAAAAGGCAAATCAGGTCACATTTGTCAAATAGCATGTCAAGGAATAAACAAAAACACAAAAAACCTAAAATAAAAAGGTTCTTCTCATTTTCAAATTTCCATGTCAAGTTTAGAGATGATGCGTACCTAAACAGATATTAAAGCCGTATAGAAACATAGAATCCTAAGTAATAATGAGGGCAAGATACTAGAAATTTCACGCTCGTGATTATTTCCCAAATTTTTCGTCAGATTACATATCAGCCATAAGAAAACAAGCAGCATCCACTGGATCTCCTATAGTTATACAGGAAGGACACAATAAGAGTGAAGTAGCATCAGAACTTACAATTGTTCTAGTTTTGTTAAGCTTCCAAGCTCAGATGGTAGAGGACCAGAGAAATTGTTCATGCCAAGACCCCTATACGAGCAAGTAGAAATTACAGACACATAAGTACTTATATTTATATGTACGTGGACTAATGGGATTCAGTTGTGGCCTAAACCTTATGAATAAAACTTAAAAGTTCTTACAGTGATTTTAAGTCTGTCAACTTCCCAAGTTCCTTCGGAACCTCCCCCGATAATGCGTTAAATCCAAAACTCCTAAAGACAATAATGAAAGTTTTGCAATATTTTTAATTAACACTCACACACTATTAATTGACATGAATCCTAAGTCGTAAATCACAGATTCATAAACAATAGAGCTTACAAGTACTGCATTCGAGTGAGGTTTCCAACAGATGCAGGCAGTGGACCTGTCAAATAATTTCTACGTAAATCTCTGCCATAAAGTAAGGAAAAGCTCAGTATCATCAGAATCTGAGAAATAAAAATGTGAACAACCAAATGAAAAATTAGCAAAACAACTACTAGAAAAAAATTAACCATACAGATCATCAAGGAAAGCCAGATTCCAGAGCTCATTCGGGATTGGACCCGCAACATCCAATGCATAAACTCTCCTGTATAAGTGCAATGTTAGTGTTAGGAGCCCAAAATCAATGCAACATGTCAAAAAATACCACCTCAAGTGCATAACAAACAAATAAGATACATCGCATTAATGTTAAACACAACCCTGGACTAAAAACAATGTTGATCTCTCAAATTATAGTATATTTTTTTTTTCAAAGACTAATTTCGAATCGGTAAAAGAGGGGAAAATTGTTAACTCACAGTGCAGTAATGCGGCAATTGGTGCCATTGTTGTAAGAGCATTTACATTTGATACCCGGATTGATATCTCCAATTGCTGTTTCATCGATTGCAACACCGCTGCATAATTCACCGCTAATGTTCCATTGTTGATTTGTTCCAGAAATTCCCCATCGCTGAAACATAGCATTCACAGCTCTTGCTGCAAAATCAAATAGCATGTTAAGATTAGTACGGCGTTTTGCATGAATAAGCTCATAAAAAAATTCACGCTCAACACAAAATTTAAGCATTTAGTCAATGAAGTTTCATCCGCCAGTCATAAAGCCCGATTGAGAACTTTCTTTAGTTTTAGTTACAATTTGCTTATTTATAAAAATTTCATCTTCAACTTCCATTGTTAAACTTTATAAGAAAAGCAGTTATGTTAGAGCATCTCCAATCACTGTGTTTAATAGATTTTTTTAAATGTTTTACATCCTTAATATCATAGGAATGTTCATCAATGGTCAGATCGAATGCAGGTGTATTTTAGAGTTTCAACTAAAAATGTAAATTTGAATTGAAATTAGCATCTTTCTTTTACACCCTCTTGTACCCTCGCGTAGGACCCCACCCCAACCCATGATAATTGTGAATTAAAAAAATAATAAAAAAATAACTGAAATAGAGCTGATGTAATGATATTTACAAAAGATCTGATTAAATAAAGCGCATTAAAGAGATTGCTTTCTGATTAATGCACACTACATTAAAGGAAAAAGAATGAATTTTGATTAAGAATAATGCTATCTATCTATCTGTATATCAAAACAGAATAGCCGTCAAATTTCGTTTTCCGCCTAAAAACCTTTCAAAAATAGCCTTATGCATTTATGACATTTGTTTATAATTTCTATGCTTACCAAAAATGGAATTGTTGAAATTAATTACCATTAATTAATCCTAGGAAATAGTTTGAAGTGGTTACATTTACTGTTATTAATTACTAAGAATATAATAAGGACTTTGACATTATTATTTTAATTAAATTTTGAATTTATTTCCAAATTCGTTTGGGGAAAAAAAGTCAAGTGCTTTATGGACTATTAATTGAGACAATTTACCTTCCATACAAATTTATTATTACTTGATAGCATTATAAATATAAAAATTTTGCAAATAAATTTAAATTTTCCCGTATTTTTCAACCCTACACCTTTTTTTTTTTTTTTTTTTAAATGAGTTTTTTCACAAAAATAAACAAATTTATTACTTGATAGCATTATAAATATAATAATTTTACAAGTAAATTTAAAAATTTTCGTATTTTTAATTTTACATTTAAAAAAGTTAGTACCACAAACATAAACTATATTTTAAATACTAAATGTAAAAGTTTTACTTATACTTTTAACTTTTTCCAACATCCAATTTTTTAAATTTATCTCATTTAATCTATACACATATAATAATAGGATAACTGTCACCATTTTACGCACATAGTTTCTTGCCCATTTTCAACTACCATTTTAGGAAATTTATTTATTTTTTATCAATTTATTTTAATACATGATTTAGGCAAGTACAATTACTGCATATAATAAATGATTTATGGATTTGTGAAAAAAATATCTATAAAAGTCAAATTATAGATTATTTTTTTTCTTTTGATAATTATTGCATTATTTTGAAGTCGAAAAATATGCAATATGGGCGTAAAATCCAAGATCTCAACGAGAAATTTAATATAAACTAAGAAATGAGAGCAAACTCTAAACATATCATTCGTAAAATCGTTTTAAATACTAAATGTAAAAGTTTTAATTATACTTTTTAATTTTTCCAACATGTAATGAAATGAAATATTTGTTTAATGTATTTAAATATCAATTATCGCATTAAAATAGTTTGTACAAATTCTTATAATGCTATACGAGAAGTCGATAAATTAATTCTGTAAATGTTTATTAGTCTCTTTATTTTATTTTACGATTTGAAAATTGTAAACCTTTCAACTTTAAAAAAATCAAAAAATCAAAAGCTCAACTTCAATCATCAGATCAAAATTGTAAAGTACAGAATAAGTCGCATATCAATATCTTACTTCGCCTAAATAAACAAAGAAAATCAGAGAATGAGCAATTAGTTGTTAAAAGAAATATGCAAGTCGCAATTTTATGTTTTACTTTTTTAAGTGTTTTTCATTATATATAAATGCACAAGTTATGTCAGGCGTTGTAATTTTACAGTTTATTCAATAAATAATTGATAATTATATATTCCGTGCATCGCACTGGTGCAATTACTAGTATATCTAAAGGTTGAGATAAATCTCAACTCAATTTACACTCTCCCATTGGAAATTGAAGAGGTGGCTTGTCCATGTGCACATGGACACCTTCCCATTCTTCAATGAATGTGTGTCAATTGAGTTGAGATTGATCTCAACATTGAGATAAATAGCATTAGTCATATGCCCCCATTAAAATGAATTTATGGAGATTGAACCTTCAACAGAAATGCTTCTATTTTGATTAATGCCCATTAATGCTCAATTAAAGATTTCTTTTTAGATTCTCATACATTGTAAGGAAACAATTAAAAATGCACTTTCGCTTTCTAGATTTTGTTTTTTGAACCAGATTTTTAGGCCCATTTGTTCGTAATTTACACATATATACACAAATTGAAAATAAATTAACTTAAACAATTAACGAGCAAAATTATGTACGCAAAAACAAAAGTTAACATGAAAAAATGAAATTTAAAGTTTTAATTTACTATTTTCGTTGGAGCAAGAATGTAATAATTTAGTAAATCGGGATATAAAAGTGATTCCGAAGTAATTAATTTACACATTTAAATGAACCATGCATTCCGTCCATTCGCTCAAGTCCAAAATTTATTGCCAATGGGTCACGTAAACTATCCAAAATATATGCCAACATGTTATTATTTTCCTAAAATAATAACAAATAAAAATATCAATATTTTAGATGATTATATAGAAAAGAGTTGGGAAGATCATCCAAAAATTATGTTTCTTTCAAACCCATTAAACTTCTAATTTCCAGAAAAATAAATTGTCAGGAATTCAATTCCTGGAAGGGACGGATCTAGCTGGTGGCGAGGTTACGCGGCCACGCTAGCTGGATTCCTGCCAATTTTTTTCTTTCTTGAATCCAGTTCTCACCGTGTACCACTTGCGGAACCAGTACCAGGCTAGTTTCGCCAGAGTCGCCGAGTTGGAAATGGAAGAATTCAGATTTTAGAAACCTTGCTATTTGTTGTTGTGATCTGTCCATCTCCGATGTTCGATTTTGTTGTAGGTAGAACGTACCGTAGAAGATGAAAAGATGGACCATAATTTTGGGCATTTTTTAATCATTTGAACCCACTTAAAGCAGCCCATCAATTGACCCAAATGAAATCTGAAATAGTAGAGTTTACACTTTACCCAATTTCACAATTCACAGAACTACCCCGGCTCATCTCATTGCACCGCAGGTTAGCAGCCATCTTCCCTGATTTATGGTGGCTCTCTTTATTTTCATGCTATTTGCTCTAGGTTCCATACTTTTTCCTCTAATTTTTGAAACTCTTTTGTTCGTAATAGACCTTCTGTTTCGATTTTTTTAGGCATAGTTTTATTTCAATATTTCACTTATTCTAGATTATTTTTAACTTGCAAGTTGCAATTTGCAAATGTAAGTATACTGTATGATGTATCTTTTCAGCTTTCTTATAGTTCTGTTGAACATCCATCAGGTTGCTTCTTATAACTAGTGACGGAGATTTCCTAATTTGATTTATGGTGGGAAAAATTGAGGAAATTAGAGGCATTTGTTTTACAATGTGTTCTAATCAACATTTTCCCAAACCACTTTTTAACCACACACATTCGAAACAATCTTTTAACCACAAATTCTACCTCAAAAAAAAAAAAAAAAAGGCTGCTAGAAAACCGTCGAATAGAGGCTTAGTAATAAAACAAGAATAATTCCTTTGAGAAACTCATGTTGTTAATGCATTGGAATTTGTTCAAGTTGTATTTAAAAGGTATTTTTTGACTAAGGCACCTAAATTTTGTCGTGCAGAATGTTGTTATACTTAAAAAAAAAAAAAGGACTCATGGGGCATTGCTCTCTCCATCTGAGGCTCAAGAGTTTCTGTGTTCTTTGATTCTCTTCTTTCTTTTGGAGTTTGCAATTATAGTAGTCGACGTATTGAGCATATAGCCTTTACTAATTACTAGATACCAGCGTTCCAGAAGAAAGGTAATTCACTGATCCTAACCCTTAATTTTATTTTTGAAGTGTTATTGAGAAATTTTGCATAAACGTGTTACTTTTTAAGTTTTCAGTGTATTTTTTTGGCTTTTACAATGATCACTTGTGAACCTCATATTCCCCTTGCGTGAATTTGAATTGTGATTTTGTGAATATTAAATTTGTGAATTGTGATTATTGAGATTTTGTGAATATTAAATTTGTGAATTGTGGTTTATTAAATATTTGTTATAGTGTATTTCTATATTGATTAATTAATTTGTAATATTATTTAATAATTATAAAATAATAAACAATTTCGCTATTGCAACCGTTGACGGTCAACGGTAAACGGCCGCTCTAGCTGAATTTAAGTCCTAGCTGAATTTAAGTCCTGAATTCTACCATGATTACTGGAATTTGTTTTCTTTTCATCTAAATTCAACACTCACAATCAAACTGTTGGGTAATTGCCTCAAATTGTCAAAGTTAAAGGACTTTAATTATAATTGGAGAATGATTTTTTAATTCAATAGCCGAACAAGAACGAACTCCTAAATCTGTTTGAATTGAATTAATGCAGTTTCTTCTCTTGCATGTCCTACAATACTTTCAATAGCCGAACAAGAACGAAGTCCTAAATCTGTTTGAATTGAATTAATGCAGTTTCTTCTCTTGCGTGTCCTACAATACTTGAAGGGTTTGGTGAGTGCAAAGTCAATATAATTGTAATAATTTATTATATAGTAGAAAGCTTTGACGGTCCATAAATTTTGCGTTGTTTTATTTTCTTGTTAGCTCAATTATTTCTTAAACATCAAAAGTTCATGTGGGTTAATTGGAGAAGGAATTGGTGTGTAATTTCCAACACAAACTGACCCTAACTGATCTAGAATTACTGCATCATATTTGATTTAGTTATCAGACCTTTAAAAAAAAAAAAAAACGTATTCCCAATTAAATTGCTAGTTAAAATTAAGCAATATCTCGAACAAGTTCGAGTTGATTGTTTTTTTAAGTTTCTGGGACAAACTCATCCATTTTTAGAACAATTTCCTCGATTAATTTGTGTTCAGGTATGTACTATACAATTATAAAAGCGTCAAGGATAAATAAAGAAATTAAACAAAAGATTCGAAACAAATAGCTGAAATTTGCACTAAAATAGTGAGAGAAAGAGATGGAAAGATATACCTTCGGAAGGAGCAGTGGTGGCATTTCTGGTATTTTGAGCTCGAGCAATCTCCACAATGAGGAGGAAACTAATAATTAAAACAAAGTACATGTGCAGGAGAGGCGGCGCGTGAGAACCCACCTCGTGGCGTAGCTTCTTCATTGGCGCCCTTCTTTGATGACTTCTAGATTTCACAAAATGGATCAATTATAGCTAATGCGCTGGTGATCTCCCCAGAAAATGATTTTTCTGGGATGAAAAAGGTGCTGTAGCGGGTAGAAGGTGGCAAGTTGAATAAAAACAAGTGGCACCTTTTTTTAATTAGTATTTGCTCTCCCGTGCAATGCCTTTGCACGGAACATAAAAAGCAATATAATTACAAATGTGTATTATGTTATATATGCTTTTTAATACTATTTTATTTTAATAATAATTTTTTTAATAATTACGTTATCTTCAATATTGATTAATTATTATAACTTTAATAAAATATCATACATTTTTAATTACGTTATTTTCAATACTATATTTTATTATTAGCACAACATGTATTTAATTAAAATAATATATACACATATTTAGTTATATTTGTTTTTAATTACATAATTAAATTACGTTCTTTTAAATATTGTTTTATTATTACAGTATTATTATTGTTATTAATTAAAACAACATATATTTTTAATTATGTTATTTTTTAATACTATTTTACAAATTTAAATTTTTAATTATATTCTTTTCATAACATAATTAAGTTATTTTCTTTTCAATGGTGTTTTAATTATTATAATAACTTTTTTAAAGCAGTACTTTTTTAGTTATGTTATTATTATTAATTCATCGTTTAAAAGTGTATGTGGTTGTATTCTTTTATGAATATAATTTTATATTCAAACTCTACATCATAATTCCAAATTATAAACATATATTGAAAATGCCTACTAATTAATAGTTAAATATATAACATTATTAATAATGAGATAAAATCATTTTCAAAGTGACTGTTTATATTCTCAAGATAAATTTTTTTTTAAAATGTATATATATAATCACTTTTTTAATCTTTATAAACTATGAATTTCCATTTTAGGAAAGTGTAAAAAAGGCGAGAAATTATGTGGTGTTTTATTTGGCAACTTTGTTATTATAATATATATATATATAAAGAAAAATAAAGGTTTTTATATTACAAATTGGTGGGAAACGAAAAGCATGGGACCCTCGACTGATTGACAAGACAAATTCCATGATTTCTGTCCAGGGCCGTTGAAGTCAATTACGTGGGCGCCACAGTACGTGTAGTGTTATGTGGGCCCATTAAATTCCATGATTTCCCCCGGGTAAAACCGGGATTTAGGTAAAAATAAGTACCCGTTTGGCAAGGCTATTTTGAATAGAGCATTTTAGATTAGATCTTTTATTAGTAGGGCTTTTAGAAAAAAAAGTATTGTTGACAAAAAATTGTTGATTATTTAGTTGTCACTCCAGAAAGTATTGTTAATATTAAATTGATTTTTTTTCAGAACAATTATAAAAGTACTTTTATATAACTAGTATTCAACAACGTGCTTCGCACGTCTTATGTACATGATAAAAGAACTTATACTTTTATCTCCTATGTAATGAAGTCTAAAAGGAAAATTATTAAAATCATCATATTATACAAATATAATTATAACTCATTGAATATAAAATATAATAAATAATACGTTATTATTTATGATATTTAGTATTAAGGTATATTAAGGAATATTAATACTAAATTGTGTTAGGTAGAATCTTTTTAAACTCTTATGATCGTGTTAAATTAATTATTATTACTAATTTTAAATTTAATAGTGAAAATAATTATTCATGTGAAAATTATTTGATTACTTATTTATTTATTAACTTATGAGTAAATTTTGTATTAGGCATTTTCAATTTTCTCAATTATTAAGTGTACATCACGAAATTTGTGTAGTAAAATGAAAATTCGAGAAGATGTTAAAAATGTGTTTGAATCATAGAAATATTTTCATTTTTTTGTCAAATTTGAACAAGCAGGATTTATTTTTTCATTTGATAATAATTTTAATCAGATTTTTATTAGATTTTGATAGAAATTGATGACTTTGTGTAGTTAAAAATTTGTAGGTTTTATAAAATATTTGATTGTAATTTTTAACTTTGACTAAGATTAAAATCAACACCAAACAGTGGCTTAACTACGTTCATCATATAAGTGAAGATTGAATACTTATTTATCTATAAATATATTTTAATAATTTACCTTTTATTGCGCTTGGTTAATATATATATATATTTCCTTCAAAGTGACTCTCATGTTAGCGCTTAAATAAATAACTCTATATTTTTTCTTTCGATTATTCAAAAGTTATTGGTTTTGAAATGGATTTATTTTAACATAAATCTTAGTTTACTAATGATTCATCATGTTGATTATTTTAACCCTCTTCATACTAACTCTATTGTGAGATTATTATAATTCTGATATAATATTATTGAAATCTTGTATTGTATAAAAAGAATTAAGTCTATGTTTGATTTACGTTGTTAACTTGTAATGATTCCGTTTTGGAAGTGTATAAACATATGTATTGAATTGCAATGTGGTATAAGATTGAAAATGGTTATCAATAAGTATATTTTATAAATTATTTGAATTAATTGTTTAATTAAATCAATCATTTGAAAAGTCATTCAACATTTATTTATGTAAAAATATATATTTTTAATTAAAGGCATTATAGACATAAGAAAAATAGAAGTAAGGACATAATTGGCATTTAAAAGATTTCTACACATCCATACTTTTATATATTAGTGATGATAACTAAAATCTAAATTATATCTCATAGTTAACTAAAAACTAAATAATTATTTCACCTCAATGTTGAATCTATATTCATTTTTTTTATTTAATTCATAAAATATAATATTTCACTATTTTTAATATATTCCATATTTTTATTAATTATGAAAAAATATATTTCCAAAAGATTTCATATTTTATGAATTAATGAATTATAATATTTCATTAGATTTTTCATAAGAGTTATAGAAAAAATATTTTGTCAATAAATTTCATATTTTATTAATTAATAAAATAGAATTTCATATTAATCAATAAAATAAAATATTTCAATACAAGTTATGAAAAATAATATATTTTCAACATATTTCATATTTAATTAATTAATAAAATATAATTTCATATTAATTAATAAATATAATATGAGATATGAAAATAATATATTTTCAACATATTTCATATTTTATTAATTTATAAAACATAATTTTTATTATCAATAAAATATAATATTTTAATACGAATTATGAAATATAATATATTTTTAATAGGCTCTTGTTTGATTCTACAACTTTCTCATAAAAAAATACTATTTTTTTCTACAGTAATCAATCTCAATCATCCAAAAAACTCAAGTCCACAATATTTTACTTTTCAAATCACTTTTTAACCACATGATTTCCAAAACTCTTTTTTTCCCCAAAAAGTTGTAAAATGAAACAGACGCTAGATTTCATAATAAGATATTATATATTTCAACTTTTTGTAGAAGTATTTTTTTCTCAATTGCAGTCAAACACCTATATATTTTACTAAAAGTATTTTTGACCTTCTAAAAGTACTTTTAGATCTTCCAAAAGCCCTATCAAACGGACAATAAAATGATTTATAAATCAGTTTATAAGTTATAAAATTTCTCAAATTACTTTTTAACCTCCGTTTGGTAACATTGTAGTGGTTTATAAACTGGTCTATTTATGAGTTTGAGGTAAAATATGTTGTTGTAAAGTGGAGAGAAAAAAATATGTATGATTAAAAAGTGATTTTTAAACTAGTTTATAAATCTTTTATCAAACAGAGGCTTAACCCCACACATTTTTTCTCTAATTTTCAACCACCATTTTTTATTTCAAAATTATAAATAAATCAGTTTATAAACCAAACAACTTTACCAAACAAAGGCAAACAAAAGTTTCGGTCTCAAAAAATGAAAAATGTGATGTTCGATGACTGCCAAATGTGATGACATTGTATTTTTTTTTTTAGTAAAACATTGTAGTATAATGAGGAAAATTTTAATTTAGGGAGTGTTCAATGGCTCATTAAACCGATTATAATTGATTTATTTGGTTTAAAAGGTAAAATGTGATTGAAAATTGAAGAGAGAAAATGCGTGTGGTTAAAAAGTGATTTGAAAAATTAGCATTTGTTTGGTAAACAATATACAATAGTTTATAATTTACAAATCAGGGTTTATAAAGTACACAATTTTTCAAATCATTTTTTAACCACACACATTTTCTTTCTTCAATTTGCAACCATTATTTTTACCTCAAAATTGTAAATAAACCAAACATTGTTAATGAGAATCTATAGAGAGAAGTTGATGTCACTTTGAAAAAAAAAAGTGATGATTACACCACAACGTGTTTATAAAATTAACAATTAAAATATAAGTTTTTAATACATTAATCAGGTGTTAATTAATTTAAATTATTAATATAATCCCATTCTCCAACCCAGCAATCTAATCTCAACTCCCCACACATGATTCATTCCTAGAAACAGAAATCCCACTCACCCATCTTTCCGAAATCCCCCTCTTCTGGATTCCATGTCATGGTTAGCCTCACCACCCTCAAACCCTGCTGCACCTCACTTACCTATTCTAGAATGTTCCTAGGAAATCTATAAATAAGGGCGCATGGGAAGAGAATAGGGGTGAAGAATATTGAGCGATCTGTTATGCAACAGACTCTCCCTCCCCCTCTGTTTCACGTTCTCCCTCATCCCTGTCTATTTCTTTCTCACCTGATACTCTGGTTTCCCTTCTTTATTTACTGCAATTAATCTCTATCTCCGTCTGCCATTATCATTCCTGGATTGTATTAGTTTAAATCAATATATGAAATACAAAAATAGTGTTCAATTTCAGCTTCACTCTTCATTTTCGCAATTTCAATTTACCTGTTTGTATTGCCGAGTCTTGGCTACTGATTCATGGTTGAATCCATCACCAATTAGAGCTCAACAATGACATTGGTATCACAGAAGCTACATTCCTTCGGTGTGTCTCAGTCGTTGCAGTCGATTCAGGTGGGAATTGCTAAATTTTCAGAGAAAATGGATGGCAGATTGGATCGGATGATAATCATGATGGACGAGATGAACAGGAAGGGTGATTTGGTGATCTCGATGATGGAATATATGATGGGAAAGAAATCACTCTCGACAGAGGAACAAGCTGAGATCGAAAGAATTTGCAACAAATCATCCAAAGAAGGAATGATTGATAAGAACAGCAATGCTTTTGCAAAACATGAAAAAAAAATTGGGTTCCAGTTATATCTGTTGCAGAAGTCACTGAGCCTACGGAAAAGTTTGAAAAACAATTGGAAAACTCCATTGTTGAATTAGAAGAAGTTGCTTTGGAAGAGGAAAAGGAGGAACCGAAAATGGATCGCCTCGATGGAGAACATCCCGACAACTCGAAGGGTTTATTGTTGGAAAATTGTCTATAGCAAAAGACCAGAGCCACTGGGAAAATTCGGGTTGCTGGGCATGAGACAATGGTGGAAGAGGCTGGTGACCAATTTGAGAGGGCTGCAACAATGGATGAAGAAGAAGAAGAAGACCTTGGTCGCCAACTGGAGAAGATTGCAGCAGAGAAGAAGACGGGAAGATTTATTGAAATAGTTTGGGTAAATGTTTAGTTTTTCAAAATACCCCTTTTTAGCAAAATGTCTTTATTACCCTTAATGAATTGAGTTATTTTCTTTGCAAGATATATCCCTGAATTAGTCAGGTTGATTTAATTCAATATTTTTTATTATATTCATATTTTTTAATCTTTTAAGTTCTTCTAAAAATACTCTATATTGTGCTAATTTCTCATAAGATTTAGGATGTTCTTTCTTTGTTATATATCCTAATACTATTCCATTTGAAACTTCATCTTCTATATCTTCGTATTCTTCTATAATTTTATGAACTGTATTTATATTTTTTGCTGTTTCAACAGAATTAAATTCTATTCTATTTAAGATAGCATAGTCAATATCTTCATAAATTTCTTTTAATTTAGATTGTCCAACAGAATGTATATTTTTAGATTTTCCAGCAATAGCTAATAAAATTGAAATTTCTTTATTATCTAAATATAGTTTATGATCACAGTTATTAGAGGTTGATACTTGTGAAGTATCCATAGATTATAGGATTGGTAAATTATTATACAAAATTCTCTGGTACAAGTTCATTCTTTGATCTAGTATAATACAATAATCTGCAATATATTGTTCGTATTTTTCTAAGAGTTTATTATATTCTTCAGAAGATATGTTTTCATTTTCCATTTGATGTTTAATATCTTCCATTTTATCTTTCAATTTTTCTAAAAGGTTATCTAATCCTTCTATTGTATATCCTGGCATTATGTTTGGACTGTATATGTCATTATTTTATTTTCTAAATCTATTTTATTCTCTAATATGTCAGAATAATCTATAATGTATTGATCATGATTTTCTGAAAGTATATAATATTGTTCAGATGATTCATCCATATCTATTAAATGAGATATAATGTTATCTATTTTTCTCATTATTTTTTCTAACAAATTGTCTAATCCTTCAATAGTATATGGGCATTATAAACACAGAGATAAATAATTTATAAAGTTTCAAGTAATTTTTCAAATTCTATGAGTGTTTGAGAATTGATAATATCTATGTCAGTCATGATATCTATACTTGGTTCAAATGGTATATTATATTTTGAAATATTTTTCTTTCTCTTTTCTAATTTATCAATTATATCTTGAATATCATGTATCATTATAGATCTTACAGTTCCTCTAGCAAAGTTTTCTATTAAATTTTCTTTAAAATTTTTTAATATCTCTTGTGATGCGTAGAGTTGTTCTTGGTATCCGATTTTATCAATTTCATTTTCATATTCAATTCCTTTTTTACTTTTAATATACTTTTGAACTTTATATGGACCTCTTTTAGTTCTGGATTTTTTCATGATATAATTACTGTTATTCATGATATTAAGATTTTCAAAAACTGGTAAAGAAAGATTCATCTCTTCCATCACTGTCATAATCTATTACAGGATCATAATCATTATCACTACTAAACACATATCCTAAATATAATTCATTATTTATTTCAGTATTATTACTATCAAGCCAAAAATAAATAATCGATTTTGTAATTTCTAATCCTAATACTCTTTTTAATGTTGGAAAGATAGTTAACAAACATGGCATATAGACATGATATAAATTTTTTATTTCATTATTTGGTCTAGTAAACTGTTTATGCATGAATAAAGGTTCAATTATACTATGATATTCATCATTATAAGGACTGTTTTGATAATTAAATTTAACAATTCTGGATTCTGTCATTTTAAAAGTTCTTCTTCCTCCTAATTCCATAAAGATAGATATATTAAGAATACTAACCTCTTTTCCTGTTCTCAGTACCTTTGTATTTTCCTTCTATTGTTAGTGACCTTCAGGCTTATAGGTTTCTGCTCCACACTCTCCAATGGCTTCCTGTCTTCACGGGTTATTAGCTAAACCTGGATGCCTTCACTGTATAACTCTTTAGATGGAAAATATTTTAAGACAGAGTGTAGGGAGTTTTCTTAATAATATATCTTCTTTTTGGAAATAGGATTTAGAAGACAAGAATTTAGAAACTCATCATAATATGATAAGTAAATTGGGATTTTATTGATAATATAAAGATTGACAAAGGATTGGTATGAGAATTTTTGAAAGACAGAAGATTTTTTGGCTTTCTCACAAACTGAGTGCTCAAGAGAGTCCTGCCTCTCCTATAATCAGAAGACTTTTATTTATACAACTTCACGAGGTATTACTATACAACCTCTTACATCATTGCTTATGTAATGGATACAATAATTTGAATTTTACAAGGACCTACAAGGACACACCTGTCCATCTATCCTTTATTACAAGGATACAATTGTCCCTTTATTTCTTCACATGGCTACATTATAGGGACACATATCCCTCTATTTTCAGTCTTCTCATAGCCCTTACATTGTGCTGTCTTGTTCCATTAAATCAGATTTATCAATTGGCTTCCATCTGTCTATCACTTCTGTTGGTATGTAAAGCAGACTTATCAAATGGCTTCCAGCTGTCCATCAGTTCCTTTGGCATGTGGGGCAATTCCTAGCTATGCACGCCTCTTGCAAAGTGGCAAAACTTCCATGGATTTGATGAGTATCAAATTTATTGATGTATTCTTGCAAGATTGTTGATTTTTCTTTTCCTCCATTAGTGAGTAAGGTCCATCCATTGTACTGGCATATGCATTTGAATTTTTTCTCATACAGGTTTTTTGCAATGTTGTAGAGAGCTTTAATTCCCAACACCCTTCGGGATCTAAACCATGATCTTGTAATGTTTGGTACTGGCTTGGTATTTTTTCCAACTTCAATTTGAAAATTTCGAGCAACATACCCAATCGTGATAATATGCTCAGCAGGATAATATATTCTTCCATCAATTTCAGGACTGATCGAATAAAATTTTAAATATATGGATCTTCCTTGAGCAAACTTTGAAATCTCTCCTTTTAGTAAATCATCAAATTTTTCGATTTCTTTTAGATCTTTTCCTGGATAGATAAGATCCAAGAATCCATAATCAGCTGCCATTTTTGTCATGACGGGATCTCCTCCCTGAGTAACGATCAATCGTGGGTATACATGGTCTCCAGACGAAATGTAATAGCAATCACATTCTTGAAGTTCATATATAACTTCAACAGTGGTTTTATATTCGTTTTCTTTTGGTAAAAAAGGGGAATCATCTTCCTCTTCAGCACGAATTCTGACTACCCTTGTATGTTCATCTTTGGCATTGATTGTGATTTTTCGAGGACTGGCTTCATTTATAACAACTTTTTTGGGACTTGGTTCATCTCTTTTAATTGTTGGTCCACCACTGCTTCCAGAAGATGTACCTGTTTGTATTTTTGATATAACCTGTTTGGTATCAGCCTGTTTGGTAATCAACGATTCAAACTGAGATTCAATCTCAATTATGTTATCGCTTAATTCTTTAGTATAATTATGATCAAATGTTAAGATTTCCATCAATTGCTTGAAACTTCCTTGGAGAGTTTCTGCAAGTTGTTCAATTCCAAGCTTTATATCTTCAGCTTCCTCCATGAGGAAGTTCATTCGCTTTTTGCCTTTAATAATTAACACATATATTACCCTGTTTTTCAAAAATAATTTTAAACCACAATTTTCAACATAGAAGTAGTTCCACCCACGGTTCAATATCGATGAAATTAGTTTACAAAACATATTCCCTATATTCGTATAAAACAACACGTGGAGGAGCTCAACTATATTTACTTGACATATGAAATAATTACAACCCATAAAATCTACAAAGTTTTCAAAAAACAAAAGTGTTCAAAATTAACATCATGTGATCATGTCCACCTTTTCTTTTCTAAAACTTGATGTCACAGGCTAAGCGTACCAGAAGTTGCTCAACTTCAGTTGTCATCTGAAAGAAATTTATATGGGAAAAATATGTGAGCTAATAAACTCAGTGAGTGAAAAACCCAATAACAAACCATTTTTCCCAAAATTTGTTTGCGTAAGAAAATCAAGAAATCATCATTTATCATTATTTTCAAAATTCACTCTTACAAATAAAACAAGAAGACATCATCATCTAATAATCATACAAAAATCCCCAAAGTTCTCATATCATAACTCATCGATTGTATTTCATCATATCAAACCACAAGCAAGTAATGTGTCAGCTTGAACCACTGGTAACCTGTGGCCCCTTCGCCAATGCAGTATAATTAAACAGCTTGAGCCATAAGCCACTTCTCCCGTAGGAGGCATATTTAAACAGCTTGAGCCCTATGCCCCTTCTCCCGTAGGAGGCATATTTAAACAGCTTGAGCACTAGGTCCCTTCTCCCGTATGAGGCATTTACTTATCAACATCGAGTATCTCTTAGCAAAATTTTGCATTAAAAATCATAATTAACAATTCACACTTCACATCATTTTTCATAATTTTCACATTATCTCAAAATCATGAAATGTCATTCATATCATATAAAACTTTTAAAAGATAAGTCATAACATTTAAACCATAGAAAACATCATAAATAATTTCTTTTCTAAAGAGTAAGAAAGAGAGTTTTCCACTCACAGTTCAATATTTTAGTTTGGTTGGTATACTTTTCCAATTTCCTCAATTCCACCTGTAATACACAATGTAAATCAACTTACATTCCAATCTTTCCAAGAATTTTCTACCCTTTTCTATACCTTACTTATATATGCATTTCTCAATTCCACAAGTAATTATGGTTTCCTCACATTGGTAATCATCATAAATCCTATAATTCACGTAATTGGTGGTGGTTCTATAATTTTTAGACCAAACACTATCTTTGTTAAAAAAAAATTCAGCTTACCCCCCTTTTTCTACATTTTGGAATTCTAGCCAATTTCATCAAGAATTCCATTTCTTCCTTCACATTTATCATTTCCCCATTCACATACCAATTTCATGAGATCCAACATTATAAGAAATAAGTTCATAATTCACCTTCATGCTTCTTAACCCACTTGATATGGAAACTAACATAATTTCATCATATTTGCTAAATTCTAATTCTAGGAAATTTCTATACCAAAAGAAACATATGAACAAGATTATGATTCATTCTTCAATTCCATCCCAAAATTTCATAAGCCCTAGGTTTTCAAATCCCTTCCAACTTGTAAGAAAATCAAAGAATTCAAAAAAGAAAAATATTTCTTACCTTGTTGAGATGTCTCCTTTTTCCCTTCCTTTTCTTTTCTTAAAATTTTTGCAAAATTTTTCCTTTCTTTTTTTTTTTCTCAAAATTTCGGCCCTCTCTCTTCTCTAAGCTCTCTCTTTTCTTTTATTTTTGTGTGGTGGTTTATGATGAGAAAAGGATTAAAAGAGTGGTTAAAGAAATGAAAATATCTATCCAAATTTATCCTTTTCTCTCTCTCTCACTAAACCGACATAGAGCTACCCCCTTTTTTTTTTCCCCCATCCATTTACAAGTTGGTCCTCAACCTTAGGCTCCCGTTCAATCTAATCCCTGAAACTTTTATG
The DNA here is from genome assembly GCA_963555705.1 of Ligustrum vulgare. Classification (NCBI taxonomy): domain Eukaryota; kingdom Viridiplantae; phylum Streptophyta; class Magnoliopsida; order Lamiales; family Oleaceae; genus Ligustrum; species Ligustrum vulgare. The sequence goes on along the minus strand of OY743171.1, from coordinate 66,007,684 downwards.
CGTTTCTATGTAATACCGGAAAAAAAACGACAAATCCGGAACTTCCATAATTTTGGTCTTTACCTTCACCAATTCCATTTTTATATACTATAATAATAATAAAAAAAATTCTACAACAAATAATCAAGACACAAGAAAATAATTCTAAACTTAGTAACCTTTTAAAAAAATTACGTGAACCAGGGTATTACATTAAGGCTGTTTGGAATTTTTCCAAACCAAACCAAATCATTTCACATTTGAAATCGAATCGAACCGAACCAAATCAAATCATTTTTTACGACTTTGGCGGTTTGGCTATTTGATGGTTTATTTGTTCACCCCCACATTAAACCCAACACATTCCTATTTACATGGCCTACTTACCAAAAAAGGAGAGTCCAACCCCAACAAGGGATGTTCCTCTACAAGGTAAGTACATTCAACAAGGACTCTGTTTCTTGTTAGGATAAGGGAACGTGTTTTGGGCCCTATAAATAGAGCCCCTTAACTTACAATGAAGATCATCAGAAATATTCATATCAAAATAAGCTTTTTTGCGGGTATATCGAAGGCAATTCAGATCATATTTTCCAGTAATTTCCAAGTTTCTGGTCTTGCCATTCTAGGTCAGTAAATTTTAACCTTTCATTTTTTGCGCTAAAGTCCTTAAACATTACATTCTTTGGTGCAAGAGCCAAGAGGTCATTTCGGATGATTTTCTCTTCCATTTCAATGTTAAAAAATTAAGAAATGACGAAAATGCCCTTATACATAATTGACGCAATTAGTCACTGAACTTCAGATTTGGTGGTTAAGTTTCTAACCTTTTAATTTGGTGCAAGCAATCCCTAAACTTAGCAATTATTTAGCGTAATAAGTTCTTAACCTTTCAATTTAGTACTTAGGTCCCTAAAAGTTGTATTATTTAGCGTCACGTATCCTTTTAAATGATTTTCCTCAATTCCACCTTCAAAAATATTATTTTATTTTTATTAAAAATTGTAAAATGCTCTTATATTAATAAATAAATAAGTTTTTTTTGACAACTTAAAAATTTTGTTTCTTACTTTGTCAGATTTTCTTCTTCTGCGTGTCATTGATTCCACCAAGAAAAGGGAAAAAATTTGTAATCAAAAGAATGGGGACAATGATCATTTTTGAGATTTCGGTCTAATCACCTTTTTAGATATAATAAATCAAGATATACTGATTTATAAATTCGAACAAGTAAATATGTAAATATTCTATTGAACCAGAAGTTCATACGTACAAGTGAAATATGTATATAATATGAACCAGAAGTTCATAAGTGAAATATACATTGTATTGAACCAGAAGTTCATCGATATTGTATTGAACCAGAAGTTCATCGATATTGTATTGAACCAAATATTCATACATAGGAGTGAAATAAACCGTATTGAATCAGAAGTTCTATAATGAATGGTTAGATAATCCCGATTAAAAACTTCAAATTATTTGCTATGAGAATAACTTGTTTAGAAATTGTTTATCATACAACAATATTCTATATCAAACAGGGATTAGCTCAAGAAGCTTTATGATTTGTTTAAAGTGCGATATGTATACACTCCACCAAAACGCACTTATATATATGATTGAGATTATACCCTAAAAATGAATGACATATGTTGAGGCATTTTTAGCCGATTGATATAATATAATATTTGTGAAAATTATGAGGAAAACACGCTTGAAGCGTAATTATGCCTGAAGCGACAATCGATTCCAAAAACAAATATCTCTTGAATAATTGAGATGATCCCTTTGATGCTAAATACTCATGGTCAGTAAAACAGACATAGTTAAATGATAAAAGATTTATGTACTTGATGATAGAAAATATAAAGAGATCTCTATATGTTATATTGAGATGAAATGAAATCGATAAATAAATTGAATACACATACAACTCTCTTGTGAAAATGAGGATGATGAAATTGTAATACTTTGGCCAAATATAAAATCCCAATGTAGGGATTATTGTTCAAGGACCTAAAGTCCAAACATTTAAATGAGTAAAGCCAGCAGTTATTTGTGCAAATGAAAAATATTACACAGTCGTAAAAGACGACTCGTTGTGCGCGAAATTTTTCATAAAATTGGCATGACATATGGTAGATAGACTTTAATCTAAATCACTAGCTTGAGCTCTTTGATATACCAATGACAATGAGTGAGATCAAAATGTATGATTCTCATCTCGGTACTTTGGGAGTATTCTTTGATGTACAAATTGATCGCGGTACTTTGAGATTTCAAGTAAAATGATTATAGATTATATGTCGAAATTGATATATATTTCAATGATAAATTATACTTATACAAATCAGAAATTGTGGTTTATGAGATGCAAGAACATACATGTATAATCACTGAAAGATTCAATATACCCAGATTAGTATCACTATAAAATGATACAAATAACTCCATTATATTATATGTTGAAATTGAAATTGGAGTGTACTATTTATAACATCTGGAAAATTGATTATTCAATAGAAGTAAATTTGAAAATGAATATTTTATTATTCACCAGAAGTGAATATGGAAATAAATATGTTTAATTATTCACCAGAAGTGAATTTTAAATTTAATTATTCACCCTAAGTGAATTCTAGATTTGATTATTTACCAGAAGTGAAAGATGCAATCGGTAAATTAGTAAAACATTGCTTAATATAGCATGTTATGAATATGACATCATATATGAGATATGAACGATTTATATAAATCTCATCATAAATGATATGCTTGATGAAAAGATTCATGATTGCATCAATATACTTATGATATTCCATGAAAGGAATAAAAACGCGTTGCAGTTTTTTTTTCCTTAGCTGAGGTTTTGTCTCACAGGGTTTTCCTAACAAGATTTTTAATGAGGCAACATTTGAGACGTATTAATGAGAATTAATGAAAATAAGGTTTTGTCCCACAAGATTTTCCTAACAAGGTTTTTGAGACATTATAATAGCTATCTACGAGTTATAATTCATCAACACATTTTTGTATTGGAATGATATTAACAAATGAAGAAAATTATAGACATTCTATGAAGAATATTATGATATCAGCTACACAAGGAGATTCATTTGTATACATATTCCAGATAAAAGATGATATCAATATTTAAGAAGTTCATGAATTCTCGATTGCACACTTCATGGGGAGAATCATGATGTACTCTTTTTCCTTCGTCCATGTTTTGTCCTACTAGGTTTTCCTGACAAGGTTTTAACGAGACAACGGCTGTATTCTTTTTCCTTGGTTCAAATTTTATCCCACTAAGTTTTACTGACAAGGTTTTAACGAGGTAGCACTTCAGAACTTCAACCTTCAATACATGATTTATTCTACTTCTCATTGGATGTCATTTCGAACATTAGACTCAATGATTCACGATGGCCAACATCAGGGGGAGTTGCCGTACTCTTTTTCCTTCGCTCAAGTTTTATCCCACTGGATTTTCTTACCAAGGTTTTAACGAGGCAGCAATTGCGGAATAGGTCATTCAAGGGGGAGTGTTATAAATATGTGAATGATCAATTACCATTATACCCCTGTAAGCTTTACATTATTACGATTGTGTCATTGTCCACCCCTATAAATTGTTGTAACGACCAGGGTCCCACTTAACGGACTGTCCCGACCGTTAGATGATGACGTACTGTCTCAACTATACCAACACGAGTTTTTTCAGCATGATTTGTCCTTACTCACACGCTCCCCGAAAAAACTTCCCAGGAGATCACCCATCCCAGAATTGCTCCAAGCCAAGCACGCTTAACTGTGGAGTTTCTAACGATTGACTTCCGGAAAAGAAAGTACACCTTATTGGTATGAATAGTACCTATCATTTCTTTTAAGCTTTCCTGGCCTAGGTGTTACAATCACCCCCGTTAGACTCGCAAGGCTCTCGTCGCGCTTAACCCACCTGAGGATCTGTTGCCAGGCGTTGGGATTCTAGAGGTGGCTCCCGCCCTATGGCGTAGCACTTAGTTCCCGATTTCCGACTGGCGGCCGACTCTGATACCATTTGTAACGACTAGGGTCCCATTTAACGGGCTATCCCGACCGTTAGATGATGGCGTACTGTACCCACTGTACCAACACGAATCTTTTCAGCATACTTTGTCCTCACTCGCACGCTCCCCGAGAAAACTTCCCAAGAGGTCACTCATCCCAAAATTGCTCCAAGCCAAACACACTTAATTGTGGAGTTTCTAGTGATGGACTTCCGGAAAACATCCTAAATGTGGAGTTTCTAGCTTGTTTTCCGGAAGTCCATCACTAGAAACTCCACAGTTAAGCGTGTTTGGCTTGAAGCAATTATGGGATGAGTGACTTCCTGGGAAGTTTTCTCGGGGAGCGTGCGAGTTAGGACAAAACATGCTGAAAAGACTCGTGTTGGTACAGTGGGGACAGTACGTCGTAATCTAACGGCCGAGACAGCCCGTTAAGTGGGACCCGAGTCGTTACAATAGGGGTTTAAACTAATTCATTATACACATCTAATGAGAAGCATTTTCTCTACTTCTCTTTCTTGCTCTTCTAGAAATTAGTAATTTTACAATACATACTACTTTTTAACTGTATATTTTAAAAAATAACTTTTCACAAAAACAATTATTAAAAAATCAAAGTCAAGTAATCAAAATAATAATTTGAAAATCTCGCAATTATCATAATACAACCGAGTAAAATTGGAGATCAACTAAAAAGAAATCGAAACATTAATTATTCAATATTAGTCTCCGTTCAATAATATTTTTTATAAATTATTTATGAACATGCATTTTTTCAACTACATATATATTTTAAAAAATATAATTTTTGATATTAAAGATAACAAATGATTCGATCATTAATAATTAAAACACAATTTTTATATTGATGACTACACATAAAATTTATATTTGTAATATTAATAATAACAAATAAACAAAAAATAATAATAATTAAATGATAATTTTAATACTGATAACTAAAAATATTAATTAAACTCATTTTAGTGTTAATAATAAAATTAAAATTGATTAAAAAATATTAACCATTATTTAGTATTTACCATAATCTTAATCTTAATCTTAATATATATATACAATAACAAGATAGTTGGCCCAAGTTTTCTGCCAAAATTGCTGACATCATTTTTTTTTCCGGTCAAAATATGAAATTTATTTATTTGGCTTAAAATCATTAAATATCAATTATATCAACACCATTGCATTGACACTGATTCCCCACTACACAAGAATCAGTACATTAATACTAACAAATTGTTTAATCAATTCTATAATACATTGATTCATTAGTTGGATTATTTTTATATGAATTTCAAGAACAAATTATGTAACATTCAAGAATATAAACCCATAATATATGAATTTAATTGTTTTTGTTATATATTTCTCACATTTTCATTAATTATTGAAAATACTTAATTAGTTATTCATTAATTAATAATTATAATTTTTTTTATTCCGTGCAACACACGGATGCGAATACTAGTATATATATATATACATATATATATATATATATATATATATATATAAAAGACAATAAATGCATTCATATTTATTTAGATTTTTCATTCTTTTAATACATCTACTTTACATTCACATTTTATGGAACTTACTATTTATCGAAACAGAGAATGGGTGGGTAATTGTTTTTAGAAACGAACCCACTTTTATATATTGTAAAGATAAAGATGTTTAATAGGCCAACATCACTTATCAATATCTGTTTGTTAATAATTAGGAACATAAACATCAATACAAAGTCGAAACATTATGCTTTCTGCCGATTATATTGGTTGCTCAAGCAGGCATTTCTTTGAACGAGCACTGTATTCCTGCACATATCATACATCTTATCTACTGGAGAACAAGTGGAAGAATATATAGTTCGGAAAAAAATAAGACAGGATAGAGAAAAACTGAAAATAGAGGTGGCTTATAGAATTAAACTAACCATTATCAGAAGGACTTCTAGTTCATATTGCGGTTAAGCAACCCTTGAAATGATAAATAAAGATCTTTGTTATCTGTCCCAAAAATCTCTTCTGCTTTTCTCAAAGTCTCCTGAAGTATGAGAATATAAAATCAGTCAGAAAAAATAAACAGAAATATTTAACCTTTGGATTTTCGCATATAGGAGTTTGTTCATGACCTCACGAGATTGTCTTTGTGCATTTAATTCCTTTACATTTGCCAGAAATGCGCTAAACTGCTCTAGTGATAGACGACTCCTGAATAAACAAAGCAACCATAAGGTGAAGGATCTCCAATAGAGATTATAAAATAAAGCTGTACGGGAAGTACTCCAAAACATTAAATCTACCTAGCTTGACGGAAGAACTCTTTTCCATCAATTCGCGGAGTACGAGCTTGAAAGTTTCAAAATAATAATAGACAAGTCAGAAGAAAGTCATGGATCATGGATGGTACAAGAATGCATCAGAACAATCATTTTTTTTTAATCAAATAAAGTAATTACAAAGCTAGCAGTAACCAGTAACTTTTCTAAGCTAATTAAAAATTAAAAAATCTTGAGTACTCGTACCTGGTAGCATGCGTCCAGGAGGAGGAGAGTTTGCAGCCGAGGACTGCTGACTCGATGGATACCATGAAGAAAGAGAACTGCGTCCATATTGACTGATAGTTGGAGAGGTAATACCAGAGGTTCTGTGAGGTGATCCAGCAGTTGAGTATCTTCTTGGAGAGACGCTAGTGGAATATGCTTTTGGAGCAAGGGGTGGTGTTATAATTCTTTGTCCAACTTGCTTAGGGACTGCAAACCAAAAGTAGCAAAAAGAAATTATTGCTTATATCACATACTAGGAAAAAGGATTGCAGATGCACATCGTACTTCATAATCACCAAGCAGAATCAAATACCATTATCAGTGATGTTTGCACTTTCTATAGAACCGCTAAAAGAATGGTTACTTCTGAATCCACTGACCTCGTCGTCTACAATAAAAATCACAATATACTATGACTATCACAACTCGACTGATAGATGACAATATCAGCCCAAGATAAATATAAAATTTATGGATTGTCAAACATTACTAAATATTACCAAAAACTTCCCACAAAATAATAACCTCGAACGTGTTGTTAAAATGTAAAATTACCATTTGCAGGATGGGCCTTGGGAACTGATTGGTCATAAGTGCCAATATCAACAGTTTCTGCTTGCTGATGAGGCAAAAATTCAAATAACCATAGTGTGCAATCAAGAAAGTCGTCAGAAAGATACAAAAAAAATGCCCAGTGTGAGAAAAGTTTTAGTGAATTCAAAAATACAGAAAATCAAACATAAGTTTATCTGGGAATCATACAGGTGAATTGTCATCATTTAGCGATTGCATCAATTGTCTCTTGAACTTCTCCAACTGTCAGAAAAACTAAAATTAGATTATGCACCAGATTTACACTTAAAAGTGAAAATCTAAAGGACTGAAATCAGAAATTGATGCAGCAAGGGATGGAATCAAAACCACGATAGCACTTTATACAAAAATACATTTCAATTTAACGGGACAATTTGGGAGGATAACAGAACAGGATTAGCAATGATTGCCAAAATATGCAATAATAGAGTATTGGCTGACAAGCAATCTAGCATAAATTTTACCTAATTCTGATTAACAAGCTTCACGTGAAATTCATCAATTCAAATCTACATGTGAAGGGGCACGTTGAAGACAATAGCTTAAACTTTAGAGCATGTAGTTCAACAAGATGGAACATGTACCTAAAGATGCATGGCCGATCTTGATAAAACATGTCAAGAGATGAAGGGTAGACAAACTAACACCGCATGCTTCCTGCAGATCTAACTAATAAGGAAAGAATGAAGTAGAGATAAAGGATTCACATAGCGGACCAAACTTATTGTGAACATAAAACTCAGTATGTCATTGTTGGTGAACTTTCAATAGCTCGATATACTGGTATCATATACCTTACATAAGAAAAAGCAGAAAAGCCCATAGTTTCAAGGCATCAACAACTATATTGAGGTAAGTATAATTTGGCAGGAAGATTGAACCCACTAAAAATGCACAAAATCAAATTTCCGTAATTGTAAACAAGGAGAAAACCATTTAAGGCTGAATATTTATACCTGCCTCTTCCTAAATAAATTCCTTCAACAATAACGAAGAACATCCTACTCTAATACAAAAAGAACAGCCACTTTCAATCTTCTTGTCCCATATAGATGTTGAAAGGAACAAAAAACTTAATTGCAGAGCATCAATGATTGAGATAAATATTAAAACTTTAAATAAAATCAATTATTTAGACAAAATTATACTACGTTTCTCCAAAAGTAAAAGTAAAAACTCAACAAAATTAACCAAATAGGCCAAATTTACCTTTGCCAAATCACGACCCATCTTTCTCGCCGTCAAAGCCAAAGAATCTCTCTCATTTGCAAGTTTCATCTATATCTCATTAATAAAAACCCAATTTAAAAATATAAACCCAAAAATTATTTTGGAATTAAAATTTTCCAAAAAGTACATACACATACATTATCTTCACACGTGATTCTCAGTCGCAATTCAGCTTCTTGAGAAGCCTGTTCGAGCTGCGATACCTTATCTTCAAGCTCCACAATAACCCGGTCCTTGTCCCGGAGCTTTTGCCTGAGCATCCCCGTTTCCGATTCCAATTTCGTGACCCGCGAAGCGATTGCCATGGACGTGATCTTACGCGCCAGATCCAACTGGTCGTACGGGTCCGTAGGCATCACAGATAATATCTCGTCAGGTAAATTGAAGTCCGGCCCAACCAGGCTGCTGTCTCCGCTGCTCTGCGACATTGCACAGAACCAGACTCTAGCTTTCACAAATTGATTTTCGAAAGAAAAATACGATGAATTCGGAGGTTTTGGGAATCAAGGGATGACAACGGAGTTTACTATGATGGACTGAAGTAGTAATACACGTGATGAAATGGAAATGGAATTATTGGAATAATATTTTTAGGAATCGAAGAAATGTCCAGAGGTATTTGGTGGAAGAGGCTTATGTTGCGTTGTCTTGTCTGGGTTTCAAAATTGGGGCTTTCCCTCCCTATGCATTTTCTATTGGCGATAATGACCTAAAGCCTTGAGCTCGATTCTACACCAAAAACTGATTTTAATTTTTGGTTAAAAAGTGAAAAAATTAGAAAACTTTTATTCATAGAATGAGTTCTTAAAATGAGCATGAAAAAAAATCAAATTTACCCTTTTGATAAAGGGTATATGAACAACACATTTGTTGGATATTGGTTAAATCGAGAATTGAAAATCGATTAAAGTGACTTCGTGTCGACTTTAGCCAAATACTCAAAAGTTCGGCTCAATCCGTTTAGGCAAAATTGTTTGTAACTTTGCCGCTTTGGGGCGCACAAACGGGGATCGACCTACCCGGTCAGGTCGAGGGGGCTCGGGGGCAACGGCCCCGAAAGAGAATTTTGATTTCTCTGCATGTATTGAAGGGTATATTTGACATTTCGAAAATCAATATCGGATGAATGAGAAATTACGAAAAATGACGAAAATCATGTCAAAATGTTTGACCGTGCGACCGCACGGTTGGTAATCCGTGCGACCACACGTCAATTTCATTTTCGGGTTTTAAAGTTAAACCGTGCGACCGCACGGTCGTCCGGCCAAATGACACATTTTCATAAAGATGCATTGTTTGGAAAGGGTGCATGGTTTGGGCCTCAACCACTTCGTCCACACCCTTTCATGGTCTATAAATAGGACCCTTTGGGTGTCCTATTCCTCACAATTTTGATATGCAAAACATCTCAACATCCTTACTTCTCTCCAAAATCAAATCATTTCATTTGTTTTGATATTCTTTCATTGCATCATTTGGAGTACATAAGACAAATTTGGTTCGTTGTACTTGTGTTTTGGAGTGCTACAAACACAAGTGAAGCCGTTGTATCTTGGGAGTCGATTGCCGTTATCCGTAGGCACCGTTGCGGGGCAAATTCGACTTAAGGACAAAGAGTCCAACTCTTGCCTCGGCTTTGTCCTTATTCTTCTTCTTCTTCTTCTTATTTGTGTTTTTCCTTGCCGTTACTCTGTCCAAATTTCGGCTTAAATTTACAAACTTTCAATATTTGGCGTCACTATTCACAAATCCACCCAACAACATTTTCTACATAAGCAAAACACTTTTACCAAACGGAGGCTTAATAGTAATAAGCACGTACTTTGCACGTTTTATACACGCATATTTTTGAAATACAAATACTTTTATTGAAAAATATATATTTATAATTAGTAAAATCTAGAAATATATAAGCACTTGTTTTTGGTAAACTTTTTTATAATTAGCATATTTTTCTAAGCCACTTTTTAATAATCCACAATCCTCCAAACCACTTCAACTACATATTTTATCTTGAAAATATCATTTTATATTCTCTGTTTATAAATATTTTTTTTTAACCAAACAAAGTTTAAGTTACCATGGGAATTTTTTTTTTCTTTTTACATACTTGATGTAATCTTCTCTTAAGTTTTCTTCAATTGATCAAGACAGAGAATCAACTGATTCACCTTCCTTTACAAAAACTAATACTTTCTCTATCCCACAACGATAGAATCATTTTTTTTTTGTCCTAAATTATAAGTCACTTTTATTGTTAAGAATTTAATTATGTTTTAATTTTATAATATATAAATTTATTTAATATGCATTGTTATTAAAAAATATGAATTGCTCATTATCCAACGTAAAGATATATTAGAGAAAATGTAAGTAAATTTATAGACTTAACGTATATTAATAATATTTTCTTAATTGATGTGAAAATAGAAACAAATCTATCTAGAACGGATGGATATTTAAAAGTTTATCTTCAAGGACCTTTGTCCTAACTCCTAACTCATCCATCAGTTCTTTAACTATATGACACATTTAACCAAATGATTCCATTCTATTTTTTGCAATAACCGAAAACAAAAATTTATAATGTAAACAATTTTAGATCAAGGTTCTATTAACATTATAATTTGTCTCTTGGTAACTGGAAAGTCAAAAATGATGAGCGAGAATTTTTAATCAGCCGAAATTGTTGATTTTTAAAAAAAAAATGTTGAATGAAATGTTGCATTATGACCATTTATAAACAAAGTTTATAAAAACATTTTACCAAACAGAGATCTGAAAAGTATTAAGAAGAAACACAACTATGTATACAACCACCACATAATGTCATCTGATCTCTCCCTCTCTTTCAAAAATAAAGATAGAACACGATGTTTCATCACCTTCCGTGGCCAATAATCTCATGAAGAATGGGTTTGGAATCCGGATTCGGTGAATAAGATGGATCTGTTTCCCTGCTTGTTATCTTTGATGAATTGCCATGACCAGTATCAGTTCTTGAAGTTGAACTACCAGTGTTTGACATAAAGGTTGTTGCATCACTGAATTTCCAGTCAGTCAGGTATCCCGGCTTCGAAGTGACAGGGGGCACCTCGATGTCTCCGGAAAGCATCAACACCACACGGGACATTGAAGGCCGCAAACCGGGGGAAGTTTGACTGCACAGAAGAGCCACTCCTATAATTCTTCTCACTTCATCTTTGTTCACTTCGGATAATGTTCTGTCAACAAGTTCCATTTCCTGGTCTGTCTCATGAAGATTCCAAGCCTGCAAGCATATTGTATTTAGTGTGCTTGATTGGGGGAGCGAAAAATGGGGTAGAATTCTATTTCCATGGAATTCCAATTCCCATACTTCCCAAGGAGTACCAATTCTTTGAATTTAAGGAAAATGTGGCCAAATAGTGAGGGGGTGGAAATCAAATTCCACGAAAATTAAAAATGTGTTTGATTGGAACATGGAAAACTTGAAATGTATTTTCCATGGAATTCCAATGGCTATCAAACACACCCTTAAATTAGTACCTATCGAGGCCAACATCAACACAGACACATTTGAACATTGATATTCGAGGGGTGCTCGCTAACACATAGAAACTAGAATTCATTTTCTCAACCGCTCCCCTCTCTCTAGTGGTCCCGGCTCGTTCCATTAGCCAGGAGGGAAGTTGATTAAAAAGAAAAAAGATGAGTTCTTTACTTCATCGCTTAAGAGTAAGGACCCATCGGAGATGAGAAATTCTATTTCTGAGACATTATATCTGCCTAAATTTTGGAAGGTTGGGCCTTCCTGAATATAACATAGGTTGTGAAGAACTAATTCCTTTATGTTCAGTCTGGTGCAAAAGAGAGTGAGAGAAAACTATTCCAAGTCTCAAGTGCTTGATATTTCGGGCATGTTTCATCTTTCTGTCCTTAGATATCTCTTCTTCGTTTCCCTTCCCAGGTGATGAACTGGGGAAGAAAAAAAGAGGATAAGCCTCAGAAATCTTAATCACAATGCTCAAGCCCCATTCTATTCAAGCCTATACAATCTTTTGATAATCTCCCTATGAAGAACATTTTAGATTTTCTCAGATTCCACTGAGAGGCAATTAGGAAAAAAAAAACACGAGGACAAACAAGAAAGAAATTACCTAAATGAACAAGTGTAAAACAAGCACATTCATCAGAAAGAATTTTGATATTATGTAATTTCTACCTAGACACTCAATGTTAGTGAGCCTCTCGCCTAGGCTTATTTTCTTTCAACTGGTTTAATTACTATTAAATATTAAATGTGCATTTCTCTCGGATTCCAAACAAAAGGAAACTTCCTTACCTGACATCTACCACGAACCAAATGAGCTGAAAAGTTAGAACAGTGAATGAAACTGAAATTAAAGTGGTCTCCTAAACACTGTGTCATTACTATCATTATCAAACTGCAAAAAATAGCAGTATTTTTGAAATCTTGTTCGTCTTCAAGGGTGCATTGTACAGAATTTTGTGACCACAAGCCTAAATTAAAAAATATAGTATTACTCAGGTAAAATTTGTGAAATAACCTATACTTCCTTTTGCTATGTAAATCACAGCTAAAAACTGAAGAAAATATGGCAAGATGTTTCTTAAAAATCTTATGGATAACCGGTTTATATAAAACTACTATATTGAGTATATTCTAAAGGATCAATATGTTCAAAATGCGTAATAGACCATACCCATTCAAGAAGATATATCTCATCGTCTTCCAAACTTGAGTCAGAATTTAGCCTTCCACTGATGATTTCTAGGGCTACAATTCCAAAGCTAAATACATCTGCCTTCTCAGTAAGATGTCCGCGCATGGCATACTCCGGCGCAAGATACCCACTATATGATTGAACAAGAAAAACTCAGCAATTAACTCACCCCTATTCTAGTCTACATTCCAACTGAAAATGCGGGAAAAGATTAAGATAGAATGAAGGAACATCGTGGTCATGGATCAAGAACTTTTGTGAATCTTACATTGTTCCTGCAACACGGGTACTTATATGGGTCTTTTTGTCATCATACAATCTTGCCAAACCAAAATCTGAAATTTTGGGGTTCAAGTCAGAGTCAAGCAGAATGTTGCTAGCTTTAACGTCTCTGTGTACAATTCGAAGTCGAGATTCCTCGTGCAGATAAGCAAGACCTCTTGCTACTCCCAAGCATATGTCAAAGCGTGCTGGCCAGTTAAGAGATATATTTCTATTCCCTGCTCCATCAAAGCAAAGTGATTCAGTATCCGGTTTACTGAAATTACCTAATATGAAGCTACGGACAAGCTGTCTCATTACTACCAAATAATACTTGATCAAGACTCTTGTTTTCGAGATACTCATAAACAAGCAACCGTTTATGTCTCTCGACGCAGCATCCATACAATTTCACAAGGTTACGATGCTGCACAGCTGATATAGTGGCAATCTCTGCAACAAACTGGCTCTTTCCTTGGTGGGATGCAATAGACAACTGTTTAACAGCAACAACTCTACCATCCTCAAGTGTTCCCTGTTAATCACAAACTCAGAAATTATGACGAAAAAATATTTTTGTTTTGTTATATTATAAAAAAATGTGTACAAGGTTCTCTTTTAAAGAGAGCAATTACAACAGAAAAGGAAACTAACTTAAAGTAAATATTTGACAACTCCTACTTTCCTTATTTCCTGCCTTTTACAGCATTTCCTGTCTGTTTATATTTACACAAGAAACTAATCCTAAAAATATCCCTAGGATTGTGGCTAAAATAAAGTCCTTTTAATGACCGAATTTCCAACACTCCCCCTCAAGTTGGTTTGAAGATATCTTCCATAGCCAGCTTGCTATTCAACTTGTCAAATTGCTTCTTGTGTAGTCCTTTTGTTAGTACATCAGCTAGTTGTTCATCCGTTGGAAGATATATCATACATATTATTCCAGCATTGAGTTTCTCCTTGATGAAATGTTTATCCACTTCTATATGTTTTGTGCGATCATGAAGAACTGGATTATGAGCTATAGAAATAGCAGCTTTGTTGTCACAATATACCTTCATAGGAGTTGAGTAAGGAAACTTTAATTCTTCGAGAATTCTTTTTATCCACATTACTTCGCAGATTCCATGGGCAACAGCTCTGAATTCTGCTTCAGCACTACTTCTAGCTACCACATTCTGTTTTTTACTCCGCCATGTGACTAGGTTCCCACCAACAAAGGTACAATAGCCAGATGTTGATCTCCTGTCAGTGACACTTCCTGCCCAGTCTGCATCTGTGTAGACTTCAACTTGAAGGTGTCCATGTTTTTTGAACATTAGGCCTTTCCCTGGAGTTCCTTTCAGATATCTTAGGATCCGATAGACAACCTCGAAGTGCTCTGCCCCTGGTGAGTGCATGAACTGACTTACCATGCTAACCGCAAAAGCGATATCAGGCCGTGTATGAGACAAGTAGATCAATTTCCCTACAAGTCTCTGATATAGTTCTCTATCCTTTACTTCTTCAACCTTAGCAGCTTGTAACTTCAAGTTAGGCTCAATTGGAGTCTCTACTATCTTACAACCAAGTAGACCTGTTTCTCCAAGGAGATCAAGAACGTACTTCCTCTGATTCACAAATATACCTTCCTTGGATCTTGCAAATTCCATTCCAAGGAAATACTTGAGGACTCCCAAATCCTTAATTTGAAACTCCTTTGCAAGTTTCTTCTTCAAAACTGCTAATTCTGTTTCATCGTCGCCAGTTAAAATGATGTCATCAACATAAACAATCAAAATTGCAACTTTACCTTCTTTTGAATGTTTATAAAATATTGTATGATCTGCTTGACTCTGCAAGAAGCCATAACTGATAATTGCTTTCCCAAAGCGTTCAAACCACGCTCTTGGTGACTGTTTGTGTAGCGATCAAGAATTTTTACGCGATTAATAATTATTTTAATAGAAAATCGTGTCGCTACTATTTCACCCATTATTTTGAAGTTAACACCGCGACGTGTTCGTCTAGCCAAGTCAAGAAATATCGAGATTTTTCGATTTTAAATTAAATGTCCGAATTTCTAAAATTATATTATTTGAATTAATTATTCAAAGTATTATTTTCAAAAGTATTCATTTTAGTCCCCCAACTTTCAAAACATCAATTTCAGTCCTCAAATTGTAAATTTAGGGACTTAATTGGATGTTAAAATTTATTTAGACCTTAATCATGACAAATTATTTTTATTTTTGAAATTAAGAAAATATATGCAAGCATGAGAGGTTCCATTATATGTAATCATGAAGAGCATAATATTTGTATAAATATGGAAAAGTATATGAATGGTTGATAAGATTCCATTATATGTAATCATGAAGAGCATAATATTTGTATAAATATGGAAAAGTATATGAATGGTTGATAAGACTCCATTATATGTAATCATGAAGAGCATAATATTTGTATAAATATGGAAAAGTATATGAATGGTTGATAAGATTCCATTATATGTAATCATGAAGAGCATAATATTTGTATAAATATGGAAAAGTATATGAATGGTTGATAAGATTCCATTATATGTAATCATGAAGAGCATAATATTTGTATAAATATGGAAAAGTATATGAATGGTTGATAAGACTCCATTATATGTAATCATGAAGAGCATAATATTTGTATAAATATGGAAAAGTATATGAATGGTTGATAAGACTCCATTATATGTAATCATGAAGAGCATAATATTTGTATAAATATGGAAAAGTATATGAATGGTGCTTTACTTTAAGAAAATGATGTGTTAAAATTAATAGAATTGAATGATGATGTTTACATTATGCCAACTTTACACATCTATATAAATCCATCTCTTTTACACACAACTCTACACATATACACTTATTTCCAATCTCTTGAAAAAATCCACAAGTAAGAGAAATTCAAGGTGGTCAAGAAAGTTTTGGTCCATTTACTACTACACTTCATTTTAATCTTTTAACGGTAAGTATATCTTATATTTTTATGAAAAGTAAGTATGTTTTATGAAATGTAAATATACCTTATGTTTTTATGAAAAATAAGTATGTTTTTATGAAAGGTATTACCTTATGTTTTTATGAAAAGTAAGTATGTTTTTATGAAAGGTAAATACACCTTATGTTTTTAAGAAAAGTAAGTATGTTTTTATGAAAAGTAAAATACCTTATGTTTTTAAGAAAAGTAAGTATGTTTTTATGAAAAGTAAATATACCTTATGTTTTTACGAAAATGTTTGGATCATTGCTATGAAATCAATCTCACAAGATTGCTATGGGTCCCATATGATATGTTTATGATTATACTAAGGGGACCGGAATTTAGTAGCGCTATACATAAGAATTCTTGCCATCTAAGTTCGGTAAAATTCTTGTGTCTCTCTATGTTTATGAGGATTTCGATCCTATCCTATGTTATGATGAAAATGATCCCTATGCTTTCAAAAGAAAATTATGCTTGGTATACTTACTGGGATTTTATAAATCTCACTCCACGATATTTATCATTTTCAGATAATTGAAGGTTCGAGGCGGTCAACATGGAAGTGGCAAAAGTGGTTAAGATTGATGAGATAATTATGTTGAACTTTATGTAAGAAAATTATGTTCTATTTTTATTCACAAAAAAAAAAATTATGGGATTCTAATATTCTTTTGAATAATTTTACATTACTATTTAAGTCTCGATAATATGATATGAGTCACTTTTAGTGGCACTCGAATGGTCGAGAATTCGGGTCGTCATAGTTGGTATCAGAGCAAAGAGTTTTAAAAACGATTCTGTAGATTTTGAAATTTTATTTCTTAAAAAAAAAAAAAAAAAAATCACTATTCACGTGAACAGTAAAACGACGTGCTATTCATGATGAACAGTGAACGAAATCACTATTCATTATAAAAAAAAATCTGGGAAATTATTTTTCAAAGACATATTTTCAAAATTTTCTAGAGTTTAGTTTCTTCTTTAATGTATTTGACCTTGAAATTTTAGTTGGGTTAATTATTTTATAAGATTTATGAGTTTAAAACAATGTAAAGATTTGCACATTTTTTTACACATGTGATGAAATGAAAAGTTAGTCTATTGGCATGATTTTAAAAGCTTGCTTTATGATAAGAAAAGTTGAATTTTCACATGTCAAGTATGATTATGATTTTGAAAAGCATGATGAAATTTGATGTGCGAATTTCAAGGACAAAATTCATTTTAAGCAGGGGAGTTTGTAATGTCCTGAAAATTTTATGTAATATAATTAGTTAGTGATATGATGTTTATATTGATGTCTTTGATAAATTTCTAGAAGTTCGGGGACTAAAGGAAAATAAGATTTGACGATAAATTTTATTTGGGTTAAGTTATTAATTATTGATGGGGAGATAATTACTATATCGATATTGGATTTGTTTTGAAGACTGTGATTAATTAGGAATTATGATTCAAGAAAATGTTGATTTGGATACAACCACATTAAATTATTGTTGATTAAAGGAAAATAAGATTATATGAAATATTTTAACTCATCACTCTACTATGTCACTCTCCACGTATTGACTCCTCGAACCAGGTATGTTATATGCTTTGCAAGTCATTTACGATTTTATTTAGACATGTTAAGTATGAAATATTCATATGTTATGAATCTTTAAGTGAAATATACATGTTGAGTATGATATGAATTGATAGAAGCCTGAATTTTAATTTATTCCTTTTAATGTAGAATCATGAGACATAGAGGATATTGATATGAATTTTGGTTCATATTAAGCTTAGTAAGACTGACTAAATTAGAAAAATAAGTTGGTTCGTAACTTTTGCCAAAAAATATATGGAATAATATATTACAAACAAAATTAATAATGAATTCGTACAATAATTTATCCCTTTATCACTACCTTTGTGTAAAAACAAGGGAAAAACTGTGGATGGTTATTAGTACTTCCTCTTCAAGTTTCAATTTTCGGTTCAATAATTTATTCCTTTATCACTACCTTTGCTTAAAAGCAAGGAAAACTGTGGATGATTATTGGTACCACTCTTCAAGTTTCAATTCTGAAAAAAAAAAATTCAGAAAGAAAAGAAAGAAAGAGAACGGGTGTTGAGCATAATGGGAATAATATGACTTAAGAATGATTTTCAAAATAATTGTTGTCCTCAAGTTTAGAAATGATGAACCTTAAATGGACTTTGCATAATTGATTTTAGACATGGCACTAAGTATGAGAAGTCAACAGAAATGATTAGAAATATGTTCAGATTATCTATCATTTAGATTTAATGAGAAATAGCGAGCCAATTTTATGAAGTTTTATGAGATGTTAAGATTATAAGTGATATGATTTTAATGAGACTTTTATGAGAAGCATTATGAATTAGAGATTTAAAGATTTGGTTATTGGGAATTAAGTAATGGATATTATGTTGAGTAAGTGAATTATGCCTCTATATTGAAGAGAAATTTATTATGAACTTTGGCCTTGTGATTAAATTTTGGGAATATGATTTATGACTTATATTTATAAGTATGAGTAATCTTTTGAGCCAATTAAGGTATTGAAGGAAGTGATATTGTGATATTGATGACTATGATTTGAAATTTCTATGTTTTTATGAATTGATTTTTCTGGAATATTTTTTTATGATATTGAAGTTTGATGAAATTGTGGTCAATTTTTAGATCGTTGTGATCAAATGTGGAATTATTTATTATTGTGAGTTATGAAGTATGCTTACGGTTTGAATAAGTCCAAATTTCAAAGGAAACTCTGCCTAGAATTTTATCGTTTGGAATTAAGAGCATAGTATGGTATGCAATTACTAAGAGAATTGAGGTTAGACATGCAAGTTCATTTACATCACAAACGAGATTTAGTAGATGATAACAGAGATATTATTATTTTCTCATAAGGAGAACACACAAAAGTCACACTGGAAAGAAATACATGAAACACGCAAAAGCAAAAGAAAGCAACATGGGAAATTCCTCAAAATGAGAGATGTGTTTCCGGAGTAGCCGTATCCTACCACCTCTGACCTTTTGAGGAAATAAAGAAACCTTCAAAGAGGTGTGTTTCGAGAGTAAGAATACTCCGTAATCTACCACCTGGAATCTTTGAGGTACACACAAGATTTAAACATTAAGAAATCCTAGTAAATGGAGGGGTGTCTCGAGAGTGAGAATACTCCGTACTCTACCCCCACCTATTCTAAGATTCAGAGAGTTAAATTTACATTAACCGAACTCCATTTTCCCTTGATTCCCCTTCCTTGCGACCAATCTATCTTAACTCCTGCTGGATCTTGTATTGAGATATATGACTGCAGCTTATCCAGTAGTTCATCAATAGTAGGAGCATAAATAAGAAGCCTTCTGGAAAATGGAGAGATGAATCCCTGTTCCACAGCATAATCAAGAAAGGTTAACAAACCATCAAAGAAATTGTTAACATTCAGAAGCCCAATAGGCTTAGTATGGAGATCTAGTTGAGCCCACGAGGTAATGTTAAAGATTTCTTCTAAGGTACCAAAACCTCCGGGCAGGGCTATAAAGGCATCAGAACCATATAGCATACAAGTTATGCGTTCATGGATGGATAAGGTTTGAACTTCATGCCCTCGTGTTTTGCCTGCAACATCTACCAAAGGGACATGTATGACACCGATTACTTTTGATTTCTCTGCAAGAGCAGATTGGGAAACACAACCCATTAGACCACTGCTATCACCCCCATACACAAGAGTGATACCTTTTTCCCCCAGTTTCTTTCCAAGATCTACAACCGCTTCCAGATAACCGAAGCCTTTCCCCACTTTTGATCCACAAAATACACAAATAGTTTTGATCTGTCGAAGTTTTGGTGCTTCCATCTTTGATAGTAAAGAAGGGAAAACTTACGAAGAAGATGTGATTTTGGGATGCCTGAACTATGAAATATGTTTGGCTATTTAAAGCCGGAAAAAATTACTGTTTTTGATTGATTCTGAAAAAGTAAAGATTTACTTTTGACAAAATCGGACAACTTTTGACTATTTTACCAAAGATATCACCTTTCGGTGATTTATTTCCAGCTTTATCAAACCTCGAGAAAGGAAAATATATTTTATTTCCAAAACGCGTGAAAGAAAACAGCAAAATATTTTAAATGCGTATCAAAAGATTTACCTTATATCATTGCTGAACTGCCAGAAGCCTCATTTTGTAAAACAGACTGGCAAACAGGATCTTTTGCTATTATATTTTTGAGACTATAACGATTTTTGTCCTCGTTAAACTGAGCGTATAAGGAGAGAAGTTTACGTTGCACATAACCACTTGGGTGCATCTCAAGAGTCAGTCGAATATCATCCAAAGACTCCTTACTCAGTCCACCCTTTATGAATTCGATTTTATCATCCCGATTAGTAGAAGAATATCCTACTGATTTGCAACGAGTATTACAGTTCCAACGAGCACATTTGTAGAAACCACCCAGTCTTTTTGCTCTTCGTTTCTTTGCAAACGTGCTTTTGCCTAAACCAGGCATATGTTTTGGAAAGGTCATAGGTAATTCACCTGATAGTCGAACATTTACTTCTATCAACCAGCGAACATCTTCTGGAACACCATGAGCCATCAGCAACCTCAATCTTTCGAGCCTTATTCTATAGATCTTTCTCAGATCATTCATAGGAAGACTGGAATAATACTTGCGAATGTTAGAAAGAATGATATCCTTTGTTTGATGATTCAACCTCTTCCCAGCATGAACTATTTAAAAGCATAAAGGATCTGAGTGAATCCGCGTGATTTTGATTTCCAGCAAGAAAGCAGGGATTATTTTTATGAAAAGAGGAGACAGAGTTAATGCGGTGTTAATTATATTGATAAAGGAGATTTGATTGGAGATTTGGAATATTTTCTTGGATTATGGGTACTGATATTTTGTTATAATAATGATAATCATGGTATAGTGTGATGATACGTGGAAAGTAAAATAAGGACCGTATTGAATCAGAATTCATAAGTATGTATAAGAGAAAGAATTTTTTTTGGGTTTACAGAAATTAGTAATGAGACGTGATGTTATTTTGGATTATTGAATAAGTGATAGTGAGATGCCATTTGAGGAATAGGCATTTATTCAAAAAATGAGAAATTGGAGACATGTGATTTAATGTTTGCGATTATGTAAGATAATGATAATAGACGTAAGGTCATTTGAGTATAAAAGTACAATAGATGATTGTAAGAAATAATGTGATGATGAGAACTGAAGGTGATACTGTATGAAGATTATGAAATAAGTTATGTTGTTTTTAGAATTCAAAGAATGATGAATTTCAGTCACTTATGATTCAGAAGAATTTTTGAGTTGACACATATGTCTATTATTGATAGAAAAGTCCATGTTCTTAAGAAACAAAAAGATGCTTTTAGTCAAAGTCCAGTGGGTTAAATATGGTAGGGATGATGCTACATAAGATAAAGAAGAAGAAGTTCTGGTTAAATATCCAGATATCAAAGATCAAGTAAGTTTAATTTCGAGGACGAAATTATTTTAAGGGGGTAAGTTTGTAGCGATCAAGAATTTTTACGCGATTAATAATTATTTTAATAGAAAATCGTGTCGCTACTATTTCACCCATTATTTTGAAGTTAACACCGCGACGTGTTCGTCTAGCCAAGTCAAGAAATATCGAGATTTTTCGATTTTAAATTAAATGTCCGAATTTCTAAAATTATATTATTTGAATTAATTATTCAAAGTATTATTTTCAAAAGTATTCATTTTAGTCCCCCAACTTTCAAAACATCAATTTCAGTCCTCAAATTGTAAATTTAGGGACTTAATTGGATGTTAAAATTTATTTAGACCTTAATCATGACAAATTATTTTTATTTTTGAAATTAAGAAAATATATGCAAGCATGAGAGGTTCCATTATATGTAATCATGAAGAGCATAATATTTGTATAAATATGGAAAAGTATATGAATGGTTGATAAGATTCCATTATATGTAATCATGAAGAGCATAATATTTGTATAAATATGGAAAAGTATATGAATGGTTGATAAGACTCCATTATATGTAATCATGAAGAGCATAATATTTGTATAAATATGGAAAAGTATATGAATGGTTGATAAGATTCCATTATATGTAATCATGAAGAGCATAATATTTGTATAAATATGGAAAAGTATATGAATGGTTGATAAGATTCCATTATATGTAATCATGAAGAGCATAATATTTGTATAAATATGGAAAAGTATATGAATGGTTGATAAGACTCCATTATATGTAATCATGAAGAGCATAATATTTGTATAAATATGGAAAAGTATATGAATGGTTGATAAGACTCCATTATATGTAATCATGAAGAGCATAATATTTGTATAAATATGGAAAAGTATATGAATGGTGCTTTACTTTAAGAAAATGATGTGTTAAAATTAATAGAATTGAATGATGATGTTTACATTATGCCAACTTTACACATCTATATAAATCCATCTCTTTTACACACAACTCTACACATATACACTTATTTCCAATCTCTTGAAAAAATCCACAAGTAAGAGAAATTCAAGGTGGTCAAGAAAGTTTTGGTCCATTTACTACTACACTTCATTTTAATCTTTTAACGGTAAGTATATCTTATATTTTTATGAAAAGTAAGTATGTTTTATGAAATGTAAATATACCTTATGTTTTTATGAAAAATAAGTATGTTTTTATGAAAGGTATTACCTTATGTTTTTATGAAAAGTAAGTATGTTTTTATGAAAGGTAAATACACCTTATGTTTTTAAGAAAAGTAAGTATGTTTTTATGAAAAGTAAAATACCTTATGTTTTTAAGAAAAGTAAGTATGTTTTTATGAAAAGTAAATATACCTTATGTTTTTACGAAAATGTTTGGATCATTGCTATGAAATCAATCTCACAAGATTGCTATGGGTCCCATATGATATGTTTATGATTATACTAAGGGGACCGGAATTTAGTAGCGCTATACATAAGAATTCTTGCCATCTAAGTTCGGTAAAATTCTTGTGTCTCTCTATGTTTATGAGGATTTCGATCCTATCCTATATTATGATGAAAATGATCCCTATGCTTTCAAAAGAAAATTATGCTTGGTATACTTACTGGGATTTTATAAATCTCACTCCACGATATTTATCATTTTCAGATAATTGAAGGTTCGAGGCGGTCAACATGGAAGTGGCAAAAGTGGTTAAGATTGATGAGATAATTATGTTGAACTTTATGTAAGAAAATTATGTTCTATTTTTATTCACAAAAAAAAAATTATGGGATTCTAATATTCTTTTGAATAATTTTACATTACTATTTAAGTCTCGATAATATGATATGAGTCACTTTTAGTGGCACTCGAATGGTCGAGAATTCGGGTCGTCACAGTTTGAGTCCGTATAATGACTTAATTAACCTGCATACTTTGTCACTACCAAGTCTCTTCTCAAATCCCGGTGGTAGACTCATGAACACCTCCTCTTCAAGATCACCATTGAGAAACGCATTTTTAACATCAAGTTGATATAGAGGCCAATCTGAATTTACTGCAAGAGATAACAAAACTCTAATAGAATTTATTTTCGCAACAGGAGCAAATGTCTCTTGATAGTCAATCCCATAAGTCTGAGTGAAGCCTTTAGCCACAAGCCTCGCCTTGTACCTCTCAACTCTTCCATCAGCTTTACATTTTATAGTAAAAACCCACTTACACCCAACTATTTTCTTGCCTCTTAGTAGATCAACTATCTCCCAAGTACCACTTCTCCTTAGAGCATTCATCTCCTCCATGACTGCTAATTTCCAGTTCTGATCATCCAATGCTTCCTGTATATTTCTTGGAACAAACAAGTGTGAAATCCTAGATGTGAAAGCTTTATGGTTTTTTGACAGTCTTTGATGGGAAATATAATTTGCAATAGGATGCTTGGTACAATTTCTAACACCTTTTCTAATAGCTATAGGAACATCAAGATCTGGAATAATTGGTGAATTGTTGGACACAATAGAAGGAACTAAAGCTGGAGTTGGGATGGGATTACCTGAAATTTTGGCGCCTGAACTCAGATTTTTTGATTGGTTTTGCCTCAGATTGACATTCAAGTCTTTATTTCTCTGATGAAGTCTCTTCCTAGTATAAACCTGAAGCTCAGAATTCAGATCATGTTGATCAGATTGTAGTACTTCTCCCCCTGAATGAGAATCTCTTGTACTAGGCACTAAAGAACCTGGTTTTCCTAAGTGATCATTATCAGCAGAAATGTGTGGTGCTTGTGTAGGAAAAATGACATTTGGAAGTGGGATAGAAATGTCCCAAAAATTGTCTTCTACTCCACATGTCTCCCCCTGAAGAGAATTTTTAGTGAAATAGGGATGATTTTCCAAAAACGACACATCCATACTTACATGTAATTTTTTTGTGTGAGGATCAAAACACTTATACCCTTTTTTGTTTGATGAATATCCTAAAAAGACACATTTTATAGCACGTGGGTCGAGTTTTGAACGAAAAGGACTTGGAACGTGAACATAGACACTACATCCAAAAACTTTGACTGGTAAATCAGAAAACAACCTAGTTTCAGGAAAAAACTTTTTTAGGCAGTCAAGGGGTGTTTTGTATTTTAACACTTTAGTAGGCATCCTGTTTATCAAATAAGAGGCTGTTAAAATCGCTTCACCCCATAAGTACTTAGGAACATGCATGTAAAACATTATGGCACGTGCTACTTCAAGTAAATGTTTATTTTTTCGTTCTGCAATGCCATTTTGTTGAGGAGTATCCCGACATGTAGATTGATGGAAAATACCTTTATCAGTCAAAAACACACCTAAGTGCTCATTGAAATATTCTGTTCCATTGTCAGAATGCAAAATACCAATTTTGGTTTGAAATTGGTTTTCAATCATGGTGTAAAAATTTTCAAATAAAGTTTTCACATCAGATTTTTTATGCATGAGATAAATCCAACATAAACGTGTGTGATCATCAATAAATGTAACAAACCATTTTTTACCAGAATGTGTAGGAACTTTAGAAGGGCCCCAAACATCACTATGAATCAAATAAAAAGGTTTGGATTCTTGGTAATTTCTTTGCAAATAAGTAGAACGATGATGTTTTGCAAAAGTGCAACTTTCGCAATGAAACGAAGAACAATCAACCCCTTTAAACAATTCTGGAAATAAGTTTTTCAGATAAAGAAAACTCGGATGTCCTAGTCTATAGTGCCATAGCATTATTTTTTCTCGAACAGAAATTGAACTAGTACTACTAAAGCTCTGAGCTTTTTTATTACTGATAGGTACTTCATCAAAGTAGTAAAGACCTTCAATCATCCTAGCACGTCCAATCATCATCCCCGAGTTCTGCTCCTGAAATTCACAATGTGATTCAAAGAAGGTAATACGACAATTAGTATCTCTAGATAATTTACTGACAGACAAAAGATTGCAGGCTAATTTAGGGACATGAAGAGCAGAATTGAGATTAATTTTCTCGGTTAGTTTGATAAGTCCTTTTCCTGCAATAGGTGAAAAACTACCATCGGCAATTCTAATTTTTTTATTTCCAGAACAAGGAGAATAGGTGTCAAATAAATGAGAAAAACTAGTCATGTGATCGGAGGCTCCGGAATCTATGATCCACGGGGAGGAGTTTAAACAAGAAAGGGCTGTAGGATTTCTACCTGTTTGTGCCAAAGAAACACTAGGAATACCAGATGAGTAGTTGGATTTTATCAGTTTCAAGAGTTGATCAATCTGCTCTTTGTTGAAGGGACCTGTGTTGGCTTCATTGGCAGTAGGAATCCCACGATTCTTTTCTCCTTGATTGCTTCTTTTCCAGTTGTCAGGTTTTCCATGAATTTTCCAACACGTTTCACGCTTATGGCCAGACTTGTTGCAGAAATCGCACCAAGCCCGTGGCTTATCATCAGACTTGCGCTGATAATTTGTAGTTTTGTAGGCTCCTACATTAGAAATTAAGGCAGAATTTTCAATTGCCTCACCTGCACTCCTTTTCCCGAGCATGACATTCCTTCGGCTTTCTTCCCTTCTGACTTCAGCAAAGACTTCACCAATAGATGGAAGAGGTGGTCTGCCAATAATCCTTCCTCGTACTTCATCAAACTCAACATTGAGGCCAGCAAGAAATTTGTAAATACGGCTGTCTTCCACAGTTTTCTTATGGTGGTCATAGTCATTAGTGGATTTCCATTCATATGTGTTGAAAAGATCAAGATCCTGCCACATCCTTTTCAAAGAATTGAAATATTTTGTGACAGAATCATCTCCTTGACGAATCTCCCCCAACTTTAAACTCAATTCAAAAACCTGAGATTGGTTGCCCAGGTCAGAATACATCTGACTAACATTATTCCACAATTCATTTGCAGTAGAATAACACATGTAATTTGAGCTTATATCCTCCTCCATGGAGTTGACCAACCATGTCATAACCATGGAGTTTTCAGCATCCCAAGCGGCGTACAGCGGATCATCTTTAGTAGGAGCCTTCTTGTCACCAGTGATGTAACCTATTTTTCCTTGTCCACGGATATACATCCGGACGGACTGCGACCAGCGGAGGAAGTTATCGCCATTTAGGCGGATGGTGGTGATTTGAACAGAATGAGAGTTGGAGGAAGACTTGATTTCTGACATGGCTGCAAAGGTTTTCTGGTCTATTGTATTTTAGGGTTACAGACACGATCCTTTTTCAGCTCTGATACCAACTCAGAAATTATGACGAAAAAATATTTTTGTTTTGTTATATTATAAAAAAATGTGTACAAGGTTCTCTTTTAAAGAGAGCAATTACAACAGAAAAGGAAACTAACTTAAAGTAAATATTTGACAGCTCCTACTTTCCTTATTTCCTGCCTTTTACAGCCTTTCCTGTCTGTTTATATTTACACAAGAAACTAATCCTAAAAATATCCCTAGGATTGTGGCTAAAATAAAGTCCTTTTAATGACCGAATTTCCAACACACAACATAAAAAGTTCAGATATATTAAACTTAGAAGTTACCAAAAGAAAGCCAAATAGGAATTGATAGGATCCGAAACAATCACGCATTGTTACCACCTTTGTTTCATCTTAATTCTTCATATACTTCATGAGTTGATTTAGTAATAAAGCCTGATTCTTAATTGTCCTTAACATTCTATAATCTTCGATTTAGAAAATTTTCAGAATAGAATTTACCTTGTACACAGGTCCAAATCCTCCCTCTCCAAGCTTATTAGCTGGATTGAAGTCATCTGTAGCAGCTCTTAGCTCCGCATAACTGAACGTGTATGGTCTGGCATCCATCCCCAAGAAATCTGCAAATTCACGGAGAAACATCTGTTCAGTTCCAAAGGGCAGTAATTATTCGACCAACCCCTAGCTCATTCATTCCTTAACTCATGAAATTTTTGTTCCATATGAGGATAGGCATTATAAGTTCGGTACTAAATAAATATGCAGTGACCTATCTGTCATTGTGGAACACTTACAATGTAATTTATCACATAATGTTAGACAAAAAGCACAGAAGCAACAAAAACTCCTGAACTATAAATGATACTACGGCCACTATACTTTATTACCTTCATCCTCATAGATGTTCTTCCATTTTCTTCTCTGGGCCAAATAATATGCTGCAAATACAGAAAGAAGACTTACAGCTCCGACTGCAACTACGATTCCCACAATCAGACCAGTCTTATTCTTCTTCCTACTTGGAGGACTATTTCTAACAGTGGGAATGAAATCTGTGGAAAAGTTTAGTGATCAATATTGACATCAAGATATTAAGAATCAGCGTTGAGAATTTTTGCAAGCTGTCAAATATCTTGAATTTATATTTACCTGGGGTGGCACTTATTGCCGAAATAGAAGGCCCATATGTACCTTGACTAGGTACACAACAAGTCCCTTTTCCAGCCCAGAAGAAATGGATTTCAAGGTAGTTTTCAGGCACTCGAACTTTCAATTCCTTCACAACAGCTCTCAATGGGATCCCATCAGCCTCTTTTACTATGTCAAAGTTTTTGAACTCCAGTTTTCCCTGGACCCCACAAAGTGACAATTTGCTTCAATAATAAATGAAGAACCGAGAAACATCAATTTTCGGAGTACACTACAAAAGGAAAATATACAGGATACTTGAAATTCTAAATTTAACTATGCATATGGTGGATTCATACAAGAGAAATATAAAATGTCATGGAAAACATTGCTATTGAAATTTGAACTAGAGAAAATCTTGGAAATAGAACATGCGAACATTGATTTTGATTTTTGAGGCATGAATGTTCTTTAAATAAAAACAATAAGTAACTATCACATGTAGTGCCTTCAAAAACACATACCAAATCATCCATATCAAATATCAAACATCTCATCAAGTACTACATGTTGAAAGATGAAATGGTGTTTTAGACAAAGATAAGGCTTGAAGTTGTGCCAAATACATAACTATTCCATCAGATACGCCCTCCTTGATCATATTAATTGATGATAGTGAACCATTGTGTACTTGAAGCACATGAAAAAACATGAATGCAATAGTTTCAATAAGAACTCATCTCATTTTTTAACACAAACCTGGATATATATATATCAAAAACACGCCTTCCAAGACTCATCCACCTCATAGGACCTAGAATTCCGATTTCTGCAAACTGAAGTTTCACAGTGTAGTTACCATTCTCAAGACCCAATCCATAGTATCTCAAAGATCCAGCAGAAATTCGTGCAGTTTGAAACAACTCTGAGTCCAAAGTAGCACTGAATTGGGACGAAGAGGAAATTTTATATTGTGGGTTGTTGTTATTAGAAGGCAGACCAACATTGCTGACTGCCCATCTGTTTGTACCGGTCATGTAATATGTTGCCGGACCAAGAGTCTCATTATCCATCTCATACACAATTTGATCTGAAGACCGAATTTGTCGACCACCACATTTAATTGCGAAGCTGGAATCTGTAAACCGTCAGTCAGATGAACTTGTCAATTATCAATGCAACTTCACAAAAGTGCTGGTTCTAAGCATTTTTGTTGAAACAAACGATATTTTGGGCCTGTTTTGCATAATTTTGTAGAAGCATTTTCTTCAAAAAAATCCTGACAAGTGCTTGTTCTAAGAAAATCTGACAGAACTTTTGAAACAGGATGAGCAACTGTGATTTAGCTGGAACAGGTTGAAATTCTTGACTGTAGAATAAGATCAAAACACTTCATTTTTATAAAATACATATATTGACCTTTGTTCCCGAGATATTTGGTGTCTTTGTGATTAAAAAAATTAAGCCATGTACAGATTAGCCACTTTATTTTTAATTTTTTTAAATATTGTATTACGAAATAAAATACTATAGGCCTTTTCCCAGTCAATATGTAGCTCCGCTACATTATATTGCCATTTTATTATTTACAGAACATGTTAGCAAAATGTCAATCTGAAACGCAAACACAGACAGACATAACCTTAAACTGCCAACTATATCTTATAATGCGCCTACAACTCTATGTGCATATAGAAATAAATCTAATCTGCGGTGTAACAAAATTACTAGACAAAGCATCATTCTGCCTATAATTAATGACAACTTAACCATATTTATGCCATGTCAAGGTCCGCAAACTCATAATACAGAATTAAAAATAATTTATCATTATTTCACAATAATTTATCACAGTTAACTCATGTCATATGTTAATTTTTTTAAGATTAATTAAATTATTAGCGTGTTCAACAATGGCATACATACAGAACACATATATACAACAAACAATATCATGTGATTTTTATTTATAGCAAATTATTTGGGGGACTAGTGATGCTGTTGGGGATAATGGAAGGTGTGAGGTGAGCTGGTGAGGAATGGGGGGAAAGAAAGAAGGCTAAATGTGTTAAAATACACAGCATACAGAAGAACTTCACTAATCACTAATTAGCCATCGCCAGGAATAGTAAATGGCAAAGTCAGCTCTTCTTAAACAAACAACTGGAGAAACCTAGGCCTCGTTCTCTTTGTCGTTTTCCAGCCGTTTTCCATTTTCTATCTCCGAAAACGCGGAAAACGCGTTCTTTTATGACGTTTTCGAAAAAAAAATTCAGAAAACATTTTCCAAATTTGTAAAGAAATTGGAAAACGCGGAAATGTCGTTTTCCGCGTTTTCCTTATATATTTGGAAAATTTGGAAAACGCGGTAACCACCGCGTTTTCCACTTTAAGGAAAAAAAAAAAAAAAATTAAAACAAGGCAAAACGTGAAAGCAAGACAGACGCTGTGTCCATTTCTTCTCTCCCTCCAGCTGCTGCGTTCGCTGTGCCCTCAAAGCCCGCCACCACCGGCCACCACCACCGGCAAAGGTAAGCACATTGTTTTCCTATTTTGCTTCTTCAATGGATAGAGGATAGAGAATCTTGATTGAGTCAATAAACAAAGAAAAAAACGGTAATCACACCTCACTCCATTATCACTGCCAAACGCGTCGGATTAAGCACCATGTTTAGCATATTTCTCTGTAGTAGTCCAATCTTAACTGATTTTGAACTATGAAGCTTAGCTGCAAGAATCCCTCTTTCGGGCTACTGTTTCCATTTTATTTTTATTTTTATTTTTATTTTTTTTCCTTCTCCACGATTTGGAATAATTTCTCAATTTAGATATATGAAATTTAACCTAATGAGTTTAATAACAATGAGTATATTACCAACTCAAATAGATTGAGCAGCAATTGTGTGATTGAGCTGCAGTTTTGTAGGATTAGAGATGAGGACATGCAATTTTATGTAATACTTTTAACTGATTGTTGAATGTGATTAAATTTTGAAATGAGTCAAGTTCTTCAATGTATCAGTTGTAGTTATGTTTCTCTTTTAATCTTGTAATTGTTCATGGTTTGTGTATTATGTATGCGATTATATTTGTTGCTATTTTGGCATGGTTTGGCTTCTTGATAACCCTTCATTGATGGAGGATTGGCCATCTCTCTCATTTAGGCACAGTTCCACCAACCAACACACACAATGTGAGGCTCTTTCTGGTGTAACATATATATATGATAAGAAGACAATGATGTCTAAACTCTAGAATTGCTTGTCTTGGTCTATATATGTAAATATGGGAAAATTGCCTTATGGTGCTTAACCTATTTCTCGAGCAGTGAGTTTGTCTCAATGTTCGTGGAGGCAGCAAAGCTAGTCCTCGATCTTTTGTTAAGATGTGTCATGGCATATACTTCATAGAAGCTGGATTTCGGGCTGTGGTTATATTATTATAAACCAGGTGGAAATGTTTTTAAGATGCTTCTAGGTTGCCACCATTTGGTGCTTTTGACTTTTGATTTGTTTTCTAGTTTCATGCTAGGTGCTTGGATGACCTACTTATATAGAAACGTGGCAATGTAGAGTGCTGGAACAGTTTGACAGAATTGTTATTCCTTGCATATACAAAATTTTCATAAATGGGTGAAACAAACACTTAAATCTAGGATCTTGTACTGTGTTGAACCACTAATCTAAAATGTTAAGTTGTTAGAAAGGGGATTTTTTTTTTTAATATATACTTTGTCTTATAAGCATTATTTGCTATTAGCTACTACTTTAATAGTGTCTAATGAAGTTCCCAAGTGCAAATAAGTGAACTTTCTTCATTTTGTGCCATGGTGCTGCTGTTGGAAGTAGACGAGTGAATTTTGTCAATTACAGAATTGTCTTCATCGGTCATTTTCTGAACTTATTAAGCACACAGGAGTCACATGGGATTCAAATACATGCACAGTGAGTGCTCCTGAAGAAGTTTGGCAAGCATTTTTTGCGGTAAATTTTCCTTCGAATAGTATAATTTTTGTCATTTACCTTTATTGTTTATCAATTTATATTACTTCTTTTTTAACATGTACATAGTATTTCATGTTACTTCTTCTTAATATGTACATATTATTTCATGTATCTATCTTTTTTAATGCAGAAAAATGCAAAGATTTACAAGAAATTCAAGAAAGATGGATGCCCACATTATGAGATGCTTGGAGAACTCTTTGGTGGAACCACGGCTACTGGAGGATTAGGCACCCCCTCAACTCAGCTTCCACCCTCTTCAGATGATGAACGCCAGATGGAGGACGATTTTTTAACAAAGGGGGTCCATGTACGGGTACATAATGTCGAAGAATCGGATATTGAAAAGCCTCCTCGTCGTCGCAAAACACCTAAGATCAGTAAATCAGAGAAGATAGATGAGGCCCTAACGCGTTGGGAGTCCACTATGAATAAAAGAGAGGAGGAAAGTGAACTTCGACAAACTTACTTGAAGGAGAAGATTGCAAAAATGCAAGGGAAATCATCTTTCGGTACCAGTGGGAGTGAAGCAACTAGCCAAGACCCTTTTACGCAAGCGAAGTGCATGGCCATATTAAACAATATGGAAGCATTGACTGATGAGATATATTCGCTAACGCTATGAAGGCACTCAGAGATCCAGAATTTAGGGTGCAATTTGTGTTGATGCCGGAGAGTAGGAGGATGAATGTGTTGAAATTCCTTTAAGTGATTTCCTATCGTGTAGCCTTATTTGACATTATGGCAGCTATATTTGTACTTGTTCTATGAATGATGTTTGTTTGATGTTGTATTGTAGTATGGATTGCATAATTGTGTTGACTTTCTGTATTATCAGTACGTTGAGACTAGATGTGGACTTGGCAAGGTTTCTATGTATGAACTTGTTGTATTGTACTATGGATTGCATAATTGTGTTGATGTTCTGTATTATAAGTACGTTGTGACTAGATGTGGATTTGGCAAGGTTTCTATATATGAACTTGTCGTGTTGTGGTCTTTGCGACATGTAGTGGAGAAATTAACAACGCTGCAATTTTACACGGACTAAATCTTAGTGATTTGCATTTGTGCAGGAAATGTCATCTTCAGGTCAAATTTCACCCGATGAATCAGGTGACGAAGATCTGTTCGTCATAGATGACGAACTTGATGCATCCGTAGATATGATGGGATTGCAGATTGTGCAATCTGCATATGAAGGGATCTGTAGGACGCCACGAAGAACTTCATTGCTTACTGGAAGGATGTATATATATGAGGTATTAAACGGACATCCAGATGTGTGTCATGAAAATTTTCGCATGCAGAAACATGTTTTTGAGAACTTTTGTAGCACTTTGAAAGAAAAAGGTTTATTGAGAGATGGAAAAAAAGTTAGCGTCGAGGAAGGGGTCCCAATGTTTTTGATGATCGTTGGGCATAGTACACGGTATAGAATTATAGGTGATAGATTCCAACATAGAAATCACACAATACACAAATGGTTTAAGAAAGTCCTACGTGCTGTTCGTGAGTTAGGCATTGAGCTAATACGCCCAACGAACCGAGGTGTTGTACATGAGCGTATCTTGCAGAGATACCCGTACTTCAAGGATTGTATTGGCGCAATTGATGGAACACATGTGGCAGCTTGGGCGCCAGCTTCGAGACAAACAGCTTTTCGAGGACGAAAAACAACTGTAACACAAAATGTGATGGTAGTATGTGATTTTGATATGAAGGTCACATATGTGCATGCTGGATGGGAAGGGTCGGCCAATGATTCTCGGGTTTTCATTGACGCTGTTACTACCGGCGCAAACGGATTTCCAATGCCATGTGGAGGTATATTGCATTATTTTTTTAATTTTTGAGTAAAACTCCTTTGACACATAAGTTTAGACAATGTTAGTTTATGCGCAGATGAATTTTACTTGGTTGATGCTGGATATCCTAACATACCCGGGTTTCTTGCCCCTTATCGAGGAAGTCGATATCATCTACGTGATTACGTAGGAGGAGGAGGACTGCGTGGAAAAGAAGAGTTGTTCAATTACAGACATTCCTCATGCCGCAATGTGATCGAGCGATGCATTGGAGTTATAAAGGCCAGATTTCCTATTTTGAAGTTTATCAGTAATTTTCCTCTTACTAGGCAAAGACACATACCTGCTGCGTGCTGCACAATACATAACTTCATTCTCAAAGAGCACGCATTAGATACGTTGTTTACAGAACATTCTCAAGAAAATATGATATTTGATGAAGAACCTGAATCATCTGATGCACGTGAACCCATTCAATTTGATTCCAACCAGACGGCTCAGATGGCACAAGTGCGAGAACAAATTGCTACTCAAATGTGGAACGATTATTCTAGAAGGGCAACATGAATTTTTAACTTTTTGGCAGCAACAAATTGTATGATTGAGGCTAATCTATTTTTTTGTTGTTCCAAACTCAAATATGGCAGCTCTATTTCAGTTATATGTTTATCATATATGTATGAATGTTGAATGCATATATATATATATATATATATATATATATATATATATATATATATATTCACCAGAAATTTAATTACAACAACACAAAGTTTGTGTTTGATATTATTTAAAAATATATTATTTAAATTAATAGTAATTTTTAGGAGAATTGATGATTCATATTTGGTTGAAAACTCAAATATTATGGATTTCACTTTTAATGAGAATCAAACAAGGACAAAATAATTTTTTGCAAAAAACCTCAAACAGAACGTGTTTTCCACATTTTCATTTTCGAAAACAGTTTTCAGAAATAACAAACCAAACGCGTTTTCAGCAATTTTGAAAACATTCTCAGAAAACGAAAAATGGAAAACATTTTCGAAAATGAAAATAGAAAACGGAAACACAAACAGAACGGGGCCTTAACCACCCTAGCCCACATATTCCACAAATCCCCCCCCCCCCCCCAACACCAACATTATTACCATAGATAACTCAACACCCATCCCTGCTTCAGGCACTCGCCCTACCCCTTGTTAATACTTTTTCATTTTCATTTGTCTCCTTAAGTTTTTTTAAAAATCATTATTAAAAATAATTCTTTTGTCGATTCATATTATACTATTTAATGATATCTTCTATATGAGTATAATATCATTATATAATTTTTGTTATTTTAAAAAGAAATATTTGTAACCTACAAATTGTTCTCAAATAAAATTTTATTAAACAACATCAAAAAGATGCTATATTTTGCTGATTTTTAAATTTTATAATGTCACGTAAGAAATATTTTATAAAGAAATTTTTGATTTGCCTAATATTTTAAAATATTAGATTATTTCATAATATATTACATGCGATTTAGCATGTGTTCTGTAAAATCAAAAAAATGGTTTATAAACATGTTTATAAATCACAAACCACTTTTTAACCACGCATATTTTCTCTTTCCAGTTTTCAACCACTACTTTTATTGATCACAAAATTTAATAGGACCTTAGATCAACATGTCCTACCTCCTCCCATTTGAACACGTGAATTTCCTGCGCAATAAGACAAACGATCTTTTTGATGTTGTTTAAAAATAGTTTATTTGAAATTAATATGTTCAAAATTTAAAGGGGGCCAAACAAGTGCATAGTTTAAAAAAGAGAACAATTTGTACATTATAAATATGAGTAAATGGCCAAAGAAGGACCTATCATTTTAGGTCGCTGTCTATTAAGGTCCCGTGGTTTTTTTTTTTTTTTTTGACAAAATTAGACCCTGAATCATCTTTCTTTACCCGATAAGGACCTTCGTCTACCATCGTTAACTTTTTTTCGAGTAAATTGTCAAATAAGGACCTATCGTTTTAGGTAGCGGTATATTAAGGACCTATCGTTTTAGGTCGCTATTTATTAAGGACCTATCATTTAATTAATGACGTGTTGTTTTGAGTAAATAGCCAAATAAGAATCTATCGTTTTAGGTCGCAGCCTATTTAGGATGTATCATTTTTTTTTTACAAGATCTTACCCCGAATCATTTATCATTTAAAGGTTTTGCGTTTCAATTTACTTTTAAAATATTGTCCAATCAAATTTACCTTCATGTTATAATTCCATTGAACAATTCAAAAAATACGTTTACGCGTTTAATAATATTTTTCTATTTTTAATTCAAATAATTATCTTTTAACCCTCTGTTGAATAATACTATTTCGTTTATAAACACAACATTTGAACAATTAAAAGAACATGTTTATGTTTTAATGAATTTTTTTAATGTTTAATTCAAACAACTATATATGTTATAGTTGCTGATAAATTTTTTTTTTTTTTTAAAGTAGGGTGAATGTAAAACATTTTATTTTAAACTCAATTAAATTTTTATCGAAACTATCAATTAATTATTTTCCAATTAATGCGTATAAAATAAATAGGTCCGTAATATTAATGTGATACATAAGACGTGGAATATTACATATTCTTAATTATTTAAATTATTTATTTTATACGCATTAATTGGAAAATAATAATTTTTCCTTTTTTATATAAATTAATTGATAGTTTCGATAAGAATTTAAGTGAGTTTAAAATAAAATGTTTTACATTCACCATACTTTTAAAAAAAAAATATTTTTATCTGTAATTATAACATACTTTTTTTAGTTAAAAATAGAAAAAATTCATTGAAAATATAAACATATTCCTTGAAATTTTCAAACGCGCATGTTTATAAACGAAATAATATTGCCCAATAGAGGATTAAAAGATAATTATTTGAATTAAGAAAAAGAAAAAAAATTATTAAACGCATTAACGTATTTTTGAATTGTTCATTGAAGTTATAATGGGAAATGAAATTTGATAGGACAATATTTTAAAAGTAAATTAAAATGTAAAGCTTTGAAATAATAGTGATTCGGGGTAAGATATTGCAAAAAAAAAAAAAAAAATGATATGTCCCAAATAGGCAGCGACCTAAAACGATAGGTCCTTATTTGACAATTTACTCAAAACAATAGGTCTTTAATAAGCAGTTACATAAAACGATAGGTCGTTATTTGACTATTTACTCGAAAAAAAGTTAACGAAAGTGGACAGAAGTCCTTATCAGGCAAAGAAAGGTGATTTGGGGTCCAATCTTCCAAAAAAAAAAAAAGAAATTATTGGTTCTTAATAGGCAACGACCTAAAATGATAGGTCCTTAATTGACTATTTACTCTATAAATATTTGTTTTTAAAATAATAAGAAATTATATAGTGATATATACTCATGTTGGAGATCTCGTTAAATTGTATAAGCACAAATGGTCCCCAACCCTTAGGTTTCTTGAGAAAATGGTTCCTAACGTTTAGATTTTTGCATTTATATCCTCAGAATCACCAAACGTTGCGAAAATGGTCCCTACCGTTAGATTCCGTTAGTTTTTTCCGTTAAAAAAGTGTAAATAGTACAAATGGTCCCTAACATTTGAGTTTCTTACGATAATAGTCCCTAACATATTAAGGTTACGTTTGAAATTTTTAGTTTGTAACCTCCAAACGTTTGGCGTATTTAATTCCTAACATATTAAGCTCCTATACATTTGGTATATTTAGCCACTGACATATTAAGCCCCTATTTGAAACCAATTATTTCAAATAATATGGTTTGTAATCGTAATTTTTTGAAGAATTTGTTGTTAAAAAAATTGAATTTATTTATAAATTATTTTATTGATAGAATGTGTGGTTAAAAACGAGTTTTAAAAAATAAAATTTATTCTAAATTTCTAAAATGCGCAATAAAATATTTAACAAAAATTCACAGCTTCAACCTATTGAAAAAAATAATAAAACCATGGAATATAAACAAACAAATACATTGGACATTATTTTAGAAATTGAATAAAAAATATGTTTTTATCAATTCTATTTTCAATTTTGAGAACTGATCAATATCGATTTTCGAATTTTTTTTTTTCAAAACTCATTTTCTTCCACACGTTCTATTAATATATATTTTTAATTTATACATAAATTAAAAAAAATTACGTTTTAACCAAAATTCTCCAAACTTACTTTTCAAATCGATCGATTCTCAAAATCGAAAATCGAAATCGAAAGTAGAATTGATAAAAACATATTTGTTATTCAATTCCTAAAATAATGTCCAATGTATTTGTTTGTTTATATTTCATAAATTTATTATTTTTTTTATCAATATATTGAAATGTTAATGCGGTGAATTTTTGTAAAATATTTTACTGTGCACTTTAAAAATCTAGAATAGACTTTATTTTTAAAATTCGTTTTCAACACAAATTCTATCAATAAAATAATTTACAAATAAATTAAAACGTAATTTTTTTTTAATTTATGCAAAAATTAAAAAATATATATTAATAGAACGTGTGGAAGAAAATGAGTTTTGAAAAAAAAATGAAATTTCGAAAATCGATATTGATCATTTCTCAAAATCGAAAACAGAATTGATAAAAACATATTTTTTATTCAATTTTTAAAATAATGTCCAATGTATTTTTTTGTTTATGTTCCATGGTTTCATTATTTTTTTTCAATAGGTTGAAGCGGTGAATTTTTGTTAAATATTTTATTGTGCATTTTAGAAATTCAGAATAAATTTTATTTTTTAAAACTCGTTTTTAACCACACATTCTATCAATAAAATTATTTACAAATAAATTCAATTTTTTCTAACAACAATTTCTTCAAAAAATTACGATTACAAACCATATTATTCGAAATAATTGGTTTCAAATATGAGCTTAATATGTCATGGACTAAATATACCAAACGTATAGGGGTTTAATATGTTAGGAACTAAATACGCCAAACGTTTGGAGGTTGCAAACTAAAAATGCCAAATATGACCTTAATATGCTAGGGACTATTATCGTAAAAAACTCAAAGGTTATGGACCATTTGTACTATTTACACTTTTTTAGCGGAAAAAACTAACGGAAACTAACGGTATGGACCATTTTCACAACGTTTGGTGATTCTGAGGGTATAAATGAAAAAATCTAAACGTTAGGGACCATTTTCGCAAGAAATCTAAGGTGGCGTTCTGTTTGT
Organism: Ligustrum vulgare; assembly: GCA_963555705.1. Classification (NCBI taxonomy): domain Eukaryota; kingdom Viridiplantae; phylum Streptophyta; class Magnoliopsida; order Lamiales; family Oleaceae; genus Ligustrum; species Ligustrum vulgare. Next base: position 65,968,347 of record OY743171.1, on the reverse strand, counting down.
ATTTTATTTTGTATTTTCATTTTCGAAAATGTTTTGTATTTTGTGTTTTCATTTTTGTTTTCAAATTTGCTGAAAACGCGTTTGGTTTGTCATTTCTAAAAACTGTTTTTGAAAATGAAAAGCTGGAAAACACGTTCTGTTTGAAATTTTGCAGAACACTATTTAAACTATTTTTAATTAATTTGCTTGCAGAATACTACTAACTCCAACTCAAATTTCCTTTCACAATACACTAAAAATATGGTTACATGCAACACACTAATGTGAGCATTAAGAGTCTATATTAAAACAGCTTGGTCAGGTTCGGGACTTGAGAAAGCTCTACTTCTATTAAAATCCAGAAAATGCAAGTTCTTTCAAAACCATACGAGTCCATTTATCATTGCATTTTTTGAAATATAACAACAAGAATTCTCATTTAATTTTTTTTTTTGTAATGTTGATATTGAATTCAATAAAACTTTATTTAAACTAACTTCCAAGTTAGGATAATTCTCAAAAAAAAAAAAAAAAAAATCTTTATTTAGGCTTAGTTCCAAGTTAGGATAATTCTATAAAAAATAAAAAAAAAATAAAAACTTTATATTAAGCTTAGTTCTAAGTGAAGATAATTCTATAAAAAAAAAAAAAAAAAAAAAAAAAAAAAAAAATAATTCTCAAAACTTGTTTTCCGCGTTTTGGACATTTTTTGTCGAAATACACACAAAACGATGTTTCGGGCGTTTTCCGTTTTGTGTACAATTCTTTTTTTGTAAGCCCCTGTTCTCTTGCTGTTTTGAGATCGTTTTCTGTTTTTATTTTCGAAAACGCTAAAAACGCGTTCTCTTTACCATTTTCGAAAACGCATTTTGGAAAACAAAAAAAAAAATTTGTACACAAAACGGAAAACGCCCGAAACATCGTTTTGGGCGTTTTGTGTGTATTTCGACAAAAAATGTCCAAAACGCGGAAAACGCGTTTTGGGAATTTTTTTATTTATTTATAGAATTATCTTAACTTAGAACTAAGCTTAATATAAAGTTTTTATTTTTTTTAGAATTATCCTAACTTGGAACTAAACCTAAATAAATAATTTTTTTTTTTTTTTTGGAATTATCCTAACTTGGAACTTAGTTTAAATAAAATTTTATTGAATTCAATATCAACATTACAAAAAAAATTAAATGAGAATTCTTGTTGTTATATTTCAAAAAATGCAATGATAAATGGACTCTGGTGGTTTTGAAAGAACTTGCATTTTCTGGATTTTAATAGAAGTAGAGCTTTCTCAAGTCCCGAACCTGACCAAGCTGTTTTAATATAGACTCTTAATGCTCACATTAGTGTGTTGCATGTAACCATATTTTTAGTGTATTGTGAAAGGAAATTTGAGTTGTAGTTAGTAGTATTCTGCAAGCAAATTAATTAAAAATAGTTTAAATAGTGTTCTGCAAAATTTCAAACAAAACGTGTTTTTCAGCTTTTCATTTTCAAAAACAGTTTTCAGAAATGACAAACCAAACGCGTTTTCAGCAAATTTGAAAACAAAAATGAAAACACAAAACACAAAACACAAAACATTTTCGAAAATGAAAATACAAAATAAAATACAAACAGAACGTCAGGTTGGAGACCATTTTTGCATATTACCCAAGTATTAACAAGGGCCTTTTTGATCCCCAGGCAGGGTATGCTGGGCCCTAGCTGAATTTGTTGTAGTCAGTATGTTCATATTTCAGTCTGAGGACGTACCCTTTGAGGTTGATGTTCTACGCCTCTTATTAGTGCTTTAAAATTTCGATGTTAATATTTTTGGCTGAGGATGTAATGTTCGAGATTGATGTTTTTAAGTTAATGGTTGATATTGATGTGTTCGGCTGAGGATGTAACGTTAAATGTCAATGTGCTCTACTATTATTTAATTTCAGAAACTCGGGGTTGTTTGCCGACTTAAATATATATTAGCATTAAATCATTGTCTTCTTCTAAACCCTAAACCCTAATTTCATAATCTAAGGTCAAAGCAGTCAGGTGTCTGCACATAGACTATTTTGATTGGATAGTAGGCTACCTACCAGCTGATGTGCTACGATTATTTTCAATTTCTCCTGTTTGTTGTATCTTTCTTTTACAGACTTCATAGTAATAAAACAGGAAAAAAATGTAAATATTATTCTTATGGTAAACATGAACATGTATATAGTATAGTTAAATTATTTTTGAAATAAAGGAAGAAGAAATTGAGAAGTATCAATCTTGACTTTATATGAAATAAGTACCACAATTAAAACTATTATCAAGTCACCATATTGTTAGCAACTTACACGTGCATTGAAATTCTCAATTGATATGTATAGTCCAATTGAATTCTAGTCACTAGATCATGACTAGACAACCGGACGACTCTTCCGTCGAATTCTTGGAATTGCGCCTGTTGACCACAATATTCGGCTGGACCTTGGACCAACACGTCTCAGCTCCTCCCTCTTGAACACGTGGACCTCCTGCGCACTGTGACAAACAATCAGTTTGCAAAGGGGGCCGATGTGACTCCCGTTTGCACTCCGATGCCAAAATCAGTGCTCATTTCAAGCGAATATAAATTGAGTGCGGGAAATATAAGTGTGTAAAAGAAAGAAAAGGGAGTGAAAATAAAATATTTAGTTCAGAGTATCAGATTGCTAACCCTTTACAAAGCGGGAGGAGTATTCTATTTATACAGGAATTTGTTGTTTTGGATCGCGACACGTGGCAAACTTTACACGTGTACTTACCCTAACTTTTGGAGAAGCGGATCTTACTTTTTGACAGTAATCGTTGCTACGTTTGGTAGGGGATGTGCGCCTATCACTTTTTGATAAAGGCGGCGTCACATCTCTGACTCCATCCATTATCCTATCACTCATTCGAGCTGTTATTAAGGAGGTCCTCCGTCTAAACATAAACACCTCGGCTAGTCATAAACCAGTTCGACTAAAGAAGTTCACGTTTTGTACCACTTCGGAAATTAACCCAAGAAGACATCTTAAGCTTTAGCCATGGTCCATTGGGCATCTATTGGACCTTCGCGGGTGGATCACTGTACTCCTTTTTGGGCTTGGTCTCAACACTAGTCCCTCAAATCCGATGTGGTCATTCATGGGCGGATAGGATTTGTTATATGTTCGAAGCACTAACTTTGTTCTTATAGTGTTCTGTAATTATGCTGCTATGGGATTGCGGTCTTGCTCGAACTTCGTTATCTGTTACATCCAATATATTTTATAGTTATTCAGCCATCTGTCAGCTGGGAATTATCATATGACGCTGCAAGCTTAAGGCTCGTAATGACATTCCTTAGGGGGAGTTCGGATTCAAAGTAAGGCCGACCTTCTATTCCCGTTTTACTTCTCAGGTGAAAGTTGAAATTATATAGAGGTGGCAAACAGGTCGAGCCGCTAATCGGCTCGGCTCGTCAAACAACGAGCGGCTCGTTGCCACGAGCATGTGCCAACGAGCTCAACGAGCCGTCGAGCCGCTCGCCAACGAGCTCAACGAGCCGGCGAGCCGAGCGGCTCGACGGCTCGTGAAAAATGTAATAATAATAAAATTTTAAACGTCGTTTTTTCACGTTGAAAACTAAAAAAAAAAAATGTTATTGATCTCATCTGAACCTAAATAAAAAAAAATTAAAAAACTAAAAATGTGACCGTTCTGGTGACGGACCAGAACGGTCACTAATTTTTTTTTAATTTTTTTTCCCTTAATTTTATCCTATAAATACTACACTAACACAAGTTTTTTTCTACAACTCTCTACTCTAATTTTTATTCTACACTACAAGTCTACACTCTTCTCTTCCTCTACCTCTACTCTAACGACATTTTTATTCTATTTTCTACAATTCTACATTACAAATATACTACAAGTTTGATATTTCAATTTAAAAATCTCTTAGTTATAATATATTTGATATTTCAGTTTCAATATCTCAATTTATCATTACATCTCTCAATTACAATTTACACATATTCCATTTTATATTTCAAATTTTCCACACCACATCACATACAAAAGAATGGATCCCAACAACCGAAGAATTATTAATGAATTGTTCGATGGTCCACCTAGATTTGGGGGGGGGGGCATCATGATGATTCAACATCACAATCTCACATTCATTTCGACGATCAATTTGCCGGTCTCAACGACGTACCAATTCCCGACAACATTGAAGAAGATCCATTAAATCAGCCAATCGATTTAGACGATTAGATTGTCGACTAAATCAACGTAAGACGGTAAGACAAGAGGGGTTTGAACAAGTTTTTATTTACGTTGTAACTTATAAACTTATAAATTATAATTAATCATTTCGACTTTCAATTTAATTCTCTAATAATAACTAACAAACATTGTTTTTTTACTTATTAAGTTATTAATAATTTATTTAATACATAACTTATTACTTTTTAGTTATTAATATTATACTTATATTATAACTAATTAAGAATTTATATCAATAATATTAAATATATTAGTATTCAAGATTTCAAATATTTTAGCTATCGATTATATTGTCGACTAAATCAACGTAAGACGGTAAGACAAGATGAGTTTTTTTAAATAAAAAAAGGTAAGAGGGGTTTTAAATAATTAAAAAAAAAATACACGAACTAAACGAGTCGAGCTCGGCTCGGCCCACGAGCTCGCTACTCGTGGACCAAGTCGAGCTCGGCCAGGGTCAAACGAGCCGAACCTAAGCTCGCCTCATTTGACCCTAGCTCGTTGCTCGGCTCGTCCGTTTGACGAGCCGAGCATTCCGAGCCATCGGCTCGGTCCATTGCCACCTCTAGAATTATACTAGCATGTCTCTTAGGCGGCGCATTTAATATAAATGGAGCTTTACTAATATTGGTTCCCAAGAAGTAGGAAAGGAATGAGAGGTGACATCTCTCCGTGCATGGCGCCCATTATGGTAACTAAACAGTTTTCTCCCTTCTTTTGACAGTTGGCGCTTTGATTAATCCATCATCCAAGAGAAGTTGGTTACCCGTGTTAATTATGCGGCTTAAAGACCAAGGGTTTTGATTTATTGAGTCCCATATAAAGCCTTCTTCTTCTCATTCTTTCTCCTTTACTGTATTCTTAGAATTTTTGCAGTAGCGTCTCTTCCATTATTGCAAGTCTTTCAGTATCTCTTCAAGGGTTTTTTTTACGTAGCAACTCATCAATATCGTTCTACACTCTTCATTGGCGCGTTCTTCGCGCCAAGTATACAATCTTGATCGTCCGTTTTTTAAGGTAAACTTCTTTTCCTTTGTGAGTGCAAAGAAAACCTCTTTTTTTATTTCTAATCTTTGAGTGTGGGTTTGAAAATTTTGTTTTGCATTTTGTCTTCCTTTCGGTGAGTCTGGCCCATTTTTAAGAATAAATGGAAAGAGTTGGGGGAACGGGTTCACAGGAACTGTTGGCAATGACGATTCCTGTCAAAGGTTTCTGTCCATTGTCTTTGTCAATTTTTAGCTCCCGCTTCTTTAGGGAGCAGATTAAGAGGAGGAATAGGAAACGCAGGAGTATAATTTATTGGGATGATTCTGACAGCGAAGAAGAAAAGGACCAGAGCAACATGGCTCATCTATCATCAGAGGAGGAGGCTTCTTTGCGGGAGTTTCGAAGCAAGCGGGACAGGAATTTGGAAAGAGGAGAGGCTGTGGGCTCTTCTTCCGGTCACCAGGACCTCAGATTAATTATTAGGGCCCCATTTAAGGCACATAGGGAAGAGCTGGGGCTTTCTGAGGAGGAAATAGCCCAGGTTGAAGGTTGGGTAGACCTGGTAAATAAAATGTCAGAGTATCATGTAGACCCTGATCCAAATCCAGAGTCTTGGGAAAGTAGCGAGATTGCCACGGAAATTCGGGGGGTTGATTTGGTCGGAGCTTCAGCGAAATTCAGGATGCCAGAAGGGGTTCGATTGGTGCACCCTACACCTTTTTTCTGACCCTGTAGCCCTCCCCTAGGTCAGGTGGCCGTATGTTATGATGCTCTATCCTGCGGGATGAATCTGCCCCTGCATACCCTTTTTAGGCCTCTACTTAGGAGTTACAACTTATGCCCCTACCAGTTGGCCCCAAATTTCTGGACGCAGGCGGTGGGTACTTAGCTGGTGTGGCAGGAGGTCAATCCTGACTACCCCATCTCTCTGCACATCATTCACACCTTATATACCTTGAAGAAATCCGTTAGAAGGGAGAAGAATGTGAGGTCAGATGTCAAGGACTGATACTACTTGTCTCCCAGAGGCTCATATCCTCCTATTATTACTGGTCATCCCAGTTCGATAAAGACCTGGAGGAACCAATGGTTTTGGGTTTCGGGGGAGTGGCAGAGCTCACCTGTGGACCCTAATCCGGAAATCACCGTTCCCCGAACTTTTTCCCTACCTAGTGAGTTTTGTATTCGCTTTTGCGTCCTTACGTGTCGTGCGTCATCCACTTTTTATTTTCTGTTCATCTTTCTTTACTTGTTTTTTACACATTATTGGTTTATGGCAGGGGACACTTTTTCTCGCCTCCTCTCCGACGTGGACTTAGCGGTAGTGAGGCGCTTGTTTGCCTACAATGGCACTTTTCAGGGGGTCATTCAACAAAATAAACTCTTTGTTAAGCACGGCCTTATGCGAGCTATGAGTAAGTTTGTTTCCTTACTGCCTTTATATCTTATGCCTCGTCCGTTCATAGCCTCATTCTCCTTCTTTTCTTGCTAGGTTCTAAGGACTTTCCGAAGATTTCCTCGAAGGGTATGGACAAAAAGATCCCTCCTGCCCTTCGCCACGACATCGAAATTGAAAGGAGGCAGAAAGCAGTACTTTCTAATTTGCAAGTAGGGGTGGCAAAGGAGGCATCCGAGGCGTCCACTGCCCAACTTGAGGGTCCTCTTCCTGCATTACTCCCACCAGCCAGTCTGCTGCCGGTGGGTCCCCAACAGCCTAGCTTGGAAAAAGGGGCTGAACCTAAGAAGGTTACTGTAACGGGGAAGGGAAAAAGGTCAGATAGAGGCGGCTCCAAGAGGGAGAGGGAGTCTAAGAATGTTTCTGTGCCATCTCCCTTATCCGAGGATATCTCTTAGCACGTATCTGAGGAGGAACCTGAACCTTTGAAGAGGCTCAAAAGGGGCAAGGAAACCACCTCCGCACCTCCGCCCCCAGAGACTCAAGACTTGGAGGATGAGCCTTCTGTGTCTATATCAGACTTGGCTTACAAAGTGACACCCGCGGGAGCAGAAGAGCTCCAACAGATTAAAGTAAGTGTTTTCCCCAGGGATGTTACTTTCAGTCCATCCTTGTTTGACTCCCCCAGTTCTCCTCCTGCCGGGCCTGCCTTGGTCACCGAGCAATTTTGGACAGAGAGCTAGTCTGCCTTCTCTTCTAGTGCCACTCCATCCTGAAAGCTGCTTGCTGCCAAAGCTATGAATGCTAGGGCACTGTCCCTTATTGACGAGGAGGAGTCTTCAGTGGAGGAGGCGCGCGGGATAAGAAGGACGCTGAGACTGCACTCTGTCACGCGGACAATATGCTGAGGGAGATTAAGGACCTCAAGGAGCATATTTCCATCGCTCGCAAGGCCTCCTCGAAAGGTAGGGTGACAGTCAAACGTCTTCAAGAAGACAATGAAAAGTTAAAGCACGATCTTCATGCTTCCGAGGCAATGTGGCGTCCCTCTGTATGAAATTGGGCGACTCCAACCGGGCTCAGTCCATAACTTCTGAGGCCTTGACAGCAGCCAATGCGGCCAAAGCTAAGCTAGAGGCTGAGGTGGCAGCAGCCACTGAGAAATTGGGGAGAGAGGTGGAAGCTAGGAGAAAGGCAGAGGAGGATCTTGCCTCTTTGGAACGGCATATGCAATCTAGGATCACGGAGGTTCTGGAGCAGATCGTTATGACACGAGTGGAGAAAGCTCTGAGCGCCAAAGTGTCTGAGGTGATCCAGAATTTTAAAGACATTTTTGAAGAGACACCATAGTATGAGGCCATGCAGAGGGTCTTTGGGAATATAGGGGTCGGGATGGCTTTGGGAGATGTGAAGGAAGCTTTCCCAACTCTAGACCTATCCTCCATCGAAGCCCTGTGCCCCGAACCTCAAGATGCAGATAAGGGCGATTCCCTTGATGATCCCGCAGATCCATTGGATGTACCTGACAGGAGCTCTTCAGAAGATGTCCCTCCTCAATGATCATCTTTTATATTTGCTTTGGTCATTTTGCATGTTGTATATTGTTCGAATTTTTTAAAAATGTAAGTGCAATGACGCATTAAATTGTAAATGTAACGACATTTTGAATTGTAAATACTTTGATTTATAAATGTAGTGATTTAGTTTAGCTCAATGTTTTGGTTTGTACAACATTATTTGTTTAAGTGTGAATGCTTCCAAACACAAACGCCCCATAAACGCATTGTATGAAGATAGGTAAATGTTTCCAAACACAGACGCATTGTATGAAGATATGTGAATAGTCCCTCAGATCTAAGTAGCTTAAGGCATTCATGCTTGCTGGTTAGATCTGATTTTGACAAATATCTGAAATTTTTTTATTTATACTCCGTAACACCTGCATTTATTAGTTTGGATGAACTCCTATTGATGGTGTTAATACGTTCAATCCACACGCAGTGATCGCAGTGCAGACTTTATAAGAGTCCCTTGTTTTAACAAAGTTCAAGCATATTGGAGATGTATTGTCCTATAAACAAAATAATGTAGGCATTTTTACTATCCGTTATGCTTTCTGATGGCACTTGGTGCAATCCTTGACGTAACTCACTTAAGATTTTCATTAAATTATATGGAGACGTTGTGACCACCGAAGAGGAATTTGATTTTATTGAAAGTAGTGACGAAGGTGATTTGTGTTCCAAGGATTACACAAAGGTACCCCAGATAGGTCTTCGATCATGTACGTGCCGGGTACCACCTCGTAGGCGACTCTGTAAGGGCCTTCCTAGTTAGGACCTAAAGTCCATACTCCTGGTTCTTGAGTAGAGAGAAGAACCTTTTTGAGGACTAAATCCCCAATTTTAAAGTTCCGACCCTTTACCCTTTTGTTGTAGTAGCGGGCCATTTTTTTATGGTACTTTGTCATTACTATCTGAAAATCAATCCGTTTTTTCAGGAGGAAATCCAAGCTAGCCCTCTATGCTTCTTCGTTTCCCACCTCGTCATAATGGATTTGACAAAGAGAAGGCACCCCAATTTCAACTGGGTATACCGCCTCGAATCCATACGATAAGGAGAAAGGCGTTTCACCAGTGGCAGTGTGCGAGGTGGTGCGAAGTGCCCATAATACTTGTAGGAGTTCATCTACCCATGCGCCTTTTTTGGATTCCAGCTTCCTCTTTAGGGTGTTTTTTATGGTCTTATTCACAGTTTCAACCTGCCCATTAGCTTGTGAATGATGCGGAGGAGAAAATAAATTCTTAATTCCCAAATCGTCGCACAATTCATCTATGCTTCTGTTTTTGAACTGTTTTGCATTATCACTAACCAACGAGTGCGGTATTCCGAATCTGCATATAACATTCTTCCAGATAAACTTGGTGGTGTTGGCCTCAGTAATTCTCATCAGGGGTTCTGCCTCAACCCACTTGGTGAAGTAGTAAATTGTTACCAGCACCCCTAGGCATAGGGCCAATAATATCAACCCCCCACTTCGCAAAAAGCCAATGGCTAGTTATCACAGTCAACTTATGATGAAACTGATGCGGTATGGTTGCATGCCTTTGACATTTATCGCACTTGCGGACGAAGTCATGGGAATCCTTTCACGTAGTCGGCCAAAAATATTCCTGTTTAAGGGCTTTCCGAGCCAGCAACAACTCCCCGGCATGGTTGCCGCATATTCCCTCATGGATTTCTTTCATCACATACCGTCCTTCCTTCGGCCCAACACATCTTAGCAAAGGAGAGGAGTAACTCAGTTTATAAAGTGGATCATCCAAGAGTACGAAATTTGCGGCATATCTTTGCAATTTTCGAGGCTCTTCCAGCTTGTCTGGTACTGTCTGATACTTCAAGTATTCTAGTATGGGACTCATTCAGGATCCTTCTTTTTCTATTACCAAAATCTCCATTCCTGGCTCAATAGAAGAGGTCATCAAATGCTCAATTGGAATCAGATTGTGGAGCTCGGAATCATTACTGCTTGCTAGTTTGGATAAAGCATCTGCATTAGAATTCTCATTTCTGGGAATATGCTGTAACTCCATTTTTCCAAAGTTCACGGCCAAATCTTTCACTTTTTTCAAGTAAGCAACCATGGTTGGTTCTTTAGCAGCGAATTGTTCGTTAAACTGACTTACGACAAGCTGTGAGTCACTATTCGCCACCACAGACCAAATCTTTAAAGCTTTCGCAAGTCTTAGCCCAGCTAAGAGTGCCTCGTATTCTGTAACGTTGTTTGAGGCTTTAAAGCCAAAGCGGATGGTACTGTGTAGTTTGTACCCTTCTGGACTCATTAGTAGTATGCCTGCCCCGAATCTTCCATCAGTTGAGGACCCGTCAACGAACAACGTCCACTCACGGCTATCCTCCGCGTTATCAATCATCTCCACCTCTGGCGGATGGGTGAACTCAACTATGAAATCTGCCAATGCTTGACCCTTTATAGCAGTCTGAGGTTCATAATGCAGGTTGTACTAGCTGATTTCTATTGCCCACTTCATTAACCTCCCAGATACATCTGGTTTCTGTAACACCTGCCTCATGGGAAAGCTGGTGAGAACATGTATGGAGTGCGATTGAAAGTAGGGGCGGAGTTTTCGAGCTGCTGTGATCAACGAGAGAGCAAGTTTCTCCATATCTGGGTAACGTGTTTCTGCATCCAGCGTGGCTTTTCTTACATAATACACTGGGAATTGATTCTCATATTCCTCTCTGATCAGCACTGAGCTAACAGCCTATTTCGATACGGCTAAATATAGATAAAGTGGTTCGCCAGCTGTTGGTTTTGATAACAATGGGGCCTGCCCCCAAGAATGCTTTTGGGTCGGCAAAAGCTTGCTTACATTCTGGCGTCCACTGGTATCGCTTCCCTCCCTTCAAGATCTTAAAAAATGGCAAGCATTTGTCAGTGGACTTAGAAATGAACCGATTTAAAGCCACAATCCTTCCCGTCAAGCTTTGCATTTCTTTTGGGCTCCAAGGAGATCGCATGTTCATCAAAGCTTTGATTTTATTGAGATTGACTTCAATCCCTTTTTTGTTTACTATGAATCCCAGAAATTCTCCGGATGCTACTCCAAAAGCGCATTTCGCTGGGTTGAGCTTCATTCGATATTTCCTCAAAACATCGAAGGCGTCTGACAAATGGCGGATATGCTTTGTGGTGACCATACTTTTGACCAGCATGTCATCAACATATACTTACATGGTGTTTCCCAATTGTTCTGAAAACATACGATTTACCAACCTTTGATAGGTGACTCCAGCATTCTTTAGGCCAAATGACATAGCTTTGTAACAATAGAGTCCCCTATCCGTAATAAACGAGGTGTGCTCCTCATCCGATTCGTGCATGGGGATTTGATTGTATCCGGAGAATGCATCCATAAAGCTTAGCATCTCATGTCTCACTGTGGAGTCAACTAACTGATCAATCCGAGGCAGTGGAAAACTTTCTTTGGGGCATGCCTGGATTAAATTCGAAAAATCAATACATACTCTCAGTTTCCCATTCTATTTTGGTACCAAAACAGGGTTTGATACCCACTTCGGATACCGGGATTCTCTGATAAAGCCATTTTTCAATAGCTTCGTTACCTCTTCTTTCAAGGCCTCGTATTTATCAGAACTCATCGGTCTTCTCTTTTGGCCGTGCCCAGGACTTCTGGGATCGAGCTGGAGTCTGTGACAGGCCACTTTAGGATCAATTCCAACCATGTCATCATGTTTCCATGAAAATACATCGAGGTTCTCAAGTAAGAAGCTTTTCAGCTGATATTTGTATTCAACCGATGAATCTAATCCAATCTGCAACTCCTTGATTGGGTCAAGTGGATTTATACTGAAGCATTCTAGCCTTTCAGCTGGGGTAGAGCAATTGTCTCCAGCCATTCTTGGGTCTAAATCTGCCAGATCTTCTTCCGGCATCATTGTAACATCCTCATTTTCTGAGGGCCCTACACCCAGTCTTTCAGGGTCCGGAGCAGCCTCAGCATTGCCACATTGCTAATCATGTTCAAGCTCCGGTCTTGAAATTTTCGGATAGCGTTTGTGTAACAGGCCCACGATTCAGTTTGGCTCCCCCTAACAGTTACAACACCGTACTCTGTGGGGAATTTCATGCAAATATATTTCGTATGGGTTGCATCCCCCAAGTTGATGAGACATGGCCTTCCAATCGAGCCATGATAAGAGGAGATCTTGTATACAACCAAGAATTCCATGGGAATTTTGGATAAAGTTGGTGCTTGCCCTACCTCATTCATAATGGTTATGGATCCTCTGAGAGTTATGCTATCCCACGTGAATCCATATAATTGATTTGGAACTGGAATGAGTGGGGGTGCTAATCCCCATCTTATCAAAAGTTACTCCGTAAATTACGTTTATCGAGGCACCATCATTCGTGACAACCCATTCCGAGCCACCACTACCCTGATAACCAATGCATCATTATGCGGAAAGTGTACCCGAATAGCGTCTTCTTGGGTGAGGGTGATAGATTCTGTCCGAGGCATCCCAACAGGATGTGAATGGATGTGATAATTCACGTTGGCGGGCTGCTTGGCCTCTCTGATATATCTCTTCTGGGATTTATTTGTGCTTCCACCTGGATGGGGGCCTCCCAATATTGTGTCGATTTCACGAATCGGTGGATCATTTGTAGGCAGAGGTAGTTCTCTCGTATCTTTAGCATGTGTCGATGAGTCATCCTGACTAGGGGTGGGCATTAACCCACCCAACCCGTCAAAATCCCCCAACCCAACCCAACCCAACCCGATCGGTTTGGGTTGGATTTTGATGAAAATGGGGTTGGGTTGGGTTCTAAAAAAAATTTGTTTGGGTTGGGTGACAAACCCAGAACCCAACCCAACCCAATTGAAATTTTAAAAATATAAGACTATTTAAATTTCAAGAATCTTAAGCCAATTTTTAATTTGGATGAAACTCAAATATGATTTGAATATATTTTAGTTTTATTAGCAAATATTCAATTTATTATATTTGGGAATATTGTATTGTACATAATTTATTTGAGTTAATAGTTGATTTATGAGCATAATTTTTTTATTTTCTAAGATCTTTAGTTAATTGGACCAAAGCCCAAACCACCCGACCCGACCGAAACTTGATTGGGTTGGGTTTGAACTCATATTTGAGTTGGGTTGGGTGTATTTTTTTATCAACTCGATCATAGTGGATTGGGCAAAAAATCGACCCGACTCAACCCACGCCCACCCCTAATCCTGACCCTCGCTCCTGTCTCTTTGTCGACCGTCAATCATTTCTTTTGTTAGGTTCTTCCATGGAGCTCGCCTGTCGGCTCGGTTGAACTTTTAACTACCTGATTTTTGTGTTTTCCCCTTGTCGGAGAGAAATCACTTCCCCTTCTTCCGTGTACCTTTTGGTCCGCTAACATGTGGATTTCCCTACAATCTTCCATTGCGTGCCCATAATACCTGTGGTAGGCGCAGTAAGCCCCAATCATGGGCTGTTTTCCACTTCGAGTACTTTCCATTCTTCCTTGAGCCATTGGGGGATTCTGAGAGAGAGCGTTGGATTGCAAGTTAGGGATAGCTTCCGTGATCTCTGCTGCATAACTGGACCCGGTTCCTGGAAATGGACGTGGCGCTCCACTTCGGTTACTGCCGAACATATCTTTATTACCTACTTTCCTGAGGTTCACTTCATTAGGATACCCAAGATTGTATCTCCCTTGAGGATGATTATCTCTGGCCCTGGCCATTTTTTCTGAGACGATCTCTTCCTTCATCAGATCTACTAGGGCATTGTAATCCCTTGGCTTTCTGCTTCGGACATCCCTCCAAAACATGCTCGTCATGTCTAGCCCCCCATTTAACGCGGAAAACATCTCCGCATCGGTGATGTTCTCAAAAATGTGCATCTCTTCAGTGAACCGGGCTAGGTAACTTTTCAGAGATTCCTCCCTTCCTTGCCTTAAGTCCTGAAGGCGTTGGAGTGGAAGCTAGTCAGGCCTGAAGGAAACAAAACCATTTTTGAATGCTGCCTTCAAATCTCTCCAACTGTGGATGCTACCAGGAGGGAGTTTTTTATACCATCGTATCGCATCCCTCAAAGGTTAAAGCAAAGGCCTTGCATTTCAATGTCGGAGTGGCTCCGGCTATTTCCATGCTAGCGCGGTAGTTTAACAGGTGATCTTCAGGGTCACCTCGGCCAAAATACTTTGCTATTTCTGGCATTTCAAAGTCATGAGGCACTAGGCACCTACGGATGCCCTCCGTGAAGGGGCTTATTTCCTCTTCGTCATCTAGCTCGTATGACGGTAATTGACTGTTCTCGTCATGACCGGAATATATCGGGTCATGGTGTTGGTCGTAGGGCGGTGGAGCGTACTCCTGTCTTTGTAGTGGCAAAACTCGCCCGTAGTTTGGGCTTTCGAAGGTCAGAAGATCATTACGAGATTTCGTCCGAGCTGCTTCTGCTCTCCTTTCCTGCCTATTCCTAGGCTCATGTGTGGGGGCTAATTTTTCTGCCCCCGTGTTATGCCTGTCTCCATGCATTTGGCTCTGTGACAGGGCTTCTTCAGCACGTCGCTCCCGCATATTTCTAGGCTCAGTTGCATGGTGTTGACCTTGGTCAGTCCGGCCCCTTCGTCTACCCCGAAATAATCCCCCTATTCGGCTAAAAACGCTACCAGACTTCGAAGGCGAAGCCTCCCTGTGGCTAATAGGGGGTTGATCTTGTGCTCTTGGTGCTTCATGCACCGGGTCCTCTTCGTTGAAAGGAGCAGATTCTGCCTCAGCGAATGCCTGCGGGTCTTGATAATAATAGGAGGCAGTAACTGCATCAGATGGTGAGTAATGTGGATGCGCGTATTGCGGGGTCATCATGGGCTCGTTTACAACATACCATCGAGCCATGTAGGCATTCATCGCAGCAGTTTGTTCGATCTGCTGTTTCTGCATTTCTAGCATTTGTGCTGCCATGCGAGTCACGCCTCGCAGCATGCGGCGATTTCGGTGCCGGCGCGGAGGGTTAGGTTGGGCCATTCCCTCGTTTGCGTTCTCATGAGGCCTCTGAGGAGCCTCTTCCTCACTGTGTTGGTTGTCTCTACTCCTACGAGGGTTAATATCATCGCCACTTTCATTCACGTTCAGAACAATTCCTTGGTTTTATCTTTTCTTTTAAAGATGGGTGAACTTTTATCTTAAAGTCCTAATCCTTTTCCAGGGTTGTTACACTTATGTTTCAAAGTTTCACGCCTTTTTCAAGGTTAATAAACTTATATTTCAAAGTTTCACGCCTTTTCAAGGTTAATAAACTTATATTTCAAAGTTTCACGCATTTTTCAAGGTTAATAAACTTATGTTTCAAAGTTTCACACCTTTTTCAAAGTTAATAAACTTATGCTTCATACGATCAAAAAAAAAAACTTATGTTTCAAAATTTCACGTCTTTCTCAAGGTTAATAAACTTATATTTCAAAGTTTCACGTATTTTTCAAGGTTAATAAACTTATATTTCAAAGTTTCACGTCTTTTTCAAGGTTAATAAATTTATATTTCAAAGTCCTTGCAGTTCTCCGCTCTTTTGACCACAAAATTCGGCTGAACCTTGGGCCAACACGTCTCAGCTCCTCCCTCTTGAACACGTGGACCTCCTGCGCACTGTGACAAACAATCAGTTTGAAAAGAGGGCCGGGTGGCTCCCGTTTGCACTCCGATGCCAAAGTCAGTGCTCATTTAAGCGAATATAAATTGAGTGCGAGAAATATAAGTGTGTAAAAGAGAGAGAAGGGAGTGAGAATAAAATATTTAGTTCAGAGTATCAGATTGCTAACCCTTTACAAAGCGAGAGGAGTGCTCTATTTATAGAGAAACTTGTTGTTTTGGATCGCGACACGTGACGGACTTTACACGTGTATTTACCCTAACTTTTGAAGAAGCGGATCTTACTTTTTGATAGTAATCATTGCTACATTTGGTAGGGGATGGGCGCCTGTCACTTTTTTATAAAGGCGGCGTCACATCTCTGACTCCATCCATTGTCCCATCACTTATCCGAGCTGTTATTAAGGAGGTCCTCCGTCTAAATATAAAATACATCGGCTAGTCATAAACCATTTCGGCTAAAGAAGTTCACGTGCTGTACCACCTCGGCAATTGACCCAAGTAGACATCTTAAGCTCTAGCCATGGGCCAAAGTCCATTGGGCCTCTATTGGACCTTCGCTGGTGGATCACTGTACTCCTTTTTGGGCTTGGTCTCAACAATTATAATAACTTTTTTAAAGCAATACTTTTTTACTTATGTTATATTATTATTAATCCATCATTTAAAAGTGTACGTGATTGCATTCTTTTATGAATATAATTTTATATTCAAACTCTACATCATAATTTCAAATTATAAATATATATTGAAAATACTAACTAATTAATAGCTGAACATATAACATAACTAATAATGAGATAAAATCATTTTCAAAGTGACTGTTTATATTCTCTAGATAAAAGCAATTTTGAAATCTATATATATATAATCATTTTTTTATAATCTCTATAAATCATGAATTTTCATTTTAGGAAAGTGTATAAAATGCAGGAAACTATGTGGTATTATATTTGACCACTTTATTGTTATCTATATATCTTAATATATATAATAACAACATAGCCGTCACATAAATCCGCACATAGTTTCCCGCCATTTTTACCTGCTATTTTAAGAAACTTTATAATTTTATTAATTATTTTAATAATTGAATTATGAAACTTCAATTAATGCAAAATTAATTATAGGTGACATATAATAAATGACTTATTGATTTGCAAAAAATAAAAAATATATAAATAGATCAAATTGTATATTATTTTTATTCTTTTGATAATTATTGTAATATTTTTTAGTTAAAAAATATGCAATATGGGTGTCAAATTCAAGATCTTAACGAGAAGTTTAATACAAGCTAACAAATGAAAACAAACTCTAAATATATCATTCGTAAAATTGTCTCAAATAATAAAGGTAAAAGCTTAATTTATACTTTTTACTTTTTCCAATATCCAATCTTTTTAATTTATCTCATTTAAATCATAAAATGATATCTATCTTTTCTTACATAACTTCAATTTTACATAAATGATTAATTTCATATATTTTTTCTTATCAAATTAAAAAAAAATAATAGATATCCAATCTTTCTAAGTAAATTCAATTAAAATATTTTAATTTCTACAACTTTAGATTTCGACAAATTTTTTGGTAATTTTGAAATTAATTTTATAAATTTACTCATTTTGTTCATTTATCTATTTTTTAATTTTATAAATTTAAAAGAACGTCAATCTGTAAAATATATACTACAGACTTTAACAATTAATTCATTGAGTTCTATAGAAAATAAAAATATAAGGTTTTATCAAACTTATTCTATTTAAAAGTAAAAATATGGTTAATACATTTATTTAATAGGCACAAAAAATAGTTTTTTTTGTGTGTGTGTAACGTGACCATTTTTAATACTTGGTGAAAAATAAAATGTCACGTTTTATTTGAATCATTGAATAGGAGTAAGTTTGACATTGATATTGATAGACTATAGAAATAGTTTTAAATGTGTGATTGAAAGTGAAAGAAAGTAGTATAAAAAATAAAATAATTGTCAAATCAATCAATTGAGTGGTTCAAAATTGATTTTCTTTTTTTAGAATGTGTGGTTAAAAAGTATTATGTGCAATTGTGAAAAATTAGTTTTTAAATAATATGTGGTTGTGAATGAACATTAAAAAAAATTATTTTTAAATAATCAATTCTATATAAATAATTAACCGGGTCCCACTTTGACAGGGTTCCATCCTCCCATCACAATTAGCTTCCCTTCAGTATTGAAAACCTAGCAGAACAAAGGTAACACATGTAACGATACAATAATTTTGTCGTCCTTTATTGTCCAATATGACATAATAAAAGGTGACATATAATTGAATTATTTTAATAATTGAATTATGAAACTTCAATTAATGCAAAATTAATTATAGGTGACATATAATAAATGACTTATTGATTTGTAAAAAATAAAAAATATATAAATAGATCAAATTGTATATTATTTTTATTCTTTTGATAATTATTGTAATATTTTGAAGTAAAAAAATATGCAATATGGGTGTCAAATTCAAGATCTTAACGAGAAGTTTAATACAAGCTAACAAATGAAAACAAACTCTAAATATATCATTCGTAAAATTGTCTCAAATAATAAAGGTAAAAGCTTAATTTATACTTTTTACTTTTTCCAATATCCAATCTTTTTAATTTATCTCATTTAAATCATAAAATGATATCTATCTTTTCTTACATAACTTCAATTTTACATAAATGATTAATTTCATATATTTTTTCTTATCAAATTAAAAAAAAATAATAGATATCCAATCTTTCTAAGTAAATTCAATTAAAATATTTTAATTTCTACAACTTTAGATTTCGACAAATTTTTTGGTAATTTTGAAATTAATTTTATAAATTTACTCATTTTGTTCATTTATCTATTTTTTAATTTTATAAATTTAAAATTGATTTTCTTTTTTTAGAATGTGTGGTTAAAAAGTATTATGTGCAATTGTGAAAAATTAGTTTTTAAATAATATGTGGTTGTGAATGAACATTAAAAAAAATTATTTTTAAATAATCAATTCTATATAAATAATTAACCGGGTCCCACTTTGACAGGGTTCCATCCTCCCATCACAATTAGCTTCCCTTCAGTATTGGAAACCTAGCAGAACAAAGGTAACACATGTAACGATACAATAATTTTGTCGTCCTTTAATTTCCAATATGACATAATAAAAGTATTTCATAATTTATTTAATTATTTTGAAATGTAAAAAAAATAAAAACAGGATTTATTTAAAGAAAAATGAGAATCTTAATCTTAATCTTAATATATATAATAACAACATAGCCGTCACATAAATCCGCACATAGTTTCCCGCCATTTTTACCTGCTATTTTAGGAAACTTTATAATTTTATTAATTATTTTAATAATTGAATTATGAAACTTCAATTAATGCAAAATTAATTATAGGTGACATATAATAAATGACTTATTGATTTGTAAAAAATAAAAAATATATAAATAGATCAAATTGTATATTATTTTTATTCTTTTGATAATTATTGTAATATTTTGAAGTAAAAAAATATGCAATATGGGTGTCAAATTCAAGATCTTAACGAGAAGTTTAATACAAGCTAACAAATGAAAACAAACTCTAAATATATCATTCGTAAAATTGTCTCAAATAATAAAGGTAAAAGCTTAATTTATACTTTTTACTTTTTCCAATATCCAATCTTTTTAATTTATCTCATTTAAAATCATAAAATGATATCTATCTTTTCTTACATAACTTCAATTTTACATAAATGATTAATTTCATATATTTTTTCTTATCAAATTAAAAAAAAATAATAGATATCCAATCTTTCTAAGTAAATTCAATTAAAATATTTTAATTTCTACAACTTTAGATTTCGACAAATTTTTTTGTAATTTTGAAATTAATTTTATAAATTTACTCATTTTGTTCATTTATCTATTTTTTAATTTTATAAATTTAAAAGAACATCAATCTGTAAAATATATACTACAGACTTTAATAATTAATTCATTGAGTTCTATAGAAAATAAAAATATAAGGTTTTATCAAACTTATTCTATTTAAAAGTAAAAATATGGTTAATACATTTATTTAATAGGCACAAAAAATAGCTTTTTGTGTCTGTGTGTGTAACGTGACCATTTTTAATACTTGGTGAAAAATAAAATGTCACGTTTTATTTGAATCATTGAATAGGAGTAAGTTTGACATTGATATTGATATAAACTATAGAAATAATTTTAAATGTGTGATTGAAAGTGAAAGAAAGTAGTATAAAAAATAAAATAATTGTCAAATCAATCAATTGAGTGGTTCAAAATTGATTTTCTTTTTTTAGAATGTGTGGTTAAAAAGTATTATGTGCAATTGTGAAAAATTAGTTTTTAAATAATATGTGATTGTGAATGAACATTAAAAAAAATTATTTTTAAATAATCAATTCTATATAAATAATTAACCGGGTCCCACTTTGACAGGGTTCCATCCTCCCATCACAATTAGCTTCCCTTCAGTATTGGAAACCTAGCAGAACAAAGGTAACACATGTAACGATACAATAATTTTGTCGTCCTTTATTGTCCAATATGACATAATAAAAGTATTTCATAATTTATTTAATTATTTTGAAATGGAAAAAAAATAAAAACAGGATTTATTTAAAGAAAAATGAGAATCTTAATCGTAATCTTAATCTTAATATCTTAATCTTAATCTTAATATATATAATAACTGGATAGTTGGCTCCTATTTTCCCGCCAAAACTGCTGTCATATTTTTTTATTTTTTTTTAAAAAAAGGGTCAAAATATGGTTTTTCGTTGTCTGGTGCAATATCATTAATTAATAAACTATCATTAATATCAATTGCACGTGGATCAATGCATTGATATTGAAAAAATGTTTAATCATTTTTTTTATCGTAAATTTTTTTTTATCGTATAAAATTTTTTTGATCGTAAAATGTGTAATAATTTGTATAATGCAAATGGTCCATGCACATTAATATTTATTGTATGTTATATTATGAAGCAGTTAACGTCCAAGGCGTGTTGAGAATATTTCTAACTAAAAATTTCTATATGGCTAAAAAATTAAATATATATATATATATATATATATATATATATATATATATATATATATATATATTTTTTTTTTCGTTTATATAAACTAATGCAAGTAATAAAAAAACATTGTTGTTTTCAATAAAATGAGGTTTTTTTATTTTTTATTTATTTATTTATTTTGGCTATGGTCATCCTTTATGCTATTAAAGTTTTGTATTATTTAATATTTAATATCCATTTTTTATTATTTATTATTTATTTATACATTTTTTTTCTCGAGGTTAATGTTTATGTATGGTTTTTTATGGATCATTTATCCAAATAAGATGAATAATTGGACTTTCCACCTACCCATATAACTATTTCTATAAGTTTAATTTTATTATTTAAACTATGCTTTTAACCACATAATTTCGAAAATATGAAATGCCATACAAATAATCGAATGAAGAGACGACTTCTTCAGTCCAAATAAAATAATATTATCCAGGATAATATTTCTGCTCATTCAAATTTATAAAAGATCTCTAATTTCTGATATGAAAATGAAAAGATAAAAATAAGCATCATATAGTTGGATAACCAAATTTTTTATATTGATTTGAAGAACATATTATGTAACATTCATGAATAGGAAAAAAAAAATATCTGTGTGTAATATATATAGAAATTGTTTCTTACTTTTATTTCTTATTATCATTATTATATTTTAACATTACTAAAAAAAGGATTATTTGTAACGTTGAACAACACTAACACAATCAATAAAAATCATTGTGAAATAAGAAGAAATAAATTAATTTATTAAAAATGCATATATATTTTTTAAAGAAGTGTTTTGTAATTTACATTGAATTTTGCTATTGAATACCTTTTTGTTTCTTCATATTCTTTCCCATAATATTTAAATTTAATTATTTTCGTTATATATTTCCCACATTTTCATTAATTATTAAATATATTTAATTACTTATTCATTAATTAATTGTTATAATTTTTTCCCGTGCAACGCACGGGTGCGAATACTAGTAATATATTAAAGTAGCTGAGTCAATGGTAGTCAACAACACAGTTTCCCTCCAAAACTCTTGTGCTTTGTGCATAATGTTTCTTTTTCATTTTTTTTTTCGATTTTGGGGTACTTCAATATTTATCATGTTCACACTGCTTATATCCCCCATCCAATAATCAACTTCAAATCCCACTTCAAAAATAGTTAGGACTTCAATATTTATTTATCATTTTCAAAATCGTTGACGTCTACTTACAGTCTTTAATATTTATTGTGTTTACATAGCTTCTATTTCTCGCCCCCTAATCACACTGGAAACAATTATTTTCTTCTTTTTTTTCCTTTTTATTTTTTTCAGAATTTGTTTCTTTTTTTTCCCGTTTTTCAAAATCTTTTTATTCATTTTTGTTTTCTATATCTTTTTTTTCCCGTTTCCCAATGTTCAACCTTTTTCATCTCTGCTATATATAATTATTATGAAGACATATACAATAATAAAAGATTCAATTAAAGAGTTATTTCTTTGAAAAAATGTGTATTGTTTAACATGGCCTCCACTCCATCTTCTATTTATCACGTTTTATGGTTCAAGATTTCTGCTGAGGTGACAATGCTTATTAGTTATTAATATTACAAACCAGTTGAAAATAAAAAATTGTAAATTATTTTTGAAAATGTAAAAAGGATTGGCACTGCTCTCTTCTTCAAGATCTGTGATATTTTGAGTCGTTGAACATATATTTTGATTTCTGACAAAAAAGAAAAAATATTAAAACAATAAATTGTACAGAAAGCTTCGAAAATGGTATAAAATACAAAATTATTAGGACTAATAATGGATCTACTAGATCTTATCTTTTTCAGGTTGGATAAGAGTAGGAGTTCGTCGAAGAATCTTCGATCCACAAAGATTTCTTGCAATTTTTGGGTTTAACCACAGTTTATTAACGGAATCTTTTGGTGCGATGGTAAATCTTCTAGGAAAACACGATATGAGAATATTCAAATCATATGACGTTTTCAGTTTGACATAGTCTGATAATATAAGATGATTCTTAAGGGATTTTCTGGGAAAACACAGATTTCTTCCTCATCACAACAACGATACACTGGAATATGAGGATTTGTTAATAGTATATTTATATTATGTTCTAGATTTCTCTGTTAGGGTTGCAATGTGTTAACTAATATTGAGCTATTTAGAATAATTTTAGATTGTATAGATATGTCAATGGTTTCGACCGTTGAGTGAAGAAAAAATATATTATTCATAGGTTAGTATATATATTGGATGAAAATGTATTTCACATTGTATAAAAAATAATAAAAACAAAAACTTAAATTATTATTTTTTAAAATTTGCTTTTACCAAGAAGTTGTTTTTTTATTTTTGTATGATATAAGAATGATAATTTGCTTGTTTTTACTTATATATATTTGACTTTTTGTGTCGAAACCTCTCTTTTCATAAAAAAAGTGTTATTTTAATGTTTTCAATCTTAGAAATAAATATTTGTGTTCAGTCATACAAATCCAAATTAAAATTTTCAGTTAAAAATTATGTCGAAATTTTATTAATAGATAATACTCGCTCCGTCCCACAAAGATAGTCTACTATTCCTTTTTCGTCTGTTTCAAAAGGATAGTTCACTTTATTTTTTAAGAG
This sequence comes from Ligustrum vulgare, assembly GCA_963555705.1. Lineage (NCBI taxonomy): Eukaryota > Viridiplantae > Streptophyta > Magnoliopsida > Lamiales > Oleaceae > Ligustrum > Ligustrum vulgare. The sequence continues at coordinate 65,944,775 of OY743171.1, read as the reverse complement.
TGAAGTTAATATTTATATTCCATTTTGTCCTTAATTTGTGTGAAAATGAGTAGATAACTATTTTTATGGGACCGAGGGAGTACTAAATTATAAATCACAGTACGCATAGTTTTTTTTTTTATAAAAAATCTTATTTTTAGTTATTTAGTACATCTAAAAATTGGAACTCTTTTTTATAGCGTATTATTAAATTATTAAATATTTTTATAGATAATTACATTTAATACGTAATTAATTTTTTGTAATAATTGTGATCTTTTATTGGTCATAATTTTATGTAAATATTTGGTTCAGTCATACTAATCCAATGTCAAATTCTCAATTAAAATTATATCAAAAATTTAAACACATTCGTATTTTTATAAATCACGTTGTATTGAAATTTTTATAGGTAAATCTTATTTTTTAGTTATTTATTACATATACATATTAAAGTTCTTTTCTATATCGCATTATTTGTCAAAATAATTTCAATGACAGTTATATTTAATTCTTAATTGATCTTTTATTCCAAAAAGTCTCATATCACATTTTTTAACATTAACGATTAATAAAGTTATTTATATTGTTTGAAATGATATAGTTATTAATGATTTTTTTCCTAACTGTTAATTTTAAAATTTAAAAAACTAATTAACCATGCCAAGATATTCTTTACTATATTTTAATTCAAATTTTGTGATATTTTTTCACAACAATATATATAAGTTGTCTCTCAATTTATACTTAACTAAAAATTGAGATAATCAATACTAAATTATAATTTCAATCAGAAAACAATTACGTTATATAAATATTGAAAACCTAAAATATAATAAATTTGATGCAATATACCTCGCAATTTTTATTTATTTATTATTATTCATTTAATTTCGCGTAGGAACATTTTTATTCAGACGTTTTTTTTTGTGCATCGCACGGGATAATTCACTAGTAATATATATATATAAAGATAAAGATATAAAGATGTTGTGGTCTTAAAGTTTTCGGTATGAATTACATTGGGTTGAAATATTTCACGAAAAAATAAGATAAAATTTGCATTGCCCGATACAACATGAATTATGCTTATGGTTTGTATTAGGATTGTCAACCAATGTTTGTCACTTAGAAAGAAAGAAAAAACGTGTAATATGCCATTTTTCGTTCTGTTATTTTTTTCGAGCTTTATCTCAAGTTTTTAAATTATATTTCATTTTTATAACAAAAAATCATAAATTTGTAATTGAAAATGTATATAAACAACGAGCCGAGCCAAGTCAAGCTCACAATTGAAAATCAAGGCTCCAACTTTTTGGATGAACTTTTTTTTGCTCGAACCGAGCCAAAGTCCGTCCCTCAAAGAAAAGCTAGCGCAATATCTCTAGCCGCAAGCTGAATTAAGCTCGAGTTTTTTCCGAATGAAGTCCGATCAGTTGAAGCTAATAAGCCATTTTGCCATCCCTAGGTTTTGTATTGGTTTTGAGAATTATAACTATATTAAATTGAATTCTCTCTCACAATAAATAATCCTTATATCAAGTTAAAGATTTGTTTTTCTTTTTTTCACGTTTTCAGGAGTAAATTTTATCTTTGTTCGAGCTCTTTTACAAAAATTGAGTTATGTAATAGTGATTTTTTTGAGAATAAATTATTTTATTGATAAAATATATGATTGAGAGTGGATTCGACAAAAAATGATTTTTTAGATAACGGCGCGGCTCCAACAATTTCTGCTCTGTTTTATAATATTGTAGTAATTATAAATTAATTTTTTTTTTTTTGAAATAAAATGTATGATTGAAAAATAGAGAAAAAATTTATGCAATTAAAAAGTGATTTCAAAAATTGTACTGTCTATGAATTTTAATAATTGCCTACATATGATTTACGAGAAATGAGGCATTGGATGATGACGACTAAACAGTTATACGGCTCTTATATATCTTCAAGAGCTGCTGCAAATTTTCACTCAGCCTCTTGAATTTATTAATTAATACTTGAAAAAATCATGAGGCTTTAGATTTTGTAATGGTAAATAGTATAAAAGTTCCCCCAACCTTTGTATATCTTGCGATAACAATTCCTAAACTTTTTATTTTGATATTTACACCCTGTACTTTGCGAAATTCATCCTTAACGTCATTAAATCTCAACATTAGAAACAGTTTTTGACCCAAATATTATAATTTCAAAAGGGTATTTATGTCCAAACAATTAAATTATTAATTTTCCGACTATTTTAATTATTGTTTGAAGGTTTGTCAGCCTAGAATAAAGCCCATTAGCATAAATCATCATTAATGTGCAAACATTGTGGCATATAACATTCCTAAAATAGAAAAGTTTTGGGTAAATTGGGTAATACGTCCTCCGCCATACAAATGTTTTGCATGTGTAGTCCCCGCCATACAAACCTTTGTCACAACAGGTCCCTAATTATAGAAAAACCTGAGCCTGCTATATAGTTTGAAAGCACATTTAAACACCACTTGCACAAATAAACTTCTCTAACATCCCCTTGTAAACAACTTTGGATGCACATGTCCACAAATAGCACAACTCCATGCTCGTAAACCACGTTGTTCGGCTTATCAAAAAATTGACCTCCATGTTAGATTTTAATAGTGTAAAAAATTAGTATTTGGACCGGCATTTGTCCCTACATCAATTTCATTAAAAAAAGAAAAAAAAAATGAGAGAGAAGAAAAATCCTCCTCAGTTACAATTTTGAACTTACCGTAAGTGGGAGCCTCTTCTTCAAACATTTCTAAATTTTGGAAGACCTATGTGAATTAGTGCAATGTTTCAAACCTGAAAAACACAAAATAAGAAAGTTTTGTTAAAAAAATAATCCAAGATTATAGATCATCCTTTAGCTCAATTACTTCGAACCCATAAAAAACCTTTTTTTACAGGAAGCTATGCTTTCAATAAACTTACTAGAACATATATGGTGCACCGTCAGTATTTGTTGAGTGATTGTCCGTCGTCGTCGATGAATGGTCTCTCCGGTTGTAGGTTCTCTTTTGGGAAAATATTAATTTTTTCCAATGTCTTTGTGATAGGAGGGTGTACACTGGCTTTTCAATTTTAGACTTAATATCTTAAGGACCTATTGCGCCAAAGGTTTATATGGCAAGGACTAAATAAGCAAAATGTTTCTATTTCAGGGATGTTATATGCCACGACATTTGCACATTAAGGATGATTTATGCTAACAACCTTTGTTCTAAGTTGACAACCTTCAAAACTGTAATTAAAATGGGCAGGAAAATAATAATTTAATTGTTTGGACACAAATACCCTTTTGAAATTGGGTCAAAAACAATTTCTAACATTGAGATTTAATAGATTCTGACGATAAGGATGGATTTTACAAAGTATGGTTATTCTGGGGGTGTAGATGTGCCAAAATGGAACGGTTAAGAGAAAAACAAAGGTTGGGGGACCTTTTGTGATGCTAGCTAGCAATAAGAAGATTTTCTCAATTTAAATATACATTTTTTCTCTTTACTCGACTCAATTGCGACCAGTTTGAGATTCTCGCATGGACAACTTTCTACTAAAAGCTTTCTTTTTATAAACAAAGTTTTTGTTGTTTTCGAAATAAAATATATGATTTAAAAGTGTTTTGAATGAATTTGTGTGGTTAAAAAGTATTTTCAGAAGTTGCATTGTTTAAAATGAATTTATAAACAATTTACCAAACAAATATTTTTATTAATATAATAAGAGTAAATTAGGGTTTACAATTCATTTTTGGTAATCTTCAAAGGACCTAACAGAGTAATCCGTTGGTCTCGAATGCAACTTAAAAAAGGGCCTCCAAATTCATCTTTCTATTTTATTCGCGCCAAATTGTTGCGCTTGAAGGGAAACTTCGACAAGTATGCGAAAATACTTGGTTTAAATCTTGCTTTGATTTGCCACTGTCTTCAGGTGCTGCAAAGGCTATGATTCAAGCATGGTTGCTCAATATTCACTCTAACTATTAAAATCGAGAGTATTAGGGGCACCATATTAGAAGAAAAATAAGTTATACGCTCCTATTAATAATTAATTAGTGACAAAAATGAGTTTGGCCTGTATTAACATTAAACATGGCGGATAAAAGACCCCTATTATTTTTCCAAAAATTAATTAAGGGTGAAAATATGCTTGATCTCTTTTAACATTAATTAAAGCGTATAAAAATGCCCCTAATATTTTTCATAAGATTTTCTCACGTGAGTGGAAAAATTGACATCAAAAACTTATCTATGTGGCACTTTTTATAATTAGGGGGAAATCCCCTAAAAACAAGAATTGGCACTTTTTATAATTAGGGGGAAAATCCCCTAAAAACAAGAATTTTATTTTATCTTCATCTTTCTTACTTATCGCAAGTGTACGGATCGTAAAAGTAATAAAGTTGATTGTGAGTTCGTGTGTCATTTTCACGAAGATTGAGTAAATTGCATTTTAGATTAAAGACCTTAACCGGAACTTGAAAATCAATTTGAGTTTGAAATTTTGATTTAAACTAATAAATGAAAATATACAATTTTGAATAATTAAAATAATAAGAAAAACATACTAGAATTGAGAATCCACTTTACTTCTATCATTTATGCATTGATTTAAACATTTAACTACAATTTATGAAATTTTGAATATCAATGTTCCTAATTTTATTAAAATCATTTTCGAACGATGAATTAAAACATTTTTTTATATGTGACTCGATTATATTTTTATGACCAATACAAACATAATCCATTCATCTCATTTATATAGGCTATATTTCCTTTTCCTCCTGTTCCAATTATATAGATAAGTTTCTTTATTGTGAAGTATTTATTTTGTTTGTTTACTAATGTACCTCTATTCATTACTACCATTAATAATAGTTTTGATACTTAAATAATAGTAAATTGAGAATTAATTTTTGTAAAAATTACATTTTCAATAACATTAAATATGTTTTCTTTATTTGTGTGAAAAATCAAACTAGCTTATATAATTGGGACGGATGGAGTATAAGAAAACATTAACGTTTTATGAACACTTTAGAAGATAACATAAAGTATAGGAGTATATTTATATCCCATATCAAACTTTATGGCGTCTAATGATTTCTTAATATTTCGAATTTAAGAAATTATCACAATATTCATACAATAATTAGCTAGAAAATTGTAGAAACAAGAAATACGAAATTAATTGCTCAAACTCATAAATTGCATTAATTAAATACAAATCAAAACATGAAACCTGGACTGTAAAGTTTCATCACAACTCTAACATGAAAATTTAGTCTAGAAACATAGTCGAAGACAATTTACAACAAGAATATTAGAGTTCATAACTCGGTCATCATGTCGTAGAAGAATCTTCAATCTTGAATCATTCACCAATTGGTCCCTTGATAATTGATACCGTTTTGTTATGATTTTTAAAGAGTTGGGAACCTAAAAAATGTGCCTCATATATGGTATATATAGGTTTAGGCAAAGTCTAGGTTAATCAGAAGAAGTTTAAGTAAAAATCCATGTTTAAAAACACAACTGCAACCCAGGCTCGCGATTGCATAGGCTAAATTGGCGCAATCGCGTGGTTACGTGATTTGTGTTCTACCTATTTCAGGTGTGTTCGCGCGATCGATCCCTTTGAAATCTAGCGATCGCATGGTTATAGTGCTTCTATGCAATTTCTATCTTTTATTTTCTGCAAGTTGGTCCTCTTAGTTTAATTGCATCACATGTCCTTCATCTTCCATTGGAGCAATTTAGTCCGTAAACTTCCGATTTCTTCTAATTAGCTTTTCTTTGCCTCAATTGTCTTCATGCAATTCCCATATGTATACTTTATAACTAATTTGGCATGCAATTTGCTCAGTATTCGTTTCATTCTCTTGCTTTTGAGATTATTCATGAAGTATAAACAAACTACAACGAAATGAATATCATTTATTCTAAAACAACAATATAAAATCATAATTTAAGCATCTAAATAAGTATATAAAATAAACTTATCAAACGCTCACAAATTAGAATTATTGTTCGTTCTCGAACAACGCAGAACTAAGTTATAAAACAAAAAATTCAAATAACAAATATTTTTGTATCATGTATTTGTTTGCTACACGCCTTAGGTTCAAATCAAAAATTATACTTTAGAAAAGAAAGCTGAACAACACTTCAAAAATTATTTCTACTTATCCGATGCTCGACTTTCCATGTGTATGTGTAAATAACCAATACCAAACGCAAACTTATATGAAAATATACTTAACATCATGTAACTTATTATGCAAAAGTAGACTCGAATCCCACGGAAAAGTAGACCCGAATCCCACGTGGTCCAACTATGATTTTCTAATGATTTTCTTGCATCTCTCATGTATGATCACAACCTTATGTTTTCTCTTCAATCCTGATTTTTCTTCTATTCATGTGGTTTCTAAATATCAATACATCGCATTTTCCCACAAAACAGTTAGAATTTCGATATTTGATATTAAAAATTTTAGGTATTCTTCAATTTTTATTTCATTGAATATATTTAATTCTATTGAATGTTCAATTTTTATATTTATAATAAATTATAGGCGTTGAATTTAATATTTATTTAATTAAATTTAAAATGTATTAGGGGCATATGAATATGTCACGATAATTAATATTAATTAATGATTTAATTAATGGTAGAAGCATTTATGAGCGCTCCTTATTGTTTTAAATTTAATTGGGACGTTTAATTAAGTCTCCTAATTGGAGATGTCATTTATACTTCTATAAGAAGCATTTTAATTTTGTTTTCCGCCCTTAATAACATTAATCGGGGCTCTTCTAATTGTCCATAATAATCTCAGTTTTAGTAGGGTCTATTGTATTTGAATGTCATGAGTTATCGAAAATGCTAAGTTAATCTTTTATTAAAAAACTTCACCCTCTCGTTATCTTTAACGTGTATTGATTGATTGGATTTAAAGTTTTAACATTGTGCACCACCTTTAACTGGTAGGAACAACCATATTTGACACTGTTACAATTCTTTTATTTTAAATGGTTTACGAATAAGCCTTCTTTGGTTTTGTTAAAATTGGATTTTTAATAAATTTTAATAGAAGTTATGGTAAAAAGTTATCATGCATAATTATATTTTAATGACGTACCTTTTACATGCATAAATTTGAACAGGATTCCGACTTACCGGTAGAAAACCAAAAATGCATGAAAATGAATTTGGTCGAGGCAAGAGTTGGACTATTTGCCCTTAAGACGATAATGCCCCGCACGAGTGCTAACTGTTTTCCAGCATTCGTCTCCCCATATACAACGACAACGTCCCGCAATAGGAGTACTCCAAATTATGAAGACCAATGAACCTTACTTATGCTTTGAACTCTCTTTATATGAAACTCGACTCCAACTAAATAAAAAATTATTTTGGAGTGAATATGCATTAGTATGATAATGCAACCATGAAAAATAAATGAATGATGAATTGATGAATGAATGAATAATCAAAGTATATGGGGTCTATATATAGATGTTAGAAAGTTGTGTCTCAAAAGACACAACACTTACAAGAGACACATCCTTTCAAATTTGTCTCTAATTGAAGACACAGGATTCTTGAAAAATATTAATTCAAAAGGTCACAATCTTTTCAATGAAAAGACATATCTTTTCATTAAATTAATTCTAAAATATTCAATAATATTCTTCTAATTTTCCAATATTGTCACAATTTTAAGTGGCTTAATTTTCCATTCATCAACTAATGGTTCCACTTAAATAATCACATAAATTGGTCAAAACCAATTTTTCAACAATCCCCCACATGAATGAAAATTAATGCAAAGACTATGCAGACACTGAAGAGAGTACACGCGGAAAGTTATTGCATCAGGAGAGGTAGCTTTGGGCTTTGAACTTGCCTTAGTGAAATACTATCGGATTTACTTGGCTAAATAGTGAACATGATGTCTTGAACTGTTCAGCCGTTGGTGTAAACCAAGATAATAGTACTCACACAATATCTTCCATAACACTTTCGGTTCTCACGTTTGTGTTCATTTTGGCCCTGAAAAACTCTTGGTTTCATAAGTGTTTTAGGGAATTCAAGCCTTGAAACATTCTCATAGAAGCGGCCCCACTTCTCACTTACATAGGTGATTTCCTATTAGAAGTAGTCTGCCTACCCCATTTGATTTATTCAAGATATAGGAATCATTAAAAGTTAAGTTTAACCTAGACACTCTGCGAAAAGTACTTTGGTTTGACCATAGGAATGGGTAGGAATTTAATCCCAAGTGCTTAACTGAATCTTCGTAACTTAGTTGTCTCATTGAACCAAGTTCTTGGGATCTTCAGTCAGCATGGTTTAGTTATCATTACAAAGATTACATGCGTAGTAGGCTTTAATCTCATTCCCTTCGATTAGCAGTTTAACGATCTCTTGGTAAGCTTTTCGATATAGTGGATCCACAAAATAATACCATCTGAGATCAACTGCAATACAAGACGATCTATACCGTTTGAGACACAATCAATCAATGTAACAGGTATAGACTTGTCACTTTTGGAACTCTGAAGCCATCATGCTTCAATCATTTTAGTTGAAGCTTTGTTACAGTTATTCGTAACCCTTCAAGTCTAGGATATCGAATAAATAAGCTTCCAAATTTTCCTTGAAATAAAATACTTATTTCCAAATTTTGGAACTTTGAAATAAAATACTTATTTCTCACTTTATCTACAGATCTAGTTTCAAAAATTTATCTTCAAATTAGTTTGCATGCATTATTGTCATGCGTGTATTGGAATATGTGTATTGTGGGAGCATATATTGTATGCACGAATCTCCTACCTGGTTTTGTAAAGTATGGAAAGTTTGAATCTCATTAGTTTGTGGGTCACATATCTTGTTTCTAAAAGAATCACAAACGTCCATTGAACCAAGGAATTTGGCAGATTCGATTTTTAGTTCTTTAGAATGGCTTTGTAATCTATGGTTATTTCTAGCATTTTGAGGATTATCATACTCAATTTGCATAATCCAAATTTTGAAGGGAAAAATATTAATTCCCATTTTGATTGTCAGAGAAAATTGATGACCACAAAATTTTGTGGAATGAAACGCTAAGTTCAAACCTTACCCAAGATTTGTGGGGGTAATGTTACTACATGAGCACGTGATTCCTAATTGAGGAATTGTGATGGTAACTTATTTTACAAGTTACAATCTTTATACCTTGAGTCATAGAAAGATGATCTATGGAGGTGGAAAGGTAGAAATCCCTTATACTAATGTTAGAAGTATAATGATGGTTCTTAATAACCAAAAATGGTTGAAACCTTGGTGATTTGATGAAAAGGACTTGTAATTGGAAATTTAATAGACCAAGGGACTTGAGTTGCAATTTTACATTAAGGATTTAATTGTATATTGAGTACTCAAGGTCTTGGGATATGCAACTTTGGCCTTAAAAGTTTTCCAAGATTATTGATATAGTCCTTCGAGTTCTGGACTTTAAAAAAATCTAAGTCCTTAATGTTCTTGATTTTAAGATTTAATCCATATAGTGTTGGATTTCAAATCTTATCTCAATCGTGCTGAGTTATTGTTCGAGTATATATTAAAACTTGAACTTGGAACTACCCATGAAGTGTGGGGGTGACCTTGTTTTCTTCAAATTATAACGAGATTTTGAACATTATTGAACTGCACTATTTCCGGGAAAATTTGTTGGTACCATATTTGGACGTAGACATCCATTGTAAGGATTTATATCCATTAGTAAATGTGTTTACTATGCTAGTGCGGTATTTTAAAATGCTTGAAATCATTATGAATTTGAAGATACATTTTTGGAACTAGAGCTCAAGACAAAGAGCTTTAGACAAAGTGAGAAATAAGTATTTTATTTCAAGAAAATTTGGAAGCTTATTTATTCGATATCCTAGACTTGTAGGGGTTACGAATAATTTTAATGAAGCTTCAACTAAAGTGATAGAAGCATGTTGGCTTCAGAGTTCCAAAAGTGACAAGTCTATACCTGCGTCATTGATTGATTGTGTCTCAAACGGTATAGATCGTCTTGTATTACAGTTGATCTCAGATGGTATTATTTTGTGGATCCACTATATCAAAAAACATACCAGGAGATCATTAAACTATTGATCGAAGGGAATGAGATTAAAGCCTACTACGCTTGTAATCTTTGTAATGATAAATCAACGATGCTGACTGGAGATCCCAAGAACTTGGTTCAATAAGACAACTAAGTTACGAAAATTCAGTTAAGCACTTGAGATTAAATTCCTACTCATTCCTATGGTCAAACCAAAGTGCTTTCTACAGTGTCTTGGTTAAGTTTTAACTTTTAATGATTCCTATAGCTTGAATACATCAAGTGGAGTAAGGCAGAATATTCTTAATAGGAGATCACCTATATAAGTGAGAAGTGGGGTCGCTTCTATGAGAATGTTTCAAGGCTTGAATTCTCTAAAACACTTATGAAACCAAGAGTTGTTCAGGGCCAAAATGAACACAACCGTGAGAACCGAAAGTGTTAGGGAAGATATTGTGTGAGTACTATTATCTTGGTTTACACCAACGACTGAACAGTTCAAGATATCATGTTCACTATTTAGCCAAGTAAATCCGATAGTATTTCACTAAGGCAGGTTCAAAGCCCAAAGCTACCTCTTCTGATGCAATAACTTTCCGCGTGTACTCTCTTCAGTGTCTGCATAGTCCTTGCATTAATTTTCATTCATGTGGGGGATTGTTGGAAAAATTGATTTTGACCAATTTATGTGATTATTTAAGTGGAACCATTAATAGTGAATGGAAAATTAAGCCACTTAAAATTGTGAAAATATTGAAAAATTAGAAGAATATTATTGAATATTCTAGAATTAATTTAAATGAAAAGATGTGTCTTTTCATAATGAAAGATTGTGACTTTTGAAATTAATATTTTCCAATAGTTGTGTCTCTTCAATTAGAGACTAATTTGAAAAGATGCGTCTCTTGTAAGGGTTGTGTCTTTTGAGACACAATTTTCCAACATCTATATATAGACCCTCTATGGTTGGATTTTTCATTAAATCATCAATTGAATTATTTATCAATTCATTCATCAATTCATCATTCATTTATTTTTCATGATTGCATTATCATACTAATGCATATTCACTTAAAAATATTTTGCATTTATTTGGAGTGGAGTTTCAAATGAAGAGAGTTCAAAGTATAAGTAAGGTTCGTTGGTCTTCGTAATTTGGAGCGCTCCTATTGCGGGACATGGTCATTGTATCTTGGGAGACGAATGCAGGAAACCCGTTAGCACCCGTGCGGGACATTATCGTCTTAAGGACAAATAGTTCAACTTTCCAACTAAATGAAAAATTATTTTGGAGTGAATATGCATTAGTATGATAATGTAATTATGAAAAATAAATGAATGATGAATTGATGAATGAATGAATAATCAAAGCATATGAGGTCTATATATAGATGTTGGAAAGTTGTGTCTCAAAAGATACAACCCTTACAAGAGACACATCCTTTCAAATTTGTCTCTAATTGAAGAGACACAATTATTGGAAAATATTAATTCAAAAAGTCACAACCTTTTATATGAAAAGACACATATTTTCATTAAATTAATTCTAAAATATTCAATAATATTCTTCTAATTTTCCAATATTGTTAGAATATTTTAAAATATTCTACTAATTTTCCAATATTGTCACAAATTTAAGTGGCTTAATTTTCCATTCATCAACTAATGGTTCCACTTAAATAATCACATAAATTGGTCAAAACCAATTTTTCCAACAATCCTCCACATGAATGAAAATTAATGCAAAGACTATGCAAACACTGAAGAGAGTACACGCGGAAAGCTATTGCATCAAGAGAGGTAGCTTTTGGCTTTGAACTTGCCTTAGTGAAATACTATCGGATTTACTTGGCTAATCAGTGAACATGATGTCTTGAACTGTTCAGCCATTAGTGTAAATCAAGATAACAGTACTTACACAATATCTTCCCTAACACTTTCGGTTCTCACGGTTGTTTTCATTTTGGCCTTGAACAACTCTTGATTTCATAAGTGTTTTAGAGAATTCAAGTCTTGAAACATTCTCATAGAATCACAAACGTCCATTGAACTAAGGAATTTGGCAGATTCGATTTTGAGTTCTTTAGAATGGCTTTGTAATATATGGTTATTTCTAGCATTTTGAGGTTTATCATACTCAATTTGCATAATCCAAAATTTGAAGGGAAAAATATTAATTCCCATTTTGATTGCCACGGAAAATTGATGACCACAAAATTTTGTGGCGTGAAACACTAAGTTCAAACCTTACCCAATTGTTGGAAAAATTGGTTTTGACCAATTTATGTGATTATTTAAGTGGAACCATTAATAGTGAATGGAAAATTAAGCCACTTAAAATTGTGACAATATTGAAAAATTAAGAAGAATATTATTGAATATTCTAGAATTAATTTAAATGAAAAGATGTATCTTTTCATATAAAAGGTTGTGACTTTTTGAATTAATATTTTTCAATAATTGTGTCTCTTCAATTAGAGACAAATTTGAAAGGATGTGTCTCTTGTAAGGGTTGTGTCTTTTGAGATACAATTTTCCAACAACTATATATAGACCCCATATGCTTTGATTATTTATTCATTTTTCATCAATTCATCATTCATTTAATTTTTATGATTGCATTATCATACTAATGCATATTCACTCCAAAATAATTTTGCATTTATTTGGAGTCGAGTTTCATATGAAGAGAGTTCAAAGCATAAGTAAGGTTTATTAGTTTTCGTAATTTGGAGTGCTCCAACTGTTCAGCCATTGGTGTAAACCAAGATAATAGTACTCACACAATATCTTCCCTAACACTTTCGGTTCTCACGGTTGTATTCATTTTGACCCTGAACAACTCTTGATTTCATAAGTGTTTTAGAGAATTCAAGCCTTGACACATCCTTTCAAATTTGTCTCTAATTGAAGAGACACAATTATTGAAAAATATTAATTCAAAAAGTCACAACTTTTTATATGAAAAGACACATCTTTTCATTAAATCAATTATAGAATATTCAATAATATTCTTCTAATTTTCTAATATTGTCACAATTTTAAGTAGTTTACTTTTCATTCATCAACTAACGGTTCCACTTAAATAATCACATAAATTGGTCAAAATCAATTTTTCCAACAAGAAGTTGGTAAAATATGTATTTGAAAAGTTTATAAAAGATGTGCGAGATCCATGAAATTTGTGGTGAAAATTTAGAGTTCACATTTTATCAATTTTTTTAGCTAATTGAAGGGAAGGGAAGGGAACGTTATGGAAGTGACTTGACCAGAAAGAAAATGAAATTGATTGGAGACGACTGCCAAGACAGACAGCAACTTGGTTTAGGAGTTGTAACGTTATTTTCATACGTAACCCCACATTGTTTCCGTAGTCACGTTCCAATTATCCAATGGAAATCGCACAGGTGAGTACAAGACATGTCCATCTTTCCAAGGGCCTTAATGTCGGGTTGCTCAGTTCCAATTTTATTGGCTAATGAATTTTTAGGTTTATAAATCAATCTAATGCAAGTATTGAACCATGCTCGGTTTTACTAAGAATACAATACTGTACGTAGTTAATATGAATGATATACATGCTCATACTAAAAGAATAATATTGCTGTAATATTGACGTGTTCAAATGAGAGACTCGTCTAATTGAAGGAGCGTTAAGCTGCCAATATGAAAGGTAACAATTAGGTCAAGCATGAGCACAAGTTGTCAAGACTGAATCTAGAAACTCCAATGACTTGACCATTGTCACGCTAACCATATCAAGATTCAATATCATTTAGCATTTACATGCTCATATAGCTTATGTGATTACTGACATATTTAATCAAATTTTTGTTATAAAAATGTTGTTCAAATATAAATATCAATGTGTAAAGATGAAGAAGTGCAAAAATCGAATTAAAATGATGAGAACCGACCCAAAAAGTGCAACCGAACCATATAAACCGATTAGAACGAACCGGACAGATCAGGTGGACCGGACCGGACCGGACTTGGTTGGTCCGGTCAATAATAGCGATCACTTGGTATTGACGATTTGGATTCCGCTTAAGCAGTGAGCATCAGGCGCTTCGGCTTAAATCAAGCGATCGCATGGTTAAAAAGTTCAACTGTTGCCAGAATTTTGCATGCACATTTCCATCAACATTTTGCACTCTTTTGTGAAGAGTTGTATGAACAATGAAAAGGGGTGATGGAATTCTATAAATAGGTATAGAATTCATGATTTTCAAGAGATATGAACATCACATTTACGTTAAGATCATCATCCTAAATTCTTGTTCTTCAAACATATAATCTTTTTTCATTGCTCTTTTTGTTTCTTATTTTCAAGTTTTCGATTGTGCTATTTAATACTTGGTTTGAGGTTTGAAATTCGCTAAAGCAATTTAGCATTCTCTTTACAATACGACGCAAATTTAGTTTTTAGGATAACATTCTTTGCAATTCAAGTCTTGAATTTCTTCTTTATTATTTTTTATTATATTCTTGGTTCTTTAATTTTATTTTTGTGTCTATTTTGACAAAGCAGATATTTCACTTAGAGAAAGAATTTTTCTCAACAATTTCTTTCTGTATTCTTCTTTCAGAAGTAACGAAAAAAAATGATCAATAACTCTTACCTTAATGACTTGATCAATGGAGTGAGAAATGAGTCACTTGATTGATCCAACTCACTGACAAACTATAGTCTATATATGTCCTAATATCAAGTTTCACTTGATTAGTCATAATTTGCAATGAAATTGAGAGGTTATGGGACCTATTAGTTTCCTAACTACATGCATTTCATCTTAGGTCCTTGTCTAACACCTAACATTTTATGCTTCGTGAAGAGATGTAATGCCAAAATATGTTTTTAATGTAGTTACGTCATAACTTTACTACTAACCAATCCAAATTTATTTTTATTTTATTATTTTCTAATTTTTAATATTATATGTGGTACACTTAATTGAACTTAATTAATATAATAAGACTAAGAAAAATTAAAGTTTTGCTTATTTTCTCTTAAAGAAACAAAATACCCGCAGTGATTAATTATCCCAGTTTGGTAAATTTGTTTATAGACATGATTATATTCTTCAAACCACACACATTTTCTCAAAATATTTTTCAATACATATTTTACATCGAAAAGAACACGTTCTTTGTTGTATGATAGATTGCTTTAGCTTTTAAAAATTCACAAAGTTGATTATAATTAATGGTAAGTTTAGACACAATTAAGTTTTATGAGTCTCTTCTTTACTGGGAACTTGGATCAAAATAAGAGTTCATGCATCATGCATGATAGATTGCTTTAGCTTTTAAAACTTTTTACATGAATAATATTCATCTTTGGCTTAACTTCGCTGTACTTATAGTCAGTACGTATCCAGTTCTAATATAAAAAGAATGAGGTAAAAGTTGATATGGATTGGGAGACATTCATAAACCGTCAAACAACAGAATTAATACTTTTCTCGTCCAAAACGGGTTCAAAATCAAATTATATAAGTGTACAAGGAAATCTCAAAATATGTTTTGTTAATCAAATTTATAAATGAGTAAATTACTTATTTTAGTATTAGTGGCGAATTCAAGATTTGAATTCAATTTGGATATGCTTTAACAGCAAAAAATAAGTGATATTGACTTCGGGACGATCTATTGAGCGAGGATGTTTGTCTAAGGTTGAACATAACAAAAGGTTTTTTTCCAAATATTTTGATGGGACTACTTTTATCTTACTAAAGTTCAATGACAATAACGGTTGATACAGAAAAATACTCAATTCAAATGGCCCAATATAAATGCCCAAAAATGAGTAACTTGAGTATAAAGTCCAGGATGAATGCTCACTTATGAGAGATTGGGAGATCAAACAATTGGGCGATTGCAACAATATCTAGACAATAGGAATATTAGGCGATGCACAGTTGAAGAAGTAGTTTGGCAGATCAACCCACACTCTAATATTGGGACCATCGTGAGTAGTTATCATAACGTGGAAAGTTACCAAAAATGTGGGCGACTCAAGTTTGATCATCATGGAAAATTATTGAATGTAGAAATTTAGACATTTAGGTGACCAACAAATCAAAACTCTCAAACAAAGATGTAATTATCTTATCTTAGATTTTATTAAAGTTTCCAAAGCTTAATATGTGTGCTAGCATCCCTTGAAGGCATTTTGAAAATTAAGTTTTTTTAGTGTAAAGCTCTCATTTTGGGACTTCGTCTCAAGAAGTTTCTCTCTTATACTTTCGTCTGACCTTTTTTAATTGTTAGCACAAACGATACAATTACTCGTGTGAAACAGTAACTTTCTTGTTCTAATTTGGATTAATATCTTATTTATTTACTTATAATTAAAATTTTTCATTTTAAGCTCAAACTAAAATGCTAACTAGACCACTCAATCCATATAAATTGGATTGAGTGTGTATTTGGTATTATTTAAAAAGATATTTTTTAAAATTAATAGTGATTTTAAAGAGACAATTTTGTTCTATTGCCCTTAGTTGCTCCAAGCCATTTTCTACAACATTTTTATGGGCCAACAGCCCATTTCTTTTATATATATATTTTTTGTTGTTTTATTCCCCCCCCCCCCCCCCCCCCCACAAAAGAGAGCCACATTGTATTTATATATTTTGGTTTTTATTTATATTTATATTTTGACGTTTGTCTTTTTTTCTTCTTTTGAATATTTAGTGTAGATTAAGCTTTGGTTTGATAATACTATAGCAATTATAAATTAATTTATTTATATTAATTTTAAAATAAAATGTGTGATTAAAAAGTGAAAAAAAAATATGTGTAGTTAAAAAGTGATTTGAGAAATTAAATTATTTATAAATCGTTTTATAAATTATAATGATCACTTTAACAAACAAAAGCTAATTAATTATTTTTTCAAAATTTAATTTTTATTTAATAATTGGTGATCATTACAATATATAAATAAAACAATTTTTTAAATCACTTTTTAACCACACACATTTTCTTTTTCTACTTTTTAATCACACATCATGTGTGTTTCAGACCCAATATTTTAAAAAAAATGTGGTTTGTAATAATAATTTTTTGAGAATTAGCGGTTAAAAATATGTAATTTTTTATGGATTTATGTAAAGTATTGATAGAATGTGTGGTTGAAAATAAGTTTTGAAAAAAATGAGATTTGATAATTTACAATTGCTAAGGCTTAGCTCTAATCTACAACAAATATTGAAAGGAAGAAAAAAACAAAAACAAACACAAACACAAACGTCAAAATTAAAAATAAATAAATAAATAAATAATTTTAAAACTAAAAAAAAATAAAAATAAAAGAAATGGATTGTCAGACTTTTGGCTGACAGTCCAGAAAAATATTAAAATAATGCCTTGGTCTTGCGTTCCAAGCGCATTAGAACACAACTATTTAAAGATATTTGATGGTTGAAATTTGATTGAAAAATCAAATATTATGAACTTAAGTTTTTAATAAATGGTAAAGATTGAGTATTATAAAATAAAATAAAAAAGTGAATTTTTTTAAAAAAGAATCAAACAAGGCCGAGCATACAAATTATTAGTAATATATTATAGTTATCTTTTATGAACACCGGCTCATGTTAGAAATAATCTCACTATAGTACATTAGTACATGTGAAACTAATCAATTTATATAATATTAATTTCGGTTTTATCTAGGTGATTAATTAATTAAAGTTAGAATTTTCGCGTTCAAACCTCCAACAATTTCATCTTTCATTAAGTAGCACATGCATGAAAACAATGATTAACGTACATCGTAAGGGCCGGTCTTGTTGGGAGATTTATGAATAGTGATGTCAAAATTAGATGAATAATAGTTTGTAAATTCGTGATGAAAATTGAACAGAATAACGGTAAAGAAAATACAAACAACAAAAAGAAGAAAAATATGGACAAAATCGAAGCAAGAGTTGAACTTGTTGGGATTTTTGCCCCAAACAAACCCCGGGGGCAATAATGAAACATCGGGTGGGTTTTTTGCTTCGTAGGCCTTCGGCCCATAATCGAAGTATTTTATGCTCCAATTAAACCACAATATGCGTAACCCAAGAGTGAACAGGTTAGGAACTTTGCCACCCTATCTTGAGGTGTTAATTGGGTCATTAGCCCAGTTGCTCAATAGGTGAATCCGATTGGCGGCCCGAGTTTTTAATTAGGCTCTCGACCCATTCCCTAATTAAAACCTAAACCTAAACCTACCTATCCTATATATCTACTCCCTCACTCTCATAACTCACGACACACTCTCAAAAAAAGCCTCTCTCCCGCTCCCTCTTTGTGACCCGGCAGTGTTTGGCTTTTCTCTTCTCTGTGAACTTGGTAACCCTGCGACCTTGCTCCATTTTTTGCCTTCGGTTTTGCTGCCTCCTTCGTGGTGGGCTGCTTCTTCCGCCTCCTGTCTTCGTGCACGGCGCTTGTTCACCGCACCTCGGTGCGTCCGGTTCTAGGCCTCTGTTTGGTACGGTTTCTTGGTGAAAACTTGTGGGTTGCGGGTTGCCTCGGAGTGTGATCTTCCCTACTTCGTGTGGTGTTGCCGATTGTGGTTATCGGGGCAATTTCTGAGCCCTTGGTTCTAGTCACATGATTGTGGCATTGTCAAGTTTTTAGGGAGTTTCTCTTATTCTTGATTCTTTGTAAATCTTATCATTCCAATTAATTGTCATTTATTGAGATTAACTTGTTACTTTGTGATTGTGCAAGGGTGAATTCTCTAACAAAGTGGTATCAGAGTCGTGTCTGACTGATCGACTGATTCATGACATTCGTTGGAATTTGATAATTTTCATTCAACCTATGTTCATTGTTTTATTGCAGAAATTATTTTGTCATTGAAATTTCATTTACTTAGCGTTTCTGAAAATTCCTTGACTGATTATTTTCGGGTTTTTTTGTTTTGCAATTACAGTGTAGGTCATTCTTGCTTAGTGCTGAGTCTGCCTGCATCGAGGGATAGCTAATTGCAAACTTCGCTAAAATAAATAATTTTCGCACCACTCCTTATTACGGACACAGAGAAGTCCACTCTGGTAAATTAGCTGATCACTTTTAAATTTCTGCAATAGCAGGTCATCGTGTGGGGTGACCATTTGGCTTGCAGTTGCCTGTTGCTAGTTATAGGACTTAATTGTTATTACCTGTGATTTGGGATATTGCTGATTTCATACTTGTTCTTGATACATCTTGGTGATTATCTATCTCGTGTTGCTCTTGATATTAGAATTTTTTTCCCTTGACCTTACCCGTGTCGAAAATTCTCTTGACCTGAGACCTTTTGAGTCTCACGGAATCCTGAGAGTTTAGAACGGCGTATATATTGCGGCCTTTTAGGTTTCTGTGTGAAATTCTCTTTGAGCTGCATATTATTCCATTGTGGTGTGTTGCTTGTTTTCTTGAAATATGTCTGCACATCATTTTGACTTGAGTGTCTTTAATGGAAAGGGTGATTTTTCTATTTGGCAACAGAAAATGAAAGGTATTTTAGTTCAGCAAAAAGTTTCTAAAGCTATTGATAATTCTTTTCCTGCTACTGTGACTGAAGAACAGAAAAAGGAATTTGATGAACTTGCTTATACTTCTATTATCTTGCACTTATCTGATAGTGTTTTACGAAAAGTTGGTAGACACGATACTACTGAAGCTCTTTGGAAAAAGTTACAAGAACTTTACTTAACACAATCCACCCCAAACAAACTTTTTCTTCTTGAAAGTTTTTTTCAGTTTCAAAATCGATCCTTCAAATGAATTAGATGACAATCTTGATATTTTCAATAAACTTGTTCAAGATATCACAAATTGCGGTGATAAAGTGTCTGAAGAATACAAGGCCATAATTTTATTGAATGTCATTCCTGGCATATATAAGGATGTTAAGAATGCTATCAAGTATGGGAGGGAGACCCTTACCCCGGAGGTAGTCATTAATTCACTTAAGAGTAAGGATAGGGAGATTAGAGCTGAGAAAGGTGGGAGAAAGCAAGGGGAGGTCCACTTTATGAGAGGTAGGACTCAAACAAAGGGTGGTGGAAATAGTGGGAGCGGACAAAATAGTGGTAGCAAGAAAAAGGGTGGAAGTAGATCCAAATCTCGAGGGAAAGCTGCAGGTAGAAAATGCTATGGTTGTGGTCAGTTAGGATACTTTATTAGTGATTGCTATAAGGAGAAAAATAAACTAAAGGGGAGTGATCAAGGGGAGGCGAATATTGTGGCACCAAAACATAATGAACCTGGTGAGGTTTACGTCCTCTTAGATCACAAGCCTAGTGAAATTAACCTGTCTATGAACTCCCATACTGATGAATGGATTCTTGACTCTGGTGCATCATTTCATGTCACTTCTCATAAGCATTGGTTTGATCATTTGCATGAGTCTGATCATGGTCATGTTGTTGCATGGGGAGGAGTCGCATATAACATTACAGGTGTTGGTGATGTTATTGTCAAATTTGAAAATGGTTTTGTGCATACATTGAAGAATGTTAGGTACATTCCACATATGGGTAGAAATTTAATATCGGTGGGAGAGTTAGAAAATGCAGGTTTCACTGGGAGGCTTGGTGACGGGATGATTAAAATGTTTAAATGTGCACTTAGGGCCTTTAAGGCCATTAAGAAAAATGACATTTACACAACTCATGCTGAAGTAGTAAGTGGTAAAAACCATATTATTGCATCCATTGACACCGATCACACACAAAAATGGCACAATAGACTTGCACATGTGAGTGTTAAAGGTCTAAAATTTTTGAATGATAAGGGTGTGTTTGGAAAGGATAAGGTGTCTGACATGCCATTTTGTGATCATTGTGTGCTTGGGAAACATAACAGGATGTCTTTTGCATCCAGCACACACCGGACAACTAGAATGCTTGAATACATTCATTATGACTTATGGGGCCCTGGGAGTAATCCCACTTTTGGTAGTAACAAATATTTCCTGTTCATTATTGATGATTTCTCTAGACGTGTGTGGATTTATTTGTTGAAAGATAAATCTGAAACTTTTGAAAAGTTTAAAACTTGGAAATTACAGGTGGAGAATCAGACAGGTAGAAATATAAAATATTTGAGAACTGATAATGGTCTTGAATTCTGCAATTCTGATTTTGACAATATGTGTAAAGATAATGGTATTACTAGACATAGAACTGTGCCTTACACTCCCCAGCAAAATGGGGTTGCTGAAAGGATGAATCGTACATTACTTGATAAGGTTAGATGTATGATGTTAAGTTCTGGTGTGCCTAAATCTTTTTGGGGTGAAGCTGTTATGACTGCATGCTATCTGCTTAATATGACTCCTTCTGCTGCCTTGAATGGTGATACACCATATGAAAAATGGTATGGGAAATGTGCTGATTATTCTATGTTTAGAACTTTTGGTTGTACTGCGTTTTCTCATCAAAGTGAGGGAAAGTTAGAACCTAGAGCTAGAAAGTGTGTCTTTCTAGGATATCCCGAAGGTGTTAAAGGGTATAGGTTGTGGGACAGAAGTCAAAAGGGCGTGAGAATAATCATCAACAGAGATGTCACCTTTAATGAGTCTGAGATGCCTTGTCTAGGAAACGAAGAACAGCTAGAGATAGGTGGAGATGAACCCTCACCCGAAGTGGAGAGTGTTAGAATCCCTATCCCCATTACCCCGAGTGAGGTGGAGAGTACCCCCCAACAAGATCACGAGAATGTAGAATTTGAAGAAGATGATCCTATAGATCATTCTGTTGACCATAACCCTTTAGATGGCTATCAGTTAGCTAGAGATAGGGAAAGAAGACCACATAGAGAACCCCAAAGAATGTCCGACTACGTCATAGCATATGCTAGTTACCAAGACCTAGCTGATAAAGAGCCCAATACTTACGAGGAGGCTATGAGAAGTGAAAATAGTAAATTTTGGGTTAGTGCCATGAAAGAGGAGATGGAATCGCTCCATAAGAATCAAACTTGGGTTTTAGTGGATAGACCAAGAGATAAATCAATTGTAGGCTGCAAATGGGTCTACAAGGTGAAGGAGAGTACCACTGAGAATCAGCATGTGAGATATAAGGCTAGGCTAGTTGCCAAGGGGTACACACAAAAGGAAGGGGTAGATTATAATGAGATTTTCTCGCCCGTTGTTAAGTATACCACCATTAGAGTCATGCTTGCTTTTGTTGCGTATTATGACTGGGAACTTGAACAACTTGATGTGAAAACTGGTTTTTTACATGGAGATCTTGAAGAGAAATTTTTTATGTTTCAACCCAAAGGTTTTGAAGATAAAGAAAAACCTGATCATATGTGTTTTCTTAAAAAATCATTATATGGTTTAAAACAATCACCTAGATAGTGGTACAAGAAATTTGATTCTTATGTGCTTTCTATTGGTTTCAAGAGGAGTGAGTTTGATCATTGTCTATACTATATGCATCACAGCACTGATGAGTGTGTGTATTTGTTACTTTATGTGGATGACATGTTATTAATTGGTTCTAACATGACTTTAGTAGACAAGATTAAAAATGAGTTAAACAAGGAATTTGATATGAAGGACCTAGGCCATGCTAAACGTATTTTGGGTATGGAAATTGAAAGAAATAGGTCTAATTCTTGTTTATTCTTGCATCAAACTCCCTATGTGCAAAAGGTGTGAAAGAAGTTTGGTATGATAAATGGTAAACCTGCTTCTGTACCTCTTGGAAATCATTTTGTTTTAACAAAAGATCAATCACCTGCGAATGAGGAAGAAATAGTCTATATGAGTAATATACCCTATTCTAATGTGATAGGTTCTGTGATATATCTGATGGTTTGTACTCGGCCAGATTTGGCTCTTGCTGTTAGTACTTTGAGCAGGTACATGGCCCCACTCATTGGGAAGCCTTGAAGTGGCTACTTAGGTATCTTAGTGATACTTACAATGTGAGTTTAATCTATAAGTGCAAATCTAATAATGTGAAATTGAAGGGTTTTACCGATGCTGATTATGGTGGAGATAGAGATAATAGGAAATCTACTTCCTCTTATGTGTTTACTTTGTGTGACTCATGTGTTAGTTGGAAGTCTCAGTTCCAACATATTGTTGCTCTCTCTACTACTGAGTCTGAATATATTGCTGTTACCGAAACCTTTAAGGAAGCTTTGTGGTTTAAAGGATTACTTAAGGAACTAGGAGCATTAAAATGAAAAGGTAACAGTATATTCTGATAGTCAATCAGCTATTCATTTATGTAAGAACCCTGTTTTTCATGAACGTACTAAACACATTGATGTTAGATTACATTTTATTAGGAATATTATTTCTCAAGATGAAATTAAACTTGAGAAAGTGCATACAGATTATAACCCTGCAGATATGGGCACAAAGGTGCTCACTTTGGTAAAATTTAGAAGTTGTCTATTGCTTCTAAATATCGGTACAGGTATGACAAGGTCCGATTAGTTTAGGACTTTAATCTTGCAACCACTAAACATGTGTTGTTTTGTTTTTTGCAGGTTTGTTCGGTACCAAGGTGGAGGTTTGTTGAGATTTTGGCCCCAAACAAACCCCGAGGGCGATGATGAAACATCGGGTCGATTTTTTGCTTCGTAGGCCTTCGGGCCATGATCGAAGTATTTTATGCCCCAATTAAACCACAATATGCGTAACCCAAGAGTGAACAGGTTAGGAACTTTGCCACCCTATCTTGAGGTGTTAATTGGGTCATTGGCCCAATTGCTCGATAGGTGGATCCGATTGGCGGCCCGGGTTTTTAATTGGGCTCTCGACCCATTCCCTAATTAAAACCTAAACCTAAACCTACCTATCCTATATATCTACTCCCTCACTCTCATAACTCACGACACACTCTCAAAAAAAGCCTCTCTCTCGCTCCCTCTTCGTGACCTGGCAGTGCTTGGCTTTTCTCTTCTATGTGAACTTGGTAACCCTGCGACCTTGCTCCATTTTTTGCCTCCGGTTTTGCTGCCTCCTTCGTGGTGGGCTGCTTCTTCCGCCTCCTGTCTTCGTGCACGGCGCTTGTTCACCGCACCTCGGTACGTCCGGTTCTAGGCCTCTGTTTGGTACGGTTTCTTGGTGAAAACTTTTGGGTTGCAGGTTGCCTCGGAGTGTGATCTTCCCTGCTTCGTGTGATGTTACCGATTGTGGTTATTGGGGCAATTCCTGAGCCCTCGATTCTAGTCACACGATTGTGGCATTGTCAAGTTTTTAGGGAGTTTCTCTTATTCTTGATTCTTTGTAAATCTTATCATTCCAATTAATTGTCATATATTGAGATTAACTTGTTACTTTGTGATTGTGCAAGGGTGAATTCTCTAACAGAACTCTTTGTCCTTAAGTCGAATTTGCCCCCAACGGTGCCTACGAATTTTGGCAATCGACTCCCAAGATACAATGACTTTACTTGTGTTTGTAGCACTTCAAAATACAAGTACAACGAATCAAAATTTGGCGTATGTACTTCAAGGATGAAAATGAAATAAAATAAAAAAACATATGCAATGATTTTGATTTTGGAGAGAAGAGAAGAGAATAGAGGATCATATATATTTTGCATATCAAATTGTGAGGAATAGGACACCCAAATGGTCCTATTTATAGAGCATGAAAGGGTGTTGAGGAAATGGTTGAAGACAAACCATGCATCTTTACGAAAATGTGCATTTTCTCCAGACAACCATGCGATCGCACGGTTATAATCCGTGAGATCTCATGGCTTTACGCAAAAAGTCGGAAATAAAATTTGATTTGTGATTGCACGGTCAAACATTTTGACCCGATTTCGTCATTTTTTCCGTAATTTCTCATTCATCCGATATTTGTTTTTGAAATACCAAATATAACATTCAATACATGCAGAGAAATCAAAATTCACTTTCTAGGGTGTTGCCCCCAAGAGGGGCGCTGCCTCCTCAACCTGATCGGACAAGTCGATTCCCGTTTGTACTCTCCGAAGCGACGAAGCGGCAAATTAAATTTTTCTGAACGAATTGGGTCGGGTTTGAGTATTTGTCCGAATTCGACACGAAGTCACTTTAATTGCTTTTCAATTCTCAATTTATTAATCAATATCCAACAAGCCTCACATCGGTATGATATTTTAGAGGTGTTAAGCCAATTTATTTGGGGCTCTATTTATTCTTTTTTAATACACATATTTAAAATAAAATAAAAAAGCTTATAGACATTTTTTTGAGGGCTCAATTCCTTTGCTTTGGTGGATTGTACTCAGGGTCGCCCTCCATCCAGTTTATAAATTAATAAATTTATTTTATTAGCACAAAAAACACTCTATATCTCATTGTTTTAACCCCAAAAAAAAGAAAAAAAAATGATTTTACGTGTTTCCATGTAGCTCTTAAGTTGATAAATTATTTTACTAGCCCAAAAAGCACTCGAACTTGTTTAATTAACCCAAAAAATAATATTACGTACCCTCATCCAACTTATAAGTTGATGAATTGTTTTCTTAGCACAAAAAAGGCTCAAAGTCGTTGTTTAGAAAAGGAAAAAAACTGAGAGCATGTCCAATGCATTTCGTGGATTGAGAAAATACATATGACACGTCAGTAAATAAACGAAATGTGATAAAAATTTCTCTCTAATGCACAACATGGATTAGGATGTTAGGCTGACGTGACGCTAAAAAAAATAGGCATTGTGAGGTAGAGCATCTACATCTAGACGCTCCATGAGACATGCTGACTCGGCATTAACTTTTAATTTTTAATTATTTAATTATTATAAATAAGAACGTTGACTAATCAGATTTTATGATACAAGTTATTTCTATTTGAACTCTTTATACAGTGAGAAATCCTGCAGATAAGGCTCAATTTATGCATAATAATTAATTTTAAATTTAAATAAAAAATATCATATAATCAATATTATTTAAATGTAAAAGAAATCATTGAAGAGTAAATTTTTGACTTATCTGTCTGTTTATTCACGTTCTTTAGAAGTCCGCCTATTTTATTATCAAGTTAGTCTCAATCCACGAAGTGCATTGAAGATGCTCTAATATTACGTATTCCCATCCAACTTGTAAGTTGATAAATTATTTTATTATTAGCATTAAAAACCAAATATATATATGTATATATATTAAATTTCTTTTAACGGAGTTTTTCCCCGCCCCGGGTGGCAGTGTTCCCCTCCCAAGGAGGGGAATAGCCCTCTTTCTTTTAATGCTATCTCAAATTATTAGTTCTGTCGAGTAAATTGGCAATTTCATGTCAAACAAGTTATAAAATCACGATAAAGTCATTCCCTTACGAACAAAAAAAAAAACGATAAAAGGCATTCCCGTGAAATAAACTGTATTTTTCGACAGTCTCATTCTCTTTAACTTTTCCATCCTACCAAAGAACAATTGTTCTTTCCAATTCTATAAAACCGGCTTAGGTTAATTATTAATTACATTAAGCCGTCTAAAACCGGCTTAGGTTAATTAATTATATTAAGCCGTACAATATTAATTATTAATTCAATAATTGTACCTATCAAGTACGCCTATCTGTATCTCCCAACGGCCTTTGTGTGTATTTACTATTTACACCCACGCCACCCCACCCCGCCACGCCACGCCACGCCACGCCACTGCATCTGCTATTTAAACCCTCCAATTCCATCACTCTTCAAATCTCCAAAAGCCCTCTCTGTAAAAACAAAATTCAAAATAATTCTGATAATTTCTTGAAAAAAATGAAGAGCTTGATACGGAGGCTAGCAAGAGTGGCAGATTCTTCACAGTACAATCTTCTGCGATCGGAATCAAGGACGAGGCGTCGACGGACTGCGTCTTTCCGGAGGAGCGGCGATGTACCGGAGGGACACTTGCCGGTGTACGTAGGCGAGGAAATGGAGCGCTTCGTTGTGAGTGCCGAGCTTTTGAATCACCCGATTTTTATAAAGCTTCTGAATAAATCGGCGCAAGAGTATGGTTACGAACAAAAAGGTGTTTTGCGGATCCCCTGCCACGTCTTCCTATTCCAGCGAGTATTGCAGTCTCTGAGCATCAATGGCGGATCTGAAGATTCAAATGACCTCCAGGATCTCCTGAATTATCTCTCCAATGAATTCCGGTAGTGAAAACAAATCAAAGGAAGAACAATTTGTGAGATTAGCAGAAATGATGATTGTTTTTACATTTAGAACAGTTTTTTCTTCTCCTTTTGTAAATACGTTGTGATCATCAACGAATTAAGTGGAGGAGTATCAGGTTTTATGGGTTTGATGAATGTATGTGTGAGAGAGAACAGAAAGATAGCAAGTTTTTGCCCTAATTATCGATAAATTCTAGAGTATAAATATATTTGTAATAATGATTTTTTAAGTGTATTATTACGAGATATTATAAGGAAAAAATTTAATTACTTTTAATAATAATATTTTATTGAAAAATGTCTGTACTTGATAGTACGTGGTTTATTGAGGTGAGGGTTCATCGGTGCTCGTTTTCGCTAGGGTATAACGTTTCAAGCATAGAAAAATGTAATAAGATTATAATGGGATCAAACAAGTGCATATTTTCCATTTCTTTTGCTCTCCTTCATAATCTTGCTGGCTATTAATAGTTATATTTGCCTCCATTTAAACAAGTATATAAACATCAAATTTTTCTTCAGTCATTTTTTAACACAAAGTTAATTTCATGTAAATTTTTTGAGAATATATTTTATGAAATATGATATCTACAGAGAATTTGTGGTTAAGGGTGTGTTTTTTAAGGTCATCATTACAAATTATAATTATTTGGTAACACTGTTTGTTTAATAAACTGATTTATTTAAGATTTTGTGGTAAAAATCAGTAGTTGAAAATTAGATAGAGAAAATGTGTAGATAAAAAGTGGTTTGAGAAATTGTGTATTTTATAAACCGATTTATATAACAAAATTTCTTGTTTACTGAACACATGCTCAATTTATAAGAGCATTCATAATGAATGTGTTAAAGTACATATTAATAGAATAAGTTAGCAAAAAGTTCAATTTATGTTTACAATGAATGTTTTATATCACAAGTTAAAAAAAAATCTATTTAACCACAAGTTAACTTCTTTGTTAAATCTTGCTAGCAAGTTAATTGATGAGGTGACATTTGTTAACTTTTTTATCCAATCCGTATCGTTTCACCACCCACCCCCGCACTCACCGTCGATCATATCCCTTATTTATACATTTTCATATTACTTCTTTCTCCTTAAATATTTTAATATCGATAAAAAAAATATTTTTTTCCGTTGATTTTATATTATAAGATTTAATGAAATCTTTAAAATGAGTACGATATTATAAAATTTTGCTATTTAAAAATAAATATCTATCACATTTTTGGGTTTAATTAACTAAAACTTAACACATCCATTATAGCAATAGAAAGAAGTTAACTTTAATATGTATATGTGTCACTTAACATCTAATTTTTTACTTATGTGGCTAGCTAAATTTAACTAATCCATTGTGGATGCTCTAATATACACAATCCGTAAATTACTTTTTAATCACATATTTTCTCTTCACTTTTCAACTACATATTTTACCTAAAAAATTAAAATAAATCACATTATGATTTGAACCATAGCCGCCGAACACACCCTAAAAAAAAACTTATGGAATTCAATAGGGTCCGTTTGATAGCAAGGGTGAAATTTGGTTGGAAAGAAAATGAATTCCAGGGAATTGAATTCTAGGTAATTGAATTACTGGGAATTAGAAGTTTAATGTGTTTGATTGGTTTAATTTTCTAGGTGGAAAAAGTAGGGAATTTTCCAACTTTTGTTGTTTGATTGACATTATTTTCCATAGAAAATAAAGTAATTTTTTGCTATTTTAATCAAAAAAAAATTTTGTTTTTACTTTTTAAATATATTTGTACTTGATGATGATAATGTTATTTTTTGGAAAGAAAATAAGTTAATTAACAACAACAAAATTGATTAAACGTGTCCAAAATCATTTTCCATCTATCATGGAAAACATTTTTCCACCAAAACCCAAAGAAAATCTTTTCCACCAAATCAAGGAAAATGGAAGAAAAAGTGGGGTCCGCGAAAAAAATTTTACATGGAAAATTTTGTCAAACAAACAAACCAAAAGTGGGAATTGGAAAACATATTCCATTTTCCATGGAAAATTTTGTGTAATCAAACAGGGCCTAATTATTTAATTTGAAGAATATACTAGTTATTACCCGTGCGATGCACGGCAATTAAATTCATGAAAATGACCTAAAAAAAAAAAGCAAATTTATTGATTATAAAGAATTAACATAAAACTCACAAAAAAAAATTAACATTTTATTAAAATCAATATTCACATTATTAAAATTTAAAGGGTGTAATGTTATTCCACCGTTCTCACGACTCCTCCAACCATAGGAAAAATTCAAATCCAAACTCAAAGAAGCCCAAAATAGTAAAATAGTAAATATTACACACATTTTACTTATTGAATAACATTATACCCAACTATTGGCAACAAAAAGACAACTTGAATTATGCTGCAGCATACATACAGAATAAAAAACTCACAACTTCATTACAATAAAATTTCTATCCAAAAGAAATGTAGGGATAAAATCGTCTTCATATTTCCAACCTGACAGTCATAGGAAGATGTTAGCACATCCGAAGATAAAACTTTTGAACATTGATCCATGAGTAGAATCTTACCTGGCGAGAAATTACAGTTACATGTGCTTTAGCATAAAATTTGTCTCCGCCTTTCATGGTCAAGTTCAAATGAGGATACTTTAAGCTTTTTTTGGTTCGCACTACAACGAAAGAGATATTTAGTCCTTCAAGTTCACAATAAAAGAGTGGTCGATTGAGGTTTGGATCCAAATTTAATTTACCCTAATTCATAGCAATAGTAAAAAATGATCTTTGTTTCTGTTTGATAACGTAGCCCGGATACTTGAGAGTCAAACTGCAAGGAAAGAACATTTATGACTTGGACAGATAAACAATACGATATCAAGAAAAATATTATAAATTTTATATAAACTTACCCCTTCAACAATAATTGAGTAAGCTAGGTCATTTAAGTATGTAAATGAGGTATCAGAGTCGAAGATTGCTGAAAAGTCGACATTCAAGGCATTTTCTCCCACGATTATTTGTGTCACAGTGATATTTTAAGTTGGCTGGAAGAAAACTTGGAAAATGAGGTTAGAAAGCGAAACGAAAAGAGAATGAAAAGCATAATTGAATCCATATTATAAAAGAAAAGACCAAAATCTGTGACTGTATAAAAATTGAATGATGCTATCTAAAGAGAATGAAAAGCATAATTCAATCCATATTATACAGGGACCTTCAAATGTATACTGCTTGTGACCAGCAACAGCATCCCAAACCTGTAAAACAATAATAATAATAATAATAATAATAATAATAATAATAATAATCCACTTAAAAACTAAGAAGTAACATGCTATAAAAAAATATCAAGGTTAAAGTAAATATACCTTAATTGTCGTGTCATCACCACATGTAACTATGCTTAGTTGCTTATTAGGATGAGGAAAGGTATTACTCATGATATTCCAAAAGTCATAAAATATATTTTCTCATAACAGATACAGTAAGTCTAAAATTAATCATCAAAATAAACCATGGCATGCAAACAATAAAGAAATAAGGGTGTGTTTGATAGGTGGGTGGAAAAGGAAAAGGAAAATGTTTTCCACCCAAATTTTTCACCTTTTGTGTTTGATTGCAAAATGTTACATGGAAAATATTTTCCTTCCAAGTTGAAAAAGTGAAGATTTTCCTTGAAATCAAGGAAAACAATTTTTCATGGATTTGATAGAAAAATATTTTCCTTTTCCTTTTCTACCCAACTTATCAAACACACCCTAAGTTTCTAGCAAAATTCAGAAGGAAACTAAAAATGCCAATCATCACTGTCCCCATCCTCTGCCCAGACCTATAGGAGTTAGAAGTGTCTTATTAAGTAATACCCAATATGTTGAACTAAACAGAAGATATATTGATTAATATGGCATGCATACTGTAGCGCCCCGAGTTCCGTATACCCGATTCACTACGTCATTTTCTGTCTAAATTTTTCGAATAATATTTTTGCGGAAGAAATAATTGAAATTCATTTTTGGCAACATTAAATAAACTGTAATGGCCGCTAAAATTGAAAACATTTATGAAACCATTTGAAATAGTAAATCGAACCATTAATATTGTAAAGAAATTGCCAATATCATAATTTCTCAAATAAATGAATTTCTCTAAATTATTCGATTGTTTGGAAAATACGGAAATCATTAACGTCAAACTTTCAACCGTTCAACGATTATTGCCACCATCATTCATCGCTCGCCACCGTCTCCGAAATCTGCAAAACTGTTAAAAAGTAGGGTGAGTATTTCATGGGGGAAATACTCAGTAGACTCATCGCAAATTAATTTAATTTATAAGATGATTAAACACATAAATCCCGGCTCTTTATAAAACGGGCATTGATAGAGCTTCTTTATAAAACGGCTCTTGATAAAACTCATATTGTGCATTACAGCACGGGACATATTTTGCAAATCATAGGCTCTTTGAAATTAGCTCTTTGAAAACCATATACTTATAAAACACATTTTAATTATGCCAAGCATAATTTCTTTTGAAAGCATAACATAAGATAGGATTGAAATCCTCATAAACATAAGGAGACACAAGAACTTTACCGAACTTAGGTGGCAAGAATTCTTATGCAGTAAAATCATAATAACAGTAAGATCATAATAACAGTAAGTATACCAAAACATAATTCATGAAATTCATAGGGATCATTTCCATCATAACATAAGATAGGATCGAAATCCTCATAAACATATGCGACAGGAATTTTACCGAACTTAGGTGGTAAATCCTCATAAACATATGGAAAGACAGGAATTTTACCGAACTTAGGTGGTAAATCCTCATAAACTTATGGAGACACAAGAATTTTACCGAACTTAGGTGGTAAGAATTCTTATGTGCATAGCAATGATCCAAAACATATAAAACATTATCGTAAAAACATAGGGTATACTTACTTTTCATAAAAACATAAGGTATATTTACCTTTAATAAAACATACTTAATTTTCTTGAAAATTGACTTTCACAAGTCACATGACATTTATATGAAATCATAATTTAAATCAATTAATAAGTGCGAGTCTACCTCAAATCCGACGAGTGCAAAGTTGAGCGGGAATGACTTCAATTTCTTTAAATTCTCCGTACGCTTCGTCTTAGCCAATAAGTCATTTTAGTCTATCGAATATATAGTTCAAAATGATAAATTATAATTTGAGGACTAAAATTGATGTTTTGAAAGTTGAGGGACTAAAATGAATGCTTTGAAAGTTCAGGGACTAAAATAGATATTTTGAAAGTTGAGGGACTAAAATGAATACTTTTAAAACTTGGGCTTAAAAGTAAATCAACAGTGACTGAAATAATAGATTTTGAAAATGAAAGGGCTGATTAAAACTCATTTAAAACTTTGGGGATGAAATGGATAACTTAAAAAGTTGGGGACTGATTTGAAATAACTTTAAAACTGTAGGGACCAAGCTGAAATTTCTAAAAGTTGAAACATTATAATCAGATTCTTTCACTTCTCTCTCTACCATTTCTCTCTCTCTCGATCCAAGCTCTCTCTCTCTCTCTCTCTCTCTCTCTACACTCATACGCAGCGGTGATGAAGATACCGCCGGCTATTTGCCGGTTAAATACCGCGGTCGAACGGCGGCGGTCAGGTAGTAGTGGGGTGGTGGCTGGAGGAAGGTATTTGGATGATTTATTGTGGAAAACTGAGACCAATTCAAAACTTGAAATCGAAATCGGAGTTTGTGATTTAGGAGCCTGATTTCCGGTGAAGGGAGCGGCGATTGAGGTAAGAAATTGGTTCCGTCTATTCTTGGGTTTTGGGTTTCGACAGTGGTGTTCTGCAGTAGACGGGTTTGGATGTAGTTTGCAGGAAATGTGTTGGTGGTGACTGAAATGAATAACTGTTTGGAAATGGGTGGTGACTGCGGTAGTGATGATAAAGATGGTGGAAGCAGTGGTCGGTTTGCGATGGTGGATTTGGCAGTGATTCAAGGTGAAATCCGACGGTGGTGAAAATGATATACGGTGGTGGTGGTTTGATAGTGATTTTCGGCTTAGGTGGTTTGTATATTGCAGGTCAGAGACTTGGTTTGACAGTGATGGCTCGATGATTGGGGTGCTTGAGGTTGAAGTTGGCAGTGAGGATGTTTTGATGATTTTGGCTAAAGTAGATGATTAGTTTTTGGCAGCAAGGTAATGGATTGAATTGGGTTGATGGAGTTGCAGGGGAGTTGATTCTGGATCTTGGCTATGGTTGAGGTGCTACAGAGTTGTGATTTGTGGTATTTCAGTGAACTTGGTTTGCTGTATGTATTAGATTTGGTATTGAATTGGAAATGGCAGCTGAAATGGATTGGGTTGGTGAAACGTTGTGAGTAATCAGGGTGATGATAATAGGATTCAGCTGGTTATAGAGTTGAGGCTGTACTGATGATGCTGGTTGGTGTAGTGTGGTGTAGAGTTCAACTTGGGCGGTAGGGAATGGCTTTCGGCTGTGCAGGTGCTGAGATTATGATGTTTATATATATTGTATTGTGGAATCTAGGTACATGGAAGTGTGAGTTGTGCCATGTGTATTGAAATGAAGTGGAGGTGTAGCTTTTGGCTAAAGAGGGTTGTGGGGTTAATTGGTGATGATGATAAAGATAATGGTTGTGGATGGAGCTTAAACAGAGGAGATGGAAAAACGCTTGTCATTATAATTGGCATTAGGTAGTGTATTTGAAATGAATGGTTATGAGTTAGTGGAGAATCATATGAGATAGAATAAAAGATAGTGAAGAATTAGGTTGTAAAAATGGTGTGATATTCTTTATACAAAATGATGATGTTTTGGTGTAAAGAAGAAAACATGTGGGAAAATTTTGGTTTAGTTAAATAGGATTAATTTAACTAAAAATTTGACTAACTTCGATTTGAAAATGTATTTAAAACTGATATATTTTGGACTGAAAATAAATTTGAAAATAAATAAATATTGAGATAAAAATTGAATTACGTATTTGGACAATACTTGAAATAATTTGAATAAGGAAAATTGAGATATTTTAATAAATTTGGAATTCAAAATGATTTTGAAAATAATACTTTGAATAAATAATTAAAATAACATAATTTTAGAAATTCGAATTTTAATTTAAAATCGAACAGATTCGATATTTCTTGACTTGGCTAGACGAATTCGTCGCGGCGTTAATTTCAAAACAATGAGTGAAATAGTAGCGACACAATTTTCTAAATATTAAAATAATTATAAAATTGCGTAAAAATTCTGGGTCGCTATAATCTTACCCCCTTAAAATAATTTCGTCCTCGAAATTAAACTTACTTGATCTTATGATTTCTGAATACTTAATCAGAATCTCTTCTTCTTCTTCTCTTATGTAGCATCATCGCTACCATATTTAACCCAACCATATTTAACTCACTGGACTTTGACTAAATGCATCACTTTGTTTTCTCAAGAACATGGACTTTTCTATAGACATATGTGTTTACTCAAAATTCTTCTGAATCGTAAGTGACTGAAAGTTCACTATTCTTTGAATTCCATTATTATGAACCAAAAAACAACATAACTTATTCATAGATGATCAACTTATTTCATAATCTCAATACATTATCACCTTCAATTATCATCATCATATCATTCCTTAAAATTTTCTATTGTACCTTTATATTCAACTAACCTTACGTTCATCATCATTATCTCACATAATCCCAAACATTAAATCATGTTTCTTTACAAATTTCTATAATTCCATAAAAAAAATCTCTTCAAGTTTCCATAAATCTATACTGATATATCAAACCATAATAATTTATCATCTCTAAACTTCTTATCATCGAATATTCCCAAAATAATCAAAACAATTCCCAATCGTATGTAAAAATTTCATCATATCTTGTAGTATTCATGTAACATGTCACTTATCATCGTATCACGTGACCTCAGATATTCGTATATATCTCTAAAATTTCAACAAATCTTACTGACATATCATATCATAATAATTTTTCCTTTCTTCTTATCATCGAATATTCCCAAAATAATAATCAAAGAATTACCTGAATATTCTCTCTACGTAATATACCCAAACATATCATCAACTTATCTTTCCAATATTTGTAACCCAAAATTCAGTAAACAAATATCTTCCAAATAACTAAGATTCTTTACTTAAATGTCACCACATTTCCTGCAAAGTATTTCTTTCACTTATACATACTTATGAATTCTGATTCAATACGGTCCTTATTTCTCTTTCACGTATTCCCGTATCATCTCACTATACCTTGATTATTATACCAAAAATATCAGTACCAAAATCCAATAAAATATTCCATATCTCCAATCTTATCATCAAATTTTCTTTTGTCGAGAAAAATAACAGCGCATTAACTCTTGTTCCCACTTTTCATTTTTCTATACTTTAAATCATACATCAAGTACTCGGTATCAAATACTCATTCTAGCTGAGAGCTAAGATACTAACTTAAAACAGCATCACAAGGATCAGATATGTTATTCTCAAACTTAAGAAACTTCACTAATTTCCCAAATCTGAAATTCAAAATTAAAATTTTCTATTCTCCCAAACTTCAATTCATATCACACTTTATGAACAATACTCTGATTAATCTTATCACCATTAAATAAGACTTCTGTAAATCATATAGGATTCCTCATCATATTTGCTTAACCCAAAGATACAATCCCATAATTTAAAATCACACAACTGATCATCTCAGATTTTCCATTATTGTAGCCAAAATATTTACTCACTTCAAAAGTACAACCAATAATAATTAATCGAAACTGCATCACTAATTCTTTAAATAAACCCATATATTATGACTAAAAGTGAAAATTCTCAATCGTAGATAATATTTCACCATAATGTAATAAACCATCAAAATAAGATCATCGAACTCAATATTCACACGATTCTTCCCTGGATAACCATAACATCCCTTAACCGTCTAGTCGTCATATCTATCACGTACCTTATACGTCAATCTGATCACTAATATAATATATCAATTTCTTAGACAAAAAAAAAATCTTGGATTCTACCATGGTCCCTCTTCTAAACACCATTCCAAAATAAGTCATCACTGTAAAATCTTATTCCTATTTTCCTCAAAATTCATATCCTTATAATACTCTCCAATACAAGTGATCATTCCTTACAAATGATAAATCCATTCCCAAGAATAATTAAGATTCTTCCCAATGATGCCATTATACTTGTCTTCACTCGTCTTTCAAAATATAACTTATCATTTACTCAATCTTGCTTATGAACTTGAAATTCTAAACTCAATTCTCTTAGTGATTGCATACCATACTATGCTCTTATTTCCAAACGATAAAATTCTAGACAGAGTTTCCTTTGAAATTTGGACTTATCCAAATCGTAAGTATACTTCATACTAACAATAACATATAACTCCACATTTAATCACAACGATCTAAAAATATTGAAAACGATTCCAACACTTCAATATCATCAAAAATATCCCATAATTCAATTCATAATTCCTCAACATAACAATTTCAAATCATATTTTTCAATATCACAATATCATTTCCTTCCATACCTTAATTGGCTCAAAAGATTACTCATACTTATAATTATATGCCATAAATCATATTCCCAAAATTTATTCACAAGGCCAAACTTCATAATAAATTTCTCTTCAAAATAGAGGAAATAATTCACTTACTCAACATAATATCCATTACTTAATTCTCAATAACTAAGAATCAAATCTTTAAATCTTTAACTTCATAATGCTTCTCATAAAAGTCTCAATAAAATCATATCACTTATAATCTTAACATCTTATCACAACTTCATAACTGGCTTGCTATTTCTCGTTTAATCTAAACGATAGATAATCTGAACATATAATCAAATCCTTTCCGTTGACTTCTCATACTTAGTGCCATGTCTAAAATCAATTATGCAAAGTCCATCTAGGGTTCATCATTTCTAACTCGAGGACAAAAATTATTTAAAAATCATTCTTAAATCATATTATTCCCATTATGCTCAACACTCGTTTTCTTTCTTAAAAAAATTTCTCATAATCATACATTAAAGCATATAAGTTATGACAAAGCATAACAACATCATTATTTTCGAAGAAATACATTCTTATTTCTCATAAATCATAAGTATCCGAAATACTCTTCATTCTTTTTCATAAATCAGTAAAATGAGTATTCGAAATACTGAAATAACTTTAAACATCATAAACTTCTTTACCTCGGAGTTGGTGGAACGAATGATGGCAGTGGCAATCTTCATCAATAAAAATCTTATAATGGAAAATATTTCTTGAAAATTCTTTTTGAAAATTTTACCAGTCTACAGAAACGCAGACTAGCTCTGATACCAACTTGTAGCGCCCCGAGTTCCGTATACCCGATTCACTACGTCATTTTC
Source organism: Ligustrum vulgare (assembly GCA_963555705.1). Lineage (NCBI taxonomy): Eukaryota > Viridiplantae > Streptophyta > Magnoliopsida > Lamiales > Oleaceae > Ligustrum > Ligustrum vulgare. The sequence goes on along the minus strand of OY743171.1, from coordinate 65,907,101 downwards.
TGTCTAAATTTTTCGAATAATATTTTTGCGGAAGAAATAATTGAAATTCATTTTTGGCAACATTAAATAAACTGTAATGGCCGCTAAAATTGAAAACATTTATGAAACCATTTGAAATAGTAAATCGAACCAATAATATTGTAAAGAAATTGCCAATATCATAATTTCTCAAATAAATGAACTTCTCTAAATTATTCGATTGTTTGGAAAATACGGAAATCATTAACGTCAAACTTTCAACCGTTCAACGATTATTGCCACCATCATTCATCGCTCGCCACCGTCTCCGAAATCTGCAAAACTGTTAAAAAGTAGGGTGAGTATTTCATGGGGGAAATACTCAGTAGACTCATCGCAAATTAATTTAATTTATAAGATGATTAAACACATAAATCCCGGCTCTTTATAAAACGGGCATTGATAGAGCTTCTTTATAAAACGGCTCTTGATAAAACTCATATTGTGCATTACAGCACGGGACATATTTTGCAAATCATAGGCTCTTTGAAATTAGCTCTTTGAAAACCATATACTTATAAAACACATTTTAATTATGCCAAGCATAATTTCTTTTGAAAGCATAACATAAGATAGGATTGAAATCCTCATAAACATAAGGAGACACAAGAACTTTACCGAACTTAGGTGGCAAGAATTCTTATGCAGTAAAATCATAATAACAGTAAGATCATAATAACAGTAAGTATACCAAAACATAATTCATGAAATTCATAGGGATCATTTCCATCATAACATAAGATAGGATCGAAATCCTCATAAACATATGCGACAGGAATTTTACCGAACTTAGGTGGTAAATCCTCATAAACATATGGAAAGACAGGAATTTTACCGAACTTAGGTGGTAAATCCTCATAAACTTATGGAGACACAAGAATTTTACCGAACTTAGGTGGTAAGAATTCTTATGTGCATAGCAATGATCCAAAACATATAAAACATTATCGTAAAAACATAGGGTATACTTACTTTTCATAAAAACATAAGGTATATTTACCTTTAATAAAACATACTTAATTTTCTTGAAAATTGACTTTCACAAGTCACATGACATTTATATGAAATCATAATTTAAATCAATTAATAAGTGCGAGTCTACCTCAAATCCGACGAGTGCAAAGTTGAGCGGGAATGACTTCAATTTCTTTAAATTCTCCGTACGCTTCGTCTTAGCCAATAAGTCATTTTAGTCTATCGAATATATAGTTCAAAATGATAAATTATAATTTGAGGACTAAAATTGATGTTTTGAAAGTTGAGGGACTAAAATGAATGCTTTGAAAGTTCAGGGACTAAAATAGATATTTTGAAAGTTGAGGGACTAAAATGAATACTTTTAAAACTTGGGCTTAAAAGTAAATCAACAGTGACTGAAATAATAGATTTTGAAAATGAAAGGGCTGATTAAAACTCATTTAAAACTTTGGGGATGAAATGGATAACTTAAAAAGTTGGGGACTGATTTGAAATAACTTTAAAACTGTAGGGACCAAGCTGAAATTTCTAAAAGTTGAAACATTATAATCAGATTCTTTCACTTCTCTCTCTACCATTTCTCTCTCTCTCGATCCAAGCTCTCTCTCTCTCTCTCTCTCTCTCTCTCTACACTCATACGCAGCGGTGATGAAGATACCGCCGGCTATTTGCCGGTTAAATACCGCGGTCGAACGGCGGCGGTCAGGTAGTAGTGGGGTGGTGGCTGGAGGAAGGTATTTGGATGATTTATTGTGGAAAACTGAGACCAATTCAAAACTTGAAATCGAAATCGGAGTTTGTGATTTAGGAGCCTGATTTCCGGTGAAGGGAGCGGCGATTGAGGTAAGAAATTGGTTCCGTCTATTCTTGGGTTTTGGGTTTCGACAGTGGTGTTCTGCAGTAGACGGGTTTGGATGTAGTTTGCAGGAAATGTGTTGGTGGTGACTGAAATGAATAACTGTTTGGAAATGGGTGGTGACTGCGGTAGTGATGATAAAGATGGTGGAAGCAGTGGTCGGTTTGCGATGGTGGATTTGGCAGTGATTCAAGGTGAAATCCGACGGTGGTGAAAATGATATACGGTGGTGGTGGTTTGATAGTGATTTTCGGCTTAGGTGGTTTGTATATTGCAGGTCAGAGACTTGGTTTGACAGTGATGGCTCGATGATTGGGGTGCTTGAGGTTGAAGTTGGCAGTGAGGATGTTTTGATGATTTTGGCTAAAGTAGATGATTAGTTTTTGGCAGCAAGGTAATGGATTGAATTGGGTTGATGGAGTTGCAGGGGAGTTGATTCTGGATCTTGGCTATGGTTGAGGTGCTACAGAGTTGTGATTTGTGGTATTTCAGTGAACTTGGTTTGCTGTATGTATTAGATTTGGTATTGAATTGGAAATGGCAGCTGAAATGGATTGGGTTGGTGAAACGTTGTGAGTAATCAGGGTGATGATAATAGGATTCAGCTGGTTATAGAGTTGAGGCTGTACTGATGATGCTGGTTGGTGTAGTGTGGTGTAGAGTTCAACTTGGGCGGTAGGGAATGGCTTTCGGCTGTGCAGGTGCTGAGATTATGATGTTTATATATATTGTATTGTGGAATCTAGGTACATGGAAGTGTGAGTTGTGCCATGTGTATTGAAATGAAGTGGAGGTGTAGCTTTTGGCTAAAGAGGGTTGTGGGGTTAATTGGTGATGATGATAAAGATAATGGTTGTGGATGGAGCTTAAACAGAGGAGATGGAAAAACGCTTGTCATTATAATTGGCATTAGGTAGTGTATTTGAAATGAATGGTTATGAGTTAGTGGAAAATCATATGAGATAGAATAAAAGATAGTGAAGAATTAGGTTGTAAAAATGGTGTGATATTCTTTATACAAAATGATGATGTTTTAGTGTAAAGAAGAAAACATGTGGGAAAATTTTGGTTTAGTTAAATAGGATTAATTTAACTAAAAATTTGACTAACTTCGATTTGAAAATGTATTTAAAACTGATATATTTTGGACTGAAAATAAATTTGAAAATAAATAAATATTGAGATAAAAATTGAATTACGTATTTGGACAATACTTGAAATAATTTGAATAAGGAAAATTGAGATATTTTAATAAATTTGGAATTCAAAATGATTTTGAAAATAATACTTTGAATAAATAATTAAAATAACATAATTTTAGAAATTCGAATTTTAATTTAAAATCGAACAAATTCGATATTTCTTGACTTGGCTAGACGAATTCGTCGCGGCGTTAATTTCAAAACAATGAGTGAAATAGTAGCGACACAATTTTCTAAATATTAAAATAATTATAAAATTGCGTAAAAATTCTGGATCGCTATACATACTAACAAAATTGAATATCTTAAACGAAGCAAAAAATACTTGATCACTAACTTTTCAATCAAAAAGAGACATACCATATTTTATAGTTGTAAGAAATAGGCATTGATGAACACTGCATATGGACATTACCTGCTGATAAGTTTCAAAGAACTTGATTAATTCCGCCATTTGATTCCAATAAATTCCTTAGATAACATTTTCACTTAGTTCAAATCAAAATGTTATTACAAAATACTGAAATAGTGATTAGCATACATCTAATTTTATAGGAATTTAATCATGTACCTCAACATATCCAAAAAAATCCCTAGCTCATGTCACCAGTAGGGCAGCCCATAGCAATAATTTAGCTGGATATTCATAAATCTTCACATTCTTAAGATTTGTTTTTTCATTCCACCCACACATTTTTTTTTTAATTATTATTATTATTATTATTATTATTATTATTATTATTATTATTACAGACTTTTCTATTTTCCATTTTGTTATTTTTATTTTGCAATTTCAATTTATTTAAATTTCAAGGTAGAATTTACATGTCCTCAATAAAAATTTGACAGAAATAGCTAGGTGGGCCAAATGAGTGAATTAATAAAAATTGAATGGGAACAAAACTGCTTTAAAACAAAAAGACTCGTGACCAGAGTGAAATTTATTCTTATTTAGCCTATGTTTGGTAAAAGTTTCTTGTTTGTAAATAAAGAATGGGATATAAGGTAAAATATGAGATTCAAAGTAGTTTGAAGAAATATATTTTTTACATAAGTTTACCAAATTGAATATTATTCATCAAGAGTAAAGCATGGACAAACATTCTCAAGAATAAATGAAACTAAAAATATGGAAGATTTTGGATTTACGTGCAAAATTGTTTTATTGAGATTATATTTTATAGAGATATTAGAAGGCGTGTTTTTAGAAGATATGACCCCATTAAGTCTTTTTTGTATTTCCATCCCACCCTCACATATATATCCACTCTTCTTTGTTAAGCTCTTTCACATGGATGGTATGTCAACCATTTAAGATTGTAATCAAAGAATCCTAAAGAACATTCTTCTAGAGGAAAAACTTTGATACCATCCAAATCCATGTATTTATAATTTAATAATAATTACTTCAAATTACCAGCATAATTTAGAATCAAATAAAGTTAACATCATGCAAAAGAGAGAGTTTTAATGCAAGTCTCACTACAAAGATATGAAGATCAGTAAATTAAATCACTCACGATAGATCAACCTTTCAATCAACTACTTTGCAGATGCGAATGAACACCTCTGCTTTTCAATTTGGCAAAAAATGCAAGGGGATGCATCTTCTTTAAGAACAAAGTAAGCAGGATCCTGATGCAAGTTAACAAATGATGATTCATAAGATTTTCACCAAACAAATTATATATCACCTCACCAAGGAGAAATATAACCTTAGAGTTCTCCTTTGGCATATAACTGTAACAAAAAAAAAAAAAATGTAACCCATGGAATGGTGCAGTGAAATATGTAACGAAGGAAGCCCAAAATCTCAATTTTCCAGACAATTTATCAAAATTTGTGAAATATGCTGAATCTTATACCCACAAATGGAAATAAATAAAACAATACTTGAAAATAAGCTTACAAAAGGAGAATATGCTGGTAAGTACATTTTGTCGTAGTAATAATCCCATGTTGAACTTAGTTCCTCTGTGGAATCCAATTCTGCCTAAATATTACCAAAATATATTAGATCCCAATAGAAGTGCTAAAATCCATAAATGAACTAATAAGTGAAATTAGATCCTAACAGGTTTCCCCTTCATCAGCCTAAATCATTACATGTGTATTCAGTGCTTGTTTGGTAAAACTTGAAGGTCACCTTTACATGTGCATCATCTTCCAGATTAAACACTATGCCATCCACATCTGCTTGGACAGTTCATTGATTCAGGAGTTTCCATGTGTAAAGCTCTCAAAAAAGTCACAGCTTCATCCTTCAAACAAAAATGAAAATACGGGCAAACGTGCATGCACAATCATGTACAGATATGTAGTCGAGTATAAAGGACTGTTACCAAATTCTCATTCTGGTATGGATGATGCCAATAAGGCTGCTGTAACCAATCACCCTTCAAATTGTCTTAGCATCTTGAGCTAGAACTATTTACAAAAGAAGTTTAATTATTAGTTAGCAGAAGCAGCTGAAATACTGCGCCACAAGTTGAATTCTCATCTAATGCCGAATATTAAGACACTCATATCAACATATTCGCTAGATAAACCATAATTATACAACAAAAAAATTACATTCATATCATAAAAGGCATTTGTATAAGTGAAAATGGAAAAATGGAAATAGAAAACTTTTAATCTTTCCTGCTTGTTATCTGAAAAATCCGCAGTTAAATCTTCATTTAGTAGGGAATCATCGTCGATTTTCTGTCCTTTGCCTCTAACCATAGCCGAAGTAGATATTCTAGCCCGACATCTAGAATTAATCAAAATTAAATTACTAAAAATCATTCATTGTCAAGCTAACAGAGGTCATCCCAAGTGAATGCCAGTTGACCTTGAGAAGTCAATTCAAAAAATATCTTTGCTTTAGAAAGTGTCGGAGTTCATTTCAAGTTTGTGAACACATCAAAATACTTATTTTGTGCATTCATCAGCATTTTTAACAATGGGAATGTTCACAAACAATATGTACAATTTATCTAGACACCAAACCGAGATACACTCAACATAAGCACAATAGTAAAACAGCACATGCATTTTATCGAGATAGTAAAACACGGTACATTTTATCAAGATAGTGAAGCACAATACATTTTATAAAAATGCTGTATAATTGTATCAAATCAAAAGCACGAAGCACCAATACCAGTAAATTGTGCGGCGAGGACTGTACCCCTTGATATCAAACGGTTGAAGGAACTCTTAGTTAATAGAGAGAGCGCGCTTTTCAACAGTAGATCGGAGATCGTCACTGCAAGATCAGGGGCAGTTTACTTAGTCCTCAGTATCAAAAGCAAACAAAATTATAAATTTTCAAGCTATATTTTCGTATACAGTAACCGGTAACTTCAGGAACTGAATATTCCATTACTCCACCAGAATCACCCTTGCTCGATTGTACAAAGACTTCACCTTTGCTTCAGGCAGCGGCTTGCGCTCCATCGGTTGCTCTTTTTGCCTCTCCGAAAATTTGGGGACAGAGAGGTTAGCGCTAGAGAGGGAAGAGAGTGGTAGATGTAGGGTTTTTTCAGCGGGTCACAATTCAAGAAGTTTTGAAAATCTCCTAAAATGGACAATATTTGAATTTGAACAGAGAAAGTTTTTGACAGAAGGAAGGCAGAAAGCTGCTCAAATTCTTGGAAGGCGTATCAGAACAAAGAAAGTTTTGTCTGGCCCCATGTGAAGTCAATTTCCATACCGTAACTCCTTAGGCGGGTGCACCTGGGCGGGAAATCAAGCCAGACTCTATTGCTTTTATATATTAAATAGATAGTTGAGTTACAGACTTAGCATCCGTTAGGTAAACTTTATATATATATATATATATATATATATATATATATATATATATATATATATATATATATATATATATATATATTACCAAACATAGGCTTAAAATACAATGCAATGGACAACGCGGGAAGTGCCCTAATTTGGTGAATTTTGTCTGAAGGTTATTTACTTATTTTGCCCTGGCCTCAATTTTTTTTTTAAAAATTTATCTTTCATCAAACTCATTTCAATCACATGTTAATCCTCAATTTTTATTAATTTTTTTTATCACATATTTCATCATTTTAAAAAAATAATAAAAAAATAATTTTAAATTAAATCAGACAGAGCTTAGACTAGTTGTGAGCTACTCATTATCACTCTTAAAAATAAAAATACAATAATATTTCATATTAAACTCTTGAAAGTGATTTTCTAAAAATCTTTTTTTAATATATTTTCAGATACATATTTTAACTTTATCACTCTTTTTAAAATTTTCTTTTTAATCACACGTCATAAAAAATACATGATAGAGATAGATAAAAAATCTCAACATTTTGTAGATGTCTAAAATGGACACCATCTTAGACATCCTTTCATCATCATCATCATCGTCATATTAACTAGACATCCAAAATAGAATGTGACATTGGAGATGCTCTTAGGAAGAGAAACATAAATTCTATTCAAACTTCAATGCCCAAATAAAGATATAACTTAAGAGTAATGTGAAAGCAATTTATGAATCGCTTCGATGAATTTTTCATATATTTTTAAATAATTAAATAGTTAATCTATCTAAATTGTCAAGAGTATTATATTCCATTCCCACCTTAGATATAAATAAATGAAAACAAAAACGAAAATACGAAATGGAGTCCAAGTCAAAGCATTAATTAATTAATTAACTAGTCAATTTGATTTAATTCATATATTATGATTATCTTAGGCATTTAATATGATTGATCAGGTGAGCCACAACGAACAAGGGATTATTAGTTATCGTTAGTTGGTTACGTGTGAAAGCACAAATACTTATAAATTTTAATTTGAGGTGGTAAATGCATTAGTACATCATGACTCTTTTATTAACTCGGATATCTAGTCTAGTTTGTAGAATTCATATTTATTTATTTAAAAAAAAAAGTGTTTCTCACATCCTGAGAGCCCGAACCGACCACGCCCAAGGTCATTGGTCAGTAGCGGATCCAGGACTCAAATCCAGCTAGAACGGCCGACGATTAACCGTTGACCGATGACGAATGACGACGCAATAGCTAAATTTTTTTATTTAATATTTAATTAAATAATATTAAAAACTAATCAATAAGTATATCATCCTAACATCATCTCTAATGTTAGGATCATACGAATAGATTGGGGTCTTTTCCTGGATTCGACACAAGATCATTCATATTGAATGCAGTGCAAAATTTCGTTATGTTATCAAAGTCTAATAACTGTTGTCGTATGCCAGAAGTAATTGCGGGACCACTAAAACTAGAATTACTAGGTTGAGAATTCCATTTAGATTGAAAGAAAATGTTCTATTATCTGTAAATCAATTATCCAAATCACAATTCACTATATAATTCATTTCATATAAGGGAAATATGGGCTCACCAGTGAATACATTCCAAAAACTTAACATTTACGCAAAATTTTCAAATAACATTTCAAATTCAAAACTAAAATAAGGTCAGCCACACATACTTGAGATTCAAATGATGAGAAATTGAGATTCAAACGAGGACAAATCAAACCATAGATTCATCTCAATAATCACAATTTACAAATCTAACCATATTGCAATTGCAAAAACTTAAATGGAACATTTATGCATAATTCTCAAATAAATTATAACGAATCAAGGTTTAGCCTCGTTACCTGATAATTGAAATGAGAAATCACAAATGGATCAAAAATTGGGGAATGACAATGGGCAGCCGAGTCCAATAATCTAACCAAAAAATTGAGAAATAAACATCAATATTACTGATTAAAATGTTTAAAACTGAAACATTCATGGCCCAAAAAATCTGAAAATTAAAAAACCATATATATATATATATATATATATATATATATATATATATATATATATATATATATATATATATATATATAACAAGTAAACAACAGACATTAGAATCAATAGAATGCATTACCGGTTGGAGACTTTAGGTTTGGAGTCCCGAACTGGTGGTGAGTGATCGGCGTCCGGCGGCGACGGCAGGCGGCAATGCTGCTGCTAGCGGCGACACTGGTGATGACTGGTGAAGGCGAGCTCGACTCAACTCGAAGGGAATTGATGATTGACCACGCACAAAGAGAATCAGGAAAGGGGTTAGGGTAGGGATTTGGCTTGGGTTGTGGGATCAAACCGTTCAATATTGCAGATTTGGAACAATGGGAGAACGATTTGTATCTGATTTGAGATTGGGTAGTGATTTGGGCGGAAAAAAAAAGTAACCTTTGCACAGGCGCATAGCGCCACTGCCGGCGGTCCACCGGCGGCGAGGTAGCTCGGCCGCGCTACCTCGCATAGAGGTGGATCCGCCCCTGTCATTGGTTCAAGGTTGTAAATCCAGATTATGCCTCCCAGGGACCAAGGTGAAAGAATTTGAGTAAGCATGAACAATTCTCAATAACTCTCACTTTCCACAAGGAGCAAATTCAATATTTCAGAATTCAAACCCTACATCCAGACGCGCTGAGCACTTACCAACCCTCCCCTTTGCTTATTTATATCCGAGTGTCCAAGTTTCATCCAAATAATCCTGAAGAGAGTGGCCAAACCGAAACTTTTTTTTTATAAATCGAAATCTATTGGTTCTCAAAATCAAATGAAATCGAAATTAAAACAATAAAAACATATTTGTTGTTCAATTCTTAAAATGATGTCTAATGTTTTAGATTATTTATGTTCCGTGAAATTTTATCTTATACTGAAAAGTTAAATTATTCGTGCGTTGAATTCTTGTTAAATCTTTTATTGTGATAATCTTTTAGAAATTCAGAAAATTGTGTATTTATTTCTACATGATCGAGGAAGACATTATAGCCTCTGTTCGTTTATGAGTTTAAAATTTGGTTTATAATCGGTTTAATTTTCAAAACAATTTTTTAACCATACATTTTTTTTCTCTCCAATTATTAACCCCACATACACCTCGAGATACGCAAAATAAAATGATTATACTCAGTTTCTTAGCCTTCGAACAGAGGCATAGTAAATTATATCTTTAATATTATTTTTAGTGCAACTTTTTCCCTTTGAATTTGGAGCAAATTTAAGTATTTGCATCAAAACAAATTTTTTTAATGGTATCGAACAAAAACCAAAATCGAAATCGTTCTATTCTTGGGATTCAATGGAATCGAACCGAAAGTTTTTGTTCCATTTTAGTTGATTAAAAGTTCTTTCAACATTTCATTTTGTTAAATCTTAACTTTATCCAATATGATGTGTAAATATGTCATGTATGTATAAGAGGGGCAATGTTAATTTAGTATGCAATTACCTTTTTTATTTAGATAAAAATCAAATTTTTAGTACTTTTTTTTTTATATAAAGTTGACGAACTGTATTGAAAATTGACAAAAGTTGTGGGTTGACTTTAACATTTTCTCATCAATTTTTTTAGCTAAGCTATTGATAATAAATTAAGCTAAATATTGAACAAATTAAGCAAACTACAAGTAGGATGAATTGACATTTAACGTAAAACAAACAATTGGCTGATAAACTCTTGACAAGAGGTGATCTTCCTTCCAAGTTCCATCATTCAATAAATTAAAATGATTAATTTCTCAGCGTCCATTTGACAATCTGTAATAATTTTTTTTTTGCTAATATTGTTTATAAGGTTGTGTTTTGCTTTTTAGTTATAACAATATTTATAACATATTACAATTTTCAATATCACTTTTTAACCACTCACATTTTTTAAACTACTTTTTAACCACAAATTCAATAAATTAAAATGACTAATTTCTCAGCGTCCATTTGACAATCTGTTATAAAAAAAATTTTGGGGGGGCTAATATTGTTTATAAGGTTGTGTTCCGCTTTGTAGTTATAACAATATTTATTTATTGCAATTACAATTTTCAATATCACTTTTTAGCGACACGCATTTTTTGAAACTATTTTTTAGCCACAAATTCAACCTCGAAAATATAAATAACACATAATATAACGGCATCTTGCCCCGCCAAACAAAGACTAAATCACGACGTAGCAATATTTTGTTCATTCATTTTTCAAAAATTCTAGATGGACATTTTTTTTACATGTTTAAGTGACATGTCCGATGTATCACCTTAGCATTGATTGATGCCAAGGTGAGCCATGTGACCCATCTCGGCATCAACCAATGTCGAGATGACACTTCGACATGTCACTCAAAAATATCAAAAAAAATGTTTGTGTAGAATTACTCTTCATTTTTTTGAAAAAATTGTTTACTTTATAAAAAATAATAGTCCAATAAAATCTTTTCGCTTGGGCGATTATAATCAAGATTTATAAACCAAACAGAAGGAGGGTTGTTATTAATAATTTAAAATTTATATATGTGCCATCAATCGAGGAAGTATTGCTATAATATGATCCAGCCTAGGAGTAGGACCTACCTCTCTTTGACTCTTTCAATTCATGAAGTTAATTAACAATGATTTTAATTCATGAAGACTCGAGTAACAATCACGTAGCATGATTGGAAAAGTTAACATACAATAAGAAAGCGAATATAAGCAGCATTTTCATGTTAAAGATTTCAAAAATTAGTCGGTGAGACACCAATATTTTGCTCTTTACAAGTGTGTTACTCACGTAGAGCATATAACATAGAAGATTTTGTCATGCTACATGACTTTCTTGATTTTTTAAGTTGAACCTTTTTTTTTTTTTTTTTACTATAAATCATGTTTTTCATTTCTGCCCATGTGCAATGCATCTTGGTTTTGCATCTTTCATAATTTTAAGCTTCTACATATAAAACCAATATTTTCAGATTAGGTCCTGCTGTCGACTTGATCGAGGGGCAGGATCAAGGATCAGATGGTTGATCCGAGCATTAAAATAATATTAATTTTTTTTAAAAAAAAACCTAGGTCGATGACCGAGTTTGACCATATCGAATTTTAGGAGTCGTCCAATCCAATTTTAGCTTGGGTCGCGGGTTTCTCGATCGGTCCGAGCTACCCGGCCCGATTTGAAAACAGTGTATAAAACTCTAGCTTTCAAGAAAATATAAAAAAACCCATAATTAAGTAATTCATATAATGCAGTATTCAATTAAATATTCATGTTCCTTGATTTTCGGCATTCCTCCTTTCAAACTCATTCATATTTCCTGATCCACGAGAATATACCTGATTGATTTTGATTAAAATTCGATTTTAATTTTAAGTCAAAGTTAATAATTAATTTTAATTATACATTTTATGGAATCGCAGTTTTTCAATCACATATCTCATCGACTTTTATCAAAATTCACAAAAATCTAATTTTAATCTATACCAAACGAGGCTATATATAAAATATACTTATAAGCTGTTTTCAGCTTTTAATCATATGCATCATGCAATATTCCCTTAACTAATGCTGCACACAGCCCATGCTACCTAGGATAAGTGTTTATATAAATCACACGTAATTATTCTTAAAATAATTACTTATTTTATGTAATAAGTTTGAATAAGCCAATGTATTTTTGCTTGGCTGTTATGATTCTCCATTGATAGAAACAATACAAGGATCCGAGAAAAAGGGGCCCTTAGTACTGAGGAAAACATGTGAATTTGTTTTATTAAAAGAAAAAACATGTGAATCGGTGATACGATGCACGTGCATTCTAGCATTTTCTTTCTTGATTATTTCTCATTTTCACATCTACTGTTTATTTCTAGAAATTTCTGATCTTTCATGGACAAGTGGACAACCTTTTATTATTATTATTATTTCCCATTGGGCTCATGACCAAACTACAGAATATTCATTTATAAGGGGTTTTAAAATTTTATATTGGGATTCTTGTAAAGATAATTCTAACTTCCATGATTGAAAAAAAAAAATTATGTTTACATTGGAAGTGACGGTGTACAACGGAGCATTTTCGATTAAGTCACAATCTCTATTTGTAAAAGCAATAAGAAAACATGATACAAACAACATACACATAATTATAGTAAATTCAAGGTATGAGTTATGTACACTGGCATAGTTGTATGTTACTACTCTACGAAAAAACCAGATTACAATAGTGATCTCACATATAGAATGATCTTCTAAAAATATCAACCCATACGTCCCACACAAAGATAGACTATTCATTTTTTATTTGTCCTAAATTATGTCACTTTTCTAAGTTTTCTTATTGAAAGTGTAATTAATTTCTGAATTTTCTAATATTCTCATATTTAATATGCATTGTATCAACAAATGTGAACTACTATTATTTAATATAGGAATATATTAGGTAAAATGTAAATAAATTTATGATTCCAACATATATTAATTATGTTTCCTTAATCTGTATTGTTGACCACAAAATCTGGTAGTACATTGGATCAATACATCTCAGCTCCTCCCTCTTGAACACGTGGATCTCCTGCGCATTAGGACAAACAATCAGCTTGCAAAGAGGGCCGAGGTGGTTCCTGTTTGCACTCCGATGCCCAAGTCATAGCTCATTTCAAGCAAATATAAATTGAGTGCGGAAAATATGAATGTATAAAAGAGAGAAAAGGGAGTGAGAGTAAAATATTGAGCTAGAGTATTGAATTACCAACCCTTTCCCTTAGAGGCAAGTGTGCTCTATTTATAAAATGAGTAATTCTCTTAGATTGTGACACGTGTTATGCTTTACACATGGAAAGATCCTAACAATTCGTGAGGTAAACCATTTTAAAGCAACCATCAAATCTCTTTAAAGATGTTGTCACATCAAGTTATCTTGTCACCTTTTCAGGGTACTCACTTCGTTTTGGGAGTACCTCGGTATAAGAGTATCTCAACATAGCATCATCCCGACATAGGAATACCTCGACATAGAATCACCTCGACATAGGAATATCTCGACATAGCATCACCTCGGCATGTAAGAGTCCAGCAAGTTTTGTATACATAGTTTGGCCTGTGGGTCATAATTAGGTGAATTGATGTTTTGTGGATCTCCTGGTGGGCCCATATGGATGACGTGTTGTGTAAAATTAGATATGGTCGTAACACTAGTCCCTTAAGTCTGGTTGGTTCATTTATATGCGAACCGGACTTGAAAATATAAGGGATCGAAGATGATGGAATGTGTATATACTCTAACACATAACCAAAATAGAAAATATATAAAAAATATTTCTTACAAGACACCACCAAAATGGAAAAAATAGAATATATTTTGCATGATAAAGCGTCGCCGAAGAGGAATAATATAGGCACTTAGGCCCATGCTTTAATATAGTTTGAACACTTAGGTCCTTATTTGAACACTTGACAACCCTTTCAAGTAGACTTTTCTTAGTTATATTATGAGAATGTTGGGCTACATCATTCAGATTTTGAAAGTATATCTATTCTCCTAACAAAAGGAACACTCGAGTGTCCTTCGAACTTACGAAGAAACATAGGCTCATAGCAATATCCCGAGCATGCCTCAAATAGGAGGGGAATTACAAGGTTTCCTTCGATAACGTTGAAGATCTTACACCCAGATGTGAGAGGGCTAATAGCATGTCTAGATAATAGAGAGAATATGCTCAATTCAAGCAGCTGGAGGGCTTACAATTCTGCCTCGTTTTAAGATGTACATCTTTGATAATATGAAACAATGTATTTATATGTTGTGTCTTGTGTCGACATGCGTGTATATGCTCTAGTCCCTTAAATTTGGAAGTCACGGGCATTCACGGCTGAGGTTCGAATTTATAGCTTTTGGATGTTTTGTCTAGAGTGGAATCGATCAATGACAGAGTCCTTTGTAAAAGGTGTTAGTTGAAGAAGTCCCTCTTGGGTGGTGTCAATTGCAAAAATCCCTCGTGAAAAGCCAAGAGAAGGAGTCCTTTGGAAGAGGTCCCTCCGGATATCATGTGGATCCACAACCTAATCCAGAATCCTAGGCGTCGAATGAGGTATCAACTGAAATCCGAGCCAATGGCATGGCAGAAGTTTCTTCAACTTACCAGATGCCGAAGGAGAATAGGGTTACACATACGAGCCCATCATGCAGACCTTGTCGCCCCTAAAGGTCAAGTTGGGGTGCTCCTTGATGCATTTCAATGTGGGATGCGCTTGCCTCTTCACCCTTTCTTCAGGGCTCTCCTTCGGAGTTACAACCTTTGTCCATATCAGGTGGCTCCGAACTCCTGGACCCAGGTTGTGGGAACCTGGCTGGTATGGCAGGAAGTCATCCCGGACTTCCCCATTTTACCTTACATCATCCACGCCCTTTATATCCTGAAAAAGGTAACTTGGAGGGATAAGGTTGATATTCTGGACTAGTACTACATTACCACCAGGGGACAGCATCCTCCCTTTATTACGGGACATCCGACCTCCATGAAACATTGGAGGACACAATGGTTATGGGTAGCCGGCAAATGGCAGTGCTCCCCTCCGGATTCGGTTCCTGAAATTACTGTTCCTCGGACTCTCTCTTTCCCTCGTGAGTCTTTTGTATTCTTAGTGTGAATGTAAGTATGATGTGGGCTGTTTTGAGTTTCAACGATAACCTTCTGTGATATCTTTGTAGGTCAGCAATACGCACACCTTCTCCCTAAGGAGGACTTGGCAATGGTGAAGAAGCTCTTTGCATACCGTGCCACTTTTCCATAGGTGATATTGAAGAAAAACTTTTTATCAAGCACGGGCTTATGCGAGATATGGGTAAGTTCTATATTCCTTGTGTTAATTGTGTCGTTGTCTGAAGCGCCTTTGACTGAAAATTTCATTTTGATGAATAAGTTCTAAAGAACTTCCCAAGGTTTCCCTCAAAGGCCTGATGGCGAAGAAGATTCCACTTCCGTTGAAGCCCGGGAGTGACGAGGAGTTTAAGCAGAAGTCTTTGCTCAGCAGTTTCCAAGTGGAAGTTGCAAAGAACACAGCTGATGCCTTAACTGCAAAGCTCATAAAGCTTCTTTTGGTGCTGCTCCCTCCACCGGTCTTGTTTTCTAATGGTCGGCAATGATTGGAAGTGAAGGAGGAATTCGAAGCCAAACATGAGGCTCTGGAGAGAGAGTGAAAATCAAAGCAAAAGGAAGAGAAAAAGTCCAAAAGAGCCTTGGTTGATGATCCTTCTGATGAGGTTGTGGAGGTAATGAGGCATGAGGTGCCTCCACAGAAGATGTTAAAGAAAAGCAAAGGCATATCTGGTTCTTCCGAGGTGGGTGTAGCCGATTTACCTCCACCAATTGATCCTAACAGAGGCAAAGGGGATGTCTCCAGCTCAGATTTCTTTTTCCAGGCTCCGGATCCCCCAGGCCATGATGAAGGTTTGATTACTGTTCCGAGGGGTGGACCAGGAGGTGACCCCAGAAACCCCAGAAATTTCTACTGAGCTTAGCCATATAAAGACTGTCTTATGAGCTAAGGAAAGCACCTTGAATACCACCCTCTTAGATTCTCCGAATTCTCCTCTTTCCAGGCCTGCTTTGGCAATGGAGCACTTCTGAACTGAAGGTTGTGAAATATGCCCCTCCAACATATCACCAGCTCAGAAACTGCATGCTGCCAGGGCCATGAATGTTAGGGCCTTCACCTTGATAGATGGGGCTGAGTCCACCATTAAGGATTTGGAATTGAAGAAGAAGAGCGTTGAGACAGCTCTTCAAAATGCTGACAACATGGTGGCCCAGGTTAAAACTCTCCGGGACTTTGTGACGGAAATTGGAAATCTCTTCACGAGGATGATCTCGAAGTGCTTGAAGGAGGACAATAATAGGCTAAAACTGAACCTAGAGGTTGCTGATTCCGAAGTGGCCAGTTTTTCCAAGAGATTCGATGATGCGGTTAAGTCCCAGGCCATAACTGTAGAGGCCATGGAAAAGACAACCACAGAGTAGAGGAGCCTGGTGGATAAGGAGGCTGGACTAACTCATGAGTTGGAGAAGGAAAAGGAGGCCAGATTGGAAAGAGAAGAGGCCTTGCGGAGGGCATAAGAAAGACTTTCTTACTTAGAGCGGGATATTGAGACTAGGGTGATTAATGGCATCCAGCATTTCAAGGATACATTTGAAGAGATCCCAGAATATGAAGCTATACAGCCGTTCTTTGCCAACACCGGGGCACGAATCGCTTTGAAAGACATGAAGGATGACTTCCCAGATCTGAATCTTTCGAAGATTGAGGCCTTCTATCCAGAGTCCCAAGATGTTAGTGAGGAAAGTCCCCTTGAAGACGTCACTGGTGGCCCTTCTTCTAAAGATGCCTACCCTTCCCGCGCTCCTGCTTAGGATGTCTGTTTTTGTCATTGTCTTTTTTGAATCTTTATCTACCCCACTTTTGATCTTTATATGTGAATTTTGCATATTGCTCTGCTATAGACAAGTAGTTCGTATCATAAGATGATCATCATTTAATATGAGATGATCCATCATAGGATGAACATAGTTTAATATAGGATAGTTCGAAACATGTGCAAGTCCTTGGAGTCACTTGTGGATGTGA
Source organism: Ligustrum vulgare (assembly GCA_963555705.1). NCBI lineage: Eukaryota > Viridiplantae > Streptophyta > Magnoliopsida > Lamiales > Oleaceae > Ligustrum > Ligustrum vulgare. The sequence goes on along the minus strand of OY743171.1, from coordinate 65,889,601 downwards.
TAGTCCCTCAAATCGAAGCACTTAAGACATTTATGTCCATTGCTTAGATTTGACTGAATGGGTCTCAACTCGTACTTCCCCGTGAGTCCCTTGTTTACGTCCGGGGTGATTACATTGGGGCCATTTTTGGTTAAAAAATCTAACATGAGACGATATGCCTTTAAATGGTAAAGATTTCTTTTGAACAAATCGTAAGTTTTATTCTCAAGATTGATCAACGTATTTCATAGGTACCACTTCGTCGGGGTACTAATCATCAAGTGCGGAGTCCCTTGCATGAACGTATCTTGTGCTCCAAGCTATATTTTGTCATTCTATCAAGGGGTTCGTCGGATCAAGGCATTGCGATAATCATGGACAACTTCGACCACTTTCATTTCGGTGCAAGTTTAGCCAATCCTTAATAACCGTAACTTGGGACCAATCCTTTTTTATGTTCAATTTATTTGCATAGTTTTACGTTTTCCAACACAACTTCACAATTTGTTCAATGAAAAGCGTGCATGAAGGAATCATTTCACATCATGAGTTTAAGAAATCCAATTTACGCGGAACACGCAGAAGACAATTTGTTTATCGATACTAGTGGTGGAGGTGATCCACGCTTTATGGATTGAGTAAGGATTTTTCAGAGAGATTCTCTACTCCGTAAGTCCCTGGTGCAGCTTCATCGGTGACTTGATGAGGTCCCCACCAACTATGTCTTGGGTCTTTATTCTGGTCTTTTGAGTTAGGACGAGGGGTTTCCTTAAAATTGGACATTTAATTTTAGAAGTATTAGACCATCTTTTCTCGATATTGAGTCGACGACCTGGGAATCACCCCTTCTTTTGAGGAGGAAAGAAGCTCTGGGTGAAAAAACTCCAATTTGTACTGGACATACTGCCTCTGACCCATGAGCCAGTGAGAATGGAGTTTTTCCCGTGGCAGTGTGCAAGGTAATTCTGATTCCCCATAGGGCTCATGAAAGTTCATTTACCCAAGTTTCTTCTTCAGACTGTTTTATAGATTTATCAACCAAGTATGCTTCTCCCTCATCTAACAGAATATTCGCTCCGGAGTTAATGGAGAACATCCACTTGGGAATCCCATGTATTCATGCCTTATAGCCTCGTTTGTACGTATTCAGTTTGTTAGTTCGGGGTGGATTCTATTGAGTGGCGAAATCCCTTGTTTGTGGGGGCTTGCAAAGCTATTCATGTTTACTTGTAATTATGCTTGTTAGCAGTCCCTAATGAGAGCTTAGATCAATGATCTTATTCTTTTGTTAACTTGTAACGTGTTACTTCAGCACATCAGGTTCGGGCTAAATCACGTCGGCATATCACTTCTTCCATGTTTAATCCAGTGTGAATTTCAGAAAAAGCTTCTGAGGTCATGTCATTATGGAGACGAGTAGGAAGGGCTCCTACAGCCGTGTCATCTCGACATATAAAAATTTTCAGTATTTTTGAAACCATAATTTTGGGCCTCTAAGACCATGTATCATTTCTGAGACACTTAAGCCGAGGCTTATGAATATAAGGTCTTTGAGACCGTGTGTCCTGGAGGCCCTTAAGCCGAGCTTAATAATATAGGGTCTCTGAGACCGTGTGTCGTGGAGACCTTTAAGCCAAGCTTAACAATATAGGGTCTCTGAAACCGTGTGTCCTGGAGACACTTAAGTCGAGGCTTAGAAAATATTGTTGTTTGAGTCCTGCCATGTTGGCACAATAAAGGTGGGCTGCTTCGAACCATTCCGCTTCGACAATAAGCAAAACTTTTATTGTTTCACGAGCCTTTGCGTTGTTGTGACATTTATCAGATGTTTGCTCCTCTTTTAGGGGGAATTTTTCATAGGTGTTCATTTTCAGGAGCTCCCTTTTTTAATGTCCTCTTCCTCATGAGTCCCTTGTTCAGGGTTTCCCTTTTCAGGGTGTCCTTCAGGAATTCCTTGTTCAGGTGGTTTCCCTGAAACCTTTTCTGGGTGTTCTTCTTCAGGAGTCCCTTATTTAGGGGGTTTCCTAGAAACCTTTTCTGGGTATTCTTCTTCAGTGATCCTCTCTTTCAGGTGGGTCTTTCTTCAGGAGGCCCTTCTTCAGGGAGCCTTTATTCAAGGGTCCCTTCTTTTAGGGAGTCCTTCTCCAAGAGTCCCTTCTTTCAGGGAGGTCCTTCTTCAGGAGTCCCTTCTTCATGTGGCTTTTATTCAAGGGTCCCTTCTTTCAGGGGGTCCTTCTCCAGAAGTTCCCTCTTTCAAGGGTGGGGGGTCCTTCTTCAGGAGTCCCTTCTTCATGGGGCATTTATTCAAGGGTCCCTTCTTTCAGGGGGTCTTTCTCTAAGAGTTCCCTCTTTCAGGGGTCCCTTATTTCAGGGGGGGGGGTCATTCTTTAGGAGAATTTTTACAAAAGATCCCTTTTAAGGGAGTCCACCCGTCTTTCAGGGGCTGCAAGCTGGGCTTCTTAACGTTGAAGGACTTACTTGCTGGCCTCGATAATAGAGATAATGGCTCGTTTTGAGCTTATTGGAGGTCTTATAGGCCTACCTCGATGTGAGAGGGCTTAGTGCTTACCTCAAATAATACTGAATGATGAAATACTTATGATTTGCTAGAAATTTCAAAAACAAGGCAACAATATCCCATGGAAGTGGATAATATATTGTTAGTTCAAAAAATATGACTTTCAAAGGTACGGGCTTCTTTTTTTTTTGTAAACTTTGATTGGGCTAATGAGTTTAGTCGGGCTTTAAATTGATCGTGTGGAATGTGAGTTTCATTGCCCAAGCAAGCCACTTTATAATGAGCTAACGCATTGAAATTTTAATATGATTGCTCCTGGTGGTGTATATTGTCCCACGCATGTAAGCAATTCATGTTTCTAATGTGCCCATTTATATTAACTATGCACAAGTGAAATAAACAACCAAATATTCTTCATTTTATGGAACCAGGGTCCCACGAATACATTGACTAGTGGACGATTCTAGTATTAAAGGCATGTTTTTTCTTTTAATTGTTTCAAAGCACATACATTATAGGTGACCAGCATAATGTATTCCACAAATGCTTTTTAATGTGCTAGTTAAATTATTGATTCAAGATTTGGAGCAACTCTAATCATTGCCAGAGCTCAACTATCAGGATAAGTAAATAAGCAACCCAAAGAAAATACTAACCAAGAAGTCCAAATGTTAATGGATCGAAAAAAAAAAATTATTGCGGTCTAATCCATCATATCCGAAGTGAGCAGCCTAAAGGAAATGCTTTTTTCCAGGTTGGTATAATCATTTTTCACTCTCTTTCAAGATGTTCTCCGCCTTATTTCAAGGTTTCTCGTCACTTTTTACCACGTGATTTCGTGGTTAGAAGTGTGGTTTCCCACAGACAACGCCAAAATGTTGACCACAAAATTTGGTAGAACCTTGAATCAACACGACTCAGCTCCTCCCTCTTGAACAAGTGGATCTCCTGCGTACTAGGACAAACAATCAGCTTGCAAAGGGGGCCTTGGTGACTCCCGTTTGTACTCTGATGCCCAAGTCAGAGCTCATTTCAAGTAAATATAAATTGGGTGCAGGAAATATGAATGTGTAAAAGAGAGAAAAGGGAGTAAGAGTAAAATATTGAGATAGAGTATTGAATTACCAATCCTTTCACTTAGAGGCAAGTGTGCTCTATTTATAGAATGAGTAATTCTCTTAGATTGTGACACGTGTTATGCTTTACACATGGAAAGATCATAACCATTCATGAGGTAAACCATTTATTTGGCTATAATCATTACTACATGTCATAGGGTTAAAGCAACCATCAAATCACTTTAAAAATGTTGTCACATCAAGCTATCTTGTCACCTTTTCAGGGTACTCACTTCGGCTTAGGAGTACCTCGACATAAGAGTACCTCGACATAGCATCACCCCGGCATAGGGGTACCTTGGCATAGCATCACCCCGGTATAGGGGTATCTCGGCATAGCATCACCTCGGCATAAGGGTACCTCGGCATGTAAGAGTCCAGCAAGTTTGGTATCCACAGTTTGGCATGTGAGTCATGATTAGGTGAATTGATGTTTTCTGTATTCCCTTGTGGGCTCATATGGATGACGTGTCATATAAAATTAGACATGGTTGTAACATGTATGAAAATAGAATTTTCATGAAATGGAAAGAATACATATTTGAGGAATACTAGGTACTATATATTATTGTCGATTGATTAAGTGGATATGAGTTTTGTATTTGGTGTGGAGTGACTGTGAGTACCAGTTCACAAATAAATAGTGGATCAATATTTGAATATGGGATTGCATTCTAATTTCTATCCCCCAACGGGTGCTTGTATGATGTACAAATACACCCACCCTTATTTTGGTTTTGCATTTCATTGATTTCGTTAGAATTTATATCATGTGAATGTCAAAATTAAAATGAAATTGCTTTTGACGAGATTTTTCAAATCATTCCACGGTATTCATGATTTTCCTACATTTCAAAGCCCGATGTAGGAGAAATTAGAGAAAAATTAATTCTTTTAGAAAATATGTGGTTGAAAAGTGTGAAAGTGATGGATCCTAGAAAATTATGCGATTAAAAATTGAATTTTTGATGAAAGTTGTGCAGAAACTCTTGAACCAGACAGGGGCTTAATCAAGTTTTTTCAAAAATAATCATTTTTCACCGCAAAAAATATTTCCTAGCAAACGCTAAGTCCATGTTCTCTTTACTGTTTTGAGGTCGTTTTCTGTTTTTATTTTCGAAAACGCTAAAAACGCGTTCTCTTTACCATTTTCGAAAACGCATTTTGGAAAACAAAAAAAAAAAAAATTGTACACAAAATGGAAAACGCCCGAAACATCGTTTTGGGCGTTTTGTGTGTATTTCGACAAAAAATGTCCAAAACGCGAAAAACGCGTTTTGAGATTTTTTTTTTTTTTTTAATAGAATTATCTTAACTTAGAATTAAGCTTAATATAAAGTTTTTATTTTTTTATTATTTTTTTAAGAATTATCATAGCTTGGAACTAAGCCTAAATAAAGAATTTTTTTTTTTTTTTTTTTTTGAGAATTATCCTAATTTGGAACTTAGTTTAAATAAAGTTTTATTGAATTCAATATCAACATTACAAAAAAAAAAATTAAATGAGAATTTTTGTTGTTATATTTCAAAAAATGCAATGATAAATGGACTCTGATGGTTTTGAAAGAACTTGCATTTTCTGGATTTTAATAGAAGTAAAGCTTTCTCAAGTCCCGAACCTGACCAAGCTGTGTTAATATAGACTCTTAATGCTCACATTAGTGTGTTGCATGTAACCATATTTTTAGTGTATTGTAAAAGGAAATTTGAGTTGGAGTTAGTAGTATTCTGCAAGCAAATTAATTAAAAATAGTTTAAATAGTGTTCTGCAAAATTTCAAACAGAACGTGTTTTCCAGCTTTTCATTTTCAAAAACAGTTTTCAGAAATGACAAACCAAACGCGTTTTCAGCAAATTTGAAAACAAAAATGAAAACACAAAACATAAAACATTTTCGAAAATGAAAATACAAAATAAAATACAAACAGAACGCCACCTAAATGGTTTTAAGGAATCCTTTGCATTTCCTTTTCTAGTTGTTGGTCATATGTATTGAATGAGTTTCAAGATTGGACACGGTATCAAAGATCTTTTAGCAACATCAAATTCTCCAGGGGTTTGAGTGGTGCACCTCTAGCATCAATACTGACCTAGCTTTATTGAAAACGGGGAATAGAAGGAAGAATATCTCCACTCTCCATGAATAAAAGGTCTACAAGTCTGTTATTTTTACTGCACTATTTCGAGTTCAGATCTGTTGTTCCAAAATGGTGTCCACTTAACTGTCCATCCAATTAAAATTGTATACATCGCCACTTTTGAATATAACTATTTGTGTAAATTTAAAATATGTTTGCTAACATATATATGCGTATGATTTTAATTGAATGAGCAGCTAAGGAAACACTATTTTGAGACAACGGATCTAAACTCATTCCATGGTCTCCCGTACTTTCCACTAAAACCCAAAGGAAAGAAACTAAAGTACATTAGCTGGCTAAAAAAAAAAAAATATCTTATTTACTTCTTTGTCACTAATCAGAGTCGGAGAGTTCATAGTGCTTATCCAACGTGCTCGTTTACAGAACCTCCACCTGTTGGAACTCGTTGAAAAAATATTTTTATCTGTCCTTGAAGTTTTAGGTTTCCCATTGGATCACAAGGAGAGTCAACCCAAAGGTGAGTACACAAAAACAGCAAAAATTGTCAAAAGTCAAAAGAACCTATTAAAATGGCATCAATCTAGTTCGTGTGAAAGAATCTACTGTCAAAAACAAATATTTCTTAAACATGGAAGATCATTACTTAAAGCAAAGTAAGATTGACCGTTGGAATGGTGTGAAAATGTCAAAACTAAGGGAATAACTCAATATTAATAATTAGGGTCCGAAGCAATACATGGACAGTGAACTACATAAACCAAGTTAACAAAATTTTCACTATTACCATCCTATTCCCCTGCTTTAAACCTTTCCTTTCATCTTTACTGTCGAATATTGTCAATTCACCTAACCAAAAAGGTTATAAATAGACTTACCCCGATACAAGTTGCGTTACTAAATCTGCTAAATATGCCATGTCCGAAATTCAGAAATCATCTATTACACTTTTAAGCTATCTTCGTCTTCCTCTTCTGCTTTTTCTGCTTTTTATACTGTTCGTAGAGGTTCAATGACAAATTTGTTCTGTCCAATTCACCCCTTAATCTCTGGTTCTCTGTAATATCACGTAGCAGCAAAAAATGCTCAGTAAGTTTCTTTCTAACCTCATTCTCGTCGAATTGATCCTTCAAATTTAGGTCCGGCCGAACTTTAACAGAAGAGATCATGTCCTTCCCTCGCTTTCTTTTCTTGTTTGATATTTTTATATCACCTGATGGAACAATAGACTCCTGCTCCAGTGATAATTCCTTAAAAGCTTGTTGAGGTGAGACAATGGAATGATAAACCTGATTATTTGCGCTTCCCATGGTCAAAATACCAGAAGCCATTGTAGAAACCGCTGGATTATAATGTTTTGTTAGAAGGTTCAGCTCCCAAAGTACTGAAGCTAGTGCACCACTAAGGTTCGGGTCTGAAGCATTCGGCTGGTATTTCTGTGAGAGAATAAATAACCAGGCTCAACAAATTGAATTGGTCGAAGCATATTTTCAACTTGTCGACGGTGCCAAAGCGACCCAAGCAACACGGATTGTCCCCTTACAATGCCAAAGGGAACTGTAGCAGGGATTTTGTGCTGAGCGCATCCCCAAGGATCACCTAACAAAACCCCTGGCTAAGTGTCTCTTTGGCGTAAGGGGACAATCTGTGTGTTGCACGGATCGCTTTGGCACCGTCAACGGTAAACACAACCTAACATGGGATATACAAGAACTAACCATAATTGCTCCTGCAACAGAACCACCTCCAGCATCATTTTCCAAAAGATTACGGCATTTGACGTTCTTCTGAAGAAGATGCTTTATGGTAACTAGTGCTGAAATATTTTATAAGAAACAAATTATACATGGAATAGAACAATAATCGAATATTATACTATACAGTTACTTCCAGTACAAAGCCAAACATGCACTAAATGGTTTGAAGTTAATCTAACCAGCCACGGACTCGGCCGGTCCAAAGCACAGTGAGAATGTGGCCAAACGTTTTATGAAAGCAGCAGCCCTTTGCATATCATGTTGTCTATCATCACACAGCATTATCTTTAGAGCTTCAGCTAATACCTCACCCTGATCCCTGCTCACATACACATTAGAAATGTCTGACAAACAAGCGTATATATTTGTAAATAATAAATATATATAAAAAAACCGCTCCCTCCATAAACAATATGTGCCTCCCTGGCATTTCAACTACTGGAAACGAAAAATTAAGCCAATTTAGAGTTTTCCGCTTTGAGTGATGAAGTAAAATTTTAATAACGAAGAACAAAAAATGCATAAGGAGGGTAATCAAGCAATTCTCTAAATGTGGCAGATACTTAATCCAATATAGTTGGATTATTTAATAGCAAATAATTTGACAGTAACAAATATACCTTCCCGGCCGGTACTCCAGAATTAGATTGTAAAACTGGACAAAGAAATCCTGTAAATCAACATTTAGAGCATCTAGATTGTTTTTCATCACTTTAAAAGCAACAATGCAGCACAACAACCGTTCAGATACTGTTAAATAGTTTGAAGAATTCTCAGACAAATCTCCAGACTTGCTGCTCTTTCCAGCGAGCTTCCTCAGACAATTCATGAGATCGGCCATAAAATCCAAGTCAATTAGGTGAGAAAACTTTCCAATTCCATTCAAACATGGTTCAAGCAAGGGGTGGCTCCCAGATCTGAGCACCCAAAAAGAGAGAGAGAGAGAGAGAAATATATATAAGAGATCGGTCCTGGTCAAATTTAATAGATTTGAACAAGAAAACAACAATGTTTTGGTACCAATAATTTGTTTGTAGATGCAGTATGCTTATGTAAAAAATCAGTGCTTAACAAAGATTAAAAATGAGTGAAGCCCCAGCAAAAAAATTGCTGTAACATTTTATAATACCAGTAACACTTCCAAAAGCATTTACAATTCCATTACCAATTTCTGACATAACAGCCTTTTGCAACTTCTGACAAGAAACGTAAAAAGTTTAAGCTAATTGAGTCCAGGAAGAAGCACCAAAAGAAGTGAAATAAGTGAGACATCCACTGGATAAACAAATCGATAAATTGCAAATTCTATTTTTGAATTACCACTTTATTTGGATATAATTTGCAGGATTCAAAATTAAAATTAGCAGAAGGTTATTAGACTACTTCAGGATCACAGGAAAATCAGCATTTTCGCCAAAATAAACATAAATTGCTATTGAGCGTAACCACATATTAGAACTAGTTACTGCCTTCACATTCAAAATTAAAATGACAATTTATCAACTTGAAAGAAGAGATCCACATAAGAGACCCAAAAAAAAGGGGAAAGCAGAAAACTTACGCTGGGTGCATAGCATGCTTTAAGATACGAAAGAATGTTTGAAATACAGCCGAAAGAGTCTGGGACTGCATCTTTCTCCGCTCTGAAAGATCTTGGGTGAACGAAGCAGCCTTGAAGTCTGCATTGACCTGTTCAGACCTCAACTACATAAAAACAATGACCAAAAAAAAAAAAAAAATTACTTCTTATGGTAGAGTTGCTATACCTCCTCTCTTGTCTTCGTAATCATCTCTTGTCTACTCTTCTTCTTCCCATTATCTGGCAAGTGATTTGGCTCTTCAAAACCCTTTCTCTTCTTATACTTTTTGTTTTTGCTTTTATTATTATCCACGCTGGAAACTTGAGGTTTTCCAAGATCCTCATCAAATGATAGAGATATAAAGACCTGAAAGGACAATGCAACTAATTGAAGGGTTTGAGCATTTATCTTACGAACTCCAGATTATAATCCAGAAGTAATGCAAAGGAAGCAACCATAACAGATAAAGGTCAAGTACAAAATGTTATAATCATTCACCACTTGGTTCAAATCTGAAGACTTTAAATTCTCTAGCAATGGAAGTTCAGTGGACATGATAAATAATGTATTACATTTAACTGGTTGTTCCAACTTTTAGATGTGCGTTTAATTTAGATATGTAATGTGCACAACCAATCCAAATTTATATGGCCAAGGGTTTGTTTGAGCCCCATTTTTTGGGAGGAAAAAAATCGTAATAGTGACTTTTTGGATAATGTGTGATTAAAAAGTATGGAAAAGATTTGGTTTTGAATGTAAAATCATTTTATTTTATTAGAAGAACTAGTATTTCTTCAGTGCGATGCACGAAAGTTGCTATTCAAAAATATCGATTTTGATAAGTATTTGTAAAATTTTAATGCTTGTATATAATTAACACAAATCCAAAATGCATGAAAAATAATATTATAGTACAATAACTATTAAAATTAATAAACAATATAACTAATTCAAATTATAATAGTTTATTTGAATAATAAAAGTCAATTTATATATTTAAGTAATATCGATTATGTGGAAGTATCAATATATTTCTCATGATTTATGCATTTGCCTCTCGTATTTAAGTTTTCCAATTTTCATTCAAAATATCAATCAGAATAATTATAAATGCGTGCTTAATCTTAAACCCACAAATATTTGTATTTAATCAATAATAAAACTATATTTTAACTTATAAAATCAAGTAGACAAAATAATAACTATGTAAACTTTTTGTATTCAATCAATAATAATTACACCAATCACAATAATTATATATGGGTGCTTAATATTAACCAGGCAACTATTTGTATTCAATCAATAAAATTATACTTTTATTTACAAAATCAATAATTACGAAAATCTCCAATTATCATGATACGGCAATCGAGTAACGTTGGAGATCAAGAAATTATACTAAAAATCTTTTATCATATAATTTGTATACAATTATTTAAAAAATATTAATCATTCTTGACTATAATATTAATGTTTATTAATATTAATAACTAAAAAAGAAAGTCAAAGTATCAAATATTCAATATTAGTCTCCGTTCGGTAACCCTGTTTATAATTTGTTTGTAAACAAAACAATTTTTCACCCAATTTTTTATTCTACAAAAAATTTTCAAACCCATTTTTCAAACACACATTTTACTAGAAAACAAAAATAATTAGACGATTTTTTAAAGCAATTGATGTTGAACTTGAACATAAATGTATTTAAATTAAATTAAATACGTAATATTACATATATTGAAAAATTCATACGTATTTTAATCAAAAAATGATGATAAGATTAATTAATTGAATTGAATGAATTACGTAATTAAAATTTGATTACCCAAAATGAAGTTAGGATATTTAATTAATTTTAATTGCATTTTAATTTAATCCTCCAAAATGAAGTTAGGATATATAATAAGTTTAATAATTATATTAAAATAAACCATTCTATTAAGTAAAAACAACTTTTGATTTATTTTTTTTTTATTCGTAAATTAGATGATTTTTTTTAAAGCAATTAATAATGGGTATGAAGACATTTCATTTATGGCAAGTATAGAAATTATAAATAAGCGACATAAATGCATCATGCCATTTTTGGAAGGTATTTTAAGTGGGAAATTGTGTGCGTAAAATGGAGACAGTTATCTTATTATTATATAAAATATAGATAGATATAGATATCTTTAAATAATATATTCAATCTAAAAATTAATTTTTCTTTTCATTCTCCAATTTTTTTGTATTTCATTATTAAGTGTGTGTTTGATTTTAGTTAAAATGAGTTTTTTTGAAATAAATAGTGAGTTTTAGGAGAATCGATTGTTGAAATTTGGTTGAAAAGTCAAATATTGTGTGCTTGACTTTGAATGGATGGTTAAGATTGAGTACTGTAGAAAAATGAATTTTTTTTAATGAAACCAAACAAGCTCTAATTATTAATATAATAATTTTAGAACAATTTCTCATGGGTTAAAATACTTTTAGCATCCTAAGTTTTGAAATAAATTATAGAAACAAATATAATTAACAATAATTAATCTATGTTTTCTTTGAATTAGTAATTCTAAAATATTATTATTATTATTATAATATTTTATATCTTGTGCATATTTAATTTTTATATAAAAATCCAGTTTTATATAATAAATTATTTATATCTTTAAAATAATAAAAACAATATTAAAAATCTATTTATTTAATTTTTCAAAAATAAAAATTTTTCCTTTTATATTTGATGTGATTGAAAGGACGACGTGTTTACGTTTGGCTCTTACTTGCGAGCTAGTATTAAAGTTCTTGTTAATATCTTCAATTTGACATCTATGGTACATATTTTTCAATTTCAAAATAATAATATAATTATCAAAAGTACGGATAAAATTATAGGCATTAAAAAAACACTTATTCATTATATTTTGCAATTTTTATTTATTTATTTAGTCCAAATATGGTTTTAAATTTTTTAAATTGTAATTTTATTAATATTTAAATTCTTACATGATTATGGTTTTAAATTTATTTATTAGAATTTTATAATTATAACGTAATTATACAATTTAACCTTAAGGTAATATTTAAAAATTCAAACAATTTGCTTGAACTAACGTTAATTAATATATTTTTTTATAAATAAATATAATCATATACATTAATTGGTTTCCGGAATTAATGACCCTTATTACCAACTTTTATTGTGGATAAACATTTAATACCAATTTTTATTAATTACATTTAATACCCCTTTCTTTTTTTGGCAACAATTTCCAGATTTAGGAAGTGAATTTTGGGCGAGAAACTGTGTGTAAAATGGTGACGGTTATCCTATTATTATATAGAATATATATAGATATAGATATATATGTGTGATTGAAAATAAGTTCATGTAAAAATGAGTTTTTTAACTCAAAAAGGGGCTAAATAGATTCATGACCTCTGATCACAAGCAAAGTTTCCTTACTTGAACAGAATCAGGATGCAGTTGGCAATCCCTAGTTTTTACAAGTTCTGCAATCATTTGAACGGCCTCCACAGTAACCTCGCCACCATGTTTCCCCTCGTTGATAAACAGTGATTTAACAGTAGCACAACAGAGATTTCTGCCAAAAACAAGATGTATGTGCACTTGAGACGACAGATGAGATAATGCAGACACCAATTGTGCAATGTAATAAACTTTATGAGAGAGCCAAATAATTATTTTCACAAGGACAAGAGGGAAGTCAATGACTCAAACAATTTCCATAAATAAAACAATTGTAGGACATTTATAAGCAGCTGCTACTTAACATCAATTTATGTCAGATAGATCTGACATAAAGAAACCCATAGTACAATCTGCTGGTTCTATAATAAACATAAGATGTGACTAGCACCCTACATTCATTTGATTGCAATGACAATGCAGAACTCTACCATGGAACACCGAAAGGAAAAGAGAGTATAAAAAATAAAATTGCTCTCAAATGAAAATTAATGAGTAAAGACGATAAAAGGGGAGCAAGATATTTACAGATAACATGCAATTAATATGGCAGTAAGAAACTATTACAAAATCCATAATGATATTTGAAAAGAAGAAAAGCCAATCTATTTGTGGACAAAATTATAAGCAAAGGAGAAAGAATATGGCTGACCTGACAACATCATCTTGGGAGCTTATGTTTCTCACTACAGCAGCTAACAAGTTTTCACGGAAGTTGAAGTGGGGTGCTGCTGCAAGCAAAGTACATATACACCGAACAGACACACGCTTATAGACAGGCTGTTGTTCTATTGCTATCAACCTCTGCACATATGCCTATTAAAAAAAAAAAATTAAGCTTGATTATCATTGTACAGCAAGTTTTACTTCTCAACAGGTGCGTGTGTGCAAATATAGTGTATGTTGAGGTGTTACTATAACCTAAAACAAAAATTAAATATTCATCTACATTTCATTTCCCTTAAAATGAATGCATGAAATGTCACATCTAACCTTGTATGCAGACAAGAGGGTGGACTCATACAGCCGCATTTTTTTAACTTCCTTCGAAACTTTCATTTCTTGCTCCTTTTCCGTTGGCAGCCTGATCCGGTAGCTGCAGTATCGTGAAAAAATAATGTAAATGCATGTTTCATGCAAACAAAAAAGTGGGGGCAACATTATTACCCTGGAACAATGTCTTTGAACACAGCCAGCAAAGACTTGAGACCAAGTACGACTATTGCCCTGTTTCCATCTTTAGAAATCTCTAGCATCTCCCTAAGAGACTTAATGTTTGATTCCGGATCTGCAAGCAGCGCCATTCCCAGCTCGGCAAGTTTGTACTTCTTGTTCTCATTGGCTTCTTCTGCTGTTATATCTTTTTTCACCTCATCCTGTACAGACGCAAATTTTAACTAAATAAACAACGGCAATAATAATAATAATAGTAAGAAAAAACTTTGGTTTCTCTTTGAAATCTTGAGACCATAATTGAGGGGAAACAAAAGTTGTCAAATTTTAAAAAAATAAATTACAAAGCTAGTTCATTTGAAACCAGATTAGATCCAAAGTCTAGATTGCAGACTCTACAGGACAGCGAATTTGCACACAAAAATCTCATAATTTTTATACAACGTATGTTTTATTTTTGTTATCCCCTTCTGAAACGTTAATTTTATCCCTAAGTTTCCGAAATCTGTCCACTAAATTTCCCGACATAAATAGATTTTTAGAATATGCAAATACAGGATGAAGATCTCATGATAGCATGTAAAGAATAATCAGTAATCAATTGAGTGCCACACTCCATTCAATCACTAGTTATTTCACTCTCATATCTCACGTGGAAGTCAATAATGTAATAAAACCACAATCAAACAAACTGTACATAAAAATTCATACCAAAACATCTGCTTGAGAAGTTTGTTGCACTTCCTCTTTCGCTTGTTTCTTTGCCTCTTTCCTCAATTTCTTAAGTTTGGCCCACTTTTCTGCTTTTGTCAACTTCGCCACACCCATGTCCTGTCCGGAGGCATCGCCTTCATTAGATTCACTTTCAACCTTCTTAATCTCCCTGGGCACTGAAAATCAAACCAATTTTTACTTTTGCATTTAAATTAGCAAAGACAACATTTTTTCACCAGTAACAAATAATAGAGTAAATTCAGTAATACCTGTTTTATAGTAGAGTTTTCCATCTAAGGTTTTTACAGGAAGCGCATCCACAGGATCAACCTCAATTGCATTTTCCTCTAGTTCCTTATTTGGCTGTTTCTTTCTCAACCTTTTCTCATACAATGACTCCAAAGCATCCTCTTTTACATCTGCCACTCGTGTAACATGCCTGTTCATAATTTTAATCAGAATAGTATTTTCTGACGGACCACATAATTGAACTACAACATTTTGCAATCAAAAGCAGGCATAGTTTTCCAGATAATTTTCAGTTAACGGATATTAGAAGTGATAAATTATAAATACATTGCTGTATTTATTTGCGTCTGATGCATGAATGATTTTGATGGTGATTCACTAATCGCTTCAAGAAATAATGGCAGACTTTCTGGAATATGTATTTTGTCTAGGTTGCACGGACACGACACGAAATCAAAACGTAATTTTTCAAAAAGTTGGGATGCAACACGTTGGGGACACGGAATTTTTTTTATATATTATATATTATTTTAGTCTAATATATAAACACATTGTCACTGTACTTAGCTTGACTCTAACTTGTATGGCAGGTAAGGAAGCTTATGTCATAGTTTAATGGAGGATACCAAATGCCTCTTCAAGGTTGCACGGACACACCGACATATGAATTTTTCAAAAAGTTATCACCGAGCAAACATATACATCAAGGTGGGACATAAAATCAAAGAAGTAAATTGGTTGCAAAATATGTTGATCTTAGGCTAGTTACTCAGTAATTTGTTCCTCTATTGACATTTGACATAGCTAGCATGCAGGAAAATCATTATTAAGCATGTTATCAAAAAATTTGCCATTAAACAAACACACAAAAAAAAGAAAGAAAGAAAAAAGAAACAAAAGCAACAAAATACAGTATCATGAACAAGATTCAAGAAAACTCTAATCCATCAAAAAAAGGTTTAAAAAAACCTTACTTGGTAATTGACTGAGTGTCCAAATTCGATACAAATCCTGCATATTCCAAATTTCGGTTGATAAATTGCAAGTCCTCATCGGAAACTTCAATATCTTCTTCCCGAACTTCCGGTGGAAGCTCCGGTGGCAGTACTACCTTTTGCTTTTTCTTCCCCATTTACTTACGCTGCTATCTGGAAGTTAAAAAATTGTCTAATGTGTAATACAGAAAATATAGTAAGGAAGCAGGGAAGGATCCAGGAATATTGGTCAGCTTGGGCAACCGCAATAGCAATATTGTTTATTAACATGTAATTATTGGGGATAAATATATAGAGATAGTCATAGAAAACAAAAGGTACATTCAACTAGAAATTAAATCTGAAAGAGTCAAAAAGGCTACAACTAAATCCAATATAAATCTTTGAGACGGCCATTAAATACCCGCAAAACCTCACAAATACAATCATTCCAACAGAGCACAAATCACAGATTCGTAACCATACAAAAATGAGCAAAACCAAAATAAGGACCAAACACAGAGAGCCGGCCCTGAGAATACAGAGGTCTAAGGCAAGTTACTATTTTGAGGCCCTTAAATATAATTTTTATTGTAGACGTAGTAATAATTAAATATTTAAATAAATAATATATATGTATTTAAAAGAAGACTTTTTTTTTTTTGAAGAGAGTATTTAAAATAAGACTTTATATAATTCAAAAGATGTAATTACAAATTCAAATATCTCTCACAATCGAGAGATCATTTTAACATATTGTTTAGCCTTCTCACATTCTGATATGCAAAACTATTCAAATCAAGTTGTCTCTCAACATACTTTTTCCGATAGAAATCATAGCAAATCCATTCAATCTCTCTCTTGTGACATGATTAATCGAAGATAAGACTTAATCAGTTTCAACTTTGAAAAGCTTATTTCAGCAGAGTGAGTAAAGAGAAAATGATGAACAAGTTAGGTCAATGTTTGAAAATTACAATTTCAGCAGTCTAGTAAGAACTGCATCTAATGCTATGATTTGATGGAGTAAATTCAGCTTGGAAATAACGTCAATTTTAAGCTCAATTTGCAAGGATTAAAACTCGGCTCAAATTTGCTTTCAGTGCCTAAATTAGGGTCTATAGAATCCAACAGCATACTCACTAAAACAAATTTAGGATTTCACAAAAATCACAATAGTAAATGAAACCAGTTATTCATTGTCACTTACTTTACACAACAGGCTTCAATTACGGTTGCTACTTGAGGATTCACATCACAAGGAATTTCAAGCCGTTTACCCTTAAAACCAACAGCTGCTACAACCTATAATAAAGAAGAGTTACAGTTAAGACTCATCATATAAATGAATTCAAGCAAAATACTTAAAGAAATAACAAACAACACCATTAACATAGAATATAAAATTGCAATGATTTAATGGCGAAGTGCATAAAGGGTTAAAAGAACTGAAGATTAATGAAGATGAGTATTTACAATTGCAAAAAGTGAGATTTCACTACAAATCATTCAAAAAAGTATGATGCTTGCTAAACATAGAAAGATTAACAGAAAATTCTATAATCGACCTTAGTATAATAGTAGATTAGTATCTTCTTACTTCCAAAGTTCCAGACTTCCAGGCTTCCTTCCTGGTTAGTGGTTGAGTTCCTGTCGGCCGTCGAGTTCGAGAGAGCTGGGTAGCGCCGTCGCCGTGGCGAAGTGGGATGGAGTTGAGCCTGCGCTGCCTGGCTTTGGTTTCGTGACCTTGCCTTTGAGAATTGAGGGTTTAAGCTAGGTGGGTTAAGAATTTGGGTTGGGTCATGTGGGCTTTTAGTTTTTTTTATGGGCTATTGACATCATTACACTACTTTTAGAGATCAAATTGAAATTTACTTGAATTTTATAAAAATTGAAAATTATTTATAATAAAATCATAAAAAATGAAAAATACTTCATAATCACGTGAAGTATCACAATCTGATATTTTTGATACTTCTCAAATATGTTAGTATCACAGTATGATATCTATGATACTTTTCAATTTTTTTTTTAGTAGCAATGAAGTATTTTTCAAAATTTTTTATTTTAGTATTAAAAATCAGTTTTATTATCTAAAGTAAGCAATCTATACAATTATCCCTTTTTTTTTTCGTGGCCTCAATTAATTAGATGCCCAAGACACCTGCCTTGGTGGCCTTACCCCAACTCCAACAACAATCAGGAAGGAAGCAAAGAAGGGAAAAATACATATATTAGGTGTTTAGAATATACAATTTCAATTTTAACATATAATTTCAAAAATCAGGTTTTTATTTAACTAAATTAAATAATTAGATTTTTTATTAATTATATAAATTCAGGTCACAATACAAGATAAATTCAGGTTACAAAATGTAAATTGCTTAAGTCACAAATAATTTTAGGATCACAAATTATCAAAATAGTAGGTCACTATAACAGTTTTATCAAGTCACAAATAATTGCAAGGTCACAAGTTTTAAATTAATTAATTCCGAATTATTTATAGATCACAACTTATCAAATTATGAGGTCACTAATCTTTTAAGTCACAATTATCATATTATTAAGTCACAATTCACTGATTAATTATTAGGTCACAGTATATCCGAAAACTTGCCCACGTAAATTCAGGTCACAATACAAGATAAATTCAGGTTACAAAATGTAAATTGCTTAAGTCACAAATAATTTTAGGGTCACAAATTATCAAAATAGTAGGTCACAATAACAGTTTTATCAAGTCACAAATAATTGCAATGTCACAAGTTTTAAATTAATTAATCCCGAGTTATTTCTAGGTCACAACTTATCAAATCATAAGGTCACCAATCTTTTAAGTCACAATTATCATATTATTAAGCCCCTGTTTGGTAGAAATTAAAATCTAGATTTTAATTTAAGTCAAAGTCAACAATCAATCTAAACCACAGATTTCGTGGGACCTACAACTTTTCAACCACACATCTTATCAACTTTTATCAAAATTTACTAAAAATCTAATTTTAATCTCCACCAAACAGGGGCTAAGTCACAATTCACTGATTAATTATTAGGTCACAGTATATCTAAAAACTTGCTCACGTCACATTCTCACCACCATTAGCTCACAACCACCACCATCTCAACGTCGAGGCCCACCGCCTCATAGCCGTCGCCGTCGCAAAAAAAAAAAAAAAAAAAAAAAAAAAAAAAAAAATTATTATGTCACAAATTTTATTAAGTCACATTTAACAATTATTATGTCATGGTCATGCTGCCACCACCTCCTTCAACCATGACTGCAGTCGAAGCTATCTTCACAACCAAAACACCGGCGACAAGCTCCACCCACCACCAAAACAACAACCAATCTCCCGTGCAAAGCGACGCCGACGATACTGCTGTGTGTAAAAATGATGGATACTTCTCCGCCGTCGTCAACTACAAAGTTCGTCGGCACAAACATTTCCCCAAGAAGTCTCAGATCTCAAACCCCAGCCACTAACGTCGCCACCACCTAAGCCTCAGTCAACCACCATCAACACACCACAATCACCAACACCACCACTAAAAACCGCCTGCATCACCACCAAAGCCTCAATCCACGACCACAGTTATTCAAGATGAAGTCACAAACATTGTTATTTCTGGTCACAATCACATTAACAATCAACTATCAAGGCTGATTTTGAATCACCCACCTCCACCCCCACCCTCACCGGCGAATCCATCACTACCCTCAACAGTCAACACCTCCCCGATTATCACCAACTCATCACCGGCCACCGCCACTACCTAAACCCACCTGCACAACCACAACACACAACACCTGCACCTAAACCCACGTCCAACACATATCACAACCCAACATATCGCACCACACCACCACCACACGACACCACCAAATGTTCGTAAAACTACAATAGGAGCCTTCAATGCACAATTCAATCTCAAAAAATAAAACTAAAGAATCATGCAAAAACCATTTGCAAACCTCAAACAATATCCAAATTGAATTTCGTGAAAACGGACTTCGAATATGGACTATGCAGGTCCTTTAAAACAAATTGTTTAAAAATTGTCATCGGAGCCTCGCTGGAAACTGCCGCGCGTCGCCGGAAACCACCACTGCCGCCGCCACCGGAAATTTTGCGCGACACACTACAAGATTCTCCTCTCCGTCACGAGTCCAATGGCGCAAACCGTTTGTTGATTGGAGCTCCCTACCGGCGGGAATTTCAGTTTAAAGATCCGGTTTCCCTTTCTTATTTCCGTCTATTTCGCCGCCTCCGACCACCGTTTTCTGCCCACACTTCAGGCGAACGTCCTCCTCCACACCGCGGTCCTACTGGTGGTCTTGAATTGCTGATTGATCGGCCGAAGATCGAGCTTTAGAAAACGGCAAAGAACTTCTTCTTGCTTCGGTCGGATTTGCTTCTTCACTGGTCATCCTGGCTTCACTTTTCCACCGATTTCACAGCTGGTTTTCAGCCTTTACACCTCACCAATTTCTTTCCAACAACAGTCACAACGGCGGATTCTTTCTTTCCTCCGGTCTCGTTTTCCACTGACATCACCAAATTTTTCTCATGGTTTCTGCAGATTCACAGATTTTCAGCCTTCTCTGTTTTCTTTCTTCACTGTGCTTCTTCAACAGACCCGGTCTTCATCGAGTTCTCTCTGATCGGTGCCCTCTTTCGCTGCTACTGGTGGAGTCTGGAGGCTAGAGAGGGGATGGACTTCGTGGGGGAGTCTGGAGGGTAGAGAGGGGATCGATAAGAACAATTGTGGATTAGGATTGGGTTAATATAATTTTATAATAATTTAATTGTTAAAATTTTATTTATAACCTGAAAATTGAAGTAATATAAGTTTCACCTTATTTTTGAATATGATTCCTTAAAAATATGAGTATGTGTAATTTCCACAACAAATAATTGAACAACCGAAATACCTTATGGACTAGTCCGGAGGCGGAGGCGGAGGCGGCAGCTGACGACATAACTTCACCCTTCGCACTTAGCAGTCTCCTGGGTAGTTGAAGCAGTCGATGTCGAACGGAAATTGCAATTACGCATACATACATGATACAATGGTTTAGGTGATAGGTTTGGGTCAATTTAATAAAGTCCAAACCATTACCAAAAAAAAAGGCCCCAATTCTATTAAAGAGGGAGAAAAATTAAATGAAAAATTACATAGAACCCTATTTTTTAAAGATCGCATTGTTATAATAAGATTATAAGTTTTACAAGATCCTAGTTATCCATTAACATTTATTAATAAATATTTTTATTATTAAAAATTAAACTACTTCACCTCAACTAATTTCACCCCAACTAAATATTGGATTTGCTCATTGTGGAAAGCAGGAATTATGAATTGTTCATACTTACTCAAAATCCCTCTACCCTGGCCCTTAGGAGGTATAACCTAGATTTACAATTTCGAACCAATGACCTTGGACGTGGTTGGTTCGAGCCCTCAGGGTGTAGGAAAACCCCCAAACTCTAAATAATTTCTAAAACTCTCTCTCTCTCTCTCTCTCTCTCTCTCTCTCTCTCTCTCTCTCTCTCTCTCTCTCTCTCTCTCTCTCTCTCTCGTTTCCACCCAAGCGATCCGACAACGTAGCAGTGAGATTGTTGTCTTCGAGGAGTGGCAACGAAGATCTCATTGTTGAAAGTTGTCATCAGTTTTGACAGCCAACGAAAATATCACCATTGTTGCAGCAACAGAGGTGATCTCCAACGGCGAGATCGTCCCTAGCAGCAACAAGCATCATAATCCATATTTGGACTTCTTGCCATCTCTAACGAGCATAAAGTAGTATGGTAAAACACATGTTCAAGTTTGTACTACTGTTTGTTTTTTGTGTTCTTGATAGTGTTGTTGATGGTTGTGTTTGGTGGTGGTATGATGTAAGTTTGTTGGGGGCGGGGATTGCTGTGGCTGATGATTTGTTAATCTGGTGGTGGTCGAGGTGGTAGTGGCGATAAGGGATGGTGGTGGTGTGGCTGTGGCTGTGGCGAGGTTGTCTTATGGAGTGCTCGGGGGCAACGAGCAGCAATGGGTGGTGGTGATGGTGGAGGAGGAGGAAATGGTTTAAGCTGGGAAGATGACAGGTTGGGGTGGGTATAGTTAATTGTAACCAATTATTAAGTAATTATAATCAAAATATTGACTAATTGTGACTTTGTACAACTTGTGACGAGTACAGGATGTGGCTAGTTTAATTAAATGATCGATCACAAAATTTGATATGCGACTAAATTTGTAATTGTGACCTACAGGCTACAATTTGTGTCAACGTTGACTTTGTATGACAAATGTGACTTCGTACTACTTGTGACGAGTGCATAGTGTGACTAGTTTAATTAAATTATCGGTCACAAATTTTGATTCGCAATTGTAACCTACAATTTGTGTTAACTATGACTTTATGTGATAGTTGTGACTTTGTAAAACTTGTGATGAGTAAGGAATGTGACCAATTTAATTAAATTATCAATCATAAAATTTGATATACGACTAAATTTGTAATTGTGACATACATTTTGTGTCAACGTTTGTGTTATCTTGACTAGTACGACACGTGACTCGTTTAATTAATTTATATGTTAAAAAAATTATCGGTCACAAACCTTACCAACTTATTTTGTAAAATGAGAGAGAGAGATGAGATCCCAGTCGGGGAATCTCGTCGAAAACGCGGAATAACGAAATCTAAAACCCTAGGAAAGATCTAAATCAGATCTGACACGAAAATAATAAGAACACGAATAAATAAACGGAAATTAAAAGATAGATTTGACGGTAAAACCTTGACCCGACAATCACGACGCAATTATTGACGATGCGGATTGAAAAACCAAGATTGGTGAACGCCACAAAGAACAGATCTTTGATAAGTTCGAAATAAAAGGGAATAACTCAACCTCTCAATTTTGAAGAATCCTCTCTCAATTTAATTCATAAACTCAAACTTGTGTTTTTACAATGAATGGAAAGAATATTAATAAGCAAAATAACCTAGCATCTAATTTACTCAAAATAGAATTCTAATTAGACTAAAATTCTAAAATAGGAAAATAACCTAAAAACCAAAAGGAAATAAAATATTTGGAAAATCCAGAAAATCTGGCCCTCTCCTCATTTACGGCCGTGAGGAACTCTCTTACGGCCATAATGGCCTCTTTGATCAAAAATTTGATTTATTAGTTACGACCGTAACTTTCAGACTTACGACTGTAAGCCTGGTTCGGCTGAAATTCTGCCTTTTCCCTCGATAGTTGATTACGGCCGTGACAATAGCTTTTACGGTCGTGATTATATGAGTTACGGCCGTGAAGGATTTCTATTACGGCCGTAATGCCTTTTCTGCATAAACAATTTCGTGTACTCGGCTTGGCTTGATTCTTTCGTCTTCTCGGCTCGATTCCAACATGTAACTTACTCCGTTTTGCACGTAGATCACTGTCGTATTGCCGATGTCTCAACTTCGCCCTTCGATGCCTGGTCCGGATCACATCATACTCCCTCTCTTGAAAATGATTCGACCTCGAATCCATTTTTGGTCGGCTTTTCAAATTTCTCCTGCTTTCCTGGACTCGATGATCATTTTTAAGCTTCGTGCAATCCTTTAGACTCTTGGGTTGCTTGTTTTGGCCAATAAATTTCTGCCCCATCCTAAATCCATGGCTTGACTTATGTCCCTGCAAAACAGATTTAATAGAACCGGGGAGGGATGTGTTAGCAAATAAACTCATTTTTGTGGTGGACTCTCGTTTCTTTTTCTTTTCACTCTCAAGCTCACCTTTTTCTGAGGTCGTGGCCTCAACTCTCTTGTTTTCAATTTTCACACCCTCTCATTTTTCTGAGGTCGTGGCCTCAACGCTCCTATTTTTCTTTTCAAACTCGCTCTTTATTTTCAATTGGTCCTCTTGGACCTCTTTAGGAGATAGCGGAGCAAGAGTGACCTTTTGTCCACCCTTCACGAAAGAATATCGATTTTTAAACCCATCGTGCACTACCCTCCTATCATGTTGCCAGGGTCTCCCCAATAAAATATGACCAACATGCATAGATACTACATCACAAACCACCTCATCCTTATAACCTCCGATGGAAAAATTGACCCTAGCCTGCTTATTTACCTTAATTTCTCCCGACTCGGTCAGCCATTGCAATTTATAAGAGTTCGGATGTTTTATCAAGCTCAAATCCAATTTTTCAACCAACATTGTACTAACCACATTAGTACAACTTCCCCCGTCAATCACCATTCCACAAACCTTTTCACCCACTAAGCACCTAGTATGGAAGAGATTATCCCTTTGCTCACCAATTTCACACGTCGATTAACAAGTGAATCTTTAACAGCATAGGTCAGCCCTTCCTCATCACTACTACTACTAGCCCCAACATCTACTAACTTAGGCATTCCCTTAAATTCGTCCTCGGAACTAATTTCACCATTATCACGTAAGATCATTAGCTTCCTATTTGGACACTGGGATACTATATGACCCGTTCTCAAGCACTTAAAACACTTAATATTTCTATCCCGAGTAGTTTGAGAATCAGAAATATTTTTACCTTTCGTTGTAGGCTCCTCCTTCCCTTTCGGGTTATGTTCAACGTTGGATTCCTGCTTCGGTTGTGATGTAGGATAAGATGGTGAGTGTCTTGCTGCCCCCTTTCGCCTTAGCTGTCTTTCCACCTTCATGGCCATATGCACCATATCCTCTAGCTCTACATAGTGTTGCAGCTCAATGACATTGGCAATGTCTCTATTCAGCCCACTTAGAAACCTAGACATCGTAGCTTCCCGATCCTCCACCACATTAGCCCGAATCATCGCCACCTCCATATCCTTATGATAATCTTCTACACTCCTCGATCCCTGAGTCATACCCTGCAGCCTCTGATAAATATCCCTATAATAATGAGTCGGCACAAACCGCTTCCTCATTATGGTTTTTAATTATCCCCAAGTTTCCACCGGCTCCTCAAGGTTCCTCCTCCTACCCGTCACTAATTGATCCCACCAAATATTAGCATAATCTGTGAATTCAATCACAGCTAATTTTAACTTCTTCTTTTCCGAATAATTGTGACAATCAAATAGTCGTTCAACCTTGGTCTCCCAATTCAAGTACGCCTCCGGATCACTCCTACCCTGGAACGATGTTAATTTCACTTTAATTTTCCCAAGGTCATCATCAACAACATCTCTACCTCCACGATGCCTCCTAGCATCACGACGCTCCCTATCCTGCCTCCTCTCATACCTATCTCCTCTATCCCTCCTTCGCATACTACTTAAAGATATACTGCCACTTTCACTGCCCATGTCTTCATTATCCACAACAATCTCACGTCTATTATCTCTCCTAACTCGAGAACCATCATGAGATTGATCACGAGGTCTTTGTTCACGTTCTGCACCCCGATTCTCCATCTGTACCATAAACATCTCAAATTGTGCCCTCATTGCTGCAATATCATTGTTACCCTGTTCATTCCTTCTATTCACACTTTTCTATCTCCAATAGAAGATGAAGATGTGGAAACATCTCTATCAGACATTTTTAAGACACGAATAAGGAATTTCAGAATTTTTGGGGAATATTTGGGAATTTTTGGAATACTTTTTTTTTAATAATCTGCCAGAGAATTGGACTACGAGTATGGCAGAAAAAACGGAACTGGATTTGGACGAAAAACGAAGAAGAAAAACACTTTTGAATTTTTGGGATTGACTCTTATGGATCAAACTGAAAAAAATTTATAACTGACACGAAGAACGCGAAGAACACAAAAAAAATCAAGAAATTCAAGAAACGCAAGAATCTGAAATAGATCCAAGCTCTGATACCAGATGATGAGATCCCAGTCGGGGAATCTCGTCGAAAACGCGGAATAACGAAATCTAAAACCCTAGGAAAGATCTAAATCAGATCTGACACGAAAATATTAAGAACACGAATAAATAAACGGAAATTAAAAGATAGATTTGACGGTAAAACCTTGACCCGACAATCACGACGCAATTATTGACGATCCGGATTGAAGAACCAAGATTGGTGAACGCCACAAGGGATGTCAATTCCTTGATAAGTTCGTTGGGTGAACGCCACAAAGAACAGATCTTTGATAAGTTCGAGATAAAAGGGAATAAATCAACCTCTCAATTTTGGAGAATCCTCTCTCAATTTAATTCATAAACTCAAACTTGTGTTTTTACAATGAATGGAAAGAATATAAATAAGCAAAATAACCTAGCATCTAATTTACTCAAAATAGAATTCTAATTAGACTAAAATTCTAAAATAGGAAAATAACCTAAAAACTAAAAGGAAATAAAATAATTGGAAAATCCGGAAAATCTGGCCCGCTCCTCATTTACGGCCGTGAGGAACTCTCTTACGGCCGTAATGGCCTCTCTGATAAAAAATATGATTTATTAGTTACGGCCGTAACTTTCAGACTTACGGCCGTAAGCCTGGTTCTGCTGAAATTCTGCCTTTTCCCTCGATAGTTGATTACGGCCGTGACAATAGCTTTTACGGCCGTGATTATATGAGTTACGGCCGTGAAGGATTTCTATTACGGCCGTAATGCCTTTTCTGCATAAATAATTTCGTGTACTCGGCTCGGCTTGATTCTTTCGTCTTCTCGGCTCGATTCCAACATGTAACTTACTCCGTTTTGCACGTAGATCACTGTCGTATTGCCGATGTCTCGACTTCGCCCTTCGATGCCTGGTCCGGATCACATCAGAGAGAGAGAGTTATTTTAGTAAGAGATATTGTAGATTATATTATTTATATATTATATATAATGTTATATTTAATTTATTTATTATTTATCGCCTAATTTTTTAAAAAGTTTTTTAGTTTTTAAAATGTTAGAGTTATATATAGGAGTTACATTATTTACCCAAAATTAAAGTCCATATCTTTTTTATTTCAGTCTTCAAGGTTTCAAACTGCTGCATGGGGCCACCGACTGGTTTCCATTTCTCTTCCCTACGTGCACGATCGTCCTAACTCATCAAGTGTTGTATTCGCCACTTTAAGGAAGACAGGTGCAATAAGAGAATTGAAGTAACGACGAGGGAATCCTAAATCCTAACTCACATGGAAAACTCTCAAAGTCAATGTCAATGACAAGGATAATGGTACCAGATTTTATTTGGGCCTTTGACATATTACTAAGCTCAATAATTAAATCCCTATTGGGTGTTATCGTATTATATGAGCCGAATATAGCCCTATTTTTTGGGGGGAAAATTACATGCAACGCTATATTTTAAGTTTAAAAAATCAGGTAGAGATAAATTTTTATTTACAAATGAGGTGTTGATTCAAATTTTTAATAATAATAATAATAATAATAATAATAATAATAATAATAATAATAAAAATTGAAATAAATCTACACCACAAATCCAACACAACCCATTATTTTCCTCATTTTACTAGTGCGAAGCAGCAACCATTGTAATTTGTCGTAGTTGTGCGACTGTAGTGTGTACATTTCATAGTACCGTCGCACAGCGATGGCGCCAAGCAATAGCCACAGGCTTATCGCTGTGTAGTGGCAATTTCTCTTCTTATTTTTTTTAGGTGATTGTGCCGTCGTCAAGCCGCTTTGTAGGGGTATTATTTTTTGTATGGTTTTTATGGTTCTTTGGTTTTGATGTGTCGGTGGTGTAGGTGGTGGTGATAGTGGTGTCGGCGATGGCCGCCGATAACTCTGAGTTTTTTAATTCTTTTGTATTATGATTTTGTACTGGTGGTGGTGGTGATCCACGAGGGAATGAAAGGAGTTGAATTTTCAATTGTGACCAGTTATTAGGTAATTTACCAAAATATTGACTAGTTGTGAACAAGAAAATGAGTAATTTGTAATTAATAAACAATATGTGACTAAAATGTTTGATTGAAACTATATTTGTAATCGTGACCGAAAATTTGTGTCGATTGTAACTTTGTGCGACTTGTGAGGAATATGAGATGTGATCCATTTTAATTAAATTATCGATCGCAAAATTTGAACTAAATTTTTAATTGTGACTACAATTTGTATCAATCCTAACTTTAAGTGACCAAGGAAAAATACATAATTCTATATATAATTTTAACGTTTCAAAACTAACAAACTTAATTCTGATCCAAAATTTATGTCGATTGTGATTTTGTACTACTTGTGACGAGTACGGGATGTAACCCATTTAATTAAATTATTGGTTACAAAATTTGATTTGCGACTAAATTTGTAATTGTTACATACAATTTGTATCAAACGTGACTTTGTGTGACCTTTGACTAGTATGCGATGTGGTGCGTTTAATTAATTTGTATATCACAAATTTTAATCGATTACAAATGTTACCAATTTATTTTTAAAAATCTTTAAAAGGGAGAAAGAAAATACGTAGAGAGAGAAAGTAAGAGGTGTAAGAGAGCGAAATGGTGAAACTTCAATAATGTATTATATATGGCATAATTCACATTTGACTTTCGTTATATATTATCCTAATACGGATTTATTATTTTAATATTGTTATAAATATTATACTATTTAGTGAATGACATTCATACCCATGTAACTCTAGGGATAATTACTTTGTGTATCCCTTTCTTCCTCTATATATATAGGGCTTTGGGTCTTAATAAAATACAAGTTCATTTGCCTCTTTACCTAATGATTATCCATGTGCTGCTTGTTCGCAAGGCAAGTTGGTCATTAGACATTCGACTATAAAAGTCAATATTGAATCTCCAACTTTCTTGGAAAGAATTCATGGAGATATATGATGGCCAATACGCCCACCATGTGGACCATTTCGGTATTTTATGGTTTTAATAGATTCATCTACTAGATGGTCCCATGTTTGCCTACTTTCCACAAGGAATGTAGCCTTTGCTAGACTACTCGCTCAAATTATAAAATTACGAGCTCAATTCCCTAATTACTCAATCAAAAAAATCGTCTTGATAATGCTGGTGAGTTTAGATCATAGACATTCAATGATTATTGTATGTCAATTGGAATTGAGGTTGAACATTCAGTTGCTCATGTCTATACACAAAATGGATTAGCTGAGTCGTTTATCAAACGTCTACAATTAATTGCTAGACCATTACTCATGAAAACAAAACTTCCAACTTTTGTTTGGGTCATGTCATATTATATGCTGCATCATTTGTTCATTTAAAACCAACTGCGTATTATCAATATTCTCCTTTGCAACTTGCAATTGGTCATGAGCCTAATATTTCTCACTTACAAGTTTTTTGGTTGTGCCGTCCAAGTCCCAATTTCACCACCACAACGTACCAAAATGGGTCCCCAACGAAGACTTGAAATTTATGTTGGTTTTGATTCACCATCAATAATAAGGTATCTTGAACCTTTAATGGACGATTTATTCACTGCACATTTTGCAGATTGTCATTTTGACGAAATGACTTTCCCAACCTTGGGAGGAAGAAAACTACATCCTGAAAAACAAGGTAAAATTTCGTGGAATGAAACAACTTTACCTCAAGGAGCAAGAGGTTGAAAAATCATTCATTTGCAAAAAATTGCAAATCAATTACCGGATGTATTTGTTGACACAAGAAAAGTGACAAAGTCACATATACCAGCAGAAAATATTCATGCACAAATTGATGTCCCTGAAGGACAATCTGCTTTAGCAAATGAATCTCAAATACGCCAGAAGCGTGGTCGACCAGTTGGTGCTAAAGTCTTTGTACCTCGAAAAAGAAAAGTACAAGAGAAAAACCAACCAAAAACTTTAGAAGTAGTATTTGAAAAGATTGATCAATCGGATATTGAGAATATGGTTCCTGCAGAACCACAAGTATCCGAAAATAATGAGATTTCAATAAATTATTTAGTATCTCATAAACTATGGGAAAGAAATACTATTATCATAGATGACATTTTCACCTTTAATGTGGCTCTTGAAATAATGAAATACGAGGATCATGAACCACTGTCTATGAAAGACTGTCAACATAGAAATGATTGGCCAGAATGGAAAGAAGCCATACAAGCGGAGTTAAATTCCTTAGAGATACAAAAAGTATTCGGACCTATAGTTCGAACACCTGAAAATGTAATCCCTGTAGGATACAAATGGATTTTTGTAAGGAAAATGAATGAAAATAATGACGTTACAAGATACAAAGCTCGAATTTTAGCTCAAGGTTTCTCTCAAAGTCCAGGAATTGATTATGAGGAAACGTATTCTCCCGTAATGGATACAATCACTTTTAGATTCTTAATTAGTTTGACTGTGTCACAAAGGCTTGATATGCGCCTTATGGATGTAGTAACTGCTCATCTATATGGTTCACTTGATAGTGACATATACATGAAAGTTCTTGGAGGACTCAAAATTCCATAAGCAAATAATACATGCCCGAGAACTATGTTCTCTATTAAATTGCAAAGATCAATATATGGATTGAAACAATCCGGACGCATGTGGTATAATCGCCTTAGCGAATATTTGTTGAAGGAGGGTTATAAAAATGATGACATTTGCCCATGTGTTTTTATAAAGAAAACAAATAGTGGATTTGCGATTATTGCAGTATATGTGGATGATTTAAATCTGATTGGAACTCCTGAAGAGCTTAATAAAACTGCAGATTATTTAAAGAATGAATTTGAGATGAAATATTTGGGAAAAACTAAATTTTTTCTTGGGTTGCAAATTGAACATTTCCCGGAAGGATTATTTGTTCATCAATCTTCTTATACAGAAAAAGTCTTAAATCGTTTTTATATGGATAAAGCACATCCATTGGCATCCCCTATGGTTGTTCGATCACTTGATGTGAAAATAGATCCGTTTCGTCCACCTGAAGATGGAGAAAAAATTCTTGGTCCTGAAGTACCATATCTTAGTGCAATTGGAGCATTAACATATCTTGCAAATTGTACTCGACCCGAAATAGTTTTTTCTGTAAATCTCCTTGCAAGATACAGCTCTACACCAACTCAAAGACATTAGAATAGTGTTAAACACATTTTAGATACCTAAAGGGTACTATTGATATGGGATAATTTTATTATCAAAAATTGAAATCTTCTTTAGTGGGATATGCAAATGCAGGTTATCTCTCTGATCCACATAAAGCTAAATTGCAAAAAGGATATGTGTTTACACGTGGAGGAACAACTATATCAAGGAGATCCGTGAAGCAAACCTCGATGGCAACATCCTCAAATCATTCAGAAATTATTGCAATTCACGAGGCAAGTCGAGAATGTGTATGGTTGAGGAACATGACCAATCATATCCAAGCATCATGCGGATTAACTTCAACTAGAGACGGTCCAACAGTTTTGTATGAAGACAATGCAGCTTGTATTGCACAACTCAAATGAGGCTTCATCAAAGGAGACAAAACAAAACATATCTCTCCAAAGATCTTCTACACTCATGAGCTTCAGAAAACTGGGGATATCGATATTCAACAAATTCGCTCGAGTGACAATGTAGCTGATTTATTCACAAAGGCATTGCCAACATCTACATTCAAGAAATTGGTTCATGAGATTGGAATGCGTCGACTCGAAGATTTACAGTGATCAGTATCAGGGGGAGTAGTTGTATTCTTTTTCCTTCGCCTAAGTTTTGTCCCACTAGGTTTTCTTGGCAATGTTTTAACGAGGCAGTATTTATTGTGATACTCCAAAATAACTGTACTCTTTTTCATTTGTTTGATTTTTTTCCCATTGGGTTTCTATCAAACAATGTTTTAACGAGGCAGATATTTTGTAATATGTCATTCAAGGGGGAGTATTATAAATATTATACTATTTATTTAATGACATTCATACCCCTGTAACCCTATGGATAATTACTTTGTGTATCACTTTCTTCCCCTATATATATGGGGTTCTGGTTTTTAATAAAACACAAGTTCATTTGCCTTTTTATTTTCTTCAATTTTTGAAACTTTTATTTAGATTTGTTAGTTTGGAAATGTTAAAGTTATATATATGAGTCATGTATTGGGAAGAATACACATACAAGGTTATTATAAAATCACAATTCAAATATAAAGAACAAGGTTTAAACCTCCACAAATCAAGAGGTATATAAAACAACTATACGCATTATATAAATTAGAAGAACCCCACCTCACCCTCAGTCCCATCTCAGTACTCCACAACTGATGTAGATCATGTTGATGCCCATCTCTATCACCGTCACCACCGCCACACCACCACCACTGGCGCACTAGTACCTCCAACGCACAATCACCATCGCCATGACCACCACCTTCGCCATCACCATCACCATCACATATAGGCTCCGGTGCACCACCACCACAAATAACAACTGTCACTTCGAAATATCTCTCTCTCTCTCTCTCTCTCTCTCTCTCTCTCTCTCTCTCTCTCACACACACACACACACACACACAGGTATGGTGTTAACCATTTTTACATTTCAAATATGACTCGCCAATTTTGAAGAATTTCTACACCATGTGACTGCTTGTGGCCAGTTCTCTTTGATATGTAACTTGTTGAAATTGATATGCATGTGGAATATGACTTGTAACCTTTGTTACTTGTATCTTAGAAATATCAGCCGTGACATGTGACCTTAAAGTGCGACATGTGACTTGAGGCATGAATTGTGACTTATAACTTGTGAATCGTGACTCAGATATGTAACCTCAGTTGAATTTGTAGCGAACATCATTCTGCCTGCTGAATTACATGAGCAAGAGATATCCTGTCTCTAAGACACTGATGCTTGAACATGTGACTTAAGTATGCGACCTGTGATCTTGACTTGAACACCTGACCCGTGACTTGTAAGTTGAACTTGTGACCCACGACCCTTACATGTGACCTCGATTTAATTTGTATTGAACCTCATTATGCATGTGACTTGAATATGTGACTTGAACACGTGATATGTTACATGTGACCCGTGACTTGAACTTGTGGCATTTGTCTCGTATACGTGACCCTAGTTGAACTTTTACCTATTGCTGAAACTTGAACATTTGGGCAGGCATCCACCCAATCCTCCACCACTAACACCTCCATCGTGAACACAGTGCACCACCATTGTTATCGTCAACCCCACAGCACAATCACCTCCACCACAAAAGCAATTTCACAAATACTCCACCACCTCCTGATGCCTGCACTAACAATATTGAATGATGATGTAGATTACTTGCCACTCGTCTGTCGTCGTTGCTCAACAATGTTTAATAATGATTGAAGACTCAGTGCCGATGGGAAAAAGGCTGCAACGGCCCCGCGTAGCCACCACGTAAAGGCGTTGTGGTCACTGGGCCGAATGCCATGGGCGATCAACAACTTCATTTCGTCAATGAATTTCATCTTCAAATCTCACTCACCAGCACCACTAAGTCTGATCGGCCTCAGTGCACATGTAGGGAGAAGAATGGGAAAGGACTTAGGTTAACAGATTCGCTTTTAATTTCGATTTTGAATGGAGTGGGTTAGGGTTACCATATATCATCAAGTCACGTGTATATAAACAGTTATTATGTAAGTAATTTTGCACATATTACAAAACCAATGCAGTAATAGTGATTTAGCTACCACAATTGGCTACCTGAGGGGTTTTATTCAGTCTAGATTTTTTGAAATATTTTAAAGAATTTGAAAAGTTGTAGTTTATTCAATGTAAATTTTAGAGACTCCATAAAAATCTTGAGGTATTTGAAATAAATTTGAATGATCTTTTGAATAGTTTGTAAAAGTGATGGTGTATATTATATAAAGACTTTTAAAATTATAGTATTCAAAATGTCAATGACTTTTAAAGACTTCTACCAAATTCTCTATGTACTAACTTCTAAACAGAAAGTACAATTACAAAATCTCTTAATTTGTCTCTTATTATCCTCAAAGATTCTGAAAAACTTAAAAAAAAAAAAAAAAAAAAACTTTTTAAATTGTAATTTTGTTTCTTCTATATTTTTTTTCCTTCTTTCATATTTATTTTTCTATCTCTTCAATTTGTTATATTTTTTCTTTTTAATATTCTTTTATTTATCATTGTTTTCTTCAATCATTTTATGAAAATAGATCCAACTAGAATTTTATAAAATTTCGTAGAAAAATAATAATTAAAATTTGTATCAAAACTGACAAAACATATAATAATTAAGCAAAGTGATTCTATAATTTCTTCAAAAAGATTTGTATAATTTTAATTAAAAATCAATCAAAATTTATAATTTTTTTGTAAAAGTTTAAGAAATAATTTTGTCATGGATGATTCTCTCACTCTATTTTTTTATTAACTTGACATATAATCATTATTGACCATTAATATTCAAGTTTTTAAATTGAAAAAATAAAAATCTGTATAAGTCTTTGAAAGTCCATGAGAGTTTTTTAAATAAAAGTTTATATAGAGTCTTTGCAAGTTTATACAAATTCATAAAAGTCAATAAAATTTAATGAAGTCTATTTTAAAAAAAAAAAGTCTTTAAACATTTTTCAAATTTTAGATTGAATAAACTGCCTAAATTCCACATAAGTCAATTTTAAAAATAAGGATCTTCCCCCCCCCCCCCCCCCAAAAAAAATTCTCTAAATAATTTGCAATTTTTGTTTTTCTGTTTGGGGTCGGTAAATAACACAGCAATCAATTTAGAAAAAAAAAATCCCATATTAATTTCCTTCCCTTCTCTTAAAAAAAAAAAAAAAACCACACACACAGTCCATCGGCTCCGACCGTGTGATACACACGTCCTTAATAATTCTTTGCAAATTAATCATGGTTGATGTTTGTAAATCACTAAATTGATTGGCACCCTATTAATTAATAAGAGATATACACAATAAAGTTTGGATTGAGAAAGTCCTAGCACTAGAATAATTTTACCAGCACACAATACATTGAGTTCCTTCATTATGGCTTTTAGTTGAGTGAAGTACACATTCAACAAGTAAATCAGAATACAAAACTAATGCCTCAACTCTAGAGATCGCAAAAAATCTGACCAGTTTCAAATTCGACGAGATAGATTCGAAAGGAGATTGGACCATCCAAGCGAGTCACAAGTTGGGACGTTGCTGGTTTTGGCCGCCCCAAACCCGTCCGTAATCATATTAGTAGGAAAATATATAAATATAAAGAAAGACTACAGAAAAATAATTAAACGGGACGCCCACCCTGAAATTCGCAGAAGTCAAGCTTCTTTGGGCTTAAATTTTTTGCAGTGTTGGACATGGGGTGTAGGTACTAGCCTGAACCCGTCTCGTTGTTATACCTACTCAACTTGTAGTTTTCAAATATTAATGAATGAAGGCTGTTTGTGTTTGATTTGGCCAATCAAGATGGTTCAATTAGAATCGACCCAATGTGTAGTGGGTTGAGCTCACTGTTCGCTAGAAACACACCACAAGTGCACGTATCGCATACAAGTGATAGTGGACTAAATGAGTCCGGTTTATCGATCTCACAAGGATTGTCTATTTTAACTATACACTAGTTCAATCAATTTTAACAAGAAACATACACAATAAAGTTTGGATTGGGAAAGTCCTAGCACTAGAATTAAAATCACAATTATAAATAAACAAGTAGAAAATGGTGATGATTTTATGATAAAGGAGTGTTGGGATTCTTAATTCCACTTGACCATTACCTAATTGAATTCACAACAAGCAAATAGAAACGCAATTCATTAATCATGTTAGACCCGATTTTCCAAACTTAGTCAATTACCTCTCTCAAGTGAAACCAACCCTAATTAGTGGAATTAACCTACTATATCTCTATGTCGATTAAAAACACACAAATTGCATTAAACCTTTGTGAAAATAACTCAATGGATCATCTAGGGTTCTAGGTATATCTCTATCCTAAACAAGAACCTAGAGCAAATATTGTATTGATCTAGAATACACAACAATTTCTCAATAATTACACATCCCATGAAACCTAAGCATAAATGTGGCCACAATAAATGCTAGTCAATAAATACAACAATAAATGCACAAATAATAAAAAGCTTAAATTCTTAATACAAGTATCAATGTCAACCAAGCTAGGTCAAGCTTCATCAATCATCTCAACACTAAATAACTTAGCCCATAGTGAAATAATAATAAAATTCAAGAATTAAATGCATTATTTCAACTACAAAGTAAAGTAAATAGAGAAATATGAAGATTAAGCAATAATACTTCCCTTCACCAATGATTCTTACTTCAAAATATCACTATTCTTCCACAATAATGTTGGTATTTCTCTCTCAAATCAACATTCATCAACAAAACTATACAAAAACAAAAGAAAATTACAAGAAGAAAGCAAAGAAAATGAATAACAATGGAGAGAAATGAGTTTTGGGGTAAAAATGGAGAGAAAAAAGTGTAGAAACACTAGTCAAAAAGCACAAAAATACCAAAAATTCGCGTAGATCTGCGTCCTTCAGCTTTTGGGCCGAATCGGGTCGGCACGGTAAATCAGTTCAAAATTTTGACCACGCGATCGCGTGGTTCAACTGAAAACTTTCGAGTTGGTTTTTGACCTGACTTCGCGAACGCTGCCTAGTCGATACACGCGATCGCGTGGTTGACTTGGCAGCTTCGTCCTTGGATGATTTGCAATTGAGTCCTCTAACTTTCAAGGTAGATCAACTTGGTCCTCAAAGTTTTCGATTTCTTTCAATTGTGCCATTTCAAAAGTGCATTTGAGTCCGTCAACTTTGGAAACTTGCAATTTAGTCCTTCGATCAATTGCACATGCGATCCACAACTTTTCGGAAGCGACAATTTGGTCCCCAAACTTTGACTCTTTAAAGGATTTGACTCATTTCTCCTCAATTTCTTCAATTATTCATCCATTTAGCTCCTTTCTCGTGCTTTCTTCATGAAGTTGATTGTTGAACCTATTTAACCACAAAATATGCACAATTAAATAGATATTTGTCCAAATTACTCAAAAAATGCTACAAAAAATATATGAAATATGCATGTAAAATGCACTCAACACTCACCTCGTGTCCAATCCCATGCTCAGCTCGAACCTTTGGTTAGTGGATATCATGGGTCAAGCAGTCCAACAATTAATGAGCTAACGGGGATTCGACTCGTTTGCAGCCTCTATATGTACCATATTGATTATTAATTATGAGTTGGAAACTTGAGAACAACGATAATTCAATATACAACAAAACTAGTATGGTGCCTTCCATTAAACATTTATGTAATAATTATGTAAACATGAAAGGGATATAATTGAAATCGGCAAACGGTTCATTATGAATTAAAAATAAAAAATAAATAAACCTAATAAAAAACAAAAATTCAGTGTTCTAAACTAATTATATTCGATACACGTTATGTAAACTCCTTGAAAAGATTTAAGCTAGCCAGTAAGATGTTACACATAAAAATTGTCGTGCTATGAATTGTCCTATGAACCTATACAACCGGTGGAGCTAAGAATATGACACGAATATCGAGTCGTAACTTGTAAGACTAATTGAGTTGAGACATATGTCGTGCCACATTGGGCTCATGTATGGTACCAATTGTAAGGATTTTAATCAATCGTGTGGGCTTATATGTGAATTATTGTGTATTGAGTAAAAGGCTATCAAATTTGGTTAAACCCATTTAAAGTGATCTAACAAGGATTTTATATATATCGGGCTTTAATGCATCTAATTAAATGTATGGGCTTTTCTGTGTAGATACCAGGTCATTACCTAATTCATGATGGGTCGGATTAGGTTAACTGGCAATACAGTATATAAAGTCGGTTATGGTCCCTGAATCGTACGTACTGTTCATTCTGTCTGACATCCCATCATCAGAGAGAAAATTAGGACTACGTATTGATTTGGAAGATCCGACCGCCGAATCGTTTATCGTGAATCACGTTTGATTAAGGTACGCTTCCGCTTCAGTTATTTAATTCTTGATAATTCAGCATGATGATTTTGGATCCTGGATAAATAATTTATCTGTGAATAAATTTTCTAACAAGTGGTATCAGAGCCAACATCGTGTTGAATTATCAGATCTATTTCAATAACATATACAGCCAAATCGTTTTCCTCTGTATGCATACACGCGAAAACCAAGGCTCTGTTTTATGGATAATTGAAATATATACATGGTATTATTTTTGGAATCTGATTTTTTTTTTTTTTTTTTGGATTGTTAAGAATGGGATTATGAATACATTTCTGTATAAATATATATGTTTTCGCATACATGGATGTGATTCATGAATTCTGAATTTGGATTCATTCTGTAAACTGATATATATATATATATATATATATATATATATATATATATATATAAAACAAATCTGGTTTTGTTTTTGGATTTATACATATTTGATTTTGGATTGATGAAATTGAATCTGGAATTGGTTTCGTATGTTGATTCTCGGTGGAAGGGATGATTTCTTGAAATTGGGTATATGAATTTATGAATACAGATCTAGTTTTGAATTTGTGTCTGATTGAATATGTGAAATATAAATTGGGTTTTGTATCTGTTGAATTGGGTATGGACGGTTGATGGAGATTATAATCTGCTTGAATTTCGTTGAGTTGGGGTGGTCGGAAGTGGCTCTGCTTCATGATGTGAGTTGCAGGTCACAGCGTCTGGAACTGATCGCCCCTCGGAGAGCTGCACCGGTTATGGCGCTGCAGGCGGTTGCTCCGATTATGGCGTCGTCGCGTTCCCGGAATTCATTGGCGGCGGCAACAGCGTTTTAAACCCTAGCTGTTATGAGTTTAAGGCAGGGGCTTGTCTCGAAAACTTGAAGTCTTCAAGGACTTCTATTGCAATTTTGGGAAATTATGTAAAATTCCACATCTGGTCCCCCCTGTTTGCTTGGTATTTATGTTTAAAATCTAAAGTTATGAAACCTTTTAAGTTGGCCCCTAAAGTTATGGAATTTACGACCTAAGCCCCTAAAGTTAC
The DNA here is from genome assembly GCA_963555705.1 of Ligustrum vulgare. NCBI lineage: Eukaryota > Viridiplantae > Streptophyta > Magnoliopsida > Lamiales > Oleaceae > Ligustrum > Ligustrum vulgare. Next base: position 65,850,997 of record OY743171.1, on the reverse strand, counting down.
AAAATTATTTAAGTTGGCCTTTCAAGTTTTGGAATTTATAACTTCAGCCCTTAAGGTTATAAATTATTTCAGTTGGGACTTTTAAAGTTCTAAATTTTATAATTCAGCCCCTGAAGTTTGAAAATTTTTTAATAAAGCACCTAAAGTTCTAAAATTCTTTAATTTAGTCCTTAAAGTTTGAAATTTTTCTAATTCAGTCATTAAAGTTTGGAAATTTTCAAAATTGGTCCTTAAAATTTGAATTTTTTTTTTAAATTAATTCCCTAAAGTTTGGGAATTTTCTAAATTGGCTCCTAAAGTTTGAAAATTTTCAAAATCAACCTTTAAAGATTGAAAATTTCCTATTTTGGCACTCTAAAGTTTGATTTTCTTTCAAATTGGGACCTAAAGTTTGGAATTTCTCTAAATTGGCCAATAAAGTTTTGGGAAAATTGTAATTTAAGTCCTTCAAACTTAAATTTTTAACAATTGGCCACCAAAAGTTTAAGAATATTGCAATTTGATCATCTTAACTTAAGGATTGCTTTATTCTAAAGTTTTGAATTCTATAATTCAAATCCTAAAGTCAAATATATATGCAAATCAGTGATTTCAGTTTCAAATCTTGGTACATCGAACTCTTTTGAGAGATATAATATTCGAAAGTAAGTTAGTTGAAACAACATGTTGCCAAAGTAACCTCTCTTGTGGATATTAATTAACTTTGAATATTATAAGGTATTTGTGTGTGTTATTCATTGCGGATATTGATCGGCCCAAAGGAAGGTCAATATTTGGCTCGAATGTCACATGCACCTGTGGGGATAAACACGTGGCAATTATTTGGTTTAACGTGTGACTAGTAAATCGGTCCAAAGAAAGGTTTATTGGTTAACATGTCTTATTGCCAGTGTTTGATCACTACACTAAGGGAAAATTAGGTGTTTGTGTGTTATTTCATGCGGATATTGATCGGCCCAAAGAAAGGTCAATATTTGGCCCGAATTTCACATGAACTTGTGGTGATAAATACGTGACGGTTATTTGATTTTACGTGTGATCAACAAATCGGTCCAAAGAAAGGTTTGTTGGTTGACATATCTTACTGTCGGTGTTTGATTACTACACCAAGAGTACCACTTACAAGTCAATATTTCTGTCCAAAGACTAAATATTGATGTTGTGCTAGGTATCTTGTGATGGGCCCTACCATTATTTGAAAGTATGATTTGCATAATAAGGTATTTATGTGAGCTATTTTGTTTAAGTGTTCTCTATTCGGTTTCAAATTCTGCTAGTAGTATATCTACAAGTTCAAATTCAATCCCTATGTTTATGGAACAAACTTCAAGGATCAAAACAAGAACATTAACTTTTCGTTGGCTGCATGGATCTAGACCATGTACTAATGATTGAGCAACATGCTCCTCTTATGGATGAAAGTTCATCTAATTAAATGAGGAACTTTGAGAAGTGGGATTGCTTAAATTACGTGAGTCTCATGATCATTAAGTGCGGCATTCCGGAAGCCTTTAGTGGCATAGTATCTGAGGAGGTAAATGATGTCAATGAATTCCTTGCCGAAATTAAGAAACGTTTTGCGAAAAACGAAAAGGTTGAAACAAGCACGCTTATGCAAAGCTTGATTTCAATAAAGTATAAAGACAATAAAAAAAATAAGGGAGTACATCATGTAGATGTCTCACACTGCTTCAAAACTTAAGGAACTAAAACTCGACTTGTCTAATGACTTTCTCGTGCATTTGGTATTGATATCGCTTCCTGCACAATACAGTTAATTTAAGGTTAGTTATAACTGTCAAAGTAAAAATGGACTCTAAATGAACTCATTTCATAGTGTGCAAGCTTATTGCACAATTCAGTCAATTTAAGGTCAGTTGTAACTATCAAAGGGAGAAATGAACTCTAAATGAGCTCATTCTATTTTGTGTGCAAGAGGAAGAAAAGTTGAAGCAGGACAGAACTGAAAGTGTTCACTTGGCAAACACCTCTATAGATAAGGGCAAGAAAACAAATAAAGAAAATAAAGTTGTTAAGGGGCTATTGATTTTATAATCCCACACTTAAGTCAACTTTTGAAACGGGAACTGCAACATTTTTTGAGGATGTTGAGTTTGGGGGAGAAATAAGGTTAGATATATTGTCTTTAAGGAAGAAGTTGAGGAATGATCGGTTTCGATTCCTACTGTTGCTTTTGACAATGTGCAAGTTTTTATGCATGTCATTGATCAAGAAACATATCTGGAACCTCAATTCGACAATATTGAAGAACCTCCCATCCAAAATAAGGTAAATTTCATAAGTACAAACTCAACAACCTCAATAACTAAAGCCATTAAGGAGATCCATGAGAGAAGGAAAAATGCTATTTCGGATAATTAAATAGTATTTTTCCAAGAACATAAGGAAATAATGGAATGGTGGAAGATGATCCAATCAATTCCATCAGGCCATGCAGGGTTCTAACTCTCAGAAGTGGATTGATGTCGTAAATAAGGAGTATAAACATATGCAGGACAATAAAGTTTGGGATCTTGTCCCATTACCTGAAGGTGCAGAGCCCATTGGTCTTAAATGAATTTTTAAACCAAGAGGGATTCGATAGGTAATGTGGAAAGATATAAGGTTCGTCTTGTATCTAAGGGCTTTACACAAAATGAAGGCATTGATTGTAAAGAGACTTTCTCTTCGGTTTCAATGAAAGACTCTTTCAGGAAAGTCGGGTTGTTGCACATTTTGACCTCGAGTTACATCAAATGGATACTAAGGTGGCGTTTCTCAATGACGACATTGATGGGACGATCTATTTGGTGCAATCAGAAAGCTTTGTGTCAATAGACCCAAAGAATATGATTTGCAAATTAAAGAAATCCATTGTGTACTTAAGCCAGCTTCCCGTTAAGGGTAATACAAATTTCATCAAGCAATTATCTCATTTGATTTTGAGATTAATGTTGTTGATGGTTGTGTGTATTACAAGTTCAGTGGGAGTAAGTGTATTTTCCTGGTTTTATATATTGATTATTGCTTACCACTAATGATTATTGTAGCTACGCAACCCACAAATTATTGGAATCGACCCAAGAACGCCACACGATTTCGAGATTGATTCAAATTAATTGAACCAAGCAACCAACACAATCAATAGATATGCTGACCTCTTGATCACAATGAAAATAAATCTTACCCAAGATTTGAACAAACAAGAATTAAACTCGCAAGTTCGGATTTTATTCAATAAAGAATAAAGTATGAAAGCAAATTGCCTCTCAATAATAATATCAAAGTTGTGTATGAATAATGAAAATTACATCCCTATAAATAGGGTCAAAATCTAGGTTAAGAGTTATAATTAAACAAGGAAACAAATAACCAAAAACAAGGAAATAATTAAAAACCCTAAATTCACGCGTATTGTTATTTACGGCCGTGACAATTCCCCTTACGGCCGTAAGACTCTTTCTGTTTCACCATTACGGCCGTGAGACTTTATTTACGGCCGTAAGTCTCAATTCTGAAATTCTTGTTTTTGACCCGAGGCTGCGTTACGGCCGTGACAAATCTGCGTTACGGCCGTAAGTCCAATTTCTTCAAATTCTCAATTTTCAGCGGTGACCTCTTCACGGCCGTAAGAATTACGGGTTACGGCCGTGAATTTTGAAACTTTGCAATTTTCTTCGACGGCTTGAACGAGGTTGATCCACTAATCGTTTTGGCTCGGTCCCAACATGAAACTTGCTTCTTTTGACGACACGAACATTGTTTTGGCCATTGTTTCTTGCACTAGCTTGTCCATTGCTTCGTTGGCCCTCTTTGTTTGCAGTCGAGTCATCGATCCTCCTTTGATCTTCAATGGATCTTTGTGCGGGCTTGTGTTCGTGGTTTGGATCACATCATCCCATCCCTCTTCGAAAGGATTCGACCTCGAATCTGTACCTGTATCAAACGGAGATAGATCAGAAACATTAAATGAAGCCGAAACATTATACTCACCAGGAAGATCGAGTTTATAGGCATTGTTGTTGATCCTTTCGATCACTTGGAATGGACCATCTCCTCGCGGTTGTATCTTTGACTTGCGTTGTTCTGGAAACCGCTCCTTTCTCAAATGTACCCAAACCCAATCACCGGGTTCAAATATGACGCCTTTTCTTCCTTTGGTAGCCTACGAAGCATAATGTTCATTTTTCTTTTCAATCGCCAACCTCACCTTGTCGCGGAGTGATTTAACAATTTCAACCTTTTTCTTTCCATCTAAGCTACTACGTTCATTCACAAGTAAAGGAATTAAATCCAATGGTGTTAGCGGATTAAAACCATAAACAATTTCAAATGGTGAATAAGAAGTAGTAGAATGTATAGCCCTATTATATGCAAATTCAATAAATGGTAAACACTCTTCCCAATTTTTCAGATTTTCATTGATTATCGTGCGCAACAATTGAATCATTGTCCTATTTACTACCTCGGTTTGTCCATCGGTCTGTGGGTGACAAGTTGTAGAGAAAAGTAGTTTTGTTCCAAGCTTGTTCCACAAGACTCTCCAAAAATGACTGAGGAATTTAACATCCCTATCCGAGACTATACTTTTAGGCACCCCATGTAAGCGTACGACTTCCCGAAAGAAAATTTCAGCTATGTTAGTAGCATCATCAGTTTTGTGGCATGGTATGAAGTGTGCCATTTTACTAAAGCGATCTACTACCACAAAAATTGAATCTCTTCCCTTCTTAGTCCTAGGTAATCCCAAAACAAAATTCATAGAGATATCGACCCAAGGTTCACTAGGGACGGGTAAAGGCATATATAATCCATGGGGTTTAATCCTAGATTTAGCCTTCTTACAAGTAATGCATCTATTACAAACCCGAACCACATCAATCTTCATCTTAGGCCAATAGAAATGTTCACTTAGGATTTCAATGGTCTTTTTAACCCCAAAATGACCCATTAAACCTCCACTATGGGCCTCTCTCACAAGTAACTCCCTCATTGAACACCTAGGGACACACAATTTATTTTCTCGAAATAAATAATCATCATGTTTAAAGAACCTATCCACAGCCCCTTTACCACATAATTCATAGATATTAGAAAAGTCCAGATCACTAGCATACATGTCCTTGATGTATTCAAATCCAAGTAATTTAGAATTTAAAAGAACATACCTTCGAGACAATGTATCTGCCACCACATTTTCCTTACCTTGTTTGTATCGGATGACATAGGGAAATGTTTCGATGAATTCTACCCACCTTGCATGTCTCTTACTCAACTTAGCTTGACCCCTCAAATGCTTCAAGGATTCATGATCAGTGTGTATCACGAACTCCCGTGGTCACAAGTAATGTTGTCATATCTCCAAAGCGCGCACAAGTGAGTATAACTCCTTGTCATATGTGGGGTAATTAAGTGCAGCCCCTTTTAGTTTTTCACTAAAATAGGCGATTGGTCTTTGATGCTGCATTAAAACAGCTCCAATAACTAGCCCTGAGGCATCACATTCAATCTCAAAAGCCTTGTCAAAGTTAGGAAGTGATAAAATCGGTGCTTCACACAACATATTTTTAATAGTCTCAAATGCATGCTCCTGTTCTACTCCCCATTTAAAACCTACACTTTTTTTGACAATTTCTGTGAGTGGTGCGGCAATCGTGCTAAAATTTTTAACAAAGCGCCTATAAAAACTAGCCAAGCCATGAAAACTCCTAATCTCAGTTATACCTTTAGGTGTTGGCCATTCTTTAATAGCTTTGATTTTTTCTTCATCTACTTCTATTCCTTTAGCACTAACCACATAGCCAAGAAACACAACTTTTTCCATGCAAAAATCACACTTTTTAAAATTAGCAAAAAGTTGCTCTTGTCTTAAAACCACAAGCACATACCTAACATGCTCCACATGCTCATTCAAAGTTTTACTATATATCAAGATATCATCGAAGTAAACTACAACGAATTTACCTATAAATGCACGTAAAACATGATTCATTAAACGCATAAATGTGCTAGGTGCATTAGTAAGCCCAAAAGGCATTACTAACCATTCATACAGTCCATACTTAGTTTTAAAAGCAGTTTTCCACGCATCTCCTTCTTTCATTCGAATTTGATGATAACCACTCTTAAGGTCAATTTTACTAAATATGCTAGAGCCATGCAATTCATCCAACATATCATTTAACCTAGGAATAGGATGACGATACTTTACCGTTATGTTGTTGATGGCCCTACAATCAACACACATTCTCCAAGTCCCGTCCTTTTTGGGTACAAGTAACACGAGGATGGCACATGGACTCATACTTTCCCTTATATACCCTTTGCTCATCAAGTCCTCCACTTGCCTTTGGAGCTTCTTCGTCTCCTCGGGGTTACTTCGATAAGCGGGGCGGTTCGGAATGTCTGCTCCAGGTACAAAATCAATTTGATGTTCAATACCTCGAATGGGTGGTAACCCACTAGGTATGTCATCCGGAAATACATCGTCAAATTCCTGCAAGAGAGAAATAGCCAAACTAGGGAGGGATTTGTTAGTTTCATCAAATGCAAGGAATGATTCCTTGTATAGCAGAAGGACCATTGGCCGTTCTTCCATGAATGCTTTCTTGATTTCACTCATTTTTGCGTAGAAACTCATTTTTCTTTCTTTTCTGGCACTCTTCGCTCCCTCTCCTTTTTCTGAGGTATGTACCCCAACACTCCTTTTTTCTCTCGTCTCTCCTTTTTCTGGAGTCGTGGCTCCAACTCTCCTTTCCTCTCCTTTTTCTGAGGTCGTGGCCTCAACTCTCTTTCTCTCATTTTCCCTCACTCTTTTTTCTTCATCATTTTTCAATTTTATTTGATCTTCATACACTTGTGACGGTGTCAATGGTGCAAGTGTAATGGTTTTTCCCCCTTTGGTAAAGCTATACCTATTTTTATACCCATCATGCGTTACCTTCCTATCATATTGTCAAGGTCTACCCAACAAAATGTGTCCGGCATGCATAGGAACCACATCACACATAACATCATCCACATAGCTACCAATAGAAAAACTCACCATCACCCTCCTATTCACCTTAATTTCTCCACTATCATTTAACCATTGAAGCCTATAAGGTTTAGGATGTTTTAACAAAGGTAATCCTAATTTTTCAACAAGTATAGTACTAGCGACGTTAGTGCAACTACCACCATCAATAATCATACTACATACCTTGTTATTAATACGACATCGTGTATGGAATATGTTTTCCCGTTGTTGTTCCAAATCATCCGTGTTGATTTGAGCACTAAGAGCTCGCATTGCCACTAATAACTCGCCATGCTCCCCGGATAATATATCCTCATCATCACATATTTCCTCCAATGCCGGCATATCGCTATAATCCTCTTCCTCACTATCACTCTCCATGGCTCCATCCTTCCGCACAAGTATCACTCGCCTATTAGGACATTGAGATGCCACATGTCCTCTTCCCAAACATTTGAAGCATTGAATGTCTCTAATCCTAGATGGTTGAGGTTCCCCTTCAGGTACGAGTTTATTAGATTGTTCCTCCTTCCCTTTTGGTGCCTCAAACTTCCCTTTTGGTGCTTCAAACTTTCCTTTAGAAACAACCCCATCTCCTTTACTTTCCCACTTTAGCTTCCAAGAAGAATTAGAACCAGATTGATACTTTGCTGTTCCCTTTTTCTTTATTTGCTTCTCCACCTTTATAGCCATGTGCAACATATCTTCCATCTCCAAATAATGTTGTAGTTCAACCACATTAGCTATATCCCTATTCAACCAATTCAAAAATCAAGCCATCGTAGCCTCCCTATCCTCTTCTACATTAGCTCTAATCATCAACATCTCCATCTCCTTATGATAATCCTCCACACTCTTTGATCCTTGGTATAGACTTTGTAATTTTTGATGAAGCTCCCGATGGTAATGACTAGGAACGAACCTCTTTCTCATGAGAGCTTTTAACTCATCCCAAGTACTAACGGACCTCTCGCGATTCCTCCTCCTAGAAGTCACCAATTGATCCCACCAAGTAATAGCGTAATCGGAGAATTCAAGTACAGCTACCTTAACCTTTTTCTCTTCCGAATAAGTGTAGCAATTGAAAATTAATTCTATCTTCTTTTCCCATTCTAGGTATGCTTCCGGGTCACTCCTACCCTTGAATGACGGAATTGTCATTTTGATGTTGCTCATACTACCATCCATTCTATCGCCACCAAGATCTCTATCCCTTCTTCCATGCCTAACTACTCTATCCACAATTGCTCTATCGTCAAGATCACTACCTTCTTCATTCTCATCGATCCCCTCTACTCTACGACCTTGCCTGCGGGCATTAGGCACTTCCCGAGGTTGCTCAAGCCTTTCTAACTTACCTAACACATCCCTAAACAACCGCTCAAATCGTTGTACCATCTCTTCCGTCATGTTGACTCGATCGTTGTTTTTTGTAGTAGAAGATTGTTCAGACATCCTAAAACTAAATATTATATGCCTCACGTGTATTTCGCTCGTGTATCACTCAAATTTGGCTTTTACCCTCTATTGATCTCACATCTCTGCCTTTTTCCACTCAATGACTTTCACTCCAATTGCTTCAAAGAACGAACCCGAACTCAAACAAGTTTAAGCCCGAATGATTCAAATCGAGTAAGAGTGAGAATTTTATGAACTGTTTGGAAAACTTGAAGAAGACCTTTAGAGAATGGAATTCGACTCGATATAGAACTTGACACTTTTTATGGAAGCTAAGATTGAGTCAAGAATATATTTCTTGAAATCAAATAACAGCTATTTTTTTTGGACTTGGAATTTTCGTTTTTTTTTTTAGATTTCTCGAAAAATCAACTTCGAGAAAGACGAAACAAACGAAATTTAATTTGGATAACAAACGAACGAAATAACGACTATTGAATTTTTTGTGATACTTTTTTTTTATTAAAGACTCAAGAACTGGAAGAACACGAAGAACAAAATTAAAGAAGACTCAAGAAAACAAAACAAAGATATAACCTTGATTTTTGGAGCCTAAGCTCTGATACCAGATGATGCAAACCACGTAGCAATTGTAGCTACGCAACCCACAAATTATTGGAATCGACCCAAGAACGCCACACGATTTCGAGATTGATTCAAATTAATTGAACCAAGCAACCAACACAAGCAATAGATATGCTGACCTCTTGATCACAATGAAAATAAATCTTACCCAAGATTTGAACAAACAAGAATTAAACTCGCAAGTTCGGATTTTATTCAATAAAGAATAAAGTATGAAAGCAAATTGCCTCTCAATAATAATATCAAAGTTGTGTATGAATAATGAAAATTACATCCGTATAAATAGGGTCAAAATCTAGGTTAAGAGTTATAATTAAACAAGGAAACAAATAACCAAAAATAAGGAAATAATTAAAAACCCTAAATTCATGCGTATTGTTATTTACGGCCGTGACAATTCCCCTTACGGCCGTAAGACTCTTTCTGTTTCACCATTACGGCCGTGAGACTTTATTTACGGCCGTAAGTCTCAATTCTGAAATTCTTGTTTTTGACCCGAGGCTGCGTTACGGCCGTGACAAATCTGCGTTACGGCCGTAAGTCCAATTTCTTCAAATTCTCAATTTTCAGCAGTGACCTCTTCACGGCCGTAAGAATTACGGGTTACGGCCGTGAATTTTGAAACTTTGCAATTTTCTTCGACGGCTTGAACGAGGTTGATCCACTCATCGTTTTGGCTCGGTCCCAACATGGAACTTGCTTCTTTTGACGACACGAACATTGTTTTGGCCATTGTTTCTTGCACTAGCTTGTCCATTGCTTCGTTGGCCCTCTTTGTTTGCAGTCGAGTCATCGGTCCTCCTTTGATCTTCAATGGATCTTTGCGCGGGCTTGTGTTCGTGGTCTGGATCACATCAGTATTGATTTGGAAGATCCGACCGAATCGTTTATCGCGAATCACGTTTGATTAAGGTACGCTTCCGCTTCAGTTATTTAATTCTTGATAATTCAGTATGATGATTTTGGATCCTAGATAAATAATTTATCTGTGAATAAATTTTCTAACACCAATTAAATTCTAGATTTTAATCTAAGTCACAATTAAAAATGAATCACAATCACATATTTTACGAAATCAACAATTTTTCAACCACTCATTTCATCAAATTTTTTATTAAAATTTACCGAAAATATGATTTTAACCCCTATTAAATGGGGCTAGATTTGGAAATCACAAGACCTATCTAGTAATGAAGCTAGGTTGGGTTCAACATGTGCCTGAAGTTTAATTTATGTAGTGTTTGATAGGCAACATTTACCTAGAAAGTAAGAATTAATTTTTAAACTTTTCAATTTTAATAGTGTTTGATAGTAACATAAATTTTGCTAGGAATTCATTTGGCTACTTTTATAGGAATTGGTGCAATTCCTTGTTTTCAAGGGAAATAAATTCTTAGCCAAGAGGTAATAATTGTTTTTCACGGTTACATGGCAAATCATAAATGCATCTTTTGATCATTTTTGTTGTTGTTAATTGATTTATGGGTAATTGGCGCAAAACGTTCCTACCTTTGGACTCTCTTGCGGAATTCATCCCCACCTTTTATTTCTTAACAATTTCATCCTCACCTTCATCTTTTTTGGAAATACATGTCCTTACCGTTAAAAATTCTGTTATTTGACCAACAAATCATCAATTGACCATTTTTATGGAGGGCAAAAGAGTCTTTTTACATTATTTAATTTAGGGTAATTGGCGCAAAACGTCCCTACCTTTGGACTCTCTTGCAGAATTCATCCATACCTTTGATTTCTTGGCAATTTCATCATCACCTTCACCTTTTTTGGAAATACACGTCCCTACCATTAAAAATCCCGTTAATTGACCAACAAATCATCCATTGACCATTTTGATGAAGGGAAAAAGATTCTTTTTACATTATTTAATTTAAAAATTTATAATAGAAATAAAAAATAAAATAAAAGGGTGAAATCGTCTCCTCCAATGGAAACTCTGTGCCAAGGATGCCGAAGAAGATGTCTGGAACTCTAGGCCTTCATGGGTTTTCTCGATGAAAGAGATTGGGGTGGAGAATTTGATATAAATTTTCAAGAAAGCATTTAAGCCTATAGTAATTTCAAGTCAGGGTTTTAAGCAACTATTCAAGAATAGTATTTTCGATTTTGTGTTTTCTTGCAGTGGTACGATTGAAAAGTCTGCGAAATTGACAAAATTTGCAATGGAAATTTCCCGTACCCTAAAATCTGAAGGGTTTCTGGTTGTCCATACCGACATGAAAGATGAGTAAGATAAGTACGTTTTTCGTACTTATCTTAACTTTAAATTTAGACAATTATAAGTTTTTTAGGATATTATAATGCTAATTATTTGTTTATTTTACTTGTTTTAGGAAAAAAAATTTGGATGCGTTTGGAGGCAAATCGAGGAAAATTGGCTAAAATCGTACAAAAAGATGGCTACATTGCAAATAATTCATAGATGAGACGGGAGAAGAGATGAAGAAAAAAGGTGTCATGGATTTATTTGAATACAATTTGAAGGTGAATGAGCAATACTACAAAAGAAAATGACTCAAGTGCATCAAAATATAAAGTTTAAGGATCAATTTGTCCAAAAAATTACATAAGGCACATGGGCCTAAATCCACTAGAGAGAGACCTAATTGGTGAGAATTGTTGGGATTTATATACATTATTTTACACGGGAGCCGCAGGTGAGGATTAAAGGGGAGGAGAGCAGCTGAGTCTTGGAAGGAATTCTTTGATAATAAATATATACACAGGGCATTGAGTGTATTTTTGGGGAACTAATTGAAAAGTGGAGACATCTTGGTGGATAATTTCAAAAAGGCAGAATACATTGTAGTCTCTAGAAAGGAGTCATCTGGGAATTCTTTTGGAAAAAAAAGGTGGTAGGCAGGTGGAATTTAAAGAAGAAGAGAGAATTGGACACTAGCGGAATTGAAGGAAAAAGATGGTTACTGCTGGCAATTTTTTTGGGATCAACTGAGTGATATTTTTTCAATTCTTTGTGTTTAATTCATCAATTAACATGCGAGGCTAATTTCTTTTATGTGTTGAAAGAAGATGAAATTTGTTATTTATTTCTTTCAATTCAAGAATTAGTAGTTTAATAATTTTTTTGTGTTGTCTTGATTGATCTTGCATACTTCATTGTTATTATTATTTGATTGATTTGTCACTAATTAAATATATCGTTACTTGTTGAAATATTGGAAAAGTCACAATAAGTTGGAACATTGCATGATCAACACATGAACACTAGATGCTAGGAATAACACTATGACATGTGCAATCTAATTGATAATTGTGTGATTTAATGCGTTCTAAACATTCGTATTCGGACTATCAATAGATTCGTTTCATGTTTAGGATAGATTTAATTTGTCTTGGAAAAGAAAATTAATTGTATGTGAATTATCGATTGTCAAGCAAATCATGAATGATTTAAACTACAAAACTTGGAATTGAGATAGGTGATAACAAGTGGATTCAGATTCCAATACATGCTCCCCATTCATATTTTATTCCCCTACACAACATTTTTATTTATCTTATTTATTCGTTGCAATTTTTAGTTAGAATATACAAACAAACAAACCATCTTTTATTTATTTATTGTTTCATTTAGTTGAATCGACGATAGACTGATAGTTAGGACTAAACATTATTCCTCGTGGGAACGATACTCTCAACTTATCACAATTATTACTTGTCAACGATCCCGTGTGCTTACGGGATTCACACCGAACATAATATAATCTCAATTCAGTTCTTGGATTGTTTCATTTTTTTGAATTGGTAAAAACTAGGAACATTAATGAGATTCATTCAAAAATGCCATTTATTCGTGAAATTGTCATGAAAAAAGTGAGTGGATATGGAGATATCGAACAAAGTATTGACTATGAGATTGAAAATCTCAGTGTTGATTTGATGGCCAATGCTCGGTTCCGCGAGAATTGACCAATAAATTATAGCCTCTAATAGAGAAAGAACCAAATAATTAAATAATGTAAAAAGATACTTTTGCCCTTCATCAAAATTGTCAATTGATGATTTGTTGGTCAATTAAAGAGATTTTTAATGGTAGGAACGTGTATTTCCAAAAAAGGCGAAGGTGATGATAAAATTGTCAAGAAAACAAAGATATGAATGAATTCTGCAAGAGAGTCCAAATGTAGGATCGTTTTGCGCCAATTACCCTAAATTAAATAATGTAAAAAGACTCTTTTACCCTTCATCAAAATGGTCAATTGATAATTTGTTGGTTAATTTACAGAATTTTTAACGGTAGAGACGTGTATTTCCAAAAAAGATGAAGGTGGGAATGAAATTCCTAAGCAATCAAATATGAGGATGAATTACGCAAGAGAGTTCAAAGGTAGGAACGTTTTGCGCCAATTACCCATTGATTTATTTATTTATTTTTCAAAAATTAATATTATTATTATCAAGTACAAATATGTAAAAAAATTAAAAATATATATAATTTTCTGATGAAAATAGCTACATTTTGCTTTATTTACCATGAAAAATAATATCGATTAAACAATAAAACTTTGAAATTTTTTCACATTTTTCACATAGAAAATTAAATCAATCAAATACATTAAACTTTCAATTCCTAGAAAAATGAATTCTCAAGAATTCAATTTCTCTGAATTCATTTCTTTTCCACTCTAATTCCAATCTCATCATCAAACGGAGCCTTAGTACACATATATCAGAATCCAATCCAAGTGGACAAAAATAAAGGAAAATGAGATGCATAAGAAGAAGAAGAAGAAGAAGAAGAAGAAGAATCATAAATATTGTTAAATGCGTCTTTGTACTTTCAATTTTGTCATTTGATTTACTTTTCATTGTGCCACAAAAATAAACAACAAAAAATTAAAATTAATTGACTGACAAGGCTATTGATCAAAATATTGACCGACAACGTTAAATGGTAATAAATAGAATTTAACATTAGTCGCATCTGAAACAGTAGGTGCTGTTATAATGGCTGTAAGATGTATAATTATTATTGTATTTATTATAAGTTAGGTAAATAATGAATTGCTCGAGTAAATGTCATATTTAAAGCACAAATAAATGTTTTACCAAAATATAAAGTAATGCCGTGTTACATAAGGTAAAAAAAAAAAAAAAAAATTAAACTACGTAAGAAAAATTGTATGTAATGCTTTGAGATTATTTAATACCTTTTATCACTTTGATTCAAGACTGAAGAGTATTAACAAGGTATTTATTGACTAAAAATGCACGTGATATCTGATTGAAAACGTAAAATTTTCTTAAAAAGAGAAAATTTAATCTAAGTTCAATTATAATGTTTTGATATTGATTTTTAAGTTGAAAGATAACATTTTTTGTCAGATAATTTTACCACTTCAGTCATATGTGAGTACATGTCATGTTGACATTTAGACATCGTTTGCTAAATGTATAAACAAGGACGAATTTGAAATTTTGATTTGTCATGTACGACAATTTAAAATAATGCCCATTTCATTTATGTGTCCCTATAATCAATTTTTTGTTTCTTTAAGCGTCTTATAATAAAGAAAATTTTGCGGTAGCACACCCTCAGGGCCATCTCTACGTATAAATAAATGATCTAAATGGGAAAGTAATGAAACTACAAAATGTGTGGATAGTACTAGCAGTCATAAAGGTGCTGTTGAAATTAATGTTTGACTTTGTCTGAATTTATAAGTTGTATTCAGATGGTGTCTAAAGCCTTGATAAACATTTTTCACTAGCATTAAAAAGATGGAAAGATGAGTATAATTTATGAAAGGTTGGGAATCCATTCGAAGAATTTACCCTTGTAGAATTTATTTATTTATCCTAACAAAGTCCAAAATAATTTACTTTAAAGAAAATAACTTATGAGAAGAGTCAAACATGCTAGTCAAGCATAACATTAAGAAAATCTCGCAGACAAAAGGTTAGATGGAATCATGGAACCCCTTTTATTTCGTGAGAGTAGATGAGCTTATATTCAAAAATGGTAGGAGAAATAAATCTCATTTATTACTTGTTAGGTGTATAAAATGAAATGCATAAGTTAGTGCATCAAGAACCCACCACAGAACATTTACATAGTTGACAACATTTTAGTTGAATGCTCTTATCACCCAATTTATAGCTCGTATTAATGCATTCCACCAAATCCAAGAGGTTACGTGCAAATGTTATTTCATTTTCGGATTGGTCAAAAGAATACACTTAAGTGGCAGTTGAGTCGTGCAAACATATTAAACACGTGTAGTCGAAATTACACATAAATTGCTCAACCTCCACATCATCAAAAAGGGAAGAAAAAAAATAAAAATGTTATATGAATAATAATTTGGAACAACGTGGTGGACGACACCACCACATTGAGGGATGGGGTCCATCCAATGACGTATGGACCCCATCATCTCTATGTGAGTGTGTTGTCAACAACATTGTTCAAAATTATTGTTTATTTAGAATATGAACAATAACGAAAAATATCATGAAAATAACGCAAGAACACGAAGAATTTTTCAGTCCGAAGACCCCGGAGGTTCGGTAATTCAAAGAATTTCCTACTCCCCCGTTGAGCAATCCACAAAATTTGGATTCACGCTCAAATCCACTAGGCACAAAGCAATGTTAAAAGCAAATTACAATCAATCCCCAAGATTTCTCAAAATCTTCAAAATCGAAGCAGAGGCACGACAGACAACACACAATATTTCACCAAGAAATACCCCTTCACTAATGGCATACACCTATTGTAAACCACACTATATTCACCAAGAGAAACCTAAAAACACCCAAAACCAAAGCTACAATCGGTACTGTAAATTGACCGAGATATCACCAAGAAATACTCTCTTTCACAAAATTACACCTATTGCAATTTATCTAATCACCAAGAAAAGAATAAAGGAAGAGAGAGCACCAATTTATCTTCACCAAGAAGAATCGCACGAACACCTTCGTGCCCTAAATGTCGCCTGGTTTGAGAGAGAAGAGAGCTGCGTTCGATTGCCTTTTATTCTGCCCAACTGCCTTTATTGCTTCTCACCAAGAAGAATCAAACACCCTTCAAATCCTAAGTAAATCACCCGATCGAGAGGAAGGAAGAAGCTGCGTTAATTTTTCCTTTTTCTTTTTCTGGTCTGCGCGCTTCTGATCTGTCTGTGCTTCTTTCTATTGAATTGTATATATCTTTTAACCAGCCTGTGAAGTATTCAAGTCAGCAGCCCATGATTTGGGCTAAAAAACCAATGAGGCCCAACAAGTAGATAAAACGTTATTTGCTTTAGAAAGAGAGTAGCAACTCTACAAAGAGGATAACTATAATTTGTTATAGATCCTATCGGCTAAACAATAATTCAAATTTAAATCCCAGATATTAAGGAGATGTAAATATTCTATCATGCCTCCTCAAGATAGAACTCGAGAGAGAATTCCAAGCTTGAATTTGAGTTGTAAAAACCGTTGTCGTGGAAGAGGCTTTGTGAGAGCATCAGCTATTTGATCTTTTGAGGAAATATGAGCAACACGAAGAGCACCATCTTGAACTTGATCTCTAATAAAGTGAAAATCAATGGCAACATGTTTCATCCTTGAATGAAATACTGAATTTGAACATAATTGATTTGAACGAAATCATCGTGCAAGCCGACTTGCCATTGGGGAGTGAAATTGCAATTTTCAATTTTAAAACACACAATGCAAGCGCAAGATGGCTGGCATGGTGGTCCGATTAAGGCCAAGCCAAGCCGACCCCTATGGTGGTTGAGGCGAGCGGCTTTGCTTGGCTTGATCCAAAAAAAAAAAAAGACACAACGGATACTACGAGAAATGGAAGAGAGAAAAACGAAGAAAATGCCTTGAACTTCATATTATCTAAGAAGAAACCCCAATTTAAAATGTACATACATCATAGTTTCACTTACAAAACTATTATCTATCTTTACAAAAAATCAAAACCATCTGTTGGCTCTCCCAACATTTTTCAAATAGATATGTTAAGATCAATTCGAGGTTTCTTGACCGTCACAGGTGACGGAACAATACCGTTGCATCGTGGGCATTTCGGATTACTCTTTGATATCAGCACATAAAGCAGACAACTGGGACAGCCAGCAGCTAACGAGTCTGATGACTTCTCTTCATAATCAATATCACTATCTTTAACGGACGATGAAGAATTTGAAGGCGGGGACGATGATTTTGACATTGATACTGAGCGTTTCCTAGACGTTTCTTTCTCTGCCCTCTCGAGGGCAGATTTTACTTTGTCTAGAGTGCATACACTTTGATAATTAGATGACGAAGGCGATGAGGTAGACGATGGAACCAGCTTCAAGTCTAAACCAGCATCATCGAAAAGGTTCAATGGTTCATTTGACGCCGGAGGGAAGTTGAGGTCTTGAAACTTTGCGACCGATCTTTCCTTTTGCTGCTTATTCTCTGAAGTTGACGAGGATGAGTTCGAAGAATTACATCTCTGGATATAGACTTTCCCAGACTGAAATCAAGAATAACAAATACATCAATGTGAGAACTTATTGTTTAAACAAAAGATTGCATATTATACATAGAAACTCACTCTTCCACCTACTGTCATCATAAGTAACTTGCATATTTCCAACTGTCTGAAGGATTAAAAATGATTATTTTTAGACTCACTCATTTGCTTATAAGTAAACTTATGAACTTTTTGAGCTTTGCCCCAGAATCCATTGATTAATGCCCTGCTATTAGGGTACCGAATGAAACATTAAGCTCTGTTTGGTAAAAATTACAAAGAATGTGATGTTTTCGAGTTAAAAAATGATTTTGAAAAAAATGTGTGACGTTAAAAAGTGGTTTGAGGAAATTCATTGCTTATAAATTTGTATATAAACAATTTACCAAACAGAGTCTAAAATTAAATGGCTGTAAAATATCATGTGGGTTTTTTCTTATCCAAATCAACTAAGTGAACTGTGAACTAACAAGAAGAGTGTATAAACCAAATTATATTACAGCTTTCAACAGTGGATGGAAATTGCTGATATCCTAAAAAAGTAACTGATATTGATATAAATATTAATTTATTGCCCGGAAATATTCAGATGTGGATTTCAATCAATCAAAATAAAATCACGTAAATAAAATTAATCAACTAGAAATTCCGATGCACGTAGAATTAAAATTCTGATTAAATGAGCATAAATAAACATGTAGCAGAAAATAGCAGAGAAACAAGATTCAGGATAAAATTATTATTAATAAATCAATTCTCTCCCAAAAAGCTTAGCTAGAAGCCAGAAGGAGATGTGAAATCAACTCGTTCATCATCAGGATCAGGACAGAGAATCACTATCAAACACTGTTCGATTGGACCCTAACTCGATAAGTATGAACCAATCCCAACTTTTCCATTGATTTTTGGGTAATCAAACAGAAAATCAAAAGCCCAAAGTGAAATTAAAATTGAAAAATTTAACAATTATAATACCTTTAAGTCAAGTCGTTTTTCCCAGCCAGAGGGTACTTGCAAGTCGAGGTCCAACTCTTTGGATTCAAGAGTACAACATCCACCAAGCAAATCCTTTGTAATCAGGGCCGTTGATTTCCCACCACCAACTGATTTATCAAGCATATCACCACCTTCCATTACTCTAAGCAGAGAACTCACTTCAGCTGCCATCCCACAATTCACCAAGAACAATAACTTGGGTTTTGCAGAAAGAGAGATTTTATAGATATACACACACGAAAATATGTGTGTGTATATATATATATATATATATATATATATATATATATATATATATATATAGAGAGAGAGAGAGAGAGAGAGAGAGAGAGAGAGAGAGAGAGAGAGAGAGAGAGAGAGGATGGGTTTGAATTAAATGGTGATGATACAAATTATAATTAATTGTCGTCATTAAGGATAATTAATTGTACTTTAATTTTTTTTGGATAAATAGAAATATTTACTATTTTTGTAAAAGAGTGAGGGTGGAAACTTGGACACGTGGAGTAGGGAGGTCGTGAGTAATGGTGGCATTAAATGCAATGGAAACACAGCTGTGACCCCAGGAACAATACAAAATGTCAAAAACCTCTTGGCTTCTTTAGGTAACTCAATAATTATGGTCGAGTCATCACTCTTTTTAAACTTTTGATTTTTTTTTTCTTTTGTTTATTGTTTCATTTAACCCCATTTATTTTCTTCATTAATTGCCAAATGCCATACTTTAGTCAATAATTTAGGTTCTAATTGGCGGTTTCATATACTTATACGTGGAAATTGAGCTTTATTTTCAATAAATTTGATTATTTTTAGAAGAGCTTTTTTCCCGAAATCTTTTCCCTTCGCCGTTTGATATACTCGTGCGGGGAAATTGAGCTTTATTATTTTCAATATTTTTAAAAGGGATTTCTTTTTTCAAGATATTTTTAAGGACAGTAAACTTTCCCTCAAAATAATTAAATGAGTCAAAAAGTTTGTTTTGATTTGTCAAAAGTTAAGTCAAATAGCTCTAACACTTCTTCTCGGATATTATATTAGTATTTAAAAAGAGTATTGCCATTTGTACATCAATATATGTACAGATAGGTGACGTGGAAGATAGAAAGAAAAGGAAAAAAAAGTACAAATTGTTGGAATAATTGATCAAATATTTATAGTATGAATTGAAAAAATTTTCAATTGGTATAATGGTTGATCATAACTTTTCAAATATTTAGATTCATATTGAAAAGTCTTGAAGTTTAAGATTTGATGTGACTATTCAAAAATTGAAACATGAAAAGTCATCACCTTATGAATAAGTGCAATCTAGACCATTAAAAATGAAAATATATGATTTAATTGTTTAAATTAGTTTTGTCAAGAGATGCAACCTTTTGAAGAGACACTTGAAAATATATAAATAGGACCCTCCAAATTCCATTTTATTCACTCCAAATCAATTTCATATAATTGATTTCTAATTTTTTCTTTCTCCAAATTCCGTCAAAAATAATTTCCAAATTATTTTGAGTTTCGTATTCGATGTCAATTCCGTTCTTGAAGAGTATAATCAAGCGTTGGTTCGCCTGACAAAATTAATAATGTGTTATATTAATTTGGAAGAAACGTTGTATATTGGGACGTCTATTTGATCATGTTAGAATCAGTGCAGGAGGCGAAATTCGTCTTAAGGAGATTTGCATTCGCATACCTCGTTTCATTTTATCTCCTTCTAATTTCTTCATGTTATTAAGTCAAAATTATATGTGCATAACATGATTTCGGTAAGTCAAAATTTATTCGATATTTTGCATGTGTAAGTCGTTATTTGATCGTCTTTGCATGCTCATATTTTTTTCGTTAAAAGAATATAATTATACACAATTCCATTCAACACAAATAGCATGAAATATAATGTGCACATCATTATGTACACAATGATGTATAAATATCATTACTCTTCAAGAAACTTACGCTCCTTTGAGATAACGAAAAACTCAATCTTTTGGCTATGTTATTATCTTTTATCTTTAGTTATTCAATGTCATTTCTAATTACCCACATAATTACAATCCTATTCAAGGATAGAATGATAATAGCTTGAATAATATTCAAAAGCATAATTTGGTGAATCCATCCATTTGAACTCATTGCGTAAAGGCATATATGGTCAAATCATAATTGATTCTTGTTTACTTATTTGGTCACCAAACAAGATTTTGGGATAAGAAATTCAATATATAACCACCAAAAATTGCTAATTTTTGACCCTTTAGTAAGATAATCTTGCAGAATCGTGCATTCAATTTTGTTGCTTAATTGTCAATGGGGAGATACTGCCTGAGCATGACAAGTCAACCATATTAAAAGTGGTGAGCATATAAATCCGCTAAGGTCGTTAATAATGACACTTAAAGAGTAAAGCTAAAAGAGAACCAAGGGAATTAAAACATGTTTCATTTGGATAAAGATAAAATACGTCAAATTACCAAAATGTGTAAGGTTGATAATTTTATAGCGTAATAGTCTAAATGACTGAGTTAGGTGGGATGCTAGAGTCAATTGTGATAACAATATTTTACATATTTATTTAATTTCAATTAGATTAGCTTAGAAGTTAATTAATTACACAAAATTCTACATGCTTGATGTTGTAATTGAGTTTGTAGGCTAAAATCTCCACTTTGAAGGCGAATAAAGAAAAATGGACTAATTTGGAACTTTCGTTTGACAAAATAATGGTGTTGGATGAAGGCCAAAATATGAGAGAATATTCCAAAAGTCAATTGGAAGATTTCATAATTTTGGGGATCAAAGTGCAAGTTTTAAAAAGTTTAGAAGGCAATTTTACTTTTGAAAATGGTACCTCAAAATTGTTTGGTCACATTTGGAGTTATTTTGGGCATGCCCGCATGTCGTCGTGACCTATACCTACTTGTAATCAATACAAACAAAAAATAGTGAAACATAAAAGGTGAAAGTCTATACACTCGACATGTAAATTGAGACACGATGATTTGAAATATGCTATTTTACGAGTAATTCAGCACTGACTATCGTAAAAATGTTATCTTTATGAGGTTGTTTGGTAAAGAAAAAAATATCACCACAATTTTTCGAACTCAATCTCAACCATTAATTTTTAATCAAGTCTACAGATTTTGACTTTTCAAACCTTTTTCAACCACATATCCATCGAAAAATTATAAAAAAATACCAAAAATCAAATTTTTTCACATTACCAAACATGTAACGGTTATATAAAAGAAAAGATTGATTGAATTGAAAGTTTATGTAGAACAGGCCAATTAAGGCGATTTACCTTTACTACATAATAAAAAAATAATAAAAATAATCAACTCATAATTGTTAAAATAATAGCTAATATATCCTAGGCTCCATTCGGTAAGTGAATTAAAGTGGTAATGATTGTTCAAATTAATTTATCTAATTTTTCAAACAACTTTTTAATCACACACATTTTCCCTCTCCAATTTTTAACCACACATTTTACCTAGAAAATTCAAATAAATCAACATTATAATTTCAATTCCATTTTTTCAGCAGCCGAACAAATAGTCATATTTTTTTTTCTTAATGAATGAAATACACAAGTTATTGCCTCTCTTTCCCTCTCTTCCTCCTTCTTAATTAAAAGTGGATTGCCAATATTTTACTATATATATAAAAGATTAAATGTGCAATTGACACTATTCATCCAATCCAATTACAATTAAACACTATATACGGGTAACAATTGGATGCACAATTATTCATCTAATTACAATTAAACAATATTCATCCAATTTAAACACTATTCCAATTGCAATTAAATACTATTAATCCAATTTATGCACTATTCATGTGATGCCCCAAAATTTCAAACATTTTCAAGAATAATACTCTGATACCACTCTTGTAACAACCCAAAGTTTTCAAACTTTTTCATTTAAAAATATATTCAAGACTTTTCATAATTATATTTAAATTAAAATAAAATTCATTTATTTATAAAGAAACGATATTAATATTAAAATATTTTTATAAAGATCTTGAGTTCGGTAAAGGTGGGGCAGTTCAATTACAAAAGTTCACATTCGGTGGTAAGTCAACAGCTCACATGTTGTTACTTAGCATAGTAATCTCTGTCAAGCTATCTAAACATCCACGTCAATCATTTTTACATCAATAATTACCTGAGATTTTAAGATTCGTGGGGTGAGCATACACTTGCTCAGTGAGTAGAATATGGTGCACATGTGTTATTGCACATTGAAATATAATTCAACATTACAAGTAATCGATGCATATGTATATTCTTTTCAAAATTAATGTTTTCAGGACCCGATTATAGATTATCTCATCTACCCCAAAGTGATTATCGTTTCTATAACCCGAATATCGAAAAAATGGTCATAACACATCAGATTCCATAGGACTATTTCTTCCTCTAAGGCTTCTACATCCCCGTCATCTTTCACCATGTTCGACTCCAACAGAGATATTAGATCACCATGTCATTCTTCACAACACTCGGAGCCGCGAAGTGCTCCCGACATCATCAACATCGATATCCAAAATAACACATCGATTACCGAGGGAGCTAGAGTTCAAATCTATAATCCATATGCACAAAACTCTTCTTTATGTATAAATTTTCTTTTATGATTCATCATATATCAAATTTCATTGCATTTCCAGAACATGAACTGAATGTAATTTCATCATATCATGTTATGACATTGTACTACGTGACTAGGTATATCGAATATTCAGTTCATTAATTCAATGATTCAAATAACCATATTCAACTCACATTATAATTGAATCATAATTCACATAAACATATTCACTCACTTATAATCATAGAATCTAATTTACATATTATTCAAATAATCCAAATAAACAAATCTCACTCACAGTTTATTGGATGAATCAATCTGTGAACAGCTCTTAGGATGACTTTCATTTAGAATGAAGATCGTTAACCTAGCATTGAACAGACTGTGTGAAGAAACAATCACATAACTCCTAGTACATAAATCTTCACGAGTTTTACAATATATCAACGAAAAGATAATCGAATCAGGAGTTCAACGCACATTACGGATTACAAATCGGAGTTGTCAATCAAAAGTTATCGCTGAATGAAGTCACGTTGTCGGGCTGTCCGTTTGGTGTCGACACCAACTGATTTTGTGTCAACACTAAAGTGTCAGAATGCCATTTTTAAGCTCAGATGAACATTGTGTTGACACAAAACCAGTAGGTGTAGAAACTAAACATATTTTCAAAATTTGAAAGTCATTTTTCTTGATTTGATTGATCTAAAATCATTTGTTTTGATAAATGACTTTGGGAAACATGTTTGCAATAAAAAGGATAGATTATAATAGATCGAAAGAATGATTTTGGCATGAAATCGATATTTAGGGTTTGAAAGAGAGCAAGATGATTTTAGTAGCATTTTGTATCTGATTTTGGATGTGTTTTATTGTTTAAAAATATCCCTATTTATAGAAGAGGATGGATGCACGAATTGCGGATGAGAACTTAGGTGTAGAAGATTTTTACTTTGCTTCAAGGTTAAGAAAAAATATTTTAATGTCAAGCTTGAGGTGTCAAGCTTCTCCCATGCAAGTAGGAGGTGGCTATAGAGGAAGAAGAATCACGTGAGCTAAAACCGGATATGGAGGTTTATTGTCGAGCTCATGCTTCATTCTTCCATAGCTTTCCAGTTTTGGGGCAGTTTTAGGTTGCTATATTTGAGCTTAGATTCGAGGAGAAGTGACGGTGATCTCGTCGGGACTCTTACAGAGTCGATCTGCTCACAGTCGGCTAATCAAAACAACAATTGCTTCGAGGAGAAGTGACGGTGATCTCGTCGGTGACCTCCGATGTGGAAGTGTGTCGTTGTAGGGTGGTGGTGTGTGTGTGTGTGTGTGTGTGTGTGTGTGAGAGAGAGAGAGAGAGAGAGAGAGAGAGAGAGAGAGAGAGAGAGAGAGAGAGAGAGTACCTAATTTTGAAAAATAGAATTTTATCCCCTGATTATTTAAATAAGAAATTAAGAAGTAGGTTTTAGAGTAATTTTTCATTTATTAGTAAGACATCATAACTTAGATATTGGCGGATCTAGGACTAAAGTCTAGCTAGAGCGGTCGGCAGTTGACCGTGGACCGTGGACGGTTGCAATAGTTAAATTTTTTATTTAATATTTAATTAAATAATATTAAAAACTAATCAATAAGTATATCATCCTAACATCATCTCTAATGTTAGGATCATACGAATCGATTGGTGTCTTTTCCCTGGATTCGACACAAGATCATTCATATTGAATACAGTGTGAACTTTTGTTTTGTCATCAAAGTCTAATAACTCTTGTAGTATACTAGAAGTAGTTGCGAGACCACTAGAACTAAAATTACTAGGTTGAGAATTCCGTTTAGTTTGAAAAAAATGTTCCATTATCTGTAAATCAACGATCACAATTCACAAATCAAATCAAATACTCAACAAATATGTGATCCTAATAAAATAATCACAATTTAGAAGTCAATATTCACCAAAATCCAAATTACAAATCACAATTCACTATATAATTCATTTTACATAAGGGAAATACTGGCTCACCAGTGAACACATTCCAAAAACTTAACATTTACGCAAAATTTCCAAATAACATTTCAAATTCAAAACTAAAATAAGGCCAGCCTCACATACCTGAGATTCAAACGATGAGAAATTGAGTGGACATTGGACTATTTACTCCTTAGGGCTTAGAAGTTAGAAATTGATAATCTAACAAAAATTGAGAAATCAAGATTCAGATTAAAAGTTAGAAATTACAAAATATATAAAATTACAATTTATAAAACCAAAAAATAAGAATTTACAACTTATCATTACCGAGATTGTAAGACCGCTTTTCATTCTACGTGCAATTTTAAATTTCACGTAATATTGTTGTGAATGTTATTATAAATTATAAATTATAATCTTTAATGTTTATAATTGGAATTATTTTGCAGTGGAAGGACTTGGACGCCATCTCGATCAATGTACCAATTTGAAAGTTTATAAATTGGTTATTTTAATTATTTACGTGTAATTCTATGTGATTAATTGTTTTATTACTTAAGCATGTTATTTTCTATTTTATTATGCTAATTCGAAACTTGGGGGGGGGGGGGAAGTTTAGTAACAATCGAGGGCAAATAGAACTTATAGACTTACTTAAACAAAAGAGGGGAATTGAGGGACCAACTTGCAATTTTCGAAAGATTAAGAACTTAATATTAACCTAACCCTCACTCCTCACTCTCACGCCGCTCTCATCTCGCTCTCTCGATTCCCTCACGCTCGCTCGCTCGCTCGCTCTGTCTCTCGGCCCTCACTGTCTCTCGCTTCACCGAACCTCTCCCGGCGACTCCGACCGCCACCACCCTCCCTTCCGGTGCCGACCGCCTCCCCTAACGCTGGTAAGGACCTTTTTATTTCCTCCACTAGCCGCTGCACACATCGCCCGCACACACACTGCCACGGGTTCACGCATGTCGAGCACAACCCACGAAAATGGGTACTGATATGTATGTGGGTATTATCTGTATTTGTACATTTCAGATTTCTGTTTAGATTCGAAATTAAATTGTAAATTTCAGATTGAGGAATGTATATAAATGTATGTATAGATTGTGTTGTAAACCTAATTTATGAAATTGGTAGCTTAGGGGACTGTTTGGTTAAAGTTTGAATTATAATAATAATCTTTTTCATATGTTCAGATTTAAGTTTGGGTTAGATTGCGAATTATAACTACTAAATTGGGGATTTGGTAATGATTATGTATGTGTGTGTGTGTAATTCCCACAGTAATTTTTCAAATTCGGACTAAGTATGATTTCGAAATTTAATTGAGTAATTCCAGTTTTAAATTTAGGTAATTAGTATTTATATGTATGCGTTAATGATAGGATTCGAAAATTATTAAATCAAATTGTTTAATTGATTTTCTTCTAGTTTAATGAAGGGTTAAATTGAGAATTTTAGAATTTGGGAAAGTAGTATAAACGTGAATAAATTTCTGAAAATTTTAAAGTATGTATATATGAAATTCTGATCATTGGAATTTTAGCTGAAGTTTCTACTGTGAGGTCGTTCACAGTAAGTTTCCAAATGTCGAAAAATGTTTAGTTTCATTTTTTGAGCTAGAAAGGGGTAAATTTCGAAATTTGGGAAATATGATATAAATGATTTCATTGATTCTCAGTCTTGGTAGTAATTTTTCAGAGTTAGGTTAAGTTATGTAATTTTGAGTTCGAGTTTGAATTTAAAAGATGAGAAGACTTTCTAACGTACATTGAGATTCATTCTTTGTCTTGAACATGGGTTTTATGTGTTTTTGTCATATCCTAAGGTCACACTTAGGTTAATTTGAAATTTTGATCTCGATTGGATGTTCTGCCATTATTAAAAAGGATAAGATGACTTTGTAATGTTCAGTGAAATTTTATTGTTCGTTTCGAATATGGTATGCTTGAGATTTGGCTAGTATTAAAAAGAATTTCAAATGTGTTTCGAGTCAAAAGTCATATTTATTGATGAATGTGAATAATTAGGACTTTTGGTACATTGACGTCACGGGCAGCTGAGGCTTCTTCCACTTGCAAGTCAAGATAACGGAAAATATTAAGGTCAACAGGTAAGTAAACTTCCCCCCCCCCCCTATTTTCATCAAGTGGAATGTAAATGTGAAAGTTATGTGTAAATGACTGTCGTGCAACTTACTTGCCTTGATGAATTTCCTTACTTTGTGAAAGCATATGTTATTGAGAAGAATGTTAAGCATGCACATTACCATGTCATTGCATCATCAAGCATGCATTGGCATCGAAATTGGGAAGTCAAATGTTTTTTTAATGAAAGAAATGTGTCAAGTGCAAGTTTGTTCAAAAGTTATGTATCCCAAGTTTTTTTAAGAATGAATGGGTGTACTTCTAGTTCATGAAAGTTGCGAGTGGGAAATGGGGCGCGGGGGACCGACGTACCCGAATTAAGTCGCTTTGCGACGGAATGTTCAACCGTTTACGGTGGACTGTTAAACCGCTTTGCGGTGGGAAAGTGAATGTTAAACCGCTTTGCGGTGGAAATGTGAATGTTAATCTGATTCCAAATAAGTAATTGCCCACTGTATTCTGATTGACTAGAAGTTACACCAAGTGAGCTCACGATGGAAATGAAGAGAAAGTTTTGAAATGTTAAGTGAAAGTTTGAAATGTTTGGAATGTTCTGGAAAGTAAAGCAAAAAGGGGATACATATATGGAAATTTTTAAAGCATTCATGCATAAGGTTTACTTACTGGGCTTTAGCTCACCCCAATCCCTCCCCAACATTTCAGGTGATGAAAGTTAGGTGATCCGATGAGAGCATTTGGCGGCTGACTCAGACAGTACTAATAAATTCTATTTCTTTTAAGAATAAATGAAGGGCTTTCTCAAATTAATTCATTGGTTATTCTTTTAATTGATAAATTCTTTTGATTAGTTTGTCTGTTTTAGTTAAAATAAGTTATGGTATTTTCCTGTGATTAGTTTTTATCATGTTTCATGAGTTTATAAATTTATACTTCAAGTTATTTTGTTGAGGAGTTTGGGAAATTGATGTTGAAGTTGAATTTTGGAATTGTGGTTGGATGTTAAATGTTGGATTTGAATGGGTTGAGAATTTGCATATGTATTGTAGGTATGATGTCCCTCTACAGGTTGGTTATGTCCAAGTTATAGAGGAGACTCTGCCGAAATTTCTATAAAATTTTAGAACATAAAATGAAAACGTTGAAGTTTTTAAATGATTTTTTTCCGCATTTTAATATTTAAACAATTTATTTCCGCATATAATGTGAATGGAAGTTAAGATGCCTAGGTTTTAGACTCTTGAACTTGGGGTGTTACAGAGATGGAGGTATGTCTCCGCCCGCTTGCATTGATGGTCGAAGTGTTGGAGCCTGGAAGAACTACTACATGTTGGAGTCACAGAGTGGAGAGGCTGGATTTGGAGGTTTGGAGCGGCTGGTTACGATCAGAGTGTGGATTTGATTCCTTCGTCCAATTGCCAAGACAAAAAAAAAATTAATTTAAAAAAAAAAAAAACTGGACAATCGACGGTCCACTGGCGACCAGCTAGCGCGGCCGCCGCACGGTGGATCCGCCACTGACCTTAGAGAATAAAATGGTACGCTCATCAGCGCATGTGTAAATTAATTATATCCAATATAAATTGTGATCATGTTTTAATGTTTTTAGTAGTTTGTACATATCATAATCTATTTATCTTTTATATATAATAATAGAATACATGCCAAAAAAGGAAAAGTCAAGTTTCCCTCCTGATGATCAATATTTCAATTCCAATCTTGAGCACGAAACATACCCCGACCACGACCACACATGTCTAAGAAGAGAACTCCACCCCCGAGCAGTAAACCACCCCGAGGATTCTCCATCCCCAAGCATGAAACATTTCTTCTACATTTTTATGATGTCCTCAGGGCACATAGTGCTCAAGGGTACACATCTATGCCCGGACACATCCTGATCTAACATCTGGAACCTACAACCTCCTAATCATAGAAGGACTCATTCCCTTTGGAATCTTATTTAGGGTTTGCAACCTCATCCCTAAAAAATAGGAGGATGATTCCTAACAGGACTCATGCAATACAGGTATTTCAGTCCTATTACAACTCATCTATATATCTCTATAAATACATAGCTCTCAATCACAATTCAGGTACACAATTAATATTCTTCCAGTTTATAGCCTTTTGCATAAATTTTCTCCTTCCTCTTTATTGACTTAAGTATCGGAGAGGCGACGAGGACACACCTCCTAGACTTTATTGCAGGTACTCGGAGATCCAGTTCGTGCTAGTTATTGCTCAAACTCGGAATATTTCAGGTGCGATTTTTAGCATCATTACCGCCTAAACTTCTTTCTAAATTTAGAAACTTTAAAAAATCTTTTGTGACAAGCTTAATTAATGCAAAAAAATAATTTAATAAATATTTTAACAATTATTATTGTATATAACATTAGGATTCCTGCGATGTTATTAATGACATCAAAATCTTAATTTATTTTAATGTACATACTATTTTTTTGTTTTGTATTAGTTATTATTTACTTGATAATTATTTTATTATATTTAAGTCGAAAAATATGTAATATATCTATCTGTACATCTATAAAACAAAGTCAATGTCAAAAATAATAAGCACATATCTTTCTAAATTTGAAAATCTATGCACAAAAATAATATGCAAGAAAAATAATTAATGTAATAAATATGTTAGCATTTATTATGGTACATAACATTAGAATTTGTAATATGCTATTAATGACATCAAGATTTTAATTTATTTTAATATATAAACTTTTTTTTGTTATAGTTATCATTCACTTGATAATTATTTTATTAAATTTAACTCGAAAAATATGTAATATCGATATCAAATCGAATATCTCAACGAGAAGTTTAATACGAGTTAACAAGTGAGAACAAATAACATATTGTCCATAAAGTCCTTTCGAAGATCAAATGTTTATTTATTTTTTTAATTTTACTTAATATCTCATTCATTTTAAATTATATCATTTAAGGTTGTGTTGGAAAGCACTTTCTTTTCCCTAGAAAATCCACTTTCCACCCATATTTTCCAATTATTGGTGTTTGATTGTCCAAAATTTTCTTGGCAAATGGTTTCTAACTTTCTCACCCACGCGCCTCAATTATTGGAATTTAAGGACAACGTTTTCTAACCTATATAGGAGAACCAATTTTCTTGGCAATTGAACAGTAAATATTGCACCGTGTTTGATCATTTTTGTTATTGTTAATTGATTTATTTATTTTTTCAAAAATTAACATTATTATTATCAAGTACAAATGTGTTAATAAAAAAAATTGGTTAAAATAGCTACATTTTGCTTTATTTGCCATGAAAAATAATGTTAATCAAACAAAAAGTTGAAATTTTTTTCACTT
Source organism: Ligustrum vulgare (assembly GCA_963555705.1). NCBI lineage: Eukaryota > Viridiplantae > Streptophyta > Magnoliopsida > Lamiales > Oleaceae > Ligustrum > Ligustrum vulgare. Next base: position 65,820,411 of record OY743171.1, on the reverse strand, counting down.
TTTCCATCAAAAAAATTAAATCAATCAAACACATTAAACTTCCAATTCTCAGGAATTCAATTCTCTGGAATTCATTTTCTTTCCACTCAAATTTCACTCTTACTATCAAACGCAGCCTAAGTTCTTTAATATTATCTATAAAATATTTTTGTATTAATTATTATTCTTTTTTAATAATTATTGTATTATTTTTAAGTCAAAAAAATATGTAATATGTGTGTCAAATCAAATATCTCAATTAGAAGTTTAATACAAGATAACAGTGAGATTAAACTAAAAATATATTGTTCGTAAAATCGTCCCGAAATTTCTTGGTGTCTGCCTTCTCTCTAAAATCAATTACAATGTTTTTTCTGATTCGTGAAAAAAAAAAAGTTGTAAATATCACATAAATATTTTTTTTTCAAAGATAGAAAATGAAAGAGAATAAAATAGGAGCGTATATCACAGATATATCTGTTTTTTCACTTATTACAAATTATATTCAAATGTAATTTTATTTTCTCACTTTAAGCTTTAAGTCAATTTAAATTACAATGTTTAAAAAAAAATTCTTGAAACTGTAAACCTACTAATCGTAAAATAAATAAATTAAGGTATGTGTTATTATATTTTTTTATAATTAATTGTATTCCTTTGTTTCCCATTCTTAATTAAATATTCATTTCATATGTTAATATATGAAAATCAATTATAATTTATTTTTTAAAAATTCGTAAAAAAAATAAAGTTATTAGTATCACATAAATATTTGTTCTTTAAAAATAAAAAATGAAAGAGAATAAAATTGGAGCATTCATCGATTTATTTTTTTTCTTTCCTTTTCATTTTAATAAAAATCTGAGCATAATTTCATAGAACTGTAAACATACAAACTATAAAAAAAGTTAAAACATGTGTAATTGTACATTTCTCATTTTTAATTAAATATTCATTTCATATGTTCGTATATAAAATCGATATATGTGAATAACAAATGACCATGCATCGCACGGGTGTAACACTAGTTTCATATTAATACTAGTAAACTGCCAATATAAAATATTTAATAATACCATGTATTGTTCTATTAAATAATTCGTTATTGAATAAAGAATAAGTAAAAAGTTTAAATCACTACCCTTAACTAGTAGGGAAATGGGGAATTTCACAGTAAGGCCCCCTCACTGTAAGGGGGTGGATTTCACAGTTAGACCCCCTGTAAAAATCCCCTGTACGGGGAGCGCCACTCTAACTAGTGATATAACAATGAATCAAGTGCGAACTTGCTAGTAGCTAGCCTACCAAAATTTGAGCTTGGCTCGCCTAAGCAAGGGATGAGTCGCGCAGGCTCGCGACTACACCCTTTTTTTTTTTTTCAAATATGAGTTTTTAAGATTAGGAGTTTAGGTCTTTTCAATTTCAAAAATAGTTGAAAATTGTAAACTAGAAAAATCAAAGTTGTCATTGTGTTTCATAAAAAGAATATAAAATATAAAGTTTTAAAAATCATCCTCCCTCGAGCTAGGGGCCGACTAAACTAGATGCGTGGGCAAGTTAAAGTTGTATTCAAATTAAACATTTATTGTACTACAAATTTTGTGTATGAAATAAATAAAGTAATTTATCCTGGATTGAGACTCCATTGCAGCACTAGGGCACATCGCGGCGGATAAAAGTTAAAAATTCATAAATGTTGGTAGCACAGAGGTCGTAGATTCGAATTCTCAATTATTCGAACTTGTTTGGCACTTTGTCAATTCAGTCCCTGACCAGCTTAAAGTATAACCTGCAATTTACGTCATCTACCAATCCTCAAAGCAGGAGTGATGGGGATGGTTAAGGTTGGCGTTCAACGGTTCGGCCTTTGAGATGGACTCTGTTGTATATACATCATAAATAACATAATACATTGAAGTTACAACTTTTTTGGGATCATAACATCTTTATCTTTATCTTTGTCTTTTCTTTATCTTTATCTTTTATATATTATTATTATTATTATTATTATTATTATTATTATTATTATTATTATTATTATAAAAGTAAAAGTGAGGATAGAGAGTCATTTTGAAGGGAAATTTGTATTTAATGAGTCTCTCTTCTTACTTCTACTTATATATATATAATAATAAAGAAAAAATAAAGATTTTTGTAGGAATATTTATTATTTATTACATATTTAATAAGAATTATAATATATATACTCTGTATAAATGTGTTACATTGGAAATGAAAAAATTAGATTAATATATTTGAACATAAATAATGTGATATCTATATAAATGTGTTATGTAGGAAATGAAAAAATTGGATTAATATATTTAAATATAAATAAATATCATATAGTATATTAAAAGATTAATATATTTGAAAATAAATAAATACATGTTATATAAATTTGTTAAGTTAGAAATGAAAATTTTGAATTAATATATTTTGAAAATAAATAAATAAAGAAAAGATAAAAGATTTTTGTAGGAAAATTTATTATTTATTACATATTTAGTAAGAGTTGTAATAAATGTAATATTTGTAAATGTGTTACATTGAAAATGAAAAAATTAGACAAATATATTTGAACATAAATAATGTGATATCTATGTAAATGTGTTATGTAGGAAATGAACATAAATAAACGTGATATCTATTTAAATGTGTTATTTAGGAATTGTAAAAATTGTATTAATATATTTGAAAATAAATAAATGTCATATCTATGTAAATATGTTATATTGAAAATGAAAATTTTGGATTAGTATATTTGAAAATAAATAAATACATGCTAAATAAATTTGTTAAGTTAGAGATGAAAATTTTGAATTAATATATTTTGAAAATAAATAAATAAAATCATTGAAATTTTATTTCCTAATATGTCAATAAATGAGTAAGTTCTTCAATAAGTATATTACAAAATAATTAATTATTTGCTATCAACCTTTTACCACCAATGATAAGTTGGTAGAAAATTTAATCATTTCATCATTTTGACAAAAATTGGTATATTTGAAAAAAAGAAAAATATAATATATTAATTAATATATTGGATTTCGAATAAAATATATGTAAGCAACATATTAAAAAATAAAAGTTAATTAAAAATTATAACATATTAAAAGGAAAATAGGTGATAAGGTGGGCAAATTTTCAGAGAAAAAAGTAAATAAAAGTCAAATGAAATTTAATATAAAAAAATTAAATTAAATGACAAACTTTGAATGGTGCAGTACATTGTGTGTACTTGCAGAATTTTTTATTTTGATTAGTTTTGTCATTTTTAAAGTTTCAAACTCAATAACATGTGTTATGTAGGAAATGAAAAATTGGATTAATATATTTTAAAATAAATAAATATATGCTTCATAAATTTGTTAAGTTAGAAATGTAAAAATTGAATTAATATATTTTGAAAATAAACAAATAAAATCATTGAAATTTTACTTCCTAATATATCAATAAATGAGTAGGTTATTCAATACGCACGTTACAAAAATAATTAATTATTTTCTATCAACTTTTTAACCACACATATTTTTTTCTTCAATTTTCAACCACTATTTTTTACCTCAAAATCATAAATAAACAAATTTATAAATCAAACGGTATTACCAAATGGAGGCTTAATCTTTTCATCATTTTAACAAAAATTTGCATGTTTAAACAACAAGAAAAAATAAAATATATATAAGCAACACATTAAAAAATATAGTTAATAAAAAATTATAACATATTAAAAGGGAAATACGTGATGGGTGGACAAATTTTAAGAGAATTAAAAAGTCAAAAGAAATTTTATATAAAAAAATTTGTAAGTGCCGAATTTTGTGCGACGCGGTATACTTAGTGTACATGTAGCATTTTTTTATTTGGATTAGTTTTATCTTTTTTAAAGTTTCAAATTCAACAAAATTTTGTATTGAAGTTTTATTTGATTTATGTTTTTTATTTGATATGATTATATAATCAAGATATTTTCAAAATTATGATTTAAAAATTATATATTCCGTGCATCACACGGGTAAACAACTAGTATATATTATAACAACAAAGTGGCAAAATATAACAACACATAGTTTCCCACCTTTTTTTACTTTCCTAAAACGGAAATTCATGATTTATAGAGATTAAAAAAAAAAAGTTGATAATCTATATATATTTCAAAATTGCTTTTATCTAGAGAATATAAACGGTCACTTTGAAAATGATTTTACCTCATTATTAGTTTTGTTATAAATTCAGCTATTAATTAGTTGATATTTTCAACATGTTTATAATTTGGAATTATGACGTAGAGTTTTAATTAATTATGTGCTATGCTAATAATAAAACAGTATTGAAAATAACGTAATTAAAAATGTATATTATTTTACCAAAGTTATAGTAATTAATTAGTATTGAAGATAATAATATAGTTATTAGAGAACTTATTAGTAAAATAAAACAATATTAAAAAGTATATACAACATAATTACAAATGTGCATTGTTTTACCAAATAATAAAATAATACTGAAAATGTATATAACATAATTAGGTTTTTTTTTTTTCTTTTGAAAAACTATTTTAGAGCGCCTGCACTTGTAAATGCCTACGTAAAGAAATCTTTCAAGCTTTTGATTAATGGTTTGTGTGTTTTGTAATTCTTTAACGACAATTATAAATTATTATTGTCTTTTTTGTGCAATTATTACCATTTTTCATGATCACATTTTTTCATTTTTTTAAATTTCATATTTAATAAGTAATTATTTACATGTCCCGTGCATCGCACGGGGGCGAATACTAGTTCAATTTAAAGTAGAGAAGTGAAATTTAAAATGAAAAATAATAAAAAAAAAAAAGTAAAAAATAAAAACAGAGTGTTCGATAACTTGTTTCTTTTTAGTTTATAAACAAGTTTTTTTTACACAAATTTTCAAATATATATATTTTCCCTCTTCAATTTTTAACCACAAACTTCATCAAAAAAAAAAAAAACGTGCCTCAATTGCCGAAAGTTCCGCCTTTGCAACGATACTGTGGGCTGCAAAAGCCACCCATTGGCCAGGCAGGGCTGAAAAAGGTCCGCCAATAATTTGGCTGATAAGCAACAAGAGGTGAGCCAGGGAGCTGGATTGTGCGAATTGACGAGTGACTCGCATTGAAATTCTTCAGCTCAGCTCGACTCACAAAGAGTTAAATTTGTAGAAAACAAATCCTACTTATTTATTATTAGACATATATCGATTGAAAATTTGTTTTCTTCTAATTCGTGTTAATAAGAAGCCATACTTATCAAACATGAATGTCCTTTTATGTCAAAAAGAAAAGCAGATTTATTATGTGCCAAGTGGTTTGAATCATTGTTGTCTTCTAGGCAACATGCCAACTTACCATTTGAGAAACCTTCATTTTATAAACTATTTATAACATTTTTTGCAAATCAACGTTTAATCGCACATATTTTTTTCAAAATACTTTTAAATTACATAATAATTTATCTCAAAAATATTATATTCTTATTTATAAATTAATTTTTTTTACCAAACAACTATTTACTAAAAGTTTTTTATTTTTAAATAAAGAATTTGTTAATTTTTATGCAAAATATTTGATTGAAAAGTTATTCAAAAAATTGTGTCTGATTAAAAAATGATTTGAAAAAAATATGTTGTTTATAAACAAATTACCAAACACCATAGTCTATAATTATCCATATTTGTATATAATGTCTGTTTGGTAAAAAAATTGTTGATAAACAAAAGATGTGACGTTTTCGAAATAAAGTATGTGATTAAAAAATGATTTGAAGTAATGTCTATTGTCAAAATGTGATTTAAAAAATGTGTTAAATACGTTTACCAACGAAGGCTTAAATGTTTTTTTTATTTATAAATAAAGAATATGATGTTTCGAGATAAAATAAGTGATTAAAAAATTATTTGAAAAATTTATATTAAAAATTGATCTAAGAAATTTAAATTTTCATTACATATTCAAAAGAAAAACTTTCGTGTGCTGTACAAATGTCTCGTGTTTCTAAAGTACATACATTATACCAATATAAGAAATTGTATGCAAGTATTTGATATTATTTAAAATGAATTTTTTAAATGAATAGTGATCTTTAAGAGAAATAATGATTGTGATTTTATTAAAAAGTCAAATATTATGAACTTAAATTTAAATTGAAAGTTGAGATTGGGTGTCATAAATAAATGAGAAAATTTTAATAAAAATAAAACAAGGAACTCATCTCAGAAATAAAATGATTACTTAACACATATAACACACGTGTGATGAACCAAAATCAAATTCCACGTACGGTACCATCACTACCGTGTCAAAAATCAATAAACAAAAGCCACGCATCGTGCTTATAATTTATATACATGCACACACATTCTAGCCTATGTTTGGTAAGATATATGTGTAATTAAAAAATTATTTGAAAAAATTATTTATTATAAACTTATTTATAAACAAGTCTCCGTTTGATAAATTATTTATGAAAAATTTAGGAACATATTTTTTCAAACTACTTTTTAAGTACACACATTTTTTAAAATTATTTTTCAACCACTTATTTTACTTCAAAATATCTCTCTCTCTCTCTCCCTCTCTCCCAACCACTCACCAAACAGAGTGCAAATTATCAAACAAGTTGTTAGTAGGTCAACCTAACTACTTACCCAAAAAATGCGACATATTGTCAAAATTAGTTACCAAATCGTAAAAACCCATAAATGTTAAAAAATATATATATTTTTTAAATAAGAAAAATTGATATTTTCCACAAAAATTATTTCTAAACAAATCAATTCCTGAAAAATGTTTCCTTAACATCAATTATTATATTTTCAATCAAACACAATCTAAGCGTATATATGCCGTGTACTATGATGGAAATGTTTATCCAAAGTTCAGGACAAATTATTTTATGGACTTACTTGCAAAAGTCTTTATTTTATTTTAATTACATTAGTTAGTAGCGCGTGCGTTGCACGTGGTATATATTTAAATGTTTTGAATTGAATATCTTCTTAATACACATCAGCTATCTTTAATATTTTTTTTCTGAAATTGTATAAATTAAAAGCAAAAATTTACATATTGATTATCTATTAGATTAATATCGAGTCAGTATTTTCGTCAAGAAAACAATTGAAAAAGAGACCAAACTTCCTAACAAATTAAAGTTAGTTGACTTTGTTGGTCCAAGAGTAACTAATCAAGGGGGGAGGGGAAATTGGTTTATAAAATTTTTTCAACAAATAATCTCAAACTCAAAAATCAATAGGTACAAGTATGAACACTTAATGTTATAAGCAATGTTTAGAAAATCGGATCGGATCGGATGGATAACCGGTCCGATTGACCTCAAAAACTTGCCGGTAAAAAATCGACCGATTCAACCGGGAACCGGCGGGAAACGGCCTGGTTTTAAAACCCGCTTTTTCATTTTTTTTGTTGTTTTGCTTTTTTCTAGTTGTTTTAAACTACTTTTGTATGTAACTTTATCTTCTAAATGAGTAAATATTAGTTTATTTGTAAAATAACATGTTTTTTTTAGAAAATTTTGTGATTTTTGGAATAATTTTTTTATGTTTTAATTGAAACCGGTTCAACCTGATCTGACCTTTGACCCGTTGTCTTTTTCGGTTCGAACCGATTTTTGATTTTCTGAATAATGGTTGTAAGTAACTCAACTATCAATGTAGTGTGCTATAAATGTGTAAATTTAATTGATAAAACAAGTATAACACTTAGAAATAGAGTTGCACAGTATAAATTAAAAGAATAGAGTAAGTGCAATGTAAGTAAATAAAAGGAATAAGAGATGTAAATCTTGAAATTAATTCTAATGGGTTGGTGATTTTTATTTTTCATGAAAGTTGAAAAATTTTGAAATTCTTTTTTATGAAAAAGAAAAGCTATCAAACACAACCTTAGTTTATTTCTTCGAATTAGAACTTAGAGGTTATTATTTTATTCATGTAGACCCTCGAATTTATCTAGAATCTTTACAATAATTAAAATAAGTAATACTTTATGTGAAATGCAAATGTTGCATCATAGGATCGCGTGGCCTAATGGATAAGGCGCTCGCCTCCGGAGCGGGAGATTGTGGGTTCGAGTCCCATCGCGATCGTAACGGTTTTTAATCATTGTGCGGCGCTGCTATTTTTTCCTTATTATTACTTTCCTTTTATTTATTCCTCCTTGCCTTAAAAAAAAAACTCACCTTTGAATTGAAGCTCATAAAGGAATGGGGATATTCTGACATCCTAGTTCCTACATCTGTGGCAAAGTAAATATTAATTAATGGCGTTAAATAGTTATCAAGCATTTTGGGTGCGTTTCATACTAATTGAATTTCATGAAAAATATGATTTTTCACATGATTTTTCAATTTTACGCTGTTTAGTTACTTAAGTTTTTTATGGAATTCATTTTTCCATTTGCCTCGAAATTCGATATTTTCCTTATTTTGAATGAATTCGTTTTTCAAGGGGGAGAGGAGGTTTTATTTTTTATGGAAAATCTTATACCATTTTCGTTACGTTTGATCATTTTTGTTGTTGTTAATTGATTTTATTTTTATCTAAAAATTAACATTATTATTATAAAGTACAAATGTGTGAAAAGATAAAAAATAAAAAACTTTTTTTATTAAAATAGATAAATTTTAATTTATTTTTCATGAAAAATAATGTCAATCAAACAACAAAAGTTGAAAAATTTCCTACATTTTCCACCTAGAAAATTTAACCAATCAAACACATTAAATTTTCAATTTTCAGGAATTTAATTCCCTAAAATTCAATTCTCTGGAATTCATTTTCTTTCCACCCAATTTCCACCATCACTATCAAACGCAGCCTAAAACAACAATTTCATGAGTAAATTATGATGGATCATGAAACCAATAGATACTTGGTTCGGATTGAGGGAAAAACCCGATCACACCTGCTCTAAAGATGCACCCTAAAAAATGAGACTCCCACTCTAGGTTTTAGGATAAGGCATTTCCATTGTTTCGAGGGGCGAGACTTGTATGGAGCTCCCATATGACCATTGTGACGCAGTGTACTATGGTTAAAAATGTTCAACGGAGGCCTAAGGGTGCCTATCTCCTTGTTTCAAGGGGTCGAGACAAGTTGGGACAATGACGAATCTATATGATGGCAAGCTAGTACAACCGCAGTGTACTATGGTTAAAAATGTTCAACGGAGGCCTAAGGGTGGCTATCTCCTTGTTTCAAGGGGCCAAGACAAGTGGGGACAATGACGGATCTATACGATGGCGAGCTAGCGTGGTTGCGCTAGCTTGCCACTAGTAGTGGAGCTAGTAAAAGTCGGAAGAATGGGAGACACCGAAAGTTCGAAACAGATGCCATGCCAAATGTGGTTGCAACGGTTCCTCATTTCTTGCAACTAGGTAGAAGAAGAACATATTAAATTTAGAGAAGTCAATACTTTTGATGTGATTTTGGTGCATGAAAAGTTAAATTTATAAATATTAAAGTCTTGAAGAGAAGTTGAAAAACATATATATATTTTTTATTTTTACTACAAAGCACAAGACATGCTCAAAAAGGAAAGAAAATGGAAACATAAGAAATGAGAAGAAAATGAGCGTTTCAAGTGCAGAATCAGCTTAATTAGGGGTGAATTCTTGTTCCGGTCAATGCACTGCAGTCAGACTAAGATTTTTTTATTCTTTGAGCTGATGGAGGTATCTACATTTTTGCAATCGCAGGACGTTTACGGGACAAAGGGAGACCAACGGTAGTATTATTCATCAAGAATGTGTCTATATTCAGCTTAAAGATTCTCAAGACTATGTCAAACGAATTATGGCCTTGTCCCTCTTAGTTTTATTCATAAACTTTTAATCTCTCTTTTCATTGGAGAATTAAGTTGTGCTAGTTGGGTTAGTGATGGAAAGCTTGGATCCTGCAATTTATGTTACTCTTTTAAAGTCGCACATTCATCTTTAGTTACTCTCCTCGCCAACGCAAAGTTGCTTAATTTTTCTTTGTTTAAAGTTGAAGGTATGGAAATCGGCATCAGTCTACTTTGAAGTAAGATTTAATTTCTTCCATTTAATCTTCAAAGACAATTGATACAGAGATCCATAATATGTTTCCTGCAAATTGCACAGTTATCCACCACAATATCCCAAGCCCAGCGTATTTCTTGATCTCGCATAGCATCACTTTCTTGGTTGATGTCGACAGAGTAGGATTAAAGGACGAAAGACCTGCGACAGAGGATACATCACCAGTCAGAACCATGAGTTTTATGGATCGCCCTGCAGTTGAGCCTAATCTCTCTGGCATTTCCTGTAAGCACCTCAACTTGACTCATCTTATTCACCGCATCAGCAAAATCAGTTTGCCATTGATAGCTATTCCTTGCACAATCTCTGACTTCTGATAAGAGTATCCAGGCAGATGATGTATCGGACATTGTTGGCATCTCCATAATCTTTCATTCAATTAAGAATTCGGCATACTTAATAAGATAAATTCAGCAATCCCCACTGCACAAACAATAAGAAAACAACAGGGAAATGTTTGTGTACTATAAATGAACAATAATTAACTCCTTCATCAGTAGACATCAATTCCTGTCACTGAGACATCTCCCACAACTAAATTTCCACTAAAAAGAAGCAGTTCAACATAGGCTGGATAACTTGAACTCTTACTTGAAGACCATATATCTCATCAAACAAAACAAAACAAAACTATGCCATCTCCAGAGATTTCAAGTTTCGAACTGGGCGTTCTTCTATTTTCTATCCAAAAATTGTTTGATCTGCAAAATTCTTGTACTTGATGCCTAGGTCCAAATTATCATAATTACACTTTTTTCAAGAGAAAAATCTCATTTCGCTGTTTGGAAGAGAATCCCCCTTTGAAAATCTTTCACTCCCCAAACATAATATTCTTTCATGAATACAAAATTCGTACAAAGATAATCGGTCTGCTATTAAAAAAAAAATCAGAAACATCAAAACAGAGATGTTGAGTGATTAGGGACTTATCAGTTGACCCATCGTAGTATTTGAGTTTAATTGATTGATGCATGATCCGTCCCACCTTTTTCCATTCTTACTAGTTTTGCTCCGCCTGTGGCATTGGGGAACTCGACGAAGATGAAGAAGAATCGGAATGCTGTGGAGGAGAACCCATTTGATTTCAAAAATGTGTTGGATATTGGTTAATAAATCAAGAATTGAAAATCGATTAAACTGACTTCGTGTCGACTTCGGCCAAATACTCAAAAGCTCGGCTCAATCCGTTTAGGCAAAATTATTTGCCACTTCGCCGCTTCGGGACGCACAAACGGGGATCGATTTTTGATTTCTCTGCATGTATTGAAGGGTATATTTGGCATTTCGAAAATCAATATCGGATAAATGAGAAATTACGGAAAAAGATGAAAATCAGGTCAAAATATTTGACCGTGCGGCCGCATGGTTCGTAAACTGTGCGACCACACGTCAATTTTATTTTCGGATTTTTGAGTAAGACCGTGCGATCGCAAGGTTGTCCGGCTAGGAGACACCTTTTTGTAAATGTGCATTGTTTGGAAATTGTGCATGGTTTGTCCTTAAACCATTTCGTCAACATCCTTTCATGATCTATATATAGGACCATTTGGGTGTGCTATTACTCACTTTTGATATGCAAAAACACCTCTCTTCCTCACTTGTCTCCAAAATCAAAATCATTGCATTTGTTATTTTGATTTTCTTCATTTCATCCTTGGAGTACATAAGCCTATAGTTGGTTCGTTGTACAAGTTTTGAAGTGCTACAAACACAAGTGAAACCGTTGTATCTTGAGAGTCGATTGCCGTTATCCGTAGGCACCGTTGCGGGGCAAATTCGACTTAAGGACAAAGAATCCAACTCTTGCCTCGGCTTTGTCCATTCTTTTCTTCCTCTTCTTCTTATTTGTGTTTTTCCTTACCGTTACTCTGTCCAAATTTCGACTTGAATTTACAAACTTTCAACATTTTTCGTCACTATTCACAAATTCACCCAACAAAATGTTCAATCACAGATTCTACTTCTTATTCACTCCAATCAAAGAGGATGATTGCTACGGATTCAACAGAAATAGAGATCCATTCAAAGAAGATGATTGTTACGAATCCAATAGAAATAGAGAGAGAATGAGACGGTTTGAAGATGAGGATGTGAGAGAACGTAATTGCAGGAACAGGAAGGATTATTTATTTTTTTATTTAAAAAATTATCAATTAGTGGTAATTAATTAAATGTTACATTTAACAGAAATTGAAATTTCAATATTCAAATTTGATTTTTTTAATTGGATGATATTTTACTAAATTGTTTACATTGAATTGCCATATATCAAATTATATTATTAGGGATGTCAAATTTCAGAAATGATGTTAATAAGGTGAGTGTAATGCTAAATTCCACAAAAATAAATCATTTGACCCATCTCTAAGTGGCCTGTTAATTTACCTACCACCCAACTTAAAATGAAGTTTGATTCTGAATAGACCCAATTCAAAAAGATCCAGTCTCAGACACTCCTTTCTCAGACTCTACAGCTTCTTTATGTTCTTTGATTCTTTCAACAATCTCCACGCCGCCAATAGCCTCCGGGCGTCAACGCCTCACTCTTGCCACTGTTATGCGGCTTGTCTGCAACAAGCTACTAGGTATTTTGTCTAATCTTTATGCAAATCTCTATTTAAAATTTATGGCTTGAAATGTAATGAAGCTTTGGAATTGGAAATAGATACTTTCATAGTATTTCTTTCAATTTTTCATTCTTTGAGTGATAAAAAATGTTAATAAGTTAGATGTCAGTTTGATAAAACGCTACTCCAATTATAATTTCTCAAATTTTTCTTTTTCTTATTTTCAACAACACATTCTCCAATATATAAATATATTTTTTTTTCTTAATTTTTAACCACATATTCTTCAAAAAAAACCATTATTTTAAAATACATTACCTCAAATAATCTAATTATAATGTGTTTCAAACAAGCACTTAATATTATTCAACATTTAGCTTCATTTGCATAATTTTATATATGGTTAATCAAAAATTCAACTGCTTCATGTTTTCGTAATAACATTTCTGAATAAAATTAATGATTTATTATTTCATCAAATATTACCTTCTGTAAAATGTCGCTATGTAGAAGACAAAATTTGGAAGACATTTTTTAATCGATTTTTTCGTAGATACTTTTAGGTCGTTTACAATAACAATATAATAATACATTTTATGTTATTCTTATTATATTATTATTTTATATATTATATAAGAAAAGTGAATTGAATTGGGTGCCCTGCGTGTGTTCTTTAACGAGGAAATTACATACAAACAGGTTTTTTATGTTTTGATTTTCAGAAATCAGGTTGAAAGTTTTTTTATACAAAAATCAGGTGAAAATTAAACTGACATAAATCCATACCCCAAACCCCAACCCCACGGCCCAAATTAGGATAAAATCAATTGCCCTGTTCCCATTCATTTCAAATCTAGTTGGGTGACGACAATGTTTTCCTCTCCGATCTCCGGCGGCTGCTTCGATTGTGGACTTTGCACAGGGCAGTGTCTTTGCACGGTATCGGAACGGCGGCTCCATCTTTGCAAGGCGACCATACAATTGCAGTGTCTCTGCCTATTCGTGGCTGCCCTCTTTTTGGTAAGATTGGATATCCGATGTCTCTTTGGTGTGTATTGGTTGTTGTTGCGGGTGGAGGTGATGTAGTGGTGGCGACGTCTATGGAAATGGTGGTTGTGGTGTTGGTGATGGCTGTGGAGATTGTGGCAGTGTTGGTGTTGATGGTGGCTGTGGAGAAGGTTATTGTGGCTGTAGAGACGAAGGTGGTATTGGTATTGGTGTTGGTGTTGGTGTTGGTGTTTGGTTGTAGCTGTGGAGATTGTTATGGTGTTGATGGTGGCTGTCGGGTGGTGGTGCAATTTGGAGGTGGGTGCGGTGCGGCTACAGCTGGTGATTTTTGGATCTAAGGTGACTGGTGGAGAGGTGACTGGTGGTGGTGGTGGCGGCGGCGGCAATAGTTGGTGTCGGTGGTGGTGGTTATAAATTTGTGACCTAGTTGTGACTTAATAAATTTGTAAATTGTGACCGAAAAATAAGTTGTGAATACAAATTGTAAAAATTGTGACTCATAAAATCGAGATTTGTGACCGAGAAAAAGTTGTGACCTATAAATTTCGATAATTGTGACCAAAAAATAAGTTGTGAACTAAAATATTCAGAATTTGTGACCTAAAAAGATGTCGTGACTTATAAAATTTGTAACTTGTGATCGATAAGATAGTCGTGACTGATTAATTTGATAATTTGTGACAAAAAAATAAGTTGTGGCCTATAAAATTTGTAATGTGTGACCTTTAAAATTTGTGTTTTGTGACCTGTGACCATAAATCGTGTAGTTGTAACCATAATTTGTTAAATTGTGACTAATTGACTCGAGATTTGTGACGGGAAAAAATTATGAGCAATGAAATTTGAAATTTGTGATCGAGAAATAAATTGTGACCAATGAAATTTGTGATTTGTGACAAATTGACTTTAGATTTGCAACCGAAAAAAATCGTGACCTGCGAAATTCGAAATTTGTGACCAAAAAATAAATTGTGACCTAAAAAATTGTGACTGTAACCATAAACTTATGATCTGATTTGTGACGTGTGACATAAAAAATTGTGACTTATGACCATAATAAGCTGTGACCCTAAAAGTCATCCAAATAATTTTATAAATTGTGACGTACAAATTTATGATATGTGACCAAGAAAATTAGTGATTTGTGAAAAGTGTAACCTAAAAAAATCTTGATTTGTATTCGAGAAAAAATTGTGACCAATGAAATTTGTGATTTGTGACCAATTGACTCTAGATTTGCGATCAAAAAGATCGTGACCTACGAAATTCGAAATTTGTGATTGAGAAATAAATTGTGACTGTGACCATAAACTTATGATCTGATTTGTAACTTGTGACCTAAAAAATTGTGACTTGTGACCATAATAAGATATGAACTTAAAAATTGTGATTTGTGATCATAAACAGTAAAATATATAATTAATTAAGATCTGATTTTTGAAATAAAATATTTTCTTAATTTTGAAAATGTGTACTTTAAAAACCTTAATTAATTATAATTAATCATTTTTTGGGAGGGGTGGGGTCAGGGTTGGGTGGGGTGGGGGTGGGGTGAGGTCGGGGTGGGTGGGATTGGGACAAAGTGTGAACAAATAGAAGAAAAATCATTTTGGGGATGGGGTGGGATGGCAGGCTGGGGTGGGGTGGGTCGGGGTCTGTGGCTGGGGTGAGATGAATTTGTCGCGTTGTGATAAGGTGGGGTAGGGTCGAGTGAGGTTGATGTGGGTGGGTGGGTGGGGTAGGTTAAATAATTTTGGGGTGAGGGGGTGTGGTTTTGGCGAGATCAATTTGTCACTTTGCGATGAGGTGGGGTGGGGTGGGGTGGGATGGAATTGGGAAGGGTAGGAAAACATCGAGCAGGAAAAAAAATTGGGATAGGGTAGGGTAGGCGGGTCGGGTCGGGTGGGTGAGGTGAGAAAACAGCGAGCAGAAAAAAAAATTTGGTGTAGGGTAGGGTAGGTGGGTGGGGTGGGGTTGGGTGGGATGGGGTGGTCAGGTGGTGGGCGGGGAAGGGGTGGGGATGAGGGAGGTTGTGACATCAAAGTTTGAGTTTTTGATTTAATATTGTACTAGTTAATCACCCGTGCGATGCACGGGAATAAACGTTTGGATAAAGATAATTCAATATGAAATTAGATAAATCCTTTTCATAAAATAAATAAATTTCGCAAATAAGAGATAATATCATCATTTATTGATTTCATATGACTACAAATTCTGAAATACTTCTTTGTACACAACGTTGTTTGTTGATTTTGTTGTTTTTCCTTTCTTATCACAAATCAATATATTTAATTTGGAACGATTTGTCACCCAAGAAATCGCAACATAAAGTTATCCATGTGTATGCACCAGTCGTTTAAGAAGAAGTTCCACATGCAAGAATGATTGTCCATGACTCTTATTGATGGTCATGACATATGACACCATTAATAGAAATTGTCTTCTTTGAAATCTAATAAGTATCCTAGAATCAGAAGGGTTTAACGATAACATTGGAATAAAGAACTTGTATCTTGCATTGATGCCAGAAAAAATTTGACCTTCTAGAACATGGTTGCCAAGTTTTGTAACTATCAATCTTGTTTCATTACTCAATTCCTGTGTATGATCAATATTTCTAAGAAGAGAACTTGTGTCCTCACTTATCTGTTGTAAAGGTCCACCACGTGGCGCAATAGTGATATCCATGTGTCCAGGTAGTGTGTCAAAATTAGGGTTGGGCGTTTACCGGTTCGGTTCGATTATTAAAGGAACCGAAACCGAACCGAAACTTTCGGTTCGGTTCTTTCAAAGACAAGAACCGAACGGTTTCGATTTCGGTTTGATTTTCAGTTATTTTTCGATTTTTGTTCAGTTCCAACTAAAAAAAATTAAATTTAATGCAAATACAAAAAAAAGTCTAATTGTTTGCAAAAATTAAAGGTAAATACAACTAAATAAAGTTTTCAATTAAAATTAAAGTCCAAATTCATGTATTACCACGAATGTGACACTCAGAATCTTGATAGTTAAAATCTTTTTTTACTCTAAAACCATTTTTATTTGAAAAGGATATCACATCGAGGAAGTAAGAATATTTGAATCTCATTAAAAGTAAATTTCACAAAATAATAATACTATAATAGTGTATGAAATAACTTAAAAGTAAATTATTAAATTCCATAATAATAGTGTATCAAACAGACAACATTTCATACACTGTTTAAGTGTCTATACATTAAAGTGTGGTTCTACTTGGATAATATTGTGAGTAATGAATTTTTAATTAAAATACTAACAATCTAAACAACATTTTCAAAGGAAAAAATTGTGAGTAAATTTATACTTCTCTGACCCATTGTCTACACATTAAAGCGTAAACATAAATATATTTTGTTGTATAATTCAATGAAAAATTAAAAAAAAAATATTTTTATCGGTTTTGATTTCGGTTTTCGGTTTTGATTTTAAGAACCGATCGGTTTAGTTTTTTTTTAAAAAAAAAATCGGTTTCAGTTTTGAATTTTTTTTTTTCAAGAACCGAAATATTTTGGTTTTTTCGGTTCGGTTTACTCGGTTCCGATTTTTTTTGTCCACCCCTAGTCAAAATCCACCGACAATCAATTCGGCAATTTCATCGACAATAGAAAAATCATATTGGCTCGCCCACCAACCAATAAGTATAAGTCTTAAATTTGAAGTGTTTCCTCAATCATCTTTTCTCAAACCTACCTAAATTGCCTTAACAATTTGTTGTATTTGTCTAGCATATCCTTCGAATCAGAAACTATTAAATCATGCAATATAGAATCGCATGATTCACTCCTACCCGGGGACATTAAAAGACATAAATTAAATTTTAGAATATCACAACAAAATTATCCGTAAACAATATAAATATAAAAGCAATAAATACATAATACTTACCTCATGACCATTTTTCTGCTTTCAACCTCATTTACATTGTCAACAATGTAAAGCGAGCAAATTGCAGAGCTGAACCGTCATCAGGCAATAGACTCTCAATCTTATGGAAATTTTGATCGTGTAATCTAAAGAGGGGAGACCCTCTACCATCATTTAGCTCATTATCTATTTCCCTATAGCTGTGAATGAAAACATCATATTATATATCCGAATGTTCTCAATGAAATTTTTAATCCTGTCTCCCTCTCATATAACAAATCTTTCAAAATTAGAGGATGATTTTCCATAAGAGAAATATTCACTTTCTCTTGTATACAACAAAGTATGGGTGAACAAATAAACCGCAAAATCGAATTAAACTACAACAAATGGTTTGGTTTGTAAAAATTCCAAACCAACTTAAACAATTTGGTTTAGGTTTCAATTGTCAAAATCGCGACCCGCCAAATTTTAAAAAATAAAGACAAATGTTCAATTTTAAATAAGAAAAAAAACAATATACTTTTTATTATCAACAAAATTGAGGAGACATAGATTAATTTGTTCAAATCCACAATCATTTGGAAATAATTTTTCATCCTACAATTCATTATCATCCAAGATATTTTCTTAAAATAAATTTTTTAATATAAGAGCTAACAATAGTTTACTTCTATATAATTAGTTTGTTTGTCAACATAAATTGATTCACAACAAAGCACTCAATTGGAAACTTAATACTATTTTTGAGCTAGTTTCAACTCAAAATTTAGATGAATATGTGTCTTTGAGCTCGCTTTGAAATATACTAATTTATTCATCGACAATCCATGGTTTCAAACCGCACCAAATCGCAAAAAATAGTTTGATTTTATTTTTGTTTAAAAAATGAAATGGTTTAGTTTGGCTTGGAAAAATTCCAAACATTTTTAAATGGTTTGGTTTGAAATATTATTAAAAATCGTGTTCACCCCACAACAAAATGAGAACTTCGAATTACGATATGTTTTATAATGCTTATTCACTCTCTCCTCGCACCAAAAATTTACTTGCAAAATAAATATTTAAATGTAGGATCTCCAATGTCCATATAATCTGAACAATCAAACAATAGATGAAAAGATTAATAATATAGATCATGCTATAAAAGATAAGAATTATTGTTTTGACCATTGACAATGAAAAACAACACGTATAAGAAACGAATTCGATAATCATAAAAAAAGAAAAAAAACTAAAATTGTGATTGACAAAGATGCATCAAATTCATGGTATTATAAGTTTTTTGCAATTTTTATACAACGTAATTATTTTTTGATGAAAATTATAATATAATATTGATCATCTCAATTATCAGTTAAGTAAATTGGGAGACAATTTACTTATTGTTGTAAAAATTTAAGAATAATAAATATTGAATTAAAAGTATGATTATTTAAAACAAAATTTAATACAAATTGATTAAATATTCGATATAAATATAAATGAAAATTCGATATTAGATTTGTATGACAGAACGAAATTATTCATCCATAAGATTGATATCAATAAAATATCACAATTATTAAAAAAAATTATTTACGTATTAAATGTAACTTTCTATAAAAATACTAATTAAGTTAATAGAACGCAATACAAAGGAGCTCAAATTTTTAGATGTAATAAATAACTAAAAAAATAAGATTATTTATAAAAAAAGTTTTATACAATAAGATTTATTTAGTATTAGATGCGTGATACAACTTCGATATAATTTTGAACTGAAAATTTTGCATTGAATTTGTATGACTGCACACAAATACTTATTTGCAAAATTCAAAACATTAAAAGATAAAAAAAAATTATGAAAACAGAGGTTTAAACACAAATAATCAAATATAAATAAGTAAAAAAAAAATCTCCATAAAAATATTTAAGTGAAAGTAGCAGTGTGAACACAATAAAAATTGATTTTTGGTCTTTGGAGTGTGAAAGCGATAAAAGTTGAGAGTGAAAATAAATGAAATATATAATATATAATATTGTATTAAAAAAAATCACAAAAAATTGTGTCAAATTGACGAAAAATTCTCCTCCTTTAATATTAAGTAAGATTAATTTTAATATAATATATAATAGATAATTATGTTTATATTATATGTAATATTATATTTATTTTTAATTATGAAATACTTGATTTTTGAAAAAAAAGGTTTAGTTTATTAGTTTTAAAAAGTGAAACTTAAAGTATTATAGTTACATACTTTCTCCTTATTTAACTCTAATCTCACAGGCTTGGGCCGAGAGGTTTTAGAAATTTGTTGGCCCATCATTGAAACTATACTATCCCACATCGCTAGCAAAGTAAAATATTTTACAATTTAAATAACTATCAATAAGCTCAGGTTACAACGATCACGAGATGAAGTGAATGGGTCAAGTACCAAACGCTTGATTGGTTCAGACCCAGGAAAGTCCCCGGGCCACTCTCTGCAGTGATGCAGCCTCAGAAATGAGTGACTTCCAGCATGGGTGGCTCTTGCCTTGGTGCAAGGGCTGAGACAAGTGTGGAGCCCAGAAGCCACTCTGCTGGAATCCTTGGCCGATTGTACAGTTATTCACTTGGTCCAATCACAGATTGGATTAACTGAACGGGGCTTACACTCTCGTGGTCTTCATTTTTTTATCCCTCCAAAGTTCAAACTCTATGGTACTTAGTACTTACTAACATAATGGTAAACTAAAAATAAGATCTCTGAATCTTATTATAAGGTTAGCTCATTGCTTCTTCTCCGGGAAAAGTTCACGATGAATTAGAATGTTTTCTATAATGAATATAAACCTTACACAGCAACTGGAACAGCTTCATCGAGGGCAAGGACGCCGGGGAGCTTCATCGAGGGCAAGGACGCTCAAGGACGCCGGGGAGCTTCATCGAGGGCAAGGACGCCGGGGAGCTCTTTGCCTTGCAAGAGCTCCAAACTGGCACCACCACCAGTCGATATGTGGCTCATCACATCGGCAACTCCAACTTTCTCGACAGCTGCAACGGAATCTCCACCTCCAAATATAGTTGTAACTCCCTTCCCACTAAGTTCAGCTAGCTTCTTTGCAATAGCCTGCATCCATAATCGCATTGTAAATAAATGTCAGCGTTTATTAGTCGACTTTTTAGTGAAGTTTACACACTTTATCGACCTCGGTCTTTCAAAACTAATGGAATTGTCGACTTGTATGATGGACACGACAAAATGAAAATAGACCTAGATCTGCCGAACATTCTATATACGTGAACTGGCATATTGAAAAGACGGAAAAGTTCAGATATTCCATACCTCTGTGCCAACAGCAAAGTTATCAAATTCAAACACTCTCATTGGTCCATTCCAAATAACAGTCTTCGTTGTTTCCAAGGCATCATTAAAGGTCTTAATAGAATCTGGTCCAATATCCAATCCTGTCCAGCCGTCTGGGATACCAGATGCCGGCACAATCTGGAATAACCAAGAAACTGAGCCTTTAACTCATAGCTTTGCATTAGAAAATCATTAGGCCTAGAATTCTATGAAACTATAGTTTGATAAAATATTGCTGGGGGCAATTAAATTTCAACTTAAAATTTTGGCACCGAGCTCGAGCGCTAGACCTTCGTATCTGCATCTGCATCAGGAGCAAACTTATCTGCCACAACCACGTCTGAAGGTTACAAGAGACTAACTCCTCTGGCTTTAACCTTCTTGAGAAGGGATGTTGCAAGATCCAGCTTGTCTTCTTCCACGAGGGACGATCCAACTGAAAGGCCTTGTGCCTTGTAAAATGTGAAGATCGTTCCTCTGCAGTCCGCCCAAAAGCAAGATATCACACTTCTCCAAAAGTGATTCAATCACTCCGATCTCAGAGGACAATTGATGCAAATGGGACTTTTAGGGTTTGAAACTGCCCCCTACAAGATGGTCCAGCTCCTAAAACAGCAAATTAGAACTTCTTCAATTTGTAAAATGGTCTATTATAGACATGATATATTATTGCTCAGTCATTGGCATAAATCAGTAGAAGTATAATCAAGAAAAGCTGACCTTTTGTAAAAGGAAAGCAGCAACGGAGGGCTTCAAGAATTTTGTAACTCAACATTCTGAAGGAGAAAAACGCCGCCTTCACAACCTGTTCATTATACATCAAGTGATAAAAGTTAAAACAAAATCCATTACCGCACAACTTTTACTTTGAATATTGACAAACTGGGACTGGGGCATATTACCATGACACCTTCCATGTTCTTTTTCATTTACTGCACGACTTCTCTTTGAATATTGACAAAGACATATCAATACACTAAGCAGTTCAGGAACTAGAGAGGTGCAAGGCTAAATTTTGGAGTGACGCCTTTTGGTCGTCCCTGAAACGCCAGGAAAGAACAAGAGTTTCCGGTGAAATCATGTACAACCAGAATTGTGCTGGCGTAATCATTAAAGTAAAGACAAACAACAAAGAAATATTTGTCAGCAATCGAGACCAAATAAGAGGGAAAAAGGAAAAGAATCAACAACATTAATGATGCACTGCATGACAGTGATACGAAACTAGATTTAGAAAATCAACGATGTTTGAAAATGGAATTCGAAAACATGACCAGCCTATACATATTAGTTTATTAGGAGATTGAATGGTTTCATTTCCAGATTAATGTCCCAGTTAGAATTTTGCACCAATAAATTTAATTTTAATTGTATTACAGAACCACTGAACCAGGCATAATTCAACTATTAGACCAGGGAACGAAATTTCAAGCATGATCTTGCATTAGAAATCTAATCCAAAATTGATAGTAGGCAACATAATCATAGCGAAATTAACTAGACAAGTTCCAGTAAATCATAGTCAAACAGTAACCCAGTTAGGATAATAATGCACCAAAATGCAGAAATCCATGGGAAATTCAATCAAATTATAAATTTAGACTTACCAGATGACTTGAAAGAATAACCTTGGCACCATTGCTGATCAAGTGCTTGATGGTGGGAACAGCAGCTCTGATCCTAGTATCATCAGAGATGTTCTGATTATAATCAAGTGAGACATTCAAATCAGCTCTAACAAAAACCTTTTTACCCATGAGGTCGGCCGCAGTGAGGTCTTCGAAGCTCTTCTTGGTTATAGAGGCGACGCCCCTCACGGGCTTGGCAGAAGAGCTCTTAAAAGATCGAAGCTTGGTGGCTACATGGTGGGCGAGAAGTGGTAAGAAGCGGCTCTCCGGCGAAAGGCAGTCCACGAAGAGGGGTCCGTCTTTAGGAGGAAGCTAGTGGTGGATGTGGCAGCCCTAGTGGTGGTTGAGATCTTTGGGGTGGCACAAAAGGCTGGTGATGCTGCTGCTGCTGCTGTAGCCATTCTTGCTCACAGCGTCTCTCTCTGTATCTCTTTTTTTTTCCTTGTGTGGAGTTGTAGAGAGAACGAGGTACGTGGAAAATGAGGTGGAAAATTGGGCTTAAAGGAATTCCTTTTATCGTTGCGCTGAGGTTGTAGATCTTCCACGATTTTCAGGCTCGCTGTGCAGATCATGGAAGTTTTGTGACTTTTGTCGATGCCACTGGTCGGTTTTGTTAAAATCAACCACAATTAATTTTTAATTACATATTTGTTATTGAACTTTATTGAAATGAATAATGATTATTAGGAGAATTGATAGTTAAAATTTGATTGAAAAATTAAATATTGTGGACTTGATTTTTAATTAATTATTAAAATTGAGCATTGTTAAAAAATGAGGAAAATTTAATGAAAATCAAATGACAACTTATAGAAAAATCAACTTTTTAATTACATAATTCTTTAATGTCTCTAATTTTATTTTAATTTGGATACTCTAGAAAATTTAAATAAAAATTAATATTTATTAGGAGATAAAGCTTACTTAGAGATTGGTAAAATAAATTTTTGTGTCTGTACTTTTGAAGCTCAATCTCAATTATTAATTTTTAATCAAGCTGTTAATAAACATTTCTAATACATTCATTAAAAAAAAAAAAAAAATTCAGGTTACCAAACATCTCTTTAAAAACGTTTTATAGCCAATCATGCTCTAATTACAGAAACGGGAATATCAGAGCAAAGACTCAAAAATCTCCCATGGCTGGATTGTTCTGTTTTCCTCCTCTGCACTTGACAATTGACGCTCCAATTCTTCCACACAATGGGATTACGCGCCAAAGTGATCCTATCATATATCACCCACTTCCATTTTTAACACATGCCCAAGTTGTAACCCGAAAGGATCGTGCACGCATTAGAACCAGGGCTCTAAGGGAGTGGCAGGAATATGAGGAGGCGGTGAAGCATAAAGACCTGACCAAAGCTCTCAGATTCCTGAAAGATATACCCATCGAATCTGGAAACTCTTCGATTGAGCCAACCCAGTTATCGGGTGGTGAGTTGGATTTGTTTGGATCAGACAGGGATTGGGAGGTTCTGGACACGTGCTTGAATGCTGATGACATGAGGCTTGTGGGTAGTGCTTATGCTTTTCTGAAAGACAGGGGGTTCTTGCCCAATTTCGGGAAATTCCGCAATATTGGTAATTTACCTGTTTTTCATAGGATTAATCAATTGTTCTACGCTTTTGTATGCTTTTTAGTGAATGTTGTGCTTTGATTTGCATTTGATGACAGTGTATATTGAGCTGCTGTTGTGTAACTACCTTGATTGTGTTGTGTCCCACGTACATAATATTAGGCTTGTCTGTTCTTTAAACATTTAGAGACCTCTCCTATTTAATGTGATTGCAATTATTGGTATCGCCCTTCTGAGGACAATCCCTGTATGTAATGGACTTGAGTAGACTCAGGGCTATTTGCAAAAGAACAGTGTTTCAGTGAAATGACCTAACTGAGGGCTCGACTTGTGAGCTTATAATACACCCTCTACTTATAAACCATTTGAAGGATAGTTCTCCTCAATGTGGTCGAAATATATTATTTGACATACTCTGATTGCATATTTTCATCTTGACTAACTTGTTAATTTTCACCGTATCATAAAAATAAAGCATGAAATTATGTAAGTACATAGTTGACGCTTGGAATTAAGTTAATACTTAGTTGAAACCCGTAAAAGGTCAATAATAATGTGTAATTCTTAATCTAAATTTTCAAATATTTTGGTCAAAAGGTTATGTAAGTTTCCTCAAGGTTTCCAAATTTTATTAAAATATTTAAAAAATTAGAAAACTTTTTGGATGTTTCCAAAAGTTTTGATTTCTACATTATATAATAAGTTTCCATGCAACCATGCAGTAAAATTAGCCACTGGTGCATGAGAGTGAGTGTGTGCAGAGACAGATCTAGCATGTCCCGAGGTAGCACGGCAGTGCTACCTGGATTCCGACAACTTTTTTTTTCCCCATTCCTTTGAATCCCTTTTTCCCCGATCTACAACTGGCGGATCCAGAACCACTGGCTTCACTGGAGTCTTCTATTCGAAAATGGAAGATTTTAGGTTTCGAAAATGGAAGTCAGATTTACTGGTATCATGTATGCCTCCAGGTTCCGATCTTGGCTGTTTTGGGCCCTTTTTTGATCATTTGGGCTCACTTAAAGTGGACCCAAATTATGTCTAAATAGATGAGTTTACACTTGACCCAATAATGGTTGGTTTCCATGATTTTATCTATTTTTATTTTTATTTATTTTTGTTCCAATATTACTATAATTCGATTCTGAGAATAAAGCACGTTGCGGAAGATGAAAATGCATAATGTGAATTCTTGAATTTTATGTCACGTGTTTGCTTTGGGAAATCCAATTAAACTCATTTAGTAGAAGAATATAATATAATAAACAAAAGGGTGCACATATAATGTATAATTTTTATTTTCTTCGGGTTATTTATCTTATATTTCAGAGAGTGTCAAATATTATAGGTGAAAGCTTTTTAGATTCACAATCACCAAAATTCATTGATGTCTTGAATCTAGTAAGTGAATTATTGAGATTTTGAGAATTGTGGTTTATTGAATATTTGTTTTAGCGCATTTTTATATTGATTGATTCATTTTTAATATTATTTAATTAAATAATAATAAACAATTTTGCTATTGTAGTCGTTGACAGTCATCGGTCAACGATCCACAGTCAATAGTCAACCGCTCTACCTGAACTTCGATCATGAATCCGTCCTTGAGAGTGTGTGTGTGTGTGTGTGTGTGTGTGTGTGTGTGTCTTGGGGGTGGGGGTGGGGGTGGGGGGGGGGAGGGGGAGAGAGATTACTCACCTCTCTGTATACATTATGGGTATTTTAGTTGACAACCTGCTTTTCTATCACACTGATTTTGTTCGTAGGGTGACTAGTGGTGTTGGCCTACTTGGGTTGTTCTTCCACATTATACCACTTGAAGGGGTTAAGTTACTGAATGGTTCATCTATCACTGAGTGAAATTATCAAGTTTCTATAACTTCTATGTTCAATAACGGTGAAAACATCTCTCATCAGTTTCCTATACGTGAGTTAAAAAAAAATTAATCGATGAATTCAAATACTTGATCTTATAGATTTTTGCCCTTCTCTGGTATATCTTTAATTTCCAACACCAAATATTTTTTTCCATGCGGATGCACTAGTTGCTCAAAGTCATTCTGGATGCATAAACCTATCATTAGGAGCATTATGAAAGTCAATGCTTGAATAACTGTCTTGTGCAGTATTGGATGGACCAAGAGAAGTTACACCAACTGTATTGAAGACTTCAACTGGTTTAGAAGGTACAATTCCTACACGGAGATAGGAAATGCTACACAACCTCTTCAAAGGCATTACGAGTCATACTTCTTACCAATTACATAAATTACTATTTATGCTTACAGTTTTTAGTTCGAGCGGTTAAGATTCTATGCTGTTTTGTAGATTCGTATCAATGTCCTTTACTATTTGTCCCTTTATTTGCTTTTCCTGTTCCAGTCTCAAAATTTTCACCAAAAAAGTGGGGTGTTTCTGGAAGCTCTAGTGTTCTTTCAATCTTTCTGTTTGCTGGAGTGTCTTTTCTTCTGAATCAAGGAATGGATATCAGACCTAACCTAGCAGCAGTATCGGGGTTGGCCATGTTAGATGCTATTTTTCTTGGTGGTTCATGCTTAGCCCAAATCTCAAGTTACTGGCCTCCATATAGGCGCCGCATTTTAGTGCATGAAGCTGGTCATCTTCTTGTAGGTAAGCTATGTTCGCCATCAATATGTTGAAATGGTACTGCATTATCAAGCAAAATATTTCAAAGCTCCAGCCATACATGATTACCATATCTTTATTAAAAATTAAGGGCCACCTTTAGGAACTTCAGGATCTGTTTTGTGCATATGATGCCTAGAATAAATTTTTAGTGCTTTATGACATGATGCCTACATTGCCTAGAACACTCATAACCTGCATACTCTGCAGTCTGCCCAAAAGTCTGGATATTATAGAAATAATACCAGAACGTTTTTGTGTTTTTCATTATGCAATGACTTAAACCCTGTGATTTTGGGAATAATATAGATGCTTACACAAAATTTCTGATACTATGAAGAATACAGCCGTAGTTTGTCTATTCTCCTATATAACATAGATATTGAATTTGCAGCATACCTGATGGGTTGTCCAATTCGAGGTGTAATTTTAGACCCAATTGTTGCAGTGCAAATGGGAATTCAGGGGCAGGTATATCTACTCCGGCACATGCTGTTGTGCCATTTCCTGATATCATTCATCATTATGTAAACTTAATCCTCTGTGTTACATACTTACATTGCTGACATGAATTTTTTGACTTTGTTTATTTATTTATTTATTTTTTTCGTTTGAGTTCATCACTCCAGGTGTTACTCTTATGGACTTCTTCCTTACTGGATGAACATTGTGTCTTATAATTTGTCAGTCAACACACACACTAATTTCAACATGGATGAAGTTTTGCCATCATTTGTCTTGAAGCTTTTTGAAGAGAGAGAGGTCATGCAATATAGGATTTAGAGCTTGTTTGGTCCCAAGCATTTTTTCCAATTTTTCCCTCAAATCCATTTTTAACCACACATCTCTATGGGACCATCATTTTTCTCACTTTTCACCATTTATCAACCGCACATTCTCCAAAAAACCCAAAATTCCTCCAAAACTACCATTACCAAACATGCTCTTAGTTTCCAATATGGAGTTTTTTCTTCCCTGCCCGGGAAATTAAAATAATTTGTAAGCGATATTTAAAAACTTACGTTTCTATGACTACTCTTTTGGATAAAAAAAATTATTCATTTTGAAGTTTGAACATCTATTATGATTTCCATTACCTGCCAATATCTTGTCTTGATGATCATAGTGTGTGTTTTTCATGGCCTCAAATTTATCTGGATGTGGCTTTTGTAGGCAGGAACTCAGTTTTGGGATGAGAAACTGCAAAATGAGCTTGCTGAAGGCCATGTCAGTGGTACTGCCTTTGACAGGTTGTAGTGTGAGGTTCTAGTCAAAGTTGCTTCAAATCGTTCTTTGCATCACTTTTAGATTTTAAAATAGGTTCTCTAATGCTTAATACAATGGATTTTAGCTTGAGTGGATGTAGTTGTAAATCTTTACTTGCAAGAACTTGTGTAAGCATTCAATTCCTTTAATAAAATGTTGCATTGCTGGAAAATCTCAGGTATTGCATGGTTCTCTTTGCTGGGATTGCAGCTGAAGCTCTTGTCTATAGAGATGCCGAGGGTGGAGAAAACGATGAAAACCTATTTAGGAGCATCTGTGTTCTTCTGGAACCTCCACTCTCTGTTGCACAGGTATGTTTCTGATCCTAATGGTTTCCTCTGATAAAAAATGGAAGTAAATAATCAGTCCCTCTTCTTTTGAAACTTACCTACCAGGCTACCACAAGTATTATAAATTTTCAGGAGACATTTCTGTTAGGGTTCAGTTGCAGCTCTCCATTCCATTGATGGATGTATTGGCCTATGTTTGGTTTGTGTTATCTACACATTTCGAGGAACCTACAAGTGCCACTCACTTATCCTCCACTCATTTTTAATTTTTTTATAATTTAAATTGTTTATAAACACTTCCTATACAAGTCCTTAGTTTAGTTCTTCCACAAGCATAATAAAATAAGAAATGTCAAATGAACTAAGCTACCAAAAAATTCTATTTTTTATACAGAGAGCAAAGGACCAAAAGAAAAAAAAAAAATGAAAATCGCATATATACTCAACAATGCCCAATCTTGAACATAATTTACCACCCTGTTACTACTGGAATACCACTATATTAGCAACTGCATTGTTCACCACTATGATTACCCACCCAAAACAATAATGATCCCATGAGCTCTACCACCATCAACTAAGTCCCTTCCTATCGTAATGTTTTCCGGACAACTTCACATTTTCGTCATCCTGATGCTCAAATTAAAATTCCTCTATCATTGATGAATGAGCATGTAAATGGGTGAGGCCTTCATATTATTATCTTGCTGATTGGAATGGGAAGTTGCAAGTTTTGATAGTCTTCTGCTAGCTGTATAGTTATCGATAGAGGGCTATGGAATAGAGTAGATTGCTGATTGGATGATGTCGAGTGGGGATGTCATGATTCAATTGCCATGGTAGGAGGCCATAGTTCATGGCATAGGTGGAGGCAATGATGATAAAACTTGTAGTTCAGGTTAGAGATGATGATGGAAACAGAAATGGTGTTGACATATGTTGCTGAGTGAAGAAAGGGTAATTAAGGCCTGAGCCTGCAAGGTGGAAGCAATGCCTCTGTTTGGGCTCCATTTTAATGAGATTTTGGGAGTAACTGTATTTTGAAATAGTTAATTTTTTGGAGAATTGGTGATTAAAAAATAAGAAATTTTTTTTTAGTTACGTGTAATATTATTTTGTGAAATGTGTGATTGAAAATGAGTTCTGAAAAAATGGAGCCCAAACAGAGGCAATATTTGGTGCTAAATCTAGTTATGGTGATTGGAATTTAGGTATAGAACGACTTTATTAGAGAAGAAACATTACAGCTTATTGTGAATGAGGAGGGAATATAGAGCTTGTTTGATAGAGATTTTTGAAAATCATTTTCCCCGAACTCATTGTTCAACCACACATTTTATGAGAACCATAATTTTTCCTTACTTTTCAACCACACATTCACAGTTCAAGGGGTTTGATTTCGAATTCCCTATAAACGTTCATCTCATTATGAATTCTTAGACGGGGCATTTTTCTCCAATAGATGTCAAATCAAGCGCGCTGGTCTTTGCTGCAATCTTACAATCTGCTCAAATGGCATAAACGTGCTCATAGTGCTGCTGTCAAAGCTCTTGCAAGCGGAAGCAGTCTGAGTGTAGTCATACGGAGAATTGAGGACACCATGTCTTCTATTCGATGAACTGCGAATTTGTTAATCGCACATAAGACCAGGTAAATTTTCTGATGACTCCCTAGGATGCTACATTTTTATAAATGAAAATAACTAAGAACCTGTGGAGACTTGGTCCTTGAAAAGTGGATCCATGGACAATATTACACAACACTGGCTCCGTGTGCTCTTCATTGGCAATCTTTGTTGACATTCTGTAATGGTTGGCCTTGTTTGGATTTGGGGATGTTCATTGAGGCATAACTGAAATTTTCGCAAAATCGAACTGAAGAGTGTAACCTTATTACTTCTCCCTGAGACGAAGAGCATGTCTTGATTGCTTGTTTCAAGAGGATGTTCGGCTCAGCAGCTTGACTTCTGAGTAAAGTACGTTTCTACTTGTTTTTCGAAAGTTGCTTTTAAGCTTAGTTTCTCGATGCAAAGACAACTCCAGAGCAGAGTTTTCTGGTATTCAAATGTTCAAGACCTGGTATATTGTGAAATTGTACTCTATCGTAATACAGATGAAGATTCTGGTGTACAATTTAATGTGTAAACGTGATTTATAGTAGCAAATCATGGAACGTGCCTCTCAATGTAATAAACGCATGAAAGTTTATTATGTAATGGTTTTTCTTCATTTAATCATTTTAACCAAAGAAAAATAAGTGGAATTAAAATTCTTAAAAGGAAATAAGGCTGTGTTTGATAGCTTTTGTTTTCCATAAAAAAAATGTCAAGGTTTTCTAACTTTCATGGAAAATAAAAATCACCAATCCACTTGAATCAATTTTCCATGGAAAATAGCCCAAAACATGCTTTAAAGTATTGTACCATGAAATTCAATTTTAGGGAAAATGTAGTGTATCAAACAATTAAGGTGAAAAATTTGCATGGAAAAAGACACAAACACAAACGTAATTCTGAGTTCTAACAATAATTCGAAATTTATTTGATAATACAATGATCTTGATTTTGATTAAAAAAGGAAATTAATAATTCTTAAAGACACAAACAAACTTCTCTTCTCTGCATCTTCTGCCTTCTCCTAAGGTTGCAAAGTTTAACAACCCCATAAATTTAGAAAATTTTAGCCTTACTTATTCCCATTATTCAAAAACTCATTTTTTATTAAAACACAATTTCAATCACATTCTATCGATAAAATAAATTACACGTAATTTTTTTTTAAAAAAAAAATCTTAATTTTTTTATTACATTTTCCCAATTTTACTATTACAATATGTAAGTATTATTTCAGAATCATGGGTATCAAACGGGGCATAAAAAATACTAGTAAATTATGAGTATTTTTTGAAAAATGAAATGGGTGGAGAAACAATAAGCATTTTTTCTTCGACAATAATGACTACGATTATAGACGATATTACGGAAACATTGCCACGGTCTTGACAATTATGTATATACGACGTTATAATATGGTAGTGTTTGGTGAGCTGTTTATAGACATCACGTTTTCTCAAACAAATTTTAAATCAATGCATGCTTATCAAACTATTTTTTCAACTACATATTTTACATCAAAAATAATAAATTATTTGTTTATGAATAAAAAACTTTTTCCAAACAGTTCCTATAATATCAAAAATTCCATCCAAATTAGTGATTTTATCTACGATAATTTTTTTTTTTTTTTTTTTTGAAATAGCATTCGGTAATTATTTTTAAAAATGTCAAATTTAAATATCTAAGACTCCATTTAGTAATATTGTAGTAGTTTATAAACTAATTTATTTATAATTTTTAGTTATTGAAAAATAGAGAGAGAAAATATGTATGGTTAAAAAATGATTTTAATAAGTGGAGTAATTTGAATTCTCTAGTGTCGTGATAAATTATACATTTATCAATAAATATAATACTTTGATTATCAATAAAAAAGATATAACTGATTAAAAAAAAATGGTTATAAATTTTTTTTATTTATCATCGATCATAAGGGAGGTTTTATCATATACAGTGACAAAAAAGAATGTTCGTCCGTCTTCATCCTCCCGCACTATTTCCCGCATAGATAATCAGAAGTGTTTTCACCACCCCTCCAGACCTCCTCCATTTTCTTCCCCCATAAAGGTGAATAGCTCAATTTTATTAATATTTATTATTTATTACTACTAGTTGAATTTGAAGTCATATTTTATGATCAAATCTAAATACAGAAAACAGTATACTAGTGTTATATTGTTATTTGACTTACTAGTAATCGCACCCGTGCGATGCACGGAATAAATAATATTTATTGAATAAGTTGTAAAAATACAATGCCCGATAAAAATAACACAATAAAAAAATAATAATAATAACTTGCATACACAAATTGTGAATAATTTGTAATTTCATTTCTCCCTATAAGATTTATTACTTTAATGCATAAATTGTATATTCAATATACAATAAAAAAAAAAAGTTATGAATTGCATTTTTTTAACAGTTAATTGTTCATTACCTAGTTTCCTTAGTTTATTTATTCATATAGAATTGATTATTCAAAAATAATTTTTTTTTAATGTTCATTCATAACCACATATTATTTAAAAACTAATTTTTCACAATTGCACATACTACTTTTTAACCACACATTCTAAAAAAAATCAATTTTTAACCACTCAATTGATTATTTGACAATTATTTTATTTTTTATACTACCTTCTTTCACTTTCAATCACACATTTAAAACAATTTCTATAGTTTATATCAAACTTACTCCTATTCAATGGTTTCAAATACAATGTGACATTTTATTTTTCACCAACTATTGAAAATGACCATGTTACCCACACACACACAAAACTATTTTTTGTGCATGTTAAATAAATGTGTGAACTATATTTTATTTTTAAATAGAATAAGTTTGATAAAACCTTATATTTTTATTTTCTATAGAATTCACTGAATTAATTGTTAAAGTCTGTAGTATATATTTTACAAATTGATGTTATTTTAAATTTATAAAAATTAAAAAATAGATAAATGAACAAAATGAGTAAATTTATAAAATTAATTTCAAAATTACCAAAGGGTTTATCGAAACTTGAAGTTGTAGAAATTAAAATGATTCAATTGAATTTACTTAGAAAGATCGGATATCATTATTTCTTTTAATTTGATAAGAAAAAAGATTTGAAATTAATCATTTATGTCAAATTGAAGTTAGGTAAGAAATGATAAATATCATTTTATGTCTTAGATGAGATAAATTAAAAGGATTAGATATTGAAAAAAGTAAAAAGTATAAGTAAAACTTTTACCTTTATTATTTGAGGCAATTTTAAAAATGATATATTTAGAGTTTGCTCTCATTTGTTAACTTGTATTGAACTTCAAGTTAAGATCATGTATTTGACACCTATATTGCATATTTTTTTACTTCAAAATATTACAATAATTATCAAAAGAATAAAAATAATATACAATTTGACCTTTTTATAGATTTTTTATTTTTTACAAATCAATAAGTCATTTATTATATACCACCTATAATTAATTTTGCATTAATCGAAGTTTCCTAATTCAATTATTAAAATAATTAATAAAATTATAAAGTTTTCTAAAATAGTAGGTAAAAATGACGGGAAACTATGTGTGAATTTATGTGACGGCTATGTTGTTATTATATATATATTAAGATTATTCAAAAATAATTTTTTTTAATGTTCATTCACAACAACATATTATTTAAAAACTAATTTTTCACAATTGCACATACTACATTTTAACCACACATTCTAAAAAATGAAAATCAATTTTCAACCACTCAATTGATTGATTTGACAATTATTTTATTTTTTATACTACCTTCTTTCACTTTCAATCACACATTTAAAACTATTTATATAATCTATATCAATATCAATATCAATATCAATATCAAACTTACTCATATTCAATGATTCAAATACAACGTGACATTTTATTTTTCACCAAGTATTAAAAATGGTCATATTACACACACACACAACTATTTTTTGTGCCTGTTAAATAAATGTATTAACCATATTTTTATTTTTAAATAGAATAAGTTTGATAAAACCTTATATTTTTATTTTCTATAGAACTCAATGAATTAATTGTTAAAGTCTTTAGTATATATTTTACAAATTGATGTTCTTTTAAATTTATAAAATTAAAAAATAGATAAATGAACAAAATGAGTAAATTTATAAAATTAATTTCAAAATTACCAAAAAATTTATCGAAATCTAAAGTTGTAGAAATTAAAATATTTTAATTGAATTTACTTAGAAATATTGGATATCTATTATTTCTTTTAATTTGATAAGAAAAAATATATGAAATTAATCATTTTTACCTGCTATTTTAAGAAACTTTGTAATTTTATTAATAATTTTAATAATTAAATTAGGAAACTTCAATTAATGCAAAATTAATTATATGTGACATGTAATAAATGACTTATTGATTTGTAAAAAATAAAAAATCTATAAAAATGTCAAATTGTATATTATTTTTATTCTTTTGATAATTATTGCAATATTTTGAAATCAAAAAATATGCAATATAGGTGTCAAATTCATGATCTTAACGAGAAGTTCAATACAAGTTAACAAATAAGATCAAACTCTAAATATATCATTCATAAAATTGCCTCAAATAATAAAGGTAAAAGTTTTATTTATACTTTTTACTTTTTTCAATATCTAATCTTTTTAATTTATCTCATCTAAGTCATAAAATGATATTTATCATTTCTTACCTAACTTTAATTTGACATAAATGATTAATTTCAAATATTTTTTCTTATCAAATTAAAAGAAATAATAGATATATGATCTTTCTAAATAAATTCAATTGAATCATTTTAATTTCTACAACTTCAGGTTTAAATAAACTCTTTGGTAATTTTGAAATTAATTTTATAAATTTACTCATTTTGTTCATTTATCTATTTTTTAATTTTTATAAATTTAAAATAACATTAATTTGTAAAATATATACTACAGACTTTAACAATTAATTCATTAAATTCTATAGAAAATAAAAATATAAGGTTTTATCAAACTTATTCTATTTAAAAATAAAATATGGTCTATACAGTTATTTAACATGCACAAAAAATAGTTTTGTTTGTGTGTGTGTGGGTAACATGGTCATTTTCAATACTTGGTGAAAAATAAGTATTTGAAACCATTGAATAGGCGTAAGTTTGATATAAACTATAGAAATAGTTTTAAATGTGTGATTGAAAGTGAAAGAATGTAGTATAAAAAATAAAATAATTGTCAAATCAATCAATTGAGTGGTTAAAAATTGATTTTCTTTTTTTAGAATGTGTGGTTAAAAATAATATGTGCAATTGTGAAAAATTAGTTTTAAAATAATAAGTGGTTGTGAATGAACATTAAAAAAAATTATTTTTGAATAATCAATTCTATATGAATAAATAAACTAAGGAAACTAGATAATGAACAATTAACTGTCAAAAAAATGCAATTCATAATTTTTTATTTTTTATTTTTATATTTTGATTGTATATTGAATATACAATTTATGCATTAAAGTAAGAAAATCTTATAGGGAGAAATGAAATTACAAATTATTCACAATTTGCTTAGTTTTATAATAGTCATTTAAAATATTTTATTTAGCCTATAATTCACAAGTCTTTGTTTAGTAGAATTTTTTTTTTTTTTTTTTTTTTTTTTATAAATAAAGAATTTGACGTTTTGAAGTTGAAATTTATAATTGAAAAATGATTTGAAAAAATGTATATGATTGAATTTAGTAAAATATGTTGTTTATAAACTTATTATTACTAGTCCAGCTCGTGCGATGCACGAGTAGTGTCTGTAATTATGTCTGTAATAGTGTTATTACAAATGTTCTACTAAGAGTTAATGGCGAGCCTTCTTCCGTTTGCAATTTCCTTTCGAGACAAAAAACATCCGAAAATGTATTGAAACCCCAAAAACCATACAAGAAAATAAATGAACTTGAAAGGATAAATGGGCAATACATGAAAAAATTGTGCAGAAACTTACAAATTGGGTACTGACTTTAAATATATATAAAAAAAAATATCATGTAATCAAGTCCAAAAAAACTCACATGAATCGACCCCAAATTTCAATAGATTTTATGTGGGGAGATATAGCGATCCGGATAAGATAATCAGCGATTGGGAGGGAGAAATAGCGATACCATATCATCAACTGTGAAATTTCTTTTCAACTTGTAACCACATGAAAATAAAACAAAACATTGAAATCAAAACAATATCAAATCTGGTAATCTAAATAAAATAAAATCATAACAACGATAGGTGAAGCCTTACTGTGTACAAACATGTACACAGATGAAAACACGTCTTTTTCTTGGCCATTCAAATGTTAGTACCTGTTCCATACCATATTCAAATTCTATACAAGATCAATTCCTTAAAATATTTTTCTCCTTCACTTTCCACATAATGAGCACAACAAAATTAATACATGTCCCATCACCTCCTCTTCATTTAGTCACCGACCCGTGATAATTGCTATGAATCAATCACATGAAATATCAATCACCATTAATATGTTAAATAGTCAAAAAAAATTTAGATGAATTTCATTGGTGGTGATAATATAAAATAGATTTGGGAAAATATTAAAAAGAAAGCAAGCATATATGACTAAAGATACTAAATGTATGATCTGGTCACGAAAATTATAGCTTCACTAACAATACTAACTTGCAGGCATAGAGCATCCATCATTCAGCTTCACTATTTCTAATGAACCTTGAACCAAATTTGTCCTGCACTTGATAGTAAAGTAAATTTGTATATCAAGGCACAATTGCAATGCTTGTTTCAAATGGATAAGTATTAAAAGATGGAAAAGAAAGCTAGAAAAAATGTTGCTAGTCCTTATGGAGAAGATGTTAATTTTCTTCATGATCTAGAAGAATCAACACTAGGTAACCTTCGAGTACTATTCAACTGGCAAAAATCTCTTTCAAGTTCTAGTTATCGAGCAATGGAGATGGCATAACTCTAACCTTCTAGAAAGTATATTTTGAAATATAACAGTCACATGAAGTGCAAGGAACTGAACATAATATTTAAGGTACAAACAATGTGAGGGAATCATACCATTATTGAGGATGACAATGATCAAAACCATGAACGGAGAGAAATCAAACTTCAATACTACCCTAAAATTCGAGTACACCACAGTAAAATGCAACCAATTCTTCTATCAACAAAATCATTATTTTAAATAAGATATAGGATATTAGAGATAACCAAAACCAGTTGAAAGGGGGTTGGAAAACTAATTAGAAAGGATTACTATTAGTTCTTTTGTTGCCTTCTTTGCAAGTAATTCATTGATATATATTAACAAACATAGAGAAAAATTCAAAAACGATGCATGGTAACATTGTCACGACTTCAACAATGTAAGACTATGAAGGTTGAGTAGAGCTCAACTATTTGATAAATTGAATCGAAATAGCAAATATGGGTAAAACATGAAATTTACCGAAAAAGTCTAAATTTAGAGATATAAGTTAACAAATTAAATTCATTCATTTCCAACTCCACAATTGAAATAGTCAAGCATGCTAAGGAGTAGTTAGTAGTGCAAATGATATAAGCAATCTAAGTAGCCTAATATAGAAGTCAAGATGAAGCCCGTCTTGTGGCATATTATAGAGTTCCTTCCTAATATGCTAAAGAGGTGTAAACTCAAACAATTGTCACAAGCATAGCTGTAAATATGCAGAAAGGAAGTTGTTTCTATATTACCAGTCATAATTCTTAAACTTCCCTGAGAACTATGATGTACTTCATTTCACATACCAAGGAGGATTTCAGCTACACGTTATTCATCAGGAATCTATGATTAGATAGGGTATACCCATATAAATTCCAAACCCAAAGGCTATGACATTTATTCAGCTACAGGGGCAAAAAATTCCTAATTCAAGTGAATTCTATGCACAACAAACACCACATTTTTTTCCCAACAATAACAATCATGAGATTGATTGTCGATATAAATCAAGGCCAATGAAAATGAGGGACAATTCAACAATGAGAAAAAATTAAAATAAATCAGCCGATTGATTTTTGGATGTAACTACCCAAAAAATTACCCTTTTAGTCATTAAATCTTATAAAAACTTCATAAGGAAAAAACAATAATTCTTAAAATACAAAAGTTTAAAATCATATTTAAATAAAATTAACATTAACAAAATCCTAAAACTATTTTATTCTTTGTACTTCACCACAAGCACAATAAAATCTTAAACTATTTTATTCCTCGTACTTCACCACAAGCACAATTCACCTACATACTTAGTTCCATTCATTCAATTTCCAGCTCCATTTCTCCAATAAACTAAGAACAAAGAAACTCAAAACTCACTGTTAATTAGAAAGTACAATAATTGAATAAATAATAAAAAGGAAGACAAATACAGGAATTTCACGTGTGAAAAATCAAAGTTGCATGTAATTGCCTTTGTTTGGTAATACAATTTGGCTTATAAACTGATTTATTTATTATTTTGAAGTAAAAAGTAGTTGTTAAAAATTGGAGAGAAAATGTGTGTAGTCAACACATAGATAAATCAAAGTTGCCAAGTAAAATCGAGCAATTGAGCTTTAAGCATAAAATGGGTAGTCAACACATAGATGAACAAATATAAATAAATAGAAGGAGGTGTAATTCATTAATTGTTTATCTTGTTGAGTATCTTGTTCATTATAATATTTGTCATAAGATAATACCAATTCAGTAATTTGTTATATAATTATATGAAACACGTTAATAAAAGGAGGATCATAAATATTTTTCAACTACATTTTAGATTTACACTGGGAAATCATTTTGTAGCCACATTCTGTCATTAGAATAAAGAAGATGGGCTATACAGAACATTGGCCATGTTATAATTGGGAAAACAAAATTATTAAAGTTGCTAGAAACTAAGTAATTTTACATTATGACACTCAAATCTAAATCTACTGCAGGCTTTTAAGCCAAATTTTTATAAAAAATATCAAGTCTTCA
Organism: Ligustrum vulgare; assembly: GCA_963555705.1. NCBI lineage: Eukaryota > Viridiplantae > Streptophyta > Magnoliopsida > Lamiales > Oleaceae > Ligustrum > Ligustrum vulgare. The sequence continues at coordinate 65,781,486 of OY743171.1, read as the reverse complement.
TAAAATGATCATATTTTCTTCTAATAGCCACATGCCAAGGTGATCATGCTAATTGATTCTTCAAATTGCTTTCTGATTTTATAAATCCATGGGGTATTTAAACATTACAGACTTACAGAAAACCATCACACGAGATATCTAAAAATACCTTAAGTCAGTTTATAGTTTCTAAATATCTGAATTAGCCAGATTATCTTCACCGGAAAAATAATTACACTGAATATCTTAAAATATTTAATGCTTAGATAAAATTACATGAAGACATCCGTGGAAAGATTCATCAATTAAATATGCTTCAACAAATATAATGTATTCTATTATAAACAATTATTCATCTTCTGCAAACTCATACTTGAATATAAACTTGCCAATACCCTGTGAAAGCAAATGGAACATCTCATGACTACAAAAGTTATCAGAATTTTTAGTCCCCAAAAATTACAGAACAATCGTCGTTTCTCTCATATTTGAGCAAATACAATAACCCCCACAAAATGAAGGGGGAGAGGAAAAAAACGTAATCAGACAAGTGGTTTTCTTACTTGAATTGAAAAACATGTAAATGTAGACCTTACTTAGATGAAGTACATAAAATTATATATTAATGCTGATGATAAACACTAATTAAACTCAAATGACATCAACTTTGCAGACTTAATTTCCTAAAACTGAGACATTTTAAAATGCAAGAAATTTGGGGAAAAGAAATAAAACAAACAAAAGTTTTCTTTCAACTATTATTAATGCAACGAGATTTCCTTAAGACAAAACATAGAAAAATGAATATTAAATGCCACGTGTATGACAGTAAAGAATGAGGAAATATTTGACAAATTGACTGACAATTAAAAAAAATACCATGGCTCCATCGGATGTAGATCAACAAATTTTACCCTTCTTGATTTGTTAGCAATTTTGCTCTGAATAATAATTCAAAATCAACATTCAATTATTAAGTCTCACACTGAAAATTCAAATCACAAATTCGCAGTAATCTAAATTTTAATAAATTCAATACCTTGATTTCCAATATGAGCGAGTGCAAGCAACCATCCCACCACTAAAAAAGAAAAATAACACAAATTAATTGAATACGTAAATCAGAAGTAGCACAAAACAGTCTCAAAATCGAACCAAGTAACAAATCTAAAATAAGAATTAACAAATGATAGAGATTGATTTCTATTTTCAAGAAAATCGAGGACAAAATTATCAATCGTGATCAATGAAAAATTCGAATCAGATTTCAACCAAATCAAGTAACGAAATGACCATGGAATAACTTTGCAGTACACTACAAGGAACTAAGAATAAAATACTAACTTTAAATTTATAGCTCTCGAAGACCTAACAGATGAACTCTCTAGAAGCAACGGTCTCTCACACCCTCATCTTTCCCATCGCCGAAAACACCACCTCCCCCATCGACGAAGAAAAGAGCTAAGACTCGAGAGTTAGGCAGTGAAGCTACTATGCGTAAAGAGGAGAAGAAAAGACGGGAACTGAAAATGCGAACGACAGAGAGTGAAAGAAGCTTCTAGACTTCTAGTAGGAATAGGAAGTGATAAATGAAAGTGAAAGCGTATCTTGATTTTTTTGTTCTGGGAAGAAAACGTATTTGTACCTTATGAATAGTGATTTTGAGAGTGAATCTTATATATATATATATATATATATATATATATATATATAATATAATATATAATAGTGAAGTGATATTAAGGTAAGAAGATTAAGAAAGATTTATAAACAAGTTTACCAAACATAAACGGAGAGGATTAAACCCAATCGAGCAAGGACTTTAATGAGTAAATTTAATGAATGCTCACCAAACTTTATCCAATATTACTACTTGCTCATTCAACTTAATAATATTACCCGTTGCTCATTCATCTTTAAATAATCATTTCCCATCCATCACCCATCTCATTTCCATCCATATACCCTAACGGAACGGCACACGTGGCTAACGAAAATCTGACTTGGCACTTAACTGGTGTTAAAGCTACCAACTGGATGAAGAAACGCACAAAACACACAACCTCCCTATCTGATACACACACGACTTTCACCTCTGTCCATTACCGAACCAGTGAAATCATCCATGAACCCTAAAATCAGCTCCAATTTCGCAGCCCCAAATAAGCCAATGTCACTCCCAAAAATTATAGCCATCTATCAAACCACGAAGAAGCCTAAAATCTTCCCCAAAATCAGAGTCCCAAATCAATCAATTTCATTACGAAAATTGTTGCTGCAGATTAGACGAACAACCCGTGAACATTTTCGAAATGGTGACCTTGAAGCATTAATGGTGGCTGGTCGGGGATATAGCCGGAGGTACTGGCCGAATTTCAGAGAAGCAATTTGTGCAGTACACTTACCAGATTATGGAATTGCGAATTAATATGAGTTCCTCTGGTTTGGGTAAATTGGACACCAATCTTCCGACAAAGAATGGCACAATGTTATTATTCAATATCTTCAAATCTTCACCCAAATGTTGCACAAACCAACTCCAAGTCCTAGAATTCTCTCTCTCAACTATAGCATATGCTATTGGATAAATACAGTCGTTGGCATCTAATGCCACGGCCACAAGCATTTGACCACCAAATGTACCTTTCAAAAAACACCCATCCAATCCTAGAAGCTGTCTACAGCCAGCTAGGAACCCCCTCTTGCAAGCTTCTAAACAAATGTATATTCCTTGAAACTTTGCATCATGCATGACAACTATGCATGTAGAACCTGGATTAGTTCTAAGAATTTCAGCAGCAAAAGACCTAAGCAAACCAAATTGATGCTCATCTGAACCCTCTAATAATATCTTAGCATATCTTCTAGCTCTCCAATTAGTAACGTCACTAATATTCAACTTCACATTATCATTCACAGCCTTCTTAATCAAACTGGTTTTCCAATTAGGTTCAACTCTAAAAGTCTCCAAATACCTCTTAGCTATATATCTTGCAGTACAATGTCTATTTGTCCTGTCCCTAATGCAAGTATGCTCTGAATCCTTAGACTTTATTTGGACACAACCCTTTGCCTTGTTGAAAGATGCCCAAATTCTGAAGTTACAGCCTCCCTCCTTGCATCTAGCCTGTGCTCTCTCATCATCATTGGGCCTAAACTTAAAATTGCACCTAGTTGCAACCCCATGATTCCTAACGGCTTGCCTAAACTCCTCAATTGTCTTGAACTCCTTCCCAACATCTAACTGTGGGTTGTACATTTCTTTCTCGACATTGTAAATTGGAAAACGATAATTATTTTCCTCGTTGGAAGAATAACTAGTAAGCAATTCCTCTTCGCTTGGACAATAACCATCATCTGATCCAATCTCCTCTATACATGTATCCTCAAATTCGATTGCAGGGTCTGTATTTAACCCTACTTCAACACGTTCAGGAGCATTCATGTCATATAGAAAGCCATCATCGTCAACCTCATTATCTGAATCAATCAAGTTGCAACCAAGAGGTATAATTTCTTCTTCATCAAATGTATTATCTGCATTAGAAACACTAGGATTAGATTTTACTAAACACAACTCATATGTATAAAATTAATAGTGACCGAATACATTTCAATTAGAAAATCTAAAATAATGGCAGAACATCCAAAATATGGGCAGAGAAAAATTTGGTCGTGTTCAAGGTTTCTAACATGATGACTGAATACATTTTCAATTCAAAAATCTAGAATGTTAGAATGTCTATAAAAATAACGGTAAGAAACAACAAATTTACCTCTAGGGGTTCGCTGGTCGTCTGCCTCCAGTAACGTTTCTTCCACAACTGGGTTATCTTCCATTTCAAATGCTTCTAGTCACCCTTTCGAAAATATTAACGGTACTGCTCTAATCTTCAGCTAGAATTTTGGCAGTGACATTGTGTGACGACCCGAATTCTCTTCCATTCGAGTGCCACTAAAAGTGACTCATATCATATTATCGAGACTTAAATAGTAATGTAAAATTATTCAAAAGAATAATTAGAATCCCATAATTTTATTTGTGAATAAAAATAGAACATAATTTTCTTACATAAAGTTCAACATAATTATCTCATCAATCTTAACCACTTTTGCCACTTCCATGTTGACCGCCTCGAACCTTCAATTATCTGAAAATGGTAAATATCGTGGAGTGAGATTTATAAAATCCCAGTAAGTATACCAAGCATAAATTTTCTTTTGAAAGCATATGGATCATTTTCATCATAACATAGGATAGGATCGAAATACTCATAAACATAGGGAGACACAAGAATTTTACCGAACTTAAATGGCAAGAATTCTTATGTGTAGCGCTACTAAACTCCGGTCCCCTTAGCATAATCATAAACATATCATATGGAACCCATAACAATCTTGTGAGATTGATTTCATAGCAATGATCCAAACATTTTCATAAAAACATAAGATATACTTACTTGTCATAAAAACATACTTACTTTTCATAAAAATATAAGGTGTATTTACCTTTCATAAAAACATACTTACTTTTCATAAAAACATAAGATATACTTACTTGTCATAAAAACATACTTACTTTTCATAAAAACATAAGGTGTATTTACCTTTCATAAAAACATACTTACTTTTCATAAAAACATAAGATATACTTACTTGTCATAAAAACATACTTACTTTTCATAAAAACATAAGGTGTATTTACCTTTCATAAAAACATACTTACTTTTCATAAAAACATAAGATATACTTACTTGTCATAAAAACATACTTACTTTTCATAAAAACATAAGGTGTATTTACCTTTCATAAAAACATACTTACTTTTCATAAAAACATAAGATATACTTACCTTTTAAAAGATTAAAATGAAGTGTAGTAGTAAATGGACCAAAACTTTTTTGACCACCTTGAATTTCTCTTACTTGTGGATTTTGTCAAGAGATTGGAAATAAGTGTATATGTGTAGAGTTGTGTGTAAAAGAGATGGGTTTAAATAGATGTATAAAGTTGGCATATTGTAAACATAATCATTCAATTCTATTAATTTTAACACATCATTTTCTTAAAGTAAAGCACCATTCATATACTTTTCCATATTTATACAAATAATATGCTCTTCATGATTATATATAATGGAGTCTTATCAATCATTCATATACTTTTCCATATTTATACAAATATTATGCTCTTCATGATGATATATAATGGAGTCTTATCAATCATTCATATACTTTTCCATATTTATACAAATATTATGCTCTTCATGATTATATATAATGGAGTATATAAATCATTCATATACTTTTCCATATTTATACAAATATTATGCTCTTCATGATTATATATAATGGAGTATATAAATCATTCATATACTTTTCCATATTTATACAAATATTATGCTCTTCATGATTACATATAATGGAGTCTTATCAATCATTCATATACTTTTCCATATTTATACAAATATTATGCTCTTCATGATTATATATAATGAAGTATATAAATCATTCATATACTTTTCCATATTTATACAAATATTATGCTCTTCATGATTACATATAATGGAACCTCTCATGCTTGCATATATTTTCTTAATTTAAATAATAAAAGTAATTTTTGTACAAATAAATATTGGGATAACATTGAATTAAGTACTTAGACTTAATATACTTTAAATCAAGAGAATGGAGATATTTTTAGAAATTCGGAATTTAATTTAAAATCGAACGATCTCGATTATTTCTTGACTTGGCTATACGAATACGTCGTGGCGTTAACTTAATAAAAATGGGTGAAATAGTAGCGACACGATTTTCTATTAAAATAATTATTAATCGCGTAAAAATTATTGGTCGCTACACATTGGCTTATTTGGGGCTGCGAAATTGGAGCTGATTTTAGGGTTCATGGGCTGATTTCACTGGTTCGGTGTGGACAGAGGCGAAAGTCGTGTATGTATTAGATAGGGAGGTTGTGTGTTTCTTCATCCAGTTGGTAGCTTTAACACCTGTTAAGTGTCAAGTCAGATTTTCGTTAGCCACGTGTGCCATTCCGTTAGGGTATATGGATGGAAATGAAATGGGTGATGGATGAGAAATGATTATTTAAAGATGAATGAGCAACGGGTAATATTGTTAAGTTGAATGAGCAAGTAGTAATATTGGATAAAGTTTGGTCATCATTCATTAAATTTACTCGGACTTTAATACGCACGGCAGGGTTTGAACCTTTGACAACTTCAATTCCACTCGCACTCGTACTCGCACTCAACCTACGGTTCTACGCCTTCAGCTTCCCCATTCCGCTAAACATTCATAGTGAAAACTTCTTCTACCGTTGGAATGAGCAGCTGGAGAAATTTAGTGCTTCGAATTGGTGAGAAGTGCCCTGACTATGGCGGAAATGATGACTTCAAAGACCATATTGTAAGCGTCCCACTTCCATTTTCCTCAGAAACCCTAGCTTCTTTTTGAAATTCGCCGCTAAGACGCCATATTTACTCATTAGGATTCGAATTTTGCTTTAAGTTTGCTTGTTTCTGAAGTTAAGCGTGTTTGAATTGCACTCGTAGGAGACATGCTTTGGTGCCGTACGCCGTGAATTGGACTACTCCGAGGACGATATTTTAGTGGTGAAGTCTATTTATTAGTATTCTTTATTTTACCTTAACCTTTCATCTATATTTATTTCTGTCACTCACTGGGCCGGAATAGAAGTTTTCAGTAGCAATAACTGCACAAAAGGATTCTGGATAAAAATAAGTTTGTCATCGAGTTTGTTATCAGAGGAGAAAGGTTCGTGAATCAAAGATGAATTTCCCACTTTGTTAACTGTTAAAGGGAAATTTTAAGAGCTGACCTTATTATTGAGTCATTGAACTCAACTTGAAAATTATATCCGCTCAGAAGCGGAAGCATGAAATAGATATTTTTTCTCCCCCCTTTGAAAATATATTCAATCAAGCTCGAATTTATCATTTTATATTGTGCACTTGTTTTGTCATGTCAAGCGGGATATGAAGATGTTTTTTAGAGTCTTTGTTTCCTGTTCCATTTTTTATTTTTCAAAATTATCTGTACAGAAAAACTTACTTTGTTAATATTGCTGCAGTTCCTTCTCCAGTGTGCCGAGCAATTGCCTCACAAGATACCTTTGTATGGAACATTGGTAGGGTAGAGTATAATGTTTAATTATTATTTCCTTAAGTTCATTTTGTGAATCTATGGCTTTCTTGGTATCAATGTCAAGGTGGATGATGATGATGGGTAAAATACTGAAACCATTTTGTCAGAAGCATACAGGTTTTATATGAAATTTGAAGCATAAAATCGTGAATCATTCTGCCAATATTATTATGCCTATTAAAGCTGGTCTTAAATTCTCCAAGTAGCATTTGATACTGTATTAAATTATTTTAAATCCTTTGTTAGGTGGTAATTTTTCCCAGTATATGTATCAGAGAATGTCAGTCATGCTAATATATATTTGCTAACGGTGCAACTTTTCATTAGCATTTCTAATAATTTCTTCTGATATATGGTGATTTTTGTACTTCTGATTTCCTGCTGATGACAACAAAACTTCTCCCATTCATTTTTATTGACACTCTTCTATTTCTTTAGGTTGGTCTACTAAATCTGGAGAATGAGGATTTTGTCACAAAAGTTATAGAGAATACTCAAGCTAATTTGCAGGTGAGAGATCCCAAGATAGAGACCATATTTGCTTCTATGTTCCATTTATCCTTTATACAGTAGGCACGCTTCTAAACTTTTTCTTTATGATATGAATGAAACTGCCTTCATTCCCCTTGCTTTGCCGTCCATTTGGACCCCCCAACCTCTTGAAACAGTACATATTCTTCCCCTCCATATAGAGTTTACATGATATGTTGATCCATTATTGTGACGAATCCGGTCGTTGCATTTGAAGTCTGGTGTATTTGCAAATTTAGGCTTGTCAAACCTTGTGGTCGTTTAAGTTTGGAGAAATTGTACCCCTTGCGCTCCATTGATGTATATTTATAAGCACGTGTTCGGTAAAGTGTAAAAAATGGTTTATAAACATTTTTATAAACCACACAATTTCCCAAACCATTTTTTAGCACACATTTTCTCTTTTCAATTTTCAATCAGTACTTTTACCTCAAAATCATAGATAAAACAAACAGTGTTACCAAACAAACTATAAATTGCGTATTGAGCGGAACTTTTGAAAATTGGTTGTTATGTTGTACCGACAAGAATATCGTATGGTAAAATTGTAGATGGTCTGATGGCTTTTGTCTTTAGTGACTCATATCAAATTTTCAAAGCTCTTTTTAATAGAAACTTTGGAATTTGTCTTGGTGAACCAGGGATGTTTGGTTTTGAATTAGTTGTTTCAATCGACCAGTAAATGAATGCTGTATTAACAATTTGTGTTTTTCATCTACTAGTCTTTCTTGGTTGAAAGAAAAAGCTTCATGTTATTGTTATTATAATGTATATACTGTTATTCTGAGACAAATTCATTCCTTTATAATTGTCTCGGGTATTTCAGGCTGCTTTGGACTCTGGAAATTGTGACAAGATCCGTGTATTGATGCGGTTTTTGACTGGCTTGGTATGTGTCAGCAGGCTACTCTAATGCTTCAGAAATCATTGCCTTATTTTAAAAGTTTTGAACCATTACAACTTAACTAATATCCTGGATTTAGTAAAGAAATTAGGCCTTCCTTTATTAAATTATTTTGCTTTCTTAAATCAAATTTAACTGAGATACAAGGATTAATGTTTCTGGATTGAATCAAGATATTTAGACTGTTTAAATAATCGAGGTGGGGAATTCAGTGGTTGGTTATCTGGTGCATTGGCAAAGAGCCTGAACTAAAAACACAAACTCTATTGGTTTAAGCTTCTTTTTTGTGTCTTTAGTGCCAAATATTTGAATGCACTTAGTCTTCTCCTTATACTCTTGGTTAACCAGGAACCAACTGGATATGAATTGCTATTATGTTGAGTTACTTGGGATTGGATGGATGTAGAACTTACGGGAAGTCTAATCTATATATATAAGGGGAAGCTTTTTTCCTCTTCTCCAAAGATTTTGAAGTACAGTTTTTCCAAATAAATGTGGTATCTTCCCTACTGTTTCGAACTCCCAATATTTTCTTCAAGTCTATGCACTTGATAACTGAGAGAGAGAGAGAGAGAGAGAGAGAGAGAGAGAGAGAGAGAGAGGAATTCCTCTTCGTTACTTTTTTCATTGACATCCCAAGTTTTGGCATTATACTCAGTTGCTTTATCCTTTTCATTGTTGAAATAGTTAGAAGAATATAAATCTTCAGGAAAGAATATTACTTATATGCTTCATTATCTTTTGGGGTACTGGGTACAGATGTGCAGCAAAGTTCTTCAACCGAGTTCTTTGGTGGTTTTGTTCGAAACATTACTATCATCAGCAGCAACGACAGTGGATGATGATAAAGGAAATCCTTCTTGGCAAGCTCGTGCTGACTTCTATATAACTTGTATTTTGTCGTGTCTCCCTTGGGGAGGAGGAGAACTGGTTGAGGTAAAGCTTCTTTCTTTGATAAGCGAATTTAACTTCGATTCTAGATAGGTATTAACTATTTCAGGCTCAATTTGATGGCGTATTTTTCAGAGGTCTTCCCTGATTATAATTTTCTTAAGTTTAGCATCAGTTTCTCTCTCTCTCTCTCTCTCTCTCTCTCTCTCACATCCCCCTTTTTCTCCTGATTAATAATAATAAAAAATGATAACCACAACCACAAGTTCTGGTTTCTTCCTTTTCTTCTTTTCAGCTTCATATTTCTCCCCTTTTCTTTCTTCTCTTCACATTTTAAAGCCTTACCAACTAGCATGAGAGATGATAATTTAAGTTTGTTTGACTTCCAGCAATTTCCTGAGGAGATTGAGAGGGTTATGGCCGGCATACAGGCATACATGAGCATTAGAAGGCATGTTTCTGACACTGGCTTCTCTGTCTTCGAGGATATTGATGAAAACAACCAATCTGACAATGAAAAAGTATGTCCTACGGTCTTTGCTTATATGGCTTTGAGATTTTAGTACGTTTTCTTGTTCCCTTCAGGGAGTGGGAATTATGATATTTTGCATTCATAAAGTACTTGGCTATAGATTCTCGATTATTAATTTTTAGTTTATTTGTCTTTAGGATTTCTTGGAGGACTTGTGGAGTCGGATTCAAGATCTTTCTAACAACGGGTGGAAGCTTGATAGTGGTACTGTTGCATTTAAATTTTGGTTGTTTCATCACTTTTTGCAGGATATATCTATCCTGTGCTCCACTCAGACTTCCCATGATATTAATGCCAAATTATTTTATCAAATGCCTTATCCTTCCTCATCGACTAGGAAAAGGTAGAATGTTCAATTTTGGAGGGGGTTCTACACTTCTACTTCCAAACGGAAGAAGCATTATACGAGGAACCCATCCCCCCCCCCCCCCCCCCCGAATTCTTATTCTTAGCATAATTATACCGGTGCTTGTTACATTTTGGTTTCCACAACAAAATTATATTCTCGATGTATTTCCTCTGCTCTGAGTTATAAATCCCTTTCCAGTTCCAAGGCCACACCTTTCATTTGAAGCACAGCTAGTTGCGGGGAAGTCTCATGATTTTGGTCCCATAAGCTGCCCTGACCAATCGGATCCTTCGACCGCACTATCTGGGATTGCCTTTGGCAGACAAAAGCACGAAGCTGAGTCAAAATATCCTCAAAGGATAAGAAGGCTTAATATATTTCCTTCTAGTAAATATGAGGTACTTTTGAGTCATGACCAATTGATTGAATGTGGATGTATCTTTTTGAATTCTTGTATTTATGAAGTCTGTATTACCTCTTTAACCCTTACCTAAATGTGCAAACTCTGTAATTCCTAGATAAGACTATAAAATAATAAGCCTGTTTAATACCTGAATTAATTTCTAGTTGGTAATTTTTTTTCCATTTTCATGGGAATATTTTGACTCTGCTATTGTCTTATTGAAGTTCCTTAACAATGAATGGCTACTGTTACATTTTTAACCACAATGCTTCAACATTCTTGGAGTCTGGTTTCCCCCACTGAGATTGAGGTTTGCATTACTAGCATAATAATACTTGTAGCCATCATTAATGAGTATAGATTATGGTATGTAAAAAAGCACACATGCACTTCCCAGTGTAACGGGCAATTCACCAGCAGACTTGCTATATCGTCTTTATAACTTCATGGAAGTTTATGTTAAGAAGTCTTTCTATTTTTTCTTCCCTCCATTGGTATTTTAGGGAATTTAATTTAGTAACCCTTCCATTTCAAGCACACTGATGGTTTAATAATCTATGTGAAACATTCAGTTACTTCTGCAGGTTCAATTTCTTATATTACTCTATAGCTTTTTCTTAAATGTTCTGCACATCCTTTTCTTTTGGATGTATAACAAGTCTTTTATCATGCTCAACTTTTGGGGTCATTAGATGTGAAAAGATTAAGTGATTGTCCAGATCTTGTAAACTAGGTCCAGCATTGTTAGCAATAATTAAGAGGTCTTCACCACTTTATTCTCAAATACATTTTCAACCCCACATTTTTATGGGGCCCATCACTATTCACACTTTCCAACCACACATTTAATTTTTTTGGGACCAAACAGGCTCTAAATCTTCATCTTAACACAAGCACTCAATTTTGTAGGAACTCTCCTATTCCTTTTGACAATTAATTTTTTTTTTCCTCTTTACTGTTCTTGTTTTGCAAATCTCTTATAAAAACTATAAGTAATTTAGGCTCTGTTCGGCGTCCTGATTTAAATTGGAAAAGACAAGAAAAAATACAAAATTTAATTTACACAATTTCCCATACCACTTTTTAACCATATACATTCTCTCTCCATTTTTTAATCTCACTTCTTACCTAAAAAACACAAATAAATCAACCAAATAATTCCAATTCCTATAATTCAGCCACCAAACAGGGCCTTAGTTGTAAAAATTCTGCACTTGGCAAGTCTTTACGGAATTGCAATTTTTTTTTTGACATTGTGATGTTATGTAATCATTGATCAACGTAGTTTTGAGGATGATATGATGGTTGGTATGACCGAAACTTTAAAATCTGCACGTAACTTTGATGTTTTCTTTCGTTAATTTTCCTAGACGTGATTCCTTTTGTTCCTATACATTGGAAGTTCAACTTTGTGCCTTGTAACTCATTACCACTTCAAAAGTTCTGCACTTGAGAGATGGTATCTGGGTAGAACCTATGAGTATAGCTTTGATGGTGTGCATGTATTCACTATTATTCTTTGGTGTGCACATATGTATTCACTACTTTTCATTTTATTTTATTTTTTTTAATATATGTTGTTTAATACACTCTCATTAGTGGCTAATTTTCCCCTGTTCCTTCTTTTTCTAATGGCAGGATGTGCAGCCTATAGATCGGTTTGTTGTGGAAGAGTATTTGTTGGATGTGATGTTCTTCTTAAATGGCTGGTTAGTAGATGTGTTTACTCAATTCATAGTGTTCACTGAAGTTCACGTTAGTGCTACAGTAGTTTCTGGTAAACGTCGGTAAACAGTCTTGGAATTAATTTTGCATTTGAAATACGTTGGTTGGTTGGTTGGAAAGGGGGAATGGGCATTCATACTTCTATAAAGCAGATGTGCCCATTAGAGATACTTGAATTTCTTTTGCATGAAAGTTCTTGTTAAGTGCTATTCTGTCTCTTATTGATCATCTACATTGAGAATTACATTAATGAAGAAAGTCAGGAATTGCCAGTGTGCACTTCTGTTGGTGACCTTACAATATAGTTCATTTCCAAGAACTTTACTGTGTCATTTTTCCTCCAAAGAGGAAGAAATATTTTTGAAGAGAATTTTTTTGACATATGACGAGAAAAGAGACTATTTATACTGGTAAAGATTTTCTACCCTGCTTGCTTGAATTTTTATACATCAGGTACATTTCAACTAAACAAACTCAATTGATTTTTCTTTTTCTTAATTTTTTTTCTTAAATATGGGAATCACTCAGAAACCTTGCTATCTCACCTTGCAGCAAAACTCGTACTCCTATTTTCTTCACCATTTATGTTGCTATTTTGCAAAATGCATCTATTTGACTTCAAGTTGAAAATTTATTTCCCATTTCGGTGATCTTTGGATTTGAGTAAATGGAGTTGCTTCCTTATCATGATGTTTCATTGTGCTTTAAATTTTCTGGAGTTTAAATGTTCATCCTATTTCATACCCCTGATATTGGCAGACCTTATCCAGATTTAGGTTGAAGTGCAATTGGCTGACCATGTTTTCTTTTATGTCATGAAATTAATGCATATGATTCCGTTGGTAGTTTGTATTCTTATTCTTCTGTTTTGGTTATTGCAAAGCTAGTCGAAAAGAATGTGCTTCATACATGGCTGGGCTGCCTGTTTCATTCCGATATGAATACCTTATGGCGGAGACAATTTTCTCTCAGGTATGAAGTATGTTTGTGAAATGTTATGATTTCCTTATAATTTAACTGTCGAAGTGAAACAGTAATTTTAAGCACACATCTCGTAGGACCCACTATTATTATCCACTTATCAACTACTCATTTCTATCACACTATAACTTCATTAACTTACAATCTTATCCGAATAAGCACTTGTCCTTTTTTTTGGAATGGTAATATTAGATTTTTTTTATATTGAAGTTCTCAAGCTGATTAACAAAACAAAATCAGGGGTACCACTGGATGGGATGGTGCAGGGTTTGTGCATTTGGATGTTTTCTTGTGAAGAATTGAGTTTAGACGTACCTATGTCTGTGATTTCATTATGCAGTACATATACTCATAAAATATGCAGAAATATATTGGGGAGATGATTCTTATGGCCATTCCTTGGCGTGCGTTGATTTTCAGGGAAGAATATGATTTTTGAAAGTCTATGCATATTACCGCATGATGTCTGGCAAAGCTAGTTACTCTTGATCTCTGTGATCTTAGGCAGCTGGATATTTTAGTGGCAAGCCCTACCTGATGCATTGTGGATGGAAAGAACTGCTTATTTACCCCCTTGTTTAGTTTAGATAAAAATCAGATTTTTTATAGATTTTGATAAAAGTTGATGAAATGCGTCGTTAAAAATTTAATAAAATTTCTGGGTCCCATCAAAATGAGTTCTACAAAATAGTGTCCAAATAGGGGCTTAATTTTAGGTTTATCTCTCATCCAGAAAATTGCTTTCACATATTTGTTATTGTAATTTCTTCCAAAAAAATTGTTCATCTGTCCTTTCATGATTCAATATACTAATATTCTAAAAGCAGCAGAACTTTACCATGTTCATAGGACTTGGGATACTCTGACCAGAATACAAAACACAAAAAATGAAATTAATAATTAAAATTGCAGGGAAGAAGGTAAGTCAATTTATCCAGCAAAAATTTATCGACTCAAGAATGACAGGTGTAATTTAATTTGGAGTTATAATTGATTGATACACTAACGTGTATCTTCGCTTTTCAATTTTTTTTGGCCTTTGCAGCTTCTCTTGTTGCCTCAGCCCCCATTCAAGCCGATGTATTATACTTTGGTCATTATTGACCTCTGTAAGGTACCGTAATGCTTTTGCCAATATTATTATACTTCTTTCATTCCCAAGATGCTATTCTGTTCTGTAAAACACAATTTCAAGCATTCAACAGCAATAGTTTCGTTACAGGCTCTTCCTGGTGCCTTCCCGGCAGTTGTAGCAGGGGCAGTTCGTGCTCTTTTTGACAAAATTGCTGATCTAGACATGGAGTGCCGTACACGCCTTATCCTTTGGTTCTCGCATCACTTGTAAGTTTATCTCTTAGACTTGTATGTTTGGTGATATTCAGGTGGAGAGTTTTATTCTTTTGTGAAGTCAATTTATGAAATTTTATTCGTGCAAATATCATATCTCAATTAATGAAATATTTCATGTGCAAGTAGTGCATGTCATCATTCAGATTCTTGGAATGCATCTAGGTTGTGTACAAAAAGAATGGTTTTGTTTTTCCTTGAATATATATTAATATTTTGTCTGCTACTACTACTACTCACATCTTCATACATATTGTTGAGAACCAACCTTACCACCGAAACCCAAAACAGCTTTTTAAAGCTTTTACTGCCACACTGACACATGATTATAAATACACGCTAACGCAGGCAAGTGTTTGTACTTCTTTGTTTGATTAGAGCTGAAGCTATCTAGTGCTGTAAAAGCCTCTTCCTTGATGGATGCATGGCAGTGAAACAGAAGCTCTAACCGTGGTTTAAAATTGGAAAAAATTTACCTTTGTTGTAACCGTGTTAATTTTTTATAGACTTAATTATTAAACTAATATACGGTGCCATTTAAGAAATTAGTTACTTTTAAATCATTTAATCAATTTGTGCAGTAGGGGACCCCAAAAAATTTGTTTCGAAGTGGCTGTTCCTTATGTGTTTATGTATGAAGACGATATTATTTAGGATTCTTCATACTTCATTTGTGTACCTTGTGCATCATTAGACATCTTTCTTCTGTGCGAATGTGCTCTAGCATGTCCTGACTTAGTGACTTATGCTGATACATCATTCTCAGAAAATTCTCACAGCTTCATTCTTATGCGGTATTTTGGATTGCAGATCAAATTTTCAATTCATATGGCCGTGGGAAGAATGGGCTCATGTCTTAGACCTCCCAAAATGGGCTCCACAACGAGTGTTTGTCCAGGAAATTTTGGAAAGAGAAGTGCGTTTGTCTTATTGGGACAAAATTAAGCAGGTATATATATGCCGTTGGTTAGTTATTTTTATTTTTTGTTTTAATTTACATTTAAATCAATAAGTGAACAAATATGTTGGCGACATAATATATTTTGAGCATATTTGTGAGTTATGACTAGATAATGAGCTGTGACTTATGAGCATTTTAAATGTAATTTTATTTGTTAAGATCAATGGCTGCTAAAATAATTTCTAGTTTGCATTGATTAAGTCATGAGGCCACTTCTACGCATGAATGTATTATATTTGTTTCTTAAGAAAGCTTGCATGTATTGTCATTATAGGATTGCATATTGGATAAGATAGTAATTAATTTTTATAAATCCATACTATAGTGAGCTTACGTGTATTGCTAATTTTATACACACATTTAAATGTGTTTATTGCTTAATTAAATTTTGATTGCTGGTATATGGTTTTCATACTAATACTGTTCGAAGATGATTAACTCGAGCACAGAAAATGTATAAATTGTTTTTTTTAGTGGCAAAAATTGCGTCTTTTGTGCGTTTGATTAGTCCTGCATAATTTCTAGCAAAAATTGCGTCTTTTGTGCGGTTGATTAGTCCTGCATAATTTCTTACATTTGTTTGTGCTTATAGAGCATTGAGAGTGCCCCTGCTTTAGAAGAGTTACTTCCACCAAAAGGTACAACAAACTTCAAATACAGTTCAGAAGACGGAGGTAAAACTGAGCATGCCCTTTCCTCGGAACTTATTGGCATGGTGAAAGGAAGGCTATCTTCACGTGAAATTGTTTCATGGGTTGAAGATAGTGTACTTGCCGTTCATGGTTTGGATATCACACTCAGTGTTGTTGTTCAAACCCTTCTCAATATTGGATCAAAAAGTTTTACACATTTGATCACTGTTTTGGAGAGATATAGTCAAGTCATTTCAAGGATTTGTTCAGATCAGGACAAACAAGTTATGCTGATATCTGAAGTGAGTTCTTTCTGGAAGAACAATGCTCAAATGACAGCTATAGCCATTGACAGGATGATGGGTTATCGGCTTATATCTAATTTGGCAATTGTGAGATGGGTTTTTTCACCATCTAATGTCGATCAATTTCATATTTCAGATCATCCATGGGAGGTAAAGTACAGCAGTATAGCTTTCGTAATATTCTTAATAAATACTGTATATGTTAGATTTTGTGAAGTATTTGGTTTTTGTTTCACATATGTTTTTTCCCCTTTATACACATGATTCTAAATAATATTATATGCTTCTAGGAAAGGGTTGTAGTTGTAGATTGGGAAATAGAACGGCCTTTGTTATTACACATAGGCAAACTGGTGGGTGTTTTGGTTGTCAGTTCAGTTATTGAAGGAACCGGAACCAAACCGAAAATTTCAGTTTCGGTTCTCAAAACTCAAGAACCAAACAATTCGGTTTCGGTTATTTTTTGGTTCTTTGATTAAAAAATTCAACTTTGAGCAAACGTGAAAATGTGGGGAAAAAAAATGTTCAGTCAAAATTTCCCAAACGAATCCATCCATGTGGTAAAATATTCAAATTGAATATATTCAGGTTCTAAAGACGCTAAATATAGTTATAATATTCTGTATATTCCCAGTAGCAATTAAAAATGTATAATCTTCATCTTCCGTTGTTCTATCTACTGCTTATGCTGGAATGCTCGGATCATCCGGACTAAAAAATGATAATGATGACATATAGACACCTTTACCATAACATAAAATCATTTAGGTTATTTAAACCTAGGTATACTTCGAAGATAACAAACGATTTTTAATGAACGCTTATCTTAGACTTCAATGTAAAGTCACAATTCACCAAATGTACCTCCACAAAAGTCACATACATGTCAAACCACACATCATTCCTAAAATTAGTTCAATACATATCAACACAACAGCTATTGATTTAATTTGTAAATACTGCACCAAAAAAATGCATTGAACTAGTGCGAGTGAGAAATCAGACATCCAATCTTCTAAAATTGGTGCAAAGAATTTCATGTAAGATGCAACACGATATGAACAATTCAATAATTATCATAATACATCTAAGGAAGCTGGATTTGTACACATGTGAAGCAACACAAAATGTCAAAAGTGTCACGTTGACTTGATTTTCAAATTAAGAATGTTCGGTTTTCAGTTCAGTTTTCAAATAGGAATCGATCGATTTTCGGTTCTTCATTTTTCTATTTCGGTTCTCATTTTTCTCCTAAAGAACCAACCATTTTCGATTTTTTTTGTTCGGTTCAGGTTCAGTTCTCTCGGTTCCTGTTTTTTTGTCCACCCCTACGTGCAACCTTATAGTGTTGTTGTCACATGCATACATTCTAACAATGAAGCACCTATATAGGCAACTAAGTTTAGAGTTAAGATCACAGTAATTATTAGAAGAGACTACTAATGGATGCTTCTGCTATCATCTTGTGGGAGTTCTGAGAGAGGGGGTTAGGAGACATCGGAAGGGGTGAATTTGGGGTGGCCTGCCAGGACACTAATAATGCAAGATAGCATGGTTTACATTTTTAAGATATTTTTTTTTTTTTTTTTTTTTTTTTTTTTTTTTTTCCAAATTTGGGCAATTAATATTGCTCTTAGCTCTTAATTTTCATTTTCCAGCACATCTGCCTTGTTTCATTCACTGTCAAATTACAAAATTTGTAGAAGTACTTGTTAGTTGCCTGAATGGATTTTCATAAATTACTAAGCCCCTGTTTGGGCTCCATTATAATGAGATTTTGGGAGAAATGTATTTTGGAATAGTTATTTTTGGTTTACGGATTTTATTGAAGACTGTGTGATTGAAAATGGGTTTTGAAAAAATGTATTTTTGGAAAAATAGAGAGCCCAAACAGGGGCTAAATTGAATGAATTATTTCAAACAATTTAGGATTGGGTTACATGGATACCTTCTGGGGCTTTCAAATCTTGCTTATAGAAAATATGACAGGGCTGGCCATATTTATTTCTTATGTATACCTACTGTTTCAAATTTTTGCATTGCAATCTCTGATTACTGTTGGGCATCACAGCTTTGTTTATAGAATTGTTACACAACAATAACAAGCTTAGATTGATGGTATTTTACTTTACATGACGTGATTAGTAAATGAAAGCAAGAGGTTAATCTTTTAATTTAATCCAGGGGAAACCTTTTAGTCAGCTTATGATGTCAGCAAGCCTCCGTTTGGTAAACTGGTTTATAAACGAGTTTATAAACAACACTCTTCCCCAAATCAATTTTCAACCACATATGTTACCTCAAAAATATCACATTCTTTATAAACAAAAAACGTTACCAAACAGAGGCTACTTCTTTCATCAAAAATTTGTTTCAATATGTGAATATTAGTTAAAATCTCTCTGTTATTGCAGATTCTGAGGAATGCTGTGAACAAGACGTACCATCGCATTTCTGATCTAAGAAAGGAGATATCGTACTTGAAAAAGAGTGTCATATCAGCTGAAGAATCTGCATCTAAAGCCAGAGCAGAGTTGTTGGCTGCTGAGTCGAAGCTTACACTTATGGATGGTGAACCTGTTCTTGGTGAAAATCCTGTGAGGATGAAGCGTTTGAAATCTCAAGCTGAAAAAGCAAACGAGGAGGAGGTATCTGTTCGTGAATCATTGGAGGCGAAGGAGGCTCTTTTTGCTCAAGCTGCTGATGAAATTGAGGTACTATAGTTAATTTTCGGACCAGATATTATAGCATTAAAGAATAGTTGAAATAATTACTTGGTGGATCTTAAATTTTTTCATGTTGAAATAATTTGCATTAGTTCACTGAGAACTGGTTCTTATTGGATCCATGTTTTATGCACAGGCGTTATTTATTTCCTTGTATAAAAGCTTTTCCAATGTGTTGGTGGAACCACTTCATGATGCTTTTAAAGATGGAATGTTGCGACGGACTGATGCAGCAGATGAAATGCCCATTGACGATGAAGATTCATCTGCAATGGAATTGGACAAAGAGAACGGAAAATCAAAGAAAAGGTGCCCCCCAACGCCCCCTCCCCAACAGAAAAAAAAAAAAAAATCTGTTGTCTGATGGAATTGTGTACCCAATAATTTTTTTGGTTAGTATTTTATGTTCTTTCCCTTGGTTTGGGTGGATGTTGCAGTCACTCCAACGGGGACAGGAGCGGAAATGATTACATTGTTGGTGAGAAAGAGCAATGGTGTTTATCAACTCTGGGTTATGTCAAAGCCTTCACCCGCCAATATGCTTCAGAGGTAAGTTCTTCCCTATTACTCCTTTTCTGGTTCTTTTCGTCTTCGTACTCCTGCTTTTCCTCTTGTATGGTTTGAGAATGAAAAATTCACTCCTGAGCTTAGTTGAATTGATGCTTTTGATATTCACTGAATTGCATATTGTTGGGAAATATCTAAACTTGAAAAATTACTTGTAATCAAGTAAGGAAATCTTAAGATAAACAATTTGTTGGTTGGTTAAAATTGGAAATAAGCAAGATAAAGTAATTCCTACTTAACTGTCTTAATAAATTATTTCATTTATAAGGACGAGAAAGGAAATAGATCCAAACGTGCATGGAAATAAGAAGTTAGAAAGTATGTTCAAACTTTTAAGCTTAGCAAAATATGCTGCTAGGTGCTCCAGTAGCTTCTTCCTTGTAGCAATACTTGGTATGAAGATTGGATAGCATTGGGATATTAGCCTGTGTTCGGTAACAGTAAAGAAACATATTTATAAACCAATTTATAAATTATTTTAACCACATACATTTTCTCGCTCCAATTTTCAACCGCGTATTTTACCTAGAAAACACAAAAAAAATGTTTTTTTTTAGCTGCCGGACAGATCATAAACTAACCCTTTTTTGCAATGATCAACAGATTTGGCCACGTGTGGAGAAATTAGATGCCGAGGTGTTAACAAAAGACGTGCATCCACTTTTCCTAAAAGCCATCTACTCCGGTCTGCGACGGCCAATGAGTGATTTGGTTTAACTGGTGGGCATGCTGTGAAGCATATCTGGATAGGAAAGAGCTTTAGATATCTTTCAATAGTAGAGCTAAGATTTGATTAGAATAATTTCATGTACCAGCAAAAATAATTATTATGATCAATATCAGTTTTAGGATTATATGATTTGTCTATTTTCCACCGATTGGTGGTTGTTTTTAGTTTTAGTCTATATATCGTGATTTTTTCTATCGAATCATTATGACTGATAGTATGAATTGGGTGTTTTTGGTTCACTAATGCCAATGTGAAACATTATTAATTGAGTTTTAGCGAGACATACGTGATACCTCATCTGTTTATTTTTAATTATTTTTATAAAGTATCTAAAAGAAGTAATCCTATTCTCTTTTTCCAACTGTCTTGTCTCGAACCCTTTTGACAAAAGTAAGAGGAGAGTACAATAATTATATTTTATGTAATGTTTCTCTGAATGACAATAGTATAGTTACTACATTCGAGCGTTCACAATTTTTATCTCGGTACATTACAAATTATCGGTGTTTACTTCTATTTTGTCAAATTATTAATAATGTCTTTTTTTTTTTTTCCCCCTTCAAAGCTTAGCAATTCTTTTAAGCTTTAGAGAACGATTTCACTTTGTAAAATGTATTGACATGGCAATTAAGCTTTTTGTGTTGTCATTTATAAATAAGTTTATAATTTCATATTTTTTAAAATTATTTTTTTAATAACACATTTTTTAAAATCACATTTCAGTCACATATTTTATTTCGAAAGCTTATACACTTTTTGTTTATAAACAATTATATATATATACTGGAAAGATGCTTAATTTAATTCCTGATTGGTATGGATTTTTTAATATTCATTATTTAAACTTGTTGAAAATGATGTGCTCTCTTGATCTCATTATTATTCTCTATTATTGAATTATAAATTTTTCAACTACAAAGACTTTTAAAACAATTTTTGTCACCGAATTTGGAGTCTCATTATGTAACAATTGCCATCACCACTTTCTGCATTTAACTTTTTGGTAGAATATGAGATTGATATTATTATAAATGTTAAAAATACATTACTATTGATTTTCCTTTGTCCAACGCTAGGAGAAAAGGCTTCATTCATGGATTGACTGACTTAACCCAGTTAGTTTTCTCCAAGAAGAACCCTCCCTTCAATGAGTTGTCATTTTGCAAGCAATAACAGGGGACAAGATTAGGGATGGGAAAAAAATTTGAAAGACTCAAAACTCGGAGGACCCGAAATGACCTCTCCCGAAAATAACCCGCTCCGTCGGGTCCGCGGGGCGGGTTTTCCACCCCGCGCCGGGTTTCGGGGCGGACCCGCCCCGTCCCGCAACTCGGTAAATTTTTTTTTTTAAAATAATGAAATGAGAAACTAAAATAAATTTGATGAAGTCCAGAAGAATTGAACATTGGTGAAATTTAGGGATATGAAAATATACAACCACTATACCATTATATTGTTTATTGATTTTTTTCTTCAAGTATATACATATTATTTTTAAAGTTCAAACTTAAAAACTCTAACTATTTCAACGCCTAAATTTTTCACGTAAAATCTCATTACCAATTTATTTATTTAAAAAAAAAAAAATAATAAATTAAATTTCGGGTCCTTAGCGGGGCGGGAGGTCACCCCGCCCCGCGACTTCGCGGGTCGCTGGGCGAGGCGGGGCGGGTCTCGGTGTTTTCGGGTCCGGGACGGGGCGGCCCCGACCCGCCCCGAACCCGCCCCATTGCCATCCATAAACAAGATATCTAGAGGTAGGACACTGGTTGAATCAACCTAGCCATCTTCCGTAACATACAGTAAAACAGCTCTCCCGGAATGTGGAAAAAAAATTGTATTTATGTTGTTTTTTCTAAAAAAAAAAAAAGGCTTCAGACTATCTCTACATGTAGTTCAGTCCACTAATAAGCCTCTCATTGTTACTTGTATAACTTGATTATTTAGACTCATTATTACTTGTACAACTTGTTTATTTAGCTCAACTATTACTCTATTAACAACTGTCAACGGTAGTGGAGCTAGGAATTATATATTACTAAGGTGGAAATATATAAAGGTGGAGGGGGAGGACCCCCCCCCCTCTCTCTCAGCACGGATATTTTTTTAACAAAAAAAGATTTGTATCGATCATAGCATTGACAATATCTTGATCCTTCTTTTGTAATGCATTTGACAATTCGTTTGAAATTTTTAAGATCTTTTTCATGTGTTAGAGTTAAATTTATTTAGAAAATAGAGTCAAATATGCATAATATTATTGTAACCCGAAGTTCGAGTCAAGATAAACAGTTACATAGTCAACGGTCAACAAACTTATTGGTAAAAGTCCATATCGAACTATGGGTTGAGACAACTTCATATAAATTGGGTCACTTACTTCAATTATTCAAAGATATGAGTGAAAATTTTCACAACTAATTTAGATTGAATCAATGTGCAATTTTAAAGATGAAGGACTTAAGAGAGTAAATATCATTTTTCATAAATCTTCTTGTTGGGTCTTCTCACCGCCAGCAAGGAAGAGAAATTGAGCCCATGTTTGGCCCCCATTTTTTACAAATCAAATTTATTCAACACTCAATCTCAACCATCCATCTTAGTCAAGCCCACCATTTTTTACTTTTCAAACAATTTTTAACCCTACATTCTTCCAAAAATACTATTCAAAACCAAATTTTTACCCAAAAAATGGGGGCCTAACAAGGGCTGAGTGAGCTTCAAGGTTCATCAATGGGAGGGGGAGGGGGGAACTACTCCAAAATGCATTCCAAATCGGTGGAGATGATGGGCTTGTCTTCGAAGGCCTGATCCACACAACATATTTTTCTATAAAAACTCCACCAAATCAAGGTCATCGATCCCTAATTTTTCCCCAAAAATCCATCCTTCATCTTCTTTCATCGAATATTTCTTGTTGGTATGAAACATTATTTATTTATTTATTTATTATTATTATTATTTTTTAAACTTGCAAGGTTTTTGCTAGGGCAAACGCCCAGCTTGCCCTAATGAACATCCGCCCTGATTGTTAGAGTATCTTTAATGGGTAAAAGTCCAGGTGAAAGGGATAGATACAAAAAAATTGAGAGTCTGATTCTAATATCTTTTTTTTCCTGTCTCTTCCTATTTCCTCCTATTTTTCCATACTTACTTGGGTCCTTCACAAGGTTCAATACTTGATCACTTTCACTATTTTTTTATTAATCTATTTGAATTTGTGTCAATATCTCTCTTCCTTCTTTTTTTTCTACTTTCAATATTCACATTCCCTTCAGAATTTAATCTTAAAATAATATATATCTCTCTCTTTGTCTCCAATCTAATAGACCTTGACTTTACACACACATCCATTAAAAATAGAGGTGAGCGTGGATTGAGTTGAGTATATTTTTTGTCCGATTCAAACCCACTAAAGTCGGGTTGATAAAAAATCAACTCAACTCAATTAAGAGTTCAAACCCAACCCAACCAAATTCCGATCGAGTTGTGTTGGGTTGGACTTTGGCCCAATTAGTAAAAAATCTTGAAAAAGAAAAAAAAACTCATGAATCAATCTTTAACTCAAATCAATTATGTACACTACAATAACCTCAAATACAATAAATTGAACATTTGCTAATAAAATTAAAATATGTTCAATCATTATTTAAATAAGTTCAGTTTCATTAAAAAAAAAAAATTATTTGAGTTGGGTCGGGTTTTTCATCCAACCCGCAACCCGATCCAACCAGATTAATTTTTTTTTAAAAAAACGAACTCAACCCAATTTTCATGAAAAAAAGACCCAAATTTATTGGGTCGGGTCGGCTTGGATGATTTTGACGAGTTTTGACGGTTAATGCCCACCTCTAATTAAGGATGCTCTTAGGACAAACTTGACTCAATTTAATTGAGAAAATTGGGCTCACTTCTTGAAAAAAAAAATTAGAATAATAATATTGAAATCTCTAATATTATTAAAAATCTTAATTCCATAATTAATACATTCAAAATCCGCCCCAACTCAAACTCCACAAAGCCCCAAACCATCAAACGTCGGAGATACTAGGAGAACTTATATGTGAAAAGTAAATCTAGAATTCTTACTTCTTACACTGAATCAAGTACAACTTTCCCTCTCAAATTTACAAGCTTAACAATTTTATTTTATTTTTTGTATTTTTGCATTAATTTATATCAATTTTTTAAAATTCAACTCACTTTAGTATCAAAAGAGGAAATATCCTAATTTAATTCCAGGTCATCCAGACAAGTGCATGAACTTGCTTTTACTTTTCGTTCATTTTTCACTTTTTGGTCAATTCACAAATATGAAGTATCGTTTTCCTGAATCAATGTTACTCATAGTGTTGGCAACAGGGAGAGATGGGGAGAATTTATGACTTCATTTTGATCTCTTCGGTTGAACCTAAAGGAGGCTTCGATCATTCAACTTTAGCTTCTAAAGGAATCATGCCAGTGCCATCCTCAAATAACCCGATGGCGTACGAATATCTGCTTCAAAAGGACCAAGATGAGGTAAGGTCACTAACCAGGTCATAATTGAATTTTTTTGCCTATATGGGACCAGCGAGTCCTTTTCCAATCTCCGGTGTCGAAGGAATGTGGGAATGTGGTTCTTCATCAAAGGTCGGAGGAATGTGGTTCTTTGTCATCATCTTCTTCAACAAGTTTAGAGAAACCATCGTCTTATTTTTATGGGGCTATTCCCCGTTTCTAATTTAAATTAAATCTTTAAAAACTAAAAAAAAAAATTATTATATTTATTAAATTTTATTTCTTTAGTTGACCCCCCCCCCCCCCCCCGATCTTTCCCACTGATCTGTAAGTCGGAATTTTTTCGGATCAGATTAACGAATTAATGGGATGTATTGAATTTTTTTGTCATATCTAGTTACTCATTATGAAAAATGAGCGATTTATGTCCTTGCAGTTTATTTTTTCGTCGATTTTAATGAACTCATTTATACTAAACAATAACATTCATTAATTCAAAATATTAGGTAAGACCTTAATTTGTAGAATTGTTTGTGCACAAGCAGGTGGTTTGGGAAATTCGTTTCACACGTATTCACATAGTTATTGTATATATTTAAATGTATTGGCACTCATGCTTTGCTTTCTCATTGATGCATGAGTTATTGCATGTGCCTTGAGCATTGATATTCTTTCATGCAAAAATTAAAAGATTACATCATTGTAATTCACTTGTTTTGAAAATTATGTATAATTAATTCAAATTGTACTTCTATATGTTTTTAGAAAAATACGTAATTTTATGAGAGATAATGTAATTAGTTATCACTATTCTTAATTGTAGAGATTATTAGTTATCATAAGATATACAATTAAATAGGAAAATTACAAATTAGCCAATTAATAATCTTTAAAAAGTCGTGGGATAATAAGATTATGAAGAGAATGGTAGGAGTGTTGTTACAATAAAATAAAAATATAAAATTAATCAGGGAAATTACAAATTAGCAAATTAATGATGTTAAAAATATAAACTATGATTTACCATGAAAAACGAAAAATGAAAAACAAACGTGAATTGCATGATCAAATATCAAGATGCATGGTTTAATATATTCGCTTTTAACATAATTACGTATATTACATGTAGTAAGTAGAATGAATTTTTTACTCAATGAGTAATAGTAATTTTATTATGCATATTGTAAGATAAACTTATTATGTAATTATATTATCAATCTCATCATTTTAACATGTGTATACATAGTTGGTTTAAGTAAATGATATGTAATCAACCAACTTTCCATATGAAATAAATTAAATTACAATACATGTCTGTATCAACACGAATTAAGTACGCAGAAAAATAATAAAACTCTTGAAGGAAAAATTTACAACACAATCACAAATCCAGTATTTGGAATAAAAAATAACTAGATACTTTATATAATAAAACTAGCTCCTGCTCTTCATACGCTTGCGATTGTACACAATATCCTTGCCTAACTGCATTGACATGAGGACCTTGAACGGTTGCGTGGACAACTGAGTGGTGCCTCGGACATCGAAATTTTATTGTTATCTCACTCAACTTTTTGTAGATAAGAGACTCGACATATTTGATCATAAATACCGAACAATCAGACATGTAATTTCACAAACAATGTTACAAGCTAATCGACATATTTAATCACAAATTACATGGCATGTAATGAATCATGCATGGTAGATGTCTTAATGTTACGTGATGTGTAATCAACATGTAGGGAATATGACTTAATGTTAAATTACAACATGAAATTATATGACTTGTAATGACCCAAAAAAAATGTGTATGTATGTATATATGAAAAGAAAATTGTTATAAATGTAATAGATTGTTTAAAGAAAATGGTTGTAGCAAAAAAAAAAAGAGAGAGAGACTCACAATACAAAACAACAACAGATTCTTTCCTTTGAATTTAGGAATATCTAAAAATCCAACGTTATGAAACACCAATATCAAAAGTCACAAGTAATATAACTACCTGAAATTCAGTTTATCGTCATCCTCCAGTCCTTATGTTACATTAACTTAGGAAGCACCAGCATTGTTTCTTTTATTGACCAAATCACTTGAGTAAGAGTAACGGGCTCCACAACTGACTATACTTTTGAGTGTACTGGCCTTTTTCCCAAAAAGAGATAGATGGAAGTAACATGTATTCACTCTAACGTCTTTCAATGAAATTCGGTTTATCTTCTAATTGCCTACCTAATCACACTTTACTTAAGTCTCACCATTCAGTTGTGTCGCTCTGCTGCTCTTGAGGCTGAGACAACTGATCCTGCGCCGGAGGCCGTGACATATAGGGAATAGGAGGTTGAGGATGTTGATCGGTGGAGGCTGTGACATATAGGGAATAGGAGGTTGAGGATGTTGATCGGTAAAGAATGTGGCTTGATCTGTCGGGTTTCCCATGATCACCCTAGCTGGTCCCACTTGATGCTGAGGAACGTAGAAATACGGAATAACATCTGAAGGAGATCCTGCTAATGGGATAGTAGCCTTGGTAACACCAATCCCCTCCTCTCTTAACTCGTCTCGAGGAATAATATCAACCAAAAAGTCAAAAACATCAGTGCTTGAAATGGCAGCAACAATATCATTCTTCTGAAGAGTCCTCCTTTTGTTCTCTTCTGTATGGATCCACGATCCTTGCATTAACTCCAGGATGAACATCTCACATGCCTTTGCAAAAACAATTGGAGCTTCAGCTGAGATCACTTTGACATCTTCATCAGCTTTCATTATTTTCTTAATTCGAGCAAGTGGGAGGCTATGGTTCTTGATATCAGTCGTGTGGGCAACTTCTTGCATTTGTTTGGCCCAGAAAGCTTGAAGTCGCTGATGACTCCGTTGGCGGTGAGTATAATGAATTGAAAGAGATGAAAGATTAAAGTTATCTTATTCATCTGAGAATGTGAAATATATATACAACTGGTAAAAAAAACTAACTTCTAACAGAAACTAACGGACTTGAAACTAACTTAACAGAAATCTAACTAAACTAACTAACTGAATCTGGTCTTTTACACTCCCCCTCAAGATGTACAGAATATATCATGAATGTTCATCTTGCCGACCAAATAATGAAACTGTGCCGGATGTAATGCTTTGGTAAAAATATCAGCTAGTTGCTCGTGTGTCTTCAAATACTCCAATTTGATAACTCCTGACAACACCTTTTCCCTGATAAAATGACAGTCCATTTCAATGTGTTTAGTCCTCTCGTGAAAAACTGGATTCTTGGCGATTTGTATTGCTGAAGTGTTATCATAGAAGAGTTTAGTTGATTGTGTATTTTCCAACCCAAAGTCTTGTAGTAAAGAAATTAGCCAAACAACTTCACAAGTAGCAGACGCCATTAATCTGCATTCGGCTTCAGCTGAACTCCTTGAAACTGCAGTTTGCTTTTTAAATTTCCAACTTATTAAAGATTATCCTAAAAACACACAGTATCCTTTTAATGATCTTCTAGTTTCATTACAACCACCCCAGTCACTATCCGAATATGCCTTGAGTTGAAGGTTGGATGATGCTAGGAATAAGATTCCTTGTCTAGGTGTCTTCTTGATGTATTTTAATACCTTGTATGCTGCTTGCAAGTGAATTTCAGCAGGCTTGTCCATAAATTGGGTCAAAATATGGACAGCATAGCAAATATCTGGCCTAGTGAGAGTGAGATACATTAATTTTCCCACGAGTTGTCTCTATCTGGTTGCATCTTCAAGGGGCTGACCTGAATGAGTTAATCGATGATTTACTTCAATTGGTATGCTACTAGGCTTAGCTCCCAATTGTCCAAATTCTTCCAGTATTTCTAATGTATATTTTCTCTGACAAATGGAAATCCCGGATTTTGATATTGCCAACTCAAGACCAAGAAAATATCTCAGTGTTCCTAAGTCCTTAAGCTTGAAGAAAACATTCAATTCTTTCTTTAATTCCTCAATTATTGAACTTTCAATGCTAGCAATGGCTATGTCATCAACATAAACCAATAATGCAACAAAATCTGTTCCAGATGACCTGGTGAAGAGTGAATAATCTGATTTTGATTGTTTAAACCCAAGCTTCATTAGAGAATCTGTAAATTTAACATTTCATTGTCTTGAAGCCTGTTTTAGACCATACAAGGATTTCTGAAGTTTGCATACCAGCTTTCCAGATTCAGGTTCTTTACCAGATTTATTTCCAGTCTCCCCCTTAATCTGGTACCCCTGAGGAATGTCCATATATACGTCTTCATCTAGAATGCCATTGAGAAAGGCATTGTTTACATCCAGTTGAGCCAAATGCCGTCCTTTAACTACATCAAGAGAAAGAAAAATTCTGACTGTCGTGTGCTCAACAACCGGACTGAAAGTCTCTTGATAATCAAAGCCTGCTCTTTGATTGAAACCTTTTGCTACAAGACGTGCTTTGTGTCTTTCTAAAGATCCATCTGAATTATATTTAGTTTTATAAACCCATTTGCAACCAATGGTTTTATGTCCATGGGGTAATGTAGTGATAATCCAAGTCTCATTTGCCTCCAAGGCAGCAAGCTCAAAATCGGCAGCAAGCTCAAAATCCATGGCTTCATTCCAATGATCAAAACAAGTGGCTTGCTCAAATGTAATGGGCTCAGGAATTGAAGATATTGAAAGAAAAAAAATGTTTAAATGAAGGAGATAATTTGTTATATGAAATGTGGTTTTGAATGGGATGACTGGTTACATTTGAAGAAGACGGACAGTAGTCCTTTTATTGGAGTTTTGTATGATAATCTTTGAGGTATGATGGAGACTTGGAAACTCTAGAACTTTTCCTAATTGCTGGAGTAGGAGATGAGGTCTCAGAAGGTTGAAAGTCAGTAGGTGATGTTTGATCAGGACATGAATCTGTGATATTTGGAGCTAAGGAAGTGTTTGAAGAAGAATGATCAGAATGGTCAGACGATGAAGTAGAAGGAGAATAATTTATATCTGTATTATGTGAGGTGGAATATTCTGTTGAAATATTAGGAGTTGAGGGAAAAACAAAATTAGGAAGGGAAATTTCAGAGTTAGGCCTGACCGTGGAAAATGGAAAAGTTGTTTCATGAAATTCAACATCTCTCATCTCTAGAGAAGAATATAGATTTTGAATCAAGATCATACAACTTATAACCTTTGATTGTGGAAGAGTATCCAATAAACACACAAGATTTAAACCTAGAATCAAACTTTCTTCTATGATGTGCAGTGTTTACTGCAAAAGCTAAACAGCCAAATGATCTAAGGTGTGAACATTGTGGTTTTTGTTTGTAAAGAAGTTCATAAGGTGCTGAGCCATTCAATATAGGAGTTGGGGGTTCTATTTATTAGGTTAACTGCAGTAAGTACTGCATCTCCCCAGAATTTAATGGGTAATGAAGAATGAAAAAGTGAGGACCTTGCAATGTTGATGATTTCTTGATGTTTTCGTTCAACAACTCCATTTTGTTGGGTGTGTAAGGACAAGAGGTTTGATGGACAATTCCATGAGAATTATAGAAGGTTGGAAGAGAGAATTCAAGACCATTATCTGATCTTATAATCTGAATCTTGGCTTTAAATTGTGTGAGAACAAATTGCTGAAATTGGGGTAGTATATGTGATACATCAAATTTCTGTTTCATGAGGTATACCCAAATGTATTTTGAAAAATCATCAACAATTGTGACAGAATAATGATTCCCAGAAATTTCTGATTGGGAATATGGACCCCAAACATCAATATGCACAAGTTCAAACAACTTTGTACTTTTATTAATATGAACTGGAAATGATAGTCTCTTTTGTTTTGCTCGAGGGCAAGTAGTACATATAGGAATTTCATGATCTTTTACATGAGGAATAAACGAAGAAATTTTGTGCATAGGTAAATGTCCTAATCTATGGTGCCATATGTCAACTGTCACTAGATGAACAGAGATGCACTGGGAAGCTTTTTGTATGGTTGAAGGGACAACAAGAGAAGTTTGGAGCTGGAAAGATTCTTGTAGATAGAAAAGTCCTCCTTTCATTTTAGCCAATCCAATCGTCATCCATGAGGAAAGGTCCTGAATAAGGCATTGATGAGGCATAAAGATGAAGTATAGTTGAGATTTGAGTAATGATTTACTAACAGATAACAAATTGAAATTAAAAGAGGGAACTAATGGAACATTATGGAGAGTTAGATGTGAGTTTAAAGTGACATTTCCAACATGAGTGACTTGATTTTTGTTTCCATTAGGCAGGTAAACAAAGAAGTTTGAGACTGAGATATATGATTCAAAAAGATCTAAGGAGTTTATGATGTGATCAGTAGCACTTGTGTCAATGATCCAAGGTGCTGTGGTAAATTTTGATGTGAAAAGTGCCTGAAGCTTATGTGTATTTTGGTGAGAGAAGATGGATGAAATATCACCTGCGCAATTGACCAATGATGTAGATGGATTGGAAGGAGGGGCGAAGCCTACTGTGTGATCAGAAATAAGAGCCATGAGCTTTTGAACTTGTTCCTTGGTGAAACCAGATAATGGATTGGAAGATGATTCAGTTTTATGTGTGTTGCCTTGAGGTGCAGAGATCTGATTGATGTTTCTCGAGTTTTAATTGACATTATGATAGCTTTTGGACCTTGTAAACTTGAAATCTTGTGGAAATCCAATAATTCTATAGCAATTCTCCTTGATATGCCCCAACTTTCCACAGCGATGACACACATTATCCTTATCAGGATTTTGCCCCCTCTTCATAGCCATAGCAACTCCTTCATTGAAATGTTGTGATTGAACGAGCTGACTTATTTGATTTTCTTCTCTTAAAATCATGTTATAGGCTTGATCTAAGGATGGAAACGGCTTCATGATTATAATCTGAGATCTAGTTGCTTGATAGGATTCATTCAGGCCGTTAAGAAATTTGAACACATAATCCTATTGAGCTTCTTCCCCAAATTTCTTAACGCAATCTTGATTACATTTCCCACAGGAACAATGCGGCAATGGACGAAAGCTCCTCAATTCTTCCCAGATACCATTGAGTTCAGTGAAGTATTCATCCATTGATTTATTTCCTTGTGAAACAGAACATAGTAGACAGTGTAAATGACAGATTCTTGAATCATCAGGTTGAGAAAATCTCTAATTCAGTTTTTCCCAAATTTGATGTGCATCTTCGATGTAGAACACCATTGAAGCAATAGAAGGTGATAATGATCGTAAAATCTACGCAACTAGCAGATTATTACATCGAGTCCATGGCAGATATGAAGGACTTGAAGAAGCAGGTTTTGCAATTGAGCCGTCAAGAAATCCTACCTTGTTTCGAATTGAAACTGCCAAGAGAAAAGATCTTTTCCATGAGGAGAAATTGATTGAAGTGAGCTCGGGTGATACCAAAACCGAGCTATGATTTTCTGAGTGATGCAAGAAATAAACGGAAGAAGGATCATCATTTGGATTTACAGTTGAAACTGCCATTGAAGATGAAATTTGAATGAACAGAATTAAAAAAAAAAAAAAAACGCTCTGATACCATATAACGAATTGAAAGAGATGAAAGATTAAAGTTATCTTATTCATCTGAGAATGTGAAATATATATACAACTGGTAAAAACACAAATAAAACTAACTTCTAACAGAAACTAACGATTTGAAACTAACTTAACAGAAATCTAACTGAATCTGGTCTTTTACAGTGAGCAAGCTGGGAAGCCGGAGTAGTCGGGGGGCAGCCATGGATAGAGTGCCAGTAGCCATCACATGTGCCGCTTGGTAAGGATTAACATAGGTCATCTGCCCATTGCCAGGTACTACAACTCCGACTACTAGCTGCTGCTGCTGTTGCATATTCTGATGTTGTTGGAGTATGTGGTCGGATTGATCCGTGGCTATCAATAAAGTTATCTTCTACTCTCACTTCAATCAAATTCTGAAACAGGAAAAGATGTTGACCCCTTTTAAGAGGTTTTTAATTAGTGTTATGATATAAATTCAAGAATGGCAACAAAAAAATAAAGAACATACATATTTTAAGTGGGAAATCCTAGAGCAAAGAAAAAACCCATGAGCAAAGTACAAAAATATGATAGTACAAGAAATTGTATCTTGAGACTTCTACTTATAATAATATTGAAAATCTAAATTTACATACTGGCCGAAAATAAGAAAGGAGCTACCAACCCCCATTATTTCCCATAATTCGCACTGTGGACTTTTTGGACCTGGCCAAAAGAAACTCAGGTCATCATTCTCTAACAATTAGGAATTTGTACCGATAGAGTTTTTGTAATCATTGATCTGTCCATCAGCAGAGCTGCCACAACAGTTCTGTAATGCTACCTGTACGTATTTACCTGTTCAAATAGCATTGTTCTTTTAATTATTGGTTTGTGATCTATGTAAACAAAATTTCTGTCTAGATGCACAAAACTTTGGTAGTACGAGCTACAACAGATCTTATTCCAAGTCTACTACTACTTCAAAATTTAATTAGAACACATATACACATCTGTATATTGCATAGTAAACAAAATTTAGTAAAGCATTGTGATCACTACGTACAAATACTATAATTACCTACAACGTAAGTGGCAGTTAAATAATACCAAATATCTTTCAAATTTTAGCTTAATCCAATTTTACGAATCATCATTTAATAAAATACTCATTATAATCACTAGTTATTTCTAGGTTACACATTTGGTCAGCAAACAGAGAAAAAAAATCAAATACGGACATGGTTCATAAATTTCCAGACAAATAGCTTTACAAAGTAAAAAATTGTAAATGCATAACAATAACAAAAAGTACCAAAGAACACAGAATAATTTTCAAAAAATCATATTTTTCACGAAAAAATCACAACACAGATGAACAAGAAAAGTTTTAAAACAAGAGAAATTGGGAAAAAAAATAATTAAAGAGACATTTACCCATATTTTGTGAATCAAAAAGCCGCGGATTTCTCTGATGGCACAAACCTTAACCTTAAGCGAGAGAAGACAGATTAGCACAGGAAGATTCTCAATCTCCATCTCTGTCACTTTCTCGTTTAAATGATGACGGAGCAGGGATGAAACGGGGACGGGGTGAGATGGAATGTCTAAAATCCTCATTTTTTATTATATTTTTTAAAATTCTTAAAATATTTTGATTTAGATATTATATTTAGATAAGAATATAGCGACTCAAGAACATTACCATTTTAAATATATAATTAAACCTAAACCAAAATAAACTAATACACGCTCAAGCAATTAATTAATATTTGTGGGAATTTTAAAGCATTTTATCGATGTAACTCTAATTATATTTAACAAGTAACTACCAAAAATAAAATTAGTCTAAGTTAATTCTTATTCAAGCATCTAATCTTGTAATTTATAATCTTTACTTTTACATATCTACTTAGCTAAAATTAAACTAGCATATTCTATCAAATAACTGAGACAATCTCCAGTGTTATAATATATATATATATATATATATATATATATATATATATATATATATATATATATATATATATATATATATATATATATATATATTCAGATATACAAAATAGATGGAATTGAAGTACACAAAATGCACTCGAAATTATTCTATATTATTCATACTTTTATTCCATGACATTTTGTCCTAAAAGATACAATTCATACAGGAAAACTTATGTTTGTTGAATAGAATGAAGTCCAAATATTTATGAAATATGAATTAGATTCATTGTAGTATGTGTGACAAATGCTCATGTTTCAGAACATATTCTAAATTTTATATCGGAATATCGTTATCGAGATCATCTGGACTCAAAATATGTCAAGTTTGCAATCATGTCTCATAGAATTTAGTTCATGATCTCAATGTTCTAAATTTTATATCTGAATATCGTTACTGAGATCATCTGGACTCAAAATATGTCAAGTTTGCAATCATGTCTCATAGAATTTAGTTCATGATCTCAATGTTCCAAATCCAACCGACATGATCTTCCTTCTATAGCCACCTAAAAAGTGTATATCAGCTGAAATTGCGAAAATAAAGAGTCGTGTCACGATTTCCAACTTCTCTAAAAAATAATTCACGGCCAATCGTATACCTAATGGATTAAATAGTATTGCAGGAAAATGGTGAATCAGATTAAATAGTACCTTTACTTAATCAAATACAGTGCAACTACTTTTGATGCATGTTGGGGCGGTGGTGGAGATCGGTGGGATGAGCGGTGATCGACAATAGACTGATGCAGAGTCAAAGACTTGGGCGAGAGCCACATCGCAAGGGAGAGAATTGAAAGATGGAGAGTAATCGAATCAAGAGAATCTGATAATACAATTAAAATTTCGAATCAAATGTAGTGTTTGGTTTGAAATGAAATATTTAGCCCTTGAGATAAACAATTGAGCCTAATATTTTATCTATGGGCTTAAGACGTTTTAATTTGTTTGGACTTTTATTGACTGGATTTGTTAATCAGAGGCGGATCTAGGTCGGGTTTTGGGTCGAGAATGTTATTCCCGTCCCGTCCAGTTCCCGATTCGGGGATACTTTTCCATCATCATCATTTCCTTTGTCGGGAATTTCCCGCCCCTCCATTCCTATGTTCGACCCTTGCTTTATTTAAATAAAATAATATTTTTAGTTAAGTGTGAAGAAGAAAAAAGATGAAATGTTGATTGAAAAGTTACGAGACTCTTAAGATTTAAGATTAAAAATTAAATGTTGATTTTTATTTATTTATTAGCTTTTTAGCTGAACAAAAATATGGCCTTAATTAAAGCCACATTTGATTTAGATAAAAAAAAATAGACTTTAATAAATTTTGATAATTTTGGTGAATGTGTTTAAAATGTCGAAAAAATTGTTGATCCACGAAATACGCGATTAAATAAGTTTGGAAAAGTGAGTTGAGGGTAAATGGGGCCAAAATAGGGGCTCAATTAAGTGGCTCCGAGGAATTGTATATGTGAGCTTCACTATATAATCTTTAAATCTACATTTTCAAACCATATATAACTAGAGATGGCAAAAAAAAACCCGACTCGACAGGTACCTGACCCGAACCCGACCCCCCGACCCGCGGGGCGAGTATGAGACGGTTTCTCTCGACCCGGACGGGTACGGATTTGGTCGTTTCGACCCGAACCCATCCCCAATAAATAAATTAATAAAAATTAATAAGGAAACAAAAAATACCAAAAAAAATAAAAAAAATTTAAACGGGGTGGCGGGGTTGACCCGCCCTCCCTGAAATTCGCCGGGTTGGTGGCGGGTTTGGGAGACCCGACCCGAACCCGCCTCATTGCCATCACTATATATAACATGACTTATTTCAATAAGATTAGAGGGGATGATATGATGGTTAAGGACAAGGTTTCGAGGAAGTAAGGCAAAATAACGAAATTGTCAAGAAAGAGAATTGAACTGAAATCACTTTTTAAAATTGCTTATTTGAATTCATGTGGATTCCCCAGTGTTTTGAAATTGAAATGAACCAAATTTATTGAAAATTATTCTACTGATCATCGTCTAAGAGACTAATTTTCAATCACACGTTCTCGAGATAAAATATTTTGCATATAAAGCCCTAACATTTTGCTACTTTTTAATCGAACATTTTAAAAAATTTAGGCCATATTCTCTTTGCTAATTTCAGGTTGTTTATTGTTTTTTATTTTTCTAAACAGCTAAACCGAGTTTTCTTTGTCATTTTCCAAAACGAGTTTTAGAAAATAAGAAGAAAAAAAATTATATACAAAACACAAAAGGCTGGAAACAATATTTTGGGTGTTTTTTTATGAAAAACAAGAGAAACATTCAAAACGCCCAAAACACATTCTTGTGTTAAAACTTGGAGTGGCTCAACTGGTGCCCTTCACACTTAATAGAAGGGAGGTCACATGCCTGATCCACACCCCACACCATTTGCAACTCAATTTTTTTTTTCCTTCTTTATATTTTCGGCTTCAAATCTTGACCTATCTTAACATAAACCTATTGCATATAGATTTCGACTTCTCCTCCTAGCACAGCCGCATCTTCCCTTCTCCTTCTTCTTCATATTTTAGGCTTCAAATCTTGACCTAACTTATCCTAAACCTGTTGCATACAGTTTTTGACTTCTCCTCCTGATCGGTATTATTTTCCTACATTAATTCCATGACCCGACCTCTTCGGACCTTGTTCTTCATTTGCACGGGTTGCCCCGACTATAGTATGGTCGGTACTGTACCGACCTTACTGGTACTCAACAATACCGGGCTGAG
The DNA here is from genome assembly GCA_963555705.1 of Ligustrum vulgare. Lineage (NCBI taxonomy): Eukaryota > Viridiplantae > Streptophyta > Magnoliopsida > Lamiales > Oleaceae > Ligustrum > Ligustrum vulgare. The sequence goes on along the minus strand of OY743171.1, from coordinate 65,743,955 downwards.
GTTTAACGTCACGCTCGGTCTCTAGGTCGGGTGAATCCCGATCTATTGGTTCGAGTTGACGCTTAAAGGTGAGGTCGGCTCTTCCCGGCTTATGTGCCATGCAGGCAGGCTTCATAAGCTCTTTCGACAATGGGCCTCGTTAATGGGCCATATTCTTGAGCCTAAAGTCAATGCGCGATCCATAAGGAAACACTTTACAAAAAGGAAACTGAATCCCTATAAGTTTAGAATTCTTCTTAAAATGTAAGTTTATATCAAAAGGACTCATTCCTTAAATAAAGGAAGTTATGGGCTTTTACAGCCCCATAAATACAGCTCCTTTGATCACATATATTCATTTATAATTCTTTACATACATTCCAGTTATATATTCTCTCTACTCCAGAAAACTAATTCTCACACCGGAGGGGCGACGGGGATATTCCTCTTCGCCTTTTTTGCAGGTCATCCAAGGTGAATTTATTGATCTTTTCCAGCAATCCAATATCATCAGATCCTGTCACGTCAAGGTTAAGATTTTTTATAGCATCAATTGGCGCCGTCTGTGGGAAGAGATACAATCAGTCATGGTTAATAGACGTCAAGCCCGTCCCTCCGCGTCAACTGGTCAATCCCTTCCGGCCAAAACTTCGGCTGAGGATGAAAATCCTCCACCCCTTGAAGATGTTCGGGAAGAACAAAACCCAGAAATCACACCAGACAACGAGCCTGTTAGTAGGGAAGATTTCAAAGAACTTCAGCCACAGCTCCGCAAACTCCGTCAGGCTCTTCAACAACAGTACAATCATCAAGCGCAACCCGACCCGAACACTCCAGGCACGATTCCCAGGGAAGATCCCCGACCAGTTAATCCTATGGCTGACAACTCCCTGGGAATCAGGGGTGCCCATCCCATGACTGAGGGATCTGCCAACTTGACACAGTAAGAGCTCTCAAGAATCATTCAGGAAGGAATTACTGGTGGGATACGGCAGAATACACAGGGTCAAACGTCATTCGTAAGAAGAACCCCCTTTACTCCCGAAATAACATCTTTTCCATTACCAAACCGATTTAAACATCCTCGGATAAAAGAATACGATGGAACAACAGACCCCAACAATCACCTGAACACCTATACTGATGTCATGGACATGCAGAATGCTCCCGATCAGATTCTATGCAATGCCTTCTCGCAAACCTTAACAAATTCAGCTCGAGACTGGTTTTCTACAATACCTCCAGGGTCAATCTCTTCCTTTGCTGATCTTACTAAGAAATTTACAGCTTTCTTCGCAAGTAGCAAAATGATCAAGAAAACCGCCGCTTCCCTCATGCAGTTAAGGCAAGGATCGAATGAAACACTGCGAGAGTTCATGACTCGTTTTAACGCTGAAAGACTTCAGATTCTAGATCTCCATATATCATCAACCATTTCATCCCTGACCTTGGCTATTCGAGGTCCGGAATTCAGAATGTCCTTGTTCAAGAATCCGCCCTCGAATGTAACGGAACTTCTCAGAAGAGCCGAGAAGTACATAAACATGGAGGAAATACTTTTGTCAGTTCGAGCACAGGATCAAGTGCAGGGGATAGTAGCACAATCTTCACAATCAATAAGATAGGGGAATAAAAGGTCAAGGCAGGAGGATGAGAAGAATTCTTCCCGGCCTAACTCGAAGGGGAGTAACCATGGGCATCAGAGTTTAACTCCGCTAAACGTACCTCGATCCCATATTCTCATGGAAATCAAGGGGCATGAAGATTTACGATGGCCCAAGCCTATCAAGGGAAAAATCGACGAAAAGAATCGACATAAGTTTTGTGACTTTCACAAGAGCCGGGACCATACCACAAATGAGTGCAGAACATTAAAACAGGAGATAGAAGCCCTCATAAAAAGGGGATTCCTGGGACACTACATAAAGAAAGACGATAAAGAGCATGGAAAAGGGGAAGAGAAAAACAGATCCGCTAGCACCATAAACTTTATCGTTGGAGGAATAGCGTATGGAGGTGATTCGAATAACGCACGTAAAACTCATGCCCGGGCACTAGGTGATCGGGAAGAAAGGTCGGGATGTCATGATCATGAAGTTTCAAACAACATCAGCTTCAGCAACGCTGACATGGAAGGAATTTCGTATCCTCAGGACGATGTTGTTGTCATCAACGCAACAATCGCCAATTTTGATGTCAGAAGGGTTCTAGTTGACAATGGAAGCGCAGCCAATGTCCTTTCCTTAGAAGCTTTCTACCAGATGAGCTCCCCAAAGATCGGCTTCGACGGGTCATTACTTCCCTAACTGGGTTTGGTGGAGGAACCGTTAAATCCGAAGGCTATCGGAGGAGAAACGGGTAACAAAGATGACTCCGTTCCAGGTCGTCAAAACCCCTATAGCCTACAATGCTATTTTGGGAAGACCATTCCTGAACAGCCTAAGAGCTATAGTATCGACATATCACATGGCGATCAAGTTCCCGACTTCCGCAGGCATAACATCTATTCAAGGAAGTCAATCGGTATCCATGAGTTGCTATATCAGCTGTATTGGAAAGGGTAAGACATATCTGATGTCTATAGAACTTCCTGTGGAAGAAAGAATGTAGCCAGTAGAGGAGTTGGAAGAAGTTCAAATATCAGAAGGGAAGAGCTTTACAATTGGGAAAGAACTCCCCAAACTAATGAAGGAGGAGTTATCGCAGTGTTTAAGGAAAAATATCGACATATTCGCATGGAGTGCTGAAGATATGCCTGGGATTGATCCCACACTTGTCGAACACCGGCTTAACGTCATGCCCGACAAGAAGCCTGAAAAACAGCGAAGAAGACAGTTTGCCACAGAAAGGAAGCAGATAATAAAAGAGGAAGTAGATAAGCTCTGAAAGCGGGATTCATCAAAGAGGTGAAGTATCCAGAATGGCTAGCCAATGTGGTCTTGGTAAAGAAGCCAAATGGCAAGTGGCAAGTTTGTATAGATTTCACAGACTTGAATAAAGCATATCCAAAAGATAGTTATCCTCTTCCCAGAATCGACGGATTGGTGGATTCCACATCAGGCTCTGAACTTTACAGCTTCCTAGACGCCTTCTCGGGATATCATCAGATTCGGATGGCACAGGAAGATCAAGAAAAGACTTCCTTTATGGCAGATGAAGGAATATATTGCTACAAGGTTATGCTGTTCGAATTAAAGAATGCTGGAGCTACTTATCAAAGGTTGGTAAACATGGTCTTCTCCAAACACATAGGGCTGAACATTGAAGTCTACGTTGATAACATGGTAGAAAAAGCTCAAGAAAGAAAGACCACATTGCTGACCTTGAGGACATATTTTGTACACTCAGAGAACATCGGATGAAACTGAATCCTGCGAAATGCACCTTCAGAGTAGGCTCGGGAAAGTTTTTGGGATTCATGATCACTCAGAGAGGTATCGAAGTAAATCCAGATAAAATTCTGGCCCTAGCATCAATGGAACATCCCCGGAATATCAGGGAAGTGCAGAAGCTGACAGGGAGAATAGCAGCATTGGGCTGATTTATGTCAAGGTCAGCGGACAAATGTTTTTCCTTCTTCAAAACTCTTCGAGGAAACAAAGACATCAGATGGGACGAGGAGTGCGAGGTCTCCTTCAGGAAGTTGAAAGAATATTTGGGTACTCCTCCAATATTGGTAAAGCCAAATCCAGGGGACAATCTGTTCTTGCATCTAGCAGTATCTGATCATGCTGTGAGCGCCGTTTTGGTTAAAGAGGAAGAGAAGGCTCAGAAACCGATATATTGCGTCAGCAAGATGATGTTGGACGCAGAAACCCGATATATGTTGGCAGAGCAGCTCGCACTTGCCTTTGTTACAGCAGCTAGAAAGTTAAGACCGTACTTTCAAGTCCATGCCATAATTGTCCTCATAAATCAGGCCTTGCAAAAACCAGATGTATCTAGCCGTCTACTCAAATGGTCAATCGAGCTCGGAGAGTATGACATCGAGTTCAAACCTCGACCTTCCATCAAAGCACAGGTCTTGGATGACTTCATCGCCGAACTCGCCCCAAAAACCTCGAGGGCCAACAGGTCATGACAGGGAAGAGGCCACATGGACCTTGCAAGTGGATGGCGCATCGAACGCCGTGGGCTCGGGGGCCGGAGTCATACTAAAGAAAGATGATGGCACAATGGAAATTCAGTGTGCAATAAGGTTTGACTTCCCGGAAACTAATAATGATGCAGAATATGAGGCTGTGATTGCTGGACTTCAAGAAGCTTAGCATCTAGGGGTCGAGCATGTCAAGGTCCTGAGTGATTGACAATTGGTGGTACAACAGGTAAACGACACTTTTGAAGCAAAAGATGAGAAAATGTCATCTTATAGGATGATGGTCTTGGACTTGCAAAGAAAGTTCAAATCTTGTTGCATAGACAAAATTTTGAGGTCCGCCAATCACAAGGCAGATGTTCTATCGAGACTTACTTTTTTCAATCTAGACCACTTACAGAGGACCGTGTTCGTACGAACTCTTCATGAGCCCAGTATAGCACAGCAACCCGAGGTCATGGATATTTCAGACTAAGAGCCCAGTTGGATGGATCCGATAATTGAATACTCAACGTTAGGAAAGTTTCTAGATGACAAAACAGAAGTCAGAAGAATCAAAGTAAGGGCCTCGAGGTATACCTTGCTGCAGAATACCTTGTTCCGTCGAAGCTTCACACTTCCTTACCTGCGATGCCTAACTCCGAAAGAAGCAGCCCTTGCTATGACCGAGGTTCATGAAGGAATCTGTGGAGGACACCAAGGAGCGAGAGCTGTAGTATTGAAGTTGATACGATACGGGTACTATTGGACAACCATGAAGAAAGACACACTAATTATGTAAAAACTTGCGACAAGTGCCAAAGATTCGCAGCCCGGTTACATCAACCCTCTGAAGAGCTATCCTCGGTTATGTGCCCATACCTTTCGCTCAATGGGGAATCGACATACTGGGACCTTTCCCCATAGCCCGGGGTCAAGTCAAGTTCTTGACAGTTGTTGTGGAATACTTCAATAAGTGGGTGGAAGCCGAACAGCTAACCGTAATCACAGAACAAAAGTTAGAAGCATTTGTGTGGAAATCAATAGTCTGCCATTTTGGTCTTCCTAAGACATTAATAACAGATAACGGGTGTCAATTTGAGTGTCAAGCCTTCAAGCAATTTTGCAAGAACCTAAGAATAGAACACATGTTGACTTCCGTTTCGCACCCGCAGAGTAATAGGTTACGAACAGACTCATCTTGAAAAGTTTCTTTTATTTACGTAATTGAGGAGGCCGAACCCTACCGGGCTGGAGGTCAAGACCGGCCTGGTTAAGAATATCATCATTCACCAGGTCATTGGATTCCTCGGCCAATAATCCAAAATCGCATATCCTCACCGCGTTGGCTATGAGCTCAGTTACTGCCTCATCGCTCAAATTACCTATTCTATTGAAACTATCTACATCTGGCCTTCTGAAGGTCGGTCAGAAGAAGTTTTCCCCTTCCTTTGGTTTAATAAAGAAGAACTTTTCCTTCCAATATTTGATCGAGGATGGAACCCAGTGGACCTCAAACCGGCCCTTCCCACACAGGTATACAAAACAATTACACCGGGGCAAGTACTTAAGCTCTAAGAGGCATTTACACAGATCGACGGTTGGTTCTATCCCTAGACTCCTACACAGAACATAGAAATATACAAGTATTCTCCACCCGTTGGGAGCAAGCTGACCCGATAATATGCTCGCGGTCAGCAAGAAGTCAACGAAGAAGTGGTGAAGAGGAAATCTCAACCCGGCCATTAAGGCCTCATGGTACACTACCATTTCCCCCTCCCGGCAATGGTAAGAGTACTCATCCTTATCTGGTACCCGACCTGTATACCTATCCTCTAGTCTATACCTCCTCATGTCTACCCCGATTGTATGTTCTTTCATTTTATTAAAATAAGTGGGAAGTTCAAGGTCGACCTGTCTCAGCTCCCTACCTACCCGGGGATTGTCATCAACATCTTCCCCACTGTCAGACTCAAGTTCCCGAGGACTATCCGGGGGTTCGTAGAAACCTAGAGGCTCGACCTCTAATGGCTCGTCTAGGTCTTCCACCTCCCTAAGGTCATCCACTGATACCCGCCTAGCCATAATTCTATAAATTAAATAATAAAATTAAAAGAAAGGTCGGGATAGGTCGAGCTTACCTAAGTACTAAGAATGTATTGTTGGAGGAGTTGTGATAACCCGAGGAGTTCTCTGATCACTCTTTTTTGCAAGGTAAAAAGAATGAGGCTATGAGGACCACATATATATAGACAGAAAATTGGTGGGAAAAAGTTTCAAAATCCAAAAGTTGCCTCTTGCCACGTGTCATTTTTCTAAAGGCGAGTCTTTTATGACAAAACATTAAATCCTATGAGTTGGAAAATCACATGTAACAGCTGTCACGCGCCCATAAATCTTGTCCCGATCTCTGATGCATGGGGGCAATGATCGGTATTATTTTCCTACATTAATTCCATGGCCCGACATCTTCAGACCTTGTTCTTCATTTGCCCGGGTTGCCCTGACTATAGTATGGTCGGTACTGTACCAACCTTACTAGTACTCCACAGTACCGGGCTGAGGTTTAACGTCATGCTCGGTCTCACATAGGTCGGGTGAATCCCAATCTATTGGTTCGAGTTGACGCTTAAAGGTGAGGTCGGCTCTTCCCGGCTTATGGGCCATGCATGCAGACTTCATAAGCTCTTTCGAAAATGGGCCTCGTTAATGGGCCATATTATTGAGCCTAAAGGCAATGCGCGATCCATAAGGGAACACTTTATAAAAAGGAAACCGAATCCCTATAAGTTTAGAATTCTTCTTAAAAGGTAAGTTTATACCAAAGTGACTCATTTCTTAAATAAAGGAAGTTATGGACTTTTTTAGCCCTATAAATACAGGTCCTTTGATTACATATATTCATTTATAATTCTTTACATACATTCCAGTTATATATTCTCTCTACTCCAGAAAACTAATTCTCACACCGGAGGGGCGACGGAGAGATTCCTCCTCGCCTTTTTTGCAGGTCATTCAAGGCGAATTCATTGATCTTTTCTAGGGATGACAATAATACCCACGAACCCGATACCCGATGGAGACCCCCATAAATGGGCGGGGATTACCCGACTAAATGGGTTCGTGGGTAGGGTATGGAGGTAAATTTTAAAACCCGACATGAGTATGGGTCGGGTGTGGGTGTTACTACAATACCCATACCCGACCCGTATACCCATTAATTTCCTTTAAAAATTATAGAATTTAAAACAAAAGTGATTGTTTAAAAAAAAAAAAAAAAAATAATATAACCCAAATATCTATTGACATTGTTATCGTCTAAACCTTAATATATTTAAACTATTGACTTTGTTAACGTCTAAAAAATTGTTCAAATTCACTTGTATAATTTCAACATATAACAAATTTTTTTCAACTCAAATTCAAGTGAAGCCCAATATTTAATTATTCAAGTTAATTCAGAGCACCTATAACCTATTTATAGCCTAAAAAAATAAATAATTAGTAATGAGTTTTAAATGGGTATAGAAGCAAACCCGCTTCCGACTCGCACCCGACCCTTAATTTTTAAATGGGTATATGAGTAGGGTATGGATGTTGTAAATATTTAGTGGGTAGGGCACGGGTTTGGCAAACCCGACCCATTGCCATCACTAATCTTTTCCAGCAATCCGGTATCATCAGATCCTGCCACGTCATGGTTAGGATTTTTACAACATCACCTCCTATTACCGACACTCCTCGTGTCGTAACTTAATAGAGCGTAGTATTGAAGTGTTGAAGACCAAGTTTTTAATTTTGAAGTTAAATAACAATTTTCTTCTTATTAGGTAAAGACATATCCCTACTGCGTGTTACACAATAAATAACTTTATTCACAAGAAGCATGCATTAGATGAGTTGTTTACACAATATTCAGTGGAGAGTATGATTTTTGAAGATGTGCTCGAATCAAGTGAAGCTTGGGAAATCATTCAGTTTGATGCCAATCAAACAGCTCAAACGTGACAAGCGCGAGAAGAAATTGCTACCTAAATATGGAATGATTACTTAAGAAGGATAAGATGACTTTGAAATTTATTTTGTTAAGTCAAACTCAATGTGTGATTAATTTTATTGACGTTGTATTGGGGAAGTAATTGGAGCTTGGACATTGTTTTGTTAATTTCTTATAATATTTTTTGGACGTCAACATTAATGGCTGCATCTATTTTTGTAATATTTTTTAGCAATTATTAAATTAGTCCAACAAAAAATAGATAAGTTAATGCCTTATAATATAGTGTAGATCTTTACAATAATAGAAATGTTATAATTTAATTTACAAGCAAATTAATTACAAATAGTCTCAATAGATTGATAAATCATAGGACCCATTCCCATTTTATTCAATAAATTATTGTAAAAAGCTGGAACACTTTGTATATCAGAATGTTAATTGAAATTAATTTTTAATTACCTATTTATATTTTATTTTAGTTAAATTAATTTCTTTTATTTTTGACAAGGGCAACTTTATAATTTTGAGCTCAAAAAATAATCTAATCTAAAGCAAAGGCTAAATTTTCAAAGAGCTTTATAGTCATATTTATGGACACGAAATTCACTAAAATCTAATATAACAATCTCAATTGATTAAATTCATAGAAATACAAATCTCTTAGAGAGGATGCTTATGTCCATATTTAGTGCATATATATATATATTTTTTTTTTAAATATTTATTTTCAAGCATATATTATTTTAGTGAAATAATCTTGTGCCCAAATCCATAAGTTTTCATAAATTTTAGTCTCCATTTTGATAATTTGTTTATAAATATATTTATAAAAAATACATTTTCTCAAATCAATTTTTAACTATATATTTTACCCCAAAAAATAACGTTCTTTGTTTATTTTTTTTTAAAAAAACTTTTACCAAACAGAATATAAGTTATCATTCTTATCAGAAATCACTTTTCACAAAAGTTCGTCTATGTTCTTTAACTCAATCGTTACAATTTATAAATTAATTTACAAACAACATAATTTCTCAAACCACTTTTCAAATACACACATTTTCTCTTTTCAATTTTTAGAGTCTGTTTGGTAATGTGAAAAGTTTTGATTTTTATAATTTTTGATTTTTTTTTTTTTTTTTTTTTATGGATGTGTGGTTTAAAAATGTTTGAAAAGTAAAAAATGATGGACTTGACTAAGAATAAATAGTTGAGATTGAGTTTGAAATGTTGTGATAAAAATTTTATCTTTACCAAACAAGCTCTTAACTACATTTTATTTTTATACAAAAAAAAAAAATGAAAAAAAAGAAAAGAAAAGCATAAATAAAGAGCGAGTAGTGTTATAGGTACATGCCCTGTAAGTACTAGTCCTTCATTGTAGCATTGCTACAGTGATCATGTACATATAACCCGTGTACGAATGCAATTTCCCATAAAGAGCATAATGAGAATCTAGCATGTTATAAACTCTATCCAATAATAATCTTACACGTGGAAGAACTTAAACTGTTCTCCAACACTGACAGTATCATATAATTACACGTTTTTAGGTACATACATATTCCCCTACACCCACTCTTCCTAATAGTCTTTCTACCTCTCTCCGTCTCTGGATTATATTCAAACGATGATCGTCCCTCCCTTCACCATTTACATTCTCTCTCAAAAATAGTTCCCCCCCCCCACCCCTAACAAGGATATTCCACTCCCATTCAAATTACATCGCTCAACCACAACAGATCCAATATGTTCCTACACACGCCTTTTCTTATCGTGTATCAAGGCATCTGACAATTGATTAACTGTACCATGTTTCAACTTACTATTTGTTGGTAATTATACGCGTTGGTCAATAACCTTGTTCTTGTTTTTCTCCACAAACGTAAAACTCAAAATTAGCCACTCCACTCTCTCACTTTCTCAACTTCCGGAGTTGTTTTATGTCAATCTCTTCAATTTTGATTCATAATAATTCGATAGGTCATGCTACTTGCACACCATGCTTTACCATAAGCATGATCCCTTGGGTTGGGTCCGCTTATCATGGATGATCGGATCCCACACTTCTTGTGAACGGGGTCAAACACGTGGTGCAAATAAATTTATTATAATTTGATTACGACTTATATTTCTAATTTATGAATATTTATTTTTCCCCGAACTTATTTATGATCATACATTTTTTCATTAAAATAAATGCACATCGTTTCAAAAAAAATTTGGATGACACATTCTCCAAAAAGTCATTTTTTACAAAATATATATTTTAAAAAATATAGCTCAAACAAAGACTTAATTTGACCATTTCATTTGTAACCATGGTCTAAATGATTCAACAATCATTTATTGCTGACGGAACAAGTGACCTAACACGTGTTAATGGTGAGTTGTTAATTTTTAATTAAGCCTCAATTTGATGTTGATTTTTTGTTTATACATAAGAAATTAATTTTTTTTACTTAAAATGTGTTGTTAAAAATATTTTCTAAAAATGTACTGTTAAAAAATGGTTCACGTTTATAAATAAATTTACAAAACACTATAAGTTAAAAGAAATTCAACCAGAGTTTTAAATTCACTTAGTTTTATAAATAAATATTAACATAAGTTGTATTTGATCCAATTTTTATTTTTTTTCCAAATTATTTATCAGCTACATATTTACTTAGATCCATTATAATATTTTATTAACTTTTACACTACAAATTTAATTATCCCTACCAAAATCTAACCTTGTTTGATAAGTTCAATTACCTCAACTAAGATTGGGCGTTTACTGGTTCGGTTCGGTTATTTTGGTTTCGTTTCGATTCCTTCAAAGACAAGAACCAAACGGTTTCGATTTCGGTTCTGTTTTTGGTTATTTTTCGATTTTCGTTTGGTTCCAATTAAAATAATTAAATTTGATACAAATACAAAAAAAAAATCTTATTGTTTGCAAAAATTAAAGGTAAATACAATCAAATAAAACCTCCAATTAAAATTAAACTCCAAATTCATGCAAAATATACAACGAATGTGAATTTCAGAATCTTGATTTTTAAAATTTTTTTTTTTGCTCTAAAACCATTATTATTCGAAAAGGAAATCACATCGAGGAAGTAAGAATATTTGAATCTCAATAAAAGTAAATTTCACAAAATAATAACACTATAATAGTGTATGAAATAACTTAAAAATAAATTACTAAATTCCACAATAATAGTGTATCAAACAAACAACATTTCATACACTGTCAATGTGTCTATACATTAAAATGTGGTTATATTTGGAGAAGATTGTGAGTCATGAATTTCTAATTAAATGTTTGTTTCTTTAATGGAAAAATTGTGAGAAAATTTATATTCCTCTGACATACTATCTGCACATTAAATGGTGAACATAAATATATTTTGTTGTATAAATCAATGAAAAATTCAAATTTTTTTTATCGATTTTGATTTCGAGAACCGATCAGTTTCGCTTTGAATTTTTTTGCCAAGAAACGAAATATTTCGATTTACTCGATTTTGATTTTTTGGTCTACCCCTAATCTCAACATAGGCCAAATAAATAAATTGTTTTTAACAAAATTCCTATTTGGTAGAGAATAAATTCAATTTTTAGTAAATTTTAATAAAAATTAATAAAATATATGATTGAAAAGTTGTGAGATCAATAAAATACGTGATTGAAATTAATTATTGACTTGACTTAAGGGTCACGAGTGTGTCTGATTGTCATTTATTTGCCTAGAAAATATCACATCATGGAAAATATTTTCTACTTTTTGTGTTTGATTGCAAAATTTGGTTTGAAAAATATTTTCTTGGTACAATCACTTGAAGTACAAGTTATGCCATTTGCTTGAAAAAACTTTTCTCACCATTTTACTAAGAAAATATTTGCCCACTTACATTAAAAATGTTTTTTTTCCCACCATTTGAATCAAACACACCCTTATTAAATTTCCAATTAAAATTTCTACTAAATTAAACAGGGTAAAATGAAACATGAGCTAAGTCTAATCCATTTGGCTTTTACCTAGTTGACAAAAATTTTGCCCTCATCTTCTAAATTCTTTTTATTTATATTTATTTATAATAATTGTAGATTTCACGTGACATAAAACTTTTTATCAATATATTCTAGGCACGTATTTCATTGATTTTTATTAAGATCTAAATTTAATAAAATTTGATTTTTTCCTAACCAAAATAGGGACTTGAACGTCCAATAAACTCAGGTCTAACGTGAAACATTTTTATAAGTTAGGTGACTTCCTGTGAATTATTCCAAAATCCATCTATAGGAAATCATATGCACCCCTGCTCTGTACCCAACCCTTCCTTGTTCATCGATTCGTCGGCATCCGGCAAGAGAGAGAGAATATTATAACAGCAAAATTCAAAAAAACATACGATATCCACTTCAAACGACGACGTTTCTCCCTTCTTCCTTCCCTTTTTTTCAATTTCTACATTTGTGCACGGTTAGATATATACAGAGATAGACATTTATATTTATTTGTAAATAGAGATGTCGGAGGATGAGAAATTATTGAAGGAGGCGAAGAAATTGTCATGGGAGGATCGGTTGATCCACAAGAACTGGAAAGTACGGAATGATGCAAACATTGATTTGGCCGCCGTTTGCGACTCAATCACGGATCCCAAGGACCATCGCCTCCGTGAATTTGGTGAGAATTTTGTTTTACTTTTTGGTTTAGATCTGTTTCTTTTTTTACATTATTTAATTTTGATATTACTAGCATTGGTATTTGTGTGAAAATAGATGTATTGTGAGCGTTTAGTTGGTACTTGGTAGATCCCGGATCTTTATCTTATTTTGCTAAATTTGGAAATTTATTAGGTCAATTTTTTAAGAAGACAGTGGCGGATTCGAATGCACCTGTTCAAGAGAAGGCTCTGGATGCACTCATTGCATACTTAAAAGCTGCCGATGCTGATGCCGGGAGGTATTTATTTATTTATTTATTTTTCCAGAGTACATATTAAGGTTTCATCTATTTAATTTACTTTTTACACGTGAAAGCTGAATTTTATTTCGCTTGATTGTGGGTTCAGATATGCCAAAGAAGTCTGTGATGCGATAGTGGCCAAATGTCTAACAGGGAGGCCAAAAACAGTGGAGAAGGCGCAAACAGCTTTTATGCTGTGGGTAGAGTTGGAGGCTGTTGAGACTTTCTTAGTACGTTTTATATTCAACAATGCAGAAATTTAGTCTATCAGTACAATGATGTGCTCTGCTCTGCAATTTAGCTATGAGGAGGCTACTTGGCTTTATTAAATTTTATCTGATTAATTGAGCTATCAAAAATGTCTCAATTAAATGGTGGAAAACATAAAAATGGTTTATATAAAGTGATGCATTTCCCAATTTGGCTTGAAGTGGTTTAAATAAATTGTGTTGGTATTTGCAATTTTATGTGGTTGGTTTTGAATCCCTCAGTAGTTCTTGCATTTTTGAGGTTTCGGTTTGCAACTTTGTTCTGCCATCAGAAATAATGAGTTAAAAATTAAGAAAAGTTGGAAAGAATGTAGAGTGATATGGGCTCCTATGGTACTTGAATGGTATGCGAGTATGCATTTTCATTTCATGTAAACCAATTGTTAGAATATATTTTATTGGCTTTGTTTTGTAGTGATCCTTTATCACTTTCGAATCTACTGCTCCCTCAACTATTTCAATTCTAAAAATTACGCTTTGTTGGGCTTTTTACATTAAAGAAATTTAAGTTTAGACTTGTTAAATAAGGCATATTTCTCTAACATGATTTTTCTAACTAGGATGCTATGGAGAAAGCAATAAAAAATAAAGTTGCAAAGGCAGTTGTTCCTGCAATAGATGTCATGTTTCAGGCTTTAAGGTTCGGAACAAATTGCTGTTACTAAATTTTTGTTTTGATTTATTCGCTTTGCTATCCTGCATAATAATGAGTTTGTGTGGACAATAATGATTCAGTGAATTTGGGTCAAAGATAGTGCCACCAAAAAGGATATTGAAGATACTTCCTGAACTTTTTGATCATCAAGATCATAATGTTCGTGCTTCTTCCAAAGGACTGACACTAGAACTATGTCGTTGGATTGGAAAGGATCCTGTCAAATCAATATTATTTGAAAAGATGCGAGATACTATGGTAAGTTCAGACATTGACCTGAATTCTTTTCTCTCATATTATTGTAAATTTTGGTTAAATCTTTTATTGTTTACCTTTTTTTTCGTTTTAAGAAAAAAGAGTTGGAAGCTGAGCTCGTCAATGTCACGGGGTCTGCAAAGCCCATTCGCAAAATAAGGTGAAGATTTTCTTTTCTTCTTCCTATCTTGATCCAATTTATGGAATGTGTTTGGTCTTCAACAGCACAATTGTATTGCAAATGTTTCCTTGCTATTCATTTGCTTAGGCCGTATGGTGTGTTTAGCCTGTAATTTTTATTGGTATGGGTATTTGATAATTTATTTATTTTCAATAGAATAGTTATTTTGTGTTCGTGATCCGTGGGAAGTAGCATTTTCTGATGTTTATGAAATGGGTGTTTGTGATCAGTGTGTGTGAGGAGAGTGTTATTTAAACTCGTGGGACTTAAACATTGATGTTCTTTCATCTTTGTTTTTCTTCACCTTGCCCCCTCTGATGTTCCACCTTCGGCTTGACTTTGTTCAGTTGAACTTTCAAATTCTCTCCCCAAACAAGCTTGATTGCTTTTAATAATCTTTTCTCGTGGATGGATAGTTTGAGGTTGAAATCAAGTCTCAAATGATTAATTGATTAGAGTTTTCACTTGTAAATGGGGGCCTTCTTCATTTTTGAAATTCAGAGTCAAAGTAAAATTGAGAATAATTTTTATTCAGGATAGTTTGAAGTTGAAATCAAGTCTCAAATGATTAATTGATTAGAGTTTTCACTTGTAAATGGGGGCCTTCTTCATTTTTGTAATCCAGAGTCGAAGGAAACTTGAGAATAATTTTTATTCAGTTGAAGGAGTGGAGACTAGAGCCTTTACTTTCCATTAGATCAGTAAAATGCACTCATACAAACAACATACCCTCTTCACTTGGAGGTTGAGTCCTATTTAGATACTATTGGGTTTAGTGTGATCCATAGAAGTCTAACCTGGGTGTATGAGAATAGATTACCTTGTTGTATATGACCTGTTGATTGATAACCATCTCATCTAAGAACTTAATAGAGAGGGGACACATTTATTTGTTTAAATTTAAAAGGTCAAGTGATAGCGAGAGGTCACATTTTTTTTTTTTTAAATTTAGTTTTCAACATGCTCCCTCAGTACTGGCAGCGGCTGGATTATTTTCACAAACGCATGACATATGCCAATTTTCTTAAATTAGCTGTGGCATGAATTGAACTCAATACTTCTACCTAGTTTTGTACACGTTGAGTCTTCTTATCTGAAAGCTTAAGCTTTTATAGAGGGATACATTTTATTTTATATTTATACAAGTTTAGTCATCTACATTTTGGTAATTTGTCTTTTGGACATTTATTAGATCTGAGCAAGACAAGGAGCCAGAACAGGAAGTCATTTCTGAAGTTGTGCGATCTGGTCCCTCTGAAGAAACTGCTGCTGACAGTAAGATTTTTCTTAGTTGAATCTGATATTTCTCTGTTGGTTGAATAGATCTAGGATGCATTCATTTTAAGATCGCTGGCGATATGAATCTTTTTAGGCAATCATAATGTTATAGACTATAGTCATGGCGGGCTCTGTAAAATCTACCTTTTTGGCTCTGACATTCATGTTTTCTACCAGTTCCAGAGGTGATAGATGAGTATGAACTCGTTGATCCTGTTGATATACTGACACCTTTGGAGAAGTCAGGATTTTGGGATGGAGTAGTGAGTGCTCTCTTTCATGTCTATTACGTAGTCCAGTAATTATCAATGCCTAATATATTATCTCTAGTATACTATCATTGTTGCGTTTCATGGTTTTGCAATCACAGACAATTACGTTGCTCATGGTGGTTTAAATTTATTTGTATTTCAGAAAGCTACCAAGTGGTCTGAGCGAAAAGAAGCGGTTTCAGAGTTGACCAAACTTGCTTCTACTAAAAGGATTGCTCCCGGAGATTTTACAGAAATTTGTCGAACATTAAAGAAGGTTCAGCTTCATATTCCATAGCTGAATTAATCATCATATTCGTTTTAGTTAGAGTTGATATTTGCAATTTTCTGCTGTTGGTTTTTTTCTTGATTGCTTATATGATTTTGAGACCTAATAAAGCTGCCAGAAAATGGCATTGCAAAAACCTGTAGAGTAAGAATAGAGTCCGAGCACTCGAGTTACAGCAAGAGATTAGGCCAACTTCTCAATTTGCTCTGATAAATTTGTTTTTGTGTTGTCGGCTTCTTCTATTGCGGATAGGTTCCCAGTAGTTTTATGGACACTCTATTTCATGCTATTATCATGTCAGGCTCAGTATCTTAATACAACATTAACATCTGGGAAGCTTGACCCGGAACATATCTTTTCCACACTTGTGCAACTCTTTCACCCTTATCTGTATTTCAGTAATATCATAGTTTTTTATTATTTTTTTGGCTATTAAAGTAAAAACTTTATCCATGTAGTGATTATGTTATCTTTTTGGAGTTTGCAGCTTATTACAGACGTGAACATTGCTGTTGCAGTTGAAGCAATCCAAGCAATTGGAAATCTTGCCACTGGTCTGAGAACTCATTTCTCAGGAAATTCTCGCTTCTTATTGCCTGTATTGCTGGTTAGTCTTTATGCTATTTGAGTTTCTTAATGAGATCAAGTTGTATAAGTGGCTTGCTGGTTGATATACTTACAAAAATACGGCTGCATCCGACATCTGACCAATTTTATTTGTTAGCATAATTGATAATATATGAGATGATGGGGTTTTTGGGGGTGTTAAAGTTTTAGACACCTCTCAACATTGTGGTGGAATCAAACAGTATCTATATATCATTATTGGCAGACAATCCAACCCTTTATTCTCCCATGAATCAAGTATTACAAAGGATACATATTTGGAAAATAACAGCCCTAAAAAGAAGAATTTACAGACTCACCTACATATGCTATCCTGAAGCTTTGTGAAACCTATAATTCTGCTATTTATCTAGGCACTAATTCCTGCATCAATGTAACTATGTCACGAATTTACAATATGTTTAGCTATCTAGTGTCTTTTATATATATATATATATATATATATATGCTTCCTAATGGAACTACTGTTATTAAATTTCTCTCTGTTAAAGTTTGCCTTGCAGCTTGTTCTTTGTTGATTTTTTCATGGTACAGGAAAAACTTAAAGAGAAGAAACCTACTTCAATTGAGGCGCTTACTCAAACTCTTCAGGCAATGCACAAATCGGGATGCTTAAATCTTGCTGACATTGTTGAAGGTAGGTTTTCTGTTCTTATTTTTTAGTTCTATGCTACATTCATTCAAGTGCTTTGTTGTTTTCTTAAGTGATCTCTCATGTGCCATTTGAATATACTCAAGCTTTCAGGTATTTGTTGATCTTTGATTGTTTTGATAGTTGCAAAACTGTTTCTTTTGCTACTTTGAAACTCTCAGTTGTTTCACTATTTCTCCGGCATTGCTCTTTGACATACGGCGAATATGTCATTTTCGCTTCATTTCTCTATTCTTTTTCGTGAACTCTTTCATTTCACTTTTTATTAATTTACCATGGTACCCCGCAATTTACTTGGCTATGCTTGCTTGCTTGCATTATGACCGCTTTTGGTTTAATCTTGAAAATAGCGATAATTTTTCCCATGTTTGGTACCCCAAACTCAGAGCTTGTTTACTCCTACCTTTTTATTTTCTCTCTCTCTCTCTCTCTCAAATTCATTTTCAACCACACATTTCTATGGAACCCATCACTTTTCATACTTTTCAACCACACATTCTCCCAAAAATCTAAAATTCTCCAAAATCTGCCCAAAACAACCGACACCAAACGTGCTCTCATTTTCAACGTACAATCACCCAATAAAATTATTTTGCAGGTGGACCCATAACTATAATCTTTTTAATCACGTATTCTTCAAAAAATATAACAAATTTTATTCAAAAAAATCTACATCGAACATGTCCTTTATAAGATTTGCTGGTTATATTTGTATGATATGTTTCGAGGTACTGTTATTCTGATTAATGGCTATCCGTTACATCTTTCTTTCATTTTCAATGATGTGGTTTAATTTGGCCTCTAAGCGAAGAAGAAGGTGCCAATTTTTGGTATTTGATTTTGATTTTGATTTTATCCTACAAGAAGACTAGGAGGCTTTGCTTATTATAAAAGTCCTTTTGTTGCAGATGTCAAGACAGCAACAAAAAACAAAGTTCCTCTTGTAAGGTCATTGACCTTGAACTGGGTTACCTTTTGTATTGAGACAAGCAACAAGGCTGTTATCCTGAAAGTGCACAAGGAATACGTTCCAATCTGCATGGAGGTTAGTGAATAGACAGCAGAACATTTTGCGGGCTCTTGTTGTGCATCGACTTTAAATATTCGTGACCTTATCCTACTTTTGACACAGCATAGTGGAATGTCTTTTTTATCAACGTGAAATATATTGTGGTGGACTCGAGTATTTCTTGGGATTAAAGTTTCTGGGATGCTTTGAAGAATTTTCCACTTTCCTTTTTTCTTTTTTGTAACCTCTCTAATTTGATTGAATATATAATAGATTTTTCTACTCATGCATCCTTTATTACTGCAATGTGCACTGTTTTTGACAGGAAAAAAAATTGTGCTAGATCAGGTGTTCTTATACACCAGGTCTCTCTATCAAAAAACTTCCTATTGTGAAAGATAAATAGGATGATGGCGTACGAACTCTAAAAACTTGCCACGTAGATTTTTCCTGATAACGATGTTGTTACAGGGAGTACAATTTCCTTTTTTCTTAAGCTTGACTTGATTTTTCTTTGAAACTTTGCTACCTCTATATTGTGCTATATTGTTATATCCTTTGTATTTCTGCTATTACCCATGAATTTTAATCTTTGAATTAGTTTTTCTATATTTTTCCTCTTGCCAAGTTTTATGTTTTAAATCTATGGGTCTTGCAGTGCCTTAATGATGGAACGCCTGATGTAAGAGATGCAGCATTTTCAGCTTTGGCTGCCATAGCCAAGGTAGGGGTTTTCCTTTCCACTGTCAATCTGTCCGTTCTCATGCAGCGCTGATGTTATTATTTGTGCAATTGACTTTTCCCTTCTTTCAGTTGGTTGGAATGAGACCTTTGGAGAGGTCACTGGAGAAACTTGATGATGTTAGGAAAAAGAAATTATCAGAAATGATCGAGAGTTTTGGAGGGGGTCAATCCACCGTTACATGTACAAGTAATGTGAAGTGTTTCTGTCCTAACATACTTTAGATATTGCTGTTTTGTTATACTTTTTACTTGAGGGTTTTGTTTGACATATCTATTCTTGTGAAAGTTACAGTCCAATCTTCAGGAGGAGGTGTCTCTTCCAAAGAGGTAGGTAAATTTTGCACGCAAGTACTTCTCACTGCATTTTCTGTTTTAGTATTGTAGATTCTAATAGAAAGAGGCAGCTAAAACCAACGTTTGCTCACTTGCTTGTGGTGGATTGTTTCCCTCAATGTATTTCCGAGCAATTAAGTAACAAATTGCTTCCTGAGATTGTATTGAAACTTTACTTCTTTCCTGTTTTTGACTGTAAATAGTTAAATAAGTCTCGTTGGAGCTCGATTGTTGCCTGCATTCATTTTTATTGCCCTTGGTTCAAGAGCATGTTTGGGAAGTGATTATAGTTTAATCCATGCATAACCCAAAATTATAATAACTTACCAAACAAGCATAAATGGAGGTTGACAAGGCTTCTGTATTTCACTTCCATTATGTGTGTTTGTGAATGATGGCTTAATATGAGTATTGTATGTTCTTCCATTTGAATGTATTAGTTTAATTTGGCAGTCTTCTCTGCCATAGACTTGAGTTACTTTTCATTTATTTTCAAAATGTTAGGAATTTTTTTCCAGTCTCATCACTTCATGTGCTTTTAGTGTGAACATTTCTGGGAATAAAACAACTCTTATGGAAAGGGTTTCTTATTTGTGGACATCCCAAAAAGGAAATTATGTCATCAACTGGAGGGGGTAATATCATCCCCACGAGCGATTTATTTAGTTTTCATATTGTTATAAATGTCATAATAAATTCTTTTTTTATTTGGTTTGCATTAGGTTTTTTTTGAAGCATCAGGTTGAACGTTCTTTCCTGAATATTTATTATTGCAGACTTCAGATGGATCACTTGTTAGAAGGTCAGCAGCTAGCATGCTTAGTGGAAAGAAGACTGTTCAAACAATTGTAAGTTCTCTCTTCGAAGTTCCCCTGGCCGTGGATGTTCCTGATCAAAATTTGTGCAGAATATAGGAGAAAAGCGAAAAATTGCTCACACATGTAGACATTAGTCTTGTGTTCTGTGATCTGTTTGACATGATATGCAACATTTCTTTGCCTGTTGATGCTCACTTGCTTTCTCCCTTTTCATTTATTCCTCTTGTATTTTGCAGCCTGCTAATAAGAAAGCAGTACCTGTGAAATCCGGTGTCAATAAGAAAGGTGATGGAGGTGGACAATCAAAGAGTTCCAAGGTTGTGGAGCCTGAAGATATTGAGGTAAATAGTTGTTGCACCTCCGTTCATTGTTTGTGATGCTGTTCTTAATTGGTGAGTGTAAAGTAGGTTTTTAATCCACTTCGTTTTACAGCCAGCAGAAATGAGTCTTGAAGAGATTGAAAATAAATTAGGCTCCCTTATTCAAGCAGATACAGTTGTGCAGTTGAAGAGTTCTGTGTGGAAAGAGCGCCTTGAAGGTTTATATTTATAATTTGTTCTCTTTGTTCTTGAGTTTCTTAAAGTCGATTCTATAATCTAAGCCTCCGTTTGACAAACATGTTTTTTCCTACACAATTTCCCAAATGACTTTTTAACTACACACATTTTCTCTATCCATTTTTCAACCACATATTTTACCTAGAAAATATAAAAAAACATGTTTTTAAACAAAAATATTTGAACAAACAGAGGCTAATATGTTTTGGCAATAAAAACTTAAAAATCACCTTGTTCCATTATGTATGGAGGTTTGAAATGAAACTTGTTTTTAGTAAGCTTTGAAGTTTGAATGCATTGTTCTTATTTGGACTTACATCCTCAAGCCTTCTTATGATAGAGATCCCTTCCGGTACTGAGAGCACCTCCTGCCGGTGTCTTTCATCTATTTCACTCCTTGAATCTGTCTTTCGCGCATTTCTATTTATTTGTAGAAAATCATGGTAGTCTTAAGGTCTTTCATACTTAACTATTATAATATTTAGTGTGACGGTATTTGTAACCGGTAATGTGATATAGTCACACTCCTTTAAGTAATCATTTCACAACAAATTTATTTGTGATTGTACGATTTTGGGCTGCTCTGCTTGATTTTGTTTAACAATGTCTTTTTTCGTGCTCTTTTAATTTCTTTTGAAGACAGAAATTTGTCTAAAGCTTCTGTTTCTTATAAT
The DNA here is from genome assembly GCA_963555705.1 of Ligustrum vulgare. Classification (NCBI taxonomy): domain Eukaryota; kingdom Viridiplantae; phylum Streptophyta; class Magnoliopsida; order Lamiales; family Oleaceae; genus Ligustrum; species Ligustrum vulgare. The sequence continues at coordinate 65,722,346 of OY743171.1, read as the reverse complement.
CAAGTCTGATGACAATCAGTAGCTCATTAGAGTTGATAATTATGGTGTTATATCATTGCTTATTACCAATCATTTCATAACCTATTTGATAGGTTTCCTTTGCATTCATACTTCTTATCTATCACGGTAAATGTATGAAGACAATATTGGACAATGAACTAATCTTAGACAATGAACTGATCTTAGTTATTTTTGAAGAGTTCAAAGTCTAATGAATCGATACGAATATTTCATGAACGTTTCACACTTCCTGCTGCAGCTATAGTGTCATTTAAAGAGCAGGTGGAAGTGCTGCAAGACCTTAATCCATCCGTGGAGATTCTGATACGTTTACTTTGTGTGGTTCCCGGCTGGAGTGAGAAAAACGTTCAGGCATGTAAAAAAAATTCTTCCTGGATATGGCTGTACTATCACCTTTACTTGAACAAATCAACTCATCTCATGTCATACATTTATGCAGGTCCAGCAACAGGTTATTGATGTTATTACACACATAGCTTCAACAGCATCGAAGTTTCCAAAGAAATGTGTGGTGCTTTGCCTTTTAGGTCAGTTGTTTGGCTTTCTTTACTTTGTTTTAATGTTGTTATTTGATCCTGCTCGTATCTAAAAACTGGTAACTACCATTTGCACGTAGTATTTTCTGAATAGAAGCCCTCACATTGTTTCCTTCTATAATTTATAGTTGAAGTTGACTTCTTTTTCGGGCTTTCTGCGACTCAGTATATCTGAAATTGATATGCCTTATTGACAGGTATAAGTGAGAGAGTTGCTGATATCAAGACTCGTGCTCAGGCCATGAAGTGCCTTACTTCTTTTTGTGAAGCTGTGGGTCCAGGGTTAATTTTTGAGAGAGTACGTTTTCTTGTATTTCAAATATTTTTAATACAAGCTCTCAGCATTTTGAATGGATTCTAAGATGGGTTCAGTTATGCATTTCCACTCATAGTCTGGAGTGCTGTGCTGGTGAATGTTACCCTAAAATAAAAGTTCAAGAATTCCAAACAAATCTAGGGATGGATTAATTCAGAATCAATTCCCAATGTTAAACATGAGTCCCATAGTAGTATTTAACCACCCAGGTGGAACCCAAATTACATTACAGTGCTCGTTATTTTCCAGCCCATTTAAGTACTTCAGTAGCATACTAATTGACACTTGTCCAGAGACTTTACAGCCAGGGTTTTTTTCTATTTTCAGAGAAAATATTGAGCTGAAACTAGAGTCTAGGATGTAGATATGATTGATGTTACTTCGTGACTTCTAAAGCTCTATTCCATATCAGCTCTGTATCATAATAGTTGATTTTCTTGGGTAGGGTATGGGGGGTGGTAACTATGGTGAAACTGTTACTGGTTTAGGTTCTTCATTCCTAAGTTCTCACATTTGGTTCCTGAAATCATACCGGTTGCAATAGAACACTCAAAACCATGTTCTTGAGTTGCATAAGAGAGAATTGATTGCAGAGGCATTTCTGGTGCTAGGAGAAATTTAAAGTCAGATATATCTGTCAAGCCGGTTTCATATGGTTGGCAGCACACAGCACAATTTCAGTTTCTTTTTTCTTGTTTGTGTTTGTGGCTCTAATTACTGAATAACAAGAGTGGCAGCATTGAAATAATAATTATGCGTGTTTTCATTATAGGAAGTGACATTTAACAGGAATGGTCATAGTGGGTATTTATAGAAAATTTTTCCATTATGCCTTCAATAGTGACTAGGCACATTATTATTACTTTGTTCATTTTGTCATAATAGTCTTCCTTAATTATTGACATGCTCTTAACTGCTCTCTCTTTTCTTTATCTATTTTAGCTGTATAAAATCATGAAAGAGCACAAGAATCCTAAGGTTCTTAGTGAAGGCATTCTATGGATGGTTTCCGCCGTCGAAGATTTTGGTGTTTCGTATCTGAAACTGAAGGTGTACTTGAGCTCCTTTGTGCAGCATTATTTCTTGTGGTGTTAGCTATGTTGCTCGGACTCTCAATTTTTTAAGTACCACCCATGTCGGACACACGGATATGAGATAAAGGCATGAGATCTTGATCAGTTACTTTAAACCAAAAGATGATACTTTATATCATTTAAATCAAAAGAGAATATTTTATATCTCTAAGATATGCATCTCTAATTAGTAATTATCAATACATAAATTTCTAAAGTAATTTGAAGTTTATAAAACTTATTCATTCACCCATGTCAAAATTTTGTATCATTTTTAGCCTTGTTCTTGTATCCTAGATTTTTTTTAAAAAAATGTTCGACATATTGATATGTACGGGTACCCGAATCCGAGCAACATAGGGTGTTGGTTCTCTCTAAAGATTTCCAATTACGGATTTACATGATGTTAGGTCAAATGTACATAATCTAAGAGATGAGTTATCTTTGAGTGTTACAGGATTTAATTGACTTCTGCAAGGATATTGGTTTACAATCCAGTGCTGCTGCCACTAGAAATGCTACAATTAAACTTATTGGTGTTTTGCACAAATTTGTTGGTCCAGGTGACATATCCACTTTTTACTATGTCTGCTCGTATGATATAGACGTTTATATGGTTTAAACACTTTTGTCTTTGCAGATATTAAGGCATTCCTCTTAGATGTTAAACCTGCTCTTTTAAGTGCACTTGATGCTGAGTATGAAAAAAATCCATTTGAGGTATATCATTTAGTATTTTACTTATTCATCCCGATGAAATTTATTGCTTTGATGTTTATTGTTTGTGTATTACCATCCTGCAGGCTATATCTGCAGTTCCGAAGAAGACCGTAAAGATATCAGATTCTGTATCATCTTTGGCTGCTGGTGGGTTAGATGGCCTTCCACGTGAAGATATTAGTGAAAAGGTCTCACCTTCCTTGTTGAAGGGCCTGGAGTGTTCAGATTGGAAGGTATATTTTCATATATATGAGATTATATTTGAGTCCTAATTGTTCAAACTCATACCAGTAACTCTTGACTTTGCTCTTTTCATTCTAGATTCGATTGGAATCTATTGAAACTGTGAATAAAATTCTGGAAGAGGCCAACAAACGTATTCAACCGACTGGAACTGGTATATTATGACTCCTGAGACTAGTGGTCATTTTCACGATTTTCAGATATCTTTTTATGTTGATTTATATTTTTACTATAAATCCCAGTGGAGTTGTTTGGGGCTCTAAGAAACCGCCTTCACGACAGCAACAAGAATCTAATTATGGCAACTTTATCTACTATTGGTGGTCTTGCATCTGCAATGGGTCCAGCAGTCGAGAAGTCAAGCAAGGTTCATTTGACAACACAATCAAATTTATCTCTACCTTATCATCTCTCCATTAGATTTGAGCCAGATTTTCATTCTGTTTTTATGTGGTTTCCTGCAGGGCATTCTGTCAGATATCTTGAAATGCCTTGGTGACAATAAAAAGAACATGAGAGAATGCACTTTGACCGCTTTAGACTCTTGGCTTGCTGCTGTTCATCTCGATAAAATGGTCAACACCCATGCATTCTCATGTCTATCTTTTGCTTTTACTTTTTATTTTGATGGTATATTGTATAACAAGAATTTCTCTTCTTTAGGTCCCTTATATTGCAGCTGCACTAGCGGATGCTAAGCTAGGTGCGGAAGGGCGCAGGGATCTTTTTGATTGGTTATCAAGACAACTTGCTGGATTGGCAGAATTTTCTGATGCTATACATCTTCTAAAACCTTCTGCATTTGCTATGACGGTATTTTCTGATCATCTGTAAATGGACATCATTTTTCACCCTTTGCGTCATTTTCAAGCATTTGTTTCTGCTTCATACATTTAGGATAAATCAGCGGATGTTCGTAAAGCTGCAGAAACTTGCTTTAGTGAAATTGTGAGGGTTTGTGGGCAGGAAATGGTGCGTTGGTTGCTACTTTTTTCAATCATGTTCTGGTTGAAGTTCATTTATTTAATACTGTCATGTATTTCTTTCTTTCGTAGGTGACCAAAAATTTGAAAGATATACAAGGACCTGCTTTAACTATTGTTGTTGAACGACTTAAACAACATGGAACCTTTCAAGGTATATAGTTTCTTCTCTCTCCTCCATTACATTTATTAATTGTAATGCTGCTTTTTGGCTCACAGAAAATTTTGAATTGGGAAAACCAGTCTCAACAGGTCTCGCATCCAAAAGCAGCTCGAAGATTGGAAAACCAAATGGCCATGGTGATCGTGGAACACGGCATGGAAGCAGAGTTGTACCATCAGTATGTTTTCTTTTGGTTGAATTGGTTGGATTGAAAGTAGAACATGAATATTGATTGAAATTGTCTGTTTAGAGAACTATTCCTGCAAAGGGGTCAAGGCAAGATATCGTTACGTCCGTTCAAGAAATTAACTTACAGTCGCAAGCTTTGCTAAACATCAAGGATTCAAATAAGGTACATTTGTTTTCTATTTGTCATATATAGCATGCACAACATAAAGTACAGTCTTATGTATTCTGCAGAAATGATCATCTGAGTTTATTTCGCAGGATGATAGAGAGAGAATAATTGTTCGCAGATTCAAGTTTGAAGAGTTACGCTTGGAACAGATACAAGATCTTGAGGTTTGAATTAATTGGGTGCTTGTTGAATGATATTTTTTTTTATCTTCCAGTCATTATTTGGTTTCTTTCATTATTATAGATTGATTCTACAGTGTAAATAAAGATTTTTGATATATTATTTAGGTTTTTAACTTATTTTGGTCCTTATAGAAGAGCATAATCATAAAACAGGAAATATGTACCCTACATTCAATCTAAATTTACGTCTATTAGTTGTTATAAAGTCGTTTTGACGCTGTTATGGACTAATGGATAATATTTTCATAATTTCATTGTGTATTGCTTCTTTGTTTGATTTTTTATATGTTTTTGTTTTACATAGATATTACGACTTCCAAACAAATTGCATTGTAAAGATAGTTGCCCAGGAAGAAAAATATCATGCGATAGGCAGTAGGCACTCTTGTCAATTTTGGGATCTGATGAAATTGGTTCAAGAAAACATTAGGAATGCTGTTATAATTTCTCTTGAGATGTATAATATTGCAGTTTTTATTTTCTTATGAAATGTGGTTTCACGTGTGTTATATGCATTTGCCACAGAATGACATTGCGAAGTATTTTAGAGAAGATTTGTATCGAAGGCTGTTAAACACTGACTTCAAGAAGCAAGTTGATGGGATTGAGATTCTGCAGAAGGTACTTTTACTATGAAGTACATGTTATTCTGAAAATGGGTATTCATTGGGCTGACATTGTGTTCTTGTTGGTTTTCAGGGTCTTCCATCTATTGGAAAGGAAATAATTGAAGTTTTAGACATTCTCTTGAAGTGGTTTGTTTTGAGATTCTGTGAATCTAACACATCATGTCTATTAAAGGTACATATAGCTATCATTTCTTAATCATAGGTGTGAAAGATAATTAGATGATCTCCTTCATTGCAGATCGCGTGCCACCTTTAGTAAACTTGAATCTTTTGTGGCATGATAATCGATATTATTTTAGTTATGCCAAAAACTCTTAATATTTCTGATGGTACCGTTGTGGAGATCTTTTAGTGCTTATGTGGAAGTGGTTTTTATGAAAAACAGTTTCATCCACACTTATTTTCAACCACACATTCTCAAAAAAAAAAAATAAATAAATAAAAATCATTTTTTCCAATAACCTTTTCCTATTTTTAACCACACATTCTCCAATAAAATCACTTTTCAAATAATCTCGTCCACACAATGGCTTAACAAATCAACTCTCTCTTCTATACTTAAATACGTTTTGTCTTAGTTTAGTGTTTTGAAAGCTAGGATTATTTTTTCCATAAAATTTTTACAAATCCAGAAAACTAACCTAAAGCATGATTGGTATGACATTGATGTGGTATGAATGGAGTAATTACCTGAATTGTTTTCGACCTTTCACTTTAAAATTAACTCTATTCATGTTCTTCAAAAACTATTATAAGGTGCTGGAATTTCTTCCTGAGCTTTTCGACATGTTGAGGAATGAGGGCTACACTATGACCGAAGCAGAGGCATCCATTTTTCTTCCTTGCTTGATCGAGAAGGTATAAAAGACGTGCTGTTTCTATGGAAGTTCCCTTCATACTTCTGTATTGGTCTATTGCCTGCGAATGAGGCAAATTACACAGACTATGCTCTCTTTTTTGATTCTCAAGTTTTAAGTTCACATTAATTTAATTTGTTATTGACAGTTCTGATGTTGATTCCCGTGTCTTGTTGCTTTTTCATATTTATCTCCAAAAGTGATTGTTAATACTTGATGACGTCATAGTATCTGTTTGAACTAAAATTATTTTGGAGCTGCAGTTGGGACATAACATAGAAAAAGTAAGAGAAAAAATGAGGGAGTTGATGAAGCAAATAATCCACACATATTCTGCAGCAAAGACTTTTCCCTATATTTTAGAGGGTTTGCGTTCAAGAAATAATAGAACTCGGATTGAGAGCTCTGATCTTGTTGGATTCTTACTGGATAATCATGTATCTGAGGTATAATGTGAATTTTATATTATATCTACTTTTTCTTTATGAACATTTCTTTTGGTTCCTTCTATTGTTTAAAGGTGCATATTTGTTTTTTTCGTTCTTTCTACTCAGATAAGTGGCCAATTAAAATCCTTGCAAATTGTCGCTAGCTTAACAGCAGAGCGAGATGGTGAAACTAGGAAATCTGCTTTAAATACTCTGGCTATTGGATATAAGATTCTTGGTTAGTTTTATCTTGACCATTGCGGATAAATGATGATTTTTTTTTTTTGGATGGATACTTGAATTTTCATTGAATCTCCATTTATATGTGATGCATGCGGAAAAATTGACCTTTGTCTTCAGAAACTAGTCATCAACTCTTGACGATTAACACGGCACTGCTTGTTCTAACGCACTTTAATTTAATTTTTCAATCTAATTGTGTGTTAGGTGATGACATTTGGAGATATGTTGGGAAGCTTACAGAAGCACAAAGAAGTATGTTAGATGATAGATTTAAGTGGAAGGTTAGTACTTATTTGTGCTTTCTATTTTCGCTGGTTGCCTTCTTTCTTCTTTCTCCAAATCATGGATGCATATCTTGTTTGTCAGGCACGCGAGATGGAGAAAAGAAAGGAAGGAAGGCCTGGTGAAGCAAGGGCTGCTATAAGGCGGTCTGTGAGAGATAATGGGTATGTTAAAGAATCAGTGTGTCTTGCTGTATGTTGGTATTCATGATGGACCTATTCACTGTTTTGTGGACTCTTGTAAAAGATGCAACATTTTCTTTTATGTTGCCTGTCATATTATAATTTCCAAAATGGAGACGGTTTTATTGCAATCAAGATGACCCATATAAAAGTGTTGCATGTGTGTTCATATTCTCTTTCATCATATCGTTTGTGACCAGACTAGTGATATGTTAAGTGTCGTGCTGTTGATTTCCTTTTTGTACCTTCTCCCTTGGAAACATTGCTTGTTTGAATTTCAATATAAAAAGATTATATTTAAAGTCAAAGTAAACTTTAATTTTAACCAAACATTTCCTAGGATCCACAGACCACAACTACTACCCATTTATTCCCCACTCATTTTTTTCACATTATAATTTCATTAACTTGTAATGAAATTTGATTTTTTTTTTTTTCCCTTCTATTGTCCTCAGGTGCATTCTTTATATTTTGTGGTTGAAGCATTAATATATCTTTTTAATTGTCTATCATACTATAGATTCTATTCTTTAGGGAAAAAAAAGGAACTAATTGGTTTGTAATGGTTTTTCATTTTGAACTACCATGATATTGGCTTTATGAATGCAGCTTTGATCCTGCTGAGCAAAGTGGGGAAATCTCAAAATCTATATCTGGCCCAATCTTCAATAGGTACCAGAGAATCTATTCCTCAAGCTGCTTACTATGTGCATATGTGCACACATTGGATGGAGGACTCTTGATAAATTGTGTGCTTTGCTCACTAATATATATATATATATATATATATATATATATATATATTTATTTATTTATTTTTTTCTAGGGAGAATTATGGTCATTCTGACGATCAGATGGAAAGACATCCTATACCAAGACCATATTCTGGACCCGTTGGTCCAGCTGACTGGAATGAAGCTCTCGATATTATATCACGTGGTTCTCCTGAGCAGGTTTGCTTTGAATAAGTCAATTTTTATACTTCGAGATTTGCAAAGAAATAAAAAAAAGCTTTATTGGGTGTTTGTCATGATAAACGTTGCTGGATGCAGTCTGTTGAAGGAATGAAGGTTGTGTGCCATGAATTGGCACAGGCGATCACAGATCCTGAAAGCAGTGGAATGGATGATATTGTGAAAGATGCTGATAGACTTGTTTCATGCCTGGCAAATAAGGCAATTGCTAATTAATTCTTTATTTTAAAAGGCCATTCAAGTTGTGTTTACATGGAAATGCTTATAAATGCTCATAACAAGGGTTTATTTCAGGTAGCCAAGACATTTGACTTTAGTCTGAGTGGCGCCTCTTCAAGGTCTTGTAAATATGTTCTCAACACTCTTATGCAGGTACTGCTGTCCTCTTTCCACCGATTCCTTCCCAATAATTTTCACTACGGATATGCTGGATAGAGAAACTTGGACTGACACGTGAATTGAAACATACTAAAGATTGATCACTAAGTGTGTTTGGCCCCCATTTTTTGGAAGAAATTGTGGTTGTGAATAGTATTTTTGGGAGAAGTGTGAGGTTAAAAAATGTTGACTTTTTTTTTTGTACGTGTAGTATTATTTTATTTGGGAATGTGTGTTAGAAAATTGGAAAGGGAGCCAAATTTATAAATTAAAGGGGGCCAAACACGCGCCAAATGCGAAATTCATTTCCTGTTTCCCTTGTTCTCAGATCAAACCACATTAATGGGGTTGTTGAAATTTTGATCTTTCCGTGCAGACATTTCAGAACAAGAGACTTGCTCATGCCGTCAAAGAGAGTACACTTGATGGTCTAATTACGGAGCTGTTGCTTTGGCTTTTGGATGAAAGAGTTCCTCGGATGGATGATGGCAGTCAACTTCTGAGAGCTCTAAATGTTTTGATGCTCAAAATTCTGGTATATTTGCTTCCTGAAATGCATCTCTTGGTGTTTCATTGTGTGTAAACAAGTACTTAATTTTGAGATACTAATGTTTTGCCCAACTAATCATGAGTTCAGGATAATGCCGACCGGACCTCATCATTTGTTGTGCTCATAAATCTTTTAAGTCCTGTTGACCCGTCAAGGTGGCCATCTCCAGCAGTGAATGAGTCCGTAACCTTGAGAAATCAGAAGTTTTCGGATTTGGTAGTCAAATGTTTAATCAAACTTACTAAGGTGATCCTCTTTTCTTTTCCTTTCCTCGTGACACTTGGTGGCTGCTGCCTTCTCTTGCACATTTCACATCTTTCAGAAATGTATTGCGTCTTTCTGAAGTAATATTACAATGTACATTGTTGATTACTAATACTTGCATGTGATAGGTTCTCCAAAATACCATATATGATGTTGATCTTGATCGTATCCTTCAAAGTATCCATATATACTTACAAGAATTAGGAATGGAAGAAATACGAAGAAGGTACCTCTCGAACTTTTAGAAATAAATGATAGGAGTTTGTTCTCTTTTTGTAATAAGATACCTGTTGAGTGATGTTCTGATGAATTTCACAATGTGTACTAATTGAATGTTTTAACTCCCCATTGCTAACATCTTTTGAATTAACAAAAGAGCGGGAGCTGATGACAAACCATTGCGCATGGTGAAAACTGTTCTACACGAGCTTGTTAAGCTTCGTGGAACTGCTATAAAGGGTCATCTTTCCATGGTCCCAATAGACATGCAACCGCAGCCTATTATTCTTGCCTACATTGATCTTAATCTTCAGGTACCTGTGGCAAACTCTTGATAATAGGCTTGTTTCATGAGTCATTTTTTCTCATCCCTATCATCTTCAAATAAATTGAGCAGACCTTGGCAGCTGCAAGAATGTTGACCCCTTCTGGCCCTGCTGGACAAACTCACTGGGGTGATTCAGCAGCCAACGGTCCAGCACCTGCAACGCATTCTGCAGATGCCCAGTTAAAGGTATTACGCTGTCTTAAGCTCTTGTATATGAATGTTTGATTTGTCCTATCTAATATGGTTTCTTTTGTCCATGTCCTGCCCTCGTGTTACCTGTGCTTTTTGTGCTGATATTTGGATCTTACAGCAAGAATTGGCCGCAATATTTAAGAAAATTGGTGACAAGCAAACTTGCACAATTGGTCTCTACGAACTCTACCGAATTACGCAGTTATATCCTCAAGTAAGTTCCCATATATAACATCCATCCATGATAAGATTGAACATGTTCTTTCCATTAAAATATGTTGGAGCCTGTAATTTGAGCGTGTACATTTATCAAATTTTATTGACTTAATCTGGTTTCAGGTTGATATATTTTCTCAGTTGCAGAATGCTAGCGAGGCATTTAGAACATACATTAGAGATGGTTTAGCACAGGTCTGTATCTAATTCTATGCATGTAGTTAAAGTATGAATGAAACACCTTCTCAAGTAGTTATTATTAACTTTTATATTGCAGATGGAGAAAAATGCAGCTGCAGGAAGGACACCTTCGAGTGTACCTCTGTCAACTCCTCCACCGGTAGCACTCGACCTGTCTCCAAAATACGGCCCTATATCACCTGTAAATACAAATGATTCAAGAAATCTGAATGCTAAAGTTGAACCTACCAACTTTAGTTTACCACCATCTTATGCTGAAGAAGATAGGGCTACCAATGCCATCTCTGCAAGAGATCCTTTGTCAGATCAATCTGGTTTACAGCAGAATTTGGGGGAACTAAGAAGTGAAAGGTTATTATCTGGAGGTTAGTTAACCTGCAATTGTTACTTGTTAGTGCATGTTTCATATGCAGTATTATTGGTCACTACTAAAACACTAGTGGACGGGATTTTAACCACTCTTTCCTTCGTAATGACCGTTGCTATCCAATCCTCCATACATTTATTGTCTTTGTTACTTGTGTTTCTGTGGGGAATATTTAACTTACGGATTCACTTCGTCTGCAGTTTCAAGCGGTACATTAGATGCTATTAGAGAAAGGATGAAGAGCATCCAATTAGCAGCAGCTGCAGTAAATCCAGATACTAGAAGTAGGCCTTTGGTACCTATGAATGGTAATGTAACCCACGGACTTCCTGGTCATCCTTCTGTCACAGAAGGTGTCGGTACTGAGAATCCTATGCATGGTGGGGTCCTTCCCATGGACGAGAAAGCTCTATCTGGCCTTCAGGCTCGTATGGAAAGGTTAAAAACTGGGTCACTCGACCCTCTGTAGGATGGGAGTGTGATTCTTTATGCATCCTGGTAAATTATGCCGTATGATGCTAATCTTGTAATTTGGGAGATACAACAGGTTTATGCATTCTGAGCATTCGTCCCTCCAGGTTATTTGCGCGATCTTGCATATTTTTTGGCTGATAGCAAAAGCAGAACTTTGTTTCCTGTAATGTTGCTGCAGAGTGTGTGAGCTTAGTGATGTAGGAAATGTGTGGTTAACTTTTATCATCTTCATCCATGTTTCTTGTTTCTTGTATATTAGTCATAACTTTGAGCTGTTCGGCGGTCGCCATGATCCGATCTCAAGCAGTGGCTGTTAAATTTGTTAGTTCATAGTAACAATTCCGAATTTTGCTAGTTTTGTTTTTCTTTTTCGCCATGCCAAATTGTATTTTTACCTGCCCATTATATCGTTCCCATCTCTTCGACATTACAGTTTACTTGATCAAATGTTCCACAAAGCTCGAGTAGGAATTTCTTCCACTGTAACCATCCAATAGTTGTGCCCAAAATAAACTTTACTTGTGACATGTCCTTCGATGGCAACGTACATTTTAAGTTTGCAACTTGTCTAAGTAACCGAGTGAAGAATTTTAGGGGAGAATCTAAAGTGGTAACGTCGTCGTTAAATCCATGAGTTTTGTAGATTAAGGAAGAAATGGATTTTAATTATTATAATATAATTTAGTGTCAGTTATAAGAAATGATGCATTAAATGGCCAAATCATTTTTATAGTAGATTCTGATAAAGTGTGATTAAAATGAAATTAAAACTATTCATGTTTAGTGGATCGCAAGAGTTCTTCACATCCAGTCTTCTCTACCCAATGGAAGTGGTCCCATTCCTCTCCTACATATCTTTCAAAATCCATCAGTTGTATTTAGTGCGACACTTTATATGAACGATATGGAAGAAAATTGTAAAAGCAAAGACACAGATTTAAAGTTTGACAATTCTCCTATAATCACGAGAGAGGAGTTGCTTTATCTTCACTGTGTGAAAAATGGTAGGGTTACTACTCATATATAATAGACCCTAGCCACATAGAAATATTAGGGTTAGAAGAAAAAAATTCAAAATAAAGCCTATTGACATTCATGTGTTGATATGAAACACATATTACAACATTATTCATCGACGACACAAATTAAAAGAAAAAGAAGTTAAAATCTTGTTGGATATAAAATTGTTTAGTTTTGCGAGAACTACACATAAAAAATATTATGAATGACTTGTTGTCTGAATCGGATACACTATGTTGTTCGATACAGCCACATGTTCGGTGCAATATGTGCATGTATCGAATAATATAGTATACCCGATTAGAACAAAAAATAATTTCTATAAAAAACATGGTACGAAAACTTGGATAACTTTACATAGTTCTTGCATTGGTACAAACAAACACAAACCGGACATGCAATATAGCCTGAAGCTGATAATAAAAGGGCAGCTTCAAACAATATACTTACAAGTTACATCGATTCGATGATACTTGCACATTGAAAGCCACATGGATATTAATTATAGAGGTGTACGTGACAAAATGATATATGTACACTCATGATATATTTGGGAAGGGGGCCGACTAATACAAGTTAAAATCTTGTTCATGAGTACTACCAAATACTCGTCTAATCTAGAGTAACACATTGAACTTCGATCGACTTTTTTAAGGTTTGATCTCTGTGTCATCCCATGATATATTGATCAGATCAGCTGAAGTTAAAAAATCAATATCATTCCAGTTATTCCAGTAGTAATTTGGCATGTCCATGGCAGTGTCTGTACTTGGACCTCCCCATGGAAATTCTATGACAGTGCTGCTTGTGCTCGGATTGACTCTTGTAATTGTTGATTCATCAGCCGCGTCGAGGCAGTTTCCGGCGTAATCATAAGCGTTTCCGGCGGGGATTAATAAAGATGATGAATCAATGTCAAAAGTGCTTAAACTAGAGAATTGAAATTCTGGGATTTGGTTCTTGGGTGCTGATCCATTATTTCCAGTGAAAGTTTTCCCTGAAAAGCTGCTAATTTTATCTGCGGTACCAAAAGCACCTAAGGGAAGAATAGATGAGGTGGTGGGGTTGGTTGTGGCTGCGCCGCCGGCTGTGGTGGTGGAACTTGCATTTGATGTCTTGAGCCGTTTGTTTTTCCGGCCACCGCCGATAGGCACATTACGTAGAGTGCCACCTTTAGTCCAGTGCCTCTTACAAGCTTTACAGAAATGGCGAGGTTGAGATTTGTTGTAATTATTATAATAACAGAACTTCGTGTTCTTTGAGTCACACCTTGGACACTTCAAAAGCTCTGACTGTTGGTGGCTCCGCCGTGAAGGTGGCGGCGGTTTTGGCAGCTCCGACCCATCTGATTGCAGCAAACTTTGGGTCCAAGTACTTACACCCATAACAGAATTCAAATATTAAAATAAATAAATAAATAAATAAGATTGATTAATGAACAAGATAGCGAAGGGATCAAACTAAGAAGTACGAGGAGAATTTAATTCTCTTATAAGAGATTGCAAAATGTTTTAATGTCGGAGATTATTTCTCTCTCTATATCTATATTTCTATCTGTAATAATAAGTAATAACAATGACAATCACTCAAGGTTGTATGGTCCAGAGGGAGAGGCTGTCAATTATATAAAATAATTATGCCGTTTTGGTTCCCTCCCTCTTCATAATTATTTATATTTAGACTGTATTTTTTTTTTTTTTTGAGGGAATATATTAAGCCTATGTTTGACATACATTATTTGAGAAAAAATTGTTTAAAATAGTAATTGATGTGAATCATGTGATTTGGTTGAAAATGAAAGAAAAATTTTGGTTTTAAGTGTATAATATTTTATTGTTAAAATGTGGTTAAAATTGAATAATTTAGAAAAATGATTATTTTTAAAGAACATTAACCTGAGGCTTAAATGAATGTATGTATAGTGCACTGTGCATGGAAGAATTTTTGCGGTTTATAAATAATTTGATTTAATGGGTGGGGTTTATTTATATGTAACGCATGGAAACCGCTGATTTGCGATAAAGAATGAAGGGTTTTTTTAAACAAAAATGTTGATAAAATTTTTTGAACATTAGTCGACGAAAAAAATCCTGGATCGCCAATTTGTAGTTTCCTAAATAATCCCTCAGTGGTACAAGATGGGATGTAGGCTTGCCCTTTCAAAAGCATGCAAGAACCCATTTATCAACTGCTTTTGGATGGAAGCAGGGACCGAACTAGAGATTCGAATGAGTGGGGGCCAAAATTTTCAAATGGTGTGAGGGGAGAGGCGGAGGTCTCCTCCCGGGGTTCTGGGGCGGAGCCCCCAAAATTTTTTTGAACAAAAATGATTGAAATGACGAAGCAAATATGACAATACATCATCAATAATCAATTCTAAACTCTATTTGAGTCAATCTCATTGTTCTCAACTCTATTTGAACTCTCCTCAACAACATTTTCTTTACGATGTCTTTTTATTAAATATCTCTTCATAATCTATTAATCTTAAATATCAAATATGACAATACATCATCAATAATCAATTCTAAATTATTCGCAGTTGCAAATTTCTCAATTTTAATCCATTTTCTTTAAAGAAACAGGGAGATCAATTTTTTTTTTTTTTTTGCCTAAACGCCCCCAAGAGGCCCAAACCGAAAACTGGGCTCAAATTTTTTCAGATCCCAGTGTGGGCCATGGCCCACACTGGGCCTAAAGAAGATCCGTCCCTGGATGGAAGATTAACGAAATAAAATGATATGATTTTAAGTAAGTATAAAATGATGCCTAAAATCAGGGACCGAGCCAGGATTTCGAGTGAATGGAGACCAAAATTTTCAAAGGGTGGGAGGCGGAGCTCCCGAAATTTTTTTGAACCAAAATGATTGAAACGACGAAGCAATAAACCAAAAACTAAACTAAATTAACTAATAAGTAACAAATAACCAGTGTAAAATAGTAATTCACAAAAGAAAAGACATATAATTGAAAAGTAAATGTAAACTTTCAAGGTGAGTGATAATAATAATGAGCATTGTATTTATTTCTTGCATAAACATAATGACTGCAGAGAGAGATTAAGATCAAAGGTAATAAATTTAAGTTGTTAATTCTTCTTCTTTCTTTCATTTTATTTATTTATTTTTTTTGAACTCAAATTTTTTTTTTCAGTGGGGGCCTTGGCCCCCGGGCCAATACTGGCTCCGTGCCTGCCTAAAATCCTTGCAATGCCCTTGTTTTAACCCATTATAATTTAGCAATATATTTCTCTCTTTTACTTTCAACCATACAATATCTTTATTACAACTTATAAATTAATTTATAAACAATACAATTTTCAAATCATTTTTTAACTACACATTATTCCTAAAAAAAAAAATTTTAAAAATGACGTCACTCAGTTGCTGAATTGAGTATTAATTTTAAACCACACATTTTTTTAAAAAAAGAATCACTATTCAAAATATATTTTCTCCATAATTCTAATTAAAATGGTGCTCAAACAAGGACATATTATAAGTCTCTGTTTGGCAAATAAAAAAAATATTTTTAAATAACATAATTCTTTAAATCATTTTTTAACCACACATATTTTCTCTAATTTTTAACAACATGTTTTACATCAAAAATATAAAAAAAAAAATTTTAAACATAATTTTTTACAAGCAGGGCCTAAGTAATAGTGTTTCGAGAGATTGGGCAGTTGTGAATGTAATTTTGACTGTCACGCAAGACTCAAATCAACTCTAAATCACGTGGAACAAAATATTCGACTTGAATCTGCGTCCATGATCAAATCAAATCAAATCAACTCTAAATCATGTGGTCCAAAATATTCGACCTGAATTTGCGTCCACAATCAGTAGACCGGTGAAATCTTTTTGCTCTTTAGCTTAGAAAATAAATACATAGATAGTAAAAATAAAAAATATTTACCTCGTGTGACATTTTAATATAATATAGGCAAATGAGAGAGGGACAAGGGCCCCCTCTACAGTCCCAGTAGCACGGTTCTATAATATATTTGGACAAAGCTTGAAATATTAATTAATACAGAAAAATGGGTAGTGGAGTACTACGGTCCGTGATCTGATTAGAATTTTTTGGGTACACATATGATTGGTCGGTGTAATGTCCGATGGAGATCCTGATAGATTTAGAGTCTGTTTTGCGTATGAGATTTTAAAAGAAATTTGAATTTGTGAAAGAATCTGTAATTGAAAAGAGGATGAAAAGTGTGAAAGTGATGGATCCTACAAAGATGTGTGATTAAAAAAAATTTGGGGGAAAAGATCAATAAATTCAGGACCAAACAGGGACTTAAAATAAGGTGGTGTAAGTATAGATTGCTAATAATAATAAATAATAAACGAAGAAATTGTTTGTTGATTCTAGGGTAAATTACAGTTGTCAGCACGTGATTCCTTTTGATAAAAGATCGTGATCATCTTATGGTGCAATCCATGTCATGTATATCATGTAATCACATGATGCTTGGAGCATGTTTGGGTTTGCATTTTTGTCTTCTCTAGGGAGAAGCCACTTGTTGATTTGTTTTGTAGAAAGAAGTTGAGTAAAGATGCATAACCAAACATGCTCGTTTGGGGGGAGTCATGTGATGTTATACCTTGAGATGTTGATACTGAATATATAATTAAATAATATTGTAGACGTTTATAATCTTATGTCTTGTTTAGTTACTCTCGTTCACCGTCATTGACAGAGGTCAAATTTGGGAGGTATATGGGTTGAGGTCTTTGGACCATGCTTGGTGGAGGTTGTGAGGATCAGTGGTCGACCTCGTACACCACCATTAGTTGTTATACTATTGTTGAGCTCAGGACAATAGTTGAGCAGCACGAAGCATGTCGAGCAGTTGTGTGTGGGCCTCATCTCATCGGATAATTCCGTGAAGGTGGAATTATTTTAGCTAAGCCCTTATATTATCACTATATTTGTGCTTCGACGAGGACGAAGAGTCAATAGCAATACATGTAATTAGTCTAAGTGCACAATTATTTTGATAACATAGATAACAATTTGGTGATGTGGAAGTGTTATTGTTATTGATTTAAAAGATGATGTGATGTGTGAAAAAAGAATTACGTTACGTAGGCAAATTGTCATTCTTATTGTGACTCTCATTGTGAGTGTAGCAAAGTTGTTGGACAAATAGACTTCTCAACTCAATTCGTGTCTCAATTTCAGTGCAAGGTATAGTGGCTCCACCAGTCATTGAGATCATATGGGTTGGACTAATCTTCTCAACTGAATCCTACTTGAACCGAATGATCGCCGTAGACAAAAGGCATTATCAAAACAATGTTAGAACTTCATTTTCTTCTTAAATCACATCATATCAATTATCATACGAGTACGAATGCACTAAAAATCCGCTCGGCGGCTTCATTAATGGACAATTTAAACTACAATTTAAAATATACAATTTTTTAAATTACTTTTTAATAAGATAATTTCTCTCTCCCCTATAATAAGGCGCAAAAAAAAAGTTTTAAGATTATCCCATTAATAGTATGTTTGCAACACTGTAGCAATTTATTAAATTTATTTATTTACATTTATTAGATAAAATATGTGGATAAAAAGAGGAAAAAGAAAATGTGTGTGGTTAAAAAGTGATTTGAAAAATTTTATTGTTTATAAATTGATTTATAAATTGTAATGATTGCATTAAAGAATTGGCTCTGTTCGGTAATACTGTAGCAGTTTATAAACTTTTTTTTTACTGTTTAAAATATAAGATGTGTGGTTGAAAAATAAAATAAAAAAATTTGAATGATTAAAAAAGAATTTAAAAAATTGTATTATTTATAAATTAATTTATATATAATAATAATTATGTTAGGAACATGGAAAATAAACATTTTGTCAATCGTATTCAATCACGTCTAATGTACCAAATATAATTGTATATATTATATTGTGGGGCCATATATTTTGTTGAATATGATCTATGAAGGACATATCGACCCGACAAGTGTCACGTTCATTGTCACTAGTCATTTCTTGAATTCTCATCAACGGTGCATGGTAAGCCTAGCATATAGGTGCCACAAGAGTCGGCATATAGTCACCACGAGCATCATTATGATTATGATATAGAGGGACAATGTCGATACAATGAGCGAAATTGACGCATTTACTCTCTATATATTTGGTTCTTTGTGCAATTGATTTCTAATTTTTAATTTTTTTATGCTAAAATCTTTAAAAGTTACATTCTTTGACGTAAGAGGTTTTTTTAAATGATTCTCTTCATTTCAATGTTAAATTAAGGAAATACTTACATACCTTTATACATAATCGGCACAATTAGTCCTTGAAATTCAGATTTGATATTTAAGTCTCTAATCTTTTAATTTGATGCAAGTAGTCCCTAAACTTAGGAATTATTTAGCACAATAAGTCCTTAACCTTTCAATTTGATGCCTAGGTCCCTAATCGTTGCAATATTTAGCATCATGCATCCTTTTAGATGATTTTCCTTAATTTCATCTTTCAATTTGTTCTGCTGTATCAATTGGACTTTCTATAAAGATTTTTATTGTATTAGTACAAATTCTCCAATTTACCAAAAACCAATTTTCTTTTTATAAAAAAAAGAAACAAAAAGAGGCTTATTCATTTGTTTAATGCTTATTTAAAAAATGAAATTTATTTGAAATGAATTTTCTTCTCACGTTTTTTCAGCATTCTGAAAGCAATTCCGCAGATTGATAGTTATGTTCACTTTGCTCTACAGTTTTTTTTTCTGTTTTGAAATTACATAAACATTAAACAATTGAGAATTAGTGATGACAACAGAACGGATCGGGGCTGTTGATACATTTTGGACAGCCCAATCTTTCAGCCCAAGGATTGATTCAGATCTGGACCATGATTCAGCCCAAATATGATTTGCATTGCTGTGTTTGGACATGAGCTAATGGAAGCCCAATAATCTGAAGCTGGAGCCCATGTCACTTAAACCGGTTGTTGGTCCATCTATCTCCATCGCCATCTCTTAACCATTGGATCTCTTATCTTCATCACAGCCGTCCACCTGGAAGATAAAGCTTACCTGAGATGCTTTGTTTACCAATTAATTAATTCTGATCATTATCATCACACAGACTCTCTCTCTCTCTCAAGCTTCGTCTCTTCTTCCAGAAACATTCATATTTTCTCTCTGACTTTTCGCATTTACTTAGTGGTTTATACTGATTCTTTGTGCAAAACCAGTATTGCTTAGTGGTTTGTTATATAGATTGTTATTCTGTGTATTTTTTTGTGGTTTTGCGAGTTTATTGAGATTTCTGGGGTTTTTTGTTTCAGAGACGTGAATCTGTATAATCTGTGTTTGATACTTTTGCGATTTTGTGTTTAATAAAATTTTCTGAAGTTTTATGTGTGAAATCGCAGTTGTACACTTTGTGGTTGATTCTGAGCCTCGATCTCTTTACAGTGGTATCAGAGCCTTAGGGTTCATGTAATAAACACTGTTTTAGACTCAGATCTTGTTAGATCCAGACTTATCCTTTGTGGATCTGTGCTTTCTGAAATTTCTTTGTGGTTTCTAAAATTTGCGTTTTAGGATTTTCAGATCTTGGTGGTGATCTTTGAGAAAATTCATTTTTCTTAAAGTTTCTTGAAAACTTTTGAAAACGTGTTCATGATTCTGAATTTTTTCAGATTTCCTGAAAAAATTTCTTTTTTCATATTTTCTTCGTGGTACTAAAATTGTTTTGTGGTATTACTGTTTAAAACCTATTTTAAAATTAGGTTTAATCAATTTTTCTGGATCTTTTATTCTGAGTCATATATTTTTGGGGGATCTTTGTCTTGTTTTTGGGATTCAGTATATTTCCTCCATAAATATACTGAAACACATATATTAGATCCTACATTCTTCTGCTGGCTGATCTTCGTGGCATTGCTGGAAGGCTTGGTGGTACTGAACCTGTGGGTTCTGAATCTTTGTGGAATAATGTCTCTGTACTGCTGCAGTTATATAAAATTTGCATCAGGTGATACCTTTCTAATTTATTGCAATTTATACTGATTTGTTTTCAATTCTTGGTTCTTTCCAAAATCTCTCCGTTGAAGCCTATTCTTGGACCCCAATCCTTACATTTGTCCAGGATTTCTTAAGAATCCGGGAATCTGCGGGAGCTTGGGCTGACCCATAAATAGGTTGAGGGATATACTGGGAGAACTAGTTTTTCAGTATATTAGTATTGTGCAGTTTCTTGATCAGCTTGATTATTATTTGAACTGTGATCACCTTGATTGCTTTACTGTTTCATAATTGTTTGAAATTGTACTTTTATATCCTGATCTTTGTGGAATACTTTATGATAATTCTTGATTTCTATGTTTATACTCTGCATTTCAATCTGTCTGTCTATTCTTGATTTGAAATAACAAAACCTTCAATCTTCATAAACTTTCTTTTTCAAAATCTTCTAGTCATTACTTCAATGGCTACTATAAAAGTAGATGTTGAAGTATGGAATGGCAAGGGAGATTTTAATCTCTGGAGCCAGAAAATGAAGGCTTTATTACTTCAAATGAAATGTGCTAAGGCTATAGATAGGTCCAGGCCCCTTAATACCACTCAGGACAGACAACTTGAAATGGATGAAATTGCATGGAGTACTTTGTTCTTACACTTATCTGATAATGTCATTAGACAAACAGGCAAGACTAAAACTACTATGGAATTATGGAATAAACTGGAAGAAGTTTTTGATACTGTGTCTTTGCCTGATAAGTGTTTTCTGTGGAAACAATACTTCTCTTTTAAATTTGATCCATCTAAGAATGTGGATGAGAACATGAGTAGGTTCACTAAGATCACACAGAGTCTGTTAAACTGTGATGAAAAACTTACTGATGAACAAAAGGTTGTGTGTTTACTTAATAATATGGGTGATAAGTTCAAAGACCTTAGAAATGCTCTTGAATATGGTGGGCAGAAATTGACTACTGAAATTGTTCACACTTCACTTAAAAATAAGGAACTTGAGTTTAAAAACAATCCTAAAGAGGCCTACAGTGTCATAGGATCTTCTAAGAAGAGGACTTCCTTTAGGAGCAACAAGCCAGTGAGTAATTTCAATAAAGATTGGAATACTTCTAGCAATAATAGAACCTGGAATAATGTGAATAATAAGCCTGCAAGAGGAAATTTCAAAAATAAAGTCAATATCAATAGGTCTAATGACAACACCTATAGAGGACTGAATAATTCTAGAAATCAGACCAATTTTAGAGGTTTTGATAACTCTAGAAATCAAAACAACTATAGAGGTCAGAATAATGTCAGGGGGCAAGATAACACTGGGGGACTTGATAACATAAATAGACCCAGACTTTGTTTTTATTGTGGCCAACCTGGACATCATATTAAAAACTGTTTCAAAAGGAAAAATGAAATAGGAACCAGTAATCAAACAGAGGCTGCAGTCCAAGATAATAATGGAGTAGTTTATGTTACAATTGAATCTGATAACAAACATGAATGGATACTTGATTCTGGTTGCACTTTTCATATGTGTCCTGAAAGAAATTTGTTTTCTGACTTATGTTCTGATTACCTTGGCTCTGTGAAACTTGGTAACAATGTTACTTGTGATGTGAAAGGAACTGGGAAGGTTTTGTTAAAACTTGAAAATAACAAAACTCTTGTCTTAAACCAAACAAGATATGTTCCTAACTTAAAAAGAAATCTAATTTATCTAGGTGTGCTTGATTCTGAATCTTATGAGATTAGAATGCTTAATGGTTACTTGAGTATTTTCAAAAGTAACTTCTTGATTTTCTCTACTCCCAAAATTAATGGGATTTATATGTTGAATACCTTACCTGTTTATGCTAGATCTTTTAATGCTGTGTCTGATATGAATAAAACTGTCCTATGTCATAAAAGATTAGGACACCTATGTGAAAAAGGTCTTAAGTTACTTGAAAACAAAAGTGTTTTTGGCAATGATATGTTGTATAAACTTGATTTCTGTGAGAAATGTGTGTTAGGAAAACAGAAAAGAAACTCTTTTGGTAAAAGTATTCACAAATCTAATGATGTTCTTGAATATTTGCATGCTGATTTATGGGGTCCTTCTCCTGTTAGTTCTGTTTCAGGCTTTAGGTATTTTCTTCTTATTGTAGATGACTTCTCTAGGAAAATCTGGGTTCATTTGTTGAAAACTAAGGATGCTACTGTGTCTGTTTTTAAAAATTGGATTACCTTAGTCCAAAATTTGAAAGAAAAGAAGGTAAAAATTATTAGGACAGACAATGGACTAGAGTTCTGCAACCAAGATTTTGATTCTTTCTGTAGCAACCTAGGAATTCTTAGACACAGGACTATTATATACAGTTCACAGCAAAATGAGGTTACTGAAAGGATGAATAGAACTCTCTTAGAAAGAACTAGGTGTCTTCTACTTGATTCTAATTTACCTAAAATTTTTTGGGGAGAAGTAGTTAAAACTGCTTCTTATCTGATCAATCTTTCTCCCTGTAGTGCTATTAATTTTAATAAACCTGATCAGATTTGGAATAATTTTCTTCAAATTTTTCAAAATTGAAAATTTTTGGGTGTGCTACCTACTCACACCAAACTAAAACTAAACTTGACTCCAGATCTCTGAAATGTGTGTTTTTAGGATATGGAGAAGGGGTTAAGGGCTACAGACTTTGGGTTAGGGAGCAGGGAGGTTACAGGGTTATTTTGAGTAGGTCTGTCATTTTTAATGAAACTGTTTTTCCTTGTAAGGATGAAAAATTAAATGACCCTGTTAATGATAAAGATTTCCTTACCACTGTGCTGAGTGCAGACCATTTAGGTGATGAAAATGGCCTGCCCTATACTCAGTTTCAGGTGGAGCAACCCCCCCGGTCCCCAAATGTCAATACTGAACCTGAGCTAACTGAGACTTCATCATTGCCTGATAACATCCCTGAAGCTGAAACAGACTTAGAAAATTATCAACTAGCTAGGGATAGACCTAGAAGAGAGATAAGACCTCCTCCTAAGTTTCAGGATCCTGATTTTGTATCTGCATTTACTTACTCTGATCCTCTTGTTTTTGAACCTGAATCTTTTGAAGAAGCTGTTTCTTCAAAAGAATCCAATTTATGGCTTATTGCCATGCAAGAAGAGACGGATTCTCTTCTGAAAAATGGCACCTAGACTCTGGTTAATAGACCTTATAATAAAAGGATCATTGACTGCAAATGGATTTATAAAATAAAGGAAAGTGAGTCAAAAGATATCAAGCCTAGATACAAGGCTAGGCTTGTGGCTAAAGGCTTTTCTCAAAAGGAAGTAATTGATTATAATGAAAAATTTTCTCCTGCGGTTAAGTATACTTCAATCAGAATACTGTTTGCTCTAGTTGCACAATTTAACTTAGAACTTGAACAAATGGATGTTAAAACTGATTTTCTTTATGGTTCTTTAGATGAAACAATTTATATGAATCATCCTAAAGGTTTTGAAAAAGGTGAAAAATCTGATTTAGTTTGTTTATTGAAAAAATCTCTTTATGGCTTGAAACAAACCCTTAGGCAGTGGTATAAGAGGTTTGACTCTTATATCCAAAGCCTCAATTTCCAAAAGAGCCAATATTATTCTTGCTTTTATTTGAAGTTTAATAATTCAGATGTTATGTTTTTGTTACTAAATGTTGATGATATGTTGATTGCTGGCCCTAATATGCATGAGATTAACTTGCTGAAAAACAAACTGCATTCTGAATTTGAAATGAAAGACTTAGGGCATGCTAAAAGAATTTTAGGTATGGACAGTTTTAGAGATAAACAATCTGGAAACCTATTTTTAAACCAAAAACATTATATTGGAAAAGTTTTAACCAGATTTAATTTTTTTGATTCTAAACCTGTGTCCCTGCCTTTACCTGCACACTTTAAATTGTCTTCTGATCACTGTCCTCAAACTGCAGAAGAGGAATTTAGAATGAAAAATGTACCATATTCCAATGCTATAAGATCTGTTACGTATCTTATGATGTGTACTAGACCTGATATTGCCTTTGCTGTCAGTGTTCTTAGTAGATTTATGAGTAATCCTGGTGAGTTACACTGGGAAGCTGTAAAATCACTTTTAAAGTATCTCAAAGGCACTGCAAATCTAAGTTTAGTGTTTTCTAGAACAAAAAAATGATTTCAAATTAAAGGGTTATGTAGACTCAGACTTTGCAGGAAACATAGATAACGGAAAATCTACTTCTGCATATTTCTTTACATTAAATAGTTCATGCATTAGTTGGAAATCACAATTACAGAAACTTGTGGCATTGTCCTCAACTGAGGCAGAATATATTGCTGCCACTGATGCTGTAAAAGAATGTATCTGGCTAAAAGGTTTGCTGTCTGAAATCTCTTGTATTGATAATTCTGCTATTGAACTTTGTACTGATAGTTTAAGTGCTTTACACTTGTGTAAGAATCCTGTTTTTCATAACATGTCAAAACACATTGATGTTAAATTTCACTTCATTAGGGATATAACTGAAAAGGGCGTTATTAAACTTGTTAAAATTTCAACACAGTTGAATCCTGCAGATGCAGGAACTAAAATAATACCTATAAATAAATTTAAAGATGCCTTGATTTCTCTTAATTTGTTAGAATTTTGATACTACTTTGAATTCTTATACTTGCAGGTGTGTTGATCCAAATTGAGGTGGAGTATGTTGATACATTTTGGACAGCCCAAGGATTGATTCAGATCTGGACCATGATTCAGCCCAAATATGTTTTGCATTGCTGTGTTTGGACCTGAGCTAACGGAAGCCCAATAATCTGAAGCTGGAGCCCATGTCACTTAAACCGGTTGTTGGTCCATCTATCTCCACCGCCATCTCTTAACCATTGGATCTCTTATCTTCATCACAGCCGTACACCTGGAAGATAAAGCTTACCTGAGACGCTTTGTTTACCAATTAATTCATTCTGATCATTATCATCACACAGACTCTCTCTCTCAAGCTTCGTCTCTTCTTCCAGAAACATTCATATTTTCTCTCTGATTTCTCGCATTTACTTAGTGGTTTATACTGATTCTTTGTGCAAAATCAGTATTGCTTAGTGATTTGTTATACAGATTGTGATTGTGTATTTTCTTTGTGGTTTTGCGAGTTTATTGAGATTTCTGGAATTTTTTGTTTCAGAGACGTGAATCTGTATAATCTGTGTTTGATACTTTTGCGATTTTGTGTTTAATAAAATTTTCTGAAGTTTTATATGTGAAATCGCACTTGTACACTTTGTGGTTGATTCTGAGTCTCGATCTCTTTACAGGGGCGGATCGATACCGATCCAAATTCCCTCGGTGAAATTTCAGCGTATCTTTATACCTGATCGTTGGTTTACCGTGTATTTGGATTCATGGTTCAAGATGTGTGTGTGTGTGTGTGTGTGTGTGTGTGGTTTTTAATTAAAAGAAAATTAAATTTTTAAAGGTGGCAAATTGGGAAATTTGTGTTAGCACGTAAAAACCTTTATTAGAAGCCCAATTGACACGACAGAATAGACTTTGACAAAGCAAGAAATAAAAATCTTAAGTTTCCAAAGAGAAGCATTAATATAAGAGCATTTTAATATTTTTGATATAAGTAAAATTGAATTTTTAAATGTAGAATGGATGAAAACCATCTAAAGGATGTGTCGCTAAATAATGCAAAGTTATGAATTTAAGCACCAAATTGAAAGGTTAAGGACTTATTGCACTATATAATGTTTAAGTTTAGAGACTACTTACACAAAATCTGAAGTTTAGGGACTGAAGCACAAAATCTAAAGTTTAGGGAGTAATTGCGATAATTATGTTTAGGGTATTTTGATCTTTCCTTAACTTTATAATATAACATTGAAATGAAAGGAAATCATCTAAAAGGACTTCTCGTGCTAAATAATGCATTGTTTAAGGAATTCGGCATAAAAAAATGAAAGATTAGGAACTCATTGCACAAAGAGACAAACATTTAGAGACTAAATGCGTCAATTTTCCTATATAATTATACAAAAAAAAAAAAAAAAAAGAATCATGAAAAGATGGTTTCATGGATTTATACTCTAAAATGAAATCCACAAATGTCACGTCGAAAAGTCATCGGTAATTTGCGTTATTCTCAATAGAAGCAATGCATTTCATAATTATTTGTACAACATATGAATATGCCTTCATAACCATGATCACATAAATATGGTACTAACAAATTGGAACATAAAGAATGAATATCGAGTGGCCATATTCTTCTAGGAGAAGGTCGTTTTCATTAGTTACCTCGATACAATTGATGTATATAACCATGGTTGATTTTAGGCTTCATTTAGAAATAACATTATCAAGAAATGTGTTGATATTGACCTCTCGATTAGTAAAAGATTTAACTGTCAATATTTCGATATAAAAGAAGCGATCTTATACTCTCTATTTCTTCACAAGGAACAATGCAGAGAGGAAAAATTAAGTTGATATTACGAATAAACGATCATTATCGACATTTAAACTTGAATCAGCGAGTATTGATCGTCAAGCATTCGATATTCTTGTGATGAATCGACGAATATTTAATTGTTTTCTTCATTTTTATAAATTCTTGCTTCCGATTGAATTAGTGGGTCAGATAGAGATGACAATGGATACAGTATGCGTCAAGTTTAACAAACTTATATCCTACTCATTAGAAATGTTTAGCCTTCGTACCCGACCCATATACCCATATCGCTGGGGCGGGGGTGCAGGTCGAAGGAGAGTATGATTTCATACCAATTAGAAACCCATTTAATTTTTTTTTTCTTTTTGTAGAATTTTGTTTTTAATGAAGAGAGCATCACAAACTAACGAGAACTAATTGGCATATTTAAAGAAATCAAAATAATCACTAATTAGTTGAAAGAATTAAAGATCTTGAAGGAAATAAGTGAAAAACTTAGAACCTCTTTGGTAATGTGAAAAATTTTGATTTTTGATTTTTTGATAAATGTGTGATTTAAAAATATTTGTGAGTTTAACTAAGAATGTATGGTTGAAATTAAGGGTGGGCATTAACCCACCCAAACCGTTCAAACCGACCAACCCAACCCAACCCAACCTAATAGATTTTGGTCAATTTTTTTATGAAAATTGGGTTGGGTTCGGGTTCCACAAAAAAAAAAAAAAAAAAAAAATTTGGTCGGGTCGGGTTGGGTGAAAAACCCAACCCAATAAATTTTTTTTCACCCAACCCAATAAAAATTTTAAAAATATTGAACCGTTTAAATTTCAAGAATCTCAAGCCCATGTTTAATTTGGATGAAATTCGAATATTGATTGAACATATTTTAGTTTTATTAGCAAATATTCAATTTATTATATTTGAGCTTATTGTATTGTACATAATTGATTTGAGTTAATAATTGATTTATTGGCTTAATTTTTAAATTTTCAAGATTTTTTGCTAATTGGACCAAAAGTCCAAACCACCAAACCCAACCCAACCCGACCGAAACTTGGTTGGATTGGGTTGGGTTTGATCTCATGCTTGGGTTGGATTTGGTTGATTTTTTATCAACCCGATCATAGTGTGTTGGGTATGGGTTGGGCAAAAAATCGACCCAACCCAACCCACCCCTAGTTGAAATTGAGATTGAGATTGAAAAGTTGTGATTAAATTTTTACCTTTACCAAACAAGTTCTTAAGAAAGAGAACACAAAATTTTTTAGGGAGGGAGTCTTTGACAGAATAAGAGAAATATGTTTGTGATTTGTGTTTGTCTTAGAGATTGATTTTTTTTAATGCAACAAACGGGTATGTGGGTCGGTTATGAATCTTAAGATTTTGTAGTAAAACTCAGACTCGATCCATATACAAGTCGAGTTTTTAAATTTACATCCATATCTGACCCATAAATCCATTTAGTCAGATAATCCTCATCCGTTTAAATTGGATCTCTAATGAATATCGGTCCATAAATATTATTGACATTCTTAGGGTCGGATTAGTAAATCCACTTTTACTAATTATTTTATCTCATTTATATTTAAGTCGACAGAGAATATTTGTCGGACAGGATTAAGAATTTGACATGCTTATCTTAATATAATTAATTATCATTATAAATAATGAATTATGACTAATTATAAGTGGCAGAGGTCTTCGTAGTCCACTTTGGTACTAGATTATTCCTGACTATTAAACTATTCAAATCAAAATTCTTAATTTATGCTAATTAACTGACTCATACACGTGCATTCATAATTTGTTGGCTCCTTTCTGTTGCCAACGCTGTCCTTCGTTTACAATCATTCCCATCGAAAAATTATTTATATTAAATTATAAGAAAATATTTGGTTTGCACTCAAATTATGGTTCACACGCCTATTTAAATTAATATTTTCAGCCATTGAGTTATGTATTTTTATACGTTGAATCAAAAATTGAGGACCACATTGCATAATTTGCTGGTAAGAATAAAAATATACGTGGGTTAACTATTGATTTATTAGGTTTTGTTGAAACCAATATAATTTTTTCTATGCGTGTTTGCTATAGCGTTTGCGAATAAGGCGGGCTCCTAAAAGCCCTTTCCTTCTAGTCAAGTATCGAGAGAAACAAGCAAGATCGAAAATATAGAGGTCTGGGTGGGTCGAAAAAAAGTAGATAGGGTTAGGCGTGATTCTAGTTCTTAGGGAACCGAACAGAACCAAGAACCAATGATTCTTTTGAAAAAAGAACTGTTGATTCTTTTTTCAAGAGAAGAACCGAACAGGAATCGAACCGTTCGATTTTTTTGGTTCTGATTTTGTTTCCGATTTCCTAAACTAAAAATCTCAAACTTCAAATGGTAGATTCCAACTCGTGAGAGTCGTAAGACGTAAGGGTATAAACGGTTTGGTTTGGGTGGTTTTTGATAATTTTTCAAACCAAATCGTTTAAAGCGGTTTGAGGTTTTTCCAACCCAAACCAATCCATTTCATTTCCTAAACCAAACCAAACCAAACCATTTTTTACGGTTTGGTGCGGTTTTAA
Organism: Ligustrum vulgare; assembly: GCA_963555705.1. Taxonomy (NCBI): domain Eukaryota; kingdom Viridiplantae; phylum Streptophyta; class Magnoliopsida; order Lamiales; family Oleaceae; genus Ligustrum; species Ligustrum vulgare. The sequence continues at coordinate 65,692,923 of OY743171.1, read as the reverse complement.
ACCGCGGTTTGCAAACGAAACTAAACTAATATATGTAAATCGAGTTAAAATAACTATTGAAATAGAATTTTGAATTAAGACATCAAAATTAATTGCAAATAACCCAACGACATTACAGATAGATGTTATAAGACTAACAAAATTAAAATATATGGGTAAACAACTTCTAAAATAGATACAAATGCACGATCACAAACAAATTATCACAATAATATCAAAAAAACCTAATAGATAACACAATCCATTCTCAAGTTAGGTTTCCCTATTATTTCACAACAAAACAACTAAACTCAAATATACTGTATTACAAACAAAACTACATGATGAAAGAATGATGCTTTGGGAATTTAGAGTTTGATGAATTACGGCTAATGATAAAAGATCTCAAGTACAACTAATTTTGCTTAGATAACCATAAATACTCAAGTCATGACTTGCTAAATTAACAGAAGACAAATATTATAACCAAGAAAAAATAAATAATGAGCAAGTTTATGCATACTCCCCCAAAAAAATTTATAGGATAAAAAACAAATAAAGTAAGAAAGTCACCGGTAGTACTTAGTTGTTAGTACTAGCAAAATGTCTTTCTTAACAATAAAGGAAAAGCAAGGTGCCCCTTCATATAAATTGAAAATAAAAGTATAAAATTGAAAATAAAAGCAATAATTTTTTTTGTATTTTTGAAATTAAAAAATTAAAAAATTAAATTTTAATTGTAATTTTTTAGCGGGTTGGCGGTTTGAAACGGGTTTTGAAAAATGAAACCTAAACCAAACCATTTGAAAGCGGTTCGGTTTGGGTCAAAACCGAAACGTTTGCGGGTCCGCGTGGATCCGAACCGACGGTTTGGAAATTGCGGTTTGATATCGGTTTGGCGATTTGACGGTTTCGTTGTACAGCCCTAGTAAGACGGTAAAGTCATCGACCTTGATCAAAATGCGAATACAACACTCAAAATCCTTGATATCAAAATATTCACTTCCTTCCAGACAATGACATATCTCCCCATCCGCGTGTATGTGTTCCTTAAATAAATTCTTCAATTTCTGATCGTAATTCTCCATCTTTTCAGGGAACAGTCGCGTAAGTCCAGCAAATCCTTGAAAACGAAATTACAATTAATTGTAAGATAAAGAGAAAAGATTTATTATTTATTGATTCTTGAAGAACTAACGACTGAAGGCTTGACATCTGAAAGTTTGAAACTAAATGACAGAACCAGTAAAAGAAAATTGATTTTTGATCTATATTTTTTTTTATTACATGTTATGTTTGTACTTATTGTAATGTTTAATGAGTTAATAGTTGTTAAGTAATTGATATTAACTAATGGACCAGATAACATGCATTAAGATTAGAAATTGATGATTTTTTTTAATTTATATTTAAAAAAAATCGTGTTTTGTTTTGGTTCTTAGTTTTGATTCTGAACCAAGAACCAGAACCGATGATTCTTGATTTTTAGAACCATAACCGTTTAAAATCTTGATAGAACCGAATCGAATCGCTGGTTCCGATTCTTTTGCTCATGCCTAGATAGGATATTTATTATTATTATTTGTAACATGCGTGATTTGTGTTAGGAATGAACAAACAAATCATCAAACATTCCAAAATCGCAACAAATGGTTTGGGCAAAAAATCAATTTTGAAATTTAGAGTTAATTGCATGAATAATTTTCTCTACTTGCAAGATCTTTTGCATCTAAAATACATCTCCAGTCCGGCTAAGGAATGAACACATTTTTCTGTTGAATGCATTTCCCATTTCAAAAAAAAAAAAAAAAAAAAATACATCTCCAGTAAAAAAAAAAATCCAACAAAGAATGGGATATGGATAGATTCTTAGAAGAAGAAGCCAAACCCATAGCACCCAAAGAATCATTAACTTATAAAGATTCACAAGGAAGAACAATCCTAAGGTTTACAAATTATCAATATGTACCAAAGACTTCTGATGAAGAACAACAAGAACCACCACATCAAGAGAATGTTCATATAGAATTAATAGGAGAAGACATTGACAAAATAATTTATCCTAAAGAATTAGGAATTATTTTAAATAAGAAAGAACTCCTAGAATTAGAAGATCAAATGTATATTTTAAAACAGATAAAAGAAAATGAATATTTGTATTATGATTTAGAACAAAATATTAGGGCAGGAATAATTAATGAAGAAAATGATAATAATACAGAAGTTACAGATTATAGTTATACAAAAGAACTTATGGAAGATACAACTAGGTACAGAACATTTGATGAAACCCCTTTTGATAAGACAGTTAAACATGAGATTTTAACTTATGGAGATGGTTTTCCTCCTAGAGGAGCCTATAATACATATAATGAACCACCACAAAATAGTAAATACATAGCAAGAGGAAGTGAGAGGCCTTTAGAACAAAAAATAGAATTTTCAGACAGCCTCTAAAGCACAAATACTAAACATCACAGCACATGATCCACAGACATGGACAAATGTCATAGATGTTTGGAAGAACACTATAGTAGGACATTATATTAGAAGCATACAAGATATGGAACCTTCAGACATGTATAGATACTTAGAAACATTTTTAGGAGAAAGTACAAAGGCAATGTGGGAAGCCTATAAGATAGAAAGAAAAGAAGAATATGATCAATTAATACAATTAGGAAGTAATCCTTATAATTTTGTTAATAAAATACAAATTTTAGTCACAGGAGCAGACCCTAATTCAGGACATATGAGTATACAAAGAAAAGCAATGAGAGACCTAGAACAGCTTAATTTATATAAATGGACTAAAGGCAAGTATGTAAAAAGATTTTTAAATGAATATTACTATCAGACCTCAATTTCAGGAAATACATTTAATCAAGAAATAGGAAATAAGCTTTTTCATAAATTACCAGGACCATTAGGATTAGAAATTACAGAATCATGGAATAATCTAGCATCAGTAAAAGAATTTCCAGATAAAAACTGGAGTATAGGACAAAGAATACAACATGTAATAAGATGCCTAGAAGGTAAATGTGTAGAGTTACAAATACAAAAGCAATTAAAAAAGACAGATTATAAATTTTGTAAAGATATTTTTACACCTCAGACTTATGGAGCTTCAACATCTAAACCTTATAAGAAAAAATATAAGAAGAAATTTAGAAACCCAATTAAGAAAAGATATTTCTTAAGAAAATCAAATAAAAGGAAACCTTATTTAGACGAAAAAAGGCATGTTAGAAAATTTAAGCCAGAAAGAACTTATAAAAATAAACTTAATCGTTTTGTTTGTAATAGCAATGAACACTTAGCAAGAACATGTCCTAAAAGAATAAACAATTATGATAAGAAAATTACTCTTATAGAATGTACTAATGAAGATTTAATACAATTAGATGAATATATTTCAGATAAAGAATCTATTTACAGTATCATATCAATAGAAGATCAAGCTAATATAGAAGAAGAACAATCTGATTATGAAATCTTAGATGAATTTACTAAATTCAAAATAGACGAAGAATCAGAATCAGAACAAGAAACTGAATTCATGGAAACATATATAGATTCATGTAAGCATAAATGGCAAAAGAACATAGGAATGGATAACATAGCATGTTTTATTTGTAAATTGTATCCAGCAAGAAAACTTAGAGCTAAATGTTTAGAATGTTATAAAGAAGCATGCATAAGATGTTTAGAAGAAAATTCGATTCTAGAAAAAGAAGAAATAAATATTGAAATAGAAAGAAATAAGCTAGAAATTTCTGAAATCAGAATTCTTAGAAAAAGAATTGAAAGCTTAGAAGAAATGCAAAAACTTATGATTAAAAGAATTGAAATATTAGAAGCAAATAGGAAAGATAAGCATATCATGATAGAAGAACCAGACTTAGAATGTTCACAAATTAATTATGTTCAAGTAATTTGTAATCCAGAAAAACTTAAAACAATCAAAGTAAAATGTCAGATTAGAATAGGAAATTGTATAATAAAATGCTTAGGATTAATAGACTCAGGAAGTAGTAATTGTATAATCAATAAAAAATTAATTCCAGATCAATATGTTATAGAATCCAAAAATCCAATCAATGCACAACAAATGGATGGAGGATTATATACATATACAGAATTATTAAGACCAAACAGTAAAATAAGTTTTGAAACAAACTGTGGCCTTAGTACAGAATATACATTACCAAGAGACTCTACATGGGTTAGATCCCTTAATTTAAAAGAAACAGACTTTATTATAGGACTTGGTTTTTTATTAAAAGACAATGGTAGTGTTACAATTACAAAAGATTTTATACATTTCCAAAAACATACATTATTCACACCAGCACAGACAATACATTATCCATCAGAGTACGCTGAGAAGCGTGGTGGAAGCCCTAAAGAAAAAGAAGAAAAAATTCGCCCCTGTAACAAAGAAAAAGAATGTCAGTTATTAGAAGAAAAAGAAGATTCAGAGTTGGAAGAAGTTGAAGAATTAGAAATAGATTTTGAATCTTTAGAATTTTTAGATAATGAAAAAATTTATGACATGTTGGTTACAGAACAGGATATAGAGAATTTGATAAATAGATTAGAAAAGATGGAGATTTTAGGAGAGAATGTTTTAAAATACTGGGAAAAAGACAAGATTTTTTGTGAAATAAAAATTAAAAATCCAGAATATATCATAAGAACTAAGAATATTGAAGCAACTAATTTAGACTTAGAAGATTTTAAAATGCATATTGAAGAACTAATGAAATTAGGAGTCATTAGAAGATCAGATAGCCCTCATAGATCAGCAGCCTTTATTGTTAGAAAACACTCAGAAATAGTTAGAGGAAAAAGCAGAATGGTCATAAATTATAAAAGACTTAATGATAATACAATAGACGATGCATACAAAATTCCAGATAAGACAGTTTTAATTAATAAAATTCAAGAATGTAAGATCTTTAGCAAGTTTGATTTAAAATCAGGATTTTGGCAAGTAAAGATGCACCCAGATAGTATTAGATGGACAGCATTCACATGTCCAGAAGGACATTATGAATGGTTAGTCATGCCATTTGGATTAAAAAATGCACCTAGCATTTTTCAGAGAAAAATGGAAGATATTTTTAACAAGCATAGTAAGTTTATTATTGCATACATAGATGATATTTTAGTCTTTAGCAAAAATAGGAGAGAACACAGAGGACATTTACAAATTGTTTTTTCAGAATTCATTAAACATGGTTTAATCATTAGTAAAAAGAAAATGATTTTATTTAAAGAATATATAGACTTTTTAGGAGTAAATATAGGTCAAGGAGAAATTAAGTTACAGCCTCATATAGCTCAAAAAGCCTTAGAATTTCCAGATAAATCAGAAGATCTTAAACAAATCCAAAAATTTTTAGGATTAGTAAATTATGCAAGACCTTTTATTAAAGATTTAGGAAAAATTGCAGGACCTTTATATTCCAAGACCTCTCCAACAGGACAAAGACATTTTAATCAAGAAGACACTAAACTTGTACAAGAAATTAAGGAAAGAATAAAGAATTTACCAAAATTAGCAATGCCTTTAGATACAGATTTCCTTATTATAGAAACAGATGGAAGCATATTAGGATGGGGAGCCATTCTATTATGTAAACCAAATAGATATGCAGATAAAAATACAGAAAGAATTTGTAGATATAATAGTGGTAATTACAAAGAAAAAGGAAACATGAGTAGCATAGATGCAGAACTCTTAGCCGTTAATTACGCCTTAGATAGTTTCGAATTATTTATTATTTCTAAGAAAGAAATCATTATAAGAACAGACTGTGTTGCTATAGTTTCCTTCTATAATAAATTAAAATTAGACTCTAAGAAAACTAGCAGAAGAAGATGGTTAGATTTTGTAGATAGGATTACTAATACAGGAGTAAACATAGAGTTTGAACATATTAAAGGAGTAGATAATAAAGCAGCAGACATTCTTAGTAGGATGGTAGAAAATAAAGAAATTTTTGAGGTAAACTCATCATGATCTTTTTTCTACAGATGTCTAGTCCTCCTCCAAGACCAGGAATTCCTCCGGGAAATTCCTTTGCATCATTTCAGACTCCATCTACTCAGAACAGAACAAATTACTCAGAACGCATTAGATTTGGTAATCAAGAACTTACATGTTTTCCTAGTAGTAATATTTCTTTTAAAGCATTAGCACACGTTTCACTTTCAAAAGAAGAAAAATGCATTTTAGACAATTTGTGGATTTCTTATAATAAGAATCCAAAAGATCAGAAATACTTTCTTGCATGTTTAAATGCATTGTCAGAACATTTTAATCAGAACAGAACTAGATTCAAATTTTATGTTGTCATTAAAGGTCATAAGTTAGGAGTCTTTCATACATGGTTAGAAGTCCTAGAAAGCATTAGTAATTTCAGAGACCCTCTTTACAAAGGTTTTACAAATTTGAAAGAAGCTTTAGATTCAGCAAGACAGCTCATAGGTATTAACTTTTTCATTTCCCCTTCTCTCAAAAACTACCAAGACCCTCCTCTAGATTTTTCCCCAAGCAGAGAAGAGAACATTTTTTGCAATCACTGTGAATGTATGAAGAACAACTTCAGAGTGATTAACGAAGCCAATCAGAATCTTGTTTCAGAAAGAACCCTCTTACAGAAGAAAATCAAAGACTTAGAAAAAGAAGTGATTAGTTTGAAAATAGGAAAAGGTACTACTGAGCCCAAGAAGTCAGTAGCTAGTTCAGCTCAAACGGTAGCTGGTAAAGACTTTTCAAACCCGTTGATGGCTTTGGGCTTGCCAAAAGTCCAACAGACTCAGGGGACTGTTGATTTCCCTAATACACAAGACCATTTTAATTCTGAAAGAACTCAGCAATTTCCCTTTCAGACAAAAGAAAATTGGGACACATTGGACCAGCCCAGTGGAAAGTTTGATTTTCTTGTTAAATATTCCCATGAATCTCAAGAACAAATTTCTAGCTCAGCCCATTACAAAAAACCCAAGAAGAATCAAGTAGTCAGAACACCAAGGGTAAAGAAATTGTCCAAGAAGCCCAAAATCCAGAAGACGACATTGTTTCTATTAATCAGTTACTTTCACAGATACAAAAACTTCGGAAGACTCCATCTAGCAAAGAAGAAATACCAAAAAGAAAGAAAAAAATTTTTATCAAAAAGAAAAAAGAAAAAGATCTCCAAGAAAAAATGAGTGAGACCATAGAAAAAATTTTCGAAAAAATTTATTCTCAGAGCAGAACAGAAAAAGAAAAAGAAATCTCAGAATACCCACAGATTGTTCCAGAACCAGAAGATAATGAATCAAGTCCAGAAAACAGTCACGAAGGCCATGAAGGAGAAGCTTTTAATAATTCAGACAGTGGAATGTCATTTTCATCCACAGCAGAACATAATCTGAACACATAGAAAAGAAGATGCTGCCGACGCAACAAGACAAGAGACTTTTAGAAAAGAAGATGCTGTCGACGCAATAAGACAAATAACTTTTCAAAAGAAAGATGCTCTTAGGATAAGATGTCCAAAACTTTTTTGACCAGAGTTGCTCGGAGAAACGCGTGTCAAAAAAGTAGAAGGCAACTTTAGAAAAGTAAAGACAGCTGTAGGATAGAATTATTTTTCGCTCCCAAGAATTTCTCTATATAAGGAGTTGGTTTTCAAAGAAAGAGGCAAGAGTTTTCAGCCGGTGATCTCCTTGCTCTCTACTCTAAACCTTCCTTATCAGAAAAATTCATCAATCCAAATAGGAACCCCTGTATAGAAAAACTGTGAATACCTCCAAGGTACTCGTTTTCTTTTAAGTTTTATTTCATCCTTTTAGGGATTTTCCGAAAGGGTTTCTTTATAATGTTTTAATAAATCTCCAAAAAAATTTATCTTTATGTTTTACATTTTGTAATCATGTTTTAATTTCAGTTGTCTAAATGATGTAAATTTTGTTTGAAGAATTAAATCATTTCATTCTATGCATATCATAAAAGCATAACTTGATCTTTAGAAGCCGTACTGTTTTTAAGTTAACCCTGAGTGACCCAAAGAGATAGGATTGTTGGCCGGAGTGAGCCTATTGTGATCCTTAGATACTGGGGAAAGGGATAAGTTAACTTAGGAATCTTGTAAGGGAGTGCCAGTGATAACCTTATAGGAAGAGGTCAGGTTAAAGATGATATCTATAATACTTTAGATAAAGTTATAGACATCCAAGGATATAGTAGTAATTTTTATCCTTTTAAGAATTATATTAATAGAACTAGTAAAAGAAGTTTTGATTTACAATTTAAAATCAAAGAACTTGAAGAAATCTTAGAAACAAAAATTCTAAGAACAGATAGTGAATTATATCCTTTCTATTTAGAACAATATAGAATAGAGACAGGATATTATAGACAAGACTGTGAAAGTCTTTTAGACCAATAATTCCGCATACAAGCCGAACTCTGCATCCAACCTTAGAATAAACCCTTCTATGCCAGTGGCTGTGTTTATGAGAAATCATGATTTCACAAAACCCAAATTTAGAATAAGCTAAAAAAACATAGTTAGGTTCCAAGAAGAAGAAAGATGGAAGAAATTGTTAATGAAGGTTACTGTAATTTGCTCTTGCATGTACAGTTACATCACAATATTTATTGAAGCTAGGACTCTTTTTTTCTTATACAGTTAGCTAGGTACTCAAATATGCATTTGTGATAATGATCTTTGATATCACATCAGTGTTAAAATATGTAAATGCTATATATCAAGAAAAACTATACGTGCAATTGGTAACAAACATTATCTTAACTATTATTGAGCTAATTTTGACTTGAAATTTTAGACGAACATGTATCTTTAAACTCGTTGGAATCTACTAATTTATTTGTCGGTAAACCTCGATTTAAAACAGTTAAAAATAGTTTGATTTTGCTTGAAAAAACTTCAAACCGCATTTATACAATTTGATTTAAAATCTTGTTATAAATCTTCACGTTAATTTGTGTATTGGGCATGCAAAGTGGAATGTTGGAATTGGGTGGGATAGTGCATATCGACAGAACTGAAAGAAATACTTAGGAAAGTATCAAGTATTGAAATCGAAAACTAAGAAGATAATGAATGGGAACATCATACAAGTACAAAAGGACATGAAGTTAAATGCAAGTACTGATTTCATACATGTCGAGCAAGTTATAGTGATTGTAGTTAGACATCATTAAACACATGTATCCTCAGAGAAATTTATTGTTGAAAATAATTATATTACATCCACGCTTAATAATTTCTATAAAAAATTTCATGATCATTCATGTGCTAAGTTGGACGACGTAGGCTATTGCTTTTTGATTAAAATGGTGATCTCTACGAAAGATTATTCAGATGATTTCAAAATGTTTACGCGAATTAATAGCAAATAAATTGAGAAATTCCAATTTTTATGAAATTTTTGCTTGTAGAATAAGACGATTAATAAAGAGGCATCATCAAGGATATAATGTGCACAGTGGACATGTATTATGGTACCCACAGTAAGTATGATGCTAAGTCGCTAACACGTTCCATGAAAAATTATATCAGTACAAGTGTCAATAGATATGAACAGGGGCATTCTCTTTTGGGAAATGGGCATATGGAAATACTATATCCACCCGAAATTCAACTTCATTTGGACAAGTTTGGAATCAATATCCAAGCACAAAATTGAGTTTCCAAGCATTTATAAAGGCCAGGTCCCAGGTTTTTTACCTTTTCAATTTTGTACTGCCAGAGAAGTCCCGAGTCACAAGGTCAACGGTGCCAACTACAGCCTTTAAATTTATCAAACACTATTAAGGGAAGCATAAGCATCCTTCAATTGGCATCTCCAAAGGTTGCATAATATCCAAAAGCACCTAAAACTTGAAATCTTTCTTCTTTGACTTGCCCACTTTTTCCTGCATCTTCCGTTTCCTTTTATTCGCGTTCTGGAGGAATTCATTAAGTTATATGTATATTCATCCATAAGGAGGAAAGCAGATCAAACTATCGACATGATACAAAAAAGGACTATGCTACATATACACACGGTGGTTTACTCCCTAGTGTGGGGCCCATCTCCACAAACATGGGGCCCACACAGTGCGAGTATAAATCCCAGAGTGTACTAGTAGACAAATCCTACAGAAAATGCACAGCTATGAAGTACACACCTCAGCAACCATGTCACTGAAATCCTCCTTTTGACTACGTATCTTCTCTTCTTCTCTTGCTTCCTCATATCTGGGAAAATACGGACAATTAGGCCTCTGTTCGGAAGGATTAAAATCAGTTTTTTGGGGTTTTTTTCACGGAGTTCGAGGTAAATCTAGGGTTAAAAATTGGAGAGAAAAGATGTGTGGTTAAAAAGTTGTATTGAAAATTGGAGCGATTATAAACTAAAAAAAAAAAAACACACTTTACCAGAGGCTAGAATAGTAAATCCTATAGGCTTAGACAGACCAATCAAACATTGTAAACACAACTTTGCTACACTCACAATGAGTATTACAATGAGGATGACAATTAGTCTACATGGCGCAATTCTATTTTTTCACACATCACATTATATTTTAAATCAACAATATCAACACTTCCACATCACCAAATTATCACCTATATTGTCGAAATAATTGTGCAAGTAAATTAATTCTTGTAAACAAGGGACTCCACTTACTTGGCTGGTAAAACATTGTCCATAAGTTCCAACTCTTCTGGTGCCAGTGTGACGTCAACTCTGTCTGATTTCTGACCTTTAAGCAAATCCACCTGAAAAGAGATAATGGTAGAAGTGACATTATCAAAAGCCTATCGTACTGACTGGCAACAGAAATTATAAAATTGAAACATTTTCCTTGTAATTTAAATCCACATCAAAAGCGCCAGAAAGCAAACCATAAATACATATTTAATATTGATGTGAAATCATCACAACTAATTTATTACCACAGCCACATGGTCATTCTCAAGCACTTACATACATGAACTAAAGGCTATACGCCCATTCTATAGGCCAAGAGGTCAAGATCAAGCGATTCAAGTTAATAAGCAATGGATCTCTAAAATGGAATACAGAAAATAAAATTCCCTTACCCTTTTAGCACCTGCCTTATCCTGTGTACCAGTGTTAATCACATACCTGTAGGAAAAGAATGGAAGAAATTTCAGTTAAAAACATAAATTTGGATTTCCAAAACAAATCTCAAAATTGATTAAAGAAGCCAATTCACATACGTGTGACTTGTTCCAAGCAAGGTTCCAGGAGCTATCTTTTCTTCTTTTTCTTCAAGCACCTTCACATAACAAGAACAGACATTATGCGGCCCAGATATAGAGAAGGAAATTTAAATGACAACAGAGCAAATGTCAAATGATGCACTCACTTGATACAGAGGCTTCTCAGGTTCCTTTCTCTGCTGCTTCCTTAGGTCAATAACATCAGGAGTCTCGACCCCAGTAGGAGTACTGAAACACCAAGAAAGAATTAAAAAAGTCATAAAAACTTGTATTATTCCATAAAGGAGTTCATGCAAACATGAAAAACTAAATAACAATTTCCCCAGCAGAAGAGGAAAATGCAAAATAAATAAATAAACAAAATAAAAAAGTAAATACATGGATTCCCAAAAGAGGATGACCTTGGTAGTTCTATCCATTAACCAAGTCTAATCCCTCCACATGACCGGAAATAATCTTTTAATACAATTATTTTCATCCATTCCTCCCAGGTAAGAACTAAGTACTGTAACAAATAATGCTTTCTTGAATAAATTTCCATTGCCTAATAATATAACCAACCAACTGGTCCATTGGTGTTTTCATATGAGTATTGGCAGTTCACTTTCCATAGGCAAACATTTATAGCACCAATATAATTGATGACACCAACCGTCTATTACCTACCATAATAATGGTAGATCAGTTTTTCTACTGCCTAACATATAATTGTTGTACTCACATTGACCCTTATTTAAATAATTCTGACATGAAGAAAATATATAGAACAGGAGATAATATGGCAAATATTATACCTGGAAAGACTATCGACAGATTGAATGCCATCATCCAGTTCATTTTCCTCCATCTCTTCTTCTTCCTCCTCTTCCTCTTCCTCCTCCTCTTCCTCCTCTTCTTCCTCCAAATCACCCCAGTGCTTTGTCTTGTCAACGGGTTCCTCCTGAAAAGTGAAAATAGCACAAATCGAGACAGTTACCCTCGAACATAAACACAAATACATGAAACGTAAATCTTCGGCCAGCTAACACAGGCAAAATCTACCTCACCAAAATGGATAAGTTACATAAAATCCTACATGTTTGCTAGATTTACCTCATAATTGGGCTGTTCTTGCTGCAAAACACCAAATACATCTCCATATAGAGGGCGCCCATACTAGTTCAAAAGTGAAAATAAGATAGGTTAGAGGAAAGAACTGTTGAAACAAAAAGTAAGAGATTGAATCCACGAGTGCAGGAAAATAAAACCTACTTCATCAACAGGTGGTTTTCCCCAGTCTCCATGTCCGTAGCCAAATTTTGCTCCAGGCGGAATAGGAGCATTGAGTCCCGGAATTTTCAAATGAGGATAAGAAGGTGAAGGACCATATCTCTGTGTGAAGGAAAAATATTAATTGCAACCTTTTTCATCCTTCCAAGAAATATGAGAGGTAAAAATCCCTGCTGAAATACTGATTAAACGAGCGCTATAAAACACAGTACTGTCTTCTCTCACCTGCATATTGATGAGCCATGGAGGAGGGGAACCTTCAGGCATGCCAAGAGCCTCTTTGAGTTCTTGAGATAATGTTCCTGGCTTCATTTCTCTTAGTTTTACCTGAATAGAATGCAATGAGAAGTAGCTGACTAGGCAACAGGAAAAGAAAAGATACTTCAGTGATTATTTACCACTCTCCCCCAATTCTTCAATCATTATTCACGTAAATAGAATAGTACAAGTCTATCGAAAATTACAGCTTCAACATCTAATAACCTTTGTTTAAAAATTCCAAACCTGGTTAACACCTTTAATCCATTAACCATCTCGAGGTGACCACCAGTGGAACATAGTAAGAAACCCACCACAAAATATTGATTGTATTTATAGTAGTAATCATGTACAGTCCCTCCATCTCGAATAAAATTTATTGATTCTCTTTGACACAGACTTTCAGCCTTTTAGGTGATTAAAAGTTAGTTTTCATCTAATTTTCAGTTTGCAGTAAAGAAAACTAATGGCAAAAAAATTTTTAGTCATGGGATGTACTTAAAGGGCATGTATGGAAAGTTGGTCATCTTTTTAGACATTCCAAAGAATGGCTAGAGGAAACATCATAAATCTATTTCATTCCCGCTCTTATGTTCACTTAGCCCCTCTTGGAGACCCATTAAACTAAATAATGTGGTTTGTAATAGTAATTTTTTGGAGAATGTGTGGTTAAAAAGTAGGGAATCTTTTTACGTTTATGGGTAGATTATTTTATTGGTAGAATGTGGTTAAAAAATGAGATTTTAAATAATGGGTACCAAACAGGGGCTTAATGATAATTCAGCCGAATACATGATAAATGCTGATTGCTAGCAGATTGTTACAATGAGAAATATCAGATGTCTAAAATGACTATTTCAGATGAACTCAATACCTCAAATTCTTTTCCTTCAAAATATAGATCACCATGTGCTGTCAATTTTGGTTTAGTCTGATATTTGAAGAAGGCATCATGGAGAACCTACAAAAGATAAAACCGAGAACTGTGGAAAAAGCAAAAAAGACTACAGCAATCTCCTCCCCAAACCCACACCCACAACCAAGATAGAATATGCAATGCTATAGTTTTAAAATATATGAAGAAACCTGATAGTCAATATCCATTTTTCCCATTTTCGGCTGCATCTTCTCACGTTGTTTTTGTTTCAGCTTTTTACTATCCTCCTTTTCAATGTAAGCCTGCATAAGAACATTACAATACAGCAGGTTTATATAACTTATAAGCAGGTTTATATAACTTATAAGAGAGAATAATGAATCCCGCTTGATAATGCACATCTTATCAAGGCCTCTGTCGCCCTCATTTTATGAGGTAATAATTTGAAAGAGAAAAATGGAAGAATTGAATGATGAAGCTGCAACTATATGCATCTCAAAAGCAGTTTCTCCATTCTTCTCCCTTCATAGGTTTTATTAAGGCTTCTGCCTTAGTAATATTTCCCCTTAATAGGTTATAATAAGGGGTTTTCCTGTTTAATACTTCCCTGGCGTATGATTAAAATATTGGGACCTAGGACAGGATCTTTGTTTTTTTCTTGTTAGTAATACTCCAAAAGGTTGACATGATAATAAGGTTCAAGAATGCGCATCCTGCATTCAGTTATTAAGAATCCTGTTTGTTTATCTTACTAAGAAAGGAAAAGAAAATACAATGAGAAGTTGAGAACTGAACTTAGAATGTTAGTTATACAATAAAGATCAAGCTGCTAAGGCCAAGCAACCAGAAATAAACATGCCTAGAAACTGATCCATAATGTTTAAGCCCTACAGGTTAGTACTGATCAGCCCAGTACATATGCAAGGCATAATCACACCCCTTACCAATGTGGTTGAAGGAAAACGGAACTAATAAATAATGAAAAAAACGATAAGTCTTATTCCCTACAAACTTGGGGTGACTGGCATAAGTCTTTCTCGCCGCCTCATTATTTGAACTACTTAAAAACAATTCCACTTCCAACATTACAGAAAGACGTGTGTGAATTTGTGTGTAATAACACAGCAAAGTGACAGGATTCATCTCACTTGTCTAATTTTCTCAATTCCCGTGGCAGCAATAAAATCAGGAAGTTGAAACGGCTGTTTCTCAATACCACGCTTTCCCTGCAAAATGAATTCAGAACCCCGGTGAGGTAAAAGTTATCCATAATGCAAGTATTATGCTAACTTCTTGCACAAATCAAGAATATAAATCCTAGAGCTTAATTTTAGTGTAGAGAATTCAACTAGTTGAAGCTTTATATAGAAGCCAAATAAATATGAAAATCTGAGCAAATTCCTTGGCATCCTGCTAGCAGAAATCGCATGTTTAGTTTCAACATAAGGTACTTATCGAAGGATGTTTTATTATCCGAAAAAGGTGTTATGAAATGCCTATACCCCAACCCACACTAGACAGCAAATTAAAAACAAAATTCATGCAAGGTTCCCCTTGCCAAACACCTACATGTCCAGGCTCCACAAGTGGCAGTCATTCCCCTGCAAGAACCACATATATAGATATAAGACAAACCGTGTTCATGTTATTGTCCATCACCTGCTTCCCTAAACCCCACATTCATTAAGCCCACATTTCTTTACAAAATCTTCTAAAGAAGGTGTGCAAATATTTCAATATATTCTAATTCAGGCCAGTATGAATCTCACCTGCAAAAATTTCCTCTTCTGACTCCAGTGCCTTGGCACTGCCACGGTATTTCGATATGATTTCAGATACACCAACAGCTTAGGGTCTGCTGAAGTGGCATCCCAGACCTAAAAACTCACGATAATTTAGTAGTTAGTACATTATAATATTAAAGAAAATGACATGTTATATTTGTATCTGTACCAATAGAGAACAAAACAACAAATATATTTGTATCACTATAACAAAAAGGTCACATAACACATTTTCAACACAGATGTCTCAATAATTTTAAGTTTTACAACAATTTTCTGCAATGGAACTTATCATCCTTAAAATTTACTAATAAGAACTCCACAAGATTCATTCTGCAACAAACTAAACTCTTTGCCAACTGCAAGGAGCGAACAGATGATGCACTCTCGATACTAAATAAAGAGGAAGTACGAGAACTTAACAGAGATAAATATAGATCTCTATGTCTTGCATATAAAGTAAGCACAATAAAATCACATACAGCAAAATGTCAGAACTTAAGAAAAATGTTAAAGAAATGCCTCTGATTAAAATGCCAAACTATCCTGACAAGTCTCTCCTAATACCACACATAAATGTTCACGCGCACAGAGAGGGAGAGAGACCAATAAGTAAGTATTTATTATTAAAATTTTCAAATGAACTTCAAGCTCCATTGAGAAAAATGATAAATGGAAGTGGAAATAGCTTCTTGGAAAATAACCAATAAATCAACACCAAATTGAAAAAAAGGAAACCTCTAAATGAGTTCTACATGATAAACTAAGAAACATTTTCTACAAGACACAGCAGAAGATTCATCAATCATCAAAATGGCACACCACTCCAAACCACACACACAAAATAAAACAGCATGGACCAAATAAAATTAGAAGACTAGCATCATGCAATTTCAAATTATACCTCAACTACATCAGGCTTCGAGCAGATTTGTTTGAGTTCAGCAATCTTCATTCGTCGTTGAAGCTGAAACAGAATAAGATCGTTTTTCCTTAAAAATTCAAAGATTCTAAAGTTGAGAGCCACAAAACATGTCTCCTCAATGAACAGGATAGAAATAGCAGCAACACAACTTTGAAGCTAGAAAAGTATTAACCTTTTTCTTTTTGTTAGAGATGCCTTTCTCCTTCTGTTGAGCATCCTGCTCTTCCTCTTCCTCTTCCGAATCCGAGTCAGGCTTCTTCTTTGAAGCTGCATCAGGTGAAGCCTCGTCTTTTTTATCATTCTCCTGAATGAAGCGGAAAGTTGAGATAGAACACAAAGTGAGGAGAAAATAACAAAAAGACAAAAAGAAATAGAAAACAGATCCTGTAGGAAACTAAAATTCCACAACTCTATTTACCTCAGCAGCACTTTTACTAAAACTAAATTTCTCGAAGACCTTCCTGAATTCCTCATTCAAGTCATCATCCAATTCAGCCTTCTCCGGGACATACTCCACTTCGACTTGCTCTAAAGCCTGTCATTTTCAATTTATATAAAACAAAGTCAAGATCTAGAGTCCTCAGACAAATTTTACTGAGCTCAGCCATTTCCATGTAAGAATGAATAGGCGTATGATCTCTAAATCCAAAAGTTAAAACTAGAAAATCTTAATAGAAATATTCAGCTTCCCATAAATTTTTATTTCTTTTCAAATGCCTTCTCATTCCCACTTCCCATTGATACCATAACGTACACATAGTTGTGCAAGAAACAAGCCACATAGCAGAAAATTAGTTATCTTTTTTAGAAATCAAATGAATTTGGTTTTATACATACTTAGGTATCGGAGAAGGAAGAAGACAAGATCTTTTTTCTATCACTTAGGAACCAAGCGATATGGGAAAAAGAAATGGTATTTAAAATTCATATCTTGAACATAATTCATATAAATAATATTTACATATAAGATGCTCTCTGTTAACTTTAAGCATATTATATATTATTTATACCACCGGCTTAGTTGCTTTAATTTCTAGGAATGCAGGCTAGTGAAGTCCTCAAATATGGTAATGAACATTAATTGGCACAACAAGCATTTCTATTTTTTCGATTAACTCTATAATTTCATCATTTCTCCCATTCATATTTTCTCCTCATATTTGTCAAGGCTAACATCAAAGGGGTTGGGGGGGGGGTGGAGAATCAACAAAACACAGTCAAAAAATTTCAAACTCCGCCTATTTTCAGCTTCGTCCTGGTTATTGGACCAGAGGAACTGAATGTACTCTCTTGGCTTCACTTAGAGAATCAATTCTTTTCTTGACAAAAACCTTCTGTTTATTAAATGATCACATAAGAGCAAAACTGACTGCCTGCGTGTATATGCATACATTTGTATGAATGATAAGTATGTTTTTGTACTTATTTCGACCTTAAATTTAGACAATTATGATTTATGAGTAATTTTAGAATGTGATATTGCTTATTTATGTGTTTATTTCATTTGTCTTAGAAAAAGCTCGAATTGTGATGCGTTTCGAGGCTTAACGAGGAAAATGGAATTAAAAAAAATGACAAGGTGGGGATAACCTGTAACAATCTAAAAGTTGAAGGACCAGTGCTGCAAATATCAAAGGATCAAATTGAAATGAAGATGAAAATTTAAGGACTAAATTGAAGATGCTAGAAAGATTAGGGACTTGGGATGCAATTAAATAGGGACTGAAATGAAATCATGACATAGATAAAGCTATTGCGATCGCATAGGGTCTAAGATTGCAAGGCTGGCCAAAAAAAATGCAGTGAAAACGTTAAACCCTTGCGGTTGCAAGGTTATTTCTGGTAGCGAGATGGTAGTTTATGGAAGTTAAATATTTCTCTTGGGCTTATTTTTGGGATTTGTTTTTGCACGAAGGGAGAATTGAAGGCAATTCAAGGCGTTTTTTCTGATTTTTTCAAGCTTTGGGTTGATTTCTTGGTACAAGTTCTTCATCTCATACTTGATAATTTGTTAAATATGTTTAATTTTTTCTTTAAATTTTTTTTTTTTTTTTTTTAGTTTTAGTATGAGTAGCTAATTTAATTGTTGGGACAAACGATGTGACGTGTTTGAATATTCAATTTTAAATTCTCAAATTTTAAGCTTTAAATATTATAGTGTTGAATTTATTATTGTCGTAATGACGTTAATGCATGAATTGCTTGACCAATTCATTGATTTGTGGGTTGAAACTGGTCGAGAGGTGAGTTACATACTTACATCACGTAGTAAATTCCAGCAATTTAACAAACGGGTAGAGATACATTGTTGCAGTTGCTGTGATCTTAGATAAATTCTTGTTATTGAATGCATGTAATTAGGGTTTATTATGACCCAATACAAAGATATATGGTTCACCTAATTAGATAGGACTAACTTAAATTCGAGACGGAAAAATTATATAAAGTGTGAATTTGATCAAATGCTATTTTCCAAAGACAACTTGAGAAAAGAAATTGAATAGTATAACTTACTATTGTGAGTCTCTAACAATTTTACTTCATAAAACAAAAATCCAAACTTTTGATTCGTGAATTTTTAGTAGATTTAAATGGTTCATTTTTATTAGTAGTATCTTAAACTAAACTCAAATCATTTTGTCTTTTGCTTGTTAGTCTAGGTAGAGGTTAAATGAAATAAATTGACAAAAACAGTGAACACGAAAACCCTAACGTAGGCAGATCTTCACAAGTATTAACAAATTAACCTGCAAATTTCCATTCACTAATCCCTAACCGGATTCAAAACCCTATAAATCAGTTCATAATCACAGCAAATTTAGAAACACTACCTTCTGAGTATCAGAGTCTTTTTTAAAGCTATCATCTACGACGACACCGTTTGAGTTCTCAGCGGCGGTATCACTGACATCACCGGAGGCCGTAGCCTTATTCTTCTTCTGCTTCCGCCGCCTCCTGCGCCGCTCGCTTTCCCGTGATTTCCTGACGGCGTTGCTATGGTTTGTGGATTTCAAATCGCCGTTTTGATACGTTAGATTTTCAGGGATTACTGTCATTTTTTTTTCGATTCTATTGGAATTTGAGTTAATAGCAGGAATTCCCTCTAATTTATATTTCGCTCTTTTCGTATGCGGA
Source organism: Ligustrum vulgare (assembly GCA_963555705.1). Taxonomy (NCBI): domain Eukaryota; kingdom Viridiplantae; phylum Streptophyta; class Magnoliopsida; order Lamiales; family Oleaceae; genus Ligustrum; species Ligustrum vulgare. The sequence continues at coordinate 65,673,438 of OY743171.1, read as the reverse complement.
GAGAATTTGGAGGGAGAAGATCCTGTGACTAGCAAAAAGTAATTTCTAAAATTAGGGTGTAACTGAAAAGTTATTCTTGTGCGTGTTGGAATGGTTTAAAAAGAATTTTTCGGATACATAAGGTAACAGTTTAATCATACGAGATGCCAGCTCACTCAAACAAAGTTACAGCTGGATCACACAGTTATATTTGACAAAACTATAACAAAGTTACAGTTTGATCACATAGTTATATTTGACAAAATTATAGGTCACATTACGTCCTCATGGGATAAAATATATCAATAGTTACTGAACTTTGCTCTATGTTACTATTAAATGACTGAATTTCAAAACGTTATTCGTTCATTACTCATCTTTAAAACGGGTTACCCATCCATCACTGAGATAATGTCCGTCTTCTTACCTTGATGGAAATGCTGAACTAGCTAACAAATTTGCATATGTGGCATCTAATAACCAGTTAAATGAGCCAAATCAGCCAAACATGCCTCTACACATTTTAAACCCCTCAAACCCACGCTATTGCTTCAGCCCCAAATATCTCTCCCAACGTCATCTCCGACCAATTCAGCTGCCCCAAATTGAATCTCGCCCAAATCAGTCATCTTCCTCGTCGCCAACGCAAAAATCAGGCAACCTGTACCACCACCACAACAAGAATATTCAGCTTTCAACCCAAAATCCTCAGATTTTTGCTACGATGGCCTTGAAAAAATCAGTTTTAGCCTGTTCCGCTTTTCGAACTTCAGCCAAAGCGGACTTCACTGTCGTCAATTTCTTCATGTTGCTGATGAAAAATAATTTGTTGTAGAAGAATCTGCATCAAGATCAAGATGGAATGGAGAAAGACAAGAAGCTGCACCAAAATATTTAGAATTCATTTTGTGTCACTAACGGTGGTTGTGGGAGAACAACAATTAGGAGCCAATCCTAAGACAAGAAGTTGTACCAACATATTCATATTTCATTATTTGTGTTTAGGTTGAAGATGAAGTGTGGTATTTGAGTTGTGTATAGGCAGTGTTTATGTTTGGGTGGAAAATGAATTGAATTTCAAGTTGATGCAAATGGCAATTCATTTTTGACTGTGTATTTCATATTGTTGATCTTATATGTCAATGAAATTTGATAATTTGTTGGTTCATTGATGATTATTTGGTTCATTTAATATCTTCACAACTCTAAGCTTCAATTACTAATAATATCCCAGAAACAACAGTTTAAAACCAGTAAAATACATTAAGATCAATACCAAAAACCAACACATCTAACAATTGCATCTTCAAAGTATTGGAATTTGCCAAAAAATATGGTTCCACATGTCTAACAATTGCAGCTTCAAATACTTGAAATCTTTCCAAAAAAAATGCAATAAACACAACTAGAAATTACAGCTTGAAGCAACATATCTTGGTCTGGTTCCAGAAATGGTATGGAGCCTTGAACAGTCCTTCTATACTTGGCCCCTACTGCTTTCTTCCTTAAATTTTCTGCAGCTTCAAGTTCTTGTAAATTCTCCACCATTTTGTCCATTGAGATGCACTCTACCAGTCCATTTACTTCTGCACTAACTGCAGCTCCTTCTCCATTGTTACTATTTGAACTTCCAAGTGTATCACATCGTGGTCCATTCTTCTTCAAGACATTTGAAGTTGTTGTTCCTACTCCAGGTGTAGGCATGAATTGGAACTCTGAATTGGGAGATCATTCCTGCCTTGTGCCTGGAGCTTTTGCTCTTTGAGGTTTGAGCTTAGCCTAATAACCACAACACCCATCATCACTTAAGCTTAAAAAAAAAAAAAAGCATAATTTTTTAAAATTGTACTACAAAATAAATTCACAAACTTGTTTACCTTTCTGTTAGCAAGTTGGCTAGACCTATCTGGGATTGGAGATACCACAGCACCTTCAAACCAATCCTACAAAAAATAAATACTGATATTAAACATTATGTACAGAATAACTAATGGAAAAGGCATGCTTTAGAACTACCTCAACTGGTACATCTAATCGATCATGGTACCTCTTATTGTGTCCAATTAATCCACAAATACTACAAGTTATTTTCACTTGACCCTTCTTCCTCATTTTTGCTACGAACCCACTGCGTGAGATGACCTCTTCTTCTAATTGTTTCCTTCTTTTGGTTTGTTTTCTGCCTTTTTAGAAACATACCAGCCCGGTGGTTTGATTGGGGGGGCATCGACAGGAGCCCACAATTTCTTTCCATTTATTGGATTTAATATATTGTCGTAACAATTCAAATACGTTGTAATTTTGTAGCAATCATGCACATACTTCACCGAATCATCTTTATAGTGGAAAATAGCAGCTATTGCATGGGCGCATGGGATGCCACTCAATTCCCACCTCCTACATGCACAAGTACGCAATTCCAAATCAACAACGAATTCACCAGAAGAGCAACTCATGTAAAACTGAGGTCCACCTGAAGGCTCCACTACACAATCATTTGCTAGTTCAATGCTTTTGTCTAGTTTCTTCACTATTTTAGGACACAATAATCCATTGACTTTTCTCATTTTATCTCTCCTCAATCGAATCCTTTTCATGAAGCTGATTCGAATGTCTATGAGCATTGTCGAGATAGATTTCTCCCTTTCATCCAAAATGACCTTATTAAAACATTCACAGAGGTTATTCAAAAGCATGTCACTCTTCACCTTTACCAAGAAATGAGACTTACTCCACTCCGATGGATGTCTATTCAATAACCACCCATATGCTTCCGGACTAACTTTTTTCATCTCCTCCATCCAAAACCAAAAATCAGCCACAGTTGTGGATTTTTCCGCTCTCCATAGCAAATCCTTAAGAGTCTTTCCTTTGAAATATTTTCTAAAAAAGTTGGTATACATGTGTCTAACACAAAATCTATGTTCTGCTTGAGGGAACATGCTTCCAGCCACATTTTGCAAACCTTTTTGTCTGTCTGTCATGAAAGTACATTCATTACTATTCGTAATGCCTATATCTTCTGATAAGTGCCTAATAAACCACGTCCAAGATGTTGTGTTCTCTTTCCATACAATTGCATATGCCACATGATATATATTATCATTGGCATCAACACCCACCGTCGAAAGCAATTGACCCCCAAAGCTACCTTTGAGGAAACATCCATCCAAGCCTATCAACTGCTTACAACCTCCAATAAATCCACGTTTACATGCTTCTAAGCATACATAAATCCCCTTAAACTTTAAATCATGCACACCAATTATAATAGTCGATCCTGAATTTGTTCTCAATACCTCGGCAGCATATGAGCGTAGTAAACTAAATTGATGATCATCAGATCCTTGGATCAATAGTTTAGCAAATCTCCTTGTTCTCCATTCAGTAACCCTATTAATGTCCAACCTCAGGTTTCTCTTCACAGTCATAATAAAATTGCTTGTTTTCCACCCCGGGTCCACCTTAAAGATATCAAAATACTTATGAGCAAGATATTTGTAGGTGCAAATCTGCTAGTACCTTGACTTGTGCATGCATGAGTATCATGGTAGGTCTTTACTTGCAAGCAACCTAATCTTGTATTCCATGATACCCAAATCTTCCATGGGCATCCATCTTTACATACACCTTGAGCTCTTTTTTTAGCATTCACCTTCAATTTTACCTTACGTCTACTCATAACTGCATAATTGCCAAATGCTTTCCTAAATTCTTCAATATCTTTAAAAGTCTTTCCAATCTCGAATGTAGGATTACTCATTTCATCATCAGCACAGAAACTAGGGAACTTGAATTTCTCTTCCTCGCCTGACTCGTAGTCCGTATCTAGTTCTTCCGAAGATGGATAATATGCCTTATCAGAATCAGATTCATTGTCCGCATATCCTTCTTCATCGGCAATAGTATTATACCCCACAGTGGTGCGTTCAGGTGATTTACTATCAAACTGAAAGTCATCGTCATCCACTTCATCATTAGAATCATTAAAATCGCTGTCTTGTAAAGCCATTTCTTCATCAGAAACATGATCTGGAGTGCAAAAAATAAAGTTTGGTTTAACATTTTAACTTATCCAATAAAACACAACAATGAGATTTTTAACATTCCAGCATCGAAATAATGTTCTAGCAACAATGAGACTTTTCACATTCATGACATTTTCTCTTAATAGTTAATACCAGATTTTCTTTTTCACCCATTTAAAAATAAACTTCAGATTGCAACTACCAACCTTTAAAATACAATTTTTTGGAAAGAAAGTGAAAAACACATGAATTTATTATTGTACAGACAACAATAAACATACCTCCTTTTGGTCCCTCACTCTCGAGATGTCCATTTTCATTCCTTGGGATGTCTTCCAAATCTGCAACAAGTGGGTCCTCCATGTCAAGAAACTTGAATGAAAATTGGGGTTTGGTTGGATTTTGGAAAAAAAATAGGGAAGATACCCTTCAAATTGCATTCTTAAGTTGTTTGGAATATGAGCGTGGGTTTGTGGTGTTTGAAATGTTAAAAGCGTTATTTAAAAATGTGTAGAGGCATGTTTGGCTGATTTGGCTCATTTAACTGGTTATTAAATGCCACATATGCAAATCTGTTAGCCAGCTTAGCATTTCAGTCAAGGCAAGAAGACGAACTTTATCTCAGTGATGGATGGGTAACCCATTTTAAAGATGAGTAATGAACGAGTAACATTTTGAAGTTCAGTCATTTAGTAGTAACATGGAGCAAAGTTCAATAACCATTGATATATTTTACCCCGTCCTCATCCAATAGTCACAAAAAATCATAATTCATCACAATCTCTAATATAATTGATTACAATCATCCATAATTTGTCACATGTTATTTACGTATTGATCAAAACTTACGCATTTATTTTGTCACGATTAGTCAATCTTTCTGTCACAATTATCCAATAATTGATCACGTATTATTTATTTATTGATCACAACTTATTCATTTTATTGGTCATGTTTAATCAATATTTTTTTTGTCACAATTACCTAATAATTGATTAAATTCTATATTCGTCACAAGTTACATAAAATCTACTTTAGTCGATATTTTAGTTACAATTAACAATAATTGATCACAATTACTTTTAATTGATCTCAATCGCTATTCAAGTCACAACACCCCACCCCACCTACGTATTCCTCATCTCCACCCCAACCTATCACCTAATTGTTCTACTACCATCATTCAGCTACTGGCGTTGCCACGACCAACCACCACCACCACCACCACCTTCACCTTCACCTTCACCACCACCCCATCCCCCACACCCACTTCAGACATGGATCTGAAGTCATGAACGATTGTGACGAGATATTAACCTAACACACAAAATCTAACAATTAGAAACCACCACAATCGCCATAACTATCACCACATCCACCTTCAACCACTCACCACAACCAACAACCGCCAATAACTCACCACAACCAACAGATCGACGACGGAGGCCACTGCATTGCTCAATCCTGCTACATCATAGCATTGTTCACATCCGCAAAAAGTGGCGCTTTAGACAGGCGATATCGCACGACGGAGGCATAGAAATCGCCATGCAGCAACATCTCGTTAGTTGAACGAAGAACATAAAATCGTAGCGCCACTCTGCTATGGTGATGCGTGCCATTGATGGCTGCAGATCTGTTGTGCTCGTGCCCTACCGACGTCGGAGTTTGAGATGGTAGAGAGAGCTATGAGTAGAGAGACTGAGAGACAGTAGGGAAAGGAGAGAAGGGTTGAGTTTGATTAGGGTTTGAATTGTCTCATAGAATAAATTGAGGTGGGTTAATCAATTTGTGATGATAAATATCTATATATTCTATACATATATAAAAGTAGAAGTGAAAAGATAGGAGCATTAAATGTCATTTCAATAAAAAATTTACCCAACTCATAATCTATATCTATCTATCTTCTATACATAAAATAAAAATTCGTGTAAATAATATTTATTATTCATTAAATAATAATTCATATTTTCTAAAATATATTAATTATTATTAATTATTTAATAAATTAAAACATCCATTCAAATGTTTTGATTTTGTTTATAAACAAAAATATTGTCATTTTTGAGATAAAATACATGACTGAAAAATGGCTTTAAAAAATGTGTATAGTTAAAAACTGAGTGAAAAATGTGTTGCGTATAAATAAATTTATAGATAAAGTTATCGAATGGATACTAATATTTTTAATTGTTCTTAATTTTAATAATTATGTAAAGATTATATAGTATAATGTTTTCGATATAATTTCTTGATTTACCATGTTGTCCGATTATTATATCATGATAATTGAAGATTTTTCATAATTATTAATTTAACTTCTTTATTTTGTAAATAAAAGTATAATTTTATTGGTTAAATATTTATAAATTTTAGCATTTATTGTTCAAATATTTTTTTAATAATTTGGATTAGTTATATTTCTTATGTTTAATAACTCTACTACTTTTGACTAAAATTCAACTTAAAGTCAATAATTAAATTTAACAACACATTTCGTAGGTCCTACAACTTTTAACCACATATTTCATCAACTTTTATCAAAATATACTAAAAATCTGAGTTTATTCCCTATCAAACATGAGCATTTTTTAAAAACTTGAATAATTATTGTAATACAATATTATTATTTTATTCATTTTACAAATAAAGTAACATTTACTCATTTGGAGATAAAAATAAATACACAAAAAATATAACAATATTCTTTAATTTCAAAATTCAAAACAAATATAGATTTATGGTTGTTAATTTTATTTATTATATTTTAACGTATAAAAAAATAAGATAAAAATAACTTATTTAAAAGAAGAAAGATCAACAAACAAATAATAAATAAATAAAAATATTTTTTTTAAAGAGAAAAACAATTTTAAAAAGAAAAAACCTAGAAAGATCAGAATTTCATAATTTTGTACATGTTGCATTTCCTATTTTGATTAGTTTGGTCTTTTTAAAATTTTGAATTCGATAATATTTTATATTAAAATATTATTGTATTATATTTTTATTTGATATAATTATATAATTAACATATTTTCATAAATTTTGATCGAAATCACTATCACAAACATATTTTCGTGCATCGCACGGATAAAAATATTAATTTAATTAATAAATGTTAATTAGATAATCAGTACCTGATTTTAAAAATATAAAATTCACTAATTTAGAGTGTGTTTGGTATTGTTTAAAATGAAATTTTTTTGAAATGAATAGTGAATTTTTGGAGAAATGATGATTAAGATTTTGTTGAAAAGTAAAAAATTGTAGACTTGATTTTTTATGGATAGTTGAGATTGAGTACTGTAGAAAAATGAGAAAAATTTAATAGAAATCAAACAGGGGCTTATTATTACGGAAAAGGCTTCTTGTACAGAAAAAGTCTACAAATCAGCATACAGATGAATTTTTTTTACCAAATTACCCTTCAAATAACAATTTATATATAACCCTTATTAATTATGATATTTGATTTATATGATTTTTGTTCGCTCTTAGTAGCACCCCCCCCTTTTTAATGGTATCAGAGCCATATGACAGATCTTAAGGACAAATATTATATGACAAAAAAATGAATATAAATATATAATACATACACCAGAATTTATAATTACAAGAAGATTGATATTACCCCCTAATTATAAAATAGAAATCTTAAGAGTTTTAAAAGATTTAGACGAAAACATAAGAATGCAAATATATGATCTAATAAATTTCGATATTATAAAAGAAGAATATATAATAGGAGAAATATTAGATTTACTAAATTATAACATAGCAGAAGAATTATATAAAGAAGAAATAAATTGGATATATGAATTTTCATATGACAGATCCTATACTAGAAAAATATTTAGATATAAAAACGAATGAAAAATTAGACATAATATGTAACCAAATAATAGACTTATACGAAATGATTAATGAGGAAAGAAAAATAAAAAGAGAAGAAATCCTAATATTAAAATCTATAGAAAAGAAAAGAGAATACTTTAATACAATACTAAAACAAATACATAAAATACAAGAAATTCTAAATAACAAAGAAAAAATGTATTCAGAATTATATGATAAAACCAAAAATCAAAATACACTAAGAAAATATTGGAGGATTCAAAGACTAAAGGAAATGTTAGAATCAGATATAAATTTTTTCGAATATATGATAACAACATGCAAAAATGATAAATACCAATCAGAACTCATACTTGAAATAGAAAGTATTAAATGAAGATTTTAATATGGATAGACATTTTGAAGACTTAAAAACATTAATAAAATCATTAATCAGTGATATTAAAGAAGTTAAAAATGAACTAACAGAAGCAAGAAATAATATAAATATATTAAAACTTAAAATCAGATGGTAAAAAGAAAATAATAAAAGTAAATATAAGAAAATAAACAAAAAACTCATAGAAAAAGAAATGATCAGGATACGAAAGAAACACATTGAACAATAAAAAATCGTGATAGAAACAGGAAGCATGGATTATGAATTCAGAAAAAACATATTACCAAAAATATAAGAAGAAGAAATGGAACTACAAAAATTTATAGAAAAAACCATAGGAAAATTAAAGATAGATAAAAGCACAAAAGAAGAACAAGATCAAGAGAATGATGAATGAATAGATAGATTTACTAATAGAAAATTTTGACCAATTAAATATAGATAATTTAAACGAATACCAAGTTTTAATGAACACTGGAGGAGCACCGAATCCAGTCACAATAGGAACTTCTGGAGCTAAACCAGAATTACCAGATCCAGATGAAAGTTATGCACCTTTATATAGTAAACCACAAAAACAAGATTATGATAGGATTAAAGAAAGACAACCACCAAAAGGAAATAGATATAGTGATAGATTTATGCCAAATGATGATTATAATAAACTCATAAACCATGGAGGAACAAAATTAGATTTAGATTGTAAGATAGATATTAAGAAAGCCTTATTAGCTTGGGTAGAATCAATGATATTATTCTTTTTATATAACAAAAATGAAAAATAGGAAAGTACTGAAAGAAGAATAGACTACCTAGTTGCATCTTTTGAAGGAGATGTTTATAACTGGTGGGAATGAATTAATAATGATACGAAAGCATTAATAAGAAGAAATGTTCAAACTGAAATAATAAAATCAGATAAAAAAAGGTATAGAAAGATTAGTAGGATATATAGGAGATGAATTCCTAGGAGAAAATTGGATAAATAACGTTGAAAGAGAATCAATAAGAGAAAAAGATGATGCAAGAGTCAAACTAATAAATCTAACAATCTGTGATATGTGCAAAATCAAAGAATACACTTGTGAATTTAAAAAATACTACTATACCCAATTTTACAGTAATGAAAATCAAGAAGTATACCAAGATATGTACTGTAATAAATTACCAGGCACATGGAAAATATATTTTAAGATAGAATTTGAAAAATATTACAGAGATAATGATGGAATACCAAGAACATTATGGTCAAGAATAAAATTCTTATTTGAAAGATTAGCATATATATGTCAACAAAGACAATTATCGAAAAAATCAGGAAATTTAACTAAAATATGTTGTGAAGATATGGAAAAACCTACACAATGGAGATGTCATAATGAAAGAAAAAATATCAAAAGAAAATTTAAAAATAGGAAATTTAAAAAATTTAAAAATTTTAAGAAAAAATATATAAAACCTAAAAGAAGATATTATAAAAGATAATATAGTTGAAACGAAAAAAAGAGAAATAAATCATATAAAACAGATAAAAGTAAATGCAAATGTTGGAATTGCGGAGAGATAGAACATATAAGCCCAGATTGTACCAAGAAAAAGGTTAGAATATTACAAAAAGATTACTTAGAAATAGAAAATGAACTAAGTGAAATATCTGATATTGATAAATATTACAATCAAAAAGTTTATATAAGCGAAACAGATTCAGAAAGTAATGGATCAAAATCAGAATAAAGAGATAAAAGAAATAGAAGATAATAATATTAATAAACAAGAATATGAAAGAATAGAAGGTTATGGATTAAAAATAACATTTGATAGCAATAAATATAAGAAAATACAAAAATTATCATTAGATTTAAAAATTGGCAGATGGGAAATTTTTGATAGAATCTTTATATATATAATAACAGTATAGCAGCCTTTTCAACAAAAATAGATTTTCCCGCCATAGACACTTGCCAAATTCGTACAAAATTGATAATCATTTTTTTCCCTGTATTAATTGATAAATACATATTTATTTGTTTAATGTATCTTGGTAATTGTCCACGAGTCTTCCGTTGGTGCAGCCTGCAAATGTTCTTGGAATTGTATCCCCTTTTTTTTTTGTTTAAATGCAATATTTTGTACATTTTGACCATTAAGATATTAATAAGCCATAGTAATACAGAACGCGGTGAACGAGGTGTGCACGTCTAAAATGGAGTGAATGATACATGGAATGTGGTGATACATAATTACAATATATTTTTTCCACTGATCAGTACAAGATAAGCATTTCTTCATAATTAAAAATATATACATACATACATACATACATACACACACACACACACACACACACACACACACATATATATATATATATATATATATATATATGCATGCGGGAGACGAAGAGTTGCATGCAGGGGTTGGAAAATGATGATAAACAAATAATTTTTTTTTATTTTTTTTTACCGTTCATTACCTAATCAGCATTTCTTGAAAATAACAGAATGCAGACGGAAACGAGGGGTTGCATAAGGGGCCCTTTTCGTTGTACTTCGGTATAAGAGGCAGTTTCCGTACAAAACTATTCCCCTGCAAAGTATCGAACATTTCTTCATATTCAGCTCCCTATTTTTTTCATCCGTCTATTTTCATAATCACAATAATATGGCACATGTTTCCCACATGTTTAACCAGATCGACACTTCTTCAACTTCCGGGGGGTTCAATGCTCGAATAGTGAGGCTATGGGAGGTTCCAACCGGCAACAGCGATCCACCAGAAATATGCAGTTTAGATATGATATTGGTAGACAAGCAGGTAAGATCTGGTTCCCCCCCCCCTTTTTATAGCTGTTTTCCCATTTGGATTTCTTGTGATTTAATCAATTTTGTGTAGTAAAATGTACTTTTTTTTATTTCAATGTTAAGTTATTTATTTAAATTATTTTTATCCCACTGCTTACATTACATAAAATGTTTATTTAAATTGAGAAATTCTTTTTCTAAAAACGTAATTATACATGTCTATCTACAATTTTTACGTGTTTGTTTTGCATGTTATTAATATTAAATAAATACATTATCTATTTAACATTCTGGTATTTAAATCTTATACTATATAAATTTGATTTTTTCGGTTACAAAATCTTCATATTGATAATGTTAGGTGTACTTTAACAATTTGTTATTTTTTTTAAATGTTTATTATATTCTGTTAGGTATTTAAATCTTAGAATATATAAAATACTTATTTAAATCGAGATACCCTTTTTTTTTTACAATGTAATTATACAATTTTTACAATTTTTTTTAATATTTTTTTCGTATAAAGTTTTGATAATTTGTTGCTGTTTGCATTTCAAAATTTGATTTTACATGTTTGTTTTGCATGTTACGTATATAATATTAAAATTTTTATTATATACTGTCAGGTATTTAAATCTTAGAATATATAAAATACTTATTTAAATCGAGATACCCTTTTTTTTTTTACAATGTAATTATACAATTTTTACAATTTTTTAAATATTTTTTTTCGTATAAAGTTTTGATAATTTTGTTTCCTTTTGCATTTCAAAATTTGATTTTACATGTTTGTTTTGCATGTTATGTATATAATATTAAAATGTTTATTATATACTGTTAGGTATTTAAATCTTAGAATATATAAAATACTTATTTAAATCGAGATACCTTTTTTTTTACAATGTAATTATACAATTTTTACAAATTTTTTTAATATTTTTTTTCGTATAAAGTTTTGATAATTTATTGTTGTTTGCATTTCAAAATTTGATTTTACATGTTTGTTTTTGCATGTTATTAATATTATATGCATTATCTAGTTAACATTCTGGTATTTAAATCTTAGAACATATAAAATTGATTTTGTCGGTTACAAGATCTTCAGATTGATACTGTTAGGTGTATTTTAACCATTTGTAATTTTTTTATTTAAATGTTTATTATATACTGCTGGGTATTTAAATCTTAGAATATGTAACCATTTTTTTATACTATTATGTGTGCTTTAAGCATTTTTAATTTTGTTATTTAAAAGATTTTTTCCCACTGCTTATCAATTATAAGTTACATAAATTGTTTAATTTAATAATGAAATCCCTTTATTTTTTTTAGGGTACCCGTATTCAAGCAATGTAGGAAAGGGGATGATAGAAACTCTCAAACCAAAGTTGAGGGAGGGTTTTTTATATGTGATGAGGCATATCATAGTTGTGCCAAATAACATGAAATACAGGCCCACCACTCATACATATAAGCTGATTTTTTTGCCAAAAAGCTTGGTTATAGAGGTTGAAGACAGGAGTTTTCCCACGAATCTTTATGTGCTACGTCCATTCCCAGAAATACTGGCTATTAATGAAGACAACCCAAATGATCTATTTGGTTAGTGATTCATTTGTTACCTTTTTTAAAAATTTCTTATGTGTCATTCTTTAATTAAACTGATTTTTATATATCAGAATGTATCTAACAACACTTTTCTTCACTCAGATGTTATGGGAGAGATTGTAGCTAGGGATCCTGTGAAAACCTAAATTTGCTTTGGCAAAAAAAGCAAGCTTATCGATGTCATTATTGAAGATTTGGAGTTTAAAAAAAAATATATATATATATATATATATATATATATATATATATATATATATTCAACACTACTACAGTTTTCTCATCTATTTTTCAGAATTTAATATTGCGTGGAATAAAAATTCATTGTACATATTTTTTTGTAGGAAGAACATACTTCCAGTTACATTATGGGGAGAACATGTTAATGTTGTAAACACGTATCTTGATACCAACAGTCCAGAACCTGTGATTATGCTATTACAACTGTGTCGTGCAAAAATATTTAGAGGTGAATTCAACTAGACATTTATTCATGCCCGTCGTGTGAAATATCTTTGTTATCTACTCTACTTATTAATCAGATTATGTCATATGTTAGGTGTTGTTCAAGTTTGTAGCACATTTTACTACACAAAATTGATAATTAATGAGTCTATCACAAAGATTGTAGAGTTTCGTAACAAGTTCGTCTCTTCGGTTCAGTATATTTATAATCAGTACCAGGATGTTTATTTATAGTGTAACTTTGTTTTGATTTTTTTTTTTTCCTTTGAGTACATGCTATTGGTTGGTAGAGATAATCCTACCAGGGCTATTAGTCAAATATCCGGATCGTCTATTTACTCTTTGGATGATGATTTGCGTAGTGGATCTGTTGAGTTGAAGTCGCTTGATGATATTTTGAATTGTGATGAGGTTGGATGACCGTGAATTCGATTGGGTTAATTATTATTTTTTAACTATATATATATATATATGTTATTAATAATATGTTCTGTTCTGATCATAAACATAAAAAATGCTATTTTTTATTGTAGGAAAATAGCTATTGGGTAATTGCTTCAATCCTTGCAATCGAATCATGTGATTGGTGGTAACTTGCATGGAAAAAATGCTCTAAAAAGTTAACCGCATTTGGCAAAAAGTTCCAATGTGAGAAGTGTAATCTCGACGACGCGGTTGGATGTGCAAAGTAAGCAAATAAACTTTTTTTGAAACTAACAATATGAATATTGTATACCAAAGATTACTAATTGGTTTTTAATTGGCTAGGTACAAGATACAAGTTCGTGTGATAGATGATAGTGCTACAGCTTCATTTATGTTGTGGGACAATTGTGGTGTTCAATTGCTAGGAAAGACTGCCTCGGAGTTAATTGATGAGTTTGGAAAGGTATTACATTTTAGTATATCATCTTTATTATTCTTTTTATTTTTCCCCTTTTAAAGCTACAGATTCATGATAAGATTTACATGGTATTTATAGTAAAATTCTGAATTGATCAGATTGTTCATTATTTAGGGAAGTGATGAACAACCTTATCCAGTTGAGATAGAAGCATTTGTCAATCGATATTTCTTATTCAAAGTAACTGTGAAGAGGCAGAACATTGAGGGAAAAATAGACTTATTCAACGTTAGTCGTGTGACTGATGACAAGAAGTTGGTTGCGAAATACGTTGAAAAACGTATGGCCAAAAATCAGGTCGGTTTATAAATAACATTTATGTCTTCAGTTTATAACTATTTAATAATTAATCAACAACTTTCTGAATAAACATATTTGAAGGGTTCTGTTGATGCTTCGAAGTTAAAGGAAGATGACACCGACCACTTGAAGGTGTGAAAAAAAAAATCCATTAGGCAATTTCTCATTGTTTGATGTTAACTTTCTGTTAAAATTTTTGAATCTACTACTGATTCTTATCTGTAAATTTAGGAATGTGCAAGTGAAGATGAGGTGAGCACTCCATTGAAGAAGGGTTCCAAAAGAATGTCTTTGGACGACGGAGATGATGATACTGTAAACAACAAAAAATTTGACAGAGGACTGAAATCTGAACACTACACCAATAAACTTAGGAAATTTATCAAGTTTGAAGAGTAATTGGGAAGCAGTTTAGAATATTTTGGCTTTTCAATATTCTATTTCATGCAAAACATGTTAAATTAGTCTCCTAATTATTATGTCTTTTGCTAGAATTTTGGCTTTTGTTACCGAACTACTATGCAGAATGATATTAGTATTTTATCTTTTGTAATGATTTAATCATTATGTTTGGATTGCAATTCTCTATCCGTCAACTACTAATAACACATAGATACATAATAGTGAGGATGACAAGGTCACAAGGGTACAATAATATAAATAGTGATTTCAATTTGACAGAATCCTAGATTCAAAAACTAAAGTGTCATAAACAACTTCTTTAAAGCTTTTTTAGGATTTACATGTTAAATAATATTTTTTCAAAGAATATAGATGTTAGGTAACGTTCATTTTTTTCCTGCTGATATAAGTAGTCTACATAAATAGCAATGATTTAATATTTTTATTCATAATAATTTGGGAACAAATGAAATTATTTAAAATATATTAATAATTAATGTTCTATTTACTTAAAAATTAATGTGTTTACGTAGTCATCTAGGATTCGTCTTTCATATTTTTCCATTATCAGTTGTTAATTTTATATAGAAATAAGTTGTTTACACATTTTTAAAGGTAACTTATAACCAATACTTAAGAATAATATGTAGGTATCGATTTGTACCTATATAGAATAAAGTTGTTTTATTATTATTATTATTTTTTTAACATAATTTCTTCTCATTTTCATTTTATGTTATGAATAATGAAATTACTTGATATGTATTAA
Organism: Ligustrum vulgare; assembly: GCA_963555705.1. Taxonomy (NCBI): domain Eukaryota; kingdom Viridiplantae; phylum Streptophyta; class Magnoliopsida; order Lamiales; family Oleaceae; genus Ligustrum; species Ligustrum vulgare. Next base: position 65,657,945 of record OY743171.1, on the reverse strand, counting down.
ATTATTGTGTATCGAGGAATAAGTCATATTAGTGGAAGTGTAAATCTAATATCTATTTTAGAATTACTTTGACAGTTAATAAAACTACATGATTAAAGTGAAATCCCAGGTTAATTTTTTTTCCTCCTCATATTAATATATTAATTGTCTAAATAAATGGCAATGATATAATATTTTCATTGATAATAACTGGGAAAAAATGATATTATTTAAAATATATTAATAATTAATGTTTTATTTAATTTAAATTAATGTGTAAAACGTAGTCATTTAGGATTTGTCCCAAATCTTTTTTTTAACTGTTAATTTTATATATAATACGTTGTTTACGCGTTTTTAAATATTACTTATAACCAATAATTAAGAATAATATGTATTTATCTGAATTTATTATACAACCAAATTGGATTTTGATTAATCTGATTGGTCTGATTCATACAAGTTGATTTCGCATTGAGATGCGAAATCAACTGTTCATATACCCAGAAGCATGTGTTTTAAATTTATACAACATCTTCCAGAAATTATTCTCTGTACTTCAAAGTTCAACCCCACCCCCGCCTCCAACAAAGTTACACGAAAAGTCAGTCTATTTATCCAAAATTCATTCTCTGGAAAGAATTCAATTTCTGCTAGACTTCAGTCTAGATAAAAAAAAATTACATTAGATTCGAAGAATTGTACAGAATTCTATCTATCTGGAGAGATTTGAATTATTGATAAGCTGGAGAACGGCTTTACTCACGTCAACATGAAGAATATTTGCATTGGTTCTAAAAGATCTCTACAACTTACTTCTGAACCAAGATTTTAGCAATTCCTATCCTTTTTTTATAGGAAGTGATTTGTTTGAATTACATTTCTTAAATGATTTTTTTTTCCCGTAGCCTCAATCTTGGACTCGGAACTTACTTCAATTAGGTTATATGATTAAGAACTGAAGTTCCAGTCCCTGTTTGCGAAATTCGTTTTTAAATTGAAAATTATTCACCAGTTGTTCCTTTATAGAACTGAGTCATGTTTTCTTCATAGGAAATGTAAAAAATAAATAAATAAATAAAATAATCAACAACAAATATATTTGAAAATAAATATTTTGATATTTATTTTTAAGATATATGTGTACATTCTATTTATACTACAGAAATAACTTCTGATTCGTAGACAATTTAGGTGGTAAATCTGCCAGGTGTACAGATGATGGCACGAGAACTGGAAATATCAAGTCTACTATGCCATTGAGTGATATTACTAATGGTAATTTTTGATATGCAGTTACATATTTTTTAATTCTTCTTATTTTAAATTGGTATAGTTTACAGGTTAAGAAATCAAATTTCTTAATTATTTATTTTATTTACACAGATTTGGAGGTTAGATGTACAACTCAAATACGGCATTTCAATGATTTTAATCGACAAGGATGTTATGGACATCTTACAAATAGTAATGTATTTAGATCAGGCAAATTCAAGATAACTGGTAGACATGTTTTATCTTGTGATAACTCAAGTTCTTCAAATATTGTAGCACAGAGCCTTGAACAGGTTGTTCCAGCAGTCAATAAAATGTGTAAGTTATCCAATTTACTAGCATATTCATTTTCTTTAATTTATGAAACAATTTAGATAGTGGAATGTTTGTACATTAACATTATAATAATTAATTAATTTTAATTGCAACTTCTATATTCTTTTCAGATAATTCTGATGTGCTTCTTGGTGGTGGATCATTTGAAAGTGCGGTTGTCAATCTCGACACTGATGGTAATTGTATTTTAAATGTCTAGGTTATATATGTAATTATCATTATATTATTTACCAAAAAAACTACCATACAATTTATATATAAACTTTAAATTTTATGTGTAGATGAAGACAATACTTTTATAGACTGCTCACGGGAAGGTATGTTTTCTGTCTACTTCAAAATTCATACATATTTTTGAAGTTAATAAAATTACAGTTTTCTGCTCCTCAATAGTGTAAATATTAATAATTTTTTTTTTCATTCTTTAACACTTAACTTTTTAATTAATTACGATATATTTTGCCAATGTTTAATTTAACTATCTTCAACTGTTAATTAGGTAATTATTACCGATGTTCATTTTAAGTGTTCATGATGTACTGGAAATATAACAAACTAAATGGAATATCAATTATTGTTCATGTAGAAAAGACAATATACATGTGGGAAAAAAGATAATAAGAGAGGTTTACCTTCAGTTATGGTTCACTTAGTTATTTTTGTTGGATGTGCACCTTCTTCATGCTTTTTGTCATAAAAAGTTTTGTTCGACGGAGTAATTCTCTTCAAATCCTTCCTTGCATGAAAATACATTTAAGAAAGAATTTTATGCTCAATTTGCCTTTATTCAATCTCTGCATCCATTTGTTGTTTAAAAAAAATGTTAATTTCAAAAATAATCTATTCGACAAATATATATATATATATATAAGAGGGGTGTACCTTGATTTTTTGTTGAATTCTTTATTTTGTTGGATGTGGTTCTACTTCATATTTTCCTCAGAAAAAACTTTGTTGGACGGATAAACTATCTTCAAACCCATCCTCGCATGAAAAATATTTAACAAATAATTATAACAGTACATGATGGATATTTAATTAGTGTATCGACTGTGTAAATAAATAAATAAAAGATTAAACATCTACCAAATACTCACTTAGAAAAAGCTGATAAAGAGTTTTAACTTTATAAAAATCTATATTTTGAGCATCCTTGTGCAGATCTAAACATTTATGAGCTATTAATAAAATTGATCACATTTTTTGAAGTGGGATCTCAACGATTTTTTAGAGATCGAACATAAGTGTGGCCAAAAATATTTTTTACTGACGAAGAAACGCATTTCTGAAAGAAAAAAAAAAAGCGGTATCACTATATTTTATTTAAAATAAATTAATGCATGATATAAATAATATTGTTTATTTGAAGTGATATTTTTTCCCTACCTGTACAAGCACCTATCGAAGTATGAAGCTCAGATATGTGATAATATTGAGATTTATGGTTTGCAACCTTGACACCCAAGTTCTCGGCGTCGTTGGCTTGAACTAGGTGAGGTGGATCTGGAACTTTAAAATAAATTTTATTAGGTGCTCTTTCAAAATAAGGGGGGAAATTTGTTCTAGCCTCTCATATGTGGTGGAGAACAGGAACGGCTACTAATTGACATTAAGATTACAGTTAAGCTACGCAAGCAGCAAATATCATCGATTTTGAAGGGAAGAAAGAATTGTCTGAACGAAAATGGAGTTGGGGATAAAGGAGTTGGGCGGTGGAAATTTGGCACTTTTGGATACGAGATAGGTGGCTGCGTTTGGATATTATTAGGTCTAGAAAGCTGTATTTTTTTTTTTTTTTACATTACAACTGGGTATTAATATTATACATGGATCAATTTCATCAATTTGGGGCAATATTGTTATTCAAATCTGAAAATATTAAAACTTTGTTTGGTAACAATGTTTTGTTTATAACCTGCTTTTTAATGATTTTCAAAAAAAAAAAAAAAAGAGTGGTTGATAATTGGAGAGATGAAAAGTGTGGTTAAAAAATGGTTTAGAAAATTGTGTATTTTATAAAAAGGTTTATAGAATAGTTTATTTCATTTACCAAATACTTACTAAGTTACGGTATGTTAGATATATTGAGCATACGATTTTGAAATTATTTATACAATTAATATAGAAAATTGTTATAATATAGAAAAAATTACAAATTCGTTCTATATCATAATTTAAGAATAATGTAATTATTTGAAATCATACATCATTATTTCTAATATTGACAAATTTATTTTTATATATTTGTATGAGTATGTTTATATAAACTAATGTTAGTACATTATAATTAAAAATTCAATTTAATACAACATGTGTTGATACCAAAAAAAATTCAAAGAGGACATCGATTTTTAAAATTTTTTTTTAATAAACAAAATAATGCATTTGTAACAATCTCTTTTCACCAATTTGCAGCTGGATGGGTCGTTGTTCTATTTCGCTTCATAATTAATTTAATTTAATTTCCTGTTCTAATGTAAAAAAGTGCAATAATTATTCATTCGCATTAAATTATAGAACAAATTTACAATTTGTTTATTATGATTTAACTATTGCAATATTTATAACGAAATGACTTTATGTAGATCAATTATTGCATGTATAATGTACATTGAACATGGAAACTATTTTTTCCAGTTTAATTATTTATAAAAATCAATTTATTGGTTAATTATATCTTTTATACGGTTGATATAAAAAAAATACGATGGAGTTTACTTGACCTATATAAATTTCTTTATGCAATTGTGTGTTGTTATGACAAATTGAATTTATTTTATATTTTTGCAGAGTATTATGATATCGGGGACCCAGACTTTAATTGTGAATATTGTGGTGCATTATTTTGGTATGACGAGAGGGTTGGAAAGTGGTTTAACTCAAAAAATCCAAAATTCTCCCTCTGTTGTATGCAAGGAAAAGTTGAGCTTCCATTTTTGCAACGACCACCTGATTTTCTTAATGATTTGTTAAATGGTTCAAGCAACATGAGTAAACATTTTTTAGAAAACATCCGTTCCTAAAATATGATGTTCTCTTTCACGTCGATGGGAGGGAAGATAGATTCTACTTTGAATAAAGGTAAATCACCGTCAGTGTTCAAGTTACACGGACAAAATTATCATATGATTGGTAGTTTGTTGCCACAAGAAGGTTCGACACCAAAGTTTGCTCAGCTATACATTTATGATACTGATAATGAAGATTCAAACCGCTTACAGGCTATATGGTATGTATATGTTGTTAGTTTTGAAAATACGAGTTTTTTACATTGCATCATTTTTCCTATCAATATTTAATACTAAACGTTTTCCATTATTGTTGCAGTAAAAACACAAATAAATAATCTTCACACGGATATTGTTGGAGGATTGAGATCTATGCTTGATGAAAACAATGTCTTAGTAAAGTCCTTCCGAATGGTTAGAGATACATTTCATCAACAAAATTCTCCAAATCTAAAGCTCAGGCTGATTGGTCGAGGAACTAAAGATGGAAGAAGATATAATCTTCCATCAGTTTCGGAAGTTGCTGCATTGATTGTCGGTGACTTTGAAACTTCACCTGGTGACAGAGATATTATAGTAGAAACAAGGACTTGCCAATTACAGAGAATTAATGAGTTGAATGCGTCATATCTTGCACTTCAATACCTTCTACTTTTTCCATATGGTGAGGATGGGTTTAGGGAAGATATACAAATGAGAGATCGAAATACAAGCTCATTTGCCTCAAGGAAGAAGATAAGTATGAGAGAATTCTTTTCATTTCGATTGCAAGAAAGGGAAAGTGAATCATCGGTGATTTTAATAGCCAGACGTCTACTCCAACAGTTTCTGGTTGATGCCTACACAATGGTTTAGTCTTCCATACTGATGTATATACGAAATCATCAAAAGGAATTGAGGTGTGAAATGTATAAAGGACTAACAGAAGCATTTTTGAGAGGTGAGACAAGTGATTCCACTCAAGGAAAACGAGTTGTCCTACCACCATCTTTCACAGGTTGTGCACGATACATGATTCAGAATTATCAAGATGCTATGGCAATTTGCAAGTGGGCTGGATATCCTGATCTATTCATTACATTTACATGTAATCCAAAGTGGCCTGAAATTCAACGCTTTGTAGTTAAAAGAGGACTGAAAGCAGAGGACCGACCAGACGTAGTATGCAGAGTCTTCAAAATGAAATTAAATCAATTGATTAAAGATCTTAAGAAAAATAAGATATTTGGAAAAGTCATATCAGGTAATTTTCTTTTACATTAATTCAATTTATTACGATTATTTTTTCAGTTAAATATGAATTTAATCGTCATGTACTTCTCTTTTTTTTTCCAGTTATTTATACTGTTGAGTTCCAAAAGCGTGGATTGCCACATGCTCACATATTGTTATTTTTATCTCAAGAAGACAAATATCCAAATCCAGAAGACATAAACAGGATAATTTCAGCAGAAATTCCTGATGAAGCAGATGATCCGAAATATTATGCTGCTGTGAGAGATTTAATGATACACGGGCCATGTGGACATCTCAATAGGAATTCTCCGTGTATGGCTAATGGTTGTTGTACCAAGCACTTTCCAAAAAAATTTACGGATTGCATAAATATTGATGAGGATGGTTATCCAGTCTATAGAAGAAGGGACAATGGGAGAACTGTGGAGAAGAACGGTGTTGAACTTGATAACCGTTACGTAGTTCCGTACAATCGGTACTTATTGATGAAGTACGGTGCTCATATGAATGTGGAATGGTGCAATCCGTCAAGGTCAATCAAGTACCTGTTTAAGTATGTGAATAAAGGAAACGATCGTGTGACTGCATCATTTTACAAGAGTGCTGAGAATGAAGATTCAGGAAATAGTGTGGATGAGATAAATATGTATTATAATTGCAGATATATATCACCATGTGAAGCTTCGTGGAAAATTTTTGGCTTTGACATACAATATAGAGATCCTTCAGTTGAACGGTTAAGTTTTCATCTTTCAAATGAGCAGAACATCATTTTTTCAGATTCTGATCCAATAGAATCGTTGATCAACCAGCCTACGGTAAACCAAACCATGTTCACAGCTTGGATGGAAGCGAATGGTAAATTTCCAGAGGCATGTAATTTGACATATGCAGAATTTCCAACAAAGTTTGTATGGAAGCAACCAACTAGAGAATGGCAACCCAGGAAACGCGGTTTTTCTATTGGTCGAATATTTTATGTCCCTCCAGGTTGTGGTGAAATGTATTATCTACGAACACTTCTTAATGTTGTGCGTGGTCCCAGGAGTTATGAGGACATCCGGACTGTTAACGGAATTCAATATGAATCTTTTAAGGATGCCTGCTACGCACTTGGACTTTTGGATGATGATAGGGAATACATCGATGGAATTATAGAGGCAAGTCATTGGACAACTGCACATTCTCTGAGAAATTTATTTGCAACTTTACTCTTGGGGATTGTTTGTCAAGGCCATAAGTCGTGTGGGAAAAATGTTAGCAACATCTATCAGAAGACATACCTTATAGACAACGTAACAATTTGAATCATCAAGGTACTATTTTGTTATTTATTTATTAAACATGCATCGATTAAGCGTATTAAAAAAAAACTCAACTTTACTACATTTATGATTATTTGTATTTTTAAATGCAGAGTTGGAATTAAGTGGGGAGGAAATTAGAAAATATGCTCTGGTGGAAATAGAGAAGATTTTAAGAAGTAGTGGCAAAAGTCTGCGGGATTATCAGTCGATGCCATTTCCTGATACTGAATATTTTGCAGTTGTCAGAAATAAATTGATACAAGATGAATTGTCTTATGACAGGAAGACATTGGCAGAAGAGCATAAAAGATATGTTTCGAATTTGACGGATGAACAAAAGAATGTATATGAAAAGATAATGGATGCAGTTCATGGTGATCAAGGTGGTATGTTTTTTTGTATGGATATGGAGGAACTGGGAAAACCTTTGTCTGGAAAACATTGTCTGCTGCTCTAAGGTCAAAGGGTGATATTGTAATAAATGTTGCATCTAGCGGTATAGATTCTCTTCTTCTTCCAGGTGGAAGAACTGCTCACTCTAGATTTGCCATTCCTTTGAACCCAAATGAAGATTCTACGTGCAATATAAAACAAGGTAGTCCATTGGCAGAATTAATTGTGAAAGCCAAGTTAATCATTTGGGATGAAGCACCTATGATGAATAGATATTGCTTTGAAGCATTGTATAGAACCATGAGAGATATTATGAGGCTTAGCAACCGACTTAGTATGGAGCAACCTTTTGGGGGAAAGACAATCGTATTTGGTGGAGATTTCAGACAATTTTTACCAGTTATTCCTAAGGGTAGTAGACAAGAAATTGTTTATGCAGCCATAAATTCCTCATTTCTTCGGAGACATTGTACGGTTTTGAGATTAACGAAAAACATGAGACTTCAAAATCTAGGTACAGACAATGAATCCGTGGAATTAAAAAAAAAAATTCAGATTGGATTTCAAGCATTGGGGATGGAACTGTAGACGGTCCAAATGATGGTCACGCTGAGATTGAGATACCATCTGATATTTTGTTAAATGCGACGAATGATTCACTTGCAAAAATAGTAGAAAGCATTTATCCTACGGTATTGAGTCAGGTTGATGACAGTTCTTTTCTCCAGGGAAGAGCCATACTTGCTCCAACTCTTGATGTCGCTGATATGGTTAATGAGTATATGGTATCACGTAATCAATCTGAGATGAGGAACATATTTGAGTTCTGATGCGACTTGCAAATCAAATACAAATGTTGGTTTACTTCAAGATCTTCAACCTCTGGAATTTTTGAATGGGATAAAATGTTCGGGTGTGCCTAATCATGAGTTACAGTTGAAGGTTGGAATACCAGTAATGTTGTTGAGGAATATAGATCATTCAGCTGGACTATGCAATGGTACTAGGCTTATAATAACAAGACTTGGAAATCATGTCATTGAGGCGAAGATTCTTTCAGGGAACAATGCAGGTCACAAAGTCCTTATTCCAAGAATCTCGTTAACTCCATTTGACACAAGATTTCCATTTAAGTTTCGAAGAAGGCAATTTCCATTAATTGTGTCGTATGCAATGACTATCAACAAGAATCAGGGACAATCACTATCAAATGTTGGGCTATATTTAAGAAATCCAGTGTTCAGTCACGGCCAGTTATATGTTGCAGTTTCCAGAGTGACAAATCGTAATGGTTTAAAGATCATGGTTTGTAATAAAGGTCGTGAACGAATCAATACAACTACAAACGTGGTCTACAAAGAAGTTTTCCAAAATTTATATTAATTCTATTTTATAATATGTAATCGTTGTACTTTAGTTGTTAAAGTTTTACAATTTGTATGATGAATTTATATTTTAAGCTATTTTATTCCGTAGTCCTTTTTTACCAATATTTCTGATTCAAAAATTGGACATTAACACTTCCGTGCAACGCACGGGTGCGAATACTAGTATGGTGAAGAGAAAGAATAGCAATAAATGAATACCATAAAATAGAAAAAGCAATAGATGTTAGAACAACCCATGGAACACATAAATTTAATCTATTAACAAAAAACACAGTCATGAAATTATTAACAAAAATTAATAAAAAAACATAGTGAAAAAATTCAATATGCTTATTTGGCAGGAATACAAATAATGTTCAAATCTCTATTCAGAGAAGGGATAGATTCACCACTAACAGTAAGTTTACATAATAGAAGAATACTAAATTTAAAGGATAGTCATTTAGGAATGGTAGAAGAAAATCTCGCATATAAAAAATTAATATTTACATGCTATCCAAAATACTGTGTATCATTAACAGACTAAAACTTTAATGAAGTTTTAGGATTACATTTCAAATTACATAGAAATGATATAATGGAACCAGGAGATAAAATCATGACTATTGAATATAGAGCCTTATATACATTTACTAATTCAAACTATGGAAACATTTATTCTAAAAAAACATTTATAGAAGTTCATAAAGAATGTAAGGATTTTAGTAAAATCATAAGACCAGAAAAACAAATAACTTTAATGCCAGAAAACTATGAACTTAATATACAAAAAACAAACCTGAAATCATAGAATTAATAGAAGAAGATTATCCTGATAAAATAATATTTGAAAATGAAAGAGTAATTAGAAGATCACGAAGCCTTAGTCTACCTAATAGAAAATATTTAGGAGATACTAGTAATACAAAAGAAATAAAACTTCATAGAAATGCTGGAAATATGAAAATAGAAGGAGAATATTTTAATGGAAAAGAAAATATAAAAGGACCAAACATATTAATAGATACAGGAGCTAGTGAATGTCATATAGCTGCAAATAAAAATAAATGGTTAATAGCCCATAAAACCAAACCATACAGATACATTAATTTTGATGGACAAGAACATACTAGTGAATTCGAAGTCAAGGTACTAATAAAATTTGGAAGAATTAGCCTTTTAGTACCATGTTATATAGATAACAGTATGGATATAAGACCTCATATATTATTAGGAATGAGTTTCCTAAATGGATTGGAAGATTATAGTAAAAAAGGAGAAGGATTGTATATAACTCAAGATGGAAAAACAATATTATGTAAAAAATGGGATGAATAATCAGATAAGCTTTCCATTAGCTGTATATATACAGATTACTATTGTTGATACAAATATAACAACTTGTGTATTAATTGATACAGGAAGTGATATATCAATATTCAAAAGTTTCTTAATAAAATCATGAAATGATACAAATAAGATAAAGATAACTGGAATAACAGGAGAAACTACTCAAATAATAAAGAGTGCTGATATAATTGATATAATACTTGGAAGTAAACAAATCATAATAAATAAATATATATAATTATAATAACCTAGATTGTGATATATTACTAGGAAATGACTTTATATAACAATTTCAATATTATAAACAAAATAATTATATGATAATGTTACAAACACCTTGTGCACATTTGCTAAAAATACCAAGAGAATTTAGACCATACAGAGTTCAGCCAGCCCAACGTGGTGATAAATGGGAAAAAACGCCAATCATACAAAATAAAATTAAAAATAACAGAATTATATACAAAAAAGTTTTAAAAACGGAAATAGAAATTAGTATGGAAAGAATTATTGAACAATTAGAAAAAATTTATGGAGAAAATCCATTATAATTTTGGAAGCCATATCATCCTAAAGCTAAAATAGAATTAACATAAAATGTTATCATAAGAGTCAGACCTATGATGTATACTTTACCAGATACACAAGAATTCAAAACCCAAATTAAAGAACTACTTGATCAAAAACTTATAAGACTTAGTAATGGACCCCATAGTAGTTCAGCCTTTATGGTTATGAAGCATTCTGTACATGTTAGAGGAAAAGCAAGAATGGTAATAAATTATAAAGAATTAAATAAATATACCAAATTTGATGGATACTTTTTACCAAATAAAGAAGTACTAATAAACCTTGTAAAAGGAAGACAATATTACTCCAAATTTGATTGCAAATCAGGATTTTACCAAGTCAAGATGGAAGAAGATAACATACAATATACATCATTCAGTACACCTCAAGGTAAGTACGAATGGATGGTTATGCTTTTTGGATTGAAAAATGCACCACAAATATACCAAAGAAAAATGGATAATATATTTAGAAAATTTAATGAATTTTTAATTGTTTATATTGATGATATATTAATATGTTCTAATGACAAAAAAGAACACAGAAATCATTTAATAAAATTTATAAATGAATTCAAAAAGGAAGGAATTGTTCTTTCAAAAAATAAAGCAATAATAGAAAAATAAGAAATTGACTTTCTTGGGTTATCAATAGATAAAAAAGGAATAAAACTACAAACTCACATATCTAAAAAGATAATAAAATTTCCAAATAAATTAGAATAAAAAGAACAAATACAAAAATTTTTAGGATGTTTAAATTATGCAGAAGGTTTTATTGAAAATCTTTCAAAAAAGAGACATAAAATTCAAATTTTACTCAGAAAAATAAATACTAAAGGATGGAGTAATGAACATACATAAATTGTTAAATCACTTAAAGAAGAATGCAAAAATTTACCAAAACTAAGATTACCAGATGAAAAAGATAATATGGTTGTAAATACTGATGCCTCAGATAAATATTGGGCAGAAATATTAAAAACAGATTTAAATGAAATTTGCAGATATTCTAGTGGAACATTCAACCAAGTAGAAATAAATTATACTGCTCATGAAAAAGAATTACTAGCAATTATCAGAGGAATAAAAATGTTTTTATTATTCTTATTATCTAAAAAATTCATTGTTGAAACTGATAACTCTCAAGTTGCAGGATTAATCAGAAATAAATTACCACCAGAATCTCAATATAGGAGATTACACAGATGGCAAGCTTATTTGGCATTTTACAATTTTGATATAATTCATATTAAGTGTATTAATAACTATCTTGCAGATTTTTTAAGCAGGAACATTAAATTTGCAGATGGATAATATCAAGAAATCCTTAATAGACGCCAAGGAGCGAATCAAATTCTTATATGAAGAAGCTGAAGATATAAAGATGGGAATCGAACAACTTGGATAAACTCTCTAGGAAAGTTTTAAGCAACTGATGGAAATCTTAACTTTTCATTACAATTATACCAAAGAATTGAGCTACAATATAATTGAGATTGAATCTCAGTTTGAATCGTTATTTATCAAACAGGTACAATACAACCAGGTACATCATATGGAAGCAGTGGTGGACCATTGATCAAAAGAGATGAAAGTCCAAAGAAGGTTACTATAAATGAACCTAGTTTAAAGAAATTGACAATCAATACCAAAGATGAACATACAAGAGTTATAAAAATCTGTGCTGAGGAGGAAGATAATTCTCCTTTTTTACCAAGAGAAGACGAATATAAGCAAACTGTCAGAATCATTTATGAACTCCAAGAAAGTGATTGTTATTACATTTCTTCAGGAGATCACGTTTACCCACGATTAATTGTTACCCAATGAGGAGATCCAGTTATGACAAAGATGGCAGCTAATTATGAATTTTTAGATCTTATTTACCCAAGCAAATATTTAAAGGAAATTGATAAATTTGACAATCTATTAAAAGGTGAAAAATCAAAATTTGCTCAAGGAAAACCTATTTACTTAAAATTTTACTCAATCAACCCTAAAATTGATGGAAAGATGTACTATCATGCTGAACACATTATTACAATCGGATATGTTGCAAGAAATTTTCAGATTGAAGTTGGAAAAAATACCAGACCAGTACCAAACATTACCAGATTATGGTTTAGATCCCGAAGAGTTTTGGGAATTAAAGTCATTTACAATATTGCCAAAAATTTATATGATAAAAAATTCAAATGCATATGCCAATACGAAGGATGGACCCTTGTTACAAATGGAGGATATGAAAAACCAACCATTCTAAAGGATTGCATCAACAAATTTGATATTCATCAAATCCATGGAAGCTTTTTGACATTACAAGAAGCGTGTATAGCCAGAAATCGCCCCACATGCCAAAAAAGATGATGGACAGCTGGAATCGACAAAAAAGGATGCTGACAATGAAGATGGAATGGAATCTACTTTTTACAACAAGTCAGGACAACACCATGTGATCACTTTAGAAAAGTAGATAGGATAGAGGGACAAGTGTCCTTTGTAATGTGATATAAAGTTTTCAATTATTTAACGTATGCAATGATGTAAGAAGTAAATAATTGAGTCTCATGTAAGTATTATAAATAGAGTCATAAGGGTTAGGAAAAGGCAGAGTGGAAAGAAGTTAGTCGATTGAGCACTCAGTCTATGAGAAAGCCAAGAAACTTCTCTGTCTTTAAAATTCTCATACGTATCTGTGTATCAAATTTTTGATATCAATAAAATTTCAAACGTTTCATACAAAATTATGAGTTTCTAAATTCCTGTCTTCTGAATCCTATTTCCTAGAAAAAGATATATTATTAAGAAAACTCCCTACACCTTGTCCAGACATATTTTCCATCAAGTTGTTATAAAGTGAAGGCATGGAGTCAGGAAAGACTAGTTACCCGTGAAAGCAAGAGGTCGTTGAAGGGTGCGATAGCAGAAACCTGCAAGCCTGAAGGTCACTAACAAAAGAAGAAAGATACAAAGGTACGAGGAAACGGAAAAGAGGTTAGTATTCTTAATATATCTATCTCATGGAACTAGGTGGAAGAAGAATTTTTGAAAAAGAAAATTATTATGGGAGAACATAGGATTATTAAATTTAATTATCAAAACAGTCCATACAAAGATGAATATCATAGCATAATTGAACCCTTATTCATGCATAAACAATTTACTAGACCTAACAATGAAATAAAAAGTTATACCATGTTTATATGCCATGATTATTAGCTGTTTATCCCAAATTTAAAGAACTATTTGGAATAGAAATTACTAAATCAATCATTTACTTTTGGCTTGATAGTGATAATACTGAAATAAATAATGAATTGTATTTAGAATATGTATTTAGTAGTGACAATGATTTTGATCCAGTAATAGATTATGATAGTGATTGAAGAGATGAATCATTCTTTACCAATTTTTGAAAAATTTGATATCATGAATAAAATGAATTATATTATGAAAAAACTCAGATCTAAAAGAGGAACATATAAAGTTGGATATAAAAATGAGATTAATAAAGTAGGATATTAAGAACAACTTTATGCATCACAAGAAATACTTAAAAGTTTTAAAAATAATATGATGGAAAACTTTACTATATGAACTATAAGATCTATAGTTGTACAAGATATTCAAAACATAATTGATAAATTAGAAAAAAAGAAAAAATATAATATGTCAAAGTATAACATACCACTTGAACCAAGTATAGATATTATTACTGATATTGACATTATCAATTCTTAGACATTAATTGAATTTGAAAAATTACTTGAAACTTTATAAAACCAAACTGGACAGTTTTATTCAACAAAATGTCAGGATATACTATTAAAAGATTAAATAAACTTTTAGAAAAAAGTATTAGGAAAAATGGATAGAATTGTATCTCACTTAAGGAATATAGATGAAGCATCTGAAGAATATTACATACTCTTAGAAAATTATGATCAACTTATGATAGACTATTCTGATATTATAGATCGAAAAATGGATTTATACAAAAAAATTCAAAATAATAACAAAAATAAATGCCAGGATTAACTATTAAAAAAGAAATTGAAATCATTGAAATAAGAATGAATGAAATAATTTATCTTATTAAAAATGATAAAATAAATCGGGAGAATATAATGAAAATTCAAGAAAAAATACATCTATTAAAAAATAGGCTACAAAATATATAACAAAGAATTACAATATGAAATTAGCCAAAAATAGAAGGACTATTCCCATAAAACTTGATAAAAGGATAAAATTGTCAAAAACTATTTATAATTTTGACCTTATTAGGCTATCTGTACACTTATCTGTACAACTATATGAACGAATAACACGATCCTATTATTACATCCTGTAAATACTCTTATCCTATAATCCTATATATAAATCCTAAACGTGGCAAACGTAATTGGATTTGGGGCTTTATAGAGGTTGGGGCAACATTTGAAAAAGTGACAGAAATAGCACGAACTTGACAAGTTAACGATTAGTTATTTTTTTAGCTTTTTTAGTTTGAACACTTATCCCATTGTTCAACTGATATTTATAATTATTACTAGTAGATGAACACGTGCGTTGTACGTGACGTTTCATATTTGTGTTGATTCCCGTGGAATTGAAAGTTAAAAAGCTACTTGTGGACATAAACAATTTTTCGTGTCATCTCTAGGTCCTCCAATAAACAATGGTGGTAAAATAATTCTATTACCAATCTTATATTCTCTATTTTAACCTGAAGCAATAATTAATAATTTTGATAACTAAGCAAAAATTCTGCAATTGTAGCCAAGCATTAGAGAACCGGTGCATGATTAACCAACAACAGAAAAAGCATAAAAATTTGACCTCTGAAGCTTATATATGTGCTTTCAATCCTGATTACGTCTGCACAAGTTATAGCCTAATCAATTAATTATCTCATATTGTTAATATTTAAAGGAAACAAAATGAAAAAAATTATACACGGAAATAAATATGAATTCTTTAGGATATAGAAATGCAAGACAAACAGCATAAAAACATGAATAATAGGTAAATTACAATCATAAAATGATAGAATGTTCAAGGAACTCAACTTGGTCTTCATAAGTAAGAGTAATAAAAGTACGATATCTAACTCTTATGTGAATGTGAATTTGAATGATAATGTATGAACATAAAGTAAAGATAACACAAGAAAAGCAACGAAAGAGAATTGAAGACTAAAAAAAAAATGGAGGAAATCTAGAAAATGCACCAAGGGTTAAGACCTTCTAGGATGCTCCCCTATGAAACTAAAAGAATTATCATTGATCACCTCAAAAAAGCACTAGTACAGTATTTGCTACTTTTCCTACCCTCTAGAGTTCACACCCACCCCCCAAATGCACAAAATGGAGGAAATCTAGTAAAGGCATGACCTCACCAACACCATTCAGCACTTAGATTCCAGCTACACAGCCACAAAATTTGTATTTAGACAGATGATAGAGCTACTACCTATCCAAATAGTGAAATAACCATAACGAAATTGCTCACACTTTAGCTCCACTACATAGAAGTACAATAGGTTTATAGAAAAATGAAGATACATGGCACTTAAAAGCACACGACTGGCAAGCCAAAAAGACAACCAAGAATTTTAACATGCTTGTGAATATGCTCTATGGTGATGTCGTAAAGCCACTACATAAGGTATTCTACTAAATTATGTTCACGAGGGCTACAATATTATATCTACGACTTTTGAAGTCATTTCTCTGAAGAAAAATTTGTATCAAAATTAATATTTTTTTTTCATCATTGTGCTTACTGGTAACAATAACATTCTCTGCAACAAGAAAAGCATATTAGAATCCCACAACAGATTGCTCAATAATGCATACATCAGCACTCTTTTGCAATGCCTCCATAAATTTCTTTTACAGACCTTGTAATTGTCCTCAATTTTTCACCAAATCAATACTATTCCAACAATTAAAGCCACGTCAGCTTTATGATCTTCAAATAGTATTCAAAACAAAAATGAATATCACATTTTCATGGAACAATGCACCTCCTCCCCACATAAGATAAGACATATCAAAGCTGATTGAAGAAATTGTTCAAAAGATAGGAGACGCGGGAAGGAAATATGAGCTAGCACTTCATCCATGTTAATAATGAAAATAAAGAACCTCAAGAGAAGCTTACCAACTCAAAGTTGAAGGAGAATCTGGTTAAGCTTTAAAATTGTTTGATTTATTTATTTATTTATTTTTGTTCAAAATGTAGAGAAGCATCGAATCAGAGTTTAAAAATATGCAATTCTAACAACAAATGAAATATTTCATGTTTTGAGCTGCACTTCATTTTTTTTTTTTGTTTATCTAACCTATTCTAAATAAAATGATAGAAGAGAAGTAACTTCTTTCAAAGGTTCAACATGCTATTATGTTTAAGATTTAAGAGATGAAATGTTCTTTTTCAAAAAGTATACCTCTATGAAGATCCGTGTCATCTTCAGGTACTTTAAACCACCATTTTATGTCATTTTAGGTAAACTTTTTTTAGGCACTATAACTTTTGAAGGTCACTCACTTTGCCCTGGATATATATTTGGGCCCAGCTTGTATTTGTGACTCATTTTCCTATCATGGAATTAACAAAAATATAGTTATTAACATATTACAATTACAGAATGTTAAAAAAGAACAAAACTTTAAACATGAAGAAAGAGGGTTGAATATGCAACACAATAAACATTTCTTGTGAAAACAAACTGACAATATTTAGAGAATAGCTTAAGCAATTCAAACATGTAGGTAAGGTTTCCTGTGAGGTGTGATCAATATATTTATATACCTCATCCTTTCAAACCTGGGAACAAATCTATTTTTCTTCGATATGCCATAATTGAACTTGATGATGCAACCTTCAAACAAAAATGTAACCTTTTCTAATAATAATATATCTATACACAAAATTTAAAAAACAAGTTAGAAAGTATCCAATAATAGAAGTAAATCAGGTTACTAAAACATGAAAAGAAATCATGGATTAAGTAAAAAAGACAATACATTGGACAGGAAAACTATTAAACACCACAACAATAGTACATTTATAGATATTGCTCTTAGTTCCATATCATCATATTGAATTGTCTAGGTTAATTCATGGAATATAATATAGTTCCTCAAATTTTCTACAGAGCAAAAAACTTACCACGTTACAAAAAATTAGTCTTGTGAGTGGTTTATAAACTGTAAAGGGTTTAAAAAGAAAAAAAAATAACAAACAACAGAAGAATGAAGTTTGATTAGAGTGAAGATTTAGTACATTTTTTGGACCAAGATTTAAAATACGAGAACAATTATGAAAAAGATAAATGAGGTAGAATAATATGAGTTAAATAGCTAACCTTGAAGAATCCGTGAGCCCCAAAATGATCTATAAGTGCACTCTCAATATGCAATTCATGAATTAATAAATTAAGCAAATCTAAAATGGAGAGAGAGAATTGATTCAAATGTGAGGGATATGCAAAAGGATTTGGCAAACAAAATTGTTGATAAAAAATAGTATGAAATTCCATTTTTAGTCTTTAGAAAAAAGGATTGTAAAATTATGGAGAAATTTGTTTATCTAAATTAATAGAATATAACTATATCCCAAATAGTCAAAGGCAGTAAGACCTCACATGAAACTATTATCCCTCTATTACATTGTATTAGATTTTGCAACTCTAATTTTAGACCCCAAAATTGGTACATAATTAATGAAACTAATTTCTGTATCATAGCTGTATAATCTAACAATAGAGGGAGCCAAAATGACTAAATTTGATTAGGCCCAAACTACGAAAAAATTAAATTTTTTAGAAAATGAGGGGAAAAATTAGCTATAAAGTACCTAGCTTCTTGGGTGAATCTGAAGGGAACATTATAAATCCAATATCATTATCGCTCCATTGACTCTCCTGGAAGAACCCCTCTATCATTTCTGTATTTTAACCTGATCACAGATGAAAGAACGGTCAAAGATGAGATATTTTAATTCCTTGGAAACATATTTCATTTAGTTCAGTATCTTGGTTGATAATCGATATTGAAAATCAATCTGGATATTTCCATTTGAAAAACAAAGCTCCCTCTTTTGAATCGACACTAAAATAAAGAAGCAAAATAAGTGGTAGTTTTAATGAGCTGATGTAGGATGTAACACATAAAAAGGAGGAGGGGACATATTGAAGAATAGAATAATAACTTTGGGGAGAGAATTAATCAATATTCAATCATAAATAATAACATGGTCCATAAAATGAAATCATGTGTCCTATCTATAAGAAAAAGAAGCGAAAATCAAATGAAAAGTTTGATGAGATATTTAAAAAATTCTAATCAATCTAGACAAATATAGAAATCAAAATGTAAGTACAAATTCTATCTAAAACATCATTGGAGTCTTACCTTTATTTCCCACCATGAGCCAGCAATGGAGCAGCTCTATCAACTTTTCTTCCATGGTCTTGGCAAAAATCGACTGAACAATTTCTCTGCTTTTGGACATGCCCAATCCATCCAATCCAAATAACTATAGGAATGAAAGAAAATGAAAACACCTTTTAAATACTAAAAAATGCAGTGAAATCAAACATATACCGACCAAGAAAAACAACCTTACCATTTCCAAGTTATCTGGATGCAAAAGGTGGTTAGTGGTGGAAGATTGTGCTTGGATACCAACAGATTCTAACAATTAAACCGTAAATTAGGCTATCCTGGATTTCTCGTGACGGTCTCATTAATATTTGTAAGTTGCACTTGTACATGCCAGCTCGACTGTGCAATTAATCACTACCATAAGGCACCCAAAAAGACTATTTATCTAAATTAACCGTGCATATTACAGTTCAAGTCTTCAAAAGTTATGAAGGACCCTAGGATCCATTTTAAAGAAAATGAAAAAATTACCACAATGTTTTTAGCATGATTTCGATAGTCCTGCACACCATTATCACACAGCTCATCTGGATGGTCTTGTAACTGAGCTTGTATCCAGCTGCTCAAAATTAAGACAATTTCTAAGGAATGTGCATTATAAGGCATTACAAAATAGTATATTTAAGGACATCAAAAATTTCACAGCAAATAAAACGCAAACATGCGGTCATGATTCACAAACCTTTTGAGCTAGCTAGATGAACCAAGGAAAAATTATTAGATATCATAGAGAAGTTTGTCCTGCTGTTCAAAGGAAAAGGACAATAAATAAATAAATTGAACGTGTATTTACTACTCTCTGCACTGTGCAGCCAATGCCCATAGCACTGTTGCAAGGTACAACCCAAAACATTGCTTTCACTTCTTGTTGGGAAATCTTGAATCTTGCACACTTTCCTTTATGATACATTAAAGTTCACGAAGTACAAACTTTAATACAAGGCTTTCTGCTTCAAACTTCAAGGTAAGATTCTAAAATTAATGAAAAAATGTAAAGTTACTTTCAGGTACCCTTAGCATCCAAATATATTTAGATAACCTTTTTTAATTACAAATTTTACTTTTGTTAAAGTAAATTAACCCAGTTATCCAAACTCTCATAAAAAATTAATCTAGAACTTATATTTCTACTTATATAAGTAAACTTTCTAAGCTTAATCAAGAATGCTTTGTACATTTTTCGACCATTATTAGCAATTATTGAGTAAAAAAAACTACCAATGAAGCAAAAAAGACGCTCGAGAAAAAAAAAATGGACCTTGCAAATTGGGTATTAAGAGCTCTCACGTGCTGTCTTGGTGATTCAGCCCTCTGCATATCCAATGGCAGCAGCTGCTTCTGCACCTCTGGGCATCAAACGACGACCCCGTTATTACTCGAACCTGAAGAAGAAATAAACCGAGAAGATTGGAGGGAAAACAAACTAAGAAGAAATACGTACACAAGTGGACAGCGATTACGTTGGGGTGAAGAGAGCAGAAGTGGAGTGGCGAAGAAAACAAAACGACGAAGAAGAGAGCACGAGACGAAGTGGAAGAGAAATGGAAGAGTCTGGAACATAGATGATGATGATGAAATGGAAATTAACGCTACCCGCCTACCGATACTTCTTTTCTTTTCATTATTGGGATGACGCGTTTCGCAAAACACGTTTTTTTGGTCGTTACAGGTGAAGTCGTATTTGATACTTATGAATAGTAATATTTGAAGTGCCATTTATATATAGTAGTGATATAACTCGATGTAGTCAAAGCTTCTTCAAGATCATCAATAATGGACGAAATTGAGCACAACTACGTCGAAGTGAACGGGCTAAAGCTTCACACTGCCGAAATCGGAAGTAAATCGTCGCCGGTCGTGGTGTTTCTGCACGGATTTCCTGAAATATGGTACTCTTGGCGCCACCAGATGATTGCAGTTGCCAAGGCTGGTTTCAGAGCAATCGCACCCGATTATAGAGGGTACGGGTTGTCCGATCCGCCACCCCAACCCGAGAAGGCCGTATTTTTGGATCTGATATCTGACCTCCTTGCTATGCTTGATGCTCTTAACATCTCCAAGGTATTTGATCCTTTGGTGATAATTGTGTTTTTGCTCTTATTTTTCAGTTGAAATTCTGTTTGATTGCCTTGAAAATTGGGTCTGTGGAGGCGTGAAGAGGATATTACATGGAAATCATTTTATTTTTAATGTTCTATCTTTCTCATCTTCAAATATTGATCTGCAGGTTTTTCTGGTTGGCAAAGATTTTGGAGTTGGCGTTGTTTCCATCTTTGTCCTCCTTCATCAGGAGAGAGTTTCAGGATTCGTGACATTAGGCATGCCATTTATGCCTCCACGTCCTCCCGCGCATCATAAGCTCCTTCCTGAAGGCTTCTACGTTCTCAGATGGCAGGTCCTCTTTCTTTCTCGGGATACCCAGATTTTGATGATTCCTGCTCTATCAGTAAATTACTAATTTTTTCTTGCAGGAGCCTGGACGTGCTGAAGCTGATTTTGGTCGATTTGATGCTAAAACGGTAGTGAGGAATATTTACATCATGTTCTCCAGAAGCGAAATTCCAATAGCTCAAGAAGACCAGGAGATCATGGACTTGGTAGAACCATCTACTCCTCTACCCTCTTGGTTCTCTGAGGAAGATCTTGCCGCCTATGGAGCCTTGTACGAGAAATCTGGATTTCAAACTGCACTGCGAGTTCCTTATAGGTAACTTGGAAGTTTTTTACTTAAAAATTTACTATTGTCTTCTGTCATTCTTAAGAAAAATAAAGAACAAGTTTGTAGGTGAAGTTTTTTACCTTCTTATTTCTTACTGTTATAGGGCGTTTCTTGATCGCAAGAGTGAACAGAATAGTATACCGAATCCAAAAGTTGAAGTTCCAGCCCTTCTAATAATGGGCGAAAAGGATTATGTTTTCAAGTTCCCGGGAATAGAAGACTACATAAGGAGCGGAGAGGTGAAAACATTTGTACCCAATTTGGAGACAATCTACATACCAGAAGGAACTCATTTTGTTCAAGAGCAATTCCCTGACCAGGTGAACCAGCTCATCCTTAATTTCCTCAAGGGCCACAGTTGATCATCCCTCTTCAACAGGCCCTTTTTGTTGTGTGTAAACATTCTACTAAATAAAGGGGAAAATGTATTGTTGAGTTTGAACAGACATGTTGGGGTCTCGTGTTTTGTCAAACTAAAGAGTATTTTGGTACAAGTATTTTCTTTATAAATAAAGAATTTGATGTTTTCAATATAAAATATATGATTAAAAAGTGAGAAAAGTACGCATTGTTAAAAGTGATTTAAAAATCTGTGTTGTTTATAAATAGTTTTACCAAACAGAAGTAACTGGCGCTAAACTTCACTCTCAAGTCAATAACCTCCCAAATGGAATATTCAGCCTTCAATTTGCAGAAAAATGACCAGGCATGTAGCATGAACCATAAACCACTATTGAAAACTTCGAAGTACATGTAAGTACTCCACCAGGTACATTTTTGTTATTTTTCCTACACAATCTACCTAGCCTCCAAATTGAACAGTGTAATGTGGCTGGAAAATACATATATATGAACAAAGAAAAATGAAAAATCAAGCAACAATAGAACACTCCAGTGGCTAGTTCGAGCACACGCACAAATCATCACTCTTCAGCGTCATCTACAGTGTCTGATAACTGGAGCTCTCATCGGATTCTGCATGATTCGATCACTTCCAGCACAGTTTTGTGCGTCTCTGGGGATATCATGTTCAGCGTCATATGAAATTCCTGTAAGCACAAAAAAGGAAGATGGGAATGACGTTTATCTAACCAAGTTAGGACTTACTATACAAGTCACGAGCTATTTAGCTACTGAAGATTTACACAAGAAATCCATACCGCAAATCTTTCCAACACTGGAACGAGTATTGCCAGGTTGTGATCAGGAAGGCATTCCGCAATAGCATTGTGTATGCTCTTACTGGTAATCAAAAGGGGAAAACAGAATTATGAGCACCGTACTCAAAATGTATTTAGGAAAAGGATAAGCCGACGAAGATGTACTAACCTTTCAGTAGAAAGGAATGCAAGAAGAAGAGCTGCATAGGCTTCTACAATCATTTTCTCAGCTTCTTTCTCTCCTTGTAATATGGAATCTTCATCATCCTGCATAAACAATTTTGCACATAGATGTCAACAACAAATGCATTCTTTTTCCTGCATATTTATAGATATAATGATGTTCATGACATTTTTGAAAAAAAATAAAAAATAAAAAATCTCCATCTGCGAATGGCTCTTAAAAACTTGTAGAAACAAGTTATTCCTTTCTTTATATTTTAATTTTAAAAAGGGAAATTGTACCAAGGTCCCCAACCTTTCACTATAGCTGCACACACACACACAGATAGGATGTTTCTGTCATTGGGAGTGACTGCACACCTATAATAAAAGGTCGAGGACCGACATACTCCTTTTTACATTTGAAGACCAACTACAGCTAGGATAATAGGTTAGAGACCAATGATGTCATTCTTCTTTAGGATATTCAAAGAAAAAATCAATTCGCTCAAATAAGAAGATAATTATTTCTCATGATTTCTAGGGACAAAGGAGATTGAACTAAAAAAACAAATCCAAGAACCCCCTTTGCTCAAATTACCATGCAAACTAGATCTATACTTTCAACACACTGAATCAAAGGTGGAAATAATACATAATAAAATGACACCAGTCACCAATCGACTCACCCAGGACAAACATTTTCCTTCTTCAGTGGCCTCGCCAGCCCCTTGATTAGCCAAAAAGACACAGCACAATAGTGGAATTACATCCTTACGGTCCTCCATCCCTTCCAAGCTGGGTAATGAAACACTAATTGTTGCAAGCCGTGATCTGCATTAAAAGATATGGTTTAGACGCTAATTATTTCTAACCTGTAATAGCAAAATCGTGTTACCATGAGCCAAGGTTGCCTGGCAATGATCAGAAGCTATTCAAAAGTAGGTGAATTTGGTAGAAACTTTGCACACAACCAAAACAATGGGCAGCCAACAGAAAAATCATCACTTTGAACTATGCTCATTCCTTAGAGATTTTACGTGATCAGACATCTAGAGAAAGTCATATTTAGTTAATTTTTTCCCCAACGATGACAATAATTATTGAGTAGAAGTGTAGAATGTGGAAAACATTTGACGGTGTAGTTAACCAGTTCCCACTGGGTGACGTATGTCCTTGAACATACGCAAAGAATGGCCAATTCCTCATCTTGCACCCTCATGTGAAGTTCTAATTGGTGGTGACCAGTAACGTTTACTTATTCTGATCATACGGATCTTGTTCAATTCAAAATATCAAGGCAAAAAAAAAAAAAAAAACCAAATAGAAACAACAATACGGTGGTGCACACGTCATGCTTCCCTATGCCAGTTTTTTTTTTTCACCATATGGATCTTCCATTCCACTCCATTAAAGGACATTTTAAACCTTTAAAACTCATACAATACAGTTTTTAGACAGCCTGCAAAGGTTTAAATCTTTCTTAAAACTCGAACTGCAGTTTTTTTATGACCACTTCCACTGAGCTCATCATTAGTAATAATTCCATCACTTCTCAAACCTGGTGCATCTGGCATATCCTTCTTTGGAGGTGTCCAAAGCCATCTTAACTGATCCTCTCAACTTATCTTTCATAGGTGCTATATTGACCAAGTCACAGATACGCTGATTTCTATTTACCTTCTTGTTTTACCAGAAACCCATCTTGACGTTCTCATCTCAGTCAAATTCTATTTACATATTGTCTGAATGCAATGGCAATATAAAATTATCACTTTTGATAGAAAACATCATCTATAAAGCAATGAAATAATAGTCATCTAGTCCCAAATAATAAACAAAAGATGAAGAAAAACAGAGAACAATTTACCTGTTGCCGCAATCCTTCTCCACCAAATTCACTAGCAAGCCCAGAATAGCAACAAGAAAGTCTAGCTCTTGATCAGTGAGAAGTGGGTAATTCTCTTGGTTAGTCTCCACGCTTGATTTAGACAAGAAACTATTCTCCCTCAGATAGGGAGGCAAGGATAAGCTAAATGATGGAAAGTGTCCAGCAATCAGTGAAGACAGGATTTCAAGACCTCCACAAGCAGCAATTTGCCGACAACCCTCAGGGTTGTCATTGGTTAAGTTCATGAGAACCTGCAAGTTAATAATAAAGAAATTCATCCCCTGTTTGATCCAAGTTCTTTAAAAACTCATTTTCAACTACATATTCTCCCAAATAAATAATTTTACACGTAAACCGAAACTTCTCCATACTTATTAACCACACATTCTCCTAAAATCACCATTAAAAAAATTATTTCTCCCAAAAAATGGGGTTCAAACAAATCCTCAATAATTTCCAGAATGCTGATGCATGAACACGTGAAAATAACCTTACGAGACAACATGAAATTAATTCCTGGACATGATATAGGATATCTCTAGAAGCAAATAAAAACTCTTCATCCTTAGTCTTCCATGGGAAACTCGAGAAAAACCCGTTTCTTTAAAAGTCACAAATTGAATTTTTAAATTACCTTGACAGCTGTAAGAAGACAATCTGCCAGAAGATCAGACTTGTTTTCATCAGCAGTAGATGAACAAGAGGCCTCCTGAGAACAGTGATTTTCCAAGTTGCTTGTTTCTTGTTGGCTCAACATCAGTTGAGAGTGACACCTGACTTCATTGTCACTTACCGTTGCCCCACTATTTTCAGTTACAGATTTCTTTTTCCTTCCAGATAATAAGTCCCACTTTGAGGGTTCTTCAAATTCGTCATCATTAAATACATAAGGATCCTGACTGTCCTCGACAAAGTCAAAGTTAGCACCTCCAGAAACTTTATTTCTTTTGCCAACACCAAATTTTAATTCTGAACCATTATTTCTCAAGGATAATCCATTGATTGAATTCCCTGATGTTCCACTGCATGACCCAGATGTGGAGGACTCAATTCTCATCTTCCGCAACCAAGAATCAGAAGCTACTTTAGTAGTTTCCAGACTGGATTTAGAGCATCCTGGTTGATCAGAACTAATGCATTGATCGTCTTGAGATGCACTAAAGCCTTTTTCAGAGGAGGTCCATTCCATACTACCACATCCAGTGCAAGGACTGAAAGACTTCTCAACTTTGCCCACTGCAATTTCAGGAGAAAAAATTGAACTAAGAACTTTCAAAAATAAACTTACTATTCCAGATAGTCACATCACTAATATTAAATGCCCGCTCTTCATTACATAAGTCTATTAACATGGAGGAGTATAAATATAAAGCAAGATTTAAACTAAGTATCTTTGTCATATGTAATTTTTTACTTTTCAAGAATAAATGAATATGTTGCCAACACTCACATTGCTAATGAAAAATACCCGTTCTTCATTTTCATTGAAAGCACAAGCTTTCTTAACACAGATGGGTATAGATAACAAGAGAAATTTAGATTAAGTACCTTTATCATATGTAGTCAAAAGCCTTTCAGAAGAATTTGCACTCCCATTACAAATTCCATATAGTTTCCCATCTTGATCACTGCCCCGTGAATTTCTGGGTAAGGAAACACCTATCATTGAAACATGTCATGAGAAAATTAACTGCAATAAACAAAATCCTGAAGTCTATTGTGCGGCTAATACACGAAGGAACCAATCAGGATATCATAAAAGAAAGAAATAAGGATATCTAGGGGAAAGTCTACCAGTATAAGATACCTGAGAGAATCTTAATGACACTTAGAATCAGTTTTGTGAAAGTACGTGGAGCTCGCTGACTGTCAAAATTTCCTTTCATTCCAAGCAAATGGCACTGTAATTTATAACCAAAATTTAAGAACAAATTCGAGCAAATTACTATCAGCTAATTGACTGTTTATCATTTAGAAGGATAGGGAGCAAGTATAAGATGATGGTTTCAGCAAGGCAAGATCCAGATTCAAGCTACATACCTGATTATCTTTGCTAAGGAATGTGGCATTTTCCATGATTTTTAAACATTTCAAAAGCAGTACTAGGCTTTCTATCCCCATAACATCTTTCGAATCTAGCACTAAAGACGGACTTTGTTCTAACCATCCCTGCATACAGTTAATAAATTTCAGAAAACATAACTTCAATAAACAAAAAGAAAGCTTGCTTAACTGGCTTACAAAAATGTGTAATAATATATTATATCTCGCATCTATGGCCAACAGATTTACCTCCAGAAGAAATGCCTTTCAAGGTATAAGGGATTCTGGGGACATTAAACTAAACCACTACTTTTTTTTTCCCTAAACATGTGACTCAGGAACAGGCAGAAAATAAAGAATACGCTGCCCGTGAGAAATTTCAAGCTCAACTCCAAGAGATTTTACCAGCTGATATAAATATAATTCCCTTGACATTAAAGGCTCCACTAGGGTTTCAGACAAATTCGGAAAGGTCCAAGGGTTCACATCATTATTTTGGTAGCTTCTCACTTTCAATCTTCATGATGATACTAAGTTTCCATAACTTCACTCAGATACAGCAATTTTTAGCCTTAAATAACTCTGCAGATTGCATTATTTTTTTTCCAGGAAAAGTGCTTGAGGTAGAAGCCCATCTCACTCAGTCATTTTCAATGAAAAAGATTTGCCAGGCTCGAGGAGATCGCCCCCCCCCCCCCCCCTCCTTAAAAAGGGAAAAGTTAACAACTAGAGAAACCCCAACAGAAAGAACAGGGAAAGCAGACCTTTTCCCTTTACTTCGTTTAGCCCTTGTTTGGTTCTCTTCAAAATTTTCCCTTTTTTTTTTTTTTTCAAAAGTACTCAATCTCAACCATTCATTAAAAGTCAAGCCCACAATATTTGACTTTTCAACTAAATCTCAATCATCCATTCTCTTAAAAATCACTATTTGTTTCAAAAAAACTCTTTTTAAATAATACCAAACACACACTTAATCAGTAAGTCATCCAATTAGTTTCCTCCCTCATTTTATCCACACTTACATTCAATAAATTAATTGCAGTATATGTACATGCTTCATGTTAAAAATAGTCCAGAAAAATATTCAAAGAAGAGAACCGTGATTTATCAAAAGCTGTTGGTTTAAATTCAATTTCCGACAAGTAATATATACATGAGAGAAGATAGAAAAATATTCAGGATCTGCATGTAGCATATACCTAGACATGAACAAACATAAATTTTAATGAAAAAATACTAAGATGACATGATTGTCAAGCGATCTCTAAGTGCTAGTTCAAAACCCAGGTCATTAAACTACAGTCATAATTTTCAAATTATTATCAGTACGAGCATAAATCTTCTTTGGATTTTGATCGATCATTTATGCAACAGTCAACAGTGTCCTTTCAAAATAATAATCACAACTTTCACTGGTTATAAGCTCAATCACCGTGTAACTTCTAGAACAGATACTTGGTTTCCCACTCTTAATCAGAATACTTTTAACTCCGGCAGGTGTTACTTTAAACTCTATAAGATGATAATGGTGACTCCTACCCATGAATGAAGAGCTAGGCCTTATCAGATCCAATAATAATATAAAATGGGATCATACAGGTCACACCTCCATTACAGAATGACATTTTCTCGCCACTTCAAACACCGCATCAAGTCCTCCAAACTCTCTTAGTTTTTCCTTGAAGTTGCCCCCAGATTTACGGACGGTGCCTGAGGTGTCTGTATCCAAATCAAAGAAAAGTGGAGATGGAAAAATTAATAAAGGTTTAAATACATTGCAGCGGAAAATGGCAGTAAAAAATAAAATTTTGGGTAAGATAAAATAGTACTTCCTATGCAAACAATATTTCAGAGGAAGATAAATATTCCTTCGTTTCTAGTTAGAACTTAGAAGCAGAAAATAATTACAGTTCATTACATATAGAACATGCATGAGAAAAAGTGGGCAGGCAGTAGCTAGTTTAATTGCACAAGTAAAAAAGAACTGTTGGGCTAGTGGTCATTCGCAGCATTCTGTTGAGTTTTTCTAGAGTAACAAATGGATTAGCATTTCATAACATCAATTGATGGATGGAAAGGAGAGGAAAGGTTTGAATAGGAAAAAGACATGTAGAATTCGAAAAGAAAGGTCACACGTCAGCAAGAAGAAAAAGGAAAAATAAGGAGATGCACATTCTGAGCATGAACTTTATACAAGGAAAGAGTCAATCGCCTTCCAAGGGCGTGCACAGCTTTAGCAAATTGTCACTGACTATCATAAAACTCCTACTAGCAATGAATATGTAAATGTCTGCACATAATCAGCTTAATCTCACTATTATTAACTACAAAACACAAATATTCATCCATCTAGTCAAAAAAGTAACAAGCTGCCCATAAAATAAAATAAAAAAAAGAAATAGAAATAAAACCCTAAAATGAAATAAATAAACAATAAATATCCACTAGTTATGTCTAAACAAATGGAAGTAGTATTTAATAAACCTTCAATAGATACGGTGGATAAACAAGCTTTTTCTATTGTCAGCAAACTAATCCATTTAGGAGTCAACTCAGGTCTGTCCCCTCCATTATATTTTTTATCCCTTGGCTTCATTTCCTTGCAATTAATAAGAATCTCCTGAACCTTGAGTTTTATTGCAGCTGAGCTGGAATCTGGTCCCTTGGGAGAATCTTGAAAGATACCAGCATCTTTGCATATGCCCAGAAGTTTGCTACCAATGGTCAGTGTATTTTCTTTGGCAGCACAGGATGAGTGTGGTTTCAACATTCTTATCAAAAAGCAAATGCAACTCTGAGAATCGAGAAGATGATCATCTTGACCCTGAAAGAGCAAGAATTCAAGAAATTCAAGGCTCAATTAGGACTGTTGATAGATATCCAGATGACAGGTAAGTTAACTATGAATGAAACAGAAGATATCAAACTCAATATATAGTTGAAATCTAAAACCATAGGCAAAAAACACATTCAATGTGGAGAACAGACAGCACAACTGTCAATTTGTACCATAAACAACTAGAAACTTCAAATAGTCAAAATTGAATACCATAGGCAAGAAAAAAATCAAACATGACCTATAAAAACACCAGCACGACCGTCTCTTAGACATCTAGAAACTTGGACACGCACACAATTTCTTCCCCAGATGATATGATCCAGTTTTTCTTTGGGTACATTTCTTCAGTGCCCCACTAGTGAAACAATTTGATCCAAAATGAGTGCAGTGCCACCTCATAGTTTTTATACCATATTTCCAGAACTCATTCTTTAAATACAATATTTTACAGATACCCTAGTAGCTACCATTATATTTGTTGAACTTATGCAGTAAAAATTACTCACTTTAAATTAATGGAGTGTATCTAAGGATCTAAAGTTGCTAAGACAAGACAAACCAAGAGCACCAAGAGCAATAATAAATGTCGAAGGGGTATGGACAGCATTGTCAGCAACATGATATAACAATAAATCAGATCTTCCTCACAGAAATAGGTAAAAAGTTTAGGTATCGTTCTATTTATATTTCATTTCCTGTTTTCATTTTCGAAAACCTTTTTGTTTTCAATTTCTGTTTTCAAATTTGCTCAAAACGCGTTTAGTTTGTCATTTCTAAAAACTGTTTTTAAAAATAGAAAACAGAAAAACACGTTCTGTTTGAAATTTTGCAAAATATTAATTTGACCATTTGTAATTTGCCTATGAAATAAATTATAAAATTTCTTGTGTTTTGAAGATTTACAAAAAAAAAAAAAAAAGGATATAGTTAATAATGGACTAATCATGGTTTAAAAAAAAGTTCTGCCTCGGTAACTTGAGGCCCGCCTCACGCTGAGAATGGAAAAACGCTTCGGTACCGGCATTTCTTAGGGGCTACGTGAGGCTTACGCCTTGAATAATTGAGGCTTACGTCTCGAGACATACGCTTCATTAATTAAGAGGTGTGCGCTTTACAAATGCTTGACCCTCTACTTTTGAAAACCAAAAATTCACATAATTGACATATCTAATTTAATCAAAATTTTAAATTAAAACCTAAATTTGTTATTTATTTGTTATAAATAAAATTAAACAATTTAAACTAATCATAAAAAAGGGAAAAAGAATAATTTATAGATACTTTATTTGGATTGAGTTGCTACTTTTTTTTTATTGATACTTAGCCATTGTTTGGTTCCAAAAAATTTTTACAACTTCCTTTCGAAACTCATTTTCAACCATACATTTTTATAGAACTTGCCACTTCCAAACTTTTCAACCTCTTTTTAACCACACATTCTTCAAAAAATCTAAATTCCCTCCAAAATATCCTTATACACCAAACGGGCTCTTAATAATTTATTGTTTTAAAAACTTTTGCATTTTGTTCATGTTATTGAATGTTTATTTTTATATATTTCTATATTTTTACTAAATTTTTTTGTTCACAATGAACCTCAAAGCGCCTCGAGACTTACGCCTCGCTTCATAAAGGAAGACGCCTTGGTACCCGTTTCCACTTTTTTAAACTATGGGACTAATTTATAATTCAATTTGTTAATTGTGTTTTCAAGAATATTAGTCAAGATTACAAAAACAGATAAAGTTAATTGTTAGTTGTTAATAACTTTATCTATTATTGTAATCTTGACTAATAGATTTTATAATTCAGGTTTTAGCCATTATAATTCAGGTTTTAGCCATTATTTTTATTAATTTTGTTGTTACATGCTATATATGTTCAAGAAATAAACCACAATATATATAATTACATGCAAGACAAATGTATATCAACAACAGCTGCCTCTTTGGTCGGTTGGTTGAAATTTATTGTTGAGGTTTTGTGTTCGAACCTTGAGCCTACCATCTTTTTTAAAATGTTTTGAAATCTATCGGGGAAAAAAAAGAAACATTTGGCACTTTTGCTCAAATCAGGATTCGAACTCATGACATAACTAAATTCCAAGACACAACGCCGTTGGTGAAAAATTGCATTTTCCGCGTTTTTAAGTTTTCATGCGGTTATAGCTGAAAATGCTCAAAAAGATGTTTTCCTTGTTTTGAGTTTTATATACAATTTTTTTTCTTGTTTTCAAAAACTCGTTTTGAAAAATGGGAAAGAGAACACGTTTTCGGTATTTTCGAAAAGAAAACATAAAATGACATGAAAACAACAAAGAGAATGGTGCCTTAATCCTCCTAAAAATACATGCATTTTGTCTAAATTCAGGTTTATTAGCAGTAGACGCTCTTTTAAGGAACATTAATTAAATGACATGTAACTCATAAGTAAAAAAATTGTAAATTTTAATCCATTTTGCAATTAGATAGTGTAAAACAGAAGCTAATACATTGAAACCAGTAGTCCAACCCCAATAAAGCCTAATACCATCAGAAATAACTTCAGAATGAATAAAGAACTTACATCACTTGTCAGGATGTATAATAGAGCAGCAGCAGCAAGGTTGCTGGGGGGGTCATCAAAACTCAATTCCGAAACCACGTGAATAATAGTTTTGGCCATCCTGAGAATGATCTCAGCAAGTTACAGAGTACACAACAAACAAATAACAATTTGATAGCTGAAAGTAAAATGTCAGAATTTTCAGCCAATAATCATCTATATATCCAAATTGCATACATGTGAAAATATAGATTGACCACCAATAACAAAAGACTTGGAGCTTGTTTGGTGGAGGTGGTTTTTTCCATTTTCACCTCAAATTCACATTTACAACCACGCATCTCCCAAAAACCCAAAATTCTTCCAAAACATCCAACACCAAACCAGCTCTTATTTATTGCTAATTGCTATTACCTTGACAGCAAAGAATAGTTCGACCCAATGCTTTATTTTTGTACTTGATCATGATTTGACATTAAAAGCATGTTGATTTTTCCCCAATAGGCAAAAATCAAAGAGTTTCAGTTTTAAATTCAGACCTGAACATTGTTTTCACCTCATAAACAGTAATATTTTATTGCCTACAGCTTTTACTATTTGAAATTGGTTAACGGCGGGTTAATCTCAACTTCAGATAGGCCCATCAGTTTTGATTTTGTTATTTTGCAAAAAAGTTTTATATTGATCTAAAACGTCATTGAACGGCCACTAACCATTTAACTTGGATTTTTTAAAAAGGGTATTACAAATTTCAATAATACAGAATCATTTTACTGTTCTAATAATCAGATCTCACAATATTTATGAATGGAAAAATCAAGCGCTGTGGAGACAGAATATAGAAAATTCACGTTACTGCTGCGTAATTTCTTTTTCTGATAAGTGCATAATCATTATATCAAAATACAATACAGTGTTTTGGAAAGAGCCCAAGGCTTACACCTTGAGGCATGCATCTTGCGAAGTGTTCGTTAAAAACCTCAAAAGCTTACGTTATGAGCTGTTCACCCTTAGACATTTGCTCCTTAGTCTTTCCTTTATGAGCAGTTCTTGTTACCAACTGCAGCTTTTGGGGAAGGCTTTTCATATCTTAGAAGTTTACAAGGGTTTGGGTTGTTTCCAATACAACCCTACCCTAAAGACAAAGGAAATTGAAGATAAAATAAAAGAACAAAGTGAACAGCCAAGCTTGCCCTAGCCCTAGCCCTTTACTCCTACAACTGAAGGGCGCTAACCCCCAAGGACTGCAGTTGACCAGTGACAAAAGACTTGTGATGTGTAACTTCACTCTTGTTTCTCTTTCCTTTATATTTATTGTTGTCTATACTTTTGTTTTCTTTATTCATAATAAGCTTTTATTTTATCGTTTAAGAAAGCAAAATTCTTAAACATTTAGGGTGCGTTTGATTTGCGTTCTTTTTCATGGAAAATATGTTTTTCCATGTAATTTTCCAACTTTACGCTGTTTGGTTGCCTAAGTTTTCCATGAAATTCATTTTTCCACTTGCCTTGAAATTCGATATTTTCCTTATTTTGAATGAATTCGTTTTCCTAGAGGGGGAGGAGGTTTTATTTTTCATGGAAAATCTTATACCATTTTCGTTACGTTTGATCATTTTTGTTGTTGTTAATTGATTTTATTTTTTTCTAAAAATTAACATTATTATTATCAAGTACAAATGTGTGAGAAAATAATTTTTTATTTTATTTTATTAAAATAGATAAATTTTACTTTATTTTCCACCTAGAAAATTAAACCAATCAAACACATTAAATTTCCAATTCTTAGGAATTCAATTCCCTAGAATTCATTTTCTTTCCATCCAAATTCCACTCTCGCTATCAAACGCAGCCTTAGTCACTTGTTTCATTAGATTCAGAGTTTCGGACTATTACTCCCAGTGATGCACTAGAAGTCTCGTTGAGCAATTAATAACTGGGTTAATTCATTAATTGTTATTTCGTTAATCCATTTATATTTTTAAATACAAATTAAACTTTAATTTTGTTCAAATTTTTATATGGACTTCTTAAATGATTTATGGTCTATTAGAAGTACAATTATGTATTTTTAACATTTGAAATATTTTATTGGTTTGAGGGTTGTGCCTCAAGGTGTCTCGAGGCTTACACCTCACCTTATAGAAGTAAAATGCCTTGCAACCTGATTTAACATTTTAAACACTGATATAATGGTATTTATAAGTCAATCAAACAACCTTTTTTTAGAGAAATTAAAAGAAATAATTGTCGAATCACATATGAGTTTTTGTCATAACTAAGGTGTGTTGAAATATACAAAAATGAAATATCTATAACTATCTGGAAAGGTCCTAAAAATATTTGACAAATTCTTACAGACAATTTTGCAGGTTCCTGTATAAATTTACCTCAAATGCTTACTGCTTACAAACCTAAAAACTGTCCCCAAGAAATCAATCAGAGACATGCTACTATATTAATATAGATTTTAAAAATCTATCCTAAAGTCTTGAATGCTCTCATATTTATTCTAATTAATTAATATTATTGCTGGTCAACTAGTCTCTTGAGCTCTTTATGCCCTAATGGAGCACACAATCTGAATATCATCCCAGTAAAACTAGAGAAACCAATAACATAACCAAGCCTCAAACCTTGAAAACTCTTTCCTCGTATAAAGTTATAGTTGCCCCAAAAGTCTCAAAATTAGTCCAATAGACAAGCAAGTGTTTATCAAGATAAATCAAATGAGTGGACAAATATAAAGGATGAAATTTAGATACCCGTGAGCCCTCAAGAGGCGCCGCTGCTGAGCAGTTCCACATATAGATAGAAATGACAGAAGACTCGTCCGTCTAATCCTGATAGGCTGCCCCTTCTTCAACCCATCTAGTGCAAAATTTACCTCGTCCACATGCTCCATCATCTCCCCAAACTCCTGAGTCTCCATCAAGGTCGCTGTCAGCCCCACATCTGATCCCAACTCCTTCGATTTCACAGCCTTCTTCTTGTTATTGTTATTCTTATTTTTCTGCAGAATCCCATTTTCTTTACTATCCACCTTCTTATGTTTCCCAGAAATACCACCGCAGTCCCAAGAAAACCAATTCTCGTTGCTCTTTCTGGTAGGCAAATCGGCCAATTCGCCAGACTCTTGTGTCAAATTCAATCCATAGGGATCCAAATCAACGCTCTTGGCCTTCTTCGATTTCCTAAAATCCACATCAGAAAACTCGAAAACCCCATCTTCTTGACGAACCGTCCCTGGCAAAATCGCCAATTCCCTCGTGCCCTGCGAGGAATTGAAACCATATGAATCAGGCCACTGACACTGAGTGGAGCCTTGAGACGAGTACGTAAAATCGTAAACATCTTGAGGGCATTCTTGGGAAAGACAGTCCGTATCAACATCTTGGAAGCCGTTACTCTCCGAACAGCTCCTTGACAAGCTATGGTTCCGACGACCGTACTTTCGATTCATCATATTTCTTATCCTTCATATATTTCCTTTCTCACGGAATCAAAAGGTTGGGTTTTTGAGTAATCAAATCAAGAGTTTACAAGTAATTAGGGTAATTCGGAGGTGTGAGCTTCTGGGTATTGCTCTAATTTGGAGATTTGAAATTGATGAATTCAATTGCAAAATTTAAAAATGGAGAAAATTTTGAAACCTGATAAGATCTGAGTCGTTCAGTTCACTTTTTTATGGTATCAACGGCGGATGGAGCTAATTGTTAATTTCGTTGTTCTCTTTGTTAGTTGGGTTGAGAGTATTATCTACGGTGCGAGTTTGACTGTGCGACCATATTATTATTACAATCTGAAAACGGCCAAATTTTCTCTCGCTTACAGATAATTTTTGCCTCGGATGAGTTTATGAATAATATATATTTTTTTAAATTACTATTTTTGGTAAAACATATTTTTTTTTAAAATCAATTTTCAATCATATATTTTATTTCGAAAAACTTCACATTTTTTTATAAATAACAAAATTACCCTCAATCGTGGACTTCCAAGTTCTAGCCTAGTTTAGCAACAAAAAAAGAAATATATATATATATATATACATATAATAATAATAATATAATAATATATAATAATAATAATCAAAGTCATTTTCAATTATATTTTAATAAAATAATTTTGTTTCACAAAATCTATTCTCAAAAAATTTATATCAATCAATATCAATACAAAGTAAACTCAGATTCTGGAATCTTTAATTCCAATCCAGAATTTCAATTGGTATTATAATTAGATGGGGGAATTTTAAAAATACCCAAGTCAAACATGGGCTAAGTCAAAATACTCTAACTTTTCAAAAACTAACCACAATACCCATTTTTCTTTAAAATGACGTGTATACCCTTAATAACCATATTTCTCTTATACCCTTCATTTATCTCATATTTCATATTTATATTAAAATGAAAACAATACAATTCTCACTTTTCATTATTCTCTCGTTTTTTCATCTGTTTGTGCTCAATACGCAGATAAATTATTCTCTCATTTTTTATCTGCTTGTGCTAAAAAAAATCCGCAAAAAATATACAAATCTCAACTAAAAGATTTCATTCGCTACTTCTTATCGGTAAGTTGATTTAGCAATATTTATTATACTGTATTTAATTTTGTTCTCGTTGTGTTAAACTTATTCAACATGTCTATAATTTCAGTAACCAAAAATTAACGAAAAATTCATATATTGTTAATTTTTTTAGTTAATAATAATTATAGATCTATAATTATGTAGACTAAACAATTAAAATTAATATGGTGAAGTGTGATTTTTATCAATTTAGTAACAAAATCGGAAAAATTGAACATTAGAGCGGAAAAAAGGTGCCTGTAATGGGTCCGACCCATTGCAGGGTCCGGCCGGACCAATTTCAAAAATAATTATTCTAACTTATTTTTTTACATTATAAATAAATTATAAAATTCTAAATAATTTTTTTATTCTTAATATTATTTATCATATGTTACGAAAATAATTTCATTACTAAATAATGTCATAATATGTTAATAATAATTACAAATAAGATATGTAATTATAATTTCTTAATAAAAACGAATTAATAATTTCATGATAATTAGAAATAAGACATGTAATTATAATTTCATAATGCAAATTTATTAATAATATCAAAATAAATATAATTATAATAATTAAATAATGTTTAATTTTCCTACTTGTTCATTTACGTGCGGTAGTTTACAATGTAGAATGGTTAAATATTGCGGAAGCATGGTGCGGCCGGCCCGACAACTATTTTTTTTACTATTATTTTTTATCAATTACTCTGATTTTCTTTAACTTGTTGTTTTGAAATTTTATTATTTTTAATTAATGTAGATATGGCTTTCATACCAGTTTCTTATTTTGGTGAATTCGTGGTTGATGAAAATCTGCGATGGTCATGGAAATATTCAAGTGATCAAAACATTTATGTAATTTTGTTAACTCCAGGTATGTCATTTACAGACATGTACAGCAAATTACAAGATCAACTCGAAGTTAATCCATCTGAATATGATATGAAATTTGGATTTCTATATAACTCTAATTCTACTGTTGCATTGCCACCCTTATTTGTTACTTTTGATGTGCAAATTACGTGGTTAATTGAGGCGAATACCCCGATAATCAGAATGAAGAATTTGATGGTGGGGATCAGAATGTGAATGATATTTGGGACACATTAGAAATAGTTCGTGAGGATGATGGTGTTATCCCTGATACAATTCCTCTTATCACCCATAGAGGTCATGATGTAGTCGGAGACAATTAGGAGGACATTCCATTTACAAACAATGATCTGATTAATCTATCCAGACGTCAACATGAGCACTTCGAGAACTCACAGGCTGGGCCAAGTTCACGATCAACTAATTGTTCACGTGTGGTTCCAAATGATGAAGATTTGGAAGTCCAGCAATTATTTAATACCAAGCAAGATCTCCAAGAAGCGGTGCACAGTATTGCACTTAAGCACAATTTCGAGTTTAAAGTGAAGAAGTCAGACATGAGTACCTACACAATTGTCTGTGTAGATGATAATTGTAGTTGGCGTCTGCGAGCAACGAGGATGGACACAAATCAATTCTTCGTAGTTCGCAAGTATGCACGAGAGCATACTTGTCAAGTGGGCATTCGTCGAAATGATCACAGACAAGCTCGTTCATGGTTTATAGGACGACAGATAATGCATAAGTTTGATGACCCAAGGACTATTTACAGACCCAGAGACATCATTAACGATGTGCAAAGAGATTTTGGGGTGATCATGAGCTACCAGAAGGCCTGGAAGTCTAGAGAGTGTGCGTTAGAGGATTTAATGGGTTCACCCGAGGAAAGTTATGCGAATGTCATAACATGTCAAGAACTAATCCTGGTTCGACATTCTTTATTGAGGCTGACGATGACAATCGCTTCAAGTATTTTTTCATGGCTCTTGAACAATGTATAAATGGGTTTAGAAGATCGATGCGACCTCTAATTCTAGTAGATGGTACAACATTGAAAGCTAGATATGAAGGGAAGTTAATTATTGCTACATGTCAAGATGCCAACATTCAAATATACCCTCTTGCGTTCGGCATAGTGGATAGCGAAAATGATCTAGCGATGAATTGGTTTTTCTCAAAGTTGAGGAAAGTAATTGGAGATGTCCATGAGCTTGCTTTTATAACTAATCGCGGAAATTCTATCATAAATAGTATAGCTGAAGTTTTTCCCGAGGCACACCACGGTTATTGCATGTACCATATACAAGGAAATTTGAAGACGATGTACCGTGGTACTGGGATCGTTGCCTTGTTTAAGAGAGCGGCAGAGGCTTACACTTTTGAAGATTATAATAAGTTCATGATCAAAATAGATAACAAGAGTATGAAAGCCTCGGAGTACTTAATAGATAAATTGGGGATTCAACATTGGGCACGGTGTCAATTTCCATACAATATGATGACATCAAATAATGTGGAGTCTTTGAATGCATTATTTAAGAAGGATCGAGAGTTACCAATTCTGGCAATGATTGAGAACATTAGGGAGAAGTTACAGGTTTGGTTTCACGATAGACGCGAGGAATCTCAATCATGCACATCTTATCTCACCCCTGCCATGGAAACCAAACTCTTCAAGACATTAGACCTGGCTAGAAGGTTGGGCGTGGAGCCATTGGATCAGTTTAGATTCAACGTTGTATGCGGACGTAACGTTGGTTATGTTGTGGACTTGAATGAGAACACGTGCGCGTGTAGACAGTTTCAACTTGAGTGCTTTCCATGCGCTCATGCAGTTGCAATTGCTAGACATAGGGGCTTTTCACCACAGTTATTATCAACTGAGTATTATACCACTGCTTTGTGGAGAGAAGCATATGTTGAAACTATATTTCCTCTACCAAATGAGGGTGAGTGGGAACTTCCCGAACACTTGCTCCCGCTTGATAATTTACTGCCACCGAATGTCCGAAGACGTAATCCTGGACATGTACGTACGTCTAGAATACCATCTACTGGAGAGTTTCCCATACCGCGAAAGTGCGGCAGGTGCGAGGCAGTCGGTCATACTCGCCAAACTTGTACTAGTCAGATTCCCTTGAATAATTAATTTTATCACTATTAAAACTTTTACTGTAATTGTAGTGTTGTTGATAATAAATTATCTTATTTTGTCTATGTTAATAAAGTTCGTGAATTGCTTACTATACGATGAAATATGATAAATGTTTCTTGGGGAAAAAAAAAAAGATATTTTAGGGTTTAGGGTATAGTTTTCTATTTTGGGGTTTGGGGTTTAGGGTATAGTTTTCTATTTTGGGGTTTGGGGTTTGGGGTTTAGGGTTTATATATATATACTATTTTTTTGTTCCAAAAAATATATTGTTATCTATACTTGTGAGGCAATTTATTCAACTAAAGAAATTGACAAATAAAAACTATAATAAATAAATCGACTGTAATAAAGAAATTGACAAATAAATATATATACACAATTACATATAAAAACTATATTTTTACATTTCTAAATCTTATGGATCACAATTGTAGGTAAATAAATCAGTAGCCAACTTTATTCTCCACTTCTGTATATGTTCTTGATTGATCATCTTGACATCTTGTCCGATGCTCAAGAATTCAATATATTTTATTGCAAAAATCTCGCAATCTCCACTGTAAGTTAAAAAATAAAAACTTTAGTGAAATAAATGAATATAGTTAAAAATTTAATTAAATACTAGAATACGAGTATAAGAAAATTTACCTGACACCTTGTTTGGAAATCCCCTTGATCCTCTCAATGGCTAGTACATCATCGACATGAATTCCAGCACGTTTAGCCATTAGAGGAACAATGAATGCCAAGGGCATCAGAGTTTCTTGGAACTGGGTCTCTATGAAACAACCATGTTCGGAGTCGTACACATACATTTTCGATTCGGCGAACACGACCTCAACAGCAATGATGTGCGAGTTCCCGATCACCGGAATATAGATGTGTGTACAACCCGTCCACGACTGGCCACACACGGGCTCTGCCCCTACCACGTAGTCCAACATGTAATCTGGCAACTCGTATGAGGTAGGGTTGCTTTCGAACATTGAGTACTCAATGTCGACAGCGTTTTTAAAGCCACAACCCAAGATCACTCGCCCAGGAAAGCCGAACGATTTCGGGTACCTACTAACCCGATCGCGCAGCAACTCCATCGCAAGATCAACATGCTACAACATAAAATATAAGCGAATTAAATATTATTTAATCAACAAATAATATAGTGAGTTCACATAATTACGATTAGCACTCACATCGTCGGCAAGCCAAGCTCCGCTTCTGAGGACTATTGCAAACCAATATTTGGCATCCGATATTGTTGTCTTCCCAATGGCGAAGCGAAACCTGAATGAATAAATAATTAGAGATTCATATATAATCATTTTAACAGTTAAGAAATAAATAAACAAAAACATAACAAACTTACTTCGACTTAAGTTGAGAGTACCACATATCGAACACCTTTTGCTTCGCCGGATCGACTTCGCGGAATAAGTTGACATAAGTGCCGTCCACGAATGTCCTCTTCTTCGCCTCGACCATGAAGGGAGAAAGAACATGCTGTGAGGGTTGTCTTATCATCTTACTTATAATATGCTCCTTCACCTCGACAGTACGTTTCTGTCCCCTCTTCTCGACCATATCCGTCAGCCGCTCAGTCGACTCATCCTCCGGCACCTCCGACACCTGAGGCACCTCCTCCTCCTCCGCCTCCGCTTCTCGAGGCACCTCCTCCTTCGCCCCCCGAGGCACCACCTCCTCCGCCCCCGAGTCACCTCCTCCTTCGCCCCCCGAGGCACCACCTCCTCTGCCCCCGAGTCACCTCCTCCTCCACCCGAAGCCCCTTCCTCCGCCTCCCGAGGCACCTCCTCCTCCGTCGCCCCCCGAGGTACCTCCTCCTTCACCCGAGGCACCCCCTCAGTCGGCACCCCGTAAAAATCTTGCTCCGTCATCCGAGCTATCATATCATCCAGCTCTGGTATCATATATGAGGCTCCATGCCCACCTCGGAGCTCATCCCTAAGGGCGTCGACCTTACCTCCGAGGGCGTCAACCCTCACTTTGAGGGCGTCGACCTTACCTCGGAGCTCATCCCCAAGGGCATGCATCTCATCACGAATGACCCCCACCAGACGCTCAAACAAATAATCAATGTGAGGTACTGGGCGCTGAAAACAAAAATGACAATTGATTATTTAACTCAAATATTATAACATGTAAATGTGATCATTAAAATACTATTGTTTATTTAAACTGAATCCATTAACATACCGGGGGAGTGGGGGTGCGTAAAGGTCTGCGAGATGCCCCCGGTGAATGAGATCTCATGAGCGGTGGGGACATGTCTCGTATTGGACTGCGTTGATCCTAGATATAACAAAAGTAGAAATTAAATGTCGAATATTGTTTATTTAAGATTCTACAAAATTTTCGACAGAGTCTCCCCTTAAAATTGGACTTAGCCACCCTATAAAGGGACATCAAAATGTCATAATAAAGCAAAAACATTCAACCACTCAGCCACAACTCAATAGTACTCCCATATCACCGACTACTCCAAAAATAATTCTCAACTCAAAAACATATCAAATTCAAATTATAAACTCCAAATAATATAATAGGAAATAAACTAACCCCCAGTAAAATATTATAGCTTATTGAATCTATGAACATACCGGGGGAGTGGAGGAGCGTAAAGGTCCGCGAGATGCCTCTGGTGAATGAGATCTCATGAGCGGCGGGGACATGTCTCGTATTGGACTGCGTTGATCCTAGATATAACAAAAGTAGAAATTAAATGTCGAATATTGTTTATTTAAGATTCTACAAAATTTTCAACAGAGTCTCCCCTTAAAATTGGACTTAACCACCCTATAAAGGGAAATCAAAATGTCATAATAAAGCAAAAACATTCAACCACTCAACCACGACAATTCAAAACACCAACCACAACTCAATAATACTCCCATATCACCGACTACTCCAAAAATAATTCTCAACTCAAAAACATATCAAATTCAAATTATAAACTCCAAATAATATAATAGGAAATAAACTAACCCCTAGTAAAATATTAAAATTTATTGAATCCATGAACATACCGGAGGAGTGGAAGAGCGTAAAGGTCCGCGAGATGCCTCCGGTGAATGAGATCTCATGAGCAGCGAGGACATGTCTCGTACTGGACTGCGTTGATCCTAGATATAATAAAAGTGAAGATTAATTATTTAACCCAAAAGGTAAATAACAATCTAAAATTACATTACATAATAGTCCACGCATGTAGTCCTACTCCTCCTCTACGGTTGAAGCCGTCAACGCATGAAGGACTTCGAGCTAATATATTAACATTTAAAACAATTTATAAATCACGTGTCAAATATTATATTACATTAATAATAATTTCTAAACGCTCACCTCAGTATCATCGAGGATATCCGAAAGCTTCCTAGAACTTGGCGCCTCAGTTGCTCTCCAGTTTAACATCCGAGGAAATCGCGTCCCCCTCTTAACTGCCCACCTATCACCTAAGGCGGGAATAACCTCATACGCCAATATCTGTGAAACTTACAATTATTATGATGATAAAAAACATAAAAAACTAATTCAAAATGAAAAGTTTAAAATTAATACTTGTAGAGCAAAAGGG
This sequence comes from Ligustrum vulgare, assembly GCA_963555705.1. Classification (NCBI taxonomy): domain Eukaryota; kingdom Viridiplantae; phylum Streptophyta; class Magnoliopsida; order Lamiales; family Oleaceae; genus Ligustrum; species Ligustrum vulgare. Next base: position 65,614,107 of record OY743171.1, on the reverse strand, counting down.
AAACCGTACGCATCATACTTCCGGGGGCCCTTCTCCGCCTTGGGCATCGAATGAGTTTTCTTAAATATGTCAACGGTATCGACATAAATTATAGACCCCCATGGATAGTTGTTGAAGGCTTCAATATCATCAACAAGTTCTAAACCATATAAGTCGATACCATTCTTTGCTTGCTTGCCCTTTACGAAGCTCTCCAGAATATAGACCATGCATAATTTCAATCTGTCCAACATATCGGGACAAGTCTTTAAAGTATTCCAGAGCTCCTCCCTGTAAATGACCTTTAATTCTTCGAAGTATTTCAGATGAAGCCTCGATTTTGACCGTAATTCGGGCGTTTTTTCCGTATGGCCATCACACTTTAATCCCGTGATGAGGGAAAACTCAAACCTCGAGAATGTGACTATCTTGTCATCCTCGAAGCAAAAACTTTATGCACCACCGTTTACTGGCTTCAGAAGTCGAAGTACCAGAGAATCTATAATCTGAGGCGCAAATTGCATCTTGACCAATTCTTTGAATCGCCATAGGAATGATCGCTTCAAGATATCTTGATGATACTCATCAAGAGTTTTTAGAACTGCGCCGAAGTCACATTCCCTGTACTGGGAAACTTTAGCCGGAAGCCCTCTCAGTTCAAGACCAATAGCATACTTCATTCTGCAATAATTTCAAATGTTAAAATCAAAGTTTAAAAAAGTATGCCGCAATATTTAACAATTCTACATTGTAAACTACCGCACGTAAATGAACAAATAGGAAAATTAAACATTACAGGAAAAACTTTATTATTATTATTTTTTATTATTATGGTTTATATATAAACATTATTAATTATTATTGTATTATTATTTTTATTAAAGTTGTGTAATTATAATTATAATTATTAATGTTATGAAACTATTGTATATATTTTTACATTTATGAAATTATAGTTCATATTTATTATTTCTAATTATTATGAAAAATATTAATAATTTTTTTATCACCAATATTTAATTATTATAATTATATTTATTTTGATATTATTAATAAATTTCTTATTTGCATGATGAAATTATAATTACATATCTTATTTCTAATTATTGTGAAATTATTAATTCATTTTTATTAAGAAATTATGAAATTGTAATTACATATCTTATTTATAATTATTATTAACAAATTATGACATTATAATTACATTTTCCAACATTGTGAAATTATTAAATTTTTGTTACAATTATGAAATCATAGTTAGCCATTTGTTAATTCTAATTATATTTAGTAATGAAATTATTTTTGTAATAAATGATAAATAATATTAAGAATAAAAAAATTATTTAGAATTTTATAATTTATTTATAATGAAAAAAAAGATGTCGTCAAAAACTTTATTATTATTATTTTTATTATTATGGTTTATATATACACAATATTAATTATTATTGTATTATTTTTTTTATTAAAGTTGTGTAATTATAATTTTAATGTTATGAAACTATTATATATATTTTTACATTTATGAAATTATAGTCCATATTTATTATTTCTAATTATTATGAAAAATATTAATAATTTTTTTATCAACATTATTTAATTATTATAATTACATTTATTTTGATATTATTAATAAATTTCTTATTTGCATTATGAAATTATAATTACATATCTTACTTCTAATTATTATGAAATTATTAAATTTTTGTTACAATTATGAAATCATAGTTAGCCATTTGTTAATTCTAATTATATTTAGTAATGAAATTATTTTTGTAATAAATGATAAATAATATTAAAAATAAAATAATTATTTACAAATTTAAAATTTATTTATAAATAATGGTCGGACCATTTTCAAAAATGGTCCGGCAGGACCACTTTCACAAAAGGTCCGGCCGGACCTAGTACTTCATCTTCTTCACAAATCACAAGCTCCAATAATGGTGGATCAAGAAAAATTCTTTTATGAACCCAAAAAAACTCGATTTTCATAAGAAAAACTTCAAACTTCAAGTTATAAATCTAGGAATCAAAGCTAAAAATGTAATCTAACATTGTTTAAAGTTTGAATCTTGAACAATTCGGAGTGAAGTTCTTCCTCTTTGCAACGACCGAACTATTCTATGGAGAGGAGAAATTTCGCCGGACCGAACAATACAAATGGTGAGGAGTCGGACTCTTTTGAATAAGTTATAAAGATATTTTGGACTTTGTAAATAATAAATATATTTCACTTTTTCTTTTTAACTTACAAATGGGTCAAAAGGTATTTTAAAAAATGGGTCGGAGGACCCGACTTTTGGCCACTAATTCCTCTAATTGTCTAGCAGTTCAATACTCAAATTAGGAGCAGTTATTGGTACTGTCCCGCATTCCCATTATTTTTTTCCTTTGTTCCAACCCACCACGGCCTCCACCCCCACCACCGGCAGCCTCCGGACAGCTTCACCCGTCGCCTCTGCCTTCGCTGCAAAATCTTTTCTAATCATTTTGGTAGATGCTTCCAGTTGGTTCTAGGGTTTTCCATTTTTGTAGTTTGGTATGGGTTTTTGAAAAAAAAAATTCATTTTCTTGAAGCAATTTTTTTTCCTAGTAGAAGAATTTAGTATGGATCGAAAAGGAGATTCCGAATGATCATGCTATTACTCCATGCTCAAGATTCAGGGATGCCTCGTGCCTCCTTCTTTTACATTCGCTCTGCTAATGTCAATTATAATCTCTTGCCAAATCAATTTGTCCCAACTTCAACCCTCATCCTAATCCAAGCAGTCTTTGTGGGTTTTTTGTTTGGGCTATGCTTATTGCATTGTTCTATATGGAAATTTTCATTGAGATAGCTACAAATAGATTATGTTCTTCAAATTTGGACTCAAGTAATATCCCAAGATTAGTGATAGTGTTGAATTTGATTGAAACATGATTGATTTGTTGCTAATCCTAGATTGTGCTGTTGGAATCCCATCATTTCCTCATGCAGAGGATATAATTTTGGCATTGCGTTAGCTTTGGGTAGAAGAATATCTTGTGATTCTCATATTTTTTTTTTTTTTTTCATTTTGGATATCTTTGCTGATGTAGAATTTGATTTAATGTGTAAAGACTAGGCATATCTGTAATATTTAGTGTTGTTTATTCTCATGCAATCTAGGGTTTGTTCTTTAATTTGACAAATGATTTTTATTCCTTTTGGCTATTCGACAGGTTGTTAACGAAATTCTTCATAACACACAATGTCCAGTTATATATATCTCACTTTTATTTTTATTTATTTTTTCTTTTATAGTATACCTGAATTTTGCATCCATCTTGTTTCAGTTTTTTATCTTCAGATATTATTGTGGTTATTGCTATACCTACTTGACACGTGATTATGTGAGTCATCGTCCTTTTCATAAGTTCTTGAAATTTATCCAAGGAAACGAAAGAAGACAGTGATGCTATAGGTCCTTTATTTTTCCAAAGTACTATCTGGGTTATTCCTCACACTTTTAGCATTAGCATTTGTCTGATATTTAATGATTTTGAAGTCTACTTCACTTCCACATTGCTTATTTTTTAAAACTTTTGGGTGTAATTTCTAATTGCAGCATTCCGCTTGAAAACAACATGACACGGGATACAAACATAAGGTATTCTCATTTTAACTTCCATGCACCCGCTCCCAACTTCGTATTATTCTTGTTTGAAGGGTTATGTAAAATGTTATTTTGTACATTTCTTTGTTAACTGAGCAGGCAAATGTACGAACTTATTATCAACTATAGAGGCACAATTGAACCAAATTTTGATTGATCAAAAAGTAAAGGAACATCTTGGGGCATTTATGTCCCCCGAAGTTATGAATCTGAGGAAGCGGCAAGAAGAGGTCAATGGAAGCGACAATGGAATTACCAATTTCAGCAATAGGTTTGAGTTGGATGGGCAAGTGTTTTAAAGGATGCAAAATCCTTGAATGTAAACAAGTTTGGATTTGAGGAAACTTATAGTAGTGTGACATCTCATCTTGTGATGTAGAATCTGGTGAAGATAACGGTTGTAGAATAAAAGAATATTTGCAGAATGAGGACTCCCAGATAGAAGTTGAAATACAGAAAGATTTTGTGTTTATTGAGGTTGGTGTTAGTTCTACATCTTATCCTTCTGTAATTAGGACCAATTTAAATGTAAATTTTGTTGCTTTATCTCAAGGATCCTGGGAGTTATGAATTTGTCGCATCAGTTGGAAGTTTATCTTAACCCTGCAGCTATCCATGATTTTTAGAACAATCTTGGTGCCTCTAGTGTAATCATATTTGCGAGTTAGTATCTGTCACACTGCCTTCTTGTAAATATCCTTTTAGCTTTTCTTTCTCCTTTTAGAGTTGAACTAGAGGTTCTTTTGTTCACCTTTTTCCAGGCACGTCTTGATGATCTGGCAGAGAAAGAGGCCACAGAGAAATCTGATGGTGCCGGGGAAGTACTTTTAGTGGAACTTGCTGTTGATGCTAGACAAGGATTTGGTGGAGGAGGGGATAACTTATGACATATGCAAGATAGGAGGAAGGATAAGAAGAAGAGTAAGGAGAACAACAAAAACAATTATTCAAATGTTTTAACTGCTTGATGGTTCCTAATAGTCGTTTATCACCTTATAAGAACTGCAGGATACACACTTATCATTTACTTCTAACTCCAAATTTTACAGGGTGGTTGTGGTAATGCACTGTGTATAATTGATAATCAGAAATCTAAATAGATGTAAGAGCATCTTCAATACATTCCTTGGATTGGGAAAATACACTTGACACATAAGCAAATAGATGGAATATGGTAAAAATTCATCTCTAATGTACAACGTGGATTATGATGTCAGTTAGGCTGACATGGCGCTAAAAAAATATACATTGACGCTCCGTGAGACATGCTGACTCAGCATTAATTTTTGTTTTATAATTATTTAATTACTGTAGATAACGATGTGGCCCAATTAAGTTGTATGGTATAAATTAGTTTCCTTTTGGAATCTGCAGTAAATTAGAGATAATGTGGTAATTAATTTTAATTTTATTATAAAAAAATGTCACATAATCAATATTATTGAAATGGAGAAAGCACCATTGAAGAGTAAATTTTGAACTACTCCGTCTATTTATCCACGTTCTCTAAAAGTCCATCTATTTTATCGCCACATCAGCCCCAATCCACGTTATACACCGGAGATGATCTATGTCTCTCTTTTACCAAAAGGCCTATCTATGTACATGCTTTCCATGCATTTCATCTAAAACATATTTAAATAATTTGTTTAATATCTTACCGTTTCTTATTAACTGCAAATCACACATAAGTGCTCACGATGGCAGTGGTCCTGGTGCTGCAATTTGTTTTTCTGGAACTGATGTTGCTTTACAACAACAGGAAGATGAATACAAGCGTGTAATCAAACTTGAATATGAGGAAAGAAAGCTTGGAGGAGCTAAGGAATATGAAAGACAAATTGAAAATGGGACAAAACAGACACGTCTTGAAGAGCAACCCGTCTTCGAGAAAGGAAAATGAAGAAGTTGGTCAGCTGAGTTCTAAGCACAGTCCCGATGGCGACGAATGTGTGTATCTTACTTCAATACATATAATGGTGCGTCTCTATGAGGTGTGAGACGTATGCATTCAATTCAATTTTAGAGAACTTACTTTCTAATCTTCAAATATTTATATAATGCTAGGTAAATTTAGCTTTATATATCTTATTTGTTCCTTCTTGATCCATATTCACTCTTCCATATAATGGACAAATCTTCTCAATTTGTTAATGTAGATTCTGTTATATGTAAGAATTAAGAACTGAGTTGGGTAGATGTTGAATATCTCCATATATCATACTTAGATATAATTGTACTTATTATTATTATTATTTTTAATTCGGTATCACTACATTAGAATTAAGATACAAGTTGCTGAGGCCTGTATTCAATAATTTACATCAGACGCGTTCCGTGCATATTGAACGTCGCCTTTATCGTTGAATTTAGCATTGCCATAAGATGATAAGAGAAGGGGTGACTTGAGTTTTCTTTCTCCACGCTATTTTCTTTCATTGTAATCCTTAGTCCAAGGTATTGATTCCTTTAAGGAGTTCAGTCCCTGTGGCACCTAAGACGTTTTCGAGATGAATTTTTGAGAATATCATATACTATTAATAATTATAATATATTCTTAATCACTTTATTTGTATGATGCACATGGAAAATTGGAATTGTGACCTAAGTATCCAAAAAATTTAATCGATATGACCAACGATCTATGAGTGCAATTTTAAACTTTTGAATAATTGTGTTTTCAAATACATAGATATCGGAATTAATAAGTACTTAGAATATACAACATATAAAAAATTGCACGATGATCAAAATTTAAATATGTCTAACGTGGGTTGATAAGTCTACATATAATTTGTAAAACTAAATGCTTATTATTATGTTCATTTTCTGAGTTTTTCTCTTTCTTATGTTTTAATACATTATTTTTTGTCAATGTAATATGTCCATGCATCGTACGGGTGTAGAACCATTTACTTTATCGTATTTAAATCTTGGATTCTAATATTGGGTCAAATATTTAATCATATTTTGCTATTAATTATTACTTAAAAGTTATGATCTTTTTATCTACATCTTCCACACTACCTTAAAAGTATGGGTAGAGGAGAATCTTTGACATAACGATTTTGCCCTCATATTTTTTTGCTTTAAACAACTATACCCTCCTATATTACCCATTAATTAATTAAGTTAAAAAAATGAAGGACTCATTTTGTGCACTCCTCATATTCTATTTTTTACAATATATAAAAAATGAGGATTTAGGAGAGACATTGGATTACCAATTTTTATTTATACCATTAAATATTTTATTTCATTATAAAATTTTATTTATTTATTATTAAAATACTTTATTATCTAACAATTTACAATGTTATAATATAATTTTACATTATTATACTTCTCATAATTCAATTTTACCTCTCTTTTATCCTTTAATAATAATTTATTCAAGTTTTTAATTATACATAATGATTTCATAAAAAATAGTCTTCATGTGTATTTTCCTCAATATTTTGTCAATATTATCCTTAATATTTTGTCTTATAGTTAGTAATATTAATTTATAATACATTTAAATATTTTGCAATAATTTTCTTTATAAGGTCAAGAGATGCGTGTTTACTGAAAGGGTAAAATGTCTAATATGCGTGGTAAAGAAGTTTTTTCACAATTTCGTGACCATCAAAATCGCACAAAGCGTGTTTCATGGTAAATTTTTTTCTTAAATTATCTTTCATCAATTCAAAACATGGAATTTGACAGCAAGTTCAATACTATTTCGAGAAATTTATAGAAAAATTCTCATTATTGAATTTTAATTACAAATTTCCAATTATTAATCAAATAATAAAAAGAATTTCAATGGTTTTATAACTTCCTACTATTCAATACCCATTATCATATTCAATAATATCTAAATTCTTACATAATTTAACAAAGTCATTAGAGAAATAACATCATTTATTACTATACAAAACCTGCAACCTGTTGCCTATATTTTTTTCAGATTAATTGTCGAACACACCACTTACTATTTCTTTGTTCAAATTTACATAGCTTTTTAATTTTATTTTTTGATTGATTACTTCTCACATTGATATATATTACCTCAACAACTTTTAAAAAATGGTATCACTTCTACGAAAACATTGTGCATCACATTCATCATTTACTTAAGATGTGCAACGCACATGCTTACTACTAGTTTAATTAAAACATATTACATCTATTAAACATTGTGGTGTTTATATTTAGCTCAGTGAAAATTCATTAATCTATATTTTTCTAGCACATTGCCCCCAACTAATTGATTAATATTCAGCTTGATGTAGACTGATACTTGAGATCCGAACAATTCCAATGATGCTCCCCAATGTTGGTTTCCACTCCTTTAGATCCTGAAAAATAAAGGCGGGGCTTTGTCCCCCGTTTTAACTCCGGCGTGTCAATTAGTATATTTTTAAAAGAGTATGTAAGTTGAAGAATATTTTAAAAGTGCGTAACTTTGTTCAATGAACCCAAGAGGATATATATAGGAGATCAAATGTAACCGCCCCTATTGTTGAGGTAGTAACTGCCACGTTCTAACTTCCCACTATTATGGCGTCAACCGCCCACAAGATGAGAGATTCCATGGTAGTGGGGAGTTATTATTCCTATAATTTCGCTGCCACGTGTACAATGGATTGCGAGCAAAAGTGTTTGATCGTAATCAAAATCATGATACAACGAACGATCATTAACGATCGTCAACAGGTGATATCTTCTGTTCGTAGATCGACATTCGACCATTGACACATATATCATTTGTCCCCTCAGACGATCAGGATTTGTATGAATGAATCGTGATCGTATGACTATCATATTCGAATAACTTAGTCAATAGCTAACGACCAACGATGCGGTCTGCCTCATAGGATTACGTGTTACTTATCTGTTGAGGCTCAGGTTCCCAAGAGGCGTGTTTCATCTGAAGCGGCGCATCAGTCAGGCGGCGGGTCACCTCAATGTGTCAGTAAATGATGTGCGAGAAAGCGGGAATATTTAGGGTTTTCAAATTATCTTGGAACTTCAAACGCCACTTTATAGATATATATAGCACGCCAGACTCAAACTTTCCAACTTTTTCTTTTCCCGTTTCACATTATGGTTTTATCCGGCAACTGATCCCTGAAACAATCTCCGGCGACTGGTCCCTGAAACAATCTCCGGCGAATCCCAAACTCCAAATCAAAGGTATAACATCGTTTCTTCCCTTTTTGAAGTTATAATTATTGGTTGGGGTGAGCCTTTTGCAAGTGTCCTGAAGTTTCACCTTTTTCGCCATATACTGTCATTTTAAGTGTAGTATTTTGGATTATTCTAGTATTTTGAGGGGAAATGGAGCATATTATTGTATTAGATAGTGATGAGGAAGAGGGGAGGGTGTCTGAGTTATTGAGTATAGTAGATGGCCATTCGTCCTCTTCTCCTTCTTATAACCAAATGTTCAATCGTGCAACGAGCCCATCTTCACCCCAATCTCATTCTTTTTCCTCTGATCGTACCGTTTCTGATAGTTTGCCTCTTTCACCTCGAATGCAGCAGTTTATGGCTCGTGCACGATCTACTCGTCAAGAAGCTTTAGCTATTCCTGATTACAAAAGCTGTTACAATGACCTTCGATTGGTGGAGGTGCTTAATTCTTTTGTTCTCTTTTCCGATCACACCTTTCGAGCCCCTCTTGAAGGTGAATGTATTGGAGGTGGGGAAGAAGGGGAGGTAACTATTTATCTAGACTCAATGAAAGGTGGTCTTCGATTCCCTCTTCACCCTTTTCTCGTGGAACTTCTTCGTTTCATCGATTTGAACCCTGCACGGTTAGCCCCTAATTCCTGGAGGATTCTTATATATTTTCTGATCGTTTGCTTAAAAAATAACATCAATCCAACTCTAAACCTTTTACGATCCTTTACCGAGTTAAAGCCACATCGTGACTATAACAACTTGGTCGTTTTTAATACTAAAAACGATTTCCAAATCCCAAGCTGCCCCTCCTCCCAACCTGGATGGAAAACCAGATTTTTCTATGTGAAAGGAAGAATGGTCCTTTCCCCTTTCCTATCTCTTGGAATCGTCCTGATTTTGCAAAATTCAACGATTCGATCACTTTATCTGACGTAGAAGAGGAAGGTTTTTTAACGATCCAAGCGTGTGATCCTCTCAGCAGTCATATGAAAGATATTCTCACTGATACTGTCTTGATTGAGCATCGGATAAATTTTCCCGAGGGTATACCTTCTGTAATAACTCTTGTTGATCTTTTTCATCATCCAAAAATCAAGCTGAACGAATTTTTTTTATTTTTTTATTTTTAGACGAGATGAGTTTCGACTTCAATAAAGTCGATGCACTACTGAAGGCAAAATCCAGAGGGAAAGGTGCAAAGAGAAAAGCAAGTGATAGGGATGTTGCCCAAGATATACCACTGGATCAATCGACTCCTCGTGTTGCGGCAGCATCGAATTTGTCTCACCAGCCTCCTCCAATACGATCTACTTATAACCTCTCAGTTGGGGGACAAGAGGGCTCATCTCGATCATCTGTTCGTGTAGATGAGGACGTTCAATCGATCGCCCATGCGGTTGACCACAACCTGTTAGAGGACATGAAGAAGAAAAGCGGCGTGGCTATTCATCGAGCTTTCTCTGTTGAGATGCGGAGGGTAAGCTTAAATAATTTTAGGTCATGGTTTTATAAGTTCGCATCATCCTAACAAATGACTTTGCATTTCAGGTTTTGACCATGGAACGAGCTTTACTCGATTCCCTTAACACTACTTCCCACAGTTATTCTGAGGTTGTCAATGCGAACTCTCGACTCGAATGAGAGTTGGCTGAAGCCAAGAAACTTTTGGCCCAGAAGGACATATCCTTGGGAGAAAAGGATGCAATGATATCCTCGATGCGTGTGGACTTCGAACGACAGCTCGAATCATGCGATCGTGAGGCGGTCGAGGCCTACAAAGCATCTCCCGAGTTCGACGAAATAGCTGGAATGTTCGGTGTTAAATCTATGATTCGTGCATATGGGAAATTGAAGGAGTGGCTGCAACAAGATCATCCTGAGATCAATCTTACTAAATTTGAAAGTTTCGTCGATGCTGAAGCTTTGGAGGAGGAGCTCAAGCACGGTGGCGATACTTCTCATCAACCTCCTCCAGAATAGCATTATTGACTTGTACTTGATAGGAAATGCTTCTTTTGAACTTGTAATCGTAGTCGTAGTAACGAACATTATTGTCGCTTTTTGTATTTTGCTAATGACATCAATGTTACCTGTTCTAGTTAGATCTTTTTAAACAACGATGCACAATGATTTCCTTGCTAGTTTCCACGATCATACGGCATAAATAGCTTGTGACGTCGAGTTGATGACAAGAACCTTTGTGATATTTTAAACTAATGAGGCGATGCCTTGCTCGTGACAAGGTCTTGTAACGATGTGTTGCCTTGCAAGTTACAAGGTCTTACAGGATCGTCATTGATATTAACGATGTGATGCCTTGCTCGTGACATGGTCTTTGGAAATTGTGATTGACGACGTGATGCCTTATTCGTGATAAGGTCTTTGGAGATCGTTATTGTTATTAACGATGTGATGCCTTGCTCGTGACAAGGTCTTTGAAAATCGTTATTGATATTAACGATGTGATGCCTTGCTCGTGACAAGGTCTTTGGAGATCACCATAAGCAAATAATATCATATTTCATCATAAGAGAAATTACAATCAAAGGAGAAGATAATATCTTCTATTTCACAGGTCTTTTTTTTTTTTACTGGTAGAATTTTTTCAAATGATTGATATTCCATGGGCGAGCCAGTCTATCTCCACGCATAGTCTTTAATGAATATGCACCATTTCCTAAGACCTTATCAATTTGAAAGGGTCCTTCCCATTTTGCTCCCAATTTTGTAGGATTATGACCGGCTGCTGAAGCAGATCGAAGGACAAGATCATCCTTATCAAAACTTCTGATTTTAACTCTTTTTTCATGAGCGACTTGTGACCTTCTCTTTAGTCGAAGCATCCTACTCTCGGCCTCATCCCTATCCTCGTTGATTGTGTCCACCTGGAATTTATGATACCCAAAATCAATTAGATCAACAGTGATTCTTGAAGAGGGCACGATGATTTCTTGTGGCACCACGGCTTCTAGCCCGAAACACATTTTAAAGGGAGTTATCATCGTGGATTCTCTAGGTGTCGTGTTGTATGCCCAAAGAACATTTGGTAACTCTTCAGCCCATTCTTTTCCCCTTCCTTCTAATCTCGTTTTCAAATCCCACAAGATGCTTCTTTCAGTGACTTCCACTTGCCCATTAGTTTGAGGATGCGATACTGAAGAAAGTCGCAACTCAATGTTATAACTTGCACAGAAATCTCTGAATTCCCTGTTGTCGAACTGCCTTCCATTGTCAGAGACGATCGCCTGGGGAATTCCAAATCGAAAAATGATTTGTCTCCAAACAAAAGCCTGGATTTTTCGAGAGGATATGGTTGCAAGAGCTTCCGATTCGACCCATTTAGTGAAGTAATCGACAACCACCAGCAAGAAATTTCTTTGTCCCGTTGTGGTCGGAAGTGGCCCTACGATATTCAATCCCCACTGATAAAATGGTCGAACTCCAAAGATTGCATGTTGAACTTTTGCTGGAATGTGGATCAAATTCGCATGTTTCTGACAAGTTTCACATCGCTTGACTAACTCTTTTGCATCATTTTTTAAAGTATGCCAGAAATAACCTTGCCTGAGCATTTTGAAACCCAACATGTTTCCTCCCAAATGATTTCCACAAGCACCAGAGTGAATTTCTTTAAGGATCCAATGGCCTTCTTCCTTCGTAACACATTTCAGATATGGCATTGAAACTCCCTTTTTATACAGTTCCCCATTAATCAAACAGAAATTTGCTGCCTGCAATTGTAATTTTCTTGCTTCCGTACGATCTTCGGGTATCCATCCATGAAGCAAATTGGCCTTGATCCGGTCCATCTAGGATTCTTCTCGAACCTCCATCGTCATTACGATGCTAGGCTTCGTTATTGCTCGAACATTTACACTCGTAGGCAGTGATTCCCAATTAGTGATTTTCGACAAGTGATCGGCCTACACATTTGATTCTCTTGGAATTTTTTTAACCTGACATTGTTGGAATCTTCTTTGCAAATCTCTCACCTTCATCACATATTCCAGAATTCGATCATTTTTAATATCGAACTCCCCTGTTACTTGACCCACCACGAGTTGGGAATCAATGTATGCGATCACTGATGATGCTCCCATACTGCTCACCATTTTAAGCCCCAAGATCAAAGCTTCGTATTCTGCTTCATTGTTGGTGGTATCAAACATTAGCCGTATTGCATACTCATATTCCAATTCCTCTAGAGATATCAACAAGATTCCCGCTCCCGCTCCTTTTTTACTAGAAGATCCATCCACATATAACTTCCAAGGTTGATCATCACCTCCTCCTTTTGGTGTCAATTCAGCAATGAATTCTGCCAACACCTGTGCCTTTATTGCTGGTCGAGGTTTGTATTCGATATCATGTTCTCCTAATTCCACCGCCCACTTGGTCAATCGTCCAGAAGTTTCCGGTCGATGTAGAATCTGCTTCAAGGGCTGGTTAGTTATCACCGTTATTGAATGAGATTGAAAGTAAGGCCTCAGTTTTCGAGCTACTAATATTAAAGCCAAGATAAGTTGTTCCGCCAACGAGTAACGTTTCTCAGTTTGCTTCATCATGTGGCTTACATAGTAGACCGGTTTTTCGATCCCCAGATCATTCTTTATGAGAACTGCACTGACAGCGTGTTCTGAAACAGCAAGATACAAGGTAAGACGATCTCCAGCCACTGGTCGTACCAACACGGGTGGAGATTGTAGAATCCTTTTCAAACTCTCCAAGCTATCGTCACATTCTTTGTTCCAAGAAAAATTTGTCCCCTTTCGTATAGCTCAAAAGAAGGGGGAACAATAATTAGCAGCCCTTGACATGAATCTATTAAGCGCAGCAATCCTCCCTGTCAAACGTTGAACATCTTTAACATTTTTCGGTCTTTCCATGTCTAAGATCGCCTTGATCTTATCAGGGTTCGCCTCAATCCCTCTCTGTGACACCATGAAGCCCAGAAACTTCCCTTCGGTTGTTCCAAAGACACATTTCTCTGGGTTGAATCGCAATTTTCGATCAATTGCAATATAAAAGATACGTTGCAGATCCTGTAAATGTGTTTCTTTCTTTGTGCTATGAACGACCATGTTGTCTACATAAGCTTCAATTGAAATTCCAATCTCTTTTTCGAACACCTTGTTTACCATGCGTTGATATGTCGCACCTGCATTCTTTAGTCCAAATGGCATTGACGTGTAATAAAAGGTACCACCATGAGTAATGAAAGACGTTTTTTCTTCATCATTCTTTGCCATCTTTACTTGGTGATATCCTGAAAATGCATCCAAGAAACTCATCTTTTCCATTCTAGCAGTTGCATCCACCAGAGCATCTATTCGGGGCAGCGAATAGCAATCTTTTGGACATGCGCGATTCAGATCCGTATAATCTATACACATTCTCCATTTCCCATTTGATTTTTTCACCAAAACCACATTTGCAAGCCACTGAGGATATTCAACTTCCCTAATGAACTTTGCTTTCATCAATTTACTGACTTCCTCCTGCACAACGATTTCACGATCAGGTGCAAAGCTTCTCTTCTTCTGTCTGATCGGCTTCGATCCTGGAATCACATTCAAAAAATGTTGCGCAATGTTTCTTAGTATCCCCTCTATTTCTTCCGTCTTCCAGGGGAAGGCGTCTCTTTTTTGTCGGACAAGGCTTAAAATTTGTTCTACTTCTTCTTCACTTAACGACTTGCTGACACGGATGTTCCTATCTGGCTCGACTTCTTTCTCGATTATTTCATCGATCGATTCAAAGCGGGGAATCATCGTGCACTTGGAATCTTCGATGGTCAGCACTGCTCGTCCAATTTCCATACTCTCCAAATAGCATCTCCTTGAATCCATCTGATTCCCTTTAACTTCACCAATTCCTCTGGTCGTGGGGAACTTCATTTTCTGATAGTAAGTTGAGGCGACCCCTTCTATTGCATGAATCAATGGGCGACCATAAATCGCGTTATATGCCATTTTTGTGTCCACGATTAGGAACTCAGTTCTGATGGCAATGGCGCAAGATAAGAACCCAAGCATACTGAACCTTCTACTTTCACGATCCCTCCTCCAAATCCGTGCAGAGGCGTCGTAACTGGTGCCATATCATCTCTTCTGAGGTTTAGAGCTTTGAAAACTTCGTAGGTCATTACATTAGCCGCGCTCCCATTGTCGACAAGAACCCTTCTGACATCGTAGTTGGCCATATCCCCTATGATGACCAAGGCATCGTCATGAGGATATGCAACACCTACTTTGTCTGCAAACCCAAAATTGATTTCATCCTTGCAAAGTGGTCGTGTGGCAATGGCATTAACATCTATTGATCGAGCATACCCCTTCCGTGAATTCTTTGAATCTCCGCCTGACGCTGGCCCTCCTGAAATGACGTTTATCACTTCTGCTCGCTTTCGATCTTCTTCAACTGGACCTGGGGCTTTATCTTTCGAACTACGATCCAGGACATATTTGCTCAACGAACCTCTCTGGATCATTCTTTCAATTTCATCCCTCAAGACCTTGCAATGTTCTGTATGATGTCCATGATCTTTATGAAACTCGTAGTATTTGGTCTTATCTCGTAAATGCTGAGGCGTGGTCATTTGTCGTGGCCACTGCAAATCTTTACGCCCTTTAATCTCCATTAGTACTTTTGCCCTCGGCACATTCAAAGGCGTATATTCATTCGTACTTTGAGCCGCCTTGAAATGGTAGTCTCTTCTCCTCTTTGGGTTGGTTCCCCCGTGTTCTTTCCCTTTCTCATTCTTCCTCTTTGAACTTTCAATCCCCTGATCTTTGAAACCCCTAGTGACATTCATGGTCTCTTCACAATCAATATACTTCTCGCTTCTTTGGAGAAGTTCTGTCATATTTTCTGGTGCCCTTTTCGATAACGACGTGCGGAATCCATGATTTCTTAACCCGTTAATCATGGCTGTTATAACAGGAGGCATTTGTAAGTTCTTCACTCCCAACATAGCTCTATTGAATCGAGTAATATAATCCCTTAGTGATTCGTCCTTATTCTGCACAATTTGCGTCAGACCTATCGCACTTTTCTTCTGGCGTGAACTACTAGCGAAAAAGGCAGTGAACTTGGTTGCAAAATCAGGGAACGACTTTATGGATTTCGGAGGTAGGGTATCATACCAATCCCTGGCCTCTTTTCTCAAAGTTGGGGGAAATGCTCAACATGCTATGGCGTCTGGGATTCCATGTAAGCGCATCAGATCTTGGAAGGCTCGCAAATGGTCGATGGGATCCGTTGTTCCATCATACTTTTCGATTCTGGGATTCTTGAAAGAATCAGGAAGGGGTACCCCCATGATTTCTGGAATGAATGGATCCTCACTGATTAGTACTAGCCTAGGCGTCTTCTTTTTCTGCAAGGCCTCATCTAATTTACGATCCAGAGCTTCGAGCCTAGCCTCCAACAATATATCATTGAAGTGGGTACTTTGTCGTTGCGATGATTGTACGGCTTGCGAGGTCTGAATGATGGCAGTTTGATCGTATTGGTCTTCCACGGGGATCGTGTTTTGCACGTCTTGTCCTTGGGGGGCATTCTCTCCTTGATTATTGACTTGAACTTGATCTATCAGGAGTTGTATTTGTGCTTGCAAGGTCTGAAACTGTTCCTGCTTTACATAGGGATTATCGGGAGGTGGTGCTGGTGGCACTGAATTCTCCAGGTTTCCTTGGTTTCGGCGGGTATTCCTTCGTGACATGGTTATGATGGTGACTAAAGTCGTTCCCACAGACGGCTCAAATTGATGTAGACTGATACTTGAGATCCGAACAATTCCAATGATGCTCCCCAATGTTGGTTTCCACTCCTTTAGATCCTGAAAAATAAAGGCGGGGCTTTGTCCCCCGTTTTAACTTCGGCGTGTCAATTAGTATATTTTTAAAAGAGTATGTAAGTTGAAGGATATTTTAAAAGTGCGTACCTTTGTTCAATGAACCCAAGAGGATATATATATAGGAGATCAAATGTAACCACCCCTATTGTTGAGGTAGTAACTGCCACGTTCTAACTTCCCACTATTATGGCGTCAACCGCCCACAAGATGAGAGATTCCAGGGTAGTGGGGAGTTATTATTCCTAATATTTCGCTTCCACGTGTACAACGGATTGCAAGCAAAAGTGTTTGATCGTAATCAAAATCATGATACAACGAACGATCATTAACGATCGTCAACAGGTGATATCTTCGGTTCGTAGATCGACATTCGACCATTGACACATATATCACAGCTAATCAACTGACCATCAAAATTGGAAAAAAATGTCTCCATCTTTTATTTTCCATTGATTGATTTTAGTGGAGATTTATAAAATATTTTATCGTACGACGGGTACATGATCGAGGCCCCTTCCATTATATATTCGAAGCAACTTTCTCTTTACTCCTTTTAGACGAGTTATTATTCCCGTTTGATTTGTGCTTATAAAGTTGTTGCCTTACTGTTAATAGTTTTGTCCATTATTTGGTCAAGATATCTTTCGTGTCTGCGCAAATCACCACATGTATGTTCACATCAGCCTCCAAGTCCATGGCTTAATGTTGCATTTGCATCAAGAAATGCAATATCATTTGCTTCAGTACTAGTTGGGTGTAATCTATGATTTTTCATTAGCAATATATTAATTCTTTCAATGGAAAATGTGTGAGGTATGGATTGTGAGTACTATTAAATTGTGATCCCCAAATTGCAAGTGTTTCAAACTTGGAGGGCCAACTTATGACAACCGATGAACTTTGAGGGCCTCATGTGCAATTTTTGGAGGCTTTAACTTAGACTTGGGGCTGAATCTGTGTAAAAGCACTCTCTCTCTCTCTCTCTCTCTCTCTCTCTCTCTCTCTCTCTCTCTCTCTCTCTCTCTCAGTACGCACAACACTCCTTCTTTCTTCTGATCGCGATACTGGTCTTCATTTCTCTCGATTTTATGCTCCATTTTACACCAAATTTTTTATCTACTTAGATTAGTGATTGGGTTATTGTGTAGATCATTTTGTGGGTATTATTGTGCGCGATTTGTGTGATTTATTGCGAAAATAGGGGCTGTATTATTTCGGTATTCTTGGGCTGAAATTGTGCGTGAGTTCTTGTAATTCTTGACTCTCTTTGGAAGATTTTGGCTAGTGAAACGGGTTCGGTCCTGAGCCCCCAAGATGTAGGTGTATTCACCGAATTTGGTTACCAAATCGAGGTTGTTTCTTTCTTTGATTTTTGTTCATTTTCGATTTTCGATTATTTATTGTATATTATCCGCGTTAGTCACTTGAAATAGGCACGAAAATTAACTTACAATTGGTATCATAGCTACTAATTTAATATTTTCGAGTTCTTTGTCATATTTCTAGGGTTCAAGCATGTCAAAACCAGACTTTGCTTTTATTGTGGCCAACCTGGACATCATATTAAATATTGTTTTAAAAGGAAAAATGACCAGGGTACTAGTAACCAAACTGAGGCTCCAGTGCAAGATAATAATAATGGGGTGGTTTATGTTACTACTGAATCTGATAATAAGAATGAATGGATTCTTGATTCTGGCTGCACTTTTTATATGTGTCCTGAAAAAAGATATGTTTGTTAATTTCAGTAATAATTGCTTTGGTTTTGTGAAACTTGGCAATAATATTACCTGTGATGTGAAAGGTACTGGAAAAGTTTTGTTACAACTTGAAAATAACAAAACTCTTATTTTAAATCAAACCAGATATGTTCCTGATTTGAAAAGGAACTTGATTTCTCTTGGTGTCTTAGATTCTGAATCTTTTGAGATTAGAATGCATAATGGTTATTTGAGTATTTTAAAAAATAACTGCTTGATTTCTTGTACTCCCAAAATTAATGGGATATATGTGCTGAATACCTTACCTGTTTATGCTAAGTCATTTAATGTTGTGTCTGATTTGAATAAGGCTGTGTTATGGCATAAGAGATTAGGACACATAGGTCAAAAAGGACTTATATTACTTGAAACCAAAGGTGTATCTGGTAATGATGTGTTGCATAAACTTGATTTATGTGAAAAATGTGTATTAGGTAAACAAAAAAGAAATTCATTTGGTAAAGATGTTCATAAATCTTTTGATGTGCTTGAATATTTGCATGCAGATTTGTGGGGTCCTGCCCCAGTCAGTTCTGTTTCAGGTTTTAGGTACTTTCTTCTTATAGTTGATGACTTTTCTAGGAAAACCTGGGTGCATTTGTTAAAAACTAAGGATGCTACTGTGTCTGTTTTCAAAAATTGGATCACCTTAGTTCAAAATTTAAAAGAAAAGAGAGTCAAAACTATTAGGACTGATAATGGTCTAGAATTTTGTAACCAAGAGTTTGATTCTTTCTGTAGCACCTTAGGTATTCTTAGGCACAGGACTGTAGCCTACAGTCCACATCAAAATGGGGTTGTTGAAATGATGAATAGGACACTCCTAGAAAGAACTAGGTGTCTTTTACTTGATTCCAACTTACCAAATTTTTTTTGGGTTTAAGCAGTCAAAACTGCTTCTTATTTGATAAATCTTTCTCCCTGCAGTGCCATTGATTTCAAAATTCATGATCAGACTTGGAACAATTATCTTCCTAACTTTTCAAAGCTAAAATTTTTTGGGTGTGCTGCCTACTCACACCAGTCTAAATCTAAACTTGACTCTAGATCATTAAAACGTGTTTTTCTTGGGCATGGAGAGGGGGTCAAGGGTTATAGATTATGGGTCAAGAAATAGGGAGGTTACAAGGTCATTCTCAGGTGGTCTATGATTTTTAATGAAAATGTTTTTCCATGTAAAGATGAAAAATTGCTTGATCCTGTTAATGATAGAGATTTCCTTACCTCTGAGCTGAGTGCAGACCATTTAGGCGATGAAAATGGTCTGCCTAATACTCAGTTTCAGATGGAGCAACCCCACGGTCTGCAAATGTCAATTTTGAACCTGAACCTGAACTACCTGACACTGTGCCATTGCCTGATAACATTCCTGAAGCTGAAACTGATTTAGAAAATTATCAATTAGCTAGGGATAGAACTAGAAGAAATGTTAGACCTTATCCTAGGTTTGAGGATCCTGATTTTGTGTCTGCATTTACCTATTCCGATCCTTTAGTTTTTGAACCTGAATCTTTTGAAGAAGCTGTTTCTTCAAAAGAATTCAAACTCTGGCTTGCAGCTATGCAAGAAGAGATGGACTCACTTCTGAAAAATGGTACTTGAATTTTAGTCAATAGACCTGTAAATAAAAGGATAATTGACTGTAAATGGATTTTCAAAATAAAAGAAAGTGAGTCTAAGGATATTAAACCAAGGTACAAGACTAGACTTGTAGCCAAAGGTTTTTCTCAAAAAGAAGGGATTGATTATAATGAAATTTTTTCCCCTGTTGTGAAATATACTTCTATCAGAATTTTATTTGCTTTAGTTGCACAATTTGATTTAGAACTTGAGCAAATGGATGTGAAAACTGCTTTCCTTTATAGTTCTTTGGATGAAACAATTTATATGCATTAACCTAAAGGTTTTGAAAATGACAGAAATTCTGATTTGGTTTGTTTGTTGAAAAAATCTTTGTATGGCTTGAAACAAGCCCTTAGGCAGTGGTATAAGAGATTTGATTTTTATATCCAAAGCCTCAATTTTCAGAAAAACCAATATGATTCCTATTTTTACTTCAAACTTGGTGAAACTGATTTTATGTACTTGCTTTTATATGTTGATGACATGCTTATTGCTGGCCCTAATATGCATGATATAAATGTTCTCAAAACCAAACTGCATTCTGAGTTTGAGATGAAAGACATAGGAAATGCTAAAAGAATACTTGGTATGGATATTTTTAGCGATAGATAATCTGGAAAATTGTTTTTGAATAAAAAAAATTACATTGAAAGGGTTTTAAATAGATTTAGTTTATCTAAATCCAAACATGTGTCTTTGCCTTTGTCTGCACATTTTAAACTATCTGTTGAACACTGTCCTAAATCTGATGATGAAGTGTTTAGAATGAAAAATGTGCCTTATTCTAATGCAGTTGGATCTGTTATGTATTTATGGTCTGTACCAGACCTGATATTGCTTTTGCTGTGAGTATTTTGAGTAGATTTATGAGCAATCCTGGTGAATTGCACTGGGAAGCCATGAAATGTTTTTTAAAATATTTGAAAGGTTCTGCTAGACTGTCTAGTATTTTCTAAAACCAAAAATGATTTCAAACTTAAAGGTTATGTAGACTCTGATTTTGCAAGAAATGTTGATAACAGGAAATCAACATTTTCTTACTTTTTTACTTTAAATTCTTCCTGTATTAGCTGGAAATCCCAGCTGCAAAAATTGGTTGCCTTATCATCAACTAAGGCAGAATACATTGCTGTCACAGATGCTGTTAAGGAGTGCATGTGGTTAAAGAGTTTACTATCTGAAATTTGTTGCATTGATGATTCTGAAGTTGAATTATGTACTAATAGTTTAAGTGCTTTACGTTTGTGTAAAAATCCTGTTTTTCACAATAGATCTAAACATATAGATGTGAAATTTCATTTCATTAGGGACATTACTGAAAAAGGAATTGTTAAGTTGGTTAAGATTCCTACATAAATTAATCCTGCAGATGCAGGAACTAAAATCATTCTCATTAACGAGTTTAAAGATGCTTTGAGATTTTTAAACTTGGTTGATTTTTTATACTGCTTTGTCTTATTTTTGAAGGTGCTGGAAGCATCTCAATTGAGGTGGAGATTGTTGGACCAATTGATCTGATCCAGCCATGAAGCCCAGAAAGATTGCTAGTCCATTGTTTGCCAACTTTATTCAGCCCAAGTATTTTTTGAAGACCCGGATTTTTTGGCCCAAGTCCGGAACACACATATCAATCGGACTATCCTATTATCCGGACCGACCTACTTACAGCCATTGGATCAAAACTGATTTGATCCCAGCCGTTTGCATTAGGGATAAGGATGCTCTCTCTCTCTAGCAAAGGGTCATTATTCTGATTTTCTTCCAGACTTTTCACTCACTCTCTCTCTCTCTCTCTCTCTCTCAAAAAGGCGATTCAGCCTCCTTCATCTTTATTCTTCGTGGTTTCTTCTAAAATTCATATTTCTTGCACTATTATTCTTAGTGGTTTGTTTAGATACTGATTCCTTGGATAATCAGTATACATCTTTGTGGTTTTTGACAGAGTATTTCTGTATTTTGATCTTAGTAGTTTAATTGGTGCGATTTTTTGATTTCTGAGAAATTTGTGTAATCTGAGTTTGAAACTTTGATTCTCGTACTCTTTACGTTTATTCAATGAATTCTTTTGAGTTTTTTGTTTTAAACGTTTGAGTTTGTTATTTGTGGTGTGATTCTGAGCCTTTAATTCTTAACAAAAAGGTAGAAAGAGCATTCAATATTAATAAATTAAACCAATCCCACAACGACCAAAAGATGTTAATGTTTCATCGTGTTTCACTAACTTAAAGAATAGCTTCACAATTCCACCTGTGAGTGTTTTTACAAGCACAAGTACTTTCATCAGCAAATGAAAACTCTGTAATGATGCCACGTTTATATTATTATTGAAAATGTTCAAAAGGACCCCCTCAGAGTCCCCCCCCCCCCCCCCCCCAAATTTCACAAATTGCGTGACATGTCGCTTTATGCATCTCTCATAGTGATAAATGAAACATTGGACGATAATATTCTAAAACGGACATAAAATTAGGGTGTCACTTCCAAAAATTAAAATTACAGCTTGCAATCATAGAAGGTCATCTAGCACGACATGAGCTAACTTAAAAAATCTGTCATCAATTCTATTTGCAGAGTGCAACTCGAAATAATATTACAATTGTGCATTGTTGCCCCTAGGGCACATCTCCTAGTGGTAAAGGGGAGGGTTAGTAAGTGCTCAGCGAGTCCGGATACAGAGTTCGAATTCTGAAAAATTGGATTTGCTCCTTGTGAAAAGTAATAATTCTTGAGAATTGTTCATACTTACTCAATCCCTCCACCCTGAGAGGCATAACCTGAATTTACAATCTCGAACCAATGACCTTGGACGTGGTCGGTTCGGACCCTCAGGGTCTGGGATACACCATTTTTTTTTTTACAATTGTACATTGTTGATTGTTACACAAGATTTTTAAAAAAAAATGCACAAACTGCTTCACATAAAAAAAATCCGTAGTACATTTTCCAATGCAAAGCTTAAAAATATATCGTTCACTTTTAAACTATTCTCATATTTGAGCTCATTCTAAAGTTTATCTTCGTCAAAATTAAATTTCAACTTCACATTCTCCAGTTAAAGTAATTTTGCATGAAAAATTTAGTCTGCCTTATGTATTATCCACATATCTTTCAAAAAAAATATTTTTTTAGGTAACAAGTTGTAGATTATAATTTTTTTTTTAGGTAAAACGTGTGATTGAAAAGTGGAGAGAGAAAGAGTAATGATATTTATCTCAAGGTTGAGATCAATCTCAACTCAATTGACACATTCATTGGAGAATAGAGAAGTATCCATGTGCACATGTACAAGTCACTTCTTCAATTCCCAATTGGAGAGTGTCAATCGGGTTAAGATTTATCTAACCTCGAGATACATAGCCAGGGAGGGATCCATAATTGAAATCCAGCTAAAGCAGGCGTTGACCGACGACAGTCAACGATTACAATAACGAGAACGTTTATTATTATTTAATTTAATATTAAAATTTTTCTTAAATCGATATATGAATATACTAAAACATTATTATAAAATATGAAAATATAATCCAATACAAACCAAAATAAGAGGCAAAATAGGTTGAGACTTTCGTTTAAGTTGAAAAATACGTTCCATAATATGTAAATCAATAATCACAATTCACAAATCAAATCAAATATCCACTAAATCATAATTCACATTTCACAACCTTTAATTAATAATCATAATTCACAAATCAAATCAAATAATCGCTAAATCTCAATTCACAACTTTTAATCTATGATCACAATTCCCAAATCGAATCAAATATCAGCCAAATCTCAACTCACAATTCAAGCAAGGGGAATATGAGGCTCGTAATTGACCAAATTGCAAAAAAAATAAAACTAAAATTTATTATTATGCAATTAAATAATATTAAAAATTAATCAATCAATATTAGAGAATGAAACAAGAGGAAATTACACAGGATAACCCATTTAAGATATCTATTTATATATTACTAATGACAACTGAAATTCTGGCCAATTAATTTTGACCAAAATCTCAATTGTCAAAGAATTTCAAAATCTGAAAATCCAACCATTTATATATATATATATATTTCTTTTAATTGGCATTCACGAGTTTCCACTATTTCTTAACAGTCATGAACGTGGGTCCTATTACAAGGCAGTTATTTACGATCATTTCACAGCATTTTAGGAAACTGCAAATTCAAGTTCCATTATCATAGTGGGAGGTTACATTCAAAGATTTCATCAAACTGCTTTCCACATTTATTTTACAAATATAATACATGTACATTTCATTCCTCATAAATACAAAGTTCAAGCATACACCTACAGAGATTAAAGCATTTTGTGATTCTCGATCGCTTTTTAAGTGATCATACTATAGAATAAACATTTTCAGTTTAGTGTCACCATTTTACCTACCTGCTTAACCAATCTCATACATTTAAACATACAAAATCAAGTCATTTTTGTTGATCGATGTAGAAAGAGATCAAACTTGATAAATAAAGTTCGGGTAGCCAGAAAATGTGATTCTAGTTAACAATGATGTCGAAGTAGCAGGCAGCATGGAGTTCATGCTCATGGACCAAGAGGTAAAGCATTTTGTCCCATCCCAATCTGTACCATTTCATGTAAATTATGAGGAAAACTTGTAGCAATATCAATAACGAAATAAGAGCTTGCAGATTTTGTATTATTCAAAACCTAACCTTAAATAAGGTTGAAATCTATGTGCACATAAATTATGAACGTATGTTTTCTTCTAAAAACATACATGAGATCCAATTTCAAAAACCGTAAATCTAACCTTTCCTATTAAGCTTCTTTGCAAACAGTTCCCAAGCAATCAAATCGATCAAATGATAGATGATTCATGATATGAAAAAGGAAAAACGTTCTTCCAATAATCGACACAAGCAAGTAAAGTTTTAAATCATTTTTTCTTGTCCCTGTTGCATGCTTTTTATCTAATTCTTTCCTAATCAAGATGTTGTCTTATCAATGTACCATTTCACAACTACTATTTCATTTTTTCTAAGATGTGTACATTTTCGATTTGGTTTCTATTTTTCAATTGAATTTGTTAAAAAATTGTATTGTGTCATGTGTTGTGTTCATGACTTTTATAACAATGTTAAAAATTGCTGCGAAAAGAAAGGTTAATGTTATACCTTCAATAATTGATGTCGGACTGAAGTGCAGTTCCTTATTCTGATCGATCGAAGCATCCTGCTCAAGAATATATACAATGTAACATCATTAAAAGAATGTGGATAGGTAATCAAGTACATAATCATAATCAAGCACCATTCAATGAGTTACTGAATGGTAATTTCATATTTCCAAAAACGAAGCAATCAATTTAGTATTTGTTATGACATATTTTTACTTTCATATATTTTATGTGACACAATGAAGTACAGTTGTCCCTAGCAACTTGACAAAAATAACCTCAAATGTTGTTTGTTCTACTGTTGGTTTTGGATCTGAAAAAAAAAATGAAATTCCTCGATGGGTATCTGAAATATTTTATTTTCAAATGTAAGAAATCGAACAAATTAGATATTAGATAGTTAGTATTTCAGTGAGACATAAACACAAGGATTCAATTTCTTTTTATATTTATAGACGATACATATCGAATATATTTACAGATAAATTGAGCACACATTACAAACATACAATAACAATTATTTTTGTCATAAGTATTTATTTTAATTATATGTCCGGAACTTTAAAATTTGTTTGTTAAATTTTTTTTGTTTAAAAACATATTTTTTTATGTTTTATATGTAAAATGTGTGGTTGAAAAATAGAGAGAGAAAATTTGTGTGGTTAAAAAGTGATTTAAGAAATTGTGTAGAAAAAAACATGTTTAAAAATATGTTTACCAAACACAACCTTAAGTTCCAAATTTGGCCAAACATCAACAATATATTACACAGTTTTACAGAGCTTGACATGAGAAATATAAAAAAATTCATGTCTATTGTACATGAATGAACTAATCAATCTTTTGTTAAACTCTATTCTTTTTATCTGCACAAAACCCCAATAATAATATTCATGAATTTTTGTAAATTATATTTTTAAAGATGAAATAAACGTGTATGATTGTTGAATAAACTTGAAGGAAAAAAGTCAAAATAAAGAATTGCGATTTTACATCAAGTAACATGAGGAACAAAAATGAACAAATATTTTCTTATTCAAGTACAATAAATCAACAGATCGTGCAGAAAAAGAAAACTTATAAGAACCAATGGCTCTGTTTGTTAAAATAAATTTGTTTAAAAACATGTTTTTTTATATTTTCTAGGTAAAATATGTGGTTAAAAAGTGATTTGGGGAATTATTTTTTAAAAAACGTGTTTTCCAAAAAGAGGCTGTAAAATCATTCCAATCTACTTTTACCCTTTCTGATTTCCATTAATCTCTCCTTGATTTTCTTGAGTAAGATTTGACATTAAAAGTTTCTTGAATATGATTTGACATTCCAATTCAAACAAGTTGGAATGATTTTTTCTTCATATAGAAATAAAAATAGGATATTTAGATATACAATTTTGCAGTTAATATAAGATTCACGTGTAGACACAATCATTGATTTTCTATACTATATGTGAACGGTAAATAATTAATTGATATAGTTTTTGATACATGTAATTTTTCAAATAACTGGCGTCAATAAGAAATAAGAATAAAATTTAACAAAAATGAATTAATAAATAAAACTTATTTGATTGATGACGTAAGTTGTTTGTTGGGATATATGAAAGAAATTGGATGTTACGGTTTCTCGACATAATATATATTTTCAATAGATTCAAAAAAAAATAATATTCTCAACTTTTTGTTATGTTTTCATTATTTTTTCACGTTGTTTCGTATCATTACATTATACTTAATCAATTGAATATGTTCGTGCAACGCACGAATGTAAAACTAGTTACTTCTAATATTACATTTCCACATTTTATATACCAAAAATACTGATATTTTGTAAGTAAAAATGAAAAGAATTCTTCCCATGATTTACTCTAAGGGTGCGTTTGATATGCGTTCTTTTTCATGGAAAATATTTTTTCCATGTGATTTTTCAATTTTGCGCTGTTTGGTTGCCTAGGTTTTCCATGAAATTCATTTTTCCACTTGCCTTAAAATTAGATATTTTTCTTGTTTTGAATGAATTTGTTTTCCTAGAGGGGAGAAGGTTTTATTTTTCATGGAAAATCTTATACCATTTTCGTTACGTTTGATCCTTTTTATTGTTGTTAATTGATTTTATTTTTTTCTAAAAATTAACATTATTATTATCAAGTACAAATGTGTGAGAAAATAATTTTTTTTTTATTAAAATAGATAAATTTTACTTTATTTTCCATAGAAAATAATGTCAGTCAAACAACAAAAATTGAAAAATTCCCTACTTTTTTTACATAGAAAATTAAACTAATCAAACACATTAAACTTCCAATTCTCGGGAATTCAATTATCTGAAATTCATTTTCTTTTCATCTAAATTTCACTATCTCTATCAAACGCAGCCTAAATAAGATAACCACTTTTTCCCCAAGACTTTCCTTTTTCAAAATCCCTTATTTCAAGCCTTGATTCTTCCTAAATTCATTTAAATTTTCCTTTGTTGGAATGCTGATTATATTTTCTATTGTTATGCTGCTGGAAGCCCTAATCCCCAAAGCAAGGTTCAACATCTTGTGCTCTATTTTGTACTCCATCTTGAAAAATATAATTCGTAAATCAATCTTCATCAGTAAACGAGTTCAATGAGGATTAATAACCCTATATTTAATTTCGAATTCAAAGAAGAAGAAATCAACTTATCACTACCTCAGGTAAATTTCTAACTTTTTATTTGATTTTTTTTTTTTTTTAATATTTTGTCAAGATTTATTACAAATTAACGCATGCTTATTGTTCTGGCACATCTAGTGATGGCCTCGTAAATTCATTTCTTTGATATCCAATGTTTTTTAGAAATTATAATTTGTATACTCTGTTTGTTAAAATTTTGGTATTTAAAAACATATTTTTTTATGTTTTCTAAGTAAGATGTATGGTTGAAAAATGGAGAGAGAAAATATGTGTGGTTAAAAAATGATTTGAAAAATTGTATTATTTAAAAACATGTTTTTCTTTCATTTTGCCAAACAGAGGAATGTTCCCAATTTAACTGTCATACGTGATATGTATAATGAGATGTTTTTGATATCAAAATATGTTATCATTTTCCTTTGTTATAAACGATAAATATACAAAAATGTTTCACATTTGGTACATTATTTTTTTCACATAACAGTGTATTAGATTTTAGTCATGAAATTAATTACACATTGTATAGTTGTGAGCTTTTTAATATTATATTTAATATAATAATGAAATAATCATTGTATGTTATCCTTCATATTGTGTGGAATTTTATCTTTTACTAATCATGTTGCGTATTAAAACCTGTTTGGATACTAGTTTTTGTAACAAATGCGTTTTTAGGACATGAGATTTTTATATTTTAGTCCTATATAGTGATTTTGTTTTATCACGTTATGTTTAAATTCTCATGATTTTCCATGAACTGTGTAACGTTTTAATTTTCACATTTCATATATAATGTATTTGTATTTTAAGTTGAAAATGATTTTATACTTACCATAGTATCTAACACATTTATCCACATATTTGATCATGATATGTTACAATCTAAGTTTAGTGACACACACACACACACACACACATTTAACTCATTAGTTATGTATCTAACATCATCGTTTGTTACTTAATTTGTAGATCTGAGACATGAATCCTGCAAGGAAGTTTCAAGTTGAATTATCGTTTTTGCACCTAACAAAGTCATTATAATGCTGAACTCAAAGCTGATCGATGAGCAAAAACATTATCATGTCCATGTCAATCTCTACTATAAGATAAACTTACCTTTAATATTCAAAAGCTTCCTCCGATAGTTTTGCGTTTATTTTTAATCTTTAGAAACATTACTACCATTTCATGTACATTCTTACTTCTCAATCAAATTTCGAGCTAATTACTATATATAAACTCTACAAATGAAATCAATATTCACCAAAAGTATATACATAAATGATAAACTTATTGTGAGAAAAAAAATAATGAAAATCACACTCTTTGGTCGAGCAAAATAAAACAATTTCGGGTGCCCTCCGTCTTCAACAAGTGAAGCAAGAATTCACTCCAAGAATCAATTGGTCCAAACAAGCATCAATTAATGGACACAATCATTGTACGAAGTCATCCCCAATTGAACAATGCCAATATCTACTGGGGTTTCCAATTTGACTCAATAGCATAGCTCGGACGGACCAATCAATCTAAATCTCAATCCCCTATTATTTCTTCTATTTTTTAAACCCTAAATTCCCCCGATTGATTTCCTTCCAAAACGTCCTCATTTCTTCTTAATGACCTTTGTTTTATACAATTCAACAAGTATTTCAATCCCCATTTCTAAAGTGAGATGGTGTAGAAGTCCTAATTTTTTATTTTTTATTTTTAAACTCGTTGCAGTAGCATTGAAAAATGTCTTGAATGCTCTATAGTAGCCATAAGCTAGTACTTGACTAAAGTCGCAACTCGTGAGTTGGTGACTCTCGTAATACATGACTGGCCGGTGAAATTGGTGTCAAGACTAAAATAGTCAAATCCATCAAATTCCTTGATGTGGAAATTGAATAGATCGAAAACTTCATCTTTGTCCAAGATAAGAAAGGGTGTCCATGACAAGAAAATAGTGAAGTTGTAATTCACATACGTGAAACCATTGAAATGTTAATGAGGAAAGACAACAAAACTCCACATGAAATTAAAGAAGAAATTCATGTCAAATATAAATTTGTTTCTCAGTTTCAGTCAATCCGAACATACAATGTATATTGTGTTAATCTCTTCCGTAAAATATGACGAAACATTCTAAAATCATACAACATCAAATGTTAATAGACAAGAAAAATACATATACATCCGAAAGAAAACTTAAGTGGGAATTCAACCCATGCAAATTTCTTCCTCTCATGGTTGTATATTTTGAAATTATTTCCATGACTATCAATTAATTGAATGATTAGGAATTGTAATTAATGACTAGCAATTATTGGGCTTCGGTTACATAGAATGAGAGGAAGTTATGAGATCAGTAATTTTCATTTTCTTTTCACTTATATCCAGTATTTATGAAAGGGAAAAATACATATATAAATTATTTACAATACACAATTTCAATTTTAAGATATAACTTAAAAACTTTCAAAAATCAGGTTTTAGTTATAATTAGTTAATTAAATTAAATAATTAAAAATATTTTATTAATTATATAAATTCAGGTCACAACATAATATTAATTCAGGTTACAAAACGCAAAATGCTTAAGTCACAAATATTTTTTGGGTCACAAATTATCAAAATAGTAGGTCACAATAACAATTTTTTCGATGCACAAATAATATCAATGTCACAAAATTTAATTTAATCAATCCCAAATTATTTTTAGGTCACAATTTATCAAATTATTAAGTCACCAATCTTTAAAACCACAATTATCATATTATTAGGTCACAATCAACTTATTAATTATTAGGTCACAAAATGCCCACCTCACAATCTCACCACCACCAGTCCACAACTACCACCGCCTCAATGCCGTCACCACCACCACCACTACATCAAAGCACAACAACCGTACCACCCCTCAACAACCAAATGCATCAACAGAACCGAAAAACCACAACCACCGGACCAAATTGCTGCTGCTGCAGTTACAACCACTGCCACAGATCCAACATCTCAACACCAACACCACCATTGCCGCCATAGATCCACAACAACAAATTAAAAAAAAAAAAAAAAAATTCAAATTCACAATCGACATCACTAACACCATCAACACCACCACCATCACAAAATGACTATTACACCACCACACCGGGAGATCGCATAAACCGTCATGCCATCGCCTTCTATGCGCGGAGGTGCAGTGCGCGCAGGCACCACCGTGCTGCCGCTATCGCTGTCCCTCGTCGAGTGGCCCTGCTGTGGTGGCGCGCTGCCGGTGCCTTGCAGCGTACATGGTTGTCAAGAGGGATGTAGAGTCGACGGAGGAGGAGAGAGACGTAGTCAGATTGTGAAACAAATTTTGGGTTGATATGATTATTAGGTTTGAGTTTGTGTACGTGGGGTGGGGTGTAGGGTAGGTATGGTGTTGTGAATAATTAATATTATTATTATTATTATTATTATTATTATTAAATTGTAACCTGATTTTTGTATAAATAATACTTACACTTGATTTTTGAATTTAGAAGTTGAAAAACCTGGCTGGATGTAATTTCCACTTTATGAAATATAAAACAATGTCTATTATTTACTGGATTATTTTTATTTACTTGGTTATATATGAATTTTCCCCCATGAAACAAATATTACAACAAATAACGCCCAAATCATAGAAAGTCAGACTAATAGAAATAGATGTACCAAGGGTGATAGATTTGGGCCAATTTAATAAGGCCCAAATCAATTCTAAGAAAAAGCCCAAAACTCAACCAAAATGGACTCTTTCTTCTTCCCGCTGATTGTCGCCATGCTCGGCACTTCCTTCTTCCCGGTTGAGTAACCGCCAATCAATAGACAACAAAGATTTCGTATAAAAACTTACCTTAAATTGTTTTCATCTTCAGCATCTTATCTCAGTTTCCTATTTAAAAAAAAAAAAATCAACTCAAAAACAGATCGGTCGGCGGATCCTTCTAGCGCGGCCGCTCTAGCTCTCCGCCGGCTGGATCCGCCTCTGTACATAGCATTATTCAGAGAGAAAAGATGTAGAATTGAAAAATGATTTTGAAAATTGTATAGATTATAATTTGTTTTATAAACCACAAGATTCCCTTTAACGAACAAATTGATATTCTAAGAATGAGGCTCAAACATGAACAATATAAAATTTTGAATGTAAACCCATACGTTGAACAAAAAGTCCAAGTAATCTAACCATCAATTTGCTCTTCAAAATATATTTTTTTCCGACCAAATATTATTTCTTGGATCGAGGGAAGATAGCAATGAACTAACCTAAAAAATCTTGGATTGATAATTGGCCACTTCCTAAAAAATCGAAAATGTACTGAAAATTTGAGATAACTCCCAACCAAAGAATAGAGGGTGTATTTGATCAAAGATGCCATCTAAATTTTGCAACCTAACCCATAAGAATTTTTTTTTTTTTTTTGAAAAATTGACTAAATTTTTTTAAAATAATTGTACCTAAAAAAAATTTATAGCAAAATTTTCAATTAAATAAGAAAATAAATATTTTATTTAATTTATTTCACATTTCAATCATACACACCCTAACTGTATACAAAATAAATATCATCACTGCGCAAAGGCTGAGTTTTGTATATAATCGCGACCTAACAATTACCAATTCACGTGTAGAGCCGCGTGACGAGGGAGAGAGTGGGCGTACGATAGACTGGCCTTTTCAATTTCCGGATCTAGGGTTTTCTTCATCGTCACACATGCTGTTATACTACTACTATTATCAAATCATCGTCGAACCCTATATTTGAAATCTGAAATACAGTTCGGACACATCAAGAAATCAGTAATTCACCTTCACCGTCAATTGTTTCGATGGAACCCTAATCTGTAGACACTTTTACTTTTTTCTTGATTTCATCAGCAATAGATCTATAAATCTGGAAAAATCGGATCGATTATTAAGAAGAAACTATTCAATTTCAAGGAACGATAGATAGATTGATTTCCCCTCAAATTTCACAGACTGACGAATTCCATACATCTATATTGAAGAAGAGAAATTGGTTTAAGAATTTGATTTTTTATTTATTTGAGAAAATGTATGGAAAATCGGTGGTGGTATACGAAGGAGAAAGGGTGCTGGGAGAGTTGGTGGTGTATCCAATAAAGTCAAAAGACGGTGTCGTATGGGGGGAGCATCTTAAGGAAATCCGGATATCTCACTATTCACAACCCAGTGAGAGGTGCCCGCCACTGGCAGTGCTTCATACCATAACGTCCACCGGAATTGCCTTCAAATTGGAGTCGTCACAGTCACCACGTCAGGACTCACCACTTTCGGTTTTGCATGCAACATGTCTCAGAGATAACAAGGTATATTATCGCATTGCCCGCAACCAAGTACAGAACACACTTCTTCAAACAAAACTGGATTAACTAAAATCCCCAAATTTAGTTTACTTGAAACATTAAAGAAACCAAAATTTAAGCAACAGTAAAAGCCCTAATATCAACTTAAGAAAAATGAAACCCCAACATTTCTTAAGAAATAATTATTAAACTCTGATTCAGGAGAGAACCTGCAGAAAAAGTTTGAGATTCAGTTTTTTGGAAATTCTCTCATCCAAACTGGACTTCCTAAATAAAGATTGAACTTTGGACAAAATGAACGATGACACTGGAAAAATTTACTGTGAATTTTGATAATGGAAATCCTTTTTGAAGAATTACAGGATCATGGAACTACTACTTTGGCACATACCAGGAATTTTTTCGACCTTTGAAGTGAATTCTATTAGAAAGAATGCTCTGGGGAATTGTAAGCTAATTAATGAAATTAATTCTTTCTGCAGCAACACTTATGACGGCTTTGACATGTCGAAGACGTTACTGATTTTACGCTCAAGTCTGAGCAAAATGCGAGTTCTATTGGAACCTATAGAAACATTCAAACATATTAAGTTTTGGACAGGATAATTATTCCCCTATATCAATCCATAACGAAAGTCAGCAAATGAAATTGGAGAGTGATAGATCAAAAAGAACATTTTTAAAATCATAAATGGTACTGAGTACTGAGATATTCTTGCATTATGTTTTGATATTGCCTCTAGATTTATTTTATTTTTTATTTTATTTTTCAGATGGAAAGTTTAGGCTTTTAAGTAATTGGTTACTGTATTATAGGTTCCCCCAAGAGTATGTATAAACAAAAAATCCTTATTGTAATATGTCTTGTAGAATCTGTATGGAAGTCTAAGTAAGGTTCAACCTCTTTTTGCTCTCAGATTGGCCTTATCTTCTTCATTTGTTTTGCCCTTTCTCCTCTTCTACATGCTATAAAAAACTATCATCTTTTTGCTCTCAGATTGGCCTTATCTTCTTCATTTGTTTTGCCCTTTCTCCTCTTCTACATGCTATAAAAAACTATCATCTTTTATTTGGGTTCCGCTTCTCATTCTTAATTATAATATGTATTGTGTAGACTGCGGTTATGTCACTTGGAGGAGAGGAGCTTCATTTAGTTGCCATGCACTCTCGGAAGTTTGAAGGACAGGTCTCTTGCTTTTGGGGGTTCAATGTACCATCAGGACTTTACAATTCTTGCCTTGTCATGCTGAATCTTAGATGCCTTGGCATTGTATTTGATCTCGATGAAACACTTATAGTTGCAAATACAATGCGGTCATTTGAGGATAGAATAGAGGCCTTGCTGCGAAAAATAAATTCTGAATCTGATCCCCAGCGCATTGCTGGTATGATGGCTGAGTTTAAGCGTTATCAAGATGACAAAGGTATTTTGAAGCAATATGCTGAAAATGATCAGGTAATTGATAATGGGAAAGTAATCAAATCGCAGTCTGAAGTGGTTCCAGCTTTGTCAGACAATCATCAACCTATTGTTCGACCCCTTGTACGCTTGCAAGATAAAAACATTATTCTCACTCGCATTAATCCACTGGTACGTGTAAACTGCACATTATTTCTCATATAATTCTAATTTATTCAGCTGTCTTGTTACGTTGGTCTAGTTGACTTATTTTCGCTCTCATAGCACTTAGTAAGAGAGATTTAATTTTCAATTTTAATATCTGCTATTTGTTGGGCTGGGTGGGGGTAAAGCTGTTGGTGGCAGATACGAGGTGAATTTTACCAAATAGTTTAGGTAACTATGTACCCATTTGGGCAATGGTAACAAATTCAAGAAGATTTGACGGGCTTGGTACTTTTGGTCATATAATGCGTTTGATGTGATATTGGAAGTTATTTTGTTTACTGCAGATACGTGATACTAGCGTCCTTGTTAGGTTGAGGCCTGCATGGGAGGATCTTAGAAGCTACTTAACTGCTAGAGGTCGAAAACGATTCGAGGTTTTTGTTTGCACAATGGCCGAAAGAGATTACGCATTAGAAATGTGGAGGCTTCTTGACCCAGAATCAAATTTGATAGACTCCAAAGAACTTTTGGAGCGAATTGTTTGTGTAAAGGCTGGTAAGTTTTTATTACCTTTGCTTTAATTTCTACTTTTGGTTAGAATTTGTCAATGATTACATATATAGCAAAATCTTCGTATCTATTGTACTCTATTTTTTATACTTTCGGTAGAATTTGTAAGCGATTACATAAATGGCACATTCTTTGTATCTATTGTTCTCATTCTTTTTAATTCTCAAACAGGCTGTAGGAAATCGCTATTCAATGTTTTCCAAGATGGAAATTGTCATCCTAAGATGGCATTAGTGATTGACGATCGTTTAAAAGTGTGGGATGAGAAAGATCAGCCTCGAGTGCATGTTGTTCCTGCATTTGCTCCATATTATGCCCCTCAAGCTGAAGTACTTTCTATATGCAGAACATATATAATTTTTAAAATTTATGGAAATCTAAGTTCATTCAATAGATTACATGGTTGAAAATTATGTTCCACAGGCCAATAACACAGTTCCCGTCCTATGTGTTGCGAGAAACGTAGCTTGCAATGTTAGAGGTGGTTTTTTCAAGTAAGTTTACGATCCTGCTATTGATGCACAAGCACTCACTAAAATCGGGGAGAAAACTGCTGTATTTGTTCTTTAGTTCTAGCTCTTCAAAATTTTGGTTTATGTACCTCTGATAATGTTAGTATTGGAATTGAAAAAGAAATATGATGCAGGGAATTCGACGAAGGTCTCTTGCAACGAATGTCCGGAGTTGCATACGAAGATGATATTAATGAAGTTTCTTCTCCTCCAGATGTGAGCAACTATTTGATTTCGGAGGTCAGTGAGGACATCATTTTGTAACTTGAGGCAGTCCTGCAATAATATTGGGTTGTCATGTATGCGATGCTATTGTTTAACCGTGTTTATGGTCATTAATATAGATTGTAGTGATGATATTTAATTCCTTTCTTCTTAGGACGATCCTTCTATTTCTAGTGGAAATAAAGATTCAATTGGTTTTGATGGCATTTTGGATGCTGAGGTGGAAAGGAGGCTACTAAAGGTGCAATGTCCTATTTTGATGAACTTATTCTGCCAACTATATCTTTTACTTTTCTTTTGCCGTTTGTCCTTTTGTGTTCTAAGAATTATCTCTAATTGTTCTGTTGGCTGATTAACAACCTTAAACAATCAGGAGGCAAGTACAGCTTCTTCAACTGCCCCCATGACAATGACAAGTATAGATCCAAGAATTGCTTCAGCTCTCCAGAGTATTTTACCTTCTAATTCTTTCTCAGTCCCAACAACAACAATGCAAGGGCCAGCGACATCTTTTCCCAATCAGCAATTATCTCAATTGACGACACTACTTAAACCACAATTAGCTCAACGTGGCCCAGCAGAAACAACCTTGCAAAACTCTCCTGCAAGGGAAGAGGGTGAGGTACCAGAATCTGAATTAGATCCTGATACGAGGAGGAGACTACTCATTTTGCAACATGGTCAAGACACAAGAGACCAAGCACCAGTTGAACCTCAATTTCCTGCACAACCTTCCATGCAAGTCTCAGTACCATTGGTTCAGGCACGTGGTTGGTTTCCTGTTGAAGAAGAGATGAGTCCGAGGCAACTGAATAAAGTCACACCACCTAAGGAAATTCCTGCAATTCCTGAGTCTATTCCTGTCGACAAGCACCGGCCTCACCATCCACCATTTATCCACAAAGTGGAGAGTTCAGTCCCACCTGGTAGAGTTCTTCCTGAAAGCCAAAGGTTGCCAAAGGAGGTAATTAATGTCAAAATTTACCTGCTTTATAGCACTCAAGTGTATACAACATAAATTTTAAGGACTACTGTGGCTGACAAAGGGTACTTAATACTCACATTCTAAGGTTTCTATATGCAGGTTCGGCCAAGGGAGGAACCATTAAGGTTAAACCAGTCACTACCTAAATTTCAGTCCTTGTCTGGTACGTCACGTATCCTGATATTTGCTTAATCAGTTTCACAAGTACATTGGTACCTCCGAGATAAATTTTTCCCTCGTTTAATTTGATATGTACTTATTCATAGGATTTCTTCCCAATTTTTTAAAATTGTTTTTGACTTTGAAAGTGTTATTGCTTGATAAAGGCTGACATGAAAACAAGAAAAATATTACATAAAGAATTACTCACCCTGTATAGAAACTGAGGCGCCTTTCATATTCCTTTTTCTAGACAGAGCATCATAACGCAATGCTTTCAGGTTAATTGATTCATCTGGCTCTTTTTGTTGCCATGAATTAAATATGAACACGGAAAGTTATGACTAATGATATGGGTTTACTTAGTGATTAATTAGTTTTTCTTGATAGCTCAAGTATTAATTAGTTTTTCTTGATAGCTCAAGTATGAACATTTACACCGAGGAGAATTGTTAATTTTTTATTGATATTTGAAAACGAAAGACATAAAAAAGAAAATTTAGCTTATTACATAGAATATGATTGGCGTCTAGTGGTAAAAGTTTCTTTTCTTTTTGTTGGAAAGGGTTCAAATCCTCCTAGCCACAATCTTATTTTTCACTTTTCATTTGGATTTTTTTTATCCCAACCTTTATTATTTATAATTGGACTTCTCAATCCCCAACCTTAAGTTCTTTTTGCATTTAATCCTTTTTTACATAATTCTATTAACTTTAACATTAAATTCTCCTCATGTGAGATGCAAAAGTTAACATTCCGGTGGGTAAAGTTGTCAAAACACTATTTTTCGCACCTAACCCAACCTAATCTTTCAAAATTAAACATTTCATTTATTTTCAATTCCAAATTGGATAATCCTACCTTTTTATACGCACAAATCATGTCAAAAATTGGTTGAATGCACGGCCATTTGCTTATTAAGAAAGTTTTTCAAAATGCTCACACAACAGGAACCTGGTAATGGTGGTGAGTTTTTTCATTTATATTTAGTTAACTCAAGCATTGTTTTTATTTATTTATTATTTTTTTTTGGGAATGAATTTTTTATAATTTATTTTTGCTTTTTTTTTTCGTATATATATACGTGGAATACAATGATTTCTAAGTTTATTTCGGTTTTTTGGGTTCTATATGATATAATAAAAAATCATGACGTTTTTATATAAAAAAATGTTGTCGATTCCTTTTTTTTGGTTTTCCTTCGCTATTTTATTTGTATTTTTATTTACGGTTAACCCTAAGTTGATTAATTTTATGTATATCATATATGTCTTGCCTAATATAACAGTACAAGTGTGTGTTTATACGTCTCTTTTTAGTAAAAGATAATGTTTGTGACAATTTGAGTTCTGCTTTCAAGGCGAGGATGCTCCAATAATTCAGCCATCTTCAGGAAACAAAGATCTTGACCTTGAAGCTGGGCAAATAGATCCCTACCCAGAAATGCCTGTAGGAGCTTTACAGGATATTGCGTATAAGTGCGGAACAAAGGTATGAAAACAGTTGGTAGTTTTCCTTGGATCCTTCATGAGTCCACGACTCAGTCTTGTCGCATTTGAGGTATTAATGGTTATTTTAAATATCTGTAGGTGGAGTTCAGGCATGGTTTCACCTCAAGCATGGAACTACTGTTCTCTGTAGAGGTGGTTTCACTGCTTCCTTCATAGTTTAGTTGCATTGCAGTGCCTTCTGATAGTGAAGACGATAATTGAGGACTAAACAATAAATTACTAACTACATTCTCTTTTAAGGTCACATCTGTGCACCATTGAGAACTGTACTTTAAACGAGCAACATTTTTTTCTCTTCTCAGGCCAAATCAGTGCACCATTGAGAATTTTTAAAATATTCCCAGTACCTTTAGCTCCTGATTCGCTTTCTGTTCTGGAATTTTTTTTTTTTTTTGAGAATTCTAATGCGATAGTATTATCTTATGGTTTTCTGCAGGTTCTATTTGCAGGACAGAAAATTGGTGAAGGAATAGGTAAAACAAGAAGGGAAGCACAGCATGAGGCTGCTCAGGGATCTCTTATGAACTTGGCTGGTAAGATATTATTTTTTGTCTTCTTGATAGTTGAATATACATTTAGTTACTATGCATAGGTTGACTATTTTTCTGTATCGCAGTTCAATCTCTTTTGCCTTCATTTACTTGCCTTGAGCAACAAGGAAAATTAAACAATGCTAGCGACAACTAATTATTTTGCTTCAGCTTTTGGAAATGATATATCTTTAAATTCACGTAACATGTCTACTTGAGGGTGCACTTTAGCACGGGTCCCTTCTGAATGCCAGGCTTGAAGATTGTCATGGTGCTATCTTGTCAGCTTTGTTTGTTTTATAGGATCTATTTGAGAAAATTTTAGGCATCGAAAATGCGAAGGGGTTTAGCACTAGAAAGTTTCTATTACATTACTTTTGATTCTACTCGATAAATTTTCGCTTTATCTAGCATAGCAAGGAATGAGGCCCTGGCTTAGCACAGTTCTACCAGTGGCTTCTCAATGCATTTTAATACGCAAAATTATGTGAGATTCATTACACGAGAACTTAGCTGGTTCACCGTCCATGCCTTTAAAACTTGATATTCGGCGGGTTCCCTTTCTCATCCTGATTACTTATATTTGCTCCCCTCTTTCCAGATCTCGAGATCATTAATTTTGTCATTAACTAGTATTTTCACCAGTGCGATGCACGTGAATATGTTTGTGATAGTGATTATTACCGAAATTTATGAAAATATGTTAATTATACAATTATATTAATATTAAATAAAAATATAATACAATAACATTTTAATACAAATATTATCAAATTCAAAACTTTAAAAAAGACAAAATTAATCAAAATAGGAAATGCAATATGTACAAAACTAATCAAAATTAGGAAATCCTGATCTTTATAGGATTTTTCTTTTTCTTTTTAAAATTGTTTTTCTCTTTTAAAAATATTTTTTTTATTTATGATTTATTTGTTTCTTGAACTTTCTTCTTCTAAATAAATTATTTTATCTTTTTTTAATATGTTAAAATATTTTGAAATAAAATATAATATAATTAATAAAATTAACAACCATAAATCTATATTTGTTATGATTTGGTAATTTTGAAATTAAAGTATATTGTTGTTATATATATATATATATTTTAGGAAAAGTAAAAACTTTTACGTTTGATCTTTGAGACGGTTTTGCGGACAATATATTTTCAGTTTGTTCTCGCTTGTTATCTTGTATTAAACTTCTCATTGAAATCTTCGATTTGACATCCATATTACATATTTTTTCGATTTCAAAATAATACAATAATTATCAAAAGAATAATAACTAATACAAGCAACAGTTTAAGATAGTATTATAGAGCTTAAATTATATAATTTAAAATGAATATTGGGATATTTAGGAAAAGTAAAAAATATAAAAAAACTTTTACATTTGATCTTTGAGACGATTTTACGGACAATATATTTACAGTTTACTTTCACTTTGATTTGAGACACGCATATTACATATTTTTTTATTTCAATATAAAACAATAATTGTCAAAACAATAATAACTATTACAAAACCAAAAAAAATATTTATAGCATTATTATTATTATTATTATTATTATTATTATCATTATTATTTATTTATTTTATTTTAATTTTATTTTTGTATAAATTTCCAAATTTAGAAAGTCATTTTGGGCTGGAAACTATGTGCGTGTTATATTTTTGGCATGGACTTCGTTTTTATATATTTATAGATCATATGTTCTGATTGTTTTGTACCCAAGTCTCCCTAAAATGAGCCTCCTTTGTCTTCTAATTATATCGATTGTAAAAAATGCATCGCTGCACTAGTGTGCCAAAGAATATGACACTCAGTAACAAAAAATTGCTTGCTTTATTGTCCAGTATCTCCTGAAATTATAAGAACTTGAAGTGTTGGAGAATCATAATATGGGAGCATCAAGGAGACCAAAATATGATATTATTGTTAACTGAGCTGATCAGAGGATTCTGTGGAGATCAATTATGTTAAGTTGGACTCGTAATACTTCTACTCGTGATGATAAGCAGGTGGAAGCTAACTTCTGTAAATACATACATGTCAAGACTTTTAGGAGTGGGGGGAATATAGTACATTTATAAACTCTTTCTTTTGTTGTATTATAAGCAGTACTCACACAGTCACACTGTTTGTTCCCAGCTTTTGTATTTTCCTATACTATCACTCTTCAAATTCTTATTTGTTGACTTTACTGGGAGATATTCTAATCTTATTAAAGTATCATAGGTAAGATAATGAAATCTAGCTCAATAAGTTATTGTAGGGATATGCTAACTGATTCTTGAGAGAATCTTTATTTCTTGGACCATTTAGCTTCTGCCTAATTCAAGCCTCAGATTGTGAGGCCAAATTTTGTAGTTTTATTTAGACTGGCCATGTGCTAATGGATTTTGCCCCTCCAAGAGGAGGCTCGAACTCAGGCCAGCAGCCTAGCCTAGTAGGCTTCACTTGAACTAGACTTAGGCCTTATGGAATTAGGTGCATTGTATTGTGTGTTATGAAGACCTAGATAGACAAAGGATTAGTAATGGAGATTAATTTAAATTATCCAACGGGATATTTTGTATACCAAAGAAATTGGAATTTGGTGCTGAGATAAATTAAGAAGTACTTTCCATGCCTTGGATTCAAAGTATGCTCCTATTCACCTATTTTTGAAGATGTGTTATATTGTTAACCAAGTAGTTTAAAGAACTCGAGGATCAGATGTGTTAAGTTGGATTCCCTTATTTTTCTAATCACGATGACTTAGCTATACTGTTGTGGCTACTAAGTTTGGCAAACTTTTTAAAAACATGTTTTTAAACAAAACAATTCCCCAAATCACTTTTTAACCAAACACATTTTCTCTCTCCACTTTCGAACCACATGTTTTACCTCGAAAACATAAAAAAACATGTTTTTAAACAAAAAACTTTTAATAAACAGTGCCAAATCAAAACTGGCATTAAGGTTCTTTACTTCTGTAAACAAAGGACAGGTGTTCTTTGGGAGGGGACACTTACAAAATTGCTTATACTCTTAGTGAATAAATTAATCACTGTCGTTGGATGCAGACTGAATAGCAATCTGCCAATTGTCATAAACTCTTTTTTTCTTCTTTTGATTGGCACTTCAAAATCTCTTTATTGCCTTCAAAGGTAAATAGTTACCAATTCTTCTGGAATTAGCATTCAGTGAGACTACAAAATTGTTCTGACTGTATGCAAACTGATTCTAGAGAAGAAAAAAAATATTTATGACGACTCTGAAGATTTTAAGCTTCTGGTGTGAATATTTGTGTTAGATTGGAAGGTCAAAGGAAGTGAACAAGAAAGGAGGATAAGCACAAAAATGTTTAACCTATTGGGGTTATTCTTCTTCAATCGACAGAAGATGTTTAATCATAAAGCTTGTGCCTTAATGGAGAACTTGTACTAGAGTTTTTTCTAGTTTACCTGTATTTTAAAGCAAAGGAAAATGCAAGATTAAAAGTATCTTTTCTTGTCATCAATATCCATACCTATCATCCAAACACTTGTCAAGTATGCTAGCTTGACAATATCAATTGATGCTCTAATTTTTTTTGTAATGTAGCTGAAATTTGTTCAGTGCCATAATTTAGGACTCAAATTGTTAGGTGGACAACGGTCTGCACATAAAGATTTTCTTGTCCTTGTTTGGGAATGAGCTGACATCCTTTTAGATGTCGACCTATCTTTGCTATCATATTATGGAATCTGGAGGGAACTGTTTGCTTTTGGATTACAGTTTGATGAGGGGAATAAGTTTCTTAGCCAATCTGTAATGAGAGTAGATGATTAATAATATCATTAACACAATAATTCTGTTAAACTCTTCCAATTCTTTAATGTTGCTGAGTTTATTTTGCTAGTTTTCATGGAATTTCCAAAGTATGTCTTAAAAGATCGCGGTTTTGAGTTATTCGGCTTTCAAAAATTTCAGATTATAGAATGCTTTCTGCACTGGTGCTGATCATTACACTGTTTATTTGCAGATAAATATTTGTCTCGTAAACCTGATCCCAGCTCCCTGCCTGGGGATGGGAGTAGATTTGCTAATCCAAACGATAATGGTTTTATTGGTGCTGTCAACCCTTTTGGGTATCATCCATTGCCTAAAGAGGAGTCTGTGTCTTTTTCAATGGCTTCAGAGTCGCCCAGGATTCTGGACCCAAGACTGGAGGCTTCGAAGAAGTCTGGGGGTTCAATCACGGAGCTTAAAGAACTGGTAAGTTTTCATACGGTTAAAATTCTAAAATTTCTATTTTCTACACTTGCTATTCCCCCATTCACATGCCGTCATTCTCTACTCCTCAGTGCATGATGCAGGGCCTTGATGTAACATTCCAAACTCAACCTCAATTTTCTGCAAATCCAGGCCATAAAAACGAAGTATATGCGCAGGTCAGCTATTTAGATGTTGGAAATTAAATAATAAGAAAAATGTTGTCTTGTTAGTGTTCATATGCGGACTTTCTTTTCTGGGGTGATTAACACCTCCCCTCCACTCCACTCCACCCCCACCATACTGTTATATACCATCATTTTCATGGATATAAAAGAATAATTTCTTCTCTTGTACTCTATTGAATTCTTATATTAGTCTCATGGCCAGATTAATTCTTGTGAATTTCATGTTGATTTGCATTCACGGTAATTTAGATTGCGTTAGATAGCACGTCTCTGCTAATTCTGAAT
The DNA here is from genome assembly GCA_963555705.1 of Ligustrum vulgare. NCBI lineage: Eukaryota > Viridiplantae > Streptophyta > Magnoliopsida > Lamiales > Oleaceae > Ligustrum > Ligustrum vulgare. The sequence continues at coordinate 65,570,150 of OY743171.1, read as the reverse complement.
TGGATATTGAATTTAGGCCATGTAAATTTTATTTGATTTGATTTTTCAGTGGATTTAGGTTTTAAGATCTTAATCCAATGCCTCTAGCCATGCTGTCGTGTTTTGAAACATGGTTGAATCTTCAATGCTGCCATATCTTTATCTATTAATTTGTTCTTGGCCATTTAAATTGTGAGATGTCTTTGGGTAAATAATGATTCCATACCTTGTAATACTCGTATTTGGAGGTTTTAAATGCTTTTCAATGTGCATCAGAACGATGACTTACATTTTGTAGAACTCACTGGTTTTATTCAACTTTGGGTGTTTATTTTTCTTGTTAAACCAAAATGATGGTTGATAGTGGACGCATGAAGAGGTTACCAATTTTATATGGTTGATTAACATACACGCATAATGGTGATATATCCAAGTATTCTTTTTTAAATAAATTGTGCTTTTTTGGGGATATTAGGTTGAAATTGATGGGCAGGTATTAGGCAAGGGAATTGGACTAACATGGGATGAAGCCAAGACACAGGTACTATGTCGCTTTCCTGCTTCCTTCTTGTACATACATGTCTTCCTCACATTCTTTTTAATTTGTATTATGGACTTGAATGTTTTAATTTTTTGTTTATTAAATTGTTCTTAATGTTTTTAAATCATATATTATTTCCTTAGGCTGCTGAGAAGGCTCTTGGAACCTTGAGATCCATGCCCAGTCAGTTTCCTTACAAACATCAGGATTCTCCAAGGTTAGTGGGTTTTGCTGCCTGTTGACGTTTGATTAAACGGTTGCGTCTAGAATTGAATTTCAAGGTGCTCTATATGAGAATTGTGTTTGATTGCATGAAAAAGGTGGAAAAGAAAATATTTTCCGGCCAGCTTTGGTTTTTGATTGACAAAGTTTTCCATGGAAATAGTTTTCCACCCAAGGTCAAAAAGTGCATGTTTTCCTTGAAACCATGGAATTAATTTTCCTTGAGGTGGAGGTGATTTTGATTTTCCATGTAAGGTGGGAAAAAAAAAATATTTTCCACCCCTCAAACGGTATGACCCTTATTATGTACTTGTTTGAGCTATGTGGCACATAGCTTTATTCAAAACATTCTAGAGTATCGGTAGCTTTTAGTAAAGACGATTACTCAACTTTTGCAAGGTTTGGGAAGATATAATCAGAGCCTCCAGCTATCTTCTTTTGTTTGTTTCAAGATGCTGGTTTTCCATGTGGACAATATGGAAAATGCCACTTTTGTCTACATTTATGCACTCATATCCTCAATGAGCGCTGTCAGCTTCATAGAGCTTCTTTATGTACTGGAGTTACAAGTCTGCTATGTTACTAACTCATTGTGGATCAGGTCATTGCAGGGGATGCCAACCAAAAGGTATAAGCCAGAGTTCTCTCGATCTTTTCAGAGGACGCCATCGTCTGCAAGATATCCCAAAAATGCTTCTCCGGTGCCTTGAAACACATAAAAACCCATTTTCCTATTTGTTTGTATAGCATGATCCCATAGATTTTGTTTACCCAACATGTTGAAGCCTGTAAATTGAAGGCAGCTGCCGAGATTAGTCTTCTGCAGAAGTCTCTGGATTTTGATATTATCCATGTACAACGAACTTTTGGGAGCCTGACGACGTGCTTGCCCCTCTTTCCGGTTAATATTTTTTTGTTTTTGTGGAATATCTTGGTTTGTTGTATGATTATGTTGGCCTAAAATGCAAATGCTTGCAAAAAAAAAATAAAAAATGGTCACTGGTCTTGCAACTTCTGTTTTTTGTGTGATGGCACAGATCCGTGATTTCTTTTTTTTAGTACAGGTTGTGCAATCGCTTAGTGTTGGAGTGCAAGCCATTCTCTATTTCAATGTAAGCAATGGACCTTGGTGTTTAGCCAGGGATTTCATTGAGCTTCGTCCAGAGTTAAATATAACAGGTTTGGTCGACTGGCTTCTTTTGTTTTTTTTTTTTTTTCCTCTCTGTTAAAGTCACTGAACTGTGACACAGAATTTTTTTGGTGAATATGTAAAAGACATGTCTTCAGTTGAACAAAGGCAGCGGCATGAATATTAGAGCAGATGAGTACAGTTTTCCTTCTGATATTTGGGTGGCTAACAGATTATGCTTCTTTACACGTGTAGGCAGCCTCTAGCAGAATCTTTATTTGATTGAAAAGAATTAATAAGAGAATAAAAACCATAGTAAATAAACATAGATTATCTATGATCAGTTCCGTTCTAATATGTAAACCTTTGATGGTGGGCAACATAACGTGTCCACCGTGGACATTAGATCATTTCCGTAACTATGATTACTCATGAAGCCAACAATTTGCACGAGATATGTTTTATTAGATAGGACTGGATAGGGACGTACAATGTATTTGCTAAATTAGGTGGGACTGTAGAATAGTCTACAAATTTTTGATTGGTTAAAGTGCAAAAGTTTCTTAACAAGTATCCTCCTTGGAAAAATAGGGCTCGGCTTGTAAGTAATATTGAGTAATTCTTAAGCTTAACCAAACATGTTTAAAAGCTTATAAGAAAAACTGCTCTTGAGCAATTTTTAGATATCAAATCAATAGGCCTCTTTAAAAAATTAATTCTAGTGCGGCCTCTTCTCCTGCTATGGTTTGTTTTTGTGGTGAATCAATTATAGGAATGGTAACGGGGCGGGTATGCCTTTCCCTGTCTCCGTCCCATTAGCCGTCTCCGCTCCATTAATGATTTATCATTTCCATCTCCGTCATGTCCCCATTTAATCGAGGCGGGGCCTGGGCGGAGATGAGAAAATCTCCGTTTACAATAATTTTATGCAGATAATATAAGGAAACATGTAGGAATAATCTTAATATTTTTTAAATCTAATAATTTTTATACATTATTTGAACATTAATCGAATATATATTCATCTTTGTTTGTATCTTTATATAATATTTGATTATATGAGAAAATACAACTCGATAAGTTTAATAGCTAATAATTAGTAACTTTTTCAAAATAAGTATTTAAAGTTTATGACTTGATAAGTAATAAATTTTTGATGCAAGAAATTTTGACATCATAGAACTTTTGTATAGATTATATATAATTTTTTTTATTTTTTATTTTTAAATCTTAATGCAACTTGTTAATTGAGGATGAGGATAGGGGATGGGGCAGGGAGGGGATAAGACGGTCATCCCCGCCCCATTCCCGTCTTTGTCAGAAATTTCTTGTCCCGTTCGAAACGGGTACCAGTCGGTTCGGTATTTTCCTCTCCTTTATCATCCCTAATCAATTAATTTGAATCGAAGACATCATCTTCGTACCTACCTATTTCTCACTGCGAATAGCGTGTAATCTAAGCATAATATATTAATATGTGCTAAAATTATAAAGAAGAAAAAGGCTAAAAGTGCAGTGGACAAGAATGATTCTTGACTTTATTTCGAAGATTTTCACATTTACATGTACTTTTACCAGATTCCTTAATTATTTACCTTGTGGTTAATTATTAAAAATTGGTAATTTCACCTTATTCCTTATTTATTTACCTTGTGGTTAATTTTAAACTTTTTGATTTAAAATTGGTTTCTCAATATTGTTTTTAATTTGTGTAGATTCTAAAGATATAAAATAATTTTCACCATAAGTTTGACTATTTTATTATTATTATTTTTCTTAAGTAATTATTTGTAATGTTTTAGATCGGATAATTATTTTCATTATTATATAATAAGCAAAAAAAACTTTCATTATTAATAGAAAATACAATATATTGTCAACTTATTAAAAAAGACAAAAATATTTTACTTTTAAGTCTCCATTCGGTGAACTTGTTTATAAACAAAATATTTTCTCGAACAACTTTTTAATTATATATATTTTTTTAAATCACTTTTTAATTGCATGTTTTACTTCGAAAACATCACATTCTTTATTTATAAGTAATAAAAAAATCTTTTATCAAACAAACTTAGAATATTCACATAAATGCGGTGAGAAAAAAGTCAATAAGGATTTTATATTTTTGTATTTAAAAGTCAGTTTGATAAAATGATTTTTTCATCTTAATTTTTAAAATCAATTTCAATCATTCATTTTTAGTCAAAATTATAGTTTTTTAAATATTTTTAAACTATATATTCATCAAAATTAAAAAATAAATAAATTATAAAACCTTCTAAAAATCACGCTACCAAAGCTCTAAATTTACACAATTTTCAAATATGAATAGGTGAGGTACAAAAAATTGAAGCGGAAGTAAGGAGGAAACAGTGAAAAAAGGAAAAGGACCATTCAGTTTGGAAGGTAATGTAGACACATCAATTCGATTCCTTTGATTGCAACATCGCATCTCACTCCTACTCATCCACTGCATATAGAGACTAGAGAGAGGTTTTAGAGAGAGAAATAGCAGTGGGTGAGATGGCATCATTCGACGCGTTTAGCATGGACGGCGATGCGTCGGCGCGTGCATTTGACGAGGGTGGACACACCGGTTATGCCGCCTTCACCATGCCCAACACTCCACCTTACTCAACTGCCGGTGGCGACGGAGTGTACACAACGGAGTTCGAGGAGTCGGAATATGTGACGGTGGATCACGTATCGAACTCGGTGGATAGTACCGATCCTTTCGGATTCGGGTCTAATCCTGATTCGGTCCCGGTTTCAAATGGCAACGGCAAGGCACCTTATGATATTAGCCAAGATTCGGACGGAATATTTAGCTCTGACGGCCCGATCCTTCCGCCTCCAACTGAGTTGCAACCTGAAGAAGGCTTCGCTCTTCGTGAATGGCGGAGGTCAGATTTTTCATACTAGATCAGTAATGTGAATATTAATTATTTGATATATTGTTAGATCTATTGCTCAATGAAATTCTATCCAGGTTTGTCTTATCGGTGGTCTCTGTAAATTATCTGGACTTCAAGATTTGATCTTTCGTAAATTTTAGTTGTTCATTTGATAGGCCTGTGCCGAATATTTGAAAAGAAAATGGTGGAACATGGAACAAGATTACAGAATTATCGATTATCTTTTTCTCTCTCGATCTTTTTTGCATTTATTAGATGATATCTTGGCGTAACTTGGATCTAGCTTGAAATATTAAAGTATGCCCGTTCTTCAAGTGTAACTTAGTAGGTTTTTAAGTCAATGCTGGTAGTAGTCGCCTAGTCGAGTCTTTTGTTTCAAATGAGCTATGGTTAGAAAGTTAATATGCTGCCTGTTTCAATTCTTGAAGACAAAAGTGTTGAAACAATTATGTGCAAATTTTATGTTGAATGATAGGCTTATAAGTAGATTTTGAATAGTTATAACCAAGACAATTGATTCGTAAATCATAAAATCAACTATATATAGCCTTAGTACAGACGAGTCCAGAAGGTCACATTCTCGACCGTTCCTCTATAATGTTTTGGAATTTGGATTATATACTTTGGACTCGGCCAAAGTACATCTAAGTTTGCCTAAATAGTTGAAAATAGCTAAGCTCGACATATAAGCTCACAAACTTCTTCAGCTCATATCATCTTGTCCGGAATCTATTAAATGTAGTATTATACTATTAGTTAAGCCGCTCAGCCTTGGTTAGGTTGGCAGGGAAAATAAATGATTTGTATGACTAGTTTATGATATCAAGCAAATCTTGAATAATGTAAAGCTCGGCCTTGAGATGCTTGTCTTTACTCCTACCAGCAAATCTCTGCTGTATTTGGCTGAAATTTGAAGTTCTGTGACCAATTCTCTTTGTATGGAAGACATTTTTTTTTTTTTTTATCTATTAACATTCTGATTGCACTATGTAGAAGCCAAGGTCTTTTGATTCCATTATGATTTCCACACTTAAAACCAAAAAAATTCTGCCACGCTGTCTATTGCAATTTCCTTCTTTAGTCCATGAAAGGAGAAATTGTTTAATATTCCCTCCGTCCCACAAAGGTAGACTTATTTTTTTTTTCCTCCTAAATTATAGGCAACTTTCCTTGTTGAGAGTATATTAATGTCTTAATTTTCTAATATACCCCAATTTAATATACATTGTTATTAACAAATATGAACTCATTATTCAATGTTGGGGTATATTAGGTAAATGTAAATATATTTATAGTTTCAACATATATTAATTATGTTTTCTTAATCTGTGCGAAATTAGAAACAAGTCTTTCCTTATGGGACAGATAGAGTATTACATTTCTTGTTTAGACAGTTTTCTTCTCTACTTGGTATGAATAAGAGGATTTTTCCTCATTACAATATGTAAGTAAGGAACAGAAGAAGAGGAAACAATAGTTAATTTACCATTTTTTCAGTGTTAGAAGCAGTGTTCTAAATCGCGCGCATTACGTGCGCACTGTGCGCGCATACGCGCTCCTCTCGCGCGTCGATTTAGCGAAAAGCGTGAAAAACGCGTTTTGAAAATTTTTATCTAAAAAACGCGCGTCTGAAGCGCGCAACTGCCCTTTTTTTTTTTTTCCTTTTTTTTTTTTTTTGAAAAACGTTTTTTAACGCTTACTCCCGCTTTAACTTCAAAAGCTTGACTCTTGGGCTTCACGCTTCGTCACGCTTCACAGTTTTTAGAACACTGGTTAGAAGTTAAAACCCGTGCTTCTCTCTCTACTAGCATAAATGAAATGAAACGTGTTGTGTTTGGGAAAACTTCATATGGGTTCGATGTACTTTTATCTTTATGAGGTTTCGGTTGTTCCTGGGCAGGTGTTTCGTGTTGTTAAAAGATGGTCACAACTTCTTAACTTCATAAATATGTTTATTTGGTGCAGGCAAAATGCCATTCGCCTTGAAGAGAAGGAGAAGAGGGAAAAAGAGCTGAGAGCCCAAATTATACGAGAAGGTGAAGAGTATAAACAAGCTTTCTATGAGAAAAGAAAGCTTAATGTAGAGACCAACAAGACCACCAACAGAGAGAGAGAGAAGGTTAATCTTTCGGGAACTGTACTCCTGAATCCTGATTTTATGATTATTTAACAGAGACAAATTTTGATTTGATAAATTTCTTCATCGAACAGTTATACTTGGCCAATCAAGAAAAGTTCCACAAAGAAGCGGAAAAACAATACTGGAAAGCTATAGCAGAACTAGTTCCTAATGAGGTGCCCAATATTGAGAAGAAGGGAAGGAAGAAGGATCAAGACAAGAAGCCATCAATAACTGTCATTCAAGGGCCCAAACCCGGAAAACCTACCGATCTTGCTAGAATGCGTCATTTATTGGTGAAGCTGAAGCATAACCCTCCACCTCACATGTTACCGCCCCCACCACCTCCCCCCAAAGATGGGAAAGTCGACAAAGATGGAAAAAATGCCAAAAACGAGAAAGACGTGGGACGTAATTCAACTGGATCAGTGGCTAAAGAGGCCCCCATTGCACCTGCAAAGGATGCCACTTCTAGTGGTTCTTCACTTGCAACAGAAGGACACGTTACTCCAGCCAACGGCCAGCCTGCTAGCTGATTTCATTAATTTGATTTACTTCACAGTCTACCCTATGAAAAGGTTCTCTTTATCTCCATAATTCTAAATACCTTATTTCATCCATGCCAGTTTGCTAAACCAATGTTTATGGAAGATACTAAGTATAGTTAAAGTCATATTCTTACATTTTTGAGCTTTTGTCAATTGAGACTCGTGTTGTTGTGTTCCAATTGTTTGATGAATATTAATATTCTTTTCTGGTGTTTTTCTTCATTGCCCATTGGGATCTGAAATGCCTGTTAATGCTGCTAAGACTTATCTTCTCTGGGGTCGAGAAAGATAGAAGTGGTCTTAACCCTTTTTTTTTCTAAATTATTTATTGATTTTAATGGTCCAGCTGATGGAAACACTCTTGAAGACCAACTTGTTACGAACTTGGATGTGTTGAGGAATACGCTTGTCATCGCGTTCAATTTTTCTTAGAATAAATGTTAATAATCTTTATGTTGATAATTGCTATGAATTTCATGTTATTGTTGCTAATAATCATTAAACACAGCATGCTGTTAAGTTAAGAAATGAATACTTGTTCATGAGAAAATTCACTTAGGTACCAATTTACAGAGAATTAAATAAAACTAAAATGCTGATAAAAGGGTGACTGAGTTTCTTGATCATGTGGACATCTGTAATGTTAAAACATCAAGCTTGTTGGCCCCAGGTTGCCCAGTTAGCCTCACTCCCAACCCTTGGCATGCTATTAACTTTAGAATAGGCATCAACCATGAAATTGGCTCCACACATGACTCCTTCACTATCAATTCTAGGCATGGCTTTCATTTTGTTCATTGGATGCTCAAAGCTCATCAATCCCCTTTCACTATGGTACATGCACCCTGTATACATCCAAACATCGAGTTACATGACGCATGCATCAAAACCATGGTCCTTAAGACTAAAGAGTCGGGCACAAAAGGGATAAAGCATAAAGAGTCGAATCCAAATAAAGGAGAATTATCAGATATAATGCCCGTAGTGAGGTAGTGGACATGTGTTATGATACTCACCGTGAGTAATATGCTAACACGTGTCCCATTAAAAATAGTGTTGGGACGTGTTAGCAACATGTCACAGTGGGCACCATGACACATACACACCGTGGGCACTATTGTGGCAGATTGACATTGTGCACAAAACATTTTCACATTCTATTATGTGAATTCTGAATTCTACATACCTGGTGGGAATGGAGCAAATGATTTTCTGCAGCTAGATTTGATAAGATCCACATTATCAGAGATCATAACAGATCCATCAGCTGCTATGCCCCAGAAGAGCTTCAGTGCATCATCAGCACCCTAGTATCAGACACTTTTTTAGTTATCTTTCAATAACATTAATAAAATTCAAAATTGTAGATATTGACAGCAAGTTCTTCAGGATGATCAATACTTACAAGGGCAGTAAACACAGTTTCAGCCTTGTGATCATAGATCACAAATCCAAAGCTTCCCTCAAGATCCTTAAGGACCTGATGGGCTGGGTATGGGCCTCGGTCTCGGAGGGTCCGATATGCTTCAATCACAAACATGGCCTCATTGCCCCCCTTTGATAAGCCATATTGCTTGTTAAGGGTGCACAGGTTGTTTAAACTCCCCCAGAAAATGCAGAACATGTCATTTACACCACAGAACAACCTGCAATATCAGAGTCACATACATCAAACACATTTTCCAACAGAAAGTGAACGATATTTTTGTCCCGTTTTGATGGGGTTTAAAATCAAATTTTTATGAAATTTTAATACAAGTTGATGAAATGTGTGGTTAAAAGGTTGTGAGATCCATGAACTATGTGATTATAGTTAATTGTTGATTTTGACTTTGATAAAAATTTAGATCACGCCATTGATAGACAAGAAAATAAAGAATTCATAGGATAAAAGGGGGTGATTTTACCTTTGATGTGCCTTGAATGAGGGTTGAGGTGGGGCATAGGCCAATAAAGCCTTGTCACCAAAGCCAATGGAAAAGCCATTGCAGGCATCGGATAGAAAACCCTTTAATATTTCCTCAGGATTCTTAGGTCTAATAGCAGCTTGAGGTGAAGCTGGGCTATTCAATTCCTGTGGTGGATTTACCAATCCCTTCTTGAATATTGACAACATTTTCTTTTTCCTACAAGAAATTCTTCAAAAGAAATCAAATTGAATGTACCCACAGAATCAAGAAATTAACACTGTTTGGAAAATGTATACAGGATGTGAAATCTTTGTGCAATGTGCTGAGCATTTATAGTAAAAGTCGGGGAGGTAAAGTAGGTGGCAACATTATCCAAAACTATAAAAGATAATGAAAAAAGGTACAATGTGGTCTCTCAGATCATATGATATAAAATTATTTTGTGGGTTTAGATCACAAATAGATAACATACTCTGTTTGGTAAAAACGGAAACACTATAATTGTTTATAAATTGATTTATTTATAATTTTGAGATAAAATATGTGTTTAAAAAATATAAAGAAAAAAATATGTATAGTTAAAAAATGATTTAAGAAATTGTGTGATTTATAAATCGATTTATAATCTGTTCGGTAAAGATGAAAAAAATGGTTTATAAATTATACAATTTTCAAAATCACTTTTTAATTATACACATACTCTCTTTAATTTTTAACCACTATTTTTTATCTCGAAATCATATCAAACGGAGAGATTATAATTTGTGAATCATGAGGATTATATGATATTATTTAGGGATGATCTAGATGGTTTGAAAAATGTTTGATAAATGGTGATGATAGAATTGGTCAGAAGTCTTATCCACAATCACAGGTTCCGAGTCAGCAAAAACCTTTTGTCGGGGTAGTTGCGTGAAACTCTCTTCCTACTGTCTGTTTATTAATAAAAATTTTGGAGAGACATTTTTTGTAAATATTATTAAATGACATTCGAAGGTATCATCACGATATTAGTTAATGTCGAGATGGGCCATGATACTGAGGTGGTGACCTATTTCGACATTGATCAATGTCGAGGTGATACCTCAAAATGTCACTCCAAAAATGTCCCAAAAAATGTATGTGTAGATCACTCGTTTATTATTACACAATTTCTACCGTTCTTGTTCTTGTTCTTTCCTTTTTTTGGAAGAAAAAATTATTCTAGAAGCATCTCCAATCAATGTGTGTATTAGCTCTAATTAATGATTTAGATCCCCAAATTCATTGAAATTACCTCCAATGAAGGGGCGTAAAAGATATGTAAATTAGAATTCCAGTCAAAGATTTAAAAAGATTCACATTTGCATATAGTTTTACACCTTCATATGCAACAAATTTCACCTAAATTTAACTACAAATACATAAAATATTGATGCAGGATTATATAATTTGTGTTCTTTGAAGTGTGAACTTTATCAAGTGAAATTCACCTGAAGAAACCAACTCATGATCCTATGAAATCTCAAATCTATATGTTTGTTCCTCACATGATTCACTTGATTTTTTGTCAAATAAATTGTACTCTGACTATGGACTGATTTACAACATAAATATGAAGAACAAGAAAGGAAAAAACAGGAGACGGGAAATGGAAAAATAGGAGAATTAAGTTCTCCACGGTCCATCTTATTGATCAATAAGACTTTACACTATAGCTTTGAATCACCATACAACATAAGAAGTTTTTTTTTCCCCTCCTAGCAAACATCATAAAGTTATTCCAAAATCTATAGAAAATTGAATCTAACTTTCTCTGTATAGTTTTTTCTAGGCATTTTCTTTTAATCATCTATCTCTATTTATAAATCTACTAACTGATGTAAGTAATACAAGTTTACATATTCTTTTACAACTATCAAAATGCTCCAATCAGTTTGAACCAATTTGTTAGAACAGAAAACATAGCCAATGAAGTGGACTTGTCGTCAGTGATGTGAGTAAATTCAATTCAAAGATCAATTTCTTAACAAGTCTCCACCTTTGATTCTTTAGAAGAATTTACATACAATGATTGACAACAAAAAACTTGCAAGCTGAAGATCGTGTTGTCTTTAACTTGCTAAAATGTATGAAAATGGAGAACATATCAGTAGGAGAAAACATGACCACATTTCCTTGCAAAACATAGATGCCTTGTTGTAGTAATCTCTTCATGACCACCACGGATCCTTTCATCACCTTTAACACTCCACCTTGAGCTTTTTCCACATAACTTGAATTGTCCGGTGCTCCCAGTGAGATAATGTTTCTTTGCAACATGGTATGTGTCTCACACAACCTATGATCCTTGTAGAGCAATCCCATATTTTTATCTTGAGAGAACCAACACCAACTATATCATAGTTATTGCCATTTCCCTATAGCACTTTACTTCCACAATTAGATTTGTAATCCATGAACAGGTCCCTTCTTGGTGTCGTATGAAATGCAAAACTAGAATCCATAATCCATTCATTTCTCATGTCCGAACTTGTTACAACAAGAACCTCAGTACTTACATAGCAATCCGTGATATTTGCACAGTCCCCTTTTTGTTTGCTATTGTAGATTCCTTGCCCCATTTCCCTTTTCTTTATTTGAGGACATTGTTTTCTGAAATGTCATTCTTGATTGCAAATCCAACAAAGCTTCTTATCTCTTCTGCCTTGCACATTCAAACATCCCCAACTGATTTGACCTGTTTTCCAGTTAATTTCAGATCCAATTCTTTAGAATAAGCTGATGAAATTACCTCATTCAATGTCGATGTGTCTTTGCTATATTTGATAGTGACTATGAGGTGTTCATATGCCTTTTGAAGAGAGTTTAACAAAAAGATTGCTTGGTCTTCTTCAACAATTTTCATCTCAAGATTCTCCAAATCAGAAACTTATTTCGAAAACTCATCAATATTGTCATCAATGGATTTTGTATAATCCATCTTGAAGCTGTAGAACTTTTGCTTCAAGTAAATTCGGTTAGGCAAGACTTTGGTCGTATAAAGTTGCTCCAACTTTTTCCACATATCACTAGCCGATTTCTCCTTAATCACCTTCCTTAGAACCGAGTCACTAAGACTAATAATAGTGGTTCTTACTTTCTTGAGAACCTCAAATTTGTTCTGGAAAGTTGCAGCCAATTTAGACTCTTCCTTCATAACTTCATCGAGTCCAAGATTTTCAAAGTGTGCCAACATATTTTCTCTCCACGGGTTGAAGTTGTTCTTCCCATCAAACTTCTCAATTTCAAACTTCAACGAAGACATTGCAAATTACTCTTCTCGCCAGGAAGTTTCTTTTACATGTAATGCACCAACAACATCAAGAAATTTGAGAATAAAAGGAACATTCAACACTTTGATCTTTTTCTTTACAGATTTGAACAATGCTCTAATGCCACTCGTTGGGATCATGTATATCAATTTGCCCAATCTCAAGTCCAAACTCTCAAGCCCAAGTGAGGTTCCAACCCAAAACCATTTGGTAATGGGTGAAGTAACTCACTCTGATTATATGGTGGTTAATTCTCTCATTCACAACCAATGTGGGATTAGTTTGTATACCCAACATAAATTTTAGACGAATATGTTTCTTTGAGTTTGCTTTTGAATCTACTAATTCATTCGTCGACAAACCACGATTTTAAATCGCAAAAAATGATTTGGTTTAGAAAATGAAATGACTTGATGTTTGGATTGAAAAAAAATTAAAATTGGTTTGGTTTGAAATATTGCTTCAAACCGCTCAAACTAAATTGTGTTCATCGCTATTAAAAAGTAGAAAATCTTTTTTTGATTTTTGTGTAATATTATTTTATTCCCGATTCAAATTTAATTCGTGACACAATTTTGATCATGCGAATAATTAAGTCCCTGTTTGGCAAAAGTGCTTTTAAACATATTTTTAACAACACAATTTCTCAATCACTTTTTAATCACATATATTTTCTCTATCCATTTTTTTATTTTACCTATAATACATTAAAAAAAACAAGTTTTTAACCACAAATTTTTTAACAAACTGAGCATAAGAAGCTTTTATAACTTGTTTGGTGTAGGAGAAATTAAAAAAATTAAATGTGATTTGAAAGTTGTTCAAAAATGTGTAAAGTGATAGATTTTATAGAAATGTGTGGTTGAATTTGGAGAGAAAATTGAAAAAATTATCATGACAAAACATGAGCTTATCGATTTCAAATAGTTACAGTACGGATAAGGAGTTTGTGGCTCAATAATCAATATCTACATGGATCTTGTTACAAGAATCGAAAATTTGACCGAAAGTTTTATATCTGTACACATGACAAAAATTTATTTATTCATCCATCACATTAACTCCAAAATCAATGACTTACAAAAATTCGATCATCCATTCGGACACGAGAGGACGTCAAACCGGCAAAGAAGCATAACTCATATCCACATTCCAGACACGTCATTGTCGTACAATTTGGCGTACAATGATACAATTGGCTAATGTTGTCCTGTTCCTGCAGCTTTAAAACGACAACAACAGCCAAACGCGGAGGACACGCGGGTTGCGTGAAATTTGAAATCTTTGCTATTTGTAGATTAATCATTCATTCATTCATTCATTCTAGCATTATATTACAAGAATGTGCCTTGATTTAGAATCTACTAAATTTATTTGATTGCAAATCGCACCAATCGAAAAATATGATTTGGTTTGGTTTGATTTTGGAAATGAAATGATTTGATTTTATTATTAAAAATTTTTAAATCATTTTAAACGATTTGATTTGAAATTTCGCTACAAATCATCTGAACCAAATCGTGTACACCCTTTAACACGTTTGCCCAATAACGTAAAAAACAGCGTAAATTGACTCGTTTGATTTTTCTCGTCTTTAACGGTTTATCCACCTGTTGACTGGGAAAATGAAAATTGGTTACCGTCTAATAGCGGTAACCGCCGCTTATAAATTTCTGATTCTAGCGTTTCATCTTCCATAGATCTGTTTACAATTCACAGCTCTCATTCTCTTATCTCTATCTCTGTCTCTGACTCTAATTCTGACTCTCTCTCTTAACAAATTTCTGAGTTTTATATTGTATGGCAATAAGTTTTTTGAATGGAGATGTATCAGATTTGTGTCTAGGAAAGCCAGCGGTGAGGTGGATTCCGGCAGGCTCCAGCGTCTCCGAAGCGGTGAAGGCGTTGAAGAAGTCCGGAGAGACTCATATCAGCGTTTGGAGGTGCGACAATAATACCAGCGAGTCTTGTGAATGCGTAGGCAAAATTTGCATGACCGATGTGATTTGCTTTCTCTCCAGGGAAGAAAATTTGGCCAATCCTTTGAAGGCTTTTGAAGCTCCCATTTCTGAGATTTTACCAAAAGCCCCTTTAATTGTCAGGCATTTGGAACCCAATTCTAGGTCCGTATTGTGTTTTACTTTTCCTAATTTTTGCCTTGGATGTGCTATTAATTTATTTATAACGACAGGAAAGATGGAGATGAATTGCGTGATCAATTTATTATTTCTATCGGTGTTCGGGGGGAAGGGATGTTGATCTTAAATTGGAAGATTATTTCTGAATATTACTGCGTTTGATTTAGACAATGATGAATTGATGAAATAAATTGTGGATTTATATTTCTGAATACAGTTTGAAGCCGTTTTGATGTGCTTTTTCATCGCCCATATTAATATTTATAATTTTATCATGAATTAACAAACTTGAACAAATTCTGAGTATTCTGCTTTGAAGCTGTAATATGAGCTTGTGGCGAATGGCTATGGATTTATCATATTTTCGTTACTCTGTTCTAAGTTGAACATTTGTTGTATTTCCAGTATTCTGATTCTCTGAACATCCTATGTTCTTACTTTCTGAATTATTCAGCTTATTGGAGGCTATCGATTGCATCCTTGAAGGCACCCAAAACCTCGTTATACCAATACAAAACCACAGGAGCACATTTTCAAGAAAAAAGTTTCCCAACAAACCAGTCTCTTTCGGCTCAAAGCACTGTAACGGTCGCGAATACTGCTGGTTAACGCAAGAAGACATCGTTCGTTTCCTTCTCAATTCCATCGGAGTCTTCTCCCCGATCCCGGGCATGACAATTGAATCACTCCACCTAATTGAGCACGACATCATGACTGTTCACTACCTCGATCCCGCATCGTCTGCATTGGACTATATTTCTCGCTCTCTCGTCGAGCAAACATCATTCGCAGTTGTTGACGAAGATAACAGATTGATAGGAGAAATCTCGCCGGTGACTCTTGCCTGTTGTGATGAATCAGTCGCAGCAGCAATTTCAACTCTTTTATCCGGTGATCTAATGGCGTATATCGATTGTGGTGGTCCACCGGAGGAGTACTTAGTCGAGTTGGTAAGAACAAGGTTAAAAGAGAGAAATTTTGGTGCGATGTTGGAACTGATGGAGGAACTCACTAATTGTTCGATGGCATCATCGTGGTCTAGTTGTTCCTCGGATGATGAGTTGGGTTCGAGTTTTCATAGCAGCGTGGGACGGAATTCTCCCGGGAGGAGTTCAGAGGCAATAATATGCTATCCGTGGAGTTCTTTGGTAGCTGTAATGATCCAAGCACTTGCTCATCGGGTGAGTTGTGTTTGGGTTGTGGAAGAGAACCATACTTTGGTCGGAACTGTAACATTTGCCGGAATGTTGAAAGTTTTCAGGAGCTTTGCCAGTGTAAAATTGAAAGGAGATGTCATTTAGTATTGAACCATACATGGTGATTGCTTGAATATTTTTGATACTTCGTGTGTGTGGGGTAACCTCCCAGTGAAATTCTACACTTTTCTTAATTATTTCTATGAGTGGTGCTGCAAGTGTACTAAAGTTTTTGATAAATCTCCTATAAAGCCCGGCTAATCCATGAAAGCTCCTAACCCCACTAATGATTTTTGGGATTGGTCATTCTTTAATGGCTCGAATTTTCTCTTTATCAATTTTAACACCATTAGCACTAACAACAAAGTTTAGGAAAATCACTTTCTCCATGCAAAAAGTACACTTTTTAAAATTATAATTTAGTTTTTCAGTTTCCAAAACTTCCAAAACAAACCTTAAATGTTCAATATGTTCACCTAAGTTTTTACTATATACCAGAATGTCATCAAAGTATACCACAATAAATTTTCCAATGAAAGCGCGCAATACATGGTTCATTAATCTTATAAAGGTACTAGGTGCATTAGACAAGCCAAACAGTATAATCAACCACTTATATAAACCATATTTCGTTTTCTAGTGTCGAGTAAGCATTTTCATTGATGCCATGGTACAATTGTTAGAAATTTTGTGTTCTCATTATGTGATTGATATAACGTATCCTGGTTTAATTAGGTAAACCGCTGAATTAGTAGAAATCTGGTTTAATTAGAAGTATTTCCTATTAATACTACAATTTTGATAGACAATTGAGATTAAAAAGTGATGAGGACTGTTGACCAAGAATTCCTACATCTATTTGAAATATTTCCAAGAAAGCTAAAATGGTAAAAATAAAGTGATAAAACACCTTAACTCAATTTTAAATATAACCCAAAATTCATTGATTAAAGAAACAAACCCAATGGGTAACGACTAAACAAATTTCAAGGTGACGTAAATAAACAACAACACAAGAATAAACAAACTCAAGATGTAGTTAATTAATTTCCTAAGAGATACAAGATCAAGAACAAGGGTTTACATCATCCATGGGGGACTCTCACTAGAGCTTCATCATGAACATCATAGTTGATTAGGGTTTTGAATGAAAATAGTATTTAATGTACAAAATTTGGGTAAAATGAGTAAATTCGAAAATTACAAGAAAAACACGTTTTTTCTAAAATTGGGTGTTTCGGTTCGACCAAACCGATCGACCGAAATATTTTCGATCGATCACATGGTCGACCGAGATGACAGTTTTGGTCGATCAATACTCAGCCGAACCTGACTGAGCTAGCTCCAAAATACTCTGCAGACTTTCAGTTGACCAGAATAACTTTTGGTCGACCGAAATTGGCTAAGTCCAATTTCTTCTTATTTTTTGCTCCAACTTGATTATTGGCTTCTTTTTTTGACTTGATCTCTTGTTTAAGCATTGAATCTTCTCCCAAAATAGCTTTTAATTGTCTCGGTACTCTACAAAATGTACTTTAGAATTGTTTTGGCTCGAATGATGAAGTTTTCTTTGGCGAGCCCCTATGATTCTCATCAGACCCTTCTTCTTCAGGATGATTCGTCCTAAATCATAAGTTTGTTCTAGATGTTTCATTGCACCTCCTGGATCAAAAGGAAAATTATGGCCTCCATGACACATGATCAACCAATAGTATCTTATAGCTTTGGCGATATGGAGTAGGGGTGGGCATGGGCGTGGGTTGGGTTGGGTCGGTTTTTTGCCCAACCCGAACCCAACCCACTATGGTCGGGTTGATAAAAAATCAACCCAACCCAACCCAAACATAAGTTCAAACCCAACCCAACCCAATCAAGTTTCGGTCGGGTTGGGTTGGGTGGTTTGGACTTTGGTCCAATTAAATAAAATTCTTAGAAAATTAAAAAATTATGCCCATAAATCAACTATTAACTCAAATAAATTATGTACAATACAATAAGTTCAAATATAATAAATTGAATATTTGCTAATAAAACTAAAATATGTTCAAATTATATTTGAGTTTCATCCAAATTAAAAATGGATTTAAGATTCTTGAAATTTAAATGGTCTTATATTTTTTAAATTTTGATTGGGTTGGGTTGGGTCGGGTTGGGTTTGTCATCCAACCCACAACCCAACACAACCCAAACAAATTTTTTTTTTTTATAATCCAACCCGATCGAGTTGGGTTGGGCGGTTTTGACGGGTTGTGCGGGTTGATGCCCACCCCTAATATGGAAGGGTTGAACCATGAACTCTTTTGGGCATAAGTGATATGGCTCAAAGTGCCAAGTGTCATCAACCTGCAAAATGAAATTAAACAAAATAAGGTGGGGATTGTTAGTTTCACAAAGTATGAGATATGGATCCTCATAGTTGTGATTCATCACCTCCAACTCATCTTCACGCACCACGAGGCTCTTCTCTTCGCCTCCTTCAATTGCCACCTCCAATTCATCTTTCTAAATCAACTCCCCCACATTTTCAACCTCCACAACATGATTTGTAGTTTGATCAACTACTTCTAATTTTAACTCCCCTACCTCAAATTTTGTAGTTTGATCAACTACTTCAAACTTAATCTCTCCCTCCTTCTTCTCAGCTTCCTTACCTTCTTCAAACTCCTTCTTGAGTTTCATTTGATCTTTGTGTACTTCTTCCACACTCAAAGGTAGGAGTACCACCTTTTTTCCATTCACTTGGAAGCTATACCGATTTCTCTTGGTATGATGTTTCACTTCCCTATTACGTTATCAAGGTCTCCCAAAAATTATGTGAGTAATGTGCATTGGAACCACATCACATAATATTTGATCACTGTAAGTACCAATGTGAAAAGTAAGAAGAACTTGTTCACTTTCCCTCACCTCCCCATCGTCATTCAACATTTGCAACACATAAGGCTCATGATGCTTCATAACCGGTAGCCCCAATTTCTCCACTCTACTAGCACTCACCAAATTCGTTTCACTCTCCCCATCTATCATGAGATTACATGGTTTATCACTCACTAAGCACCTAGTGTAGAAGTTATATTCTCCATGTTCCTCCATCTCATTAGTATGGGCCAAAGATGTTGGTGGCCTAGCATTTAACTCCAACTCTACTTCTCCACTTTTATTCATCCCATGGAGTGATGAATCTTACATTCTCACACTTTCAATATTTTCATCAACTCCATTTATCCTATCACCCAACCACTCTCTATTTTTCCTATTCATATTCTCATTTTGTTCCATACTTCAATCTCTACACATAATGTTCCCAAATTCATCACTCAACCTTCTCCTACCATCCCTCTTTTCTTCAACAATACTAGTTGATGTATTCTCCCCTCTTATTCTTAAATTTTCCAACCTTCCCCCAATATTCTCCATTTGTCTAGCCATGGTGGTTGAAAGATTTTGCAACAAGTACTTCAAATCTTGAATTTGAGCATGGGAAATTTGCTCACTTTGAGTATTGAAATTGGACATGTTGTGCAAGTGTGGTAGTATCCTCACAAGTAAATATTTTCTCTCTTGTTTCACTCAAATTGGCTTTTACTCTCTAATGGGCTCACCACTCTTACCTTTTTCCACTCAAAGTTCTTTTTCTCAAGTTCTCCAAGGAATGTAATCAACTAAACCACAAAGTATAATTCTTGTGAAGTCAAAGAAATCACAAACAAGGAAGAAGGAATTTACAACAAGTAGACACAATAGCAAGTGAAATTTGTGTGATTGCTATACTCAAAAGGAACAATTGATATGTAGGATAAGATGTTATGAATACAATTTTAGCAATGAGATTGACAAACCACAAATATTTGACAAGGCATAGATGTAAAGCAAATAAGCACAAGAGTGTATATTTTCAATGACAAAATTTATCAAACTCTTTGTACTCAATCTTTGAATGACATTGTATGTGGATATTGTTGATAAATGACAACTCCCCAACAACTTAAATTTTACAAGGAAGGAATGATCAACAATACCCGATGTAAGGAACAAATGATACGTGTGATAAGATATTGACAACACAATTTCAACTATGGAAATGGACAACCACAAATAATTAACAAGTCATGGGCATTGAATAATAAGACATTAATGGAGTATTTTTCTTTGGGACAATTTATCAAACACTTGGTAGGCACACTTTTGAACACATAGAATTGCAAATGTATGGCAAATTGAATTCCCCAATAAACTCAACAATCAAAATGCCCAATATGTAGAGTTCAACAAATGCTCAAGAACATGAAATTTCCCCAAATTTTTTTCTAATTTTCGTTTTTTTATTTATTTATTTTTTTATGAAGAACAACAATACAAGAACTGAAGAACGTAAAGATAGGTTTACCAAATTAGAACAAGCTTTGATACCAGATGATGAGAACTCCCTTGGTAAATTGACCAAAAATTCTCACAACTATTTGAAATCTTCTCAATAAAGCTAAAATGGCAAATAAAGTGATAAAACACATTAACCAAGTTTAAATCTAACCCAAAATTAATTGATTAAAGAACCAAGCTCAATGAGTATCGATTAAACAAATTTCAAGGAGGCGAAAATAAACAACAACACAATATCGATTAAACAAATTTCAAGGAGGCGAAAATAAACAACAACACAAGAATAAATAAACTCAAGATGTAGTTGATTAATTTTCTAAGAGATACAAGATCAAGAACAAAGATTTACCTCACCCATGGGGGACTCTCACTAGAGCTTCATCATGAACATCATAGTTGATTGGGGTTTTGAATGAAAAGAGTATTTGATGTACAAATTTTGCGTAAAATGAGTAAATTCGAAAATTGCAAGAAAAATTCTGTGTGTTGTTTAGAAAGTTATTAGAGATTATAAAATGGCTCAAAGAGGGGCTAAACATACCAATTTTTAACCAAATATTTTACCTTAAAAAGATTACAAAGTCAAATAAATCCAATTTATAAATTTCGCTGGCCGCCGAACACACACTAAAATTAAAATTTCACTGTTTCAATAAAATTTACAGAAATCAATTTACGTCAATCAATTATGCCCTAACAAAATAAGTATCTACTATACAAAAGTCAAAACGAAATGTTTAATAAATGAGCTCATGATACATCATAAGAAAGATTGTTGAATTTGGAGTTCAACGCAAAAAACGGAGTGCAATTCGGAGTTGTAGATCAAAAGTTATACACGTTTGAAGACAATTACCTTTAAATAAAATACGGAATGACTAAATTGAAAGAAAAGTAAAATTTGGGGACTAATGAACAAGAAAATTTAAAGGTAGGGACGTTATTCGCCAAAAAAATAAAGGTAGGGACGTTATTCGCCAAAAAAATAAACGTAGGGACGTTTTTCCACAATAAGTGTCAAACGTAGGGACGTTTTGTGCCAATTACCTAAGTATGAATGGGCTGTTTTTTTTTTGAACGAAAATGCCCTTGACATTTACTGTTCAATTTGTGAAATTGGGTTAAAATTGACAGAAATGATGTCTTCTACCAAAAATTGTAAAGGTTGGGATGTTTAGCGTCAAAAATCAAAACGTTGGGACGTTTTGCACAATACATGTCAAACGTTGGGACGTTTTGTGCTATTAACCCTTAACTTTTCCCTTAAAATAATTATCAAGTGAACAACAATTATTACAAAATAAAACAAAAAATAAATAATTTATACATTAAAATAAATTAAAATCTTGATATCATTAATAGCATAACATGAATTCTAATGTTATGTATCATAATAATTGCTAAAATATTTGTTACATTATTTTTTTACATAAATTTCCAGATTTAGAAAGTTATTTTAGAAGGAAAAATATGTCTGCCTTATTTTTTACTAATTAAACTTTTAACACGGTATAATTTACGGTCTAACCTCCATCTCCCAAAACCCGACGGGTAAATCAAAATCCTCATTTCTTCATCTGTCAATGCCATAAATGATCACCATCATCTCTCTCCGAATTGGAATTGGAACAGGAAACGGGATCTGGTTCGAACCGGACAGTGAAATGTAGCCTCGCCACTGGCTTATCGTGCTCGCTATCGTTCTCATCGAGTTTCATCCAGCCGTTACAATACACGATTCACCTCGACTGAGCATTACCAAGGTTGATCAAAACCTGAACGAAACCCAATAGCTTACTTGAAGTGAAATCACAAGTGCGTCCCTTTCAGTCGGGGAAAAGGGAGATTTTGAGAGTAATGCAGCGGTGGGCGTTGGGGTCGAGGTGGAAGCCTGCAGCGGAGGTGGAAGAATGTAGTGGGTCATTGGTGACTGATGAACAGAGTGGGATGAGGGCTATTTGTGATGGGAAGTTTTTGATTTTGAGCTTTGCATTGCATTGCCCGGTGGTCTCTCGGACTACCCGTTGGGTTAAATTTATGCATAATTATATTCTTTTAATGAAAAATAATACTTGCGCATATAAAGACGATTAAATAACGACTTATACTTGTAAAATATCGAATATATATGGCTTACCGAAATCACGATATGCACATATAATTTCGACTTAAGAACATGGAGAAATTAGAAGGAGATAAAATGAAGCGAGGTATGCGAATGCAAATCTCCTTAAGACGGATTTCACCTTCTGCACTGGTGCTAACATGATCAAATTGACGTTCATCTCCCAAGATACAACGCTTCTTCTAAAATTAATATAGCACATTATTAATTTTGTCGAGTGAACCAACGCTTGACTATCTCTTCAAGAACGGAATTGACATCGAATAATAAATATCGAATACGAAACTCAAAATAATTTGGAAATTATTTTCACAGAATTTGAAAAAAGAAAGAATTAGAAATTAATTATATGGAATTGATTTGGAGTGAATAAAATGGAATTAGGAGGGTCCTATTTATAGATTTTCAAGTGTCTCTTCATAAGGTTTCATCTTTTGACAAAACTAATTTAAATCATTAAATCATACATTTTCATTTTTAATGGTCTAGATTGCACATATTCATAAGATTTTGACTTTTCATATTTCAATCTTTGAATAGTCACATCAAATCCTAAACATCAAGACTTTTCAATATGAATCTAAATATTTGAAAAGTTGCGATCAACCATTGCACTAATTGGAGACTTTTCCAATTCATACTATAATAATTGATCAATTATTCCAACACCACCATCTCACAATAATGAGAAGTATACATGACAAGACGGCACAATCACAATCATTCGCTCATCTGCTTAAAGAAATTGGAGTAAATAAATTCCAAGATCGAAGTGAGAAGGAGCCTTAAGTTTTGAGCAAAAGTAGAATTTTCTGTACTTATGATATGAATCGTTATACATTTTGTTGGGTAGTATGAAGTATAATAAACTGAATAATGTTTGAAAAAAAGATTTATGTGGGGGACCACAAATTTATTAGTGTAAGGTTAGTTTGTTGTCATTGATAGCAAGAAGCGTGATACATGTACGATACATTATTATAACTTTTGATTTACAATTCTGTGTGCCACAATCTGTTAATTCACATATCACATCATTTTCAAAATCAATATACCACACTTTGCCACATCATGAATTGTAAGTAATGTTGTTCAAAAAGATTGTAAATCAATCATAATTCTTGATAGCAATGATCAATTTGTTAAAGTCTAATGGGCATGGGCTGTGTCATGAGT
Organism: Ligustrum vulgare; assembly: GCA_963555705.1. Classification (NCBI taxonomy): domain Eukaryota; kingdom Viridiplantae; phylum Streptophyta; class Magnoliopsida; order Lamiales; family Oleaceae; genus Ligustrum; species Ligustrum vulgare. The sequence continues at coordinate 65,546,479 of OY743171.1, read as the reverse complement.
TGACATTTATCACTTTTATTAAAAAAAAAAAAAGGTATTATGTAGTATATCTATTAATATTTGTGGATTTGTCTAATTTGTTAATCAATTATGGATATTATAAAATTTTTAAAAAATGACATTCAAGTTAAAAATCACTTTTAACTATTTTGGCATGCATGTTCTTTCCTCTTTTAAGGTGTAATAGGCATTTTAGAAAGGCTAGACTTAAGCCCCCTTATATATGGATGTAATGATTTTCTTGATTAATAAGGGTAGGGGTTTCCAAACCCCCCTCAAAAGGTTTGGGGGAAGCCTATAAACCACTCTAAACCTTCTGGGTGCTTCTTTAAAGAAGAAAAAATAATAATAATAAGTCACATTTTTCCACTAAAATGTGACACTATGTCACATTTTAGTTAAAAGAAAAGGTAAAAATTGACATTGTGTTTGTGTATGGAGAAGGGAACTTGTCAGGGCAAAGATCATAACTAATTGCAAACACGTGTGATAAATCACTAGTTTATAATTCGAAGACATATAAACTCAAATATGCCATGAAGACAACTTATCATTCATAACAAGTGGCTATCCTGCGGTAGAAAAGGGAGTTCTTAATTAACTGTGTGCATTACTTTTAGGAGTTCTTTCTTGCTCACTGGTACTTGCAAGTATTACTCCTTGATAATTATTTCAAATGTAAATATTTGAGTTGATCTTCAAATCAAATTTAAAAGAATTGGTTCCGCTGACAAAAAAGAAATGATGGATGAAATGCAAAAGTGATCCTACCTATTCAAAGTTCCTTTTCCGTCCAAGAACATAACGCCATTTGGGAGTAGTCTTCTTTAAATAAGCCTGAACAAAAGCCAATGAAAACATGAGTCTAATCTCCATATCAACTTCAGTTAGAATGTATCTTTGTAAAAGAAGAAAACACAGGGTCACTCTGTTAGAAAATTTATCACTGATAATTATTTATCTATGATCCAAAATAAATCATCATGCTGAAATTATCAAAAATTAAATAACTGAAGCGGAAACGTACCTTAATCAGATATGGTTCACGATGATCGATTGCGGTATTTGGATATTCCAAATCAATACGTAGTCCTTATTTTCTCTCTGATGATGGGATGTCAAAGGAATGAACAATACGTACGATTCAGGGACCATAACCGACTTTATTTACTGTATTGTCAATTAACCTAATCCGATCCATCATGAATTAGGTAATGGTCTGGTATCTACACGTAAAAGCCCATACATTAATTAGATGCATTAAAGCCCAATTTACCAAATTCTTATTAGATCACTTTGAACGTGCTTAACCAAATTTGACAGCCTTTTATTCAATACACAATATTTCACATATAAGCCAACACGATTGATTAAAATCCTTACAATCTCCCACTTGGGCTATATGTGTAACCTTACAATTGTGTATCAATCATAACCTTATGAGTACTCAGAATTTTGCTATCATTACTGAATGCATCCCCAAACAATCCGGTCCATCAATTATACCAACATAGGATCAAAGCAGCTTTCGCTACATTAATCGTAACTAAACCTATCAATGGTCACGTATATCGACATAACTGAATGACATGGATCAAGTATGGATGTGTAGCATGGAAATTACATGTAATGTGATCTTCAACATGCCTATTTCCAACTGGTCCGACTTTAGTGAGATCATCCTCAAACGAGTTCAGAGATAATAAACCTGAAACCTTACAGCTGTAAATAACTTTAACTTTAAACTGTATCCAAAAGGACAGTAAATGTGTCTAATGCACCCAAAATACAAACTCCCACTAAAACCGAATATCCTTAAGAAATACAACACCCATATGAGTAATGTACTCATGAAAGACCTTGGGTTGTAATACTTTAGTAAGCGGATCCGCAATTATGGAGTTTGTCTCAATGTGCTCTTATTGACACATGTCCACTCTAAACTGTATCCTTCACAACTAGGAACTTATGTCAATGTATTTTGACTTAGTTGAGCTCTTATTGTTACTGGAATATAAATATGCTGAGTTATTGTCACAATATAACTTTAGTGGTCTTTCTTTACCGTACAGAATACGCAGCCCAGTGACAAAATTTCGCAGCTATATTCCATAATTAGATGCCCCCAAAATTGCTACAACTGTGCTGCCAAGTGAAAGAAGCTAAAGTGTCTGTTAAGCACTCCATCCGGAAATAGCTCATCCAACTAGCAGATAGATGTAGCCTGATTTGGATCTTCTACTGTTTTGGCATCTAGCAAAAATCGGAATCATAATACCATATGATCTCCAACTGATCCGATTTTCTGTATGTGAGTATGTAATTTTTTGTTCTCTTTAAATACCTTATAACCCATGTTTGGCTGCTTTCCAAATGATCCATCCCAGGGTTACTTAAATATCTCCTTAGTATCCCAATAACGTATGCAATATTCGAACGCATACAAATTTGAGTATATATGAGATTCCCTATAGCTTAACTATATGGGAGCCTCTGCATTTCTTTAACTTCAAGATAACTTTTCGGGCATTAGTCGAGACTAAATTTGTCTCCCTTAGCGATAGGGCTGTCCCCTGATTTACTGTCTTACATGCCAAACCTCTTAAGTACTTTATCGATATAGCCCTTTTGTGACAATTCAAGAATACCCCGAGAACAATCTCGGTGTATCTGAATTCCTAATACAAAAGAGACGTCACCAAGATTTTTAATCTCAAGATTCCTTGACAAAAAATCTCATAATTTTATGTGACATGCCTATATCATTGGTGGCAAGCAATATGTTGTCAACACACAAAACCAGGAAAATATACTTACTCCCACTGAACTTGTAATACACACAACCACCAACAGCATTAATCTCAAGACCAAATGAGATAATTACTTGATGAAATTTGTATTACCCTTAACGAGAAGCTGGTTTAAGCACAAACTTTATTGTCTTGCATATGCTTATACTCCCTATTTATGTCATCAATCCACTTTTGAGAGTTAGAACCCTGCATGGCCTGATGGAATTGATTGGACCATCTTCCACCATTCTATTATTTCCTTATGTTCTTGGAAAAATACTATTTAAATTATTCGGAATAACATTTTTTTCCTTTTCTCTCGTGGATCGACTTAATGGCTTTAGATATTGAGGTTGTTGAGTTTGTACTTCTGAAATTTACCTTATTTTGGATGGGAAGTTCTTCAACATTGTCCAGTTGAGGTTCCAGATATGCTTCTTGATCAATGACATCCATAGAAACTTGCACATTGTTAAAAGCAATAGTAGGAATCGAAACCGATCTTTCCTCAACTTCTTCCTTAAAGACAATATCTCTAATCTTATTTTTCTCCCAAACACAACATCCTCAAAAATGTTGCATTTCCCGTTTCAAAAGTTGACTTAAGCGTGGGATCATAAAATTAATAGCCCCTTAAACGCTCAGAATAACCAATAAAGTAACTGCTGACTGTTTTGGAGTTCAATTTCTTTATGTGGCCTATAAAGCCTAGCCTTAGCTGGACATCCCCAAATGTGAAAATGCTTTAGACTAAGCTTTAAGCCTATTAAAAGCTCATAAGGTGTTTTAGTAGCTGCTTTAGTTGGTCTTATGTACGATCTTTCTTTAAATGTCCAGATTTCTGACAAAAGAAACAACCCTTAATGTGTTTATGTAGTTTCTCTTGTTCTGAACCCTTAATGTGTTTATGTAGTTTCTCTTGTTCTGAACCCTTAACAACTTTATTTTCTTTATTTGTTTTCTTGCCCTTATCTTTAGAGGTGTTTTTCAAGTGAACACTTTCTGTTCTGTCCTGCTTCAACTTTTCTTCCTCTTGCACACAATATAGAATGAGCTCATTTAGAGTTCATTTCTCCCTTTGATAGTTACAATTAACCTTAAATTGACTGAATTATGCAAGAAGCTTGCACACTATGAAATGAGCTCATTGAGAGTTCATTTCTACTTTGACAGTTACAACTAGCTTTAAATTAACTATATTGTGCAAGAAGCGATATCAATACCAAATGCACGAGCAAGTCATTAGACAAGCCGAGTTTTAGTTCCTTAAGTTTTGAAGCAGTGTGAGACATCTACATGATGTACTCCCTTATTTTCCCATTGCCTTTATACTTTATTGAAATCAAGCTTTGCATAAGCATGCTTGTTTCAGCCTTATCGTTTTTCGTAAAACGTTTCTTAATTTCGGCAAGAAATTCATTGGCATCATTTACCTCCTCAGATACTATGCCACTAAAGGCTTCCAGAATGCCGCACTTAATGATCATGAGATTCGCGTAATTTAAGCAATCCCACTTCTCAAAGTTCCTCATTTGATTAGATGAACTTTCATCTTTAAGAGGAGCAGGTTGTTCAATCCTTAGTACACGGTCTAGATCCATGCAGCCAACGAAAAGTTAATGTTCTTGTTTTGATCCTTGAAGTTTGTTCCATAAATATAGGGATTAATTTTGAGCTTGTAGATATACCACTAGCAGAATTTGAAACTGATAGAGAACACTCAAACAAAATAGCTCACATAAATACCTTATTATGCAAATCATACTTTCAAACAATGGTAGGGCCCATCCCAAAATACCTAGCAAAATATCAATATTTAGTCTTTGGACAGAAATACTGACTTGTAAGTGGTACTCTTGGTGTAGTAATCAAACACTGACAGTAAGACATGTCAACCAACAAACCTTTCTTTGGACCGATTCATTGATCACACGTAAAACCAAATAACCGTCACGTATTTATCACCACAAGTTCATGTGAAATTCGGGCCAAATATTGACCTTCCTTTGGGCCGATCAATATCCGCATGAAATAACACACATGTGAAATTCGAGCCAAATATTGACCTTCATTTGGGCCGATCAATATCCGCAATGAATAACACACACACAAATACCTTCTAATATTCAAAGTTAATTAATATCCACAAGAGAGGTTGCTTTGGCAACATGTTGTTTCAACTAACTTACTTTTGAATATTATATCTCTCAAAAGAGTCCGATGTACCAAGATTTGAAATTGAAATCCACTGATTTGCATATATATTTGACTTTAGGATTTGAATTATAGAATTCAAAACTTTAGAATAAAGCAATCCTTAAGTTAAGATGATCAATTGCAATATTCTTAAACCTTAGGTGGCCAATTATGTGAAATTTTAAGCTTGAAGGGCTTAAATTACAATTTTTCCAAAACTTTATTGGTCAATTTAGAGAAATTCCAAACTTTAGGTCCCAATTTGAAAGAAAAACAAATTTTAGAGGGCCAAAATTGGAAATTTTCAATCTTTAAATGTTGATTTTAAAAATTTTCAAACTTTAGGAGCTAATTTAGAAAATTCCCAAACTTTAGGGACTTAATTTAAAAAAAAAAATCAAACTTTAAGGACCAATTTTGAAAATTTTCAAACTTTAGTGACCGAATTAGAAAATTTTCAAAATTCAAGGACTGAAAATGAAAATTTTCAAACTTTAAGGGACCAAATTAGAGAATTTTCAAGCTTTAGGGATCGAATTAGAAAATTCTCAAACATTAGGGGCTTTATTAGAAAATTTTCAAACTTCAGGGGCTAAAATATAAAATCAGGAGCTTTTATAACCCCAACTTTAATAATTTATAACCTTAGGGGCTTAATTATAAATGTCATAGAACTTCAGGGTTTAAACATTAATACACAACAAACAGGGGGGACCTGCTGTGCAAATAACCATAATTTCCCAAAATTGCAATAAAAGTCCTTGGAGACTTCTAATTTCCGGACGGAAGCCCATGCCCCAAAATTGCAAGTTAGGGTTAGAAACCCTAGCTACCGCCGCAAAAAAGAAGAAGAATGCGGCGCCACCACTGGCGGACGCCGCTATTGACGAACCCTCGACGTCGCAGCCCCATTTCCGACCTTGTTTTTCCTGCAGCGCCGCGCACAGCCAGAGTCCCGGCTCTGCGCACCCAGCCCGACGACGGCTCCTCCAGGCCACCATTATTCATCCACAATACACAAAGTCCCATAACCAAATTGATTTCAACCACCATACATAAAGGCACCCAACTCGATTTCATCCACACCCAAATCATATATTCATCTGAATTCATACCTTATTTCGAAAAAATATATACATAATATACAACCGATTTTCAACCAGTTTCAAATGCAATTTCCAGATTTTAATCCCAAATTCGAATTTCTGAATCTTAATCACACCATAAGTAGATTCTTAATTTCAACAACCAAACTCAGATTCAATTTTAAAACCAAACTTACGCATATACATATACACAAAAATTCCACGTTTTCTCAAATTCATAATATGCATACAGAAATATATACCCAGAATCCAAATCGAAATTTCACGTATTCAGACTCCAATTTAATTAACATATATACACACGGCCAGTGAGTGATCTGTTGCCTAATTTTCAAACCCAATTTTGCATATCAATTCGGAAAAAAGAAGAAAAAAATTCATATGCACGTGTATATGTATAAAAAACTGATAATTCAACATGATGGTTGGCTCTGATATCACTTGTTAGAAAATTTATCACTGATAATTATTTATCTATGATCCAAAATAAATCATCATGCTGAAATTATCAAAAATTAAATAATTTAAGCGAAAGCGTACCTTAATCAGATATGGTTCATGATGATTGATTGTGGTATTTGGAACTTCCAAATCAATACGTAGTCCTTATTTTCTCTCTGGTGATGAGATGTCAAAGGAATGAACAATACGTACGATTCAGGGACCATAACCGACTTTATATACTGTATTGCCAATTAACCTAATCCGGCCCATCATGAATTAGATAATGGCCTGGTATCTACACATAAAAGCTCATACATTAATTAGATGCATTAAAGCCCAATTTACCAAATCCTTATTAGATCACTTTGAACGGGCTTAACCAAATTTGATAGCCTTTTATTCAATACACAATAATTCACATATAAGCCCACACGATTGATTAAAATCCTTACACACTCAACTTCAAATATATCAATTCATCCTCTCTGTCTTCTGGTTGTGACAAATATATTTGACTCGATAAAGAGGCACCATATATATTCTGCTACCCAGTGAGGAGGAGTCATAAGACGTATATCTAGTTCTTTTGTCTCCAGGGATATCTAGTTCATCTGACACACCAACATTTCATTGAGGAATCTCATCATACACTTGATTTGCAGCTTCACATTCTTGTACTTCCAATTGTTCTTCAATCTCTAACTCAAATTCTTTATCATAATTTTCTCCATCTTCAAGTCTTCATTTTTAAAAGCAACATTTGTATCCCAATTATACCTGTTACCAAGAGCGCCATTTTCATAGAATCGGATCTGTAATTCATCAACAAAAGAGCATTTATGGGCAGTAAATAGATACTTACTCTCCTTGCTTGATGCTTCTACTTCTTCTCCCTCTTCACTTTGATCATTCACTTCAATTTTATCATCTTTAATCTTAATATTTTCCATAACATGCATTTTTGAACTTATCATTGACACCCTCTCTTTCAAGTTTGTCTCATTTCCTCCGCGTCTTCATCGTCCACCACCCGAAAATCCAAAGCAAAATCAAAACTTATAAAATAATCAAGTTTGAGGAAATGGGAAGAAGAAGATAATTTTAGAAGCATACCTGAGCAGTAGAGGAAAACATTGAGATGCTTTGTTTCAGTTTGGGCCATTGGAACTCCGATACTTCTTCTCGAGATTTTGTCTTTGTTTTCTGTGGAGAGAGAGAGAGAGAGAGAGAGAGAGAGAGAGAGAGAGAGAGGGATGAGTTGAGATAACGAAGAGGAGTGCAAATTATTAGGAGGAAAATCAGGAGAAATTTTGGATGAAAATCTAAAATTCTGTCATTATCGAATTGGGATTTTTTTTAAGGTGATATTTAACTGAATTGTTTACCTTTAGATGGAAATTATGAAACTACATTATTAGGGATGTCAAATATCAAAAATGATGTTAATAAGGTGATGTGATCCGGGATAGGAGCTCAAAGGAGAAGTCAAGTCACGGACGACGCAGCAACATTCGACATAGGAAAATGAACAATTTCCATGTTGGAAGCTAGTCGAGACGACGAGTGGATCAACATCATTTAAGCCGTCGAAGAAAATTATGAAATCACAAATTCACGGCCGTAACATACACTACTCACGGCCGTAACTTACAGTGTCACGGCCTAATGCAGTTTCTGTTAAATTATGAATTTTCGAGGAAAAAGGATTTACGGCCGTAAATAAAGTCTCACGGCCGTAACTGAGAATCAGAAAGCTTCTTACGGCCGTAAAGTAATTAGTCACTGCCGTAAAAGTCGGTTTCCGTAATTTTAGGGTTTTAATTATTTCCTTATTTTTAAGTATTTGTTTCCTAGTTTATTTAGAACTCTTAAACCTAGTTTTGACCCTATTTATAGGGATGTAATTTTCATTATTCAATAGACTTTAACACAATTTTGATAATATTAATTGAGAGGCAAATTGCTTTCACAACCTTTATTCTTTATTGAATAAAATCCGAACTTGCGAGTTCATCTTGTTTGTTCAAATCTTGGGTGAGATTTATTTTCATTGTGATCAAGAGGTCAGCATATCTATTGATTGTGTTGGTTGCTTGATTCAATTAATTTTAATTGGATCCATAAATCGAGGTTCTTGGCGTTTTTGGGTCGATTCCAATAATTTGTGGGTTGCGTAGCTACAATTGCTACGTGGTTTGTATCATCTGGTATCAGAGCTTATGCTCCAAAAATCAAGGTTATATCTTTATTTTGTTTTCTTGAGTCTTCTATCCAGTTTGATTTTTATGATTATCATCGAGTCCCATAAAAATCATCCATATCTTGTTGAGTGTTTTGTTTTTCAGTTTTTTGCGTTCTTCTTGTTCTTGAGTTTGTTGAGTCTTTAATCCAGAAAATCGTTCCAAAAAAATTTCAAAATTGTTTGTTTTGCTTAATTCTTATCCGAATTAAGTTCTGTTTATTTTGTCGTGTTCGTTATCGAATTTTCGGATTTATAAAAAAAAAAAAATTTAATTATTTTTTTTATTTTTTTATTTATTCCGAAAATTCACCCAAAATTCAAAAAAAATATATATATATTTCCATTCAAGAACCACTTTCTTGAATTTCCTTAAATTCTTGACATTCTTGAAATTTCTTTCTTCCGTTTATTTTTCAAGCAAGAAAATAAATTCCTTCTTGCTAATTGGTGTCTAGATCATCTATTCTTGAGTTTTCTTTAATTACCACATAAGGGATGGATTATGATCCGGATTCGTTGTTCCAAACTAGATGTTATGTGGGACAAAAGGTGTGCAGTTTGGCAATTGATAGAGAGTGCTTCACTAATTTTGCTAATATCACCATGGTTGAAAAATTGGGATTATCTCTAATACCGCACAGTAGACCTTATTGTGTGACGTGGATGAGGGAATTTGGAAAGTTCCATGTAACCAAGCAAGTCCTAGTGACTATCACCCGTGGAAAATATATTGATGACGTATTTTGTGATGTAGTGCCTTTAAAGTCTTGTCATATTTTATTGGGAAAATCATGGAGTCATATGAGGGAAGCAATTTATTATAAGAGTATGCACATATACAGGATTCTTACGAGAGGGAAAACATTCACACTGTATGGGTTAACACTCGAGGAAGCAGTAGATGATTCAAGGAAGGTAAAAAAAGAGAGTGAGAGGAAAGTTGTAGTGGGATTGCAAGAGGAACCTCGAGATAGGGATGTTGAGAAGGAGGGGAAGCTAAAACTAGAAACGGTTGATCAAATTTCAAAATTTAATGTAGGAGATGTGGAATTGGATAATAAAGAGGTGGATGAACAAGATGTTAAAAATTATTGATGAGGATATGCATGAATTGAAAGTTGACGGGGTAGATAATGAAAACATGAAAGAATTGGTTGAGGCCAAAAATTTAGAAGAAGTGGTTAAGCTTGAAAATGTGGAGTTAGAAGAGGTGGATGAGCTTGAGAGAAAAGAAATAGAAGAGATTGAGCAAGAAGTTGCAACAAAGGAAGGAGGTGAAGAGAAGGACCTCGTTGTTAGGGAAGAGGATTTGGAGATGATATACCATGAGTACAAGGATCCCTATCTTGTACTTGGTGAAACTAACATTCCCCACCCTATTTTGCTTAAATCTTTCTTGCAGGTTGAATATACTTGGAGGTTTGAGTCACACCACATTTGGCCAAGGAAGTTCTTATTTCGACTCATCCTTCCAATCCAAGTATGCGATTATTGGCTGATCCTATGTAATGGAGGCAAAAATTTTCCTTTTGATCCCGGCGGTGCGCTGAAACACCATGAACCAAGCTATGATTCGGGACGAATCATCTTGAAGAAGGGGAGAATGATGTGATCCGGGATAGGAGCTCAAAGGATAAGTCAAGTCACGGACGACGCAACAACATTCGACATAGGAAAATGAACAATTTCCATGTTGGAAGCTAGTCGAGACGGCGAGTGGATCAACCTCATTCAAGCCGTCGAAGAAAATTATGAAATCACAAATTCACGGCCGTAACATACACTACTCACGGCCGTAACTTACAGTGTCACAGCCGTAATGCAGTTTCTGTTAAATTATGAATTTTCGAGGAAAAAATATTTACGGCCGTAAATAAAGTCTCACGGCCGTAACTGAGAATCAGAAAGCTTCTTACGGCCGTAAAGTAATTAGTCACGGCCGTAAAAGTCGGTTTCCGTAATTTTAGGGTTTTAATTATTTCCTTATTTTTAAGTATTTGTTTCCTAGTTTATTTAGAACTCTTAAACCTAGTTTTGACCCTATTTATAGGGATGTAATTTTCATTATTCAATAGACTTTAACACAATTTTGATAATATTAATTGAGAGGCAAATTGCTTTCACAACCTTTATTCTTTATTGAATAAAATCAGAACTTGCGAGTTCATCTTATTTGTTCAAATCTTGGGTGAGATTTATTTTCATTGTGATCAAGAGGTCAGCATATCTATTGATTGTGTTGGTTGCTTGATTCAATTAATTTTAATTGGATCCATAAATCGTGGTTCTTGGGTCGATTCCAATAATTTGTGGGTTGCGTAGCTACAATTGCTACGTGGTTTGCATCATAAGGTGGCTGTTGGACCAAAATTCCACCTGACTTAAATGGTTGAAGTACGAGATGAAGACCTACTTATTGACCCAATTGAGCACACGATTCACTTGTATCGGGCCTACTTTAATGGCCCCAAAATTACATTAGGAAAAGAACACATGATCTTAATCGAAATGTTTCTCCTCAAATAATACTATTATTACTATTTCTACTCTTTGATGCTATTGTGATTTTGACTTCCCAATTTGATGCCAAGAATTCAGTTTCTAGAAGAAAGAGAATAAAAAACAAGAATGCAACAAACCACTTCTATACGGACTGACTGGGGATAGAATAGTGCCAAAACAAGAAAGAAATAACAGGAAGAATAACCAGGAGGCAGGAAATGAAAACAGGAAACTAGAATTAGTTTCCTCAGTCGATCTTATTAATAAGAAGACTTTACATTCAATGGTTTTGAATCAATCACCATTCAAGAACTGTACGGGACTGTTCATTTATTAAAACACCATAAAGCTTATCAAGATTGTAACAGAGAAAAGACAGTCAATCTTACTTTCAATTTCTTTGTACGGACTTTTTCTCCCCCTTTCCTCTGACCATCTATACCTATATATAGACATACAAACCTCCTAACTAACACGGGCAATATAGGTATTTAAATTTAATTTGTTACAATAGAAAACTAGTGTGGCAGACTTACCATTAGTGCTGGGATTAAATTCGATTCAAGGATCAATTTCTTCAAATCTCCATCTTTGATTCTTGAAAAGAATTTACACATAATGATTGACAAAATCAACTTGCAGGCTGAAGATCAGGCAGCTTTTAACTTGTTAACTGATATGACATTAGAGAACACATCAGTAGAATTAATATCAACTGCAAACTTGATCACATTTCCTTGCAAAACACAGATGCGTTGTTGTAATATTCCCTTCATGATCACCTCAGAACCGTTCACAACTTCTAGCACTCCACCTCGAGCTCTATACACATAAACAAACTTGTCCGTGTTCCCAGTGAGATAAGATTTCTTTTCAGACATGGTATGTATCTCACTCCACCTAGGATCCTTGTAGAGCTTATCTTAAGAGAACCAACACCAACAATATCACAGGTATTGCCATTTCTCAACAACACTTTGCTTCCAAAGTCTGGTTTGTAATCGAAGAACAGGTCCTTTCTTGGTGTCATATGAAATGCACAACCATAATCCATCATCCATTCATTTATCAGGTCCGAATTTGTTACAGCAAGAACCTCTCCACTTACATTGCAATCTGGGAAACTTTCACAATCCCCTTTTTTTTTACTATTGAAGTTTCTTTGCTCCATTCCCCTTTTCTTTCTTTGAGGACACTGCTTTCTAAAATGTCATTCTTGGTTGTAAATCCAACAAAGCTTCTTATCTCTTCTTCCTTGCACATTTAAAACATCCCCCTATGACATGACTTGATCCCTAGTTAATTTCAAATCCAATTCTTTAGAAAAGACTACTGAAGTTACATCTTTCAATGTCAATGTGTCTTTGCTATATTTGATAATATCTCTGAGATGTTCATATGCCTTTGGAAGAGAGTTTAACAAGAAGATTGCTTGGTCTTCTTCATCAATCTTGATCTCAAGATTCTCCAAACTTGCAACCAGCTTTGTGAACTCATCAATGTTGTCATAATGGATTTTGTGCCAACCATCTTGAAGCTATAGAACTTTAACTTCAAGTAGATTTGGTTTGGCAAGGTTTTGGTCATATAAAGATCCTCTAGCTTTTTCCACATATCACGGGCTGTTTCTTGCTTTCTTGAGAACCTCGAGTTTGTTCTGGAGAGTTGTATCAATATTAGTCCCCTCATTCACAGCTTCTTCGAGTCCAAGATTTTCAAGGTGTGCCAACATCTTTTCTCTCTACAGGTTGAAGTCGTTCTTCCCACCAAACTTCTCAATTTCAAACTTTGATGAAGACATCGTGAGTTCATCTTCTGGCCAGGAAGTTTCTTTCACTATTAAAGCACCAGTAGGATCAAGAAATTTGAAAATAAAAGTAACATTCAACCCTTTGATCTTCTTCTTTGCAGATTGAAATAAGGCTCTGATACCATTGTTGTGATTTTGGCTTCCCAATCCCAATCTGCTGCCAAGAATTCAGTTTCTGGAAGAAAGAAAACAAATAACAAGAATGCATAGGAAACCACTTCTATGCGGATTGAATGGGGATAGAATAATGCCAAAACAAAAAGAAATAACAAGAAGAATAACCAGGAGGTAGGAAATGAAAACAGAAAACTAGAATTAGTTTCCTCCGTCGATCTTATTAACAAGAAAACTTTACATTCAATGGTTTTGAATCAATCACCATTAAAGAGACTCATTGTACAGGACTGTTCCTTTCTTGAACACCAGAAAGTTTATCAAGATTGTAACAGTGAAAATACACTCAATTTTACTTTCAATTTCTTTGTACTGACTTTTTCTCCCCATTTTCTCTGACCATCTATACCTATTTATAGACATACAAACCTCCTAATTAACTCATGTAATACAGGAATTCACATTTAATCCGTTACAATAGAAAATCAGTGCAGCAAATTTGCCATCAGTGCTGGGATTAATTCGATTTAAGGATCAATTTCTTCAGATGCTCTATGGCAATTTCATTTAGAAAATCTTGTATCTGTGTCAAAAATTAAAATAACATTAAATTGACCTCAATTTTTTTCTTGAAGGCCAATAGGGCCATATGGTGATTAGGGCTGCATAGAGTAGTGAGGAGCTTGGGACATGAGCACAAAAAAATTGGGTTCACGTAAATTTATTATATTGAAATAATGTTTGATTAAAAATTATTTTTAAAGAAATAAATTTTAAAAAAATTTGATGCTTTACTGAAATTGAAACAGTGAGACTGGGTGGGGGTGTTGAAATGGCATTATTTTCAAAGTAGACAAAAGCATCAATGTCAACGTCCCAACATGACTCCATTATTAATAGGTTTTTGATTGGTAGAAGATAAAGTTGGAGAGTACAGCACAGTTTGCATCCCGTGAACTTATTTTATACCAATAACCTATAAATCAAAAATTTATCTTGAACAATCGATATATGGCATGATAATTAATATTTGATTATGACATCACCATTCATGTCATTTAATTTAATTAGATTGAAATAAAATTATAGCGAATTGCCCAAAATAGTCTCTAAGAAGAGATTTTGTTTAAACGTGCTTTAGTTGAATAAGTTTATGAGTTGTTGTGCTTAGCATAACAAATGTGTACATAATGTTAAATTCTTTTATTTTTGGTATCTTAGAATTAAGTTTATCTCCTTTTCCATTTTGTTAAAATTGTATTCATCAATTCCATGTCGAGATAAAGTGAATTTATTAAACTTTTTGGAAATCTTTTAATTTAATTTCGAGGGGATCCAAAATATATAACATGACCAATAAGGAATTTTAAAAAAATGAAATGTTGACATATAAAAAGCGTTTCTCTTTGCTTTGTGTGACATCATATTTGTTGTTAAAGTTGTGAGAAGCTTGTGACAATAGTTAAGTTTCGAGAACAATGAGCGTCAATAGCATATCAACAAAAACAAGTGAAACTCGTGCTTCTAACTTTATAAATATATATAGTATTTTCACCTTTCAAAGACCGAAAATTGAAAGATAATCATGTTTCTACTAGGGTCATGTGAAGATTTAACTTAGTTGGATGCTTTCTATTGTTAGAGACTAATTACAAATAAAAGTTAAGGATCAATTTGAACTTTTCTAAAGATTTAGGGGTAAATTTTTGAAACAAGCAACTTATATGGGACCTACACTAAAATTTTGGCAACAATTTGGGACCAAAGATGCAATTTTCCCAAAACTCATGGGCAAAGGCAAAAGCTCTATTTGTTAAACTTTTTGTATTTAAAAATATATATTTTTATATTTTTGGATAAAATATGTGATTGAAAAATAAAGAGAAAAAACGATTACGGTTTAAAAAGAATTTCGAATTGAGATGTTAAAAACATATTTTCAAATAGCGTAAATATCAACAAAGGCACTGCTTGGATGGTGGACTGAAAGCTACCGCATCGAATGCAAAGAAAGAAAGTGGCAGACAGACACGAACAAATATCGAAAATTAAATAAAAAATAAATACAATAATTATATATATAGAGAGAGAAATTATTTATGGATAACTTGATAAGAGCGTCACATATATTTGACTCTATTGTTAATTCACTTTGAGCCTATTTAACAGAAATCATATTTTCACAAAGTGAAAGTCAATAATTAATTCATTATTTTTTAACCACATATTTCATAATTTTTATCAAAATTCACTAAAAATTCAATTTTAATCACTATTAAACGGGAATTTTATCTTTATCTCAATTGAAATATATATTAAAATAATACCACTACAAATATTAATGTATTTTAATTTTAAAGTGTGTAATCAACTCCCGTACACGTGTCCGTTTCATCTCTCTATTGAACTCAGGGAAGGGAAGGGAAGGGAAGGGAAGGGGAGAAAATTCATTCAAAATTCTCTGCTCAGTAAGTTCCATCTCTTCTTTCACCTTTCTAGAGAGAGAGAAAGAAATCATGAAAAATAGTTTTGATACACACTGATGAGTGTTTGATTCTCCAACTAATTTATTTTCAAAAAAATTATTGATCAAAAGAGTGGTTGAGATATGTACATAGGAGGCGGTGGAGCTCCAAAGCGGAATTCTTTCAAGGATTCTCTAAAAGTTCTTGAAGCCGATATTCAGCACGCAAATACTCTGTACGTAATTCTCTCTCTCTCTCTCTAACCTATTTTTTCCCTCTTTTTCCGAGTTTTAAGGGGTTATTTATGATTTAAGAGATATTTTCTTCTCTTATATATTTTGTTTCAATTTTCCAGAAATAGTTATATTTCTTAATTGTTAATTAATATTTTGTTTTGTGCTTTACTGAACTATTGTTAATTAAATTAGTGGGAATAAACATAATTATTAATTTCAGAAAATTTAATTTAAAGGTCTAGTAGTGCACTTGATTAGGAAGTTTTGCAATTGATGATAATTTATTAGGTACTTTACTGGTTACTTCAGTTTGGGATAAAGGTATCTTTTCTATATTCAAATGGGGTTAGGCTTGCATCAATTTATTTATTTATTTATTTTGCAAATTTTTTAACATTACATCTTAGTTGAATTTCCTCGTGGGCATTGAACAGGAAACAATATGAAAAGAGAAATTTATTAGAAAATTAATATGAGTGTGTTAATATTCAAACGGTTGTTACGGCAATGATATTACCAAAAAAGGGAATTTTCTTTTGGAATGGATTATTATTAGAAATTGGTATGTTGTTTGATTTACTAAAAGCTTCAATTTTATCTCTGTTGTCTGTACTGTTTTATTGGATAATTATTAGTACATCAGCTAGCTGGCTTGATAATTTTTCTTCTTCATTACCCGTTTTTGTAATTTGATTGTTATTGACATAGCAGGGCATCAGATTTTCCAAGGGAGTATGATGGTGCATGTCTACAGATGAGAATCTCATACAGTCCAGCAGCACATTTCTTCCTTTTTCTGGTACAATGGGCTGACTGTCATCTTGCTGGAGCTCTTGGGCTGTTGCGAGTCCTAGTATATAAGGTTGATACTTGTTCCGTTGATGCTTGTTTTCCTGCACAAGTTTTGCTCTCAGTGATTGCAAGCAATTGAAAGTAATACTATGTTGCCCAGGTTTATGTTGACGGCACCACAACTATGTCCATGCATGAGAGAAAAGCAAGCATTAGAGAATTCTACGGTAAGCTCCGTGATCGTTAGACTGATTTTACAGTCTCACTAAATCCAGCCTGGAAACTAATATATATATATATATATATATATATATATTTTTTTTTTTTTATTTATTTATTTTTTTTAATGCATCTTATATTTTGATATATATTTTGGTCAGCTGTTATCTATCCCTCTTTAATGCAACTTCAAAGAGGGGTCTCGGATTCAGAAGATATAAAACAGAAAGCTGTGTGTCTCGAGAGATACAGAAGAAGAGATGACGGAGAATATAGGCAGTGCACGGAATTAGATATTGAAAGGGAAGAAGAATGTGGGATTTGCATGGAGACGAATTGTAAGCTTGTCTTGCCAAACTGTAACCATGCCATGTGCCTTAAATGCTACCGAGAATGGTATGTCTTTACTTTGTCTCTTTTTAATTTGTAGTTAATTAAAATAGCAATCTACCTTTTACTTTCCAATTATATAGATATTAGATATTAAATTCATTAATAGTCTCTATGGAATATTGTATGATCTGGCTTAGTATACATGATCAGGAGACCTTTCCCTCTCTATTGGTGTATCAAACTGCAGTGTAAACATGAATAACTTCTTTTCTCATACTCTATACCTTTTTACCGTCATCTTTTTCTGCAACTCTCTACATTTGTAATCCCTTTTACCATCTCTTACTTCTTAGAACTCCGAAAAATAAGAAAGGAACAAAACTAAATTTGCTAATTATTTCATGGATATCACTTGCTTGTGTTTAAGTCAGATGATTTACATGGTATTATTTAGTTAAGGAGTCCACTAGCCAAGATGTTTAGTGAGAACTAGTGCCAAGGATGATATAAGTACTGGTCAAATTGAACACATGGCACATTTTTTAGATATGGTTTGTGCAATCTTTCTTTTCTCCTTAAATTGTATAGCATCAGTAAACTTACATTTCTCTAAGCATAAATATGCATTGGATACTATATGTCATGTGCATGTCGGAACAAGATTTTTTTTAAAAGGTAGAACATGGACACATTGAGGACATGTCTATTTACTTGTTTAAAATTCTACATTTATATGATATATTTTATTTTTATACTTTTTATTTTATATTAAAATGATTAATTTTTTGTTTTGTTGGTGAATTCTTTTAAATAAGATAAGTGATCCTGTTTATTAGAACAAATAACTTTGAATTAAACTATATATTGCTACTGCCAAAGAAAGAATCCGTGTCCAACTGTCCATGGACCAAAGTAGGAGAGCTCATGCTTCATAGCTCTGTGCTTATCCTGTAGTTTATATTTCACTTAAGCTGCTCCATAGATCCTACAAATAGCTAAGTTTTGTGGGTAATTCTTTGGTAATTGTTTTCCTCTTGGTCAGAGTCCTCTTGACCAAGGACTGGCACCACTTGTATTCGACATGCTGAGACCCAAAGCAATATCTAGACCTACTGCTATACCATCAAATTTGCTTTTAACTTCTCTTGTAATTGCACTTCCCTTTGTCGCCAAGTGAGATTTACACCTAGGGTGGAGAAATGGAATATATGGATGCTTCCTGGAATCTTTCTCATTATTATGTTAATCCCCCAGTCTCAGTTTGGATTTTAATTTTCAAGAATAAAGAAATTTTCACCAATGTAGGTACATATGTCACGTGTTTAGTGTTTATAAACAGATAAAATGAGTTGAAGATAAGTTGGTAGTACCTCAGTCTTACGAAATATGTTAAATAAAAAGTGGTTTGACTTTTATTAAGTGTTCATAAACACTTTCCAAACATTAAATGGTGGCACTTACTTTTATACATGTTCCTTCCTGCATGTGGAATCTGGGACCATAACACTGCAACAGCTAGCCTTTATTATTTTGGCGTCCAACCTTGATTCTTCGCATTCTCTTAGTGTTTCTTACTTTCTTTGAAAGCAATTGAACGTTATTCCCGGTTTCTGTCTCCTCGTATTATATGATCACGCTCGGCTAACCTTAAAATGGTTCCCTTTTAAGTAAGGGCCTGTTTGGTTATGATTAAACAATAGATTTGTATCAAAGTCAAAGTCAACAATTAATGAAAATCACATATTTCATGGGTTCCAGAACTTTTTAACTACGCATCTCATCAACTTTTATCGAAATTCGCTAAAAAATTGATTTTAATCTCCATCAAACTGTGGCTAATTAAGTTTGTTTTAGATTAAACAATTTTTATTGGTCAGAATTTGAAATACTTTATTAATTCGAAAGTAATGTAAAAATTACTTTCAAATTAGTTAATTTTTTTGACTTGAAGGAAGGAGTGACTTATCCAAATTGATTTTACTTAAAGATTAGCCAAACATTCTCCAGCATAGCCGGTGAAGCTTTTCGGTTCTGACCCCCCAGCTGGGTGGGATGAGGCAAGTTTTTGCACGCAGTCATTTTGTTCTTTTTTGTCCACACGTAGGGAATGTCACACGGGCTGATGGAAATACGAACCTTTAGATCATCACTTATTCATTTAATAGTATAGATAGACTAAAAAAAATTCAGCTCTTTTGATCATTTCTTCGCATGTACCGCAGTAGCATTCAAGTAATGCCCTTTGATTTCACCTATTTCGGCCTGTGCTTATCCATTTGTTTTCTAGATTAGAATTCTTAAAAGAAGTCTTGCTTGTCCCTATTCTATGTAGTGTGATGTATGGCATATATGTAATGGACCGTTGTGTATATATTCTCCTGATTTGAAATTTGAAGTGAATAATAGCACGATTGATCTGTTTGGTGCAGGCGTACAATATCACAATCTTGTCCATTTTGCCGGGATAGCTTAAAGAGGGTGAACTCTGGTGATCTATGGGTGTTTATGGACGGCAGGGATGTGGTAGATATGGCAACTATCACGAGGGAAAACCTGAGGAGGCTGTTCGTGTATATAGAGAAATTGCCCCTTGTCGTTCCCGATACCCTTTTTGATACTTACGATACCCATTTGAGGTAATTAACCAGTATCGTCATGCCGATGGTCTTCGAGCTGCTATGAGTTAACAAACTAGATTGGATGTGGAAGCAAAAAATAATCTGTGGAAACCTAGATTTATTTAGATACTCAAATGATGTTATTTGGCTTATGATTAGAAACCGCCTGGCTTTACTTGTGGGCAGGGTTTTGAAGATATTTTATGGAAAACGAAAGAAAATTAAAATCTGTATGTAGAAAAGTAGTACTTCCATGTACAGTCTCTGTGTGGATTGATTTATGTTTGCCAACCTTATTATTGAAACAGAGCTCATGTTTCAAATAGAGCAGCATATCGATACGGTACGGATATATTGTGATGCGAACTCCCTTGATATATTGATCAAGAATTTCCACAACTATTTGAAATCTTCTCAAGAAAGCTAAGATGGTAAATAATGCGATAAAGCACATTAATCCAAGTTTAAATTTAATTCAAAATTCATTGATTAAAGAATCAAGTTCAATGGATATCAATTAAAAAAATTTCAAGGTGACTGAAATAAATAACAACACAAAAATAATATACTCAAAGTGTAGTTGATTAATTTTCTAAAGAGTTAACAAGTGATAAGGAGGATTTTACCTCCAAGTTTGCTCCCATGGAGATTTCACCATTCATACATCAAAAACTATCTAGGGTTTGAGAGCAGATGAGTATTAATAGTACAAAATGAAAGAAAATAAAGAAGATATGAAAAATAGTAGAAAACGTGCGTTTCTAAATGTTTCAGTAACTTTCGGTCGACCAAAATGGTCAACCGAACTCCATTTCGGTCGGCCTAAAATTGTCAACCGAAATTGACTGCAAGCGCCTTCTTCAGTATTTGAGTCATAACTTTTGATCCTGATGTCCGATTGAAGTGATTCAAAATGATTTGGAAACTAGAAGAAAAGATCTATAATTCTTTAAGAAATAGTGAACCTTAAATTCGGACTTTATCTTTGTAAAAACTTTAATTGAATCCCGAGCTTGATTCTTGGCTTCTTTTCTTGGATTGATCTCCTGTTTTAGCCTTGAATACTATTCTTTTACGCATCGAGAGTCCTTCAAAATATACTCAAAATTTGTTTGGCTCACATGATTGATTTTTCTTTGTCGAGCCTCCTACAATTCTCATCAGACCCTCCTTCTTCAGGATGATTCGTCCCGAATCATAGGTTTGTTCATAATATCTTATAGCACCTCCTGGATCAAATGAAAAATTATAGCCTCCATGTAGCTTGATCAACCAATAGTACTCCATTACTTGGAAGACACGAATGCATTGTATTACAAGCTTGATTGGCCGAAAGTGGTGCGACTCAAGCTTCCCATTATGATCAACCTGCAAAGTTTTCTCAAGCAAAGTGGGGTGGGGATCGTTAGTTCCTCCATGTACAAGTTAGGGGTCCTTGTACTCATGATGAATCACCGCCAACTCCCCTTTCCTCATAACGAGACTCTTCTCCTCGCTTCTTTCAACTACCACTTCTAAATTTTTATCCTCAACAACCTCCTCCACATCTTTAAGTTCATGCTACACTTCAAAATTTTCATACTCACCCTCATCTCCCATATTTTTAAGCTCACCCCTTTTTTTCATATGTGTAGGATCATGCATCCTTTCATCAACAATTTTAGCCTCCACAAGAAGATTTGTAGTTTGATCAACTACTTTTAACTTTAACTCCCCTACCTCAAATTTTGTAGTTTGATCAACTACTTCAAACTTAATCTCCCCCTCCTTCTTCTCAGCTTCCTTACCTTGGGACTTTTCTTCCTCAAACTCCTTCTTGAGTTTCATTTGATCTCTGAGCACTTCCTCCAAATTCAAAGGCAGGAGCACAACCTTTTTCTCATTCACTTGGAAGTTATACCGGTTCCTCTTTGTATTATGTCTCACATTCCTATCTCTTTGCCAAGGTCTCCCCAAAATTATATTAGTGTGTATGAGAACTACACCACATAATATTTGATCACTATAAGTACCAATGTGAAAAGTAAGAAAAACTTGTGCACTTACCCTCACTTCCCCATAGTCACTCAACATTTGCAATTGATAAGGATTGTGATGTTTCATTACCGGTAAACCTAATTTTTCAACTCTACTAGCACTCACCAAATTTGTATCACTATCCTCATCTATAATGAGACTACATGATTTATCACTCACTAGGCACCTAGTGTAGAAATTATATCTTCCATGTCTTTCCCTCTCATTAGCAAGGGCCAAGGATGTTAGTGGCCTAGTAATCATCTCCATCACTACTCCTTCACTTTCAATACTCCCATGAAAAGATGAAATTTTCATTTTCTCAATATCAACATTTTCATTAACTCCATCTCCACTCCTATCAACCCATTCTCCTCCTATTGTAGCATTCATTCTATCCAACATTCTTCCCAATCTTCCTTCCCTCTCCTCCACTTGCCTAGTAAAAGTTGTGGAAATATTTTGCAACATCTCATACAAGTCTTGAGTTATGTTGTGCAAGTGTGGAAGTGTTCTCACAAATAATTTATTTCTTTCGTGTTTCACTCAAATCTCCAAGATATGCAATCAATTACACCGAGAAAATTAAATATTGTGAAGCTTGAAACCACATACAAGCAAGAGATGCAGGAATGGATAGACACAAGAGCAAGTGGAATTTTCTTTACTTGCTAAAACACAAGAAGATGGCTGTGAATTTGTAGGACAAATTTTAAATAGCACAAGGTCACAAATGCTTGACAAAAAACAAGGAATTACCAAGGAAGTGTTTGGTATAGAGAAAAGAAGTTTCAAACATGAAAGTTTTGTTTGGGGCAATTTATCATACCCTTGGTAGGCACCCTTTGGAAGTCATGGAAATGCAAGTGTTTTGGTTATGAAAATTCCCTAACAATCTCAACAATGATAGCAATTACAATACCCAATATGTAGGAATCAAGAAATACAAATGGGCATATAAATGTTCCAATATTTTTGTAATTTTTGTATATATATTTATTTGGAATGAAGAACAACAAGAACAATAACGTAAAAGATAGATTTACCAAATTAGAGTCAAGCTCTGATACCAAATTATGCGAACCCCTTGGTATATTGACCAAGAATTTTCACAACTATTTGAAATCTTCCCAAAAAAGCTAAGATGGTAAATAATGCGATAAAACAACTTAACCCAAGTTTAAATTTAACCCAAAATTCATTGATTAAAAAACAAAGTCCAATGGGTATCAACTAAACAAATTTCAAGGTGAATAAAATAAATAACAATACAAGAATAATATACTCAAAGTGTAATTGATTAATTTCCTAAAGAGTTAACAAGTGATAAGGAGGATTTTACCTCTAAGTTTGCTCCCCTGGAGATTTCACCATTCATACATCAAAAACTATCTAGGGTTTGAGAGCAAATGAGTATTAATAGTACAAAATGAAAGAAAATAAAGAAAATATGAAAAATAGTAGAAAACGCGCGTTTCTAAATGTTTCAGTAACTTTTGGTCGACCAAAATGGTCAACCGAACTCCATTTCGGTCGACCGAAAATTGTCGACTGAAATTGACTGCAAGCGCATTCTTCAGTATTTGAGTCATAACTTTTGATCCTGATATCCGATTGAGGTGATTCAAAATGATTTTGAAACTAGAAGAAAAGGATCTATAATTCTTTAAGAAATAGTGAACCTCAAATTCGGACTTTATCTTTGTCAAAACTTTAATTGAATCCCGAGCTTGATTCTTGGTTTCTTTTCTTGGATTGATCTCTTGTTTTCGCCTTGAATACTATTCTTTTACGCATCAAGAGTCTTTCAAAATATACTCAAAATTTGTTTGGTTCACATGATTGATTTTTCTTTGTCGAGCCTCCTACGATTCTCATCAGATTGACACTCGACTTGACATGACGTTTAATTCCTCATTCAAATAGTTTATGTCTCCATTCGGTAAAATTTATAAATTCAAATTATAATCGGCACAATTTTTTAAATCACTTTTTAATCATACATTTTTTATCTCCAATTTTTTATCATACGTCTTCCTTAGAAAATTTAAATAATACATATTATAAATCAAATTTCATTTATTTCAACCGCCAACAGAGCCTTAGTTATGCATTTTAATTTAAATCAAAGAATAATTAATTGTAATCAAATTATAATCTTATAGGGTCTACAAGTTTTGCAATAAATTATTAACTTTTATCATATTTAGAAAAAAATTGATTTTAATATCATCAAACAGACTATAATATAATACTTATTATTTATTAATTGAAAAAATATATTACCACCATGGTTTTTAATAACCACACGACAATTTATTCGTATTAGATATCATAAATTTTTACTCATTGCCAAATTTGCATCCTCAACTTTTTTAATGGCATGTTTATCCTCTTTCTTTTTTTTTTTGTTAATTATCACATCTTATATCTAATCATAATTTTTGTCCAAAAATTTTGTTGAGATGCTTTAAAATGTTTAAAATAAAGGACAAATACACAGTTACATTTTTATGTTTATAGTCTTTTTTATTATTTTAAAATATTTAGAATGCTCTTTTAATGAATTTTTTTAACGGATATCGTCATGAGGTATAAGATGTACTAATTAATAAAATGTTAAGGATAAAAACATAGTAAAAAATGTTGAGGATATAATTGTAATAAAAAGTAAAAATTAAGGATATTTAATACAATAAAAATGTGGTGTGGTTATTAGAAATTGTGGTGATAAAATAGTCGCCCTTATTAATTATGTTGTTCAAATAATAATTTGATAATAAATTTGGATTAAAATATATATATAATGACGAATGTAAAGTTTTCAAATATAATGTAGATATTTGATGTGTGGATATGAATATGTTAAAACTAGTCGAAGCGTAAGTACAAATGTACAATATAGATATTTTTATAGTCGCTTTTAATCTTTCAATCACATATATTAAAATATCTATTTGAATTTTATATTGTGTTTGGTAAATTTGTTTATAAATATCATATTTTTTTAAATCACTTTTTAATTCTACATATTTTAATACTACTTTTGAACCACATATTTTATTTTTAAAAAATTAAATTTCTTGTTATAAATAAATATCAGCCGTCAAGCAAAGGTGACAGCCATCCAACAAGTTTAGTATTTTGCAATTTTTTCCTTTCCTCTCCTTTACTATTTTTAATTTATTTTTATTATTCTTGAGATTAGAGTGTCTACATATATTTATTAGTTGGAGTTTAAGGCGATCGTTTGTACTTAGATGTAATGGATGACCTCGTTTATATCCAACTTTGATTCTTTTCTCAACTGTAATGGAGTCGAGTTATGCAAATGCGAACGTTAATTGTCCATTTTGAGAAAAATTGTTTAATTGATAAATAAATATATGTTAAAAGTTTTTTGTTTAAAAATACGTTTTTTTATATTTTCTAGGTAAAATGTGTTGTTGAAAAATGGAAAGAGAAAATGTGTGTGGTTAAAAAATGATTTAGAAAATTGTGTAAGAAAAAACATGTTTAAAAACATGTTTGCCTAACACATTATAAATCAATGGTGGAAAATGCTTGTTTGTCCAATAAAATGTACAATTGAATTGATCCTTCATTAGAAATTGTTGAAAATTTAGGGTCAAGTACACAACATCAAAGGATCTAATTTTAAATATCATGTATTTTAAAAGATTTTTTAACAATACCAAACATATTATCAAAATCAGAAAAAAAAAAAAAAAAAAAAAAACATTGGCAAAACCCATCCTAAAAATGCCTCTGGAAACCTTCACCGCCCCTCATGGCCTCCCCTCAAAAGATTCCAATAACACCCTCTACAACGAAGATGAGGACCTTCTCGATGATGAAGATTCCGATGAGAGCTCTAACCACGACGAAGATGTCTATCTGGAGGCTGACGTCGACGAGGATTCCGCCTCATGTTTCCATTTTAGCCGTTTAAGTCACCAGCTATTGGAACCAAAACAAGCTGAAACCTGTGGTTCTAATGACAGAATAATATTTTCAAAGAAGAATTCAAAAAGTGGTTCCAAAGGCAGAATAATACTATTTTAAAAGAAGAATATAGTGAATATTAGGGGTGGACGTGGTTCGGTTTGGTTCTGGTTCTAAAAGAACCAAACCAAACCGTAAACCGATGGTTTTTTACTAATGGAACCAATTGGTTTTTTCAAAGATATGGAACCAAACCGGAACCAAACCGCTCGGTTCTGGTTTGGTCTGGTCTGGTTTGGTTCTGAAACCATTACTTGAATTTTAAAATAATAAATGTAAATTAAAACATGTTCATATCCGATTCTTCATTAGAATCCATCTACATCATTACTAAATAGAAAATGAAATTTTTAGTTAACAAAACAAAGATTTAGAAAAAGTAACATGTTATTCTAAGTCAAAGAAGAAGAAACTAGTCTGAAGGAAGCTCGTCGACCTGTTGAAATTTAGAGAATCGAACATAAAGGCAGTTTAGACTTATAGTTACAGATTACGATGAAGTTCTGAGTCTCATTCTACCGTGGTGCCGTGTGAATTAGGGATGGAATTTGCAATTTGAGTTTGGGTTAACTCTTGAGAATTGATGAATTGGGTCGAGGTTTATATATACATAAATTTTAAAAAATAAACATCATTGTCGTCGATGGTAACTAAGGAGTGCAACGATTGTTGTGTTATAGGAGTGTAAGTAAAGCAGTGTGAATGCGTATTTATAATTGAAAAGAAGAAAAACGAATTGGAATTAGAATTTAGATTTATGATTTAAAATCTTTGTTTAATATGTTTAATATGAAATGAGATAAAATGTATGTTAAATAACATTTTTGTACATTTCACATTTATAATTTTAGATTTTAATTTTTTTGTGAGATGAATATCCACTAATTTGTAATATATATATATAGTTTGGTTCTTGGTTCTGGTTCTGGTTCTGAAAAGAGAACCGGAACCAGAACCAAAACCGAATGGATCTTGATTCTAAGAACTAAACCATTATTTTTTTTATGTAGAACCGAACCAAACCTCTTTGTTTGGTTTGGTTCTGGTTTGATCTGGTCTGGTTCGATTATTTTGTCCACCCCTAGTGAATATGCAAATATATTTTGAGCTTGGAATGATCATGATAAATTTTCCCTTTAATTGTCATTGGAATGATCATGGTATATTTTCATTAGAATTATAAGTTGCATTCATCTGAGATGCTGTAAAAATTTCTTGAGTTAGAGCCTGTTTGGCCAAAAAAAAAAAAAAAAATTGTTAGTTTACAAGCTTGATCCACAAATTATGTGACTCGAAATTTTCCTTATGAGCTACATGAAGCCGAACATCCTCCTATTGATCTCGTTTCCCTATATATAGGGATATATCAAGTGTGCACATCCACACACAATGCATCCCTGTAACAAGTTTTCTTTTAAAATAATTGAATTGGATACAATTACAATTTTAACTTAATCACGATTGCAACTTAATTATATTTTATAATGAATACAATTAATTACAATTTTAACTCTTTTTCGAATTTTGTAATTAACTACAAATGTAACTTTATTTAAATTTTGTAATTAATTACAACAATTGTAACTTCCATTGAATTTTATAATTAATTACAATTGTAACTAATTAAAATTTGTAACTAATTCAATTAATTACAATTGCAACCTTTTTTTTTTTTTTTTTTACAATTAATTACAGTTGTAATTAATTATTATTGTAACTAAATTGTATATTACAAGTCACACAAGTTTTTATTCTTCTTTTAAAATGAAGTGATAAAATGAAGTGCATTGGTACAAATTGTAATTAATTATATTATAACTTAATTGCAATTATAATTACAATTGTTGCCTAATTACATTATGTAATTAATAACAATTATAACTTAATTTTAATTTTGCAATGAATTAGAATTGTAACTAATTAGTTAGTGTTGTAACTTAATTGTACTTTATAAGTCACTTGAAATTTCTTTTTTATTCTTAAAATTTATCGAATTAGTTATGTTGAATCCGGGCCCAAAGAAAGGTACAGTGATCCACCAGCAAGGGCACAATAAAGGCCCAATGGACCTTGACCCACGGCTAAGGCCTAAAATATCACCTTGGGACGAATGCCGAGGTAGTACGTCAAGGAAACCTCTTTAGCTGACCTGGTTAACATCTGGCCGATGTGCTTTATACTCAGTCGGAGCGTTTTATGGCGTTGACCAGAAGAGAGATGGAGTCGGTGATGGGACACTGCATTTACCAAGATCTGACAGGCGCACATCCCCTACGAAATGTAGCAATGATTACAGTCGAAAAGTAAGGTTGTCACGTCCAAGAGATAGGGTGGAGACAAGTGTAAAGTATGTCACGTGTCATGATCCGAGACGAAGATCTCCCCTATAAATACGGCACTCCCGCTTAATAAGGGGTTAGCATTTTTACTCTCTTAGATATTCTATTCTCACTCCCTTTTCTCTCATCTACACATTTATATATTTCTCGCACCCAATTGATATTTGCCTAAATGAGTACTGACTTAGGCATCGGAGTGAGGAGATCCACGTGTTCAAGAGGGAGGAGCTGAGACGTGTTGGTCTAAGGTCCAGTCGAATTTTGTGGTCAACAAGTTACATATTGTAATTAATTACAATTTGTAATCAATTAAAATTGTAACAAATTATTTTTGTAATTGTCACTCTACACTAATATATGTCCAGAATCAAAGATGAGGACCAAAGTGTATTTTTGGCCTCAAAAGTACTAATATTACAAAAGAGTCATCTTTTTCACATTTCAACCACCACTGTCCTATCAATGGTCCGTGTAAAACTCTGATCCGACCTAAATAAAGAATTCAGAGCTATCATTTAATTGCATTCAATATTATAAAGGTATGTACAGATATAGGAATAGTTTATGTATATATGGTGGAGGTGGGGCACAGGATCGGGATCAGGATCTTCTGTAGCGTACTCGGTCCTCAAGGGTTGCCGGCCGTCTACTCATGATCTTTCCACTCCCCCCTGGTCGTCCTGCTCCTCAAGGGCTGGCAGCCTCGTTTCCAGGAAGTAGATTTTTGCCTCCCTATGAATTCGAACCTTGTACCTAGGGGTTAAGTACAAATTTCATGGAATCTCTGGTACCATTAGACCGGCAGCCCTTGAGGACCGGGTACGCTACAAAAAAAGGCGCCTTTTTTGTAGCATACTCGATTCTCAAGGGCTGTCGACCATCTACTCATGATCTTTCCACTCCCCCCTGGTCGTCTTACTCCTCAAGGGCTGGCAGCCTCGTTTCCAGGAAGTGAATTTTTGCTTTTCATGAGTTTCGAACCTTGTACCTAGGGGTTAAGTACAAAGATTCTTAGAAACCCACTGCCATTAGACCACGTGGTCTATTGGTACCAGGGATTCCATTAGAATCCTTGGGGATGCAAAAATTCACTTCCTGAAAACGAGGCTGGCAGCCTTTGAGGAGCAGGACAACCAGGGGGGAGTGAAAAGACCATGAGTAGACGGTCGGCAGCCCTTGAGGACCGGGTACGCTACATCTTCCTTCAATGGTGGAAGTTGCTAGGTGCTTATTGTACACTTCTGTGGCATACAATAGCTGCTGCCACCATTGCCTAATATTCACAACACCGACGAGATGCCGGCGGAAATATGATCAGTTGGGCTTGACGGTTCCGGCTGGAGAACGTGCAAATGGGTCTTCAAGATTTCCAGAGAGAGAGAGTCTTTTCCTGTATGTTTTCTATTTATTGGGGGAAATAACTGATTTAATAAAATATTTTCTGGTTACCTGATTTTATAAATTTTAAAAGTAAATATATGATTGTGTCTAATTAACCTGAAAATGTACTACTCACTTTCAAGGGCCAAAACTAGTTTTTTAGTTATTGGGCTTAAAATGGTATTTGACCCACATAACTTAGCTATTTCTCTATATATACACTTCTTGTATTTGGTATTCGGAGGATAAAAATAGAATTGATGGGACACGAGAAAATGCGAAGGAGGCATTCCATTTTCTCTCCAAAACAATAGGATCTGACTCTCTTCTTCTTTGCTCTCATTTTGATGGGGTAATTTTTAGGTTAAGAGTTGAACAAGACATTTTTGTGAGGTTTAATTGTGGTTCTCCCTTTGTCATCTCTTTTCTTGGTGATTAGAGTGATTTTACAATGAGGTGTAAAACAACTTTACAATAGGTGTAAAACATAGAAGATGGAGTTTATTCTTGGTGAAATCCGATTGATTGGTTGGTAGGGTATAGGATTCGCTTTTAGGAATATTTTTAGGTATTCTTGATATCAATCTTGTAATGCGATGAACTTCTTGATGTACCTAGTGGAATTTGAGCGTAAATTCAAATTTAATGAATTGCTCAACGAGAGATGTAGATGATTCTTGAATTATTGAACCTTCAGGACCTTTGATCGAAAAATCTTGATGTTTCTGCATTTTACATTTTGATTATTTCGTTTTATTAATCAAAACGATCCAACAGAAATTTAATAGCCAAGTGAAACCTGTAGGACCCTTTCGCTTATCCAAATCTCAAACTGCCATGCTTTCACGGTAATGGAGTCTTAACGGCTCACAATTTTTTGTCTGGTTTAGGTTAGCATGTGTAAGTCTGTTACAATTTTCTTCTTCCAATTATTTCTTGTCTCAATTTCAAGTAATCTTTTCAAGTTGCTCAAAGGATTTATTTTACTATCTATTCCTCATAATTAAAATATCAAGTGGATTTTGAATATTTGGCGAACTACTATTGATTTGATAATGGACAAAGATGCATGGGATTAGTGATTGAAACTAATGATTAATGCTTGCCGATCCATTGAAATCAATGGTGGATAAATGATTATTACTTAGTGGTCCAATGAAATTCGTGATTGAAACAAAGTCTCTTCTTGTTTTTCATTTTTCCAAATTTCTTTTTTTCTTCTCACATACATTTTCAATTAAACATTTACGCAATAAGATATTCTATACGTAAATTCAAAATTTTCTATTACATTTTAATCATACATTCTTCAAAAAATTATTATTTAAAGCATTTTATAATTTTCATAAAGTGAGGATAACTGGATAAGTTTGATCATTTATAGGTGGAATTATGCTAGATTCCCCTCGGCACTCACCACGAGGATGACCATACCCATGTGAATGTGAGGTCATTCACGAGGTGAATGTCATGGGGAATGTAGCATTATCCTTATAGGTGTGAAACATGTGGGACCCTTTCTCTTGTCCAGATCTTATATTGCAAAACACAACACAGTCATGCTTTCATGCATCACGGTATGTAACGTGTCACAATTTTTTATTATTGCTAAATCTGTGACAATTAGCCTATGTTTGGAAAATGTGTTTAAAAACATAGTTTTTTACAATATAATTTTTCAAATCATTTTTTAATCATACATATTTACTTGTTAGAATAATTAGCACATTCTAGAATATGCTTAGAATATGCTTTATATGCTTTAGAATATTCTAAGCATATGCTTTTGTTTTGTATGTATATATAGGATTGAGTATTATAATGAATGGTGTGGTTTTAGGGTTGTCTCTTCTCTCTTTCTCTTCTTCTATTCTTTCTTCTTTCTCTTAGTTTATTTGTAGAACATATATAAGGATATATATGTTATTGTGTTTTCTACATGGTATCAGAGCAATTCCTCAACGTATACGTAAGTCTGCTCACTTACCCGAGTTTGATTATTCTTGTTATTCTGAGTCCTTTTGTTGTTTTTTGTCTTCCATTCATAAGCTTTCTGAACCTTCCTCTTACAAAGAAGCAGCTTTAGATCCTCTTTGGCAACAGGCTATGACTGATGAACTTAATGCTCTACATAAGACAGACACTTGGGAATTAGTTTCTTTACCACCAGGAAAACATGCTATTGGATCTCGTTGGGTCTATAAGATCAAGACCAAATCTGATGGTTCAGTTGAGCGTTACAAGGCTCGATTGGTTGCTAAGGGATTTTCTCAACAGTATGGCTTGGATTATGAGGAGACATTTGCCCCTGTTGCAAAAATGACTACTGTACGTACACTTATTGCGGTTGCTTCTATTCGTCAGTGGAGTCTCTCTCAAATGGATGTTAAAAATGCCTTCTTGAATGGAAATCTTCAAGAAGATGTTTATATGGTTCCTCCACCTGGTGTTCCTCATTCTCCTGGATTTGTTTGCAAACTTAAGAAAGCTCTATATGGTCTCAAACAAGCACCTCGTGCCTGGTTTGAGAAGTTTTCTACAGTTGTGCTCTCTCTTGGTTTTACATCTAGCCATCATGATTCCGCTTTGTTCTGTAGATGTACTTCCACTGGTCGTATTCTCCTTCTGTTGTACGTTGATGACATGATCATTACTGGTGATGATGTTGTAGGGATAACCAATTTAAAATCAGAATTGGCTCGTCTTTTTGAAATGAAGGATTTGGGTCCCTTAACTTACTTTCTGGGGATTGAGGTTGCTTCTTCTCCTCGAGGTTATATGCTCTCTCAGTCTAAATATGCTGCAGATGTCGTTGAGCGTGCTCGTCTTACTGATACTAAAACAGCTGATACTCCTATTGAGGCTAATGTTCGTTACTCATCTTCTGATGGTGAACCACTGTCTGATCCTACTTTGTATCGTACTATTGTTGGTTCCCTTGTTTATCTTACCATTACTAGGCCAGACATTGCTTATGCTGTGCATGTTGTCAGTCAGTTTGTTTCAGCACCTACCATGGTTCACTGGGCAGCGGTTGTTAGAATCTTGCGCTATCTTCGTGGCTCTTGCTTTCAGAGTATTTTATTCCCATCGACCTCCTCCTTAGAGCTTCGAGCTTACTCTGATGCAGATTGGGCTGGGAACCCAACTGATCGTAAGTCCACTACTGGCTACTGTGTATTTTTGGGTGACTCTCTTATCTCATGGAAAAGTAAGAAGCAGACAGTAGTTTCTCGCTCATCAACTGAAGCAGAATATCGCGCTATGGCCTCCACTACTACTGAGATTGTGTGGTTACGTTGGCTACTTGCAGATATGGGTGTTTCTATTTCATCTCCCACCTCTATGTATTGTGATAACAAGAGTGCCATCCAGATCTCACATAATTCAGTGTTCCATGAGCGCACGAAGCACATTGAAATTGATTGTCACCTTGTTCGTCATCATCTTCAGCATGGGACTATTGCCTTACCTTTTGTCTCTTCATCATTGCAGCTTGCAGACTTCTTCACCAAGTCTCATCCGACTTCTCGCTTCCGATTCTTACTTGACAAACTCTTGTTGCTTCATGCTATAGCATCGTGAGTTTGCGGGGGGATGTTAGAATAATTAGCACATTCTAGAATATGCTTAGAATATGCTTTATATGCTTTAGAATATTCTAAGCATATGCTTTTGTTTTGTATGTATATATAGGATTGAGTATTATAATGAATGGTGTGGTTTTAGGGTTGTCTCTTCTCTCTTTCTCTTCTTCTATTCTTTCTTCTTTCTCTTAGTTTATTTGTAGAACATATATAAGGATATATATGTTATTGTGTTTTCTACATTACTCTCTCCACTTTTCAACCACAAATTTTATGTCGAAAACATAAAAAAAAAAACATTTTTTAAACATAAAATTTTTAACAAACGGAGTAATCATTTGTTTCTTCTCTTCTTCTTCCAATTATTTCTTGTCTCAATGTCGAAGTAATCTTTTCGAGTTGCTCAAATGTTTATTTTACTATTTATTCGTCGTAATTAAATAATTTAGAGTGTGCTTAAAATGTTAAATTAACATAATAGGAACTAGGGCTATTAGGATCGTATTTTGGGATCAGATCGATTGAGGAGTCTTGAGGAATGATTAATTAGTCATTCATAATGTTAATAATTACGTAAAGATTATATGCTATATGATTTTCGGTATAATTTATTGATCTACAACGTTGCATGATTGTTGTATCATGAAAATTTGATATTTTTATAATTATTATTTTAGTTACTTGATTTTGTGAAAATAAAAGTATGCTTTTATAGGTTAAATACAAACACTTTTGTTGGGTTAAGATGGTTAAGCATACATTTATAATTAATTATTGTGATTCATATTTTTAAATGGAAATTGGAAAAAAAAATGTTAAATATGAGTGGAAAATGTAGAAATTATGAGAAATATATTGATACTTCCCACCTGCATTAGTATTTGTATCGCATATTATATCAAATGCAATATACCTTTAAAAAAAACTACTAAATTTGCATTTCCAATGAAAATAATAATAACTCATAAAAATTAATAAAATTAATAGTCATTTATTAGTTGAATATATAAATGACAATTATTATTTAAATAAGTTTTTAATGATTTGGATTTGTTATGTTGTTTTTTAAATTGTAATAATTATTGTAATAGAATAATATTTTTAATGCTTTTTATATATGTGTTGATTATGTATAAGAATCAAAAGTTCACGAATATTTATCGAAATCGATTTTGTCAATATAAACTTCTGTGCACGCATGAGTAAAATACTGGTTAACATAATAGGAATGAAAGTTATCAAGATTGTATTTTGGAATCAAAAGAGAATCATCGAAAGTTTATGTGACAACTCCCACGTTCCCTACGAGATTGATTAGATCCAAGAAGGAGGAAGATGAGAAGGAAATTCTTGAAACTTTTCGCAAAATTGAGGTAAATATTCCCTTACTTGATGCAACTAAACAAGTACCTCATTATGCTAAGTTTCTCAAGGAGTTGTGCGAACAAGAGGAAGTTGAAAGGCAATGAAAAGGTAAGTATGGGAGAAAACATTTCAGCTGTCCTCCAAAAGAAATTGCCTCCAAAATGCAAGGACTCAGGTATGTTCACTATCCCTTGCAAAATAGGTAAAGTAAGAGTTGATAAAGCCATGTTAGATTTAGAAGCTTCAATAAATATCATTCCCCTATTTGTTTATTCATCTTTAAATATTGGTCCATTAAAAGAAACGGGTGTGATTTTGTAACTTGCTGATAGATCTAATGTGTATCCTGAAGGTGTCTTAGAGGATGTTTTAGTACAAGTAAATGAATTGGTTTTTCCTACTGATTTTTATGTACTTAATATGGACGAAAATTCTTCTTCTAATTCTACACCAATTCTTTTAGGAATGTAATTTTTGAAAACATTTAGGACAAGAATTGATGTGCATGATGGTACACTCACGATGGAATTTGATGGTGAAATTATTAAGTTTAATATTTATGATGCCATAAATTGTCCTAATGATGTTAATCATGTCTATTTCATTGATGTTGTTGATTGCTTAGCACCGAAAGCTTTCAAAAGTAGTGGAAAAAAATGGCTTGAAAGTCGCCAATGGCAAGCATCACAGAGCGGATGATCAAGGATATAAACATTTCAATGAAGGTCACCAAGTGGAGAACATGACAAAATTGGGCCAACGGAATCCAATTGATCCTGGTTGAAGAAAGAAAAAAATGAGTCTAGTCAAAGACGTAAAAGAAAGGCGCTTCCAGGAGGCAACCCAATTTTTTATTTTTTATTTTATTTTAGCAATCAATTTTTAATTTTTGTTTTTATTTATTCAATATTATTTATTTATTATTATTATTTTATGATTCCATAATTTTTGAAGTGAAATTGACCTTGTTTTGATTTTTGGGCAAAAATGAATCTTCATTAGGACGTGGGCACACTCTATAGAGAAAGCAATTGATTCAAATATTAAAGAAACACTTGGAATAAGGCGTGCCCACGCCTTACCCAAAGTGTATTTCGGGTTACAAGGTCTTTGTTTACAACTTGGAATAAGGCGTGCCCACGCCTTACCCAAAATGCATCTTGGGTTACAACCAAAAAAAAAACCCTATTCAGACTCATTCCAGCCTTCATCACCGCCTCCCTCAACCACACGTCGCCAGGCATACCACCGTCATCTTCTCCAATCCTAACCTTCATCTTCTTCACAGCTTCAACAACTCCACCCTCCTCCCCTATTCCGAAACCGCAGCCTTCACCACCACCTCCTCCTCCTTTCTTACAATTCGTCGCCCGTTTCCCTCTTTCGAAACCGCAGCCTCCCCTTCTCCCTCACTCACCGGAACCCTAACCGCCCATTCACCTCTCCAATCACACCACCACAGCGTCAACCTGCGCGCAAATGAGAATTAAGCAACTTCAGGGGAGTCCTCTAATTTTTGTAATTTATTTATGGTTTTTACAATTTATATTACATTGATGACAATGTATGGATTAAGTGTGGGGGAGGGTTTTGATGTGCTTTGCTTGGTTTGTGAAATTTGATTCATTTTAGTTGCACTTCAATTTTCATTATAATCTATGTTTGCTCTATTTTTCAAAGAAATATTTTTGAAAATTCTCTTCTTAATTCTGGATTCTGTCGATGCTTATCCCTTTATGATTTGAATTATTGTGCATTATTGAGTTGAATTGAGACACAGTGGGGAATGACATGAGTAGTTGAATTTTTGTTTACTGCACTAGATTGATTGCCCTTGATGGTGGATTGGATTAAGGGTGTGTGGAATTTGATGCACATTAACCCTAATTTGTGAGCTTTTTTAGCCTCTTGAGCATTTACATTTAACATTACGACATGCTCTATTCCTTTTATTGTGTGATTGTCATGTGTAGTTGATCTCTTCTAGAACTTGCTCTGTTATGCATGTTGAGACTGAAAGACATTGAGAATCAAAAACCTATGATGTAAGTCTCCTCTCTCTTTTGAGAAGTGGTAATGTGAAAGAAATGTTAGGGATAAAGTGGTCGAGTTTCAATCTATACCTAATCGAGTCAAACCAAAGTTGATATGATGTAACACCATCCCGATTAACCTAACTCCACTCTTTTTAGCATTAATCCTTGGTCACTAAATTTTGAGTTCGAAACCAGGACCGAGCAATGACCTATATCTCATAAATGGATGGAAGCAACACATATAAACCGTAATTCATGAGCTTTTGAGCCTATGAGTTACTTTCACTCTTTATATTAAGCTCTTATTTCTTTGATGTGTGTCCTGCATGATTAGTTTGTTCTTGGATGTGCTCTCTTGTGCATACCATTGTAACTTCTTGACTCAAGTACAAAATATAGTAAAGGTATTAGGTGAAACCCAATTTGACCTTCTAAAAGGGCCTACCATGATACATGTACCAATAGAAGCCCATTTGAGCCTTAGCATGCCTTTGGAATTTTGGTACCACGCTACAAGCCAAGGAACCCGCTCTTTCATGCTACCTCTATCTTGAACCCGCAAGAGAGGAATTTCACAAGTTTGTATTGGTTGAGAAGTATGAGACAGACTAAGCTTCAAAAAGATGGTGATTTCACTCTGTGCTAATCAAGGATTAAGTGGTGATGGGGTCAAAGGAAAACAAGCTGCAGTAAATTCATTTGAAAAAAAAAATTGTGTTCAAGCTACCGGATCAAGAAAATTCCTCGGTGAAGAGAATAAAAACCCAAGTGCATAACAAGAATCAAGGGCTAAATTGATTGGATACTAGGAAATTGTGGAAAATCACATTGAAAGGTGGAGAAAGAGATTATCGTTTTGAACCAAATCGACTTGTGAACTCTCCTCTCAATTTAGCCTAAATATTTTCCTTTTATCCTACATAACCCAAAGCCCCGTTACAACCAAGTAAAGACCTTTATTTTGCACTCGTGTTATTGTTGGCTTCGATCATGACATCTGAGCAGTCTATGGCAATGAATTCTCCATGCAGTGAGTTGAGTGGAAATTCTCACCCTTATACACTTTGTGCGAAGAGAGAAATACCTAGTGAGGGTGTTAACTCCCATTACATATACTTATGGGTGGTTTGAATTGCTTGGTCTATATTCCGTGCCTTGGAGTTGATCGAAACTAACACTCATGTTGTAATTCATTGATAGATACTCACAAGAGGTGAAAGGATATAAACTACACTGGGTTATGATTTGATTTGATTGAAGTACATGGATTCTAAGTGAGCTCTTGTGAAGAAGTTTGCATAATTCCTTCGATGAAAATAGCCAAAAATATATCATTTTTATCCCACCTTATCCAAGCCCCATTACAACCGGTGTTAACTGTTAAGACCCTTACTTTGCATTCAAAACCATTGGTGGCTCCAATGTGATATATTAGCAAGCTTATGGCAAGAATTTTCTATACTTTGACTTGAGAGTACATATATGCTTTACACCCTAAACACTTTGAGGGTATTGTGTTAATCTAATGTGAGGTGTTAAATCCCACCACATGTGGATTTTGAAAAAATTGTTAAAGTAACTAGCCTTGTATTGGATTGTGGATGGATAGGTGGAGATAGAAGAATGAATGATGATGAGAACAATTGATAAACTTGATCTAGTTTTTGCTTGAGGACAAGCATTGTCTAAGTGTGGGGGGATTTGATAGAGCACGTAATTGCTATTTAATTTGTGATATTTCCTCTTACTCCACTGATTTTAAATGCTTAAATTGTGGATATTAATCATATTTTATGTTTCGTGGATTATGTGGAGAACTGAGATCAAATTGGACTCAATATCACAAATTGAAAAGAGGAAGTTGAAATATCAAAAGGTGCACAATCAGAGAAGGACTTTGCATAAGACGTGGACACGCCTTACTGTTTCAGAAAGACTTGACTTATATGAGCGATTTTTTGATGGAGAAAATATTACTATTGGACCCACAATTATTTTCTAAAGGGATATGAATATTTAGAAAGATTATTTATGTAATTAAT
This sequence comes from Ligustrum vulgare, assembly GCA_963555705.1. Taxonomy (NCBI): domain Eukaryota; kingdom Viridiplantae; phylum Streptophyta; class Magnoliopsida; order Lamiales; family Oleaceae; genus Ligustrum; species Ligustrum vulgare. The sequence continues at coordinate 65,507,840 of OY743171.1, read as the reverse complement.
AGATTTTTATTATTTTAGAGAATAATTAGATTTTGATAAAAGGAAGGAAACTAGATCCTTTCTTATCTCTAGGAGTCTTTCCATACAAGGACTCTCTATCCCTTTTTATTGTTCAGGGTCTTAGGTTTTTCATCATTCTCTTTTCTCTTGGTTTTCTTTTTTCTTTCTCAATTTTTATGAATAGCTAATTTATTATTCCAGTTCAAGGATATTCGAAGTTTTGATTTACCAAGAATTGTGAGATCTAATTAATTTAATTGTTCTTTTATTTGTTTTCTACTTATATATCTTTTGTTTGCATCGAAGTTGTTATTTTGATTGATTAATACAAAGTGCATGTTGTTTTAATTGTCAAAACGATATTTAGCCAATTAGGAATCTAAATCCGTAATTGTTTAGATTTTCTAATACAAGTGGCAAATAACATAGTTGATTATAAATTGATTTTTGATTCATGTTATGAAGATATATAACCTAACTTAAATGAATCACACGTGTGAATTTATTTGTTAGAATTTGTAGTCTCTCTAGAAGTTAATGCTACTGGTAAATTAAATCCTAAGATCGTATTTAGGATTGTTTATTGATTAGGGAAATAATTAACGAGCGTCTCTTGATTATCTAAATAGTAAGGAGAGATAGGTTGTTAGATCGTATCAATGACCATAACCAATTTAGAAAATGAGTAAATGATTTTATTTTTGCATCCATGATCAATTCAATGAATCAATACTGAGATTATACCTCGAACTGGATATATATTTAATTTGATAATTTCATCACTTTAATTCTGCAATTATTTATTTACAATTTGAGTTCAGATATTCAAAAAACCTCCCTTGTTTTTAATTTATTGTTTTAATCTTCTTGAAGAATTAAATCTAACCAATTTCTGTGGATTCGACCAAACTCACCACTATTATAATCTATTTTTATAAGAGTAAGAAAATATTATTATTTGTTTGATTCGACACCCATCAGTTATCTAAAACTATTTAAAATGTAAAATAAGGTTCAAACAACAATTTAACAAATATCTTCCTTAATCATCATTTATTCCATGTAAATAAGTAGAACAGTTTAATCATCATTTATGCAAATTTATGATCGTGTTCGATCTCATACCAAACTTATCAAAGTAAGATTCTGTATACTATCTTGATCGATGTATTATACGTAGATCTTACGATTCAGATCGTGATCCTGATAATTATTGTAGGAAATATATTTATAATTTCTTTGAATAAAAATTTAAAAAAAAAAAAAAAAAAAACCTTCCCATATTATTAGATTTTGTTTTGTTGGGTGATAACCGATAGGTTGTTACCATATGCTGTATCAAACTTTATTACATCGAATTTGGGGATAAAACCATAATATAATAATCATAATGAATATTTTACCCGTACATGGATCCTGAAACCCGGACCCCACTGGTGCGGGCGGGTTACAGTCTAGTGGGTTTATCCCCTGACCGTCCATTTTTCTCCTCTTCGGTTTAGCAGCTGAAATTGAAATTGCTTCTCTTTTTCATAGTTGTATTAGTTGAGTCATAATGATTATCATATGTAACGTAAGCTTGCTTGGTAGGGACAAAATTAGGATATCGAATCAGCACGAGCGAATTGAGGATAGCATGAGCGTTGCTTAAGGAAGAATTTTTTTTATTATTATTATTTTACTCTCAAACCTTTTAATAATACCATATTCACCATTTAATTTTAATTAATGTACAATTTTTCAACATTTTATTTTATAATTATATTGTCGATAAAAAATATTTTTCATATATTTACGATCTAAACTCTTTACTTTCCCACTAATTTTTTAAAAATAAACTAATAAAAAAAAATTAGAAAATCATTTTCACCTTCTACATTAAACATTTTATTCTCTATTAATCATATTTCAATTTTAAATTTCTTTGTCAAATATTAATTTGTCGCTGATTATATTCTAACAACACCTATAAAAATAAAGTACTGTGAAGTTTCACTTCTTTGTTCAGAAAGCCAATTATCGAGGTAATCTTTTCAAGTTGCTGAAATGTTTATTTTACTATCTATTCCTCGTAATTAAATGATGTAGAGTGTGCTTAAAATGTTAAATTAACATAATAGGAACTAGGGCTATCAGGATCATATTTTGGGATCGTCGATTGAGGAGTCTTGAGGAATGATTAATTAGTCATTCTTAATATTAATAATTGTGCAAAGATTATATGCTATAAGATTTTCAGTATAATTAATTGATCCACAACGTTGTACAATTGTTGTATCATGATAATTTTGATATTTTTATAATAATTATTTTATCTACTTGATTTTGTGAAAATAAAAGTTTGCTTTTATAGGTTAAATACGAACACTTTTGTTGGGTTAAGATGATTAAGCATTCGTTTATAATTAATTATTGTTTTTAAATGAAAATTGGGAAAAAATGTTAAATAAGAGTGAAAAATGTAGAAATTATGAGAAATATATTGATACTTTCCACATGCATCAGTATTTGTGTCTACTATCCAATATATTATATCAAATGTGATATACTATTAAAAACTACTAAATTTGCATTTTCAATGAAATTAATAATAACTCATAAAATTAATGAAATCAACAGTCATTTATTAGTTAAATATATAAATGACAATTATTATGTAAATAAATTTTTAATAATTTGGATTTTTTACGTTGTTTTTTAAATTTTAATAATTATTGTAATAAAATATTATTTTTAATGCATTTTATATTTGTGCTGATTATGTATAATAATCAAAAGTTTACGAATACTTATCGAAGTCGATAGTATGAATATAAACTTCTGTGCATACATGAGTGAAATACTGGTTAACATAATAGGAACGAAAGTTATCAGGATTGTTTTTTGGGATCAAATCGAATCGGTTGAGGAATCTTGCAGATCGAATTCAGGATAGTAAAATTCTATGAATTAATTATTTAAAAATATTTGTTATCTAAAATTATTTAAAAATGTAAAATAAATTTCAAACAACAATTTAGCAAATATCTTTCTTTCTCAAAACTTCAAATACATAATCATCATTATTCCATGTAAATAAGTAGAACAGTTTAATATATTTCACTTAAAAGTAATTTATAACATATCATATTTCATTTTAGGGTATTTTGGATTATTTTTTTTTTTGTGGGGGGGGGGGGCTTGTAGAAAAATAGAACCAAACCCATTGTTTAAAAAAAATTAATAATAATGATGAGTTTTAGTTAACATTAAAATTAGCTCAAAACTCACGCAAAAATAACAGGATGAGTAGGATTATACAAAATCACGAACTTATGCAAACTTATGATCGTGTACGATATCATACCAATCTTATCAAAGTAAGACTCTGTATACTATGTTGATCGATGTATAATACATAGATCTTACGATTTAGATCATGATCCTGATAATCATTGTAGGAAATATATTTCTAATTTCTTTGAATAAAGAAAAGAAATGATTCCTTCCCATATTATTAGATTTTGTTAGGTGATAACCGATAGGTTGTTATCATAGGCTGTAACAAACTTTATTACATCCAATTTGGGGATAAAACCATAATAATCATAATGAATATTTTACCCGTAAATGGATCCTGAAGCCCGGACCCCACTAGTGCGGGTTACAGTCTAGTGGGTTTATCCCCTGACCGACCATTTTTCTCCTCTTTGGTTTAGCAGCTGAAATTGAAATTGCTTCTCTTTTTCATAGTTGAATTAGTTGAGTCGTAATGATTCTCATACGTAACGTAAGCTTGTTTGGTGGGGACAAAGTTAGGATATCGAATCAATACGAACGAATTGAGATGAGCACGAGCATTGCCTAAGAGTAGGAGGGGGAAAAAATACATTTTACGCCTTATTATATGTTTCAAAAAAAATAAAGGATCCATCACAAGCAACAGACAGTCCTTGCAAGGACCTGGATCCATCTCTATTATTTCACTATTTGATAAATATTAAAATCGGATTTTTGATAGAATTTGATAAAAGTTAATAAAATACGTGGTTGAAAAGTAGTGAATCCCTTAAACTACCTGGTTGAAATTCAGTATTGATTTTAACTTAAATTAAAGTCTCAATTAAATTTCCTACCAAATATGGGCTAAATTGAGAAACAAATCTATACTATATTTATTACTTTTTACTACTTTTAAAAGTCTCTTAAAGGGAGAAATTTTTTTGGACTATTTTACCCTCGAATCTTTTTAATAATTTCATATTCACCCTTAGTTTTAATTAATTTACATTTTTTAATATTTTATTTTTTTTTATTTTCATATTGTCGATAAAAATATTTTTCATACATTTACCATCTAAACTCTTCACTTTCTCACTAAAAATCTTTTAAATAAAATCAAGAACTCTCATATAATTTATAGTTTCTAATAAATACTTCAATTAATATGAGTAAAAGAAAAATGTGTATTTCTTGAATTAACATTTTTACATGCATTAAAAAAAAAAAAAATCACTTCTAAAAGGCCTTAAAGGGAGAAACATTTTAATTATTATTATTTTACCCTCAAACCTTTTAATAGTTTCATATGTACCATTTAGTTTTAATTAATGTACAATTTTTTTAACATTTTATTTTATAATCGTATTGTCGATAAAAATATTTTTCATATATTTAGAGCTTGCTTGGTAAACTAAAAAATTTCACCATAACTTTTCAAATTCAATTTCAATCATTCATTCTTAGTCAAGCCCACAATTTTTTACTTTTCAAATATTTTTAAACTACACATCCATATTAAAAAAAAAAAAAAATCACAAAAGCCAAAATTTTTCACATTACCAAACATGCTTACAATCTAAAGTCTTCACTTTCCCACTATTTTTTTAAAAAAATAAAACAAATAAAAAAATTAGAAAATCATTTTGACTTTCTCAATTAAACATTTTATTCTCTATTAGTCATATTCCAATTTAAAGTTTTTTTTTGTCAAATATTAATTTGACGCTGATCATATTTTCACAACACCCATAAAAATAGAGTACTATGAAGTTTCACTTTTTTTTTGTTTTGGAAGCCAATTATTGAAATATGACGCGTATAAATTTATTTTTCTAAAATATTAATTGTATGAAAAAATTAATTAAGTTCTGATTTCCAATCAACTTAAATTCTTATTGTATTAAATTTTTACGTTAAAATTCCTAAGTACAAATTTCTTGAGAAGATCATTTGTTTATGTTTTAAGTTAGTTTATATGTATATATTTTTATCTTGTATTCGAAAATCAATTTGTTGAGCTAGAAATCTGAAGTCACCTATTTAAGAAAAAATTTCCTAATCAAACATTACTCTAATTATGATATCTTCTGTGTCTCGAATACTCATAAGTCATACCTTAGTATGAAGCCTAGATTAGATACATCTCAGATTTTTTTCAAACATTTATGATCAAATGTTGTTCCAAGTTCTAACTTCTCATGCATGATAAACATTTTTTTACATTAGATTACAATTGATTTTTTCATCTTGATTCTAAAATCTGGATAAATTATGAAATGATTTTTATCATTTTTTTCACTGCAGCAATGGATTGATTATGAATTATGTATACGCTGAGAAAAAGAAATCATTACAACTCCAATTTCTTCGAATAAGGTAGTCTAAAAATAATTTTTAGGAAATACAAAATTTAAAGAAATCAACAATCAGTAATTAGAAGAAAGATGATGGTATTATTAATAAATGTATTTCGTTTTTAGAAATTTGAATAATATAGGGTAAATTGAGTTGGATATTGAGATTGTTTAAATTAACACTTTGAATTTTTTTTAGGTAAAACATGTAGAAAAATTGGGAAATTTTTTATTGAATTTTAAAAAATATATACTTAAATAAAAATATCATAATATTATTACAATATTACATAAATCGCACTGTTGTGTACGGGTAATAGAAAAAGTTGATACGAGAATGGTCGCACAGAGAAAGGACAAATAGAATAATTGACTAAGTTTGAAAGCGGCCTATAGACATATTAGTTTGTTGTTAACTCATCATAATTAGATGAAAATACTCTGAATGTGGATAGTTTGTGCCCTATCAATTTTATCGATCAATCAAGTTTTTTGTCGATATAAACATGTAGCATTCAAGAACTATGCGATATTTTGAATAAATCGAGCTGATATAGGGTGTGTTCTTTTATATTTAATTTGAAATGTTTTGTGTCAAATCAAGGAATTGAAATTATTTGTGTTTTTTAAGTAAGATAAAGGGGTAAAAATTGGAGATAGAAAATGTGAATGGTTAAAAAATGGTATGAAAAATTGTGTAATTTAAATTTTTGTAATGATGGCAAATTAAAATGCAGCCGAACATGCCCATAATAATATCATTGAAAATCACAGCAAAAATATAAAACGTCCACTGTTGAAGATTAATGATGGAAGTCACTGTAAAAATTTGTCCCTAGTATGAAGATATAGCATTTTTTTATTTTTATTTTTTGATAATTCCTAGTTTTTGTTTAACAAGGACACTTTGTTTGCTCGATAAATCATCGTACATATATACTGACTGTGCATATTATTACATATTTAACGATGGGCGATGCCAAGAATATCCCCTTTTTTGTATCTAGTACCAAATTGATTATAATTATTACTAACAGATATTTTTTGATAAGAATTGTCATCGAGCATATGATTAGTTATAACTTATAAGTATTCATGAGATATAATGTGATGAAAATTTTCATCCAACACATGACATGTTTGGTGACAAACTAACACTGTAGTCCAATATGTAAAACTTTTTATAAATTAGGGATAATTGCAACCAAGTCTTCACACCTTTCAAATATTTGCAAGTTTTACATTAACATTTGTTAATTGCATTCGTCACCTCAAACTTTCAACTCAGTGCATCAAAGGCGAAGAGTTTGGTGAATGTGGAGGCATCGAAAGTGGAATTTAATTTTAATTTAGGTTTTGTGGTCGGAGTTTTTAGGTTGGGCTTGAGTAGTGATTGCGATTGCGGTGGGTGTTGGCGGTGGTTGGGTAGCGTCTATTCTGCGACAGCATGTGGTGGATGACGATGGTTGGTGACTTGGTTTATTATTTTTGGTTTTGGGCTACAATGGTGGAAATTGGGGATGTGGGAGAAGGGAGCTTAGGAACTTAGGTGGTCTCGAGTAAGTCCAATGGTGCCGGGGTAAGGTGATGAGTTATCATTTTCATTTTTTAATTTAACCCAACCAACGTCTTCAATTCGTAGATCACGTAAAGGACGAGATCAAGGATGCTTAATGATCCATACTTTATGCAACAAATTATGCTTTCGGATCAAAGAGTAGTCAATGTGATTAGAGTTAATATTTATGGTTCTTGTTATGTACTTTTTAGGGAAGATTTTGATATCATTAACAAATGACATCATAAATGTATTAGGGACACATAAATGTGTTTCTATAATTGATATAAATTTATGATTTAATTAATAATATGGGTACATCCTATTGTTTTAAATTTATTTGGGACGTTTAATGAAGTGTCCCTATTTTTTTAAATTTATTTGGGACGCTTAATTAAGTGTCCCTAATAATTACTATCCTACGTGGCACACATATTATTATAGGCGTTTTTAGTGTCCATTTTGCTCCTATTTATTATTAGGGACTCATTTATAGGGGCATTTACTAATTCCTCTCTCATTCTCTTAGGGGTATTTTAACTTTATTTCCCCATTTATAATAATTGAGATACTTCTAAATGTCCCTAATAACCTCAAGTTGTGGGGTGGGGCGGGGTGAGGTGATGAGTTCTAATTTTCATTTTCTTTTTGGCTTTTCTAATTTAACTTACTTAAAGTAAAAATTATGAAGTTACAATTTTTCCCTTGTTGAATTGAATACGAATTTGGCCAAACTCATTTTTCTTGTCAATTAATGGCATCTTGGACGAATTTCATCCTTTTGGGTCTCCGTTGCACTAAGTTGAAAGGTTTGAGGTGACAATTGTAACTAACCAAATGTTAAGGTAAAATTTGCAAATGTTTGAGGACTTGATTGCAATTATACCTATAAATTATTATATATATGTTAATAATTCAAGATGTCGTTTTATTCTAAATACACATAATGACATAATTTTTTATTTTTTTAATTTTTTTAAAAGCTTCAAGCATTAATTAACAAATCGTCATTAGCCTTCATTTAATAAATGGTAAAAATTTTATCTCAACTTTTCGAATTCAATCTCAATCATTCATTCTTAGTTAAGTCCACAATTTTTTACTTTTTAACTTTTTTTAAACCACACATTCATAAAAAAATATATAAAAATTAAAATTTTTCACATTATCAAATAGGTTCTTATTTTTAATCACATGAAATTTACAACGCTCCAATCACATATTTAATTATTTTTTATTCGAGTTTGATCAATTTGTAAGCTTAGCAAAACTTTATTAAATGCTGCGCACTTTATCATTATGATAACGGCAGGTTCGTTTCAAGACAATATCAAGAAGCAAAAAGGATTAAGCCCCTGAGGATTAAAATCATATTTTTATATTTTGATATGAGTTTATAAAATATATGATTGAGAAATTGTGAATCTTACGAAATTTGTGATTAAAATTAATTATTAATTTTGACTTAAATTCAAATCTGAATTTTAATCACTCCCAAACATGAGCTAATAATTGCTGCTAAATAAATTGAAGTAATTAAGCATTTGTCTGGTAACATTATTTGGATTAAAATTTGATTTATTTAGAATTCTGACGTAAAAAATAGTGATTAAAAATTGAAAAGAGAAAATATGCGTGATTAAAAAGTAATTTGAAAAATTGTGTAATTTATAAACTAGTTTACGAATGTACTTCTTACTCAAAAGTGGGCCAACCCATCAAGAGTTGCATTTCCACACTCCTTACTAAAGTCGCCCCCCGAATCCGACGGCCCATATTTCCTGGCGTTGGCAACGGGACGGATCGGGCCCCTCCGCGATCATTTTTTGGGTCGGGATGGATCGCCCCCCGATCCCCCGGACAAATTTTTTTAAAAAAAAAATTAAAAAATTATTTTTTTATAAGTTTTTATTTTTTTAATTAATCAGAGCAGATCGGTCCCGATCCGTCCCGTCGATCTGCGGATAAACATTTTTTTGGATTGAATCGAATTGACGAATCAGTGGAGCGGATCGAATTATTTTTCCATCCATAATATTTCATCAAAGCCGTTTCCCCTCCCCTTCGCCACCTATATATACATAACTCACACATCCCCATGCATCCAGCATCCCCATTCAAAAGTAGGCTGTAGGCATACTGATCAATATATATTTTAGGTTTTTCACCTGACATATTAGAATTCCCGACGATTCGACCTGAAGGATTAATGAAATCAAATATCTCGTGGTTTGTTTCGCTGAAATTGTTTTTGATTTCAGCAGGAGTTTTATCTTCAGCCGTATGGGTAAAATTCTTCATACCGTTAATTATACACTTCGCCGTTCGTGAAATTCCTGCGCTGTGGTCCATTTTGCTATCATTGCTGAAGCCTCCGTGTCTATTTGTCATAATCAACGGAATTATCATCACTATCGCTGCTGCGTCTCGCTTCCATCACAGTGAATCTGAGCCTTCAGATCAGTCGGAGAAGTTAATTTCAGTGAAAACGCCTCCGTCATCGGAATTTTCATTAATAACAACTCCGATAGATATCAGCACTGTTGCAGAGGAACATCCATCGGCGATAGAGGCGGTTTTGGAGTGTGAGAGTGAAGATAGAGTTGTCAAGGTGATGCACGCGGTGGTGAACGATTCAGAAGTAAAAAACGACGACGTTACGGAAGCTGAGGATGAGGACAAGTTTATGATCTCCAATTCGACATACAATTTTTCAGGGGCAAAGGCATTTAGGGTGACGAGGCCAGAAACGCAGGAGACACTAGAGAGTATTTGGAAGATGATAACAAAAGAACGTCAGGGGCCACTGACGAGACCATCAAAGAAGCTGGACACGTGGAAAGATCACGCATATTATGTGACTGGGAGCAAGAATCGTGTAAATTATGATTCACCCCGAGCTCCATTGAGTTCATATCCAAGTTTGAAGGTTCGAAAAGAGTTATCGGTAGGTCACCGAGAGTTGAATCGTCGAGTTGAGGCGTTCATAAAGAAAGTCAACGACCAAATGAGGATGCAGAGGCAAGAGTCGTTAAATCAATATGGAGATAATTAATCGTAGTGTTAAATTTATTGACGAGCTTGAATTTAATAATCTGAATAGTTATATAATATCCAAAAGAGGAAAGAAATAAAAATAGATCTAAAATTAGCACAACAAGTCAACAACTTGGATTTTGATGAATTTAGGTGGGTTTGGAGTATTGTGCAAAAAAATGTTTATAAACGTTTGAAGTGACACTTGATAATTGATGTGTGTATATCAAAATGTGACTTGAGTTAAAATTGAGCCTTCATTGCCCTTGGGGGCACATTGTGCAACGACAAATAGTGAACCCTCTGATGGCAATGCCCTCCCAAGCTCACGTGTTTGATTTCTAATTTTGCGTTGCATATTTTGTGATAGAGCGTTACCAAAAAAAAAAAAAAAAAAAATTCTTCATTTGATAAATTATTTAAAAAAATGTTTATAAACGGCACACTTTTCAAATCACACATATTTCTCAAACCACCTTTTAATAATATATTTTATCTCGAAAATATTACATTAATTATTCATAAACAAAAATGTTTTACCAAGTTGAGGTTGTGGTGTGGGTCTCCCTTATTTAATTCTCGTGTCAATTATCAATTGTCTGATACTTGTAGATTTTTTAACAAAATTCATTGGTCATTTTAATCTTGTAGACGTGATTAATTATTTTATACGGTAATAGTATTTTTTTATTATCTGTCATTTGTTCTTCTTCTAGGATTGAATTCATTTTATACTATATTTGGTAAAATAATGTAGTTTATAAATATTTATGTTTTTGAAATAAAAATTTTAGTTGAAAAGTGAAGAGATAAAATGTGTGTGGTTAAAAAGTGGTTAAGGAAATTGTATAATTTGTAAACTGATTTCTTTTAAAAAAAAAAAAGTTGAATATTAACCTTTAACGCTCACACCGTCCCTACCCTGGGGAGTTTACAGCATGCTTAAGGGTATTTTGAAAAGATTGTGCCCCTGTTTGATTTTCTTTAAATTATTCTCTTTTTTTTATAATACCCAATCTCAATCATTCATTAAAAATCAAGCTCACAATAATTGACTTTTTAACGAAATTTTAATCATCAATTCTTCTAAAAATCACTATTTATTTTTTTTTTTAAAAAAAAAAAAAAAAACTATTTTTACACGATACCAAACACACACATAAACTTTCGATATATTCTTTAAGTTACACATTTAATTATTGTCCTGATTCTAACGAGTTTTGAGTTGTTCGTCCAACTAGATTAAGTCGTTTGATTAGATAGCTTTAGTCGACATTTTATAGAATAATTTTTTGTTTCATATTTAGTTTCTACAATTGCATCTGATTTAGAGCTTGTTTGTTAAAAGAAAAAAATTCATAACAATTTTTCATACTCAATCTCAACCATCTAATATTAATCAAACCCACTATTTTTAATTTTTCAAATATTTTTAAACCACACATTTATATAATAAAAAACAATAATAATAATAAAAAAAACTCACAAAAATCAAAGTTTTTCTCATTACCAAACAGGCTCTTAGAGCTTGTTTGGTGGATCAAAAATTTTCAAATTCAATCTCAACCATTCATCATTGGTCAAGCCCACAATTTTTTACTTTTTAAATCAATTTAAACCATACATCCATCAACAAACACAAAAAAACCATAAAAATAAAAAATTCTCCATACACCAAACTGGCTAATGCCTCAAATGTGTAAATAACATATCATAATACTGTTTAATGTCTTGATGAATTAGTTTAGCTCTATTTGTTAAAATTTTTGTGTTTTATGTTTTTGAGGTAAAATATGTGATTGAAAAATAGATAGAGAAAATATGTATGATTAAAAAATGATTTTAAAAATTGTGTTGTAAAAAATTATTTTTAAATAAGTTTGCCAAACACTAAGGGGCCGTTCTCTTTGTGTTTCGATTTTGGATTTTGAGTTTTTAATTTTGTTTTGAATTTTGGATTTTGGTTGTTTGTTTTGGGATTGCTGAAAATATGTTCTCTTTGTAATTTTGGAAAACTGTTTTCAAAAATAGAAAACTGAAAAATGCGTTTACTTTGTAATTTTTTGATATATTTATTTTGTAATATTTTATATGTAAAAAATGATTGATTTGTTGAATATCATTAATTTTAATGTTAATAAATCAGTTAGTTCTCTATGTCAATAAATTCATCATTAATATTGTTTCAGCTAAACAAAAATTTAATTACATACCAACAAAATCTTAACATGAATCTATATATAATGACAAAATAATATAAGAACTTCAAGTGAAGGAAGTGTCGCACATTTACAAAAAAAAAAAAAAAAATAATAATAATAATAATAATAATAATAATAATAATAATAATAATAATAAATTACAAAAAAAAAAGAATTTTTTTTTTTAACATGGATCTATATAATGACAAAATAACATAAGAACTTCAGGTGAAGGAAGTGTCTCACTTTTACAAAAACAATAATAATAATAATAATAATAATAAATAAATAAATAAAATAAAAATCTTAAAATGGATCTATATATAATGACAAAATAATATAAGAATTTCAAGTGAATGAAGTGTCTCACTTTTACAAAAAAAAAAAAAAAAAATCTTAACGTGATCTATATATAATGACAAAATAATATAAGAACTTCAAGTGAAGGAAGTATCTCTCACTTTTACAAAAATAATAATAATAATAATAATAATAATTTACAAAAAAAAAAAAAAAAAAATCTTAACATGTATCTATATATAATGATAAAATAACATAAGAATTTCAAGTGAAAGAAGTGTCTCACATTTAAAAATAATAATAAAAAATAAAAAATTACAAAAAAAAAAATTTAACACGGATCTATATATAATGGCAAAATAATATAAGAACTTAAAGTGAAGGAAGTGTCTCACATTTACAAAAAAAAAAAAAAATTCAAAACACGCTTTTTTGTCGTTTTGGACTTTTTAACACAAAATATTCAAAAAGTAATAAACTCGTTTTGAGTTTCCTTTGTAATTTTTTTGGTGTTTTGGAAAACTCGTTTCTGAAAATGAACAAAGTGAACGCGTTTTCGATATTTCCAAAAATCGAAAACTCAAAACGGGCTCAAAACAGCAAAGAGAACGGAGCCTAATTAACTCTTCATCTTTTTGATGTGTTAACCTTAACTTGGTAACAATAGGTTGTTTGATATATTTTGTTACATGTACATAATAATTTACACACAAATGATATAGTGCCCACAAGGCCATACCCATCCCCATGGATGGATGGGCAGTAGGCCCACCCACAAATATTCAACATCCACTCGACACTTTTCGAGTGGGTGACATATCTAGTGTTCATATAGGAATTAGATCACGTCCGATATTTTACATACGTGTGATATGATTGGATGAAATAAAAATTAATCAAATAATTTTAAAAGCTTATTCACTCTTTTTTGGGCACCTTGTATTTACGAGTGAGCGCGGTCCGGTTCGGTCCGATTTCGAAAGGAACCGAATCGAACCGATTACCAATGGGAATCTTAGTAGTGGAACAATTTGTTCCATATTTGGCTATGGAACCGAACCAGAACCTTAACCTAACCAATTGATTTCGGTTCGTTCCGATTCTGTAATTTACATTTGAAAATATTAAAATAAAATGTTTCCTAATAAAGATTAAAAATTTCTTTCAATACTACTTTTAAAAAAAATTCTTTCAACTCTATCGCTAGCGCAAATTTGTCATCGAAAATCGAAATTTCATATCAACAGTTGTTAGAGTTTTGTTTGTAAAATTACTCAGGATTCAGGTAATGCCGTCAAATTTAGATTTGGGATTGGAAAATGTGAGTTAAAACTTAAATTGAGAATTAAATTGAGTATATAAAATAAAGAATCAAAGAGATCTGGTGGAATTGGAGGAAGATTATGTTTATGTAGGAAGTTGGGAATAGAAAGGAATTTTGGTCAAATGAGAACTTGCCTAAACGATTTCACCGCTTCATGATTTATGTTTAAAAAAAAAAATCAACATACAAGGGAACCGAAGTACTGTCGGTTCCAATTAATAAGAACCGGGAACTGGAACGATTTCCGTTAGGTTCTAAATACAAGTACCAAATCGGGAATTTTCCTTGGCAGAACCGGATCTGGACCATCCGGTTCCAAGAAAATGTGCCCGCTCCTACTCGTATTTATGTAAATCATTATACAACTTCATCACGTGCAAGTAACATTATTTGATTTTGATTGAGTTCTGAAGTGGTTGGCTTCCGATCATATTTTCCAATGAATAATGCTACTTTGTCCAAAACGGTGATTGAAGGGTTGCCCAAAATATTGTGAGCTGTTAATTTCAATGCTGATGTGATGAATAAAAAAATAGATGAATGACACGTGGAGGGTGTCAAATTTTTTGTCCCCCTTTCGAAGCCTGTAACACGGTTGTTTTCCGATTGTCGTATTTTAGGTTGATCTATCTTCTTTGCAATACAAAACAATTGTAATTAATGAGAGGAAAGATTCACGAATTTGCTTGTACTTGCAAACTAATATGTTCTGTACTTCAATTTTCAATTAAAAATCCATTATTCCCGACTTCAATTATAAATGTTCTGGATTATTATGTTCTGGATAGAATTTAATTTGTTAAAATAATAAAAAGTGTACACAAACATTGGTAATGCCCAATGAATGTCATCCATCGTGACAGCATGTCCCTCAATGATTGACCATTTGATCAAGAATCGCCCTCTTTACAGTGTTGGAAACAGATAACTTTCAATGAATTGTTTGTAAATCGATTTATAAATTATTTCTTAAATATACGTATTTTTTTTTTCAATTTTAATCACACATTTTATTTTAAAATTATAAATAAATTAGTTTATAAATCGCTACAGTCCTATCAAACATTTTCTTTCCCCAAATTTAACAAACAAGTTTCGACTCGTACAATATACGAGAACCGTTCTACGGTTGAATTGATTAGCGTTATTTTAATGTAATTATAATAGGAATTTTGCAAAATCTAATGTATAGGATAATAATTGATAAAGATGGATGAGCCATGATGATCTCTGAAGTACAATCAGCACATTATCAGCTACATGTTGGTCAAATGCCCAGTATCAAATCATAGCAACAGGAAAATAGCAGATCCATCGATGAAATATGTGAAAACAACACCTTTCCACACTGCAATCTTGGAGGGCTTCTTAGGAGAGGATGAAGTTTTGGCTTGAATTTCAAGCAACAAAGCATAGCCAGCATTGGCAAATGTAATATGCCCCAAAACGTTAAAAATAAGAAACATCTAATCAGCTCCACTACTATTCTTATATTCATGAATCACGTTTTTTACCCTGCCTTGACTCAAGCACACCTCAAAAGTCAAAAGCTATATTTCAATAGCTGCAGTTTCATACATAATTCAGTTTACGTCAAAAGTAGCATCCCTTTTGTAATTCATTTTCGAGGTGGAAAGATATGAAAAATTGAAATGATTTAAATACCTTAGAGACATAAATACAGCTTTTAGTGAAACACTATAAACGGAATTGAAGTCAGGTAATTGAGAGAGGAAGAAATGGAGACCTCCAAAGATGCAAATCCAGTAGGATTGCCTAATTGAGTGGGAATTGAACACATTCATGGACTTGTATCATTTGCGCATTGTATGAGCAATAGGAATGCCACCTGCTCATTACCTAGAGACTCTTCATGGCAACTTAACTTCTGTCAATATTATATGAATTTTAAGATTTTTCATCTTCTCAAGCTTTTGTTTGGGAGAGAATGAATTGACGATAAAATCTAACAAAAAGATGAACTTTAGGCCAGACCACATTTGCTTAAACAAGCAACTCCCTCTTTCAAATAATCTTGCCGGCTAATCCAGAATTCAGGTGCATCCTGCAATATTGTTAAATGATCTTAATTTTTACAATCACGTCTTAGACAGCTTCATGATTTTAGGGAGGGAGACTTACGGTCCTTCTATGCGAGTAGGAAATTATTAGTATGTCGACTACACTTAGAATGTTTACATAAAGTAACGCAAGAATAAGTATTTTAAACTAAATGACATTTTTATTGGTTTAAATTAGAAATAACTAAGAAAAAATAACATATCAAAACATGTTTGGAAACAAAAATTATTTCCATCCAGTAGATATTGCTAAATATGCCCATTCAAAAAGCGCCAAAAATGAAGATGCCTTTAAATTAGAATATTTTGAAATATCTTGAGCAAATATCTACTAATTTATGCATATTTTGTATTTAAATAGGTTAATATCCAAGTTTGAGGCAAAAAACCACAAAAGGAGTGCAAATTATGCTGAAATTGTAAGTTTGGGGGACCATTTTGTCACTTTCGAGAGGTTTTGGACGAGCCGCGCAATTAATCGGGGGATCAAATTGCAAGATTTCAAAAGCTGAAGTGCCTAAAGTGCAATTTAGAAGGACTTATTTGAAAGAAATCCAAAAACTCGGGGACCAAATTGATCAGAATTGAAAGATGGAGGACTTGATGTCAATTATTAGAAGGACCAAGCTGCAAGGAGGCGTCCCAGCCTAGCCACGCGAACGGGTGGCTCGAAACAAGTGCCATGAAGGAACAAAACCAAAAGAAGAAAACCAAAAGAAGAAAAATGGGCAAAGCATCAAAAGCTTCATTTAAAGTGCCATGAAGTGCTTATGTGAAAAGTCGAGCTTATGACTTTAACCAAGTGTTTTTTGGGAGGCAACCCAAATTTCTTCTCTTTTGCTTTACTTGTGATTATTTACTTTATTTCTTTACTTTCTTTTTAATTATTTGTCAAACTTTTGTAAGTAACAAATATTTTTGAAAATTCTAAGCGACATTGTCCTCAACAAGTTTGGGGGTGAACTAAATTCGAAGAAAGTTTAGGTCAATTTCAAACATCACAAGCAAGCATCAAATCAGGGAAGTTTTACTAACTCTTTTCTTCTTTACATGTTATTTCTATTTTCACATTGAGGACAATGTGTAATTCAAGTTTGTGGGTGTTGACTTCATTTTGCACTTTATCATATTAGATAGCCTTACCGGCTTTAGATGTTGTGATGTTTGATTTTTTTTGTTCATTTTGTTTGGATATTGACATGCTAAATAGCTTTGTTGGCTCAAAATGATTTGATATTTGAAATTGCTGATTAATTCACGAATTATGATCAAATATGCTACTTGTGCCTATTTTTTTATAAATTGCTTATCTATGAGTGATCATAAGTTCTCCTGAGCACAATAGTCATAACTAATTGCTGTTGAGATTTGAAATCTATTGAAGGTTAGAGAAATTTGTGAAGTAGAAAAATTAGGTTGTGAGCTTGCATTTTCAATTTTTATCAACCTATCCAATTTCTTTTCAATGCTCTTAATCTCTTGATCCTTTATGGGACAAGTTTGGGGGTGGTCGAGCCGGTAAAGAAACGGTATAGATGTGTAGTGATTCCAAGCATGCTTGATATGAATTTGTGTGGAGTGTTGTTGATGTTGAGTATAAGCTAAGTGATGACCAAATGCTAGAGATATAAGTCCATTTTAATTATTCTCGTAGCCTTTTTGACTCGAGTAATTAAGCCCGTAGGAGTATCTTGAAACTTGGTGCCTTAAGTTTGAAACTTGGGAGTCACCGGCCTAAAGCTCGCCACATGGGTCAATTAGAAAGCTTAAGGAGTAGGGTACAAACACACACTTAAAAAAAAAAAAAAAACACATCATCATCATTGCATTTGCTTAATAAGTCTACCTCACTTTGTAGCCTTTTTTACTCGCGTTATTAAGTCCGTAGGGGTATTTTGAAACCTGGTACCCTTTGATCTTAAAACAATCGGGGAGTTACCGACATAAAGCTCGCTACGTTGGTCAATTAGAAAGCTTAAGGGAGTGGGGAAGTCACGAGCAATCATCACATTAGTTTGTAAAAATTATGCATTTGTATTTACATAAGGCCTTAGATTAATAGTGAGTTTGAATTGATTGGTATAAACTTTAATGTTGAAGCACTCATCTAGTGGAGAGTCATAGCATATCTAGATTGTTGAGATTATCGGTAAGTCACAACCAAGCTTTAGTGGAAAAAGAAATGTGTGAATTGAGAGTTACCTCTAGGATGGCATCTCGGGAGAGAAAAGAAATAATTTGGGGGGATGAATGCTACAAAAGGGACATGAATGAAATTAACCACTAATGGTGGATAATATTGTTTTGAAATTTATCATTCCTACAATGTTTCTTTGAACCTTAGTGATAATTGGAGTGACTATGCGCGCGCGCACACACACACGCGCGCAGATCAAACATGAGATAAACTCAATTTCTTTTTGTAGTAATATTTTGAAAACATAATTGTGAATTAATCATGCAATTTTGCGCTCAAGTAATGATTTGCAAGTTATCTAGCATTATTTATCACTCATTCATCTATGCTAGTAGATATTCTTGCTCGAGACGAGCAAGAGTTTAAGTTTTGAGGTATTTGTTAAGTGCATTTTTATACACTTTTTATACCTTTAAACTAGCATATTTTGGAATATCTTGAGCAAGTATCTACTAATTTATGCATATGAACCGTGTTATTTGTACATAGCACTATACAGCTTGGTGTCCAGATAGTACACATGGTAAAAATTCATCATTTTACCTATCACATCACCTTAAAAATCAACAACCATAAAATTGTCAACACACTATGTAACCCAATCTGGACAAATACATATGTACAAATGGTTTTTTCTTATGTATATTTTGTGTTTAAATAGGTTAATATCCAAGTTTGAGGCCAAAAACCACAAAAGGAGTACAAATTATGCTGAAATTGGAAGTTTATGGACCATTTTGTCACTTTCGAGAAGTTTTTGACGAGCCGCGCAATTAACCGAGGGATCAAATTGCAAGATTTTAAAAGTTGAAGGGCTTAAAGTGCAATTTTAGGACTTGTTTGAAAGAAATCCAAAAATTCGGGGACCAAATTGATCGGAATTGAAAGGTGGAAGACTTGATGACAATTATTAGAAGGACCAAGTTGCAAGGAGGAGTCCCAGCTTAGCCATGCGAACGCGTGGCTCGAATCAAGTCGCGAACGCAACTCAAGCCAAAAAAGGGACTTGGGGACCAAACTTGGTCCTAGATATACTGCGCGATCGCGCGGTAAAAAATAAAAAATAAAAAAAATTCTTCCCTAGGCCGGCCCGATTCGGCTCAAAACGCTGTTATACGTGGATTTTGGCAAATTTTAGGGTTTGTGGTTGATTTTTAGATAATATAAATACCTAGAATCCTCATTTTGCTAGGGTAAGTGAGTTTTATACCTCTTATCCATTTTTTTCTTGTATTTTTCTCAAGCTTTTTTTTAATTAATACATTAAATCTTTTAAGTTTTTGTGTTCTTATTTGCTTTCCTTCAATTAATGCTTAAAGTTGTTAAAATTTTCATTATTGTTGTTTGTTCTAACTTTTCTCCTCAACTTTCATGTATTTATAGTTTAATTAAAGCTTTGTATTGGGTTGTTCATGAAACTAGAACAAGTTGTTTTCTTTTATTATCTTGTTTTAGCACTTTGTTTAGCTTGGTGTTAAAATGATTATGTTAGTGGTCAAATGTTGTGATTTTATTATGAGTTAAATTTTATTATGGGCTAAATAGTATTTTGTTGGGATGATTAGTGTTACTTAACTTCACTTAGTTATTTAAGTTTGTTTATATATTTTGAGTTATTTACTTTCAAGCATTTGAATTTATAATTATTGTCTTTTAATATTGTGATTTTGATTTATGTTTATTGTCATGTATTTCTCTATCTTAAGTAGTTAATTTTATTTACAAAATTGCAAATTAATTAAGTGTTGTTTAAGTGAAATCATGAATCCCAAGTTTTTAATATTTCATTTTCTTTATTGTTAGAATTTAAAGTTAGTTAGTTTTTTATTTATTTTCACTAAAAAATTCAAAAACTTATTGTGTGACTTCGTTGTTAAAATTAAATTAACTAGAGTGTGTAATTGAGTATACATTCCTCATGGGATCGATAATTCGGACTCAAAAAGTCCATTTTATTATTTGAACCAATCCGTGTGCTTGCGGTACACGATTTTAGCGAACAATCATAAACAACCAATCATGTAATAACTAATTGCCATAAGCATGAAAAAGCAACAATCATAGAATAAAAAAAAAAAATTTACCCGAAGCTTATTTATAACTTCTTGTTGCTCTTTCTCTCGTCTCAATGAATAATCTAATACGCATTTTATTTTCTCCTCAGCCTCATCCTAGACTCTGTGTATTGATATTTTTATATCTATAGATTTCTCCCCCTCTTCTCTTCTCTGATCACGTTCTTCATCTAAGAAGACTTTTAATTCTGAAATAGGAGTCTACTGGCCGAACCAATTAAATATGAATTAAAATCCATCCTCGCAACTAAAAAATTGCTTCGCTTTGACGCTTAGAAAATGAAGCTTTCAAGATCTTACTTAGTTCATCTCTGCAAAATCGAAATGGATTAGAAAAAATATTGGATCAAAAGAGAGACCAAACATCCTAAGAAAAATCATCAATAAAAGAAATAGTACCTTTGGATTTGTGCATGGCATAGCACTTTTGTAGTTAAGATTTTGTTAATGATAATATTTCTTTGTAGACTACATTCTTCGAGCATGAACCGTGTATTTTGTCATTTTCACTCGGCTTTATCAAAACCTTGAGAGCTTTACTTGTGTTAGCTCTAGACAATGCGACATATATGTCCATGTGAAACTATAGGTTCTAGAAGATACAATCCAACGAAATTCAAAATTTGACCTTTAGCTTTGTTTATTGTCATTGCGAAACATGGACGAATGGGAAATTGAGTCATTTTGAACTGGAAAGAATTCTTATCACTTTCAAGTGGAATAAATGGAATCTTAGGGAAAAAACCTCTTTTACCACAATATTATCCAGTAGCTATTTCAGCATCAATAACATTTTTTTTTTCAAATATAAGACAAATTAGTCTTGTGCCATTATATAAACCTTCTGCAGGATTAATGTTTCGGGGTAACATAGCAGGATAATTTTGTTTTAGTATAACTTGATGTGGCGGCATACCATTTGGCGTCAATGTATTCAAGAAATCTTTATGGATGCTTTGTTCAGTTTTGTCTAGGGCTTCATTGAAGCTATGATATGTGAAATTATTTCCTGCAAGTTCTTTTATTAAAATATTATTTATTCGATCAACATTCATTTTTGGGAGTCAAAATTACTCTATTGATCATTGAATCTAAATTTTCAGCATAATTTTGTAAATTCGAAAAGACAATACTAATCAGTTTTTTCAATGATAATATTTCATCTTCAGAACGTATAGTCACTTGTGATGGAGTTTAATCTTGTTACACGAATGTTCCTTCTCTGTTCCATCGCCAATATTAAGTAAGAATTTAGAGAATATTGGATCTAATTGGGCTCTCATATTTTGTAATAATTTTACTTGAGTAATGTACGGCCATAAATATGAGTAAACCAAACTTGCTTGCATTATGTTTTCCTTTTTCCTTTTTGGACAACCGGTAACACTTGTCGAAAATCTCCTCCCAAGACAATAACTTTCCCACCAAATGGCACATCACAATCATTAACATCTCTTAACATTTTATCTAAAGCCTCTACAGCACAACGATGTATCGTAGGGACCTCATCCCATATGATTAATTTTGACATTCTTAATAAACTTGCTAGTTTTGATTGCTTACTAACTGAACAACCTATGTTACTATTAATCTCAAGAGGAATTTTAAACATTGAATGGGCAGTGACCCCTAAAGAAGCAGTAGCTAAGGCAATTAGATTTCTTGATCTTACAGTTGCCAGCAATGCTTTATACAAATATTTTTTCTCTGTTCTACCGGGCTCATCTACAAAAAACATACCACTTCTATTGCTGAAAGCAGTGTTTAAAATCATATCATAGGAAATTTTTTGCTCTTTATTTAAAGTAGATGCATACAAAATATCTGCTTCAGTAACAACATTTCTCATTTCTTTATCAATTATGTTAGCTAATATTTCATTTTCTCCCATAATGACTCTAAAAGGTACAAGATGATAATCATTTATATTTTGGGCAGTGGTTCCAATAAATAATTTATGTAGTGTAGAGCTTTGATTTCTGCATTTATAATAGTGATGCCATCTTTTATATAGTCCTCTGTCGTCACATTTCGAAACTTTTTCCAAAACATACCTAGATCATTAGGAGCACACAAAGTTAGTATAGTTGCAAACAAACGACGCAATGAACCTGGCATTGCGTAACCAGTAGCTTCTGCCAAACAAAGTTCACAATGATTATCCCCACTTAGTAAACAGTGCAAAAGAGCTGCCGCATGAAATGACGAAGCCAAAACACCATTTACTAATCTCAAATGTTCAAAAGATGTCGGTCCTCTAATGTGATTTAGCAAAACTCTCATGTAATACCTCTCTTCCTCATTTAGATTAGTAGTAATTATTCTTCCTAGTACCTTTCTTTGCTTCCTAGGAGTCCAAACTCGACCTTGTGCATTCCACATAAAATACGAAGGAAAATCTCCATATAACAATACTTTGGCCTTTTCATTTGTAGCATTCATTAGAAAATATTCAGTCAACATCGTTTGATGTATATGATCTTGGGTAATAACTGTTGCCAGATTTTCTGAATTCCTATAGGTAACCAGGTAATTATTTTCGAGATGTAATTGTAATGAAATAACAAGTGGATATATTTTAGATAAATTAAATGCATATATTCTCCACATCGCTTCAGGCGGAGAAATCCACCTAGCAGACTGGTATCTCTCAATTTTATCAATAACTTCATTTTGATCATCATTTACGGAGAAACTTACCCTGTCACGTCCTTTATAAACATATTTATACATATATTTAACATCCTTTACAGTTGAGCATATTTCTACGTTAATATGAAAATCATATTTAGCTGAAAGAAATGAATTATAAGACACAACCCACTTATTATCTAGCATATGCCCTCTAACAAATTGATTATCACAGCGACGTCTATATTTGGATAAGTATTGGTGCCCATAGAAGTCTGTTCTTTGGATACTTATTTTTGTATACACCATTTTTTCATACAAACATTATTGGAATTTAATGAACTACAAGGACCACGCATATTATGTTTCACAACAACTGAATGTAAGTGAGGGTACTTATTTTTGTCAAGAGTTTCCCAAGAAACAATTTGATCAATTGAATCAGTTGAAATAACTTTCGAACCTGATTTGAAAATCAACAAAAAATGAGCACGTGGAAGTCCTTTTTTTTTTTGAAACTCTATTACATGAATATATGCAGTTATGGGGCCAAAAATCTGTCTTTTGAACAAATCATTTTTCAATTCTTCCAATTTATTTAGCTTTAAAGATACGTGCAATCAAATCAGGTCTATTCTGACTTACATCATTGTGCTTTAATTTTTGTATTAATTTACAAGTTATCTAACATTTTTGATCTATATTCCATGTTACTTGAGTGCACTGGTATATAATTTTGCTCGAGACGAGTAAAAGCTCAAGTTTGGGGGTGTGATACGTTTGTTTTACACACTTATTTAGTTCCTAAATTAGCATTTTAATTGACAAATTGAGAAAATATCTATTTATATATTGTGTTTATCTTGTACAATTAGGTAAAAACTTAATTGGAAAGAAAATGGACAAAATTGAAGAGTAATTGAGCTGAAAAAAGAACAAAAGGTTGGAGGATCCACTGTGCAAATATTTCAGGGTCAAAATCACAAAATGAAAGAGAATTGTCAAAAAGGAGTGAAAAGAGCTCAAAAGAATACAAAAAGTGAAGTTGGGGACCAAAGTTCACAAGTGCCAAAAGTCGAGGACTTGGGCTGCAAATCAAAGTTGAGGGACTTGACATGTAAATATCTAAGGGACTTGGCAACAAAAATTGAAAATCAGATTTTGGTTCTTTGATAAAGAATTTCAGCCCTTAAATTAAGAGAAAAATAGAGTTTGGAACCATTTTACTCAACTCCCAAAAGTTAAGGACCAAGGTTGCAAATTTCTAGGTGGCGTTCTGTTTGTATTTTATTTTGTATTTTCATTTTCGAAAATGTTTTGTGTTTTGTGTTTTCATTTTTGTTTTCAAATTTGCTGAAAACGCGTTTGGTTTGTCATTTCTGAAAACTGTTTTTTGAAAATGAAAAGCTGGTAAACACGTTCTGTTTGAAATTTTGCAGAACACTATTTAAACTATTTTTAATTAATTTGCTTGCAGAATACTACTAACTCCAACTAAAATTTCCTTTCACAATATACTAAAAATATGGTTACATGCAACACACTAATGTGAGCATTAAGAGTCTATATTAACACAGCTTAGTCAGGTTCGGGACTTGAGAAAGCTCTACTTCTATTAAAATCCAGAAAATGCAAGTTCTTTCAAAATCACCATAGTCCATTTATCATTGCATTTTTTGAAATATAACAACAAGAATTCTCATTTAATTCTTTTTTGTAATGTTGATATTGAATTCAATAAAACTTTATTTAAACTAAGTTTCAAGTTAGGATAATTCTCAACAAAAAAATTAAAAAAAAAAATATTTATTTAGGCTTAGTTCCAAGCTAGGATAATTCTAAAAAAAATAAAAAAAAATAAAAAATAAAAACTTTATATTAAGCTTAGTTCTAAGTTAAGATAATTCTAAAAAAAAAAAAAAATTCCCAAAACGCGTTTTCCGCGTTTTTGACATTTTTTGTCGAAATACACACAAAACGCCCAAAACGATGTTTCGGACGTTTTTCGTTTTGTGTACAAATTTTTTTTTGTTTTCCAAAATGTGTTTTCGAAAATGGTAAAGAGAACGCGTTTTTAGCGTTTTCGAAAATAAAAACAGAAAACGACCTCAAAACAGCAAAGAGAACAGGGGCAGGTTTTAAGCGATTAAAATCTAATTTTTTTTTTTTTTTTGATCAGTGATTAAAATCTGATTTTGTAAGGGAGCTGGGCGTCTTCTTCTTTTCTGCCTACCGAGACTTCTTCTTCCGCCGTTTTCTTTCTTTTTCTTTTATTTGGTTTTTCTTATTCAACTAGTTGATAAATCTTGGGAAACAAATCAAGAGTAAGGAGAATACATCTTATGTGGAGAAATATTTGGGAATATCATAGTCAAGCTTCAAAAAGGGTTTTATCCATAACTTTGTATTTTCTCATTTATTTGACCATACTTACAATGTATTGTTACAAATATTCTCTTTTGTATCATTTATATAACATGGGCTAATTGATTGTGTTGGGATTTATGGTAGTAATTTGACCTAACTTGGATTAATTTTAATATTTGCCTTTTGATGATTAAATGCTTAATTTCATGTGTATTTGTTATTGAAATTATTCCACGTATTTGATTGATCACCAAATATGTGATTTGTGAAGTATATGATGATCGAGAGATATTATGCATTTTAGACCAAATATGTAAGACCGTTTTTCATCTTATGGGTAATTCTGAAATCCCACGTGAGATTTATGTTAATGTTGTTATAAATTTTAAATTGATAATTTTATGATGATACTGATACCTATAAATATAGATATCGAATGTATGTAAATTTCAGACTGTAAATGATAATGGTATTTAATTGACTTTCTATTGGTTCAATGTTGATTTTAATGGAAGTTTTCAAATTTGGAGATTTCAAATAATCAGGTTGTTTAAACTGAATTTTTTGTACATTTTTATTATAATTGTCATTTTCAGATTTATGATTAAGTAGAATGGTAACTGAAATTGTCCACGTGACAATTAAGTTTTGATAATATTGAGTAATTTTGATTTTTTGAATGATTTGATAAGTAAGATTTCAAAATTTCCTTGAACTTAATGTATTACTTCGAATATGATATTATATGTGGTGTTAAAAATGTTTGTTATATTAGGAGCCACATGAAAGTATATGTTTTGGGAATTTGAAAGTATGAAAGGAAATTCTTTAGTTTTATGTGCTCTAGTCTCGATATAAGATCACATGTGAGTTAAATTGAAGTTTTAGTTTCAGTTAATGTTGGATTGAGTATTAAAATGAATAACGAATTTAATTGTCAACTAAAAGTTATATTTATTGACGAATGTGAATAATTAGGAATTTTGGTACATTGACGTTACGGGTATCCGAGATTCTTCCACTTGCAAGTTCAGATTGGTAAATACTAAGGATTTCAGGTAAGTAAACTCCCCCTATTTTTATTAAAGTTGAAAGTTAATGTGAAATTTCTGTGCTCAAGTGACAACTTTGTATATTGCTCATTTTCGATGCTTTCGTTACTTCTTATAAAAATATATTGTTCAAATTGGAAACTGCCCAAGCATTCATATATTTTATGTTAATTGCATCATCAAGCGTGCATTTGTCATTGAGTACTGGGGAAGTCAAATGATTTTAAAGGAAAAGTGTGGAAAGTTAGATTGTTCTCAAAGAGTATGTATCCCAAGTTTTAAGAATAAATGAATGTACTTCTATGCCATGAAAGATGTGATTAAGAAATGGGGCGCGGTGGACCGGCGTACCCGAATTAAACCGCTGTTGCGGTGGTGAATATTAAACCGCTTTGCGGTGACGATTGCTTAACCACTCGGCGGTGGCAAATATTAAACCGCTTTGCGGTGACGATTGCTTAACCGCTCGGCGGTGGCAAATATTAAACCGCTTTGCGGTGACGATTGCTTAACCGCTCGGCGGTGGCAAATATTAAACCGCTTTGCGGTGACGATTGCTAAACCGGTTGACGGTGGCAAATATTAAACCGCTATGCGGTGGAAAAATGATAATCTGGTCCTAAATAAGGGATATTGCCCACTGCATTGTAATTGGCTAGAAGATACACTAATTGAGTTCACGATAGAAATGAAGTGAAAGTTTTGAAATGAAAGTCTTGAAATGAAGTTAAAGTTTTTAGAAATGTTTAAGTGAAAGTTTGGAAGGTATGAATGTCTTGAAAAGTAAAGTAAATGAGGGGAATTACCTTGAATGGTTTAAGGAATTTCATGTCATAAGCATGCATTCATGCATACAGTTTACTTACTGAGCTTTAGCTCACCCCAATCCCTCCCCAACATTTCAGGTGATGAAAGTTAGATGATCAGAGGGGAGCACTCGGCGGCTGACTCAGACAGTACCTGCTGTTGCCTTAATTAATAAAGTTAAATTTATTCAAGTTATCATTAAATTTATTCCTTCATTTATTGTTATTGATAATGTTTTGGTTGAAGTTAGTCTTGATTACGTATGGGTAACGTATTAGGGGTTAAATTACCTCTTATTGCAATTGTCAATGTCTGTTGATTTTTGGGAAATCTTATGCTTGAGGAGTTTGGGGAATGAATGAATTGGTTTTGGCGATAATGAATGTGATTGATGCTTTTAAATCTTTAAAATGGTTTTTGATGCTCCTCTACAGGTTGGCTATGTCCAATTTATAGAGGAGACTCTGCCGAAATTTCGCTAAAAATTTATAATAGATAAATGAACATTTTGTCGTGTAAACGATTTAATTCCGCAATTAATGTGAATGGAAGTTAACATGCCTAGGTTTTAGGTTTTGAAACTTAGGGTGTTACAAAATAACAAATGCCCTAGGTATTATTTTAGGAGATAGAGATATACTCCTATCCCAGGTGATCCATTGAGTTATTTTCACAAAGAGTTAATGCAATTGATTGGACTTTAATCGACATAGAAATATAGTAGGTTGAACCAATTGATTAGGGTTAATTTCACTCGAGAGAGGTAATTAGCTAAACTTGAAAAATCAGGTCTAACATTGTAAATGAGTAATTTGTTAATTTGCGTGTTGAGAAATTAATTAGGCGATGGTTAAATGAAACCATGAATCCCAACCAGGTTTTCCTCAAAGATTTTCAAGTAATTCTTATATTTCCCTCTTTAGTAGATTTTTAGTTATTTTCCGAAATCCATCTTTAATTGTGTGTTTTATTTGTTAAGATTAAATTAACTAGAGTATAATAGAGTATACATTCCTCGTGGGATCGACAACCCGAACTCAAAAAGTCCACTTGATTACTTGTACGAGACCCTGCACTTGCGGTACACACTATTTTGAGCGAACACATACCAATTACATATTGCTGTAAAAGCCTTCCTACATGGAGTAAAATAGAATCGGGTACACACGTTATTTGCAATTTGTAACAGTAATATTCACGGCATGAAACCTGCGATCTTGTCTTCCTCTTCGTCGAAGCTGAAAAAAATGTAAAACTAAACAAAGTGAAGCCCAACATACAAATAATAATAATAATAATGTAAATAAGGATACAAATTATAGTTTCATCACTAACTTGCATTTTCTCTATCAATCAAATCATTAGCGGATGTTATAT
This sequence comes from Ligustrum vulgare, assembly GCA_963555705.1. Lineage (NCBI taxonomy): Eukaryota > Viridiplantae > Streptophyta > Magnoliopsida > Lamiales > Oleaceae > Ligustrum > Ligustrum vulgare. Next base: position 65,479,219 of record OY743171.1, on the reverse strand, counting down.
CGTTTAGATCTATAGAATTTTCTATTGTATGACAATGATCAACTCTTTCTTTGTTGAACTTTTCAATATTCTTGTGCCATCTAGGTTCATCATAAGGAAATATCAATTGTTACTGAAGAGGATCATAACAACCAAAATAGTAATGCACTCTATGTGGAACTCTTAAGTGAGAGTAAATTGATATATCGCGAACTCTAATATCTGCAGATGGATCTTCCTCGGCCCAAACTGTAGCAACTTGTTATGCAGATGATGTATTATATAGCCTCTGATCAAGTCCAGGATCACATCTAATGTGTATTCGATACATTTCTAAAGCATCTTTACTACTTAAAGACCTAAAAAATATTGAGTAAGGATTGATATTTAGTGTATGTATCAATTTGTGCAACATTGGCTCGCAAAAATTATGTGATAATTGCAACCTATTTTGTATTTCATTTTTAGTATCATAGAAGTATAATTGTAAATAAGATGGACGGCTATCAATTGGTAAAAGTTGATTTATACAATGATAAACTTGTCCCTAAACTCTAAATGTATAAATACATTTGTTGTTCTTGAACAAATCTTTATCACACTTTACACCAAAAGATGTAAAAGCAAAATGATTATTATAACTTCTAACATTATTTTTAAAATGCAATGCTTCAGGCGTGTTTGAGGTAAATATTCATCAGGTACACTATTTATACGCAAATTTACCTTTCTGTTACAATAGCAGAAACCTTTACTTTCTTTCTCTAATTTTTTTGCAGTACAATGGTTACCAAATGTTGGTATTTTTAGTACATGAGCTTTAGAAGGAATATTTCTTAGATCAAATTTGTTACTATGTCAATGAACTTGCATTTCAGTTACCTCATTGTTAGGCATACTTGCATTCTTGTGATGCGCTGCATCTTGTTCTAAATCACTTATTTCAACACTTTGAAATCCCTGGCGACCACATTCTCCAACTGTAGCACAATAGAATATATTTGTTAGATAGATCAGTTTCTCTCATAAGCCAACTGATTTACACAATATTGATAAATTGTAAGAACATACCAGTATTATGCTCGTGAATGTTTTGATTATTTGAATCATTACTTTGAACACTCAAATGTTCTTCTTGTTTGTCAAAAACTTGAAATCTCATTTTGCGCATTACCTTTTTAGGCTGCAATTTCTGACGCTCAGCATACAACTCCCTACGCCTTTTGTTTCGTAAGTCATTTTGTGATATAGAAATGCAAAACAATGTTGATCAATCAGTTCCATGCCATATTTTTTTTTATCAAAGCTATTAAATATGAAAATCCTTACTAAATCATAAAGAAATCACAAAGGATATCTCCTTTTCCACATTCAGGCAAGCGATGCAAGCAAAAAAGAATCAGACAACTAAGAAAATAAATAAAAATTAAATTTTTTTTAAATAAATAAATAACCTTAATCAATAAAACAAAATATCTTTCATAATAAATAAAAGTCATGGAACTAACAATTGCTTAAAAATATTATCAAAACCATAAAAACTTTAGAACAAATAAATCTCACATGTCTTAGTACGGGACTCCAAATGCAGTGGAAGATTCACTCTTCTTTTAACTTTTAATAATGGGGGAAGGGAAGCCAATTAAGCTAATCAACTCGTTGATATCATTTCAAATTAAAAACATAATTCTTGCCTTTGCTTGAATTAATAAGATTTACCATTAGTTATATGAAAACATTTAAGAACTTGACATTATTGAGTTTAGTTCGTCGAATCCTCACCCAAATTGAGAAATAAAAAAAATACGAAAATAAGTTAATCTATCAAACAAAGTTCAAAGCACATTTCTATAGCAAATTTTACAGGAGTTAAACTGCATTCTCGTAAACGTGATTCTTCATCATACATATAGGCGATCGCGATCTTTATGCAATAGATGTAAGTCTCCAGCAATAAGAAGCATTTTGTTTAGAACATAATGAACAAAATCTATGGGTAAAGTCATTCCAAAGTTTAGTGGGTGTTTTATTGTACCAGGAATTTTCTGGTGCACATTAAACGTGTAGCATATTGTGCACGTATCTAGCTGGCAGTTAAATTTTGTTTTTGTGGGCCCCACTTTGTTGGCTAACACGAAACTTTTGACCCATTTCAAAACAACCGGAATTTTCTCTCTCTTGTATCAAAAGTGGACCCACAAAAACCAATTAAAACACACCAACCCAGCCATAAACACAAATCGTGTAATCTGTCTTCATTCAATATTATCTTCCTCCCTCAACCCCTCAACGCACAAAGCCTACCGACAAACCGCCATGTTTTCTTAGTTGTGAAAGCTGTCGACGGTAAAATATGTTATTATTTACGTTTTTTTTTGTCTTCACACGTTTTTATTTATGATATTTGCCGATGATAAAAACATATAAAATACTTGTTCATCTTTTGTACCGATATATAGTTTGTTAGACTAGGAAATTTCCTATGAACCACCTAGTCAGATAAGGAAAATAAGAATGTCGGGCACATGTTTGGCTCAGCTTTTAAGCAGCTTATTTCCATATTATTTTGGCTCAAAGCACAGGGATAGTTATAAGGGATAAATATACAAATCATGTGGTTAAAAATACCACATTTGAAAGGTAAGGAAATTTTTCATGCTGATGAGTTTATGTGGTTTTTTTTCTTGATCAGTTCATGTGGGTTTGTTTTTCTTTCATCCATCCATACATATAGGTTTTTTTTTCTAATAGTTTTTGTAGTAATGTGATTTGTTCATGTGCAAAGGTTTTTCGAAGTAATGTTTTGTTTTCATATCCTAATTATTCTTCCTAGCAATGTGATTTTTTTCTTGTGGTTTATATATTTCATGTGGTTTTATAATGTCCTTATTTAGAGTTCTATAACGTATAATTAACAGGTATGGATTTAGAAACTGAAGATAACATATACATTCCTCAAGTAACTCAGTCTCTAATTCCACAAAGGGGTCAAAAATTTGGATCAATAGACGATGCATTGGCACACTACAATGAATACACTCGAGCAGCTGGGTTCGTTACACGAAACTGTAATGGTAACAAAAAGAAGGGACCAAATGAGTATGTGTGGAAATTATTTGTGTGCTCGAAGCAAGGGACAACAAATGAGAACAATCATCTACATGTTAAGCATTCTGTGCCCCGTGCTGGAGAACGAAATCGTGGCCATACACGATGTGACTGCAAAGCTAGACTATCTATTGTGAAGGAACAAACAGGGGAGTGGGTAGTGAGTCAGTTTGTTGAGGAGCACAACCATCATTTGACTACGCCGAGCAGGGTGCATTTCTTGCGATCCCACCGGAAACTTTCATCCACTAAGAGTCACTAACCCAACAGTTTTCTAAAGCCAACATTCCGACTTGTCAGCAAGTGCGCCTTTTGGAGATAGATTCTGGCGGTCCATCGTCTCTTGGGTTGTTAGAGAGTGACATTAGGAACCACGAGAGGGCTATTAAATATTACCTCCTGGGCTCGACTAGATCTCCATACTAAACCTATTGGGCTATTAAATGTTAACCATTTCTTTGATGGTTTGTTAACCTTTCTTGATCATGCAGTGGAACAGGGATTCATCTCTCCATTTTCCAGAAGGATCCTTATTTCTGCTCCAACTATTGATGAACTACTGGATAAGCTGCAGTCATATATCCCAATACAAGATCCAGCAGGTTTAAAGATAGATTGGTCGCAAGGAAGGGGAGTCAAGCGAAAAAGGAGTCCGGTTAATGTAAATTTGACTTTGTGAATCCTAAAATAGGTGGGGGTAGAGTACGGAGTATACTCACTCTTGAGACACCCCTCTAATTTCCTAGGATTACCTTAATGTTTAAGTCTTGTGTGTGTACTTCAAATGTGGTAGATTACGGAGTATTTTTACTCTCGAAACACACCTCTTTGAAGGTTTGTCTTTGTTTCCTCAAAAGATCAGAGGTGGTAGGATACGGCTACTCCGGAAACACATCTCTCATTTTGAGGACTTTCCATATTTCTCTCTTTAGCATTTGCGTGTACCATGTATTTCCTTTCAAGTGTGACTCTAGTGTGTACTCTTTAATGAGAAATAATAATATCTATGTTTGACTATGAAGTAATTGTTATCATGAAATGAGTTAAAGGATAATGCATTATGTCGACATATCAAAACAATTTTGGTCAACAATCATATCACTCTCAAAGCCAAAAAATAAGTGATCAAAGAAATGTATTACAAGAGTTTTTACGAAGAGAAGAAGATGATTTCAAGTCATTTAGGGATTGTGTATGAAAAATTTGAAAATAAAAGAAAATCCCTTATTTCAGCCACTTTCGGTCGACCGAAAGTATGAACCGGTCGACCGAAACTCTGCAGAGTAAAAATCAGGAAGCTGCAGACACTTTCGGCTGACTAATGGTCGACCGAAAGTCTGGTTTCGGTCGTACAGTTGGTCGACCGAAACATCTTTCGGTTGAGCATTTGTTCGACCGAAAAGACAGTTTCGGTCGTCCGACAAAGGTTCGGTCGACCGAAATCACTAAAAATTGAAATTTTTTTTTTTTCATTTGATTTCGGTTAAAACATGTAACATACAATTATGCATAAACCACATATTAGCACCATGTTTCATATTCATACTCAACATATGTAAGAATTTTTTATGAAGAGCAAGATGCTTTAATCAAAAATGTTGATTCATAGAAATTTAAATCATTGATAATTTAAAGTCCAAGATGTATCAAAGAAATTTACCTCATCGTCAATGGCCATGAAGCACATGTTGGCTATTTCATCTTGCTCATCATCACTTTTAACATTTTCTTCTCTCTTTTGGATTCGATGATTTTTGCGAACGCCTCTCCACTTCTTGATAAGGATAGCAAGATCATCAAGTTCCTCATCACTTATGTTTGAGTTTGATGCGCATTTACCATGTGATGATTTAAGAACAATTTCGCGCTTGGCCTCTTCTTTTCCTTTTCTTGTCCTCTCCTTTGTTTCGGTATTGTTGAGCTCATAAGTCATCAATGTTCCATAAAGTTCCTCCAATGGATGTGTGTTGACGTCTATCGTGTTTTCGATCAACATCCTCAAATGATTCCAATCTTGGGAGAGAGACCTAAGAATTTTACTCACAAGTTCACCGTTAGTAAATTTATGATCAAAGCCTTTAAGACCATTTACAATATCGGTAAAACGAGTAATCATGCAAGTAATGAGCTCATCTTGCTTCATAAAGAAATTTTCAAAATTTTTATACAAAAGATTTATTTTTGTTTCTTTAACCTTATTTGTGCCCATGTGTGTGACTTCTAAAGCATGCCAAATATCGTGTGCGGAATCACATGTGCTAATACGATTAAATTCATTAATATCCAAAGCACAATAAAGTATATTTTTGGCCCTAGCATTTAAAGTCAATTTCCTCCTATCATTTTCATCATATTCCTCTCTAGGTTTTAAGATAGTTTGATCCGGTTTTCCATCAACCTTAATGACCATAGTAAGCTCATGAGGACCGGATTCAATGACATCCCAAATATTATAATCAATGGATTGAATAAAAATCATCATTCTAGTTTTCCAATAATTATAATTTGTACCATCAAAGAAAGGAGGACGATTTGTAGAATGCCCCTCAAGATTATGGTTAGCCATTTACTCAAGATTGTAAAATCTTTTAAAAACGAGCACCTATGCTCTGATACCAATTGTTAGCCCAAGAGTAAACTAACCAAGAGGGGGGTGAATTGGTTTATAAAACTTTTTCGATAATAATCTCAAACTTAAAAACCAATGGGTACAAATATGTGCACTTAGTGTTACAAGTAACTAATCTATCAATGTAGTGTGCTATATATGTGTAAACTTAATTGATAAGGCAAGTATAGCACTTAGATATAATGTTGCACAATATAAATTTATAGAATAGAGTAAGTGCAATGTACGTAAGTAAAAGGGATAAGAGAGTGCAAACACGATTTATGGAGGTTCAATCAACCAACGTGATCTACGTCCCCCGTTACTGAGCTCTCCGTCACGAGCAAGGCCAAATCCACTATTTTGGTAACTTACAACAAGGAGTACCAAATCCTTAGGCAACTTACAACAAGGAGCGCCTATCCTTTTACAATCGAGTTTTCACACGGCTCTCGAAACCAACAATCGAGTTTTGATAAGGCTCTCGAAAACCAACAATCGAGTTTTGATAAGGCTCTCGAAAACCAACAATCGAGTTTTCACAAGGCTCTCGAAACCACAAGATATAATGAATTGAATGTACAATTGAAATAACTCTCTTGACAAATGATATACTCAAATTAAGTACCGAGAGAGTTAGGATAACACTTCAATAAATAGCAATGAATTAAGCTCGAGTGTTAGAGAAAAACTTTGATGCAAATGATAATGAAAAGTTTGATGCAATCAAACAAAGTTTTTCAAATAATCTCTTGTTAAAAATATTGAATCAAATAACGTACCAAGAGATGCCACACTTGAATAATTAACAATAAGTTAAGCTCAAAGTGTTTAGGCAATGGAACTTTGATGAATCAAATGATAATGAAAAATGTAGCACAAATAATCAAAATTCCTTAATTGGAATTTCTCTCTTTTAAAAGATTAAAACAAGTTTAGAACAAAGAGAGACTTACACTTCAATTCCAATATTGTGTGAAGATGTTGAAGAAGTTTAAACAATATAAAACCAAGAATCTTCACAAAACTTTCTTCCAAAAACTTTGATGAATTTGATAAAACAAAGTTTAGATCAATCAAAGTTTTATGAAAATAAAAGATGAATAAAAACTACGTAAGAACACTGAATTTTCACAAGAAAGTGTGTATAAAATCTTATCTAAGTTGTTCAAATTGAATGCAAATGTGATGGCTATTTATAGATGAAAAAATTCAAGTTCAGCCAGTTTCGGTCGACCAAATTTGGAGTTTCGGTCGACCGAATCTTCCATATAGCCGTTACAATTTTACCGTTGAACTTTCGGTTGACCGAAAAATTTCGGTCGACCGAAATAGTTCGGTTGACCGAAAGTCAACTGTTGACCGTTGACTTTCTGTTGACTTTTGAAAAATATGAAAATTTTCGATTTTTAGGTTTCTAACTTATTTTTCAAAGTGGTTTAACATAGTATAATCATGATTTAAGATCAAATAACCTTTGAAAGACAATCTTGACTTAGATGAAAATATTTTATGCAAGTGATGAATTTTCAAGTAAGTTTCTTGATGCATAAAAATCGTTTTCGAGCTCTTTGAATTTCATCGCTAAAGATTGAGAGTGTTATACCTTTACATATGTTAAATCAACTCTAATCTTGTATGCTTGAATTCTTGATCTTCATGTCATGCTTTTCAACCTCAATTTTGATCTTTGAATATCTTCAATTCTTTCATGATCTTCTTTGCGTCTCATGTGCTCGATCACATAATTTTGATTTATATCTTTGAGAGACGATTTGAATATTGAGTGCTTTGAATATTTATCATTACATGAAATACTTGAAGCACACTTGTTAGTAACACAATAAATTCTTGTTTGTTATGATCAAAACAATAAGGTCAAATTGACCATAGGTCAACAGAAGAAGTAGTAGACTAATAGTTTGTGTACTCATATGTATCAATGCCGTGGAATATAGAAGCCATAATCATCCATTCATAAAAACATTAATTACTACAATCAACGGTCTACTAAAATACAATAACACTTACTAGTTGAAAACATAAAACTAAAACTTAGTCACTGGAATTACGGAAATAGTTGCTAAAGTATACTACAAAAGGATGTGCTACGCATTTCCAAATTACTCAAACGTTCCATAATTGAATCCTGGAATACGTCTAGCTTCTCTGACAAAGCCGCCAATTGGTCTTTTACTTCACTGAGTTGGCTATCACCCGTCTCACTGACTTGAGTATGGGTCTGAGTTTGTTGATCAACTTTTTCAGCCCATAAGAAGTACCCACACGAGTGACATTTCCAAAAATCTCGATTGGGATTTCTCGATGTTCGCGATGTGTACAACTTCATTTCTCATCCACAAATGCATTTAAGGCAGGGTTGCAAATCATTCGCACTTGAGGTAGACATTAGTAAGTGTACCTAGCTTCAAGTAGAGACATAAAAAATATTACGAAACATAATCTCAAACGACCCAATAAAAATGGTAGAACAAGAACGCCTCCTTTGTTGGATGACAGCAAAACACTCTGATTTTACTTTCAATCAGTACTAGCTTGATGCTAAAACAGGTGAATAAGAAGTTACTCTAAAACTTTCGGGTCAGCTACATGAACCATTTTCGTCATTGAGAGGCTAAAAAAGAGGACACATAATTAAACAGCTAAAAATTCACTAAATGACATAGAAGTATCAGAGAGAAGATAATGGTCTTAAAGACACATTCACACAATCTAAAACATCACATTTCATGCTCATATAGAATAACAATTGCCTTCTCCAGTTGCTGCTACTGGTCATAGTTGGAAAAGCCAAATTATAAGTAGAAACATGGAGAAGGCCTTTACATCACCTAAATATCAAGACTTTTAACTACGTTTCCATAAGTCACTGATTGAATGGAAAATAATTAAGTTTCTTACTGACAAGTTGATAGCCAATGAAATAAAATGTCTCCAGAAAAAGATAGAAAGAAAAATACAGGAAGATTCTAATCTAACTGACAAATTACTTTCTAATCTAAACCCTAAATCTTACTCAAAATTTTAAGGAACAAACACCATCCTAATTTGAACAAGATCACTGAATAAAAATAAGTTCTGGGTTTCTTCCTCTTGAACCCTTTTTTTGTTCATCATACTACACACTAATCAAATTAAACACAAACTGAGATTTCCATTGAAATTTCAAAATACAAAATCTAACAATCATCTAATCACAACGAAAGTACGATTACAGATTTTAAATAAGATTAAGAGGTACATCTTTAAACCTCAAGAATTTGATTGGAAAATGAGTTTTTTCTAACAAATGGGACAAAAGAAAATTCAGGTATCAAATGCATGTTTCAACATAAAAAGCTTGAACTTCCACTTTCCTAATTACACAATCATGAGCGTATTGCAAACCATAAATTTTCAAGTATAAAGAACGAGCATATACATAGTCCGTGTTGTGAGAAAAAATACCTCAGTGAGGATCAGGAACGGGTTCTGCTAAATTTGAAGACGAGTATGTTGAACTGCAATTTTGCCCTTTTTAATCCGGTGCGGGAAGTGAAGAGAGACGCACATACAGTAGAAGGAAGTGAAGAGAGACGCACATACAGTAGATTGAACTGGGTCGGTGGTTTTGGTGAGTTTTAATTGGTTTTTGTGGGTCCACTTTTGATACAAGAGAGAGAAAATTCCGGTTGTTTTGAAATGAGTCAAAGGTTTTGTGTAATTTAGCCAGCAAAGTGGGGCCCACAAAAACAAAATTTAACTGCTAGATACGTGCACAATATACTACACATTTAGTGTGCACCAGAAAATTCCTGTTCATTGTACTCCGTTAATACCGACAAGGACAACTAAGAAAAAGTACGAATCATCCTGATTGAAAAAAATAAAGAAAGGTCAGTTATTAATCTTTATTTAAAAAAAAAATAAGAAGTTTTTTAGAAAGCAAAAATTCAAAATTCATCGCCATTGAAGCAGCACTGAAGCAGCACACGGCTTGAAATTGTAATGATGGGAATGCAGACTAATCTCCTATTACCTAAGACTGGTTAAGTAGTGGTTGCAAGTTAATATAATTTTCTTAATGGAATCTAAGAGGTATAAAATGTGTGAAAAATTATAACTTGAGCATACTATATGTTAAAACTGGAATTGCAAGCTGCACCAAATCAATTAACTAAAGAAATCTCAAGAAAGTAAAGATTAACTAAAAATCATTCTTAGCCTATTAGCTGCACTCTTTGAAAGTCCATATAACCAGAAACAACTTGCCCTTGAGACTTGAGTAAATGGAAGCTTATAGTGCTATAGTGATTTACAGTTGATCTTCCACACTGTTCATTGCATAGTGATGACATCAAAGATCCCAAGCCGAAAACCATGAATTAGATTGATAAGACAACGGTTGAATATCACTCTAACAAATTTAATCTAATCTCTCACCGACAAAGAATGGAATACCATAAATCAACCTTAGTACACAACCTTGATTTGCTTTGCAGAAAGGAGAGTAGCGATAGCGGTGTCTGACTTGGAAATCTTCGACTCCAAACATTTTCAGAAATAACTAGCGGCAAAAGCGATTAATGGCCTGATTTCAGTACAAAACTAAAAATCATAAGAAATTATTAAAATTACAACAAAAACACTACTTACTTGGATCAGTTTCTGTTGCGTAACACAGAGAGAGAGAGAGAGAGAGAGAGCGAGCAGAAGTTGTGAAGTCGTCGTCCACTACGACGGATTTTAGGTGCACGCGTCTTCGTAAGGGAGAGATTGTGTAGTGTAAAATAGGTAATGTCAACAGAGGAACCAATGGAAGAAATGAGTATGTGCAGAGAACGAAAATATCCTCATTGTCGGTCTTAGCAATATCTAATTATGCACTTGTCATTACCTAATTGGTTCTGTAGGTGACGAAAACGTGAACAGTAATAATAGGACAAATTCCTTCTTATTATATAGGCGTGTTCGACGGTCATTAATAGAGAATTTAAATTATTTGGTTGATTTATTTATTTCTATTTTCTAGTTAAGATGTGTGGTTAAAAATTGGAGAGAGAAAATATATATGATTAAAAAGTTGTAAGAGAAATTGTGTAAATTAAAATTTATGTTTTTTCTTGTCTTTTGCCAATTAACAATGCGTTCGGCAAACATATTATAATACACAATTATAATTAACATAATTATTAACACCGCTTTTTAATCACACACATTTTTTTAAACCTACTTTTAACCACAAATTTTACCTCTGAAAAACAAATAAACAAAAAAAATGCAGCTACAAAGCCGCCGAACGCATAGTAAATTTGGCCGGGCACATGTTAGGATTAGGACATAGGGTAAACAGGGGCTTTTACAATCTACACCAAACATGCCATAGGTCTTTTCTTTCAAAAAAATTCTCATTGTTGGGTTGAACTTTCATCTGTACAGCACTCAGTCGCTTGTCAAATTTCCCGGGTTTTCACTTATGTGTATACAGTAAATCAACTATGGCGGGATTTTTCAAACATCTTTCTGATTTTCATTTACCACTCAGACCAGGGAATGGCCTCTCATTTTTCCTTCACGAACGTTTAAAATACCTTCGAGAACCAGTAAACAGTAGTTATTCTCATCCATCGCCCGTCTTTATCAATTCTTAGTTTCTCCCGGAAGAAGATGGTGGAGAAAAGAGTTAATGATGAAACTGAAGGACAGAAAGTTAAAATCCTGGAGGATCAAGAAAAGATAATAGACACTGAAAATCAAAGAGAAATCCAAGAAATTAGTTCTATAACTACAAGATTGGAAGTTTTGAAAAGGGGTCAAGGAAAAAAGACTAATAATGACGAGGGTAGAGCTGGTATGTTGAAAGATACGGAAGAGGAAGGTAAAGGAATTGGTTTACTGGAGGCGGAAAATGGAAGCGCAGAGGAAAAGAAGCCGAAGAAAAGGGGAAGAAGAAAGAAGTTAGAACTGAAAGAAGATGGGTTTTTAGTTCCAGATGAAAATAATCCTGGAGGGGAAAATGAAGAAGAAGAAAGATTAGATCTTCACGAGGAAGAAACCAATAGAGAAAGTGATAATGAAAACGTTGATTCTGGTGAAGGGGATTTGAGGGTCAGGAGATCATGTCAAAAGGCAAAGGAGAAGATCGGGAAACTCTGTGAAGAAATCAATAATCCAGTAGCAGTGGACGAGGATGAGGTTTCCAGGGAAAGAAAGAGAAGAAAAGGTTCCAATAAAAACAAGGTTAAAACCAACGAGGATGTTGGAACTGGGAGCGATCAATCTCATATGGAAGAGAAAAATGGAAATGAAGAAAAGAAGAGAAGGAAAAGGAGGTCTAAATTCGAAGATGGAGAGAAAGCAGAGGAGTCAAAGATGAACGAAGCAACACCATATTCACTTAGACCCAAGAAGGTTAAAGAAGAGAAATTTTCCATGGTGAAAGAAGAGAGAGTACCAAAGCGGAGATGTCCGCTAAGAAAAGATGCAAATGTAATGAAACTTATAGAACTTCCACTTACTGGATTCATAATCTGACAATTTATTTATTTATTTATTTTCTCTGTAGAACATGTAGTCTGAATAATCTATTAACTGTGTTTGTTTTAAAATTTTGTTGCTATATTCACAGGGTAATGTGATTGTCTCAAATATGTGTCACCAGTGTCAGCGGAATGATAAAGGAAGGGTTGTCCGGTGCACAAACTGTGAAACCAAGCGATATTGTGTTCCCTGCATGGTCAGATGGTATGAAATCTTGGCAACTACAAATACCTGCCCAGTATTTTGTATGTATATCCTTTGTCTTCTATAAGTACCTAGACATTAGGAAGTAACATTATGCCTGCATTTGTAAATCTTACTCATTACAATTTATTGATGATAATGATATGCTGTCCTTGCTATTGTGTAAACTTGTTACCAGTGTTCCTCTATTCCAGAATTCATGATTAATGATTTCATTGATGACGTGGGATATTCACTAATTTCAATTACAGATATCATCGAATATAAAAATGGAATTTGTTGAAAATTTCTGATTGAATGTAAAGCTTCTAATAATATCTTGGCAACACTATTTGAATAGAGATCAAATCATCTGATTGTCTTCCATAACTTTACCAAATCCAATTTACTTGTGTGTGTTTAAGTGTTTTTGCTGATTGGTGTAATTCCTTTTTGTTCTGATGTTTAGGTACCCAAAGATGTCAGAAGAAGCATTTGCTAAAGCTTGTCCAGTTTGTCTTAAGAATTGCAACTGCAAATCATGCTTACGGATGGATGAACCAATTAATGTTGGTTTCTTGTACTTCTCTACTTTTTCTTACTTTGGCATTATGTAGATGCTTACTCTTGTGCAATGGATATGATGTGTACTATAATGTTTGTTGTAGACTGTGGAGACATTAGCAGTGAAAATTGCAGATGATCAAAAGGTTCATTACTCTACTTATGTTGTACAAGTGCTACTACCCTTTCTGAAACAATTTAATTCAGAACAAATGAAGGAGATGGAGATGGAGGCTAAGCATCAAGGTATGTTGTCTAATTGCATTTTTCAAGCGCTTGAGAACTTTATTAGAAATAAGACCCTTCATTTTCCTAGCACTTTAGGATCCATTTAGTCTGGGAACGTTGAAAGACACACATAACAGTTCTCTTCGTCTTGATAAAATGCGCTGAACTAACAAAAGTTTGGCGAATGCCTCATCCTTTTACAGTTAACTTCTTATGATTAAGTGAAAAGGTTCATATAAAGTACTAGGATAACTGATTCTGAATTTTAAGTTTTAGCCACATGTGAGTTGAACCTACATCTTACTACACTTGTTGAGATTGTAATCATTTTGTTTTTATTTGGTCAGGGTTGTCAGTTTCAGATGTAAGGCTTGAAAGAGCAAAATGCAAGCAGGAGGAGCGTATTTATTGGTAAGTTGTTGATACTTCCTCTTTCTTCTTTCCTCTAATTTGTACAGAGATTGATTTTATTCTTTCACATTTTGGGCAGTGACAAATGCAGAACTTCTATTTTTGATTATCATCGAAACTGTCTGCTGTGCTCCTATGACCTCTGCCTTAGGTGTTGCAAAGAGTTTAGGGATGGCCACCTGCAGGGAAGTGATGAAGAAGTGACTCTGCAATTTGTTGACTATGGATTCGATTACTTGCATGGTGGCAAGAAGAAGACAAAGCGAATGCCGAAGAGAGGCGGCTCGGCAAAAATATTCGATTCATCGACCAAAAATAAAACTTGCAATCTCCATCCTGAACTGAAGTGTCTATCTGAATGGAATCCCAAGGAAAATGATGTCATTCCTTGTCCACCACAAGAAAAGGGTGGTTGTGGTCAAGGAGTTTTAGGATTGAAACGTTTATTACCAGAGAATTGGGTTGCTGAGTTGGTTGTAAAAGCAGAAGAGATAATTGGCAAATATCAGGATGAGGATGTGCCTGAAGATTCAGGCCATTGGCATTCTTATTCTAGATTCACAGGGAAAAATGACCTAGGTAGTAGAAATCTGCGCAAAACAGCTTCTCGAGAAAATTCTGAAGACAATTTTTTGTACTGTCCAACTGCTGTAGACCTTCGGCACGGGGATCTGAGGCATTTCCAAAGGCATTGGTTTAAAGGAGAGCCTGTAATAGTTAGCAATGTGCTTGACAATACCCTTGGTATCAGTTGGGAACCAATGGTTATGTGGCGTGCCTTCCGCCAGATAAAAAATGGTGGACATAGTCGACTGCTTGATGTGACTGCTATAAATTGCTTGGATTGGTGTTTGGTTAGTTTAGTTTTCTGTTTTTGCTCTGTGTATTGAGGTTTATCATGCTGCAACATCTCTCAAAAATCTATAACTGCTGCATTGTTCTGAGTACTATTGGAATTATATTCCAAGTTTGTGAATCAATCAATATGGCAGATGTTATGCAAGTTCTTTGGATGTCCTCCTTCCCTGTAGTCCTGGTCATCACTCAGTTTTTCTTCTGGTTTTTTCTGGTTTTAACCAGTTTAAAGTTCAGATGCTATCTGCTTGCTCGATGAGAATTACTATGTCCCAATATATAATTTCAACCAGTTTAAAGTTCAGATGCCATCAAAGCATTATGTAATATATAATTTGGCGTGTCAGCAGCTGATGATTTATTTCTCTCATAGAGATCTACTCTGAAAATTAGTGAACAGTTGCAAAAATTTAATTGCTGAGGATTATTTTTCCTGTTTTCTGCATATCCTTAAGTTATAGCCATAGGCATTCTTGTGTCCCTATCAGTTTGTTTGGATAAATTGATTTCCTGGTAGTTTTTGAAGTATGTTATACATTTCTTATTTCAAGTATGTTTTGCATTTCTTACCAGTTGTAGTTTAGTAGTGAATTAAGAAGCCTTTATGCCAACAATATGTTTTAAAAGTTCTCTTTTCAAGTAATTTCCATTTTGACTTTTGGCCATGAATGTATTAAGTACGTTTTTCCCCCCACTTGATGACTCTAATTTTAGCGCTGAATGAATATAACTTTGGTTGACTTGCAGACAGATGTCAATGTTCATCAGTTTTTTAAAGGGTATTTGGAGGGTCAATATGACAAGTCTGGGTGGCCTCAGATTTTGAAGTTGAAAGACTGGCCTCCATCCACCTTGTTTGAGAAGCAGTTGCCACGTCATAGTGCTGAGTTCATTAATTGCTTGCCTTTCAAGGAGTATACACATCCTCGCAGTGGATACCTAAATCTTGCTGTCAAATTACCCAAAAATTCTCTGAAGCCAGATCTGGGGCCAAAGACTTACATAGCTTATGGATTTCGGGAGGAGCTAGGACGTGGAGACTCTGTAACAAAGCTTCATTGTGATATGTCTGATGCAGTATGCTTTTGTCCTTTGATCTTTACAAATTTATTCATCCATAAAGATGAACTACATTGCATGGTTGCATGAGATTGAGATCCTTCGTGTTCTGGGGTTTAGGTTCTTAATAGTTGTTAATGTAGACAAATTAACAAAGGAGCCATAAACGGGTTTTAGTGGATATTTAAATAGTATTGACTTGATATGTCTTCTTCAATATGATGTGTAGGTTGTGAAAACTAGAATATTGATTTGACATCGAAGATAATGGGATGATGTCAATATTTCATGGTGGAGATTACAATCAATATTTGCAGTAGATGCACACCTAATTTCTTGATGACCTTGAGCAAAATAATATTATTACCTATTGTATGTCAGTTACTGTAATGTGATGCAAAGAATCTTGATACTCTGAAACTCTTGACTGCAAAATGGCTGATTTGATGTTGTTATTTTTGGTTTCTAAATTTTGAAATTCTATTTTCATCTCTGTTTTAGGTGAATGTGTTAACACACACTGAAACAGTGGCTGTAACATCTTTACAATTTTCAACCATAGGTAAGTTGAAACAGGATCATGCTGCCCAGGATCACTGGGAGTTGTCCAGTAATGGTCAGAAAGTAAGTCAAATCGCTAAAGTTGAAAAGGGACCAACCGAGATTGTTGTACAAGGTTCACTGCAGACGTTGGAAACAGATGGTATTGGCTTGGAAAAAGAAGCCGAAGATTTGAACTTATCTGATATAGCAAATGGGAACATGTTAAACTTGGAGGCTGAGTTAGATGGAGGCTTGCATATTTTAAACAATGGTGTAGAAGGGAAAGAACCTGGTGGAGAGGGAAATGTTAAAGAACATAATTTAGTTGTGTCATCAGAAGTTGCTGAAAATGGCACCGAAGTCAATGGAAACAAAAAGAAGCGTCCGGGAAGGAATAAGAGTAAGAAATTGCCCAGTGTTTTAGGAATGACAAATGAAATGGAAAATAGAAAAGTGAGTGGTCCTGAGAGAGAAACCAGTGTTACTGCTGAAGAAGGTTCCGACACTGCGTTTGAAGGGATTGAAGATGATGACAGTGGTGCTCTTTGGGATATCTTTAGAAGGCAAGATACCCTTAAACTAGAGGAATATATCAAAAAGCACGTGAGGGAATTCAGGCACATCTACTGTAACCAACTGGAGAAGGTAAATGATATGCCTCCCAAAATTGATCTTTCCGAAATTTAGTAAAGATTTCGTCTCTCTTGCATTATATAATATCTGTGATTGATACATGCCACCAAGGATTATTGGAGTTTTTAGAACTCAAAAGCGTATTTTCCCTGGTGAACCTATTGCAATAAAATCATCCAGATATTGTGCTCAGAAGATGAGTCATGAACCAAAATCAATTTAAAGCACATGGAAAATTTTGTCAGTGCCCTCAATTTATTGATAGTAATTAATTCAAAGACAGAAATGATTTTCTTATTTTGGTGTTTTAAGAGCCATTCACTTCCTGTCATTCGATTGTCTATTGAGCATCCGATAGCTACTGCAGAGACTAGCATCTGCTTATGTTGGCCTTGGAACTTTAGATCGCACTTTGAAAGCTTCAGTGATCAATCTTGCTAGAACATCAGATATGGCTAGCTCACTGAAAAATTAAGTATATTACATAAGTGACAGATTACTGAACTCAAGTGAATTAGATTAGTAAACTCAACTGAAATGGTTTTTATTTTTTATATTAGGCATCTTATTGCTGGTCAAGATGCATTTTCTCCCCTCCTGTAAGATTTGAGTAATGAATAATGAATGTCACGGAAAAGGAAATAAGTTGAAATTGTGATCATTTTCAAATTTCATGCTTAGTTTGAGCTTTAGGTAAATTTTTATGATTTCTTCCATCTTTGTTAACAAGAATTATTTTCCCCCTCCCTGCCTGCTTGAGTTTTTAAATGAGGGGGTTTGATGTATACATCTCACCTTCTGCTGTATGCCTATCACAAGGGGAAGTCCCTTGTCCACGAGTACTTTAACATTTATTCACCTACGTTGTACATCTATGTTTATAACAGGTTATCCACCCAATCCATGATCAAACAGTTTACTTGACTATGGAGCACAAAAGGAGACTTAAGGAGGAATACGGTTGATTTTCCTTCCCTTCTAGTAATATATATATATAATTATTTTTTTATTATCATTATCATTATTATTTTTATTTCTGATCATGTTTGGTTTGCTTCTATAGGAATTGAACCGTGGACATTTGTTCAGAAATTAGGGGATGCAGTTTTTATACCTGCGGGCTGCCCTCATCAAGTTAGAAATTTGAAGGTAGTGTTGTTTGGCTAACTGTTGTTGTTTATTGAAATTCAACTGTCAAGTATCACAAATAAGTCTATAGCAGTGTTTTGGGTTCGGAGAATAGCAACCTTATATTTAACCAATCGACCTGATTAATTCAAAGGGCAGCTCCTTATGAAGTTGTGACATTTCTAGGTAATGCCGTAAGATCTTTGCCCAGCTTGCTTCTGATTTCACTAATAGGTCTTATAAGAACATGTAGAACATAATTTTAAGATCATTTTCTTTACAAGCCTCTTTTTATGGTGGTTTCTCTGTTGCTAATTGACGGACAATAAGTGAACTGCTACTCTGTTTCTTTACAAGCTTTTCTTCTAATTTCTTAATCGTTACGTCCTACTTTTCATCCATTGAGGTTGATGAAAATCTTGAGGTTTATGCGCTGGAAAATTCTTGTTCTCTCGTTATTGTTCTATCATATCAAGTGTGAAATAGAAATATATAAAATTTATGTTTTTGGTTCCAGTTTGATTAGTTCTTTAGATTGGTAGTTAAGTCTGCATTCTGCTCTAAAGACATGCTTCTCTTTTTGACCAAAATTATATCTGTACGGATTCTCTAGTTTCTGATCATTATACAATTTATTTTGTTGATTTCCATAATATCATATCTTTCCCTGCACAGTCATGCATAAAGGTGGCACTGGACTTCGTATCCCCTGAAAATGTTCAAGAATGTGTCCGTTTAACTGAAGAATATCGTAAGCTTCCTCAAAACCATCCGGCTAAGGAAGATAAACTGGAGGTTCGATTTTCCTACATTGCATCATGTTTTGTGCACAATTTGGTCCTAGTCTGCTTGCTTGTATCTTTAATTTTTAAAGGACTGTTGATTTGAAGTAATAAATATGTACGAAGATAGCTGCTTTGAACTAGTTACCTCTTTAGTCTTATGCGTGAAACCAAGATAGTTACATATTTGATTCTCGGCTTTGTATGTTAGACATAGTTTTTAGTGGTAAGCAAAATAGTTGAAGTGAGCTCCAGTTATAATTGAGGTTCCCCCCGTACTGACGCTTGTTTTAAGGCGTATGCCTAGTGTCTTGAGGCGCTGAAAAAAGACAGTTCTATCTTTGAGGAAGTGCCTTGAGCACTAAGGCGTGGGCCTCTTTGCGGAGAATTATGAGTTTGTCAGTTTGTGTTTTTTTTTTTTTGTTAGGATTTTCTCAACCTTGGTATGTTTCTGAACTTTAGATTACTAAATTACTAATTATTGGGTAGTTTAGTGTATTTAGATGCTGCATTTTCATTCCGGTTGCCAATCATCCAATCTCTAGTACATGTTTTAATTTTTTGGGCAGTTTAGTGTATTTAGATGCTACATTTTATGGTGAAGTAGACTATTTATATGTTGTTTTAATTTTACAATTTTTGGCTTATTTTTTTTTTAAAGATTGTCACGAACAAAAACTGCCTTAGTACCTATTTTCGCATTTTTAAACATTGCTTAAGCCACAGTTCACTGTTTTAACAACTTTGGCTTTCAACATAATGTATTAATATCTTGCATCTGAATCTTATTAATTTTGACCAGGTGAAGAAAATGATTGTCCATGCAATGAGCCAAGCTGTGAAAGATGTGGAGAATTTTTCAAGTCACAAATGAAACTGGTGAAAATGTCATTTCTTCCCATTTACCCTTCTATTTATAAGTTTCTGCTACTTAATAATTTATTTGTGGTTTACAGATTGTTTGGATAAATTACTTTTGACGTGTTTCAGGCGTTTGATTTGAAGTCACTCTTATTCGGCATCTCAACAATACTTTTTGCGGAAAATGATACAATTTTATTTTGGGTGTTTGCTAATATATGCAAGCATGCTTGTATTGTATCTATCGTGTCAATTATTAATTTTTTTGGAAACATTACAAGTGAAATGTGCTTGATGATCATGTCTAAAATGATCACATTTTGTTTTTTGTAGTATGGTGAGCACAAGAGTTGGTACATTGTATTTGACATAACTTGGTTAAATTAAATGGAGATGACGTGTTTAGTTTTTTCTTCTATTGCTACAAGAGTAGTCTATGTTGGTTAAACTTTATTTCATTATTGCTTTTTATCCGTCCTTTCTAATTCCTTTCTCTCATCTCTTCTCTTCACAAGAGCTGTAATTATCAAATACATTTCATTCCCCTCTTCCCCTTTCAATCATGCCCACAAGCTTATAGTAACATCAGCACATGGTTATTCACTTTTACCTCCTTCCACATGTGGGATTTCAATTTGTAGCAGCAATTCCATAATTTTGATCATAATTCTGAAGATTAGCATAGTTGGTCTAAACATGGGACAAAATCGAAATCAAGATGAAGACAAAAATGAAATGAAATGAATATATCATATGTAATGAACATTACAATTCGTGTAACGAATATTACGATACTTGTAATAAAGATTACAATTTTCTTAATCAAACGTGCTGGGTAACTTAGGATATTATTAAATTTCAGTGTGGCATAAATCATGATTTTTCGTGTGATGAGGTTACATTACACGAAATGTAATGATTGACAAGGAGATACTACATGATTATATAATAACTTTTGATTAATTGTAACTTCTACAATTATTACTTAGTTTATTTGAAAGATAACTAAATCTCTAAAATTAAGGTTATCATAACTAATTAAATTAATTATTAATTATATTTTTTTCTCCAAATCCCTAATTATAAGGTTCCCATAATTAATGAAATTGATAAAAAAAAAAAAAAAAAAACTCTCATGATAGCATCTCCAATGCACTCCGTGGATTGGGAAGAAGTGCCAATAAAATAGACAGATTTCTAAAGAGTATGGATAAATAGACGGAGAAGTCAAAAATTTATTCTCCAATAGTACCTTTTAAATTGAAATAATATTGATTATGTGACATTTTTTTATTTAAATTTAAAATTAATTACTATGCATAAATTGAGCCTTATATGTAGATTTTCTCACTTTATAAAGAGTTCAAATAGAAAAAAAACTTATATCATAAAACCTGATTGACCAACGTCCTTATTTTTAATAATTAAATAATTAAAAAATAAAAGTTAATGCTAAGTCAGCATGTCTCACGAGCATCGAGCGTCTACATGTAGACGCTCCACCCCACAATATCTATTTTTTTAGCGCCACATCAATCTAACATCCTAATTCAAGTTGTTCATTAGAGAGAGATTTTTATCATATTCCGTCTATTTGCTGACGTGTCTGTGTATTTTCTCAATCCACGAAATGTATTAAAGATGCTCTAAAATTTGTGATTTTTCTAGAAGTGGTGAATGAAACATATTTTTTAATTATCACTCACTACAATCAGGTAATTGCATAGATTTTCTTCTAAAAAATTAATGAACTGAGCCCCCTAAGGGCATCTTCAATGGACTCGATCTGTCCAAATTTATCGCTTATGTGGTAACTAAAAAATTATTGAAGTATACCAAAAGTTTCAAAAGTTTCGGGACATGGGTCCGCAGACAGACCATGCCGAAGACTTTTGTCCTTTTTTTTTTCATTTGTCGTGTCTGTATCTTTCGTTTCTATCATCTATCTTCATAGACTTTTATCTTCTCTCTCCTCCTTCAATTTGACAATGTAGCACCCAACTTGACCGACCTTATCACAGAAGATGCTCTAAGGGGACAATTCTTTCATTCCTAGAAATGCTCTAGTTATGGTATCTCACTACCTCTAAGGCTGTCCTTTTCATGGTCGCAAGCCATCTAAATTCAATTTGTTTCCCGCGATAATATGAGGACCCATTAAAACTTAAAAGGAAATATTGCAACTTTCTATCTTCATTTAAATTTATTTTAAAAAAAAATCTAAACTCCTTTAAATTACTTTCGTTTTTTACATTTATTTGTATTTGTGAAAGATTTTATCATTCTATCACACCACTAGTTTATCAATTTGAAAGAATCTCACTACCAAAAAACACTTACAATTTTAATTCTTCCATTATAGCTTTGACTCTTTTGTTCCTCGTATTTTTAATGGAAATAAACTACGAATTGAAAGAAGATCCATTAACTTGAAAGTAAGCTTAAATGATTAAGTTTTCAAGTTAATTTTAAATAATTACATGCAATTAACTTCTATTTAGGAAAGACATGTAATTTTTACCTTTTGAGTTTCTTTGGTGTTCACACAAATATACGTGTTTAAAAACTAGGTCAAAATTTGTATGATTTAGCAACCGTCGTTTCTCCTCATCTCACCGACGGCCAACTTTTTCAGTAAAATTCCCAAATATTCGACTCATAGTGTTGAACATGATACTTATGATAACGAAATATCGATTCAATGTATTAAACATGACTTAAATCTAGAGGTGGCAATGGATCGAGCCGGGTCGGCTCGGCCCATGGCTCGTAATGCTCGGCTCGTCTGACCCTAGTCGAGCTCGACTTGGCCCACGAGCCGCGAGCTCGTGGACCGAGCCGAGCTTGGCTCATTTAGCTCGTAATTTTTTTTGTTTTATATATATAAAACTTAAACCCCTCTTAAGTCTTACCATTTTTTTAAAAAAAAACTCATCTTGTCTTACCGTCTTATGATCTTACATTGATTTAGATTTAGTCGACAATCTAATCGATAGCTAAAATATTTGAAATCTTGAATATTAATATATTTAATATTATTGATATAAATTCTTAATTAGTTATAACTTATAAGTTATAAATATAAGTATAATATTAATAACTAATAAGTAATAAGTTATGTATTAAATAAATTATTAATAACTTAATAAGTAAAAAAACAATGTTTGTTAGTTATTAATATTAATAATTTATAAGTTTATAAATTATAACGCAAATAAAAACTTCTTCAAATAATCAAATATCTAATTATAATTTGAAAAGACAAAAACGAAAATGAAGTAAATAAATTAAAATTTAAAAGATTAAAAAATAAAATTAAACCCTCCTCCTTTTTTCCGGACTTGGGACCGGGTATTAAATAGTCTTATTTGAATAATTGAATATTCAGTATTCTAGTAGGCGAGCCGAGCCGACGAGCGGCTCGACCCATTTGTCACCTCTACTTAAATCATACATGAGAATGTAGAAATTTGAAAATAGAAATTTATGAAAAATTCAATTTTCACAATCACACTCGTGGGCCATAATATGGTGGGTCCACACACAAAGGTGTGAATTCTGCAAGATGACCAAGTAAAACGTGTGTGTTAGTAAACAGCAGTCAACTCGGTTCAGCCCCCGATTTAGAATCCTAGCTTCCCTGTATCTCTCCCTTAAATCTGGACCATTGATCCATCACACTTACACGTGTCGTTATGTAATTCATTTGTCATATTTAAAGCTACACGTCAAGTTCAAATAGCAAAGACCGGAGACGTGTTGGATAAAGATAGCCGTCTTAGACCGACCACTATCTGCCACATCATCAGAACCACCCAACTTGCTTCCTCTAACCTCTGTTATCTCGCCACGTGTCCTTTTACAACGGCTAGTTTTTAGGCAATTCTATATTTACTACTTGCACCCAGTTTGGAAATTTCGAGTCTTTTCTAGCAGATCTCAAATAGTTTTCGAAGCAGATTTTTTTGCCTTTCATAACTCGTTTGTTGGAGAGCAAACTGGAAAATATATAAATAAATTTTAAAAAAGCCATTTTTAAATTAGAGATATTGGTGACTGTATATACAGGAGAGCGATATACAGAAGTGCGTAAATATAGAAGATAAGTTGAAGTCGGTCCTTGTTTCCATTTACACTACAACCGTTACATCAATCCTCATTTACTCTCTGCGTCAAATTAGGGCTTCTCAATATCTTGGAACGCCGTTCTACATTTATAGGAAGTGGTATAGATTTTTTGACTGTTTCTGGCTAGAGGGCATCTATTACTTGAGATTTTAATTTCAGTTCTGGGTTTTTGTTTGGATAATTCTGATTGTTTTGTTGAAGTTTGCTAAGAGAGAAAATGGTGTTGGGGAAGAAATTTGAGTCAATTGTGAACAGAGCAAATGAAGGGTATGGGATGGGACTGGTGAGGAGTACATCATTTGGGAGAAAAAGAGTTGCTTTGTCGAATTTTAATTTGGATTTTGATGGTCATGATGATTGTATTCTCAACACACCTACAAAGAGACAGTGTTATGAAGATTCATTTCTCTATTCAGACAAGTCTGTTCTTGAAGCCCTGCCTCAGGATGTTCTGGTAAGTGCTAACTACACTTTTGCTGAATTAATTCTTTCAGTATTCTGATTTTTTTTTTTTTTTGGATTAATTTTGTACTTTTATGTATGTGATTTACAGTGAATGATTGTTCATTGATTTTCAGCAGTTCTTTAAAGTGTTATGGTTAACTATGTTCTAAAAATGGTAATATCTTTTTGTGATGCAGATTAGAATATTGTGTGGTGTGGAGCATGATGATTTGAAGAGGCTTGTTTTTGTATCAAAAACTCTAAGAGATGCGGTAAGATTCTCCAGTCCTCAGAAAGATTTTGATTTTTTTGTCACAATTTCCCCCCCAGGATTTGCTTGAATATGAATATTGATTTGAGGTTTTCACTTGAACAAAACAGACTTTGATTGCAAAGCAGTGGCATTTTGCATACAGTACTCCAAGGAAGACTATTGGGTTCCAGAATGTGGAGAATTTGGGCGAGTTTGACGACGTTGAAGCTCCTAATGCTCCGAAGCAGTCGAGGGTTCCAAGGTCTCGATTGAGTGCAAAGAAGCTAGCCGACATCTCAGTTTCCTTGTTCTCATCTCGTATAGAAGATAATTGGCCAATGAAAGATTTGTCAATGGCAATGGAAACAGATATATGAAATTGAGGTTTTGTATAGTTTGGAATTGTTTGTACATGTAGAAGCAATAGCTTTCAGGCTTGTTTTTCTTCAACTAATCCATTGAAGATGGCTTGGCTTGGCTTGTCTTTAATTGTTTGTGAGCATGTAGGTAGATGGATGTCTTGAAGCGCTGTGCTGGCGCTTCTGTTTTGATAAAGATCTTAGGGGATGTGTATAAGAAGCATACTTGTTCTTATTTATTCGAATGAATCTTGTAACATTTGTATTCCTTTATAAATTTGATGTTGGAAGATTTTTCGTGTTGATGTTGATCAGTATCAGTATGTTTTCTTTGACTGTCTTGATCATGATCTTGCTGTGGTTTTAGTGAGTAAGAGAGAATCCCTACTATAATTATAATTATAATTGTGTGTTCTTTTAAATTTAAATTACAAATAAATGGAATGTTTTGTATCAAATCAAGGAATTGAAATTATTTGTTGATTTATTTGTGTTTTCTAAGTAAGATAAATGATTAAAAATTGGAGAGAGAAAATGTGGATGCTTAAAAAGTAATATGAGAAATTGTGTAAATTAAAATTTTGTAATGATTCCAATTTAATTTGGCTCGGATTCCTACCGAACGGTATTGGGAGAAACGGTGAAAAGTACATAATAATCTCTGAAGAATTGTGGTGAAGATGTTGAAAAAATGTACCTTGATTCCCAAGTGTGATCTTGTGTTGGCCTGTTGGAGTGATAATTGTGTCCTTGGAGTTCCTCTGATGCTTGGATTCAAAGTTCTTTAGAGTCTAAGATTGAAAATGGTGAATATATATTAACTTTGAAGAATTATGGTGACGATGCTGAAAAATATACCTAGATTCGAAGTTCTTTAGTCATAAGATTGAAAATGGTGAAAAATACAGAATAAACTCTGAAGAATTATGGTGATGACGTTAAAAAAATATACCTAGATTCCCAAGCATGATCTCGTGTTGGCCTGTTGGAGTGATAATTGTGTCTTCGGAGTTCCTCTGATGCTCGAATTCGAAGTTCTTTTGAGTCTTAAGATTGAAAACGGTGTAGAGAGCACTTTGAAAGTGGAGATTGCACACCTTTGTGTTTGGTATTTGAGGCGATATTTTTGTTATTTGGGATATCACCTAATTATGGATTACATTGAGATACCTTATAAAAGATATGATGCGTGATCGCATTCAATATTCATTATTCAACTTTGATATGTGATCTGATCTAATTGAGGGATGTTAAAGATTGTCCAATTTAAGTTTACGGAGAAGATCAATGTGATCTAAGCAATTAGGGTTAGTATTGCAAAGACAGTCAATGAACTTTTATCCTCTCTTGTACCTAATTATGGATTACATTGAGATACCTTATGTAATATGACGCGTGATCTCATTTCATTATTCAACTTTGATATGTGATCTGATCTAATTGAGAGATGTTAAAGATTGTTCAATTTAAATTTACGGAGAAGATCAATGTGATCTAAGGGATTAAGGTTAATATTCCAAAGTCAGTCAATGAGCTTTTATCCTCTCTTGTATGAGTATGCAGTGTCGGGCCTGTTAAGAAGTCGACGAGGCCACCACTTAAGGGCCCAAATTTTCTATGGCCCAGATTTTTTTTTTCTTTTGATTTTCTTTTTTACATTTTTTTTTTATGGTCAGTTTACATATTATTTAATACATTTGTTTTGTATGATCTAAATTTTATCGTTATTTTCAATCTTTTCTACGCTTGGGTTGGGGGAGGGGGCAACTACAATACACTGTTCGTTTCAAACCTCGAAAAAAAAAAAGATCCAGCCTTGTGTATGGACTTAGGCGGATATGGACTTTCTCCCACCCAACCACGAGTAGTTTCGATGTGCAATTGATTAAAGGAAACTCAAATATGTACATTGTGATTAAAAGGATAAAACTTGTTGTCGGATTTCTCTCGAATAGTACATGTAGAAGTGGTAGGAAATGATGTAGGTGCAATACTTTTAACCAAGTTTTGCTAGCAAGAGAATGTGACCCCTTGCAATTAAAATTGAACACTACTTCAAAAATGAAAAATCCCTTGCAATTGCAACTGGACCCAAGCCATGTGAACTGCTCTCTAAAGTTAAATCAACGGTCATGGATTAAAACCTTTTGATACCTCTATATCGAACTTTATTTTTAGTGCCCCTAATTTCCACTTTCTTGGTGAACAGTGCTTTCTCTTTGAAGAGTTTGACGGCTGAGAATCGTTGTCCGCCACAACAAACAACCGCCATTCCCTCCATCTTTAAAGCAAGAAGGACATGACGTGTCCTCTTGCTTCCTTCTTAATTTTCCTCCGTAAAGGATTCGTCTCCTGCTTGCTTTGTCGTTAAATGTTAATGGTTCTCCATAAAGAGCAGACCCAATCTCCGGTCCACATTGGACAAAAGATATCATGCTCATCAAATATGTGGTGTAGGAGACTGGAGTTAGAAGCTTCACCACATGTCTGAGGTGGTGGGACCTCGTTTAATGATCTCTTACTACATGGGACGATGAGCAGAATAAGATTTGTCCAGGTGGTCATTCTCTAGAGTATAGATGGAAAAATGGTTTATAAACTTGCATGAGTGACATCTATGGTGTCGCCATGACGAAAGTACTAAAATATTTCAAGTCTTTTGAGTTTCTTAGATAATTCATGTGGTAGGTTCATGTAACTCTATTGTGTAGGCTGTTGAGCAAGTTTCTAAGGTTCTATGAATTTATATCTTTACCAAATATTCAAATTTAAAGAAAGGGGAAAACACTAACAGCACAAGACACCTATTCAATTTCGCTTCAGAATGATCATATGCAAACATTTGAAATTGATTCATATAAGTTAAACGTTGCAAGCTTCAAGAAAAGAAAGGACATTGATAATTATTCAACATTGAGTCTTTCTTTTTATGCTGTACGCAATTATTCATATAACTCATAAAATCTTACCACCCAAACCTCAGAAAATCCTCCGAGAACTCGCCTAGATTGCTACTATTATTCGCATCACAATTCGCTCGGCAAAGGTAGCCGGGCGCTGGAAATTGAATAAAGGTATTGGGGCTTTGGAAAATGCCTCGAATAATTGGACCGACGACGGGTCCCGGAAAGCGGAGAAGTCTTTGAGTTTTCGAATGTGGGTGGCATTTGAGCTCCGAAAGTTATCTAAAACCCTAGAAATTTTCCAGACCGAAATGGTCTGACCTCAATTGCAGTGGGCATTTTAGACTCTTGGCTGAATTGTAGATATAAAGATGATAAATTGTCTTATCTTCACTGTTAATTTGCAGAAGGATTTGTTTGATGTCAAAGGTAAGATGACGAAATTACCCTTGTTAAAATGCGGTAAGGGAATTTTCAAGGAGGAATCTGACGAAAATGATTATTTTTGCAATAAAACATAATTTTGAGGGTGTGAATACAATAATTGAAAGGATATGGATGAATTTCACAATCAAGCAAAAGGATAGGGACATTTTGCAAGTGGGGTAGGTTTCCCCTTCCTTTGCATTGATATGGAAAATAAAGATATTGAAGACTTGCATGATTGGCATCTTTATTGGCATGGTGGGGTTTAGGAATTAGGAATTTAGGATGTGTAAGGTGGAAATTGAACCAACCATTGTCAATTTAGGTAACTTGTTTTCTGAATTATTGAAACGCACTTGATGATATATATATATATATATATTTTTTTTTTTTTTTTGGGTGGGGGGATGGGTTCGAATAGAGTTGACTATGCTGTGGTAGTTGTTTGGATTGATTTAGCTAAAAAACTTGATGTTTTGGAGAGAAGTGTTTGATTGAACACTTGGGTTTAGACTTTTTCCTTTAATAATTGTTTGAAGTTTCAACAAAAATCATAAAATATTTCTTTTATCTCAATTGACACTATTGACACCACAAAATCAGGTGGATTTGCCCTATGATTTTATCAAACTCATACAATGTCCAAAATTAGTATCAAAGATTACATTATCATAATTTAAATTGAGAAACATGTTGAAAACACATCGAAATTGTTTTATTATTTTGTCTTTTATGTTTCATCTTTTAAGAGTTCGAACATTATTGTAGTATAATAAGTTTTCTCTTATGTTATTTGTTCCATGTTCCATTTGTTGCTTAAAATGCAAATCTTGGATATTTTGCTCAACAAGAATTGAAGAGCTCAACAATATATATTCATCACCAACTATTAAAAACCAAAATTTTCATAATTATAATTCAAAAGTATTTTACATATACCATATTGATGATCTTGTACAAATAAAGATCTCCTCAAAACTAGAGAGAATTTGCACTAAGACCTAAATTGTTGATTCATTGCGTATAAGTTCAATGTTCCATTATAACTTGATGTGTCCTCCACTACAGTCTTAAGTACCTGTTTGTTAAAAAAAAAAAATTGTTTATAAACAAAGAATGTAATGTTTTTTAGGTAAAATATATGATTGAAAAATAATTTAAGAAAATGTCTGTAGTTCAAAAGTGATTAACACACCGTTCTTTTAAGCAATGATTATAATTTATAAACAACATAATTTTTCAAATTACTTTTTAACCATATACATTTTCTCTGTTCAGTTTTCAACTATACATCTTACCTAGAAAACATCAACAAATAAAAAAAATATCTGACATCTACATCGAACAATCCATAAAAGAAATGACCGAGACGATGATTATATTGAATTGAGTAGTGGGACTAAAATGAAACTTAAGACGAGTATTATAGCCCCCAACGCTACCTATGGAAAGGAACTATAACCAAATATCAATTAAAGATTATCATAAAGACAATTAGCTTTCTCGACTGTCATCTCAATATTATTATTATCATGGTGAAAAATAAGCAATAAGCTGATTTTTATTACTTTTCAAACCTGCCCAAAACCTATTAAAGCTGTCTCTTCATGAAACCTCTCTCTCTCTGTCGCGCACACACGATAGCGTTGCGTTGGTGCATGGGTTAATTAATGGAATCATGTCATTCTTCAAAATACCAACTCTGAATCCAATGTATTTCCTGCTAATATATATCTCCCACAATTGAGTGTCTTTTCATCTTCAGAGAGAATCCATGGAGGAAAACCCAAAAACAACAGAAGCCAATTTCTTTATCTTTCTTTACTCAAACCCTCTATTCTCCACCATTTTCACTCTCTACACACTGATTCTACTTTACTTCCCTGCTTCTTTTCATGGACTTATTTTCTCCCCAGTTCTATTTTTCACCTCAGTTTTCTTGCTCTATCTTCTCCGCCTCGGTGCAAGGCAAAAAACCCAAAAGGAAATGGGATCCGATTCCCTGGAGTTCGATTCGACACAGAAATTATTGAATCAGAACGAAGATTTTTCTGATCATGATCTCAACCGAGTCTCGTATGAATCCGACAGCGACCCGAGTCCGAATTCGAATCCGGTTCCCAATTCTTTAGCTTATTGTTTCTTGGAATGGGACGTGAGGGCACCGCTGGAGATTATACCTGAAGAATACGAAGGTGAAGAAGAAGGAAACGAGGGGTTTTGGGAGGAAAAGAGAGAGTCCCAGATGGCTATAATTGAGAAATACGCATCTTTGTCACTGTATTACCCGGAATCAGACACAGAGACTTCATCGGAGGGAGATTCCCCGACGATCGGAGACTGGGAGTCATCGGAAAATTTGTGCTTCGTGTGGGATGAGGATGATAAAGAAGGGTTGATAGAGATTGAATTGAACGGGAAGAAGAGTAATAGTGATGTCGATGAAGATAATTTAATTGAGATTAATCTTTTTCCGTCGAGATGATGTGGGATTTCCCGGCATATTTTCCGACCAAGTTTATATACAGTTAACCTGTGTGATGATTAGTTAAAAGGGGAAACGTTTTTGGGGTTATGGGTTTTAGCAAATAGAGGGTTTACCATTGTATTAAAAATTTAAATGAATGATAAAGTGCAATTACTCACTTAGTCCAAGAATTAATAATGATGAAGGTAATGTAATGACTGATTTGTCCTCGTTTCTTAAAAACATTTTTTCTCTCCCTTTCACGACTGCTCCTCCTCCTCCTCATTTTTTTTTTTTTTTAAACACTAATATCTCAACTTAGTCAGACTTAATTCTGAACCACTATCCCAACTTCAACAATGCTACAGTGCCCTCAGGCTTACCCTCCCACTCGCATGGGGGTCCTTATGTCTTATAATTGAAAGACCTTTCACTAGAAAGAGGAAAATGAATTTAAAGCTTGTTTGCTCTATCAAGAGTTTTTATCAAAAAATTTCAAATTCAATCTCAATCATCCATCCTTAGTCAAGTCTACAATTTTTTACTTTTCAAACCAATCTAAACCACACATTCATAAAAAAAATACAAAAAAATCATAAAAATCAAAAAATTTCCATGGACCAAACGGGCTCTTAGTCTTGTCAGAGAGTAGCTTCCAGGATAGAAACTCGAATAAAGAGACGGAGATGAAACTATTTCATACACCGATGAATCATATTCAATTTTGTATAAAGTATGCTCAAAGTTTATCTAGTTCTAGTTATGTGGAATTGATGAATAATGTGATATTGAAACAACTTTTTATGAGAAACTTTTAGTTGGCATTTGGACATCACATGTGGACTTGAGAGACGTTTGGTCATGCTAAAAGGTTTGTGAATGTTTTAATCAAAGGGATTTGTTTTTTGACATATAAAAGTGGCTTTAGATTTCTTCTCTACTCTGCAAGTTGAGTAATTGATGAGACAATTATATAAGTTAAATGAATACATACTATTCAATTCTAATATAGCAAGAAATGTAATGAATATTGATTACATAATTAAAATGGATAACATATGAAAGAATAGTTTGAACAACAATCACGATGAAATATATATTCAATTAATATTTATTGAAGAGTAAAGCGTAATGCTACATAATATTATTCTTTTCAATTTTTTTAAAATAAGTTTGTTCAATTACGTTATCTTGATTTCTCGAATCAAGAAATGCACGAACTTGCATCCACGTGCATATCACAGATACCCTTTTTTTTGTAAAAAAAAATATGGCTAATTGCTATGGGTAGTCAAAACTTGAATCCATGTATATTCAAGAAGATTAAAGAAAATATGTGTAGTCGATTTGCATTCTAATATTGTGTTTGGTATTTTTTATAATCAAGTTTATAAATAACACATCTTCTCAAACCATTTTTAATTACACACATTTTACATCAAAAAGAACAATTTTATTTTTTTATTATTATTATTTTATAAACAAAAATTCTTAATTCAGAGGCTAGTTTTTGCAAAAGAAGTTGTTGCATTAGAAGGGCCATAAGCCCATGAATATCAGATGTGACCAATGGATAATTGGGCCCAAATCTTACAAAAGAGATTGGGCCTATATTCAAACAATCATATTTTAAAAGGCCCAATACCAAACATGCCTTTATTCAGTTTATTGTACTCATGTGACACGTTATTGATGTGGCATTATCATTCATTCAGTGATAAGTGAAGAACAACTAGTACAAACAATACAATATTATGCTAAAGAATATATTCCAAGCCATGACTTCGAACTAATTTTAATTTTTTTTATGAAATACTAATCTTTTGCTCAGAAAATCAAGGGTCCTGATTTTGTTAAATATGTACTCTTACGTAGTTGTGCTAGACATGCATATAAATAAGGTACTTTATTATTGGTAAAGTTAAAAGTTTTTGAGGAAATTTTTTGTAATGATGATGGATCTTGGCGGTGTCGGTATTGAGGAGGAGGCCGGAGCTAGTGGTGGTGGAGTTTGGGTTTGGCCATCTCCGATGTCGAACTCACATAGGCTAAAAACAGGAAACGGAGTGCGCGAGTTCGGCGTTCTACCTCCATTCTTGACAAGAATTTTTAGTATGGTGAATGATCCAAATACAAACTCCATTATTTCATGGAGTTCCTCTGGTACCAGCTTCATTGTTTGGGACCATCTCCAGTTCTCTGCAGAGCTTCTCCCTCAAAACTTTAAGCACAGCAACTTCTCAAGCTTCATTTACCAACTAAACAACTATGTAGGTTCTAATTATAATTGTTTATATATTTCGTAGCTAAAATCTTGTTTATTATATCGTATTTTTCATATAAATAATATCCATTTATACTTGTGACTGTTGCAGGGATTCAGAAAGATTGGAGTGGAGCATCAGTGGGAATATGAGAATCAATATTTTCAAGCTGGGAAAGAGCATTTGCTCATAAAAATTAAGAGGCGAAGCCAAAAAGTTGAAACCTTAAATAAACAAAAAAGAACAAGAAAACCTTGTGTTGCCTCGAATGAGTATGAAATGGAGTTAGTCCTAGGAAATTTGAGGAACAGTATAAGTGATTTTATGTTGGAAATCCAGCAACTAAAGCAAAAACAGGAAGACATTGAAACACAAATTGTCAACTTCAAAGAACACATTGAAAATGCCCAAAATAAGTCGAAAAAAATTGCTTATGTTATTCGCCAAAGCATTGGATGAAATTGTTGTAAGGAAGGAAATATATCTTAGTAACCATGAGGCCAGAAAGAAACCGAGAATCGCTGCTGCACCAGAAAACACCGATGGGGATGCATTAAACGGCAAGTATTTAAATTTCGTTGTGAAAATCTTCTTTAACGAACATTTTTTTTTTTTCCTTCTATTGTAAAAAACTTGTCGTTAATTATCATTTTTCTTGTAGTGTCAGTTCTCACCAACGCTGACGCGGGAACTCCCGTTCAGGATAATAAAGTTGATTTGGCTTCAGAAGCGAACGTGAAGGAGTCGGGTGACTATAAATTTTGGAAGGAACTGCTGGAAGACGATGATACCGGTGAAACCGATACAAGTACTGGGGAGATGGTTAACATAAAGCAGCAAGCCAAGATTGCATTGGAGTTGGAAAATTTGATCACAAAACTACCTGAACACGGGACTAAGGAAGAAGAAGTCACCCTTAAACTATGATACCATGTTTTTTAGCTATGTGCAAGATTTTAACTTTTGTTATTAGTTCAATCAAGACTGAGAAATTCTGCTACGAGTTTCTTCCAACATTTTGTCCCCACACCCAAAAAAATACAAAAATGAAAGGGAAAGGGAAAGGGGTCCCACAATGTAATGACAGGTGTCAAGCCCCCAGGTAGGGGCAATGGGGCCTCTAATTAAAACAGTGTGTGAAGTGAAGCAGACAAGGTAGAGGAATTGGATAAGGAGTAATGTGGTGCACATTGGAGAGGAAAAAGGATGATTGCAGGTAACATGGGCTTCTTAAAGTTGGGCAGACAACAATTTAGTTGTCTATTCCAATCAAAAGTTGCACTCATATGCATTTTGGTTATTCTTTTGTGGTGATGTCAAATCCCCTGTTTTTAGTCATGTTTTTGGCTTCCAACTTCTTTCATCTTATCTTTCCTCCAACTCTTTGCTTTCTTTAGTCAGGATTGTAGAGAGTTTTGTGCTGATGAATTTCTGTTTATATAGCCCTTGTTTGACCCCCATTATTTCTTTTTTTTTTTTAACAAATTTTTTCTACAGTAATCAATCTCAACCATTCAAAAAAGTCAAGCCCACAATTTTTTACTTTTCAAACCACTTTTTAACCATTAGATTTTTAAAAACCAAATTTTAACTTGAAATAATGGGGCTCAAACAAGAGCATAATCATCAAACTTAAAATACTTCTTGTATTTAGCAATGTCACGAGAAGCGAAGTCGACGTCCGATTCGAATAGACAAATCGAGAAATGGTCGGGTCACTTAAAGACTTAACAATATCATTTTTTCAACAAGGAATGACGAAGCCCCAGTTTAACAAAAGTTCTTGGCTTATAAATAATAAATAAAAAAAATTAATGTTTTCGATGTAAAATATGTAATTAAAAAGTGATTTGAAAAAAAATTTGTGTAATTAAAATATGATCTGGTAAACATATTGTTTATAAACTTGTTACCAATGGTTCAAACCCTCGTAACTTTACACTTTTCGAGTCAATACGCCAGCAAAACGTTTATATTTATTTAGATAATAAGAAAAAACCTTGAGGATTAACTATTAAGGCAATGCCTCAGTAGTTAGGGTGATATCCATATAGACCAGGTTCGAATACTATGAGTGGAGGAGTTTTAGCTGTAATTTGATTTACTCAATAAATAAATTGATACAATAAACAATATCTAGTTAGAGTTATTTAGCTAAATTTCTCTTTGGTAATTTTTTTTTTATATATAAATAAAGAATTTGTTACTTTCAAGGTAAAATATGTTGTTGAGAAGTGATGTGATTTGAAAAAATAAATGTAATCATAAAAAGTATTTTGAGAAAATGTGTTGTTAATAAACAAGTTACAAAATAGAAGCTTATGTGATCGATAACTTATGTGGTATAATCAATACAATTTAACTACACACATTTATCGAAATTACTTTTTAATCACAAATTCTATTTATAAAATACAATAAATACCCCCAACTAACTTTTATAACATTTGTCAAACGGAAGCTCAATTAACTAGACTCGCCAGTCCCTAGGATATAAAATAGACGGAGTCCAAGTAGTACACTTCATTTTTCCCATCTAGGACTAGAAACCTAGGCACCGATATTTTCTACCAAATTTCTAATATTTTCCAATTGCTATATTTGACCGATACACAAATTACATGTGATATTTGTTATAGCCAAATTAAGGTATGCTAAATATATCTTTATTATTAATTGTAGATACAAAAAAAGTTGGGAAAAGTCGATTATCTGGTATCAAGTAAAATTATGAAAGTAGCCCTCTAACGCAAGAGAATGATCGCTAAGAGTCGAGACGTCAACGCTAGGCTTTCTTATATGTTATTAACATAATTTTTATAAGATTTAGGCCTCCATTTTACAAAATATAATATAACAATATAATTGATTCCTTTTTATATTTGAAACTTTTTTTAAATAAAATAATAGTTTGTAAACCGTTTAATAATCTTTAATGTTGTGTAATTGACATAATAAACTTGTAAAATAATCAATTTGGTATGTAAATTTTAATAATGTAGAAGAACTTGTTGAGATAATGTCCCAAGCATGTGCATACATAGCTAACCCTTTCGAATCAATGAATACTCGAGACCGAATTAGACCGAATACCAACTTGGGTGGGGCCCACTTTCGAACCAAAGGTTGTCCTCACATGCAAAAACAGTCAACATGTCACATTATTGCATTATTCATTATAAAATACTTTTTCAACAGATATTATATTTTTATATTTATTGCATTATGAGCCTTTAACTTTCATGATTTCATATCGGGGTCCTTTTTATAAAATTATGCTACATTTCTTAGCTGCAAAAACTATTAAGAATAAGCTTTGATTATATGAAATTTTAAAGTATGTATATTTCTTTCAAATTACAATATAATGTAACTACCAATAGTGTGCAGTATTAACTATGAAAGAGTAAACGATCCCTTGTTGGAGTACTTGTATTTTAGTTCATAACAAGTTACGATCAACATGTCATACTTGTTGCTTTTGCAAGGGGTTCGATAATTAATACTCATTATATGAACCTTTATGTACTCGTTCGGAACTTGTGGGATCGCAGCTTTTCTTCAACTCTCAAAAATAAAGCTCAAGATAGCAATGATAAGGTAGACACGTCTTCTTATTATTTAAGAGTAGAAGTTTAGAAGATCATAAGAAGATATGGACATGCCTTGATAGTGTCCCTATATAATGATCGGCTCGACTCGTTTCTTTAACTCCTGCTCATCACTTCGTTATGTTATTCCTTATGTCCCATCTATTGAATGAATATACCATCATTTGACGACGATTGCGCTAGGGTATTGAAAGAACACTTAGTACTCCTCTTCTAAAAGCTTAAGTATTGGGTATAACAAGGGCTCTCAATGGATCGAATTTTAATCCGAACTCGATCCGAAATTCGATGAAATTAACGAAATATGGATTTAAGGTCTCAATCCGATAACTGATAATGATCCGAATACAATAATCCGTTAATTAAATAGAACAAATATGGATACAAGTCAATCTGATCCGATAACAATCCGATCCAAAATTTTATAATAATATAATATATTTTATATATTATTATATAATTTTATTCCATATAATTTTTTTTTAAAATCTTGTAATGTATTTTATAAAGTATAATTTTAAAATAATATTATTATATATTATAATATTCATTGTAAAAAATGTAATATATAAATATTGTTATAATTTTTTGAGATATTATGATTTTATTTTTTATGAATGATAAGAAATTATAATTAATTATTTGAGTAAATTTCTACTCATTAATGTGTAAACATTTAGAAAAATTATGCTAAAAATAATTTCGGATCGGATATCTGATAAGGTAGCAAATCGGATATAGATTTAACTGTCAAATATCCTTCGAATTATCGGATCAGATTGGATCTACGAATTATTCTTATCGGATCAGATCAGATAAAGACAGATCCGATTCATATCCGATCCGTTTACACCCCTAGGTATAATTAGGAATGGTGAAAATGTGTTATGATCAGTGACGGAGTTAGGATTTCTATGTTGCAATGGCGAAAAATATAATGGTGGAGAGGAGATGTCCCTCTCCGGAATATTCTTTTTAATACTTAAAGAAAAACAAAGGAATCTTTATCTGAAGCCGTGAGCAACATGAATTAAACCTGGAGTGAGATGGTACGAGAAAATCAACAAATATGGTTTTTCAATTAGTGAAACAAACGCAATTCAACGAGGACAACAAAGTTCATTTCAGAAATTAGTAATTAACTTTAACTGAAATTAATTTAGATTTTAATACTTAACAAAAAGCGGCTAAATAAAAATTTAAACGCAAATTAGTTGATTTTTAATAACGCGTTTGACGAAAAATTGTTTGTAAATAAACATGACAACATCTTATTTGACATTAAAAAAAAATCAATAATTTCGATTGATCAAAAATTTTCGCTCAACATTTTTTACTTTAAAAAAAAGAACAAATGAGATGTTGTCACGTCACTAATTATAGACAATATTTCTAAATGGATAGGATGACAAAAAATATTCAATCCGCATATAGACAGGGCGGATTGGGACATAAAATTTTCCGATTCGCCTCGTTTCATTAGAAAGAAATTTTTTTTTGAAAAATATAAATTTAATTGACTAAAACTTCTTTAAAAAATAAAAGGGCCGACAAACAAATCTAGTCCCAGATCGGCCTCAACTCAAATTCGATTGGTCCCAAAATTGATGGATCATCAGATTAATATAAATGAGACTAAATTTTATGAAAGCAAATTAAGTCGATCTGTCTTGATGTCAAATTTTACGAAAGCAAATTAGGTCGATCTGTCCTGATGTCATCACTATAAACTGGAGTACCTAAGTGCTAAAAATAGGCTAAACTACACCAAAAAGAATCGAATTCATAATATTCCTAGCTAGTTGAAGACAGCCAATTAAAACATTTCATTGGTTAAATAGAGTATAGAATATATTCGTAAAAAGTGACGATACAGACTCACGTGAGAATCTCACGTGCCTCCATTTCAACATGCGTGCTGTGTACTGTTGTTAGTGCAACTTCAGTTGTACCAAAATAAAAATAAAAATTGCACCTTAAGTACTTAACAGTTAACAATTTAGGAACACGTGTCCAGCAAAACAGCCAGCTTAATTTTAATTGGATGATTTTAAGCTTAGCACATTGTTAATAGCATTATTCTTATTAATAATATGGAGATTCCAGATCGTTAGCTGTGTTTGTGTGAATTTATTTTTCTTCGGGTCACATGTTTATCTCACGTGACTCATATATAGTTGCCATGCCTCGACAAAGGCTTTGTTCGGTGTCCTGATTTAAATTGAAAAAGACAAGAAAAAAACACAAAATTTAATTTATATAATTTCTTATATCACTTTTTAACCATATATATTTTCTTTCTCCAATTTTTAACCTCACATTTTACCAAGAGAACAAAAATAATTCAATTCCTATAATTCAGTCGTCGAAAAGTGCCTTAATTTGATGTGTTTAATTGAGACTCCACCGAGAGAAAAAGTGCCTTATTTTGTTTTTAAATTACCGTCTAAGGAAAAAAAAAATTGATTAGTGTCAAGCCTAACACAAACAAGTTTCTCCACACAAATCAATTGCGTGACATAAATTTTAGCCTATTATTATTATTATTATTATTATTTTTTAAGGTATAAGTCTCCAAAATTCAACTTGACATATTACGACTTTTAAGTTTTATCTTTAAAATCTGATGATCATTAGTTATTATAATACAACAATCAACAAACATTATTAAAAGAACATATATATAGGTAGTATTATTAGTAATTGTGTGGTCTAAAAAATTATGAAATATTCCCTTATATTATTATTTAAAGCGGAAATTGTCTTTTTGCTATCTTGAGAATGATAGTGACATATTGACCAACCATTTTTTTTTTTAATTGAAAATAATTCTTATTATTTCCAAAGAGATTGGCTTTATTAAGGAGGGGACCAATTGCTTTATTGAATATGAATGGAGCAATATTTCTCTTATGTGGGAAAAATTTTGTGGGGAAAAATTATGGTTTTAATTAGTTCTCAGTAAGATCTCTTTTACAATGAAGATTTGAATTATTTCATATCCATTTATATGACTGAGAAATTGATGGCGCGGCAAAAGATATAACGAGAAAGATGCAAATGTCCAAGTTTCTATTACAAATCAAAACTACCTTTTCGCACTTTGGAATATATTTATAAATAGATTGATAATGTATTCAGCAACGATTATAATACCTTAGAGCATTTCTAATATACTTCGTCAATTGAGGTTGACGTGATAATGAAATAGACGGAGGTCAATAGAACGTGAATAAATTGATGGAGTCAACTAAACTTTGCTATTCAATTGTGAGGTCGACTTTTCAAAAATATTGATTACGTGACATTTTTCTTAATTTTAAATTATTAACTGATTTAAACAATTGTTTAACGTATTCCTATCTCAAACTAATTTTTTATACCGACATCTCCTCCTCCGCTTGGAAAGTCGTAGGTAAGCTTTTATTTTTTATTTTTCATTTTCCGTAGGTGAGCTTTTACATGCATACATTTCATTCATTTCTTTTAATGAGTATAAATAGAGGACTAGATGAATGAATGTAGTTATAATATCTATAAGTGCATAAACTTGAATTTTTTGATTGTTTAGTTCTGAGATGTGATAAAATGTACGTGAAATAAATTAGTTGACTGAATTCTTGGATAATTGAATTAATTGTGCAAAATCGTCCACCCTTTATTTTGTATTAAAATAATTATTAAATAAAAATAAATGCTGACTCATCAGGTTTGATGGAACGTCAATTTGTAGATGGTGCGCACTAGACATTGTTAATTTTTTTTCAAGTCACACCAACTTAACATTGTAATTAACGGAGTGCATTGGAGAGACATCTATACTATATATAAAGGGAGAATAATGGATTAGTGTGAATGTATTTAATGTCTTATATATATAAAAGTATTAAAATTATTTTATAGTAATTATCAAACAACGGTCAATATTTTTTTTAATAATTTCTAATTTTAATAATTGTGCAAAGATTGTATGATATACTAATTTCTTGATCTTCAATGTTGTTCAATTGTCTATATTTAATGAGTTAAGATTAAATATATATTTATAGTTTATTGTGATTTTTTGAACGAAAATTGAGAAAAAAGTTAAATATGTAAGACAAATTCAAAAACTATAATAAATATAATATATCTTGAACAAGCATCGATATTTGTACTCATAATATTACATCTAACATGATGCACAATTAAAAAACTATAGAATTTGCATTTATCATTCAATAAAATTTTCGATAATTTGAATAATTTATGTTGTTTTTAAATTTTAATAATTGTTGTGATAAAAAATTAATTTTGTATTTTTTGTATTTGTGTTGATTATATACAATCATTAAATTTTATGAATGCTTATCTATATTGCGGATAGCAATTTCAGTTCATCACAATGATGGAAATCTATATATATAAGTAGGATAGTTTGGCAAAATTTAATTCTTAAATTCTTTATGTTTTAATATTATAGTAAATTATTAATATGATGTTATTGTTATTTGTATATTTTGATTATAATTCTTATTATTTTTATTATTAACATCAATATTGAATGAGTTCAATCAATATTTTTAATTATCAGTATTAAAATTATTATTTAATCATTGATTTTTAATTTATTTGTTGTTTTTAATATTATAAATCTTATGTGTCGCCATCAATAATTAAATTGTGTTTTAATTATTAATGGTCAAATCATTTTTTATCTTTAATATTACAAATCAAATTTTCTAAAATATATATTATATATTATTATTAAATATTTTTATAAATTAACCCTCTGTTCAGCAACTATATTTTTGTTTCGAGGTAAAATATGTGGTTGGAAAATAGTTTTGAAAAAATATGTGGTTAAAAGTGGGTTGAAAAAATGTGCTATTTATAAATAATATATAGAAAGTTATTTAATGAAGGTTGATATTGAAGAGTTAATATTTTGATTTGTTTTTAGTTAATAATATCAATAGAATGAGTAGTATTTTTTAATCATTCTTAATTTTAATAATTTTTAAAGAATATAGGATATAATTTTTGGTATTGTAATCTCCAACTTTACTCGATTTTCGTATCATTATAAACACAAGATTTTCAAAATTATTATTTTGACTACTTATTTTTGCAAATAAAGTTTTATTGGTTAAATTCAAATATTTTGACTATTTCATTTTTAATTATTGTGATTGATGTTTTTGAATTAAAATTAAAA
Source organism: Ligustrum vulgare (assembly GCA_963555705.1). Lineage (NCBI taxonomy): Eukaryota > Viridiplantae > Streptophyta > Magnoliopsida > Lamiales > Oleaceae > Ligustrum > Ligustrum vulgare. The sequence continues at coordinate 65,437,685 of OY743171.1, read as the reverse complement.
AGTACGTTAAATACAAAAGACAAGTGAAATGTTCTGAGAAATATGGTAATACATTTCACATTAATCAATATTCATGTACATAATATTACATCAAATGTGATATACCATTATAAAACTACTAAATTTACATTTTCAATGAAATTATTAATAATTCATTAAAATCATTGAAATCAATAATTTATTATTTGATATAAAAATTGACGTTTACTATTCAAATTTTTTTTTTAATAATTTGAATTACTTATGTTATTTTTTTAAATCCTAATAATTATTGTAATAGAGAATCCCTTTTTATGTATTTATATGTGTTGACTATGTATAAATACTAAAATTTTATGAATACTTATTGAAATCGATATTGCGAATAATAACTTATGTACATCGCACGGGTAAAATACTAGTTTTTAACAAATTCGGTTTATTTGCTAACGTGTCATTTCTTTTTCCTCAATTAACTGAGTGCATTAGAGTTTCTCTCATGATTGATATTATTTGTGGTTTTTAGGTAAGATGTGTGGTTGAAAATTGGAGAGAAAAAATGTGTGGTTAAATAGTGGTGTTGAAAATTTTGTGATTATAATCAATACTTTCTGAGTGGATGCTAAATTATAAATAGGTAGAAATGAATAATAGATAAGAATATGAAAAAAATTATAGGCATATTTATAGTATCTTGTTTGTTGAAGATTAAAATCGTGTTTTTAATAAATTTGATGAAAGTTGATGAAATATGTGGTTGAAAAATTGTGGGACCCATGAAGTATATAATTGAGATTGATTATTGACTTTGAGTTAAATTAAAATATATATTTTAATTCGTACCAAACGTAGGCTAAATAAAGCACAAGGATGTTTAGTGCAATCTGAGTTAAATGTCCCAATAGTAAATTATCTTTATTTTTTATTGATCATTTAAGTTTAAAATGTTGTGTTTTGATTATTAAACTTATCAAAATGTTCAACATTGGTCACTCATGTAACTTTCTTAACGAGATTGATAATGTAGCGGACATAATGTAGACGTGGCGCTATGCCAATTTTAAACGATAAATCTCAGCACATAAAATTGTCACATAAGAAAATTTTAAAAAGTCTTTGATTGGTCAATATATTTTTAAAGATTTCGTTCATTAGTCATTAAAGTTTTAAAGACGTTATCTATTGCTCACTAAATCAATTATTTTCATATTAGATCAATAAATCGATTAAATAAAAAAAATCAATTATTTTCATATTTGATCAAAAAATTTACACCAATGACAAACATTAATGGCAACAAACATAATTGTATCACATTCACAAAACAAATTCCATAAATCTACAGTAACAACAAATTAACACGATGTAGATTTTTTGTTATATTCTCTGTCGCAGAGAAATATTTGGCTACAACTACAAGTTATAACTTTTTTTACTGTGAATATAGATTTATGAATTTTATGGGTGAATGTAATATATGTTGGTTTGATATCATCGTTTTCTGTTAATGTAGATTATACATCAAATATGAAAATAACTTTTTGTTTTATGTAACTCATAATTTGAAAGAGCATTTTTAAATTTTTTAGTTAATTACCTTAAAATTTAGTTAGCAATTGAAGACATCTTTAAAAATTTAATGATCAATCAAAAACTTTTTTAAAAATTTAGTGACTAATTAAAGATTTTTTAAAAATTTTCTTAGGTGACATCTATAATGTGGAGCAACGTGTGTATTTTAATTTGTCACATCATCAATTTTGTCTATGTTTGGTAACATTGTTTAGTTTATAGATAGATTTATTTATGATTTTGAGGTAAAAAGTCGTGGTTGAAAGTTGGAGAGAGAAAATGTGTGTAGTTAAAAAATGATTTTGAAAATTGTGTAATTTATAAACTGATTTATAAACAAAAAATGTAAGGTTACCAAACGGATGCGAATTGCATAAGTTATCTTTGTAACACCGTAGTTGTTTATAAATTAACTTATTTATGATTTTGAAATAATATGTATAACTAAAAAATGGAGAGAGAAAATTTGTATGAATAAAAAGTAATTTGAAAAATTGTGTGTTTTATAAATCGGTTACCAAACAGAGGCTATGAGTGCCTAACGTCTAACATTTGATAAGTTTAGTAATTAAAATTTGACATTTTAGAATTTAGTGATCAAATAAAGAAACAAATATAAATTCAATGATTATTCAGACAATTAACTTTTCGCCTCCCCCATTAGTAGTAGTAAAAATAAATTAGAAAAATATACTAAGATTTCGTTTGATATAAACAAGTTTATAAATAATACATTTTCACATCATTTTTAAACCAATTTTCAATTATATATTTTCATCAAAAACATCAAATTCTTTGTTAAAAAAAAACGCAGGCTAAAAATTGTTCTAAAATACGCCGATCGTGAACTACGCACCATGGTGGACAAGAACACGTGGCAGAAAAGGAAAGGACGTTCGCAAATCACCCCACAGTGGAAGTTAGGTGGTATCCCGCCAGGTCTCATGTCAGTCAGCTTCAGCTAAAGTATGCACTGCCTAATAATTAAAAGCTTTACGTATGTATATACATTTACTTTAATATACGTATATATATATATATATATGTATATGTATTACTTTTTGGTCTCTCTTCATTTTTCTTGCTATAATATATATGCAAGTGGTTAGGTTGAAGAGTTCTTTGGCTCTTCGGGACCTCCAAGCATTCATTCAACACACACAGGTAAAAAGCTCTCAATTTTTTCCCCTTTTCCCTTTTTCTTTCTGTTTTTCACACATTCTCTAATCCAATCTTCTATTCATATTTAGCCACATAGGTATATATTTCTTGGAGTATCACTGTTTTGATGAATTTCAGAGCGAGTTTGTGTGTCTTTGATTGTTGTGATAATTTTTGAGACAGAAAATCTATATGCAAACTTGGTTACATCATCCCTAAACTTAAATCAGAAATTCATCAAGCCTTGCTTCTGAATCATCGACTCCCCTCGGGAAGATTATGATTTTTGGCAATTTGATTGGTTTAAATTTATAGGCCAATAGGAACTTTTTTTTTTTTTTTGGGCATTAATTATTGAACACTGTCAACAATCTTGTGCCCTGGATTTGTCTTCTTTACTGCAACTTTTTTCCTTTTTACAGAGAGAAGGTTCAAGATTTAGTCTGGTTATAAATGACCATTTGAATTAACGAAAAGGTTTGTGATTCTTATTAATTTTCCATCGTTAAAATGCAGTTGTCTAATGCAAAATGGATCCGAAACTGAAGAAAACCAAAGTTTCATCATCAAACTCAGCCAACTCACCCGATTCAACTCACTCATCATTCCCTTTCCCAGATGAAGTCCTGGAAAGGGTCCTCTCATTGCTGCACTCCCACAAGGACAGGAGTTCAGTTTCACTGGTCTGCAAGGACTGGTATAATGCTGAGCGGTGGACAAGAACAAAACTTTTTATAGGCAACTGTTATTCAGTTTCTCCTGAGATTGTGGCAAGAAGATTTCCAAGAATTAAGAGTGTTACACTCAAAGGAAAGCCAAGATTTTCTGATTTCAATTTGGTCCCTCAGCACTGGGGGGCTGATGTGCATTCTTGGCTTGTAGTGTTTGCCAAAGTTTACCCCTTTTTGGAGGAGCTGAGGCTCAAGAGAATGACTTTAAGTGATGAGAGCTTGAAGTTCTTGGCTACGTCATTTCCGGGATTCAAGGCTTTATCTTTGTTGAGCTGTGAGGGATTTAGCACTGATGGACTCAAAGCCATGGCCGCACACTGCAAGTAAGCACAGCATCACATCTTCCTTGTTTAAGTTAAATTAGATTTTAACGATGATTGAGTTTTTTGTTTGGTTTTCTTTTGAGTAATTTTGAATTAGACGTTTCTCTAACAGAAAATTGAGGCTACTTTTTTGTTCCAGGTCTGGAAGTTTTGATATATATATATATATTTTTAATGCGTTTTGGTTCATGTTTGACAGTTCTTGTTGCTTTTACTGTGTAATTATTATCTTTGTTGAACTGAGTTGGATTGCTTTATGGGTTAATTCTGTTTTCTTTCCCTTGCAGTGCATCTATACTGATGATCTGGTTATTAGTTGAAATGATAAATTCTTATGCTATTTGTAGCACCTTTTCTATGAAGTGCATGACGTATAAATTCCTACCGGTGGTAGTGCTCTGTGTTTGTGGATTCCTTGTCGTTGGAGCAAGTTGTGTTTTGGTTGGATGTGGTTGAGAATTAAATGAGGTAGTTTTGGGGTGGGGATATGGTGTTTGTGTGTTTTCTTTTGTTTTTATTGCAAAAAACAGAGTTTTAGTGGAAAATTGAAGTGCTTTCTTTTGTTATACTGCAAAAAAGTTGTAGTGGAAAATTAAAGTGCTTATTTATGATTCTTTCTCAACTTTTTTCTGTTGCTTTTTTGATGTGATGCTTGACCTGTTACACGGCATTTAATGGATAGCATGTCCTTGATGTCACATTTTGTCCACATATCTCCTTTCTCATTGGTCAAGAGGGTGCTATATTTGCTTAGAATTTGAAATGAACTGTTCATTTGGCTAAATGTCAACTGGGGTTCTCTTTGATAGCTTGAGATAGTGTTCAAAATATTAAAAGTTATATTGTTCTAGTTTTTCTTTGCAAATTTTGTGATGTTAATAAATCTAGATATTTAAGGGTTCACTTTGAATTTAGAGATGCTTTATATTTACTGTTTGATGAGAAATAAAAAATTATCGAAAATTCGAGTGGCTGAAGCAACCCCTTTGGAAATATTTCCGGAATGGTATTTCTTTCCCTTATTTCCTTCGTACAGTGCCCAATAAATAATTGGGTGTTCTTTTATTTTTCAATTTAAATTGATCTACAGAATGAAGGTTCTCTTTGAGAGCTTTATATAGTCTTCATTTATTGGAAACATTGTCTTGTTCCTCAGCCATTCCAATCTCAATTGACCCATATAATGTAGTGTTCATTGAAGAGCTTACTATATGTTCATTTATTGGAAAAATATCTTGTTTTATGGCCCGAAAGTTTTTGGTTTCAAATAACCTTGAGTAGGAAGGTTTCACTTTGAAGTTGAAGATGTTTTAATTCATTATCAATTGGCCTTGAGAAGGAAGGGTTCATTTTGAACATAGAGATGCTTTGATTGATGAGGTTATAAGGGCAAATTCTGTATTCTGATTCGAATTTTTGACCTGTGAAATGCATTATCTATTTTAAATGTTCGCTTCCGAGATGCATAGGATATGGATATGCCTGAACACCACAGGTTAGCAATGGATTCACTTGATTGCAATCTATGCAACACACTTGATCCTCTACCTTTTAATTGATTTCTTGAAGTATCATTATTTTCATCCAGAGAAGAAGAGATCTAAGATCAAAATGAACAAACGTGAATTCCTTAGTCTAATGATGTTATCTCTTTGATTGAAAGTGGAAGTGATGCAACAAAGATATGTAAAAGAGAAGGGTACTTTCGAAGTTTGAGGAAACTTGTAGTGAGTGTATATGAATAGCAGATATAACTTCTAGTTGTGCTAGAGATGTAGTCACAAATAGCTAATACTAGTTATTGAAAGATATTCAAGATCAAGAAAAAATTAAAAGAACCGACGTGACGAAAATGGAGCTTGAAGAAGAACTCTACATAGGCGACACATTTGGAATATTTTTTCCTCAGGTGAAATGCCAATAGAAAAAAATACAAAATTCAAGAAAAAATTAAAAGAACTGACGTGATGAAAATGGAGCTTGAAGAACTCTACATGGCGACATATTTGGACTATTTTTCCTCAGGTGAAAAGCCTGTAGAAAAAAATACAAAATGTGAATTACTGAAGAAAATAAGCACGGAGACGGTTGCAATCTTCGATTCGTTAATTCAATTTACCCGTCCCTCCTAAAGCTTCATCATTCCTCCAGAATTGAACATCCATTCTTTTATTTGTAATCAAGGTCTAGATCCTCTGTTTTGTGCAGGTATCTGTTGTTACCTTCTCTGATTTTAAATGTCCTTGTTAATGATAGAATTTTGTTTAGTGGGAGGATTGAATTGTTGAAAAATAGTAAGGAAGAAAATGAAGTTTCATGTTATTTATTTATACGGTTTAATCTTGTTCAGTACTATATGCAAACACGCACTAACTATATTTGTTTGTCGTATAGGAACTTGACTGAACTCGACATACAAGAAAATGGCATAGATGACTTAGGTGGAGGTTGGCTAAGTTGCTTTTCTGAGAATTGTTCTTCACTGGAAGTACTGAACTTTGCCAGCCTCAACAGTGAGGTCAGTTTTGACGCACTTGAGAAACTAGTTCGTCGGTGCAAATCCTTGAGGGTTCTGAAGGTCAATAAGAGCATTAGCTTGGACCAATTGCAACAGCTTCTTGTGCAGGCTCCTCAGTTGATTGAACTTGGTACTGGTTCCTTCCAGCAAGAACTTGCACCTCTCCAATATGAAGGTCTCGGAATTGCATTTAGCAATTGTAAAAACCTTCAGACGCTTTCAGGTTTTTGGGAAGACACCTCTCTCCATCTCCCTGTTCTTTATGCAGCTTGTGCTAGTCTGACTTTCTTGAATTTGAGCTATGCGACTCTCCGAAGTGGGGAATTAGCAAAGATTGTTGCTCATAGTCCAAATATACGACGCCTTTGGGTAAGAACCTGGCATTTGAAATTTCTTACTATGTGCAAATTTAGCACTAGGTAAAACACCGGCTTTTATCCCGCTCCTAAGTGAGTTATTTATTTATTTATTTATGAAGTTTTCATAGCTAAATTGACTAAGAGTAATACTTTCATGCAGGTTCTTGATACGGTTGAAGACAAGGGCCTCGAGGCTGTGGGATCAAGCTGTCCATTGCTTGAAGAACTTAGGGTCTTCCCTGCTGATCCTTTCGAGCAGGATCTTCACCATGGGGTAACTGAGGCTGGTTTTCTGGCAGTGTCTCATGGATGCCGCAAACTCCACTATGTCCTCTACTTTTGCCGGCAGATGACTAATGCTGCTGTCGCCACCATAGTGCAGAACTGTCCTGATTTCACCCACTTTCGACTTTGCATAATGAATCCAAGGGAGCCAGATTACCTTACAAATGAATCTATGGACGAGGCTTTTGGCGCAGTGGTTAAGACGTGTACTAACCTCCAGAGGCTTGCGCTTTCGGGCCATTTAACCGATTTGACTTTTGAGTACATTGGAAAGTATGCCAAAAACCTCGAGGCTCTTTCTGTGGCTTTTGCTGGCAGCAGTGATCGGGGGATGCAGTATGTTCTCCAAGGTTGTCCGAAGCTCAGGAAGCTTGAAATAAGAGATAGTCCTTTTGGAAATGACGCGTTACTGTCTGGGATCGAGAAGTACGAAACGATGCGTTCGTTGTGGATGTCAGCCTGCAATGTAACAATGAGTGCATGTAGGCTACTCGCGAAGGACATGCCGAGGTTGAATGTTGAGGTAATGAGAGATGAAGGAAGTGATGAAAGTCAAGCGGACAAAGTTTATGTATATCGTACTGTAGCAGGGCCAAGAAGGGATGCTCCACCTTTCGTCGTCACTCTATGATCGTGTGGAAGGACTCCTTGGTAAGCTTGCTTTGAAATCTTACGAATTCTTCGAGATTTGTAGCTGTTCTACATTAAATAAGGTTTTATTTTTCCTAAATGCGCACGCTTCTTTTCTGCGAAGGAGTTGACTCGACCATCATTAATTTAGGACCGCTGCTTTACCAGATTCCAAACCCCTTCCCGGGAAAAAATACGAAGTTTTTGGCTAAGTTATATGCCTAAGTAATCTTCCATTACGGCCTTGCTTTCTGATCATATATATTGTTAGCATTTGCAGTGGAAAACAAAGCCCCTCGAGCTGTTTTTGTTCGGATTCAGATCGTGCAAATTAACGCCATTATCGCATAGAAGAAAAAATAATGGTGCAGGGTACCAGAGACCTCCGTCCCTGAAGAGCCGAGATATTACAATAAAATGCACGAGAAGTTTACTTCTTTCATCGTTTGAATCACGAACGGGGTGACAGGTGAGGTCTGTCTGGCAAGTGAAGTATCCTGGAATTCGAATTCCAGATTTTATGTATAATCTTTTAAGTTTTTTTGAGCACACAAAACTTCTTTATGAACTGTGAAAATCAGTGGATTTGATATGACAAGAAATTGTGAACCTTTCCACTTGATTGTTTAACGAGTAAATTGCTATAATTAGACGGAACCAGTGGATTCTGTCGAGGACATTTTCAAGATTCATTGTTCAAGGCATGTTGGCAAGTTACACCCTGGAAATAACGGATGATGGTAATTGTAGATTCTGATTAATCTGGCATTTGGATTGGAGGAAAATACAAAATGTTTGTCCTTGATGGGTTTTTTTTTTACCGCGTACTCCGTCGTACAAAAGTTAAAATCTCATGTAGCCCCTTTCTGGTATGTATAAAAATCAAATTTTTAGTAAATTTTGACAAAAGTTGATGAGATGTGATTGAAAAATCATGTTCCATAAAATATGTAATTAAGATTAAATGTTAACTTTAAATTTGATTAAAATTTTTAAGTACTACCAAACAAAGACATAGGCTTATTATATTATCTTATTCTACCCAAAACTGTACATAAACATGCACCCAAATGTTACATCTATATTCAGAAGCTGCATTAGACAAGGGAAGTGGTATTAGACAAGGGGTCTTACTTACATGTTAATGTCATATGAAAAAAAAAAAAAAAAAAAACCACTAAACTTTTATATAGTTGAGATAGCAATTCATAGAATGCATTTAAAGATGCTTTTTGAGATACAAAAATAAGTCAAAAGTTACTAATTAGGGAATCAATTATTAGATGAGATGGATGGGGAAGCACATGAACATGATATATTGTTACATGTACAATTTTTCTTCAAATCTAAGGTATTTGGTACCTATGGTTCATTTTTGGATTTTCACTTCCTCTTCACTCAAAGGTGTTTAATATAATAACTTTTATTTCACATAATGGCCTTTTTACCTAACATAATTTTGAGAAACATTTCTAGGCAGTCCCTTTTAGGGGCACGAGTCATGAAATATATATATATTAAGAAATCAATTATAATCTCAATAAGGAAAGTGATCTATAATTTAGAACATAGGAGCAAGAAAAACAAATTTATCTTTATAGGAAGGCGAGAGTATTTTTATAATGGCTAGAGGCGAGATTTAGCGTCCATTTAAGGAGAACTTGTAAATGATTTAATTTATAAATAGATAAAAATGAGATGCACACATTGAATTGAAAATTTGAGAGGAAAGACAAGATAAACAACTAAATGGCACCGCCCCACTTGATTCATTGACAATATTACACGTGAAATTAAACGTTAGCATTTGCTAAGGATGTCTGACATCATTCAAGGTATATTTAGTACAAGTTACTCAACAATATTAAATAATACTTTTTTTAAAAGGTTGTATTTAGAACAATTGTGTCCACCAATTAAGGATCCGTGACTCGGAGAATAATTAGCAATTTTTTCTAGACTGTCTAGTAGCAAAACAAATCAAAACTCAAATCATCCTCTCTCTTTTTTTATTCTATTATTATTTACCCAGTTACCTAAGTTAGGTCGACTAATCTCAGAGAGAGCTACATTCCCTCCTGGTTTGCCTTTTACTCATTTTAAATTAATTAGATAATATTGTTGTTTTGCATATAATGTTTTTTTTAAAATAATAATATTAGAAAATAATTAGTTGTTTATTTAAAAAGGTATATATATATATATATTTTTTTTTTTAAAACATGTTTTTAAGCTTTCAAGCCATAAAAAATAAAAAATAAAAAAAAATCCTTCTCTCCTTTCCAACAAATTAACAATTGTTCTCGATAATATCGCAATTAATATTACGAAAAAAATACTACAAAAAAATCACTTTTAAGCTAAGCCAAACATTCTTCGTAGGTCTACCCTAAATCTTAAGGCAAAACATAGGGTTGGTTCACATGTTGGGTGGGGGAGGACGTGTTGACATTTATATGCCAAGGAATATTGATGGCTAGCCCTATTTCCCCTTTTTCTTTTCACCTAATTTCTAACGGGGTGGCCACTTTAACTAAGCAACCTTAGTTTTTCTTCCTCGTTCGTTAATTCCACAGCTAGCCTTGTCTCTTGCTTAGCTAATTTCACTAATGTTATTGAATGAGCATCTCATATGCCCGCTGTGGATCGACTTCTTTGAAAGGTGACCTGACTTTCGTAAAATATTCTCTCTCGCATTTTGAGAATGACGTCAAAAATTCAAAATGTATCTAATACCAAATGATTATCTTATCTCATAAATCTTTACCCTATTATCAAGATACTTAAATCTCGATTCTAGTGTTAGGGATGGGCTTGGTCCGAGACATTTCAAGAATTGAATCCATATATAAACTTAGGTATTTTTTTAAATGTAATCATTTGGTTACATGAAATTTTTGAAATTGAACCCAAATTGTCATTTCCGTTTGAGAAGTTCATTTTCGGTTAAAATGACCTCTAATAGTTGTCAAGTGTTTGGTCTGATAAATGTCAACCTCCAAGTATTAGAATAATATTTACTTTAAGTACGCTTCGAATAGAGTAATAAAGTTTCAACAATTACAAGATGGTAGAAAATATTCATATCTAATACATTATCAAGTAATTAAACAATTGAAAATGTAATTATTTTTTTTAATGTTATTTTTGAGCAAATAATTTATGCACAATTATTTCATGATTAGAACCTAAAATAAAAGAAAAAGAGAGACGAAACCACGTTTGGATTCCTACATTGTCAAAGTAGTTGTCCTTTTATTTCTCCATCCTCAAATGTCCTAAGCCACCATTCGGTAGCAAAATGGCAAAATTAACCTTAACATTTACTCCATTGACCTTTAACTGTCACGACACTATGACAGCGAAGGCCTTTCAGTAGTTTTAAAAATGTATTCTGTTACACACGCTGAAGATAAGAAACATCTTGATAAGAATACAAAACTCTGAGCTTTTTCACCGGGATATTCATCCCACCATTTTGCCGGAAACCTGTATCCTCCCCGGAATATGGATTTTATTTCGAACAAATAATGTTCAACGAGTTGTGTTGCTGTCATAAAGTTCCTCATGGGTGAAGAACAGGGTCAAAAGTCAGTGCAATCATCTGCCGGAAAACCAAGGCTGCAGCAAGCTATTGAATTCCTATCTCCAATGATTTCTCACTCGCACGGAGTTAAGGTTTTTCCAGTGAAATGGAAATCCATAAGAAACAAGCTTGAAGAAATTCTCTCTAACCTCACTGCCATTGATCAGAACTCTAACTTCAATGATAATGAATCCATTTCAAATACTGTAGAGGCAATTCTGGCCACACTCAAGAACTGCAATGAGCTTGTGCAGCGGTGCGTGGATTTATCCTATACTGGGAAGTTGCTGATGAAAAGTGATCTTGATATAGTATGCACAAAATTGGATAATCATATAAAGACACTTTCTGATGTATATACTTTTGGGCTGCTCACACATAGCAATGCATTAGTGGTACCGAAGCCTGGTCTTTCAGCTTCTCGAGACGACGTAAGATTCTACATCAATGATTTGTTGTCAAGGCTCAAGATTGGCAGTAGGGACATGAAGAAACGAGCCCTGTCTGCCTTCAATGATGTCATTGAAGAAGATGATAGATATGTGAAGATTGCTGTGGAAGTTGATGGTTTTATTAGTTTCTTGGTGCATTTTCTTGATTTCGAAGAGGCAGAAGTTCAAGAACAGGCCGCGAAAGCATTGCGTGTGATTTCAGGTTTTGAATACTGTAAATGTATATTGATCAGTATAGGGATAATTTCTCCATTGATTAGAGTGTTGGAATCCGGGAGTGGTTCAAGCAAGGAATTCGCTGCAAGGTGTTTGATGAAGTTCACGGAGAATTCGAACAACGCGTGGTTAGTTTCTGCTCATGGCGGAGTCACTGCCCTTTTGAAAATATGTGGGAATAGAGATAGTAGTGGTGGTGAATTGGTTTGCCTGGCTTGTGGAGTACTGAAAAACCTCGTTGGCGTCGAAGAAATCAAGAGGTTCATGGTCGAGGAAGGAGCAATTCCATTGATCCTTAACCAGCTTGCGAGGTCCAAAGACGACATTACATTAATATGTTCACTTGATTTTCTACAAGCTACGTCTTACAAGGATGAACCAGTTAGAGAAATCGTTGTTAAAGAAGGTGGAATAAGCATATTGGTGCACATTTTTGGTCCTAAATCATCATTTTCGATGAAGATAAGAGAGGTGTCACTGCGAGGAATCATGAACATATGCTGTTCATCAGAGAGTTCTCTCAATATTTTGATTGCTTCCAGCTTCATGGATCATATACTTTATTTTCTTCGTTACGGGGATGCTTCAGTTCAAGAACTGTCATTAAAGGCAGCATTTTGGCTCTGTGGCACGTCCGAGGAGACTAAAAAGCTAATGGGCGATGGCGGGTTCATGCCAGTGGTGGTTAAATTTCTCGACTCAAAATCATTTGAGATTCGAGAAATGGCGGCCGGAATACTATCTAGCATGGTTATAATACCCAGAAATCGAAAGAGTTTTGTGCAGAATGATCAGAATGTTGGCTTGATTCTGCAAAAGCTTGATCCTGAAGGTGGTGCAGGAGAGGCAAATTCAGGGAATACCAAAAGGCTATTGCTTTCTGTACTGATGTCATTGACAAGTAGCAACAGTGCAAGAAAAAAGATTATAAATTCTGGGTATTTAAAGAACATTGAAAAGCTTGCAGATGCTGAAGTTTCAGATGCAAAAAAGATTGTCAGAAAGTTATCACCCAATAGATTTCGTAGCATATTGATTGGGTTCTGGCATTCTTGAACTAATTTTCAATTTCTCCCAATTCTTATTTTGTTAATCTAATTCAGTTCCTTCAGTTGGTAATGTTAATGTATGAAGAGATTCAAGAGTAGCTATGTTTGGTAAATGGTTTAATATTGTTTATAAACAATCACGTGTTAACATTTCGTTGGTCAATTTTTTTAAAAAGTATAAAAAATGGTTAATGAAAATATTTGACTAGTCGAAATTGTTAACTTTTCAAAAAAAATGGATCAATGAGATATCGACAAGTGGCTATTTATAAACAATTTTTACCAAACAGATTCTAAAGTATTAGGACTTCTAAGCCTTGTTTGGTTCTCTTTAAATTTTTTTTCCTACGGTACTCAATCTCAACCATCTATTAAAAGTTAAACCGACAATATTTGACTTTTCAACCAAATCTCAATCATCCATTCTCCTAAAAATCACTATTCATTTCAGAAAAAAACTCATTTTAAACATTACAAAACACACTCCTAATAAAAATGCTCTTTGTTAAGATTTTGATAATTGTCCTTGCATGGCAAACTTTTGCTTATACCAAGTTGAATTACATAAAACAAAGTTAAAAGCTTGTAGACGTATACTAGTTTTGGTGCGTGCGTTGCATGCACATTACCAGTATTTTTTTATCAGAGAAGTTTCGAATAATAATTTCTTGTTTGATATTCTTCTTGTCCCATAAAGATATATTCATTTCTATTTTTACACGAATTAAGAAAATATAATTATTATATGTTGGAAATATAAATTTGCTTACGTTTTACCTAATATACCTCTACATTAAACAATAAGTAGTTCATATGTGTTGATAAAAATGCATATTAAATATGAGTATATTAAAAAATTAAGATATTAATATAATTTCAATAAGGAAAGTAACCTATAATTTGGGACAAACAAAAAAAGGAAAATGAAAGAAAAATAAATGAACGATGAAATATATTGTTAATGGATCATTTTAAATGACTAAAATTTTTGCTACAGTTTAGTAATTCGAAAATAATGTAAGAAAGTATTGTGCGAAAGCCTTACATCAATATTAAGATATTGCTATGACGACTTTATTTGAACTCTCATAATTAATTTAAAGAAAAAAAATAAGTAACACAAAACGATAAAAATAGAAACATGAGAAGGTCTCCATAAAGATGTCTAAAGTAATCTTTGGACGAATGACTCAATAGTGCATTAAATTCATTTTTTGCCCGCATAGTGTTTAATTTGATGAATAGTGGCTAAATTTAATTGGATGAATAATGCCTAAATTGATGAAAAATTTGGGCAATTTGTCCGCATAGTAATTAATTGGATGAATAGTGCCTAAATTGATTGAAAATTCTGGCAATTTGCTCGCATAATATTTAATTGGATGAATAGTATTTAGTTACAATTGTGCCTAAATTGGATGAATGTTGTTTAATTGCAATTGAAATAGTGCATAAATAGGATGAATAATGTTTAATTGCAATTAGATGAATAATAGTGCATCCAAATATTGCTGTCCGCATATAATGTTTAATTTAATTGCAATTGGATTTGATGAATTAATTGGATGAATAGTGCATAAATTGGATGAATATTGTTTAATTGCAATTGAATTGAATGAATAGTGCTAATTTAATTGCAATTGGATTGGATTAGATGAATAGAGCCAATTGTTGCCCGCGTATAGTGTTTAATTGGATGAATAATGCCTAAATTAGATGAATAGTGTTTAATTGCAATTGGAATAGTGCATAAATTGGATGAATAATGTTTAATTGCAATTGGATTAATGCCTAAATTGGATGAATAGTGCCAATTTAATTGAAATTTGATTGAATCAGATCAATAGTGCAATTGAAGATTCAATTTTACATATATAATATACTAATTTTTATGCCTGCGTTGCACACATATTGCTTCGAATAATGATTTCTTGTTTAATACTCCATTTGTCCCATAAAGATAAACTCAGAGCTTGTTTGGAAATGGTAAGGGGTCGTTCTCTTTGTGTTTCGATTTTGAATTTTGTTTTGAATTTTGGTTGTTTGTTTTGGGATTGTTGAAAACATGTTCTCTTTGTTATTTTGGAAAACTGAAAAATACGTTTACTTTGTAGTTTCTTGATATATTTATTTTGTGATATTTTCTATATAAAAAATGGTTGATTTGTTGAATTACAATAATTTTAATGTTAATAAATCAGTTAGTTCTCTATGTCAATAAATTCATCATTAATATTATTTTAGCTAAACAAAAATTTAACCCCATACCAACAAAATCTTAACATGGATCTATATATAATGACAAAATAAAATAAGAATTTTAAGTGAAGGAAGTGTCTCACATTTACCAAAATAATAATAATAATAATAACAATAATAATAAAAAATAAATAATTACAAAAAAAAAAAAAAATCTTAACATGGATCTATATAATGAAAAAATAACATAAGAACTTCAAGTAAAGGAAATGTCTCACTTTTACAAAAAAAAAATAAAAAAATAAAAAAATAAAAAAATTTACAAAAAAATAAAATAAAAATAATCTTAACATGGATTTATATATAATGACAAAATAATATAAGAATTTCAAGTAAAGTAAGTGTCTCACATTTATTAAAAAAAAAAAAAAAATCCAAAATGTGATTTTTGGTCGTTTTGGATTTTTTAACACAAAATATCCAAAATGCAATAAACTCGTTTTGAGTTTCCTTTGTATTTTTTTTGATATTTTGGTAAACGCGTTTCTGAAAATGGGCAAAGTGAACGCGTTTTCGATATTTTCAAAAACCGAAAACTCAAAATCGACTGAAAACAGTAAGGAGAACGGGGCCTAAAACTTTTACCATAGCTTTTCAAACTCAATCTCAACCATACATTCTTAGTCAAACCTACCATTTTTTTACTTTTCAAACATTTTTAATCCACACATCCTTCAAAAAAAAAAAAAAAAACTACAAAAATAAAAACTTTTCACATTACTAAACAGACTCTCATTTATATTTTTTCACTGATTAAGAAAACATAATTATTATATGTTGGAACTATAAATTTGCTTACATTTTACCTATTATACCCCTATATTAAATAATAAGTAGTTCATATGTATTGATAACAATGCTTATTAAATAGGGGTATATTAAAAAATTAAGATATTAATATAATCTGAAGAAGGAAAATAACATATAATTTGGGACAAACCAAAAAGGAAAACGAAAGAAAAAATTAATGAAAAATGAAATACATTGCTAATGGATCATTTTAAATGACTAAATTTTTTGCTACAGTTTAGTAATTTGAAAATAATGTAACAAAGTATTGTGTGAAAGCTTCATGTAAATATTAAGATATTGTTATTACGACTTTATTTGAACCCTCATAATTAACTTAACGAAAAAAATGAGTAATACAAAACGATACAAATAGGAATATGAGAAAGTCTCTATAAAGATGTCCAAGGTAATCTTTGGACATGTGACCGAATAATGCATTAAATCCAATTGTTGTTCGCATAGTGTTTAATTTAATGAATTGTGCTTAAATTTAATTGAATGAGTAATACATCCAATTGTTGCTCGCATAGTATTTAATTTGATGAATATTGCCTAAATTGGATGAATAATGTTTCATTGCAATTAGAATAGTACCTAAATTGGATCAATAGTGTTTAATTGCAATTGAATGAATAATAGTGCATCCAATTGTTGCCCGCATATAGTGTTTAATTGGATGAATAATGCCTAAATACAATTGAATTGGATGAATAGTGCTAATTGCACATTCAATCTTTTTTATATAAAAAAATAATATAATAATAAATAATAGTAAGATAGTTAGATTTTTGTAGTTTTTTGAAGAGGTGCACCAATTGTAGATGGGAATTTGAATGGTAGCCATCAAAGTTTTGGGGGTTTGGTACATGATTTAGAGCTATTTAGTGTAAGAGAATTCCCAGGAATTTTTTTAATGTGATTGAAAAGTTATTAAAAAGTATGCAAAGTGATGAATCACATAAAAATGTGTGGTTAAAATTGAAATTGATGAAAAAGTTGTCGAATTTCTCTTGAATCAAACAGAGCCTAATGTTCTATAATGTGTAAAATATTGGACAGAATTTCGATTTACCGAATCAAGATACTTGCATGCAAAATAAGCAACAATTTACTTGAAGTTGAAAATAAGAAATTAGAATGAGATAAAATAAAGCGTGTTATTTCTAGTATCTAGTACAAATTTCCCCACTAATTGATGCAGATGTGATCAAACAAACATTTATCATTCAAGAAAAAAAGTTTCTTCCAAAATTGATATAGCTCAGTATTAATTTTATTGGATGAGCAAAGCTTGATAATATTCTTAAACTGGATGATATCGACCACTTGGAATTCGAAAAGAATTTGAAAAATGTTTTGGTAAAATTTGGGAAACAAGGAAATTAGAAATCAATTTTATATGAGTTGATTTGATGTTTAAGAAATTGACTTAGATTAGTTTAATTCACATATATCATGTGTTTATTAGTTATTACAATGGTTATCTTTTTTGATAATTAAATCGCACGATTTCAGTTTGAGACATGATCTAATTGCTTGATCACATCATATTCAAAGGTTAAGACTCTTTATTATGTACCTATTACACTCGAAAAGTCTCATCCAGTCAATACATCTATTGAAGATTTATAATTTAGCCTCCGTTAGGCAAGTGTTGATTATAATCAACACAATTTTTAAAATTATTTTTTAACCACACATATTTTCTTTATTCAATTTTTTATCACATCTTATCTAGAAAATACAAATGATACCAATCAAGAAGTATTATAACAGTTGTCGACACCTCTTATTATACATATATTAATCAAATAACAAGTAAATTCAAATATTGGATACCTTCCCTCTAGTACAAAGTAGAGAGATGGACGATCTGCAGAAACGTTGACTCGCTCCTGCAAAAATTTGAATTTTTTTTTTTTTAATTGATAAATATTGACCCAATAACTTAAACTTTAAAATTCAACAATATAAAAGTCTTAAGACAAAGTTGCGTAATAGAATGAAAATGATTTTTTGTCCAGTACCATACTTGTGTATATAGAGAAGGAGATTGTAAATATTTTTCCATTAGATTTTCCTATTGATGAGTTTGAAATGAAGAGAATAAGGAGAGACCAATTTTAGATGTCCAGTCATTTCTACCATCTGTTATATAGATAGGTAGTTTACTTTTTGTCTTTTTTATGTTCATCTAACGTTTATGTTTTCAATTTGTATAGCGTTAGATATATAGATGAACAAATTATTTTTGTATCGACAAACTGATTGTCTTTTTGATCAGTAAATCTAATTTATCTATTTTGGTACTCAAAATCGTCATTTTCAATGCTCTTAGTTAAAAAAAAAAATCGGGAGCTCCGCCCCCGAACCCCTGGAGGGGGGCCACCCCCCGTATTTTCGTCTCCCGCAAGATTTGAATTCTAGCTACGTCCTTAGATCTGCATTTGTCTGTCCTCTCTCTTCCATTGTCTCATTCTCATGCAAATGACTTCAATATCATTATATTGCACTTATAATAACATTGAGGTTCTGTATTGTAAAATTGTTTATAAAAAAAGTTTATAAATAATATATTTCTTAAAATCACTTTTTAATCAAATATTTTAACACGAAAACATTACATTATTTTTTTAACTATGCTTGCTTTTTAGATAAATCTGAATAGAATTGGATAAGAAAATGAATAAAATTTTAATGTCTAAGAATTTCTCTTTAATAATGTCCATTTGTTTTCAAAAACCTATCAGAGAAGATGGCCATTATTCAATTTTGACATATTTGGTGATGCAACGATAGCCTCCCACGAAAAAAAAAAATTAATCCTGGGATTATTTGTTTATTTTCTAAATCTCGAATCTTGGAACCGATCATCCAGTAAAAAATAGGATAGTCCTTAAATTTGTTTAATCTTATTCAATACTAGAATCACACCCGTGTGTTGTGCAGAATAACAATATGAAATGATTTTACTGTAAATATCATTACAAAATAGGAAAAGAAAGTAAACACATAATTTGTTTTGATTAATGATACAGACTATCAACGAATGCTCAAAATTGTAAATCGTTGAATTGTTTTATCATCTTTACGGGAAACACATGTCATGAATTAAGTTTTAGATATTGTACCGTGAACATATTAACTCAATTTTTGCATATTTTAGTTATTTAAATTTATAATAAAAAATAAAAAAATAAACAGAATCAATAAATAAATAAAAATAATGTGAAATGATGAATGAATTGAAGAAATCTTACTTTTGTAAAATAAACCAATTTAATTGGATTTTCCTTAAAAAATCGTATAGTTGTTATTTATTTTAATTTGATGAGAAAAAACTAGAATATAAATTAATTTATCTATGACTAAAATGAATTTAGTTAATAATTATAGATAATATTAATGATTTAAATGATATAATTTAAAATGAATTAGATATTGAGGAAAAATAAAAAATAAACTTTACCTTTAATTTTTTTATATGATTTTATTGACAATATATTTACAATTTGCTCTCACTTGTTAGTTTGCATTAAAATTCTCACTGTGACCTTTAATTTGACACTCATATTACATATTTTCGATTTAAAAAAACACACTAATTATTAAAAGAATAATAATAAAATAGAAAAAATAACATTTTGATGTTATTAATAGCATAACACGGATGACAATACAATTAATGACACATGTAAAATAATAATTGCTAAAATATTTAATATAAAAATTTCCAAATTTAGAAAAAAAAATTGGCTTGAAATTATATGTGTATTATGGTGACGGCTACTACTTTTATTTATATTAAGATTAAGATTAATATAAGATTAAGATTGCAACTACAAATGTATTTTTTGGAAGACTTTCAATGGAAAAATAAGTGGGTGTTGATGCAGTAAAGGCCTAAAGGGGGCAATCAACTTCATGAAACTATGGAATAATTATACAAATTACTTATTTTAGATGACAAAACTGATTTTTACTACACACAAAAAATATTCTAAAAAATATTTCAAGATGTTGTTGCTATCGTTGCTTGTCTTCTTCGATGGTGATCACCCGACATCAATCCATTGACACCTCCAGAGAGCTTCACAAAAAGACATGTCTATCGCCATGATCATTTCGAGCGCAAGGAGGAGGTGCGAGAAGTTCACAAGATTGCAGTTGTGCCGAATTAATAGGAGCGCAAGATTGTGCAGTTGAGCCGCATGTTCAAGCCCAACTTTAAAGCGATCAAAAGGCGGATTGAAGATTTGGTAACAAGGGACTATTTGGAAAGAGACAAGGAAAATCCAGACATGTTGGTGTTTAGCCTAATTCAATACTTCAAGTGGAGCACATCGATTTACTTGGTAGAAGGGGAAAGGGTACAATCCCGAGTTCAAACTTCTTTTAAGTTAGGCAGTTGAGAAGTTTGATAGGACCACGGGTGTATTTCATCATCTCGGGAGATCAAGGCTCTAGTGGGAAGCTCCATTAATCTAGGTTTAGTTGAAACAGATGTGAAGAATAGTGTATGAAAACTGTTTAATTTTAGGCTGCCTTTGATAGCGATGGTGGAATTTGGGTGGAAAGAAAATGAATTCCAGGAAATTGAATTCTAGGGAATTAAATTCCTAGGAATTGAAAGTTTAATGTGTTTGATTAGTTTAATTTTCTAAGTAGAAAAAAGTGGAGAATTTTCTAACTTTTGTTGTTTAATTGACAATATTTTTCATGGAAAATAAAGTAAAATTTAGCTATTATAATATTTTTATTTTTTATTTCATTTTTTTAACAAGTTTGTACTTAATAATAATAATGTTAATTTTTGGGAAAAAAATAAATCAATTAACAACAACAAAAATGATCAAACGTAACAAAAATGGTATAAGATTTTCCATGGAAAATAAAACCTCCACCCCCTTGGAAAACGAATTCATCCAAAATAAGGAAAATACCGAGTTTCGGGGCAAGTGAAAAAATGAATTCCATGGAAAACTTAGGCAACCAAACAGCGCAAAGTTGAAAAATCACGTGAAAAATCATAGAAAATATGGCGAATCAAATGCAGCCATATCTAAGAAAAGTATCATAAAAATTTGTAAAGTTTCAAACTATGATACTAAAAAATTGAAAAATATCAGAAGTATCATAATTTGATACTTCACATGATTATGAAGTATTTTTCAGTTTTTTCAATTTTTTTTTACAAATAATTTTTAAATTATATAATTTTTAAGTAAATTTCAATTTGATCTTTAAAATTAGGATATTTATGTAGACAACCCGAAAACTATTCAATGTTGGGCCTTAAAATTTATAATAAATCCATGTGCAATGTTGCTTGTTAGGTCCCAAAATGATGGCTACTAAATTCTTAATTTTGTCTTTCGGTTTCAATATGGGTCCTTAGTTTAAATAATTTAACTTTCACTTCTAGTTGGGGGTGGGTTCTAATAAATGAAAGTTAGTGATGTGATCCAGACCAAGAATACAAGCCCGCACAAAGATCCGTTGAAGATCAAAGGAGGACCAATGACTCGACTGCAAACAAAGAGGTCCAACGAAGCAATGAACAAGCTAGTTCAAGGAACAATGGCCAAAACAATGTTCGTGTCATCAAAAGAAGCAAATTCCATGTTGGGACCGAGCCAAAACGACGAGTGGATCAACCTCATTCAAGCCGTCGAAGAAGATTGTCAAAATTCAAGAATTACGACCGTAATTCATAACTCTTACGGCCGTAACGAGCCCACTGATGAAAATTGTGATTTTTAAGAAAATTGGACTTACGGCCGTAACGCATATTTATCACGGCCGTAATGAGACCTCGGGCTGAAAACAAGAATTTCAGAATTGAGACTTACGGCCGTAAATAAAGTCTCGGGCTGTTGCTGCAATCCAGGCGGCCGCTGAACATTCTGATTGTAAGTCCATGAAAAATTTTGGTGATTCTTCCATTCTGGGTTGTAAGTTTGTGAATAAGGACCACCCTGCTGCCGTTTCCTACGAAGTTGACATGATCTGGGTTTGATTGATTTTGTTGAAGTGGGCAGAAATTTATCGCGTGATTTTCGAAACAAAAATCACACAAAGTTGTATGAACTGAATTTACTGGCTGCACACCCATACTGTTGATTTTCTTCATTAAAGCATCCAGCTTAGCATTTAATGCTGTAATCTCATTAATTGCGACAATTCCTCCAGACTTTGGTGTAGATCTATCTGAGTACCACTGGTCACTGTTCGCAGCCATCTTCTCAAAAATCTCAGAAGCTTCTTCATATGTCATATCCATTACTGATCCTCCAGCTGCTGAGTCTGCGTACTTTTTATTCTCATTCGTCAACCCATTGTAGAATGTCTGGACTAAGATCCAATCTGCGATTCCATGGGTAGGACACTGTCTGATAAGCTCATTGAACCTTTCCCAAGCTTCAAAAATGGATTCTCCTGGCTGTTGACTAAATGACAGAATTTCACGCCTTAGCTTTGACATGCGGCCAGGTGGAAAAAATTTATCTACAAATTTCTGGCTCATAACTTCAAAAGTGGTGATTGTGTGTAGGGGCAAAGAGTAAAACCAGGCTTTTGCTTTTTCCGCCAAAGAGAATGAGAATAGCTTTAATTTCACGGCATCCTCTGAAACTCTATTCATGCGTTGCATATCACATAGTTCCAAAAATGTCCTAAGGTGCGCATGAGGATCTTCAGATGGCAATCAATGAAAAACACACGAATTTTGGATCAAGGATATCAAGGAAGTCTTGATCTCAAAATTATTAGCTCGGATTGCAGGAGGTACAATGCAGGTTCCAATGTTCCCCACTGGAGAAACCATGTAGTCTCGCAAAACACGCCTTCCATGATTTGGTTGCTGTCCATTCACAGCTGCAGGCAGATTTTGTTCATTTCCCTGATTATCCCGAATTATATCATCTGCCATGGCTAAGTCTTTTTGTTGATTCGCTTCCAACTGTTGTTTACGCCTCTGTCGAAAGGTGCGTTCAATTTCTGTATCAAAAGGAAGCAAATCAAAAAACTTAGTCCTTCTTAACATAAATTAAATAAAACAAAAATTAAAAATAAAAACTGAAAAATAATATAAAAATAAAAATTAAAATAAGCAAAATAAAGTTCAAAGTAAAATAAGAACTAATGGGTATCGATATTAATATAAAAACAGTCTCTGGCAACGGCGCCAAAAACTTGATCACTAATATCTCGCGATGCGAGATATCCCCGCAAGTGTACGGGTCGTGAGAAGTAATAAAGTGGACCTAAGAGTCCGGATTATCGTCCCACGAGGACTGCTATTAAGTACCGAAATGTGTTAGTTCCTAACTCTATTTGAACGGGCGAATTTGTTTGAGATTGTTAACCACAACTAAAGAATTAAACTAAAGAAATAAAATTGCGAAATTGCTTTTGTTTTTAAATACGATTGTAAAGTAGTTGGGAATCCCGATTTCACCTAGCCAATTATATTAATTCCAATTCAAGTTTTATTTCCTAATTATGCATTCGGTCGAATTCACTAATTTAAATTGAAATTCCTCTCTCGAGTTTAAATCAATTCTACCTAAATAAGTTAACCATGTATCTTTACAGAGGGTCCGAATATTCCTTATCTAGATGCATAACACACAAGAATTCACACACGACCGCAATAATAACACGAGTATATCTCTATCTCTTGTTCAATTACTGGATTTATTACCACGTTCTAAATTATTAACCCACCTCTCGGATTATGGAAATAACTCAATAAATCATGAATTGGTGATCAAGCAATTCAGGCATTAAGAACAATAATAAATCAATACATGCAACAAAACATTAAAACAACGAAATTTGGAATTAAAATAATCTGACTAGGCTACATCGTTCATCCCAACATAGAATTTAGTTACACATCATCAATAAAAAAAAAAACAATAAAAATTAACGTTCATTAAAGATAATATAAAGAATGGAAATCTTGCACCAAGTTTTGATTCTTCAGTTATCTTCAATTCACGCGCCTTTGCAATGCTTGATTCTCCAAGAATTTGATGTTGAATTCTCTATTGTGGCTCGTTCTATGGAGAGGCAAATGTCTGATTTTCGTGCCTCTTATGTTGTATATATAGGTTTTGGAGAAAACCTAGGTAAAAAAGCCCAAAGCCTGTTAAAAATCGCGAGAAAAATCTGATTTGCGGCCCAGTCGGACAACCGAGCGATCGAGTGGTAGAACCTCTGGCGATCGCGTGGTAGACGTTAAAAACTCTCGGGTTAAGAATTTGTACCATATCGCGATCGCGTGGAACGTATCCAGCGATCGCGACTTCCTCTTTTCTCGGCTGTACAATTTAGTCCCTGACTTTTAATTGCACATTCAATCCTCAACTTTCAATTGTTGCAATTTAGTCCCCAAACTTTATCTTCTTCTCGGTTTGACCATTCAAGCTCTTAATTCATTCAATTAGGTCCTCCAACCTATGATTTAGTCACTTTGGCACCACGCATGTTTCCCGGTTGTTGTCATAACTCCTCACTTGTCCAATTTAGCTCCAAATAACATCCAATCGTGTCATTTTTCCATTAATTGCTTCATTCTTCTTCAATTGGGACATTTTCTGAAAAGTAAACAAATAAACATAAATTAAATAGAAAATATTCCCAAACGAAAATAATTAATCCTAATTTAGACATACAAATAAGTGTATAAAATACGCTTATCAGTTAGGTAGGTTAGAAAGGCTTGAGCAACTTCGGGAAGTGCCTAATGCCCACAGGCAAGGTGGGCAAGGTCGTAGAGTAGAGGGGATCTATGAGAATGAAGAAGGTAGTGATTTTGACGATGGGGCAATTGTGGATAGAGTAGTTAGGCATGGAAGAAGTGATAGAGATCTTGGTGGCGATAGAATGGATGGTAGTATGAGCAACATCAAAATGACAATTCTGTCATTCAAGGGTAGGAGTGATTCTGAAGCATACCTAGAATGGGAAAAGAAGATGGAATTAATTTTCAATTTACTACACTTATTCGGAAGAGAAAAAGGTGAAGGTAGCTGTACTTGAATTCTCCGATTACGCTATTACTTGGTGGGATCAATTGGTGACTTCTAGGAGGAGGAATCGCGAGAGGCCCATTAGTACTTGGGATGAATTAAAAGCTATCATGAGAAAGAGGTTCGTTCCTAGTCATTACCATCGGGAGCTTCATCAAAAATTACAAAGTCTATACCAAGGATCAAAGAGTGTGGAGGATTATCATAAGGAGATGGAGATGTTGATGATTAGAGCTAATGTAGAAGAGGATAGGGAGGCTACGATGGCTCGATTTTTGAATGGGTTGAATAGGGATATAGCCAATGTGGTTGAACTACAACAGTATTTGGAGATGGAGGATATGTTGCACATGGCTATAAAGGTGGAGAAGCAATTAAAGAAAAAGGGAACAACAAGGTATCCATCAGGTTCTAATTCTTCTTGGAAGCCAAAGTGGGAAAGTAAAGGAGATGGGACTGTTTCAAAAGGAAAGTTTGAAGCATCAAAAGGGAAGTTTGAGGCACCAAAAGGGAAGAAGGAACAAGCTAGTAAACTCGCACCTAAAGGGGAACCTCAACCATCTAGGAGTAGAGACATTCAATGCTTCAAATGTTTGGGGAGAGGACATGTGGCATCTCAATGTCCTAATAGGCGAGTGGTACTTGTGCGAAAGGATGGAACCATGGAAAGTGATAGTGAGGAAGAGGATTATAGCGATATGCCGGCATTGGAGGAAATATGTGATGATGAGGATATATTATCCAGGGAGCATGGCGAGTTATTAGTGGCAAGACGAGCTCTTAGTGCTCAAATCAACACGGATGATTTGGAACAACAACGGGAGAACATATTCCATACACGATGTCGTATTAATAACAAGGTATGTAGTATGATTATTGATGGTGGTAGTTGCACTAACGTCGCTAGTACTACACTTGTTGAAAAATTAGGATTACCTTTATTAAAACATCCTTAACCTTATAGGCTTCAATGGTTAAATGATAGTGGAGAAATTAAGGTGAATAGGAGGGTGTTGGTGAGTTTTTCTATTGGTAGCTACGTGGATGATGTTATGTGTGATGTGGTTCTTATGCATGCCGGGCACATTTTGTTGGGTAGACCTTGGAAATATGATAGGAAGGTAATGCATGATGGGTATAAAAATAGGTATAGCTTCACCAAAGGGGGAAAAATCATTACTCTTGCACCATTGACGCCGTCACAAGTGTATGAAGATCAAATAAAATTGAAAAATGATGAAGAAAAAAGAGTGAGGGAAAATGAGAGAAAGAGAGTTGAGGCCACGACCTCAGAAAAAGGAGAGGAAAAGAGAGTTGGAGCCACGACACCAGAAAAAGGAGAGGCGAGAGAAAAAAGGAGTGTTAGGGTACATACCTCAGAAAAAGGAGAGGGAGCGAAGAGTGCCAGAAAAGAAAGAAAAATGAGTTTCTACGCAAAAAAGAGTGAAGTCAAGAAAGCATTTATGGAAAAACGACCAATGGTCCTTTTATTGTACAAGGATTCATTCCTTGCCTTTGATGAAACTAACAAATCCCTCCCTAGTTTGGCTATTTCTTTATTGCAGGAATTCGAGGATGTGTTTCCAAATGACATACCTAGTAGGTTACCGCCCATTCGAGGTATTGAACATCAAATTGATTTTGTACCTGGAGCAGTCATTCCAAACCGCTCCGCTTATCGAAGTAACCCCGAGGAGACGAAGGAGCTCCAAAGGCAAGTGGAGGACTTGATGAGCAAAGGGTATATAAGGGAAAGTATGAGTCCATGTGCCGTCCCCGTGTTACTTGTACCCAAAAAGGACGGGACTTGGAGAATGTGCGTCGATTGTAGGGCCATCAACAACATAACGGTAAAGTATCGTCATCCTATTCCTAGGTTAGATGATATGTTAGATGAATTGCATGACTCTAGCATATTTAGTAAAATTAACCTTAAGAGTGGTTATCATCAAATTCGAATGAAAGAAGGAGATGAGTGGAAAACTGCTTTTAAAACTAAGTATGGCCTGTATGAATGGTTAGTAATGCCTTTTGGATTTACTAATGCACCTAGCACTTTTATGCGTTTAATGAATCATGTTTTACGTGTATTTATAGGTAAATTCGTTGTAATTTACTTCGATGATATCTTGATATATAGTAAAACTTTGAATGAGCATGTGGAGCATGTTAGGTGTGTGCTTGTGGTTTTAAGACAATAGCAACTTTTTGCTAATTTTAAAAAGTGTAATTTTTGAATGGAAAAAGTTGTGTTTCTTGACTATGTGGTTAGTGCTAAAGGGATAGAAGTAGATGAAGAGAAAGTCAAAACTATTAAAGAATGGCCAACACCTAAAAGTATAACTGAGGTTAGAAGTCTTCATGGCTTGGCTAGTTTTTATAGGCGTTTTGTTAAAGATTTTAGCACAATTGCTGCACCACTCACAGAAATTGTCAAAAAGAGTGTAGGATTTAAATGGGGTGTAGAACAGGAGCATGCATTTGATACTATCAAAAATATGTTATGTAAAGCACCGGTTTTATCACTTCCTAACTTTGACAAGACTTTTGAGATTGAATGTGATGCCTCATGGCTAGGCATTGGAGCTGTTTTAATGCAAGATCGAAGGCCAATCGCCTATTTTAGCGAAAAGCTAAAGGGGGCTGCTCTTAATTACCCTACATATGACAAGGAGTTATACTCACTTGTGTGTGCTTTGGAGATAAGGCAACATTACTTCTGGTCACGGGAGTTCGTGATACACACTGATCATGAGTCCTTGAAGCATTTGAGGGGTCAAGCTAAACTGAGTAAGAGACATGCAAGGTGGGTAGAGTTCATCGAAACATTTCCCTATGTCATACGGTACAAACAAGGTAAGGAAAATGTGGTGGCAGATGCATTTTCTCGAAGGTATGTTCTTTTAAATTCTTTAAATTCTAAATTGCTTGGATTTGAATACATTATGGACATGTATGCTAATGACCTGGACTTTTCTAATATTTATGAATCATGTGGTAAATGGGCTGTGGATAGGTTCTTTAAACATAATGATTATTTATTTCGAGAAAATAAATTGTGTGTCCCTAGGTGTTCAATGAGGGAGTTACTTGTGAGAGAGGCCCATAGTGGAGGCTTAATGGGTCATTTTGGGGTTAAAAAGACCATTGAAATCCTAAGTGAACATTTCTATTGGCCTAAGATGAAGATTGATGTGGTTCGGGTTTGTAATAGATGCATTACTTGTAAGAATGCTAAATCTAGGATTAAACCCCATGTGTTATATATGCCTTTACCCGTCCCTAGTGAACCTTGGGTCGATATCTCTATGGATTTTGTTTTGGGATTACCTAGGACTAAGAAGGGAAGAGATTCAATTTTTGTGGTAGTAGATCGCTTTAGTAAAATGACGCATTTCATACCATGCCACAAAACTGATGATGCTACTAACATAGCTGAAATTTTCTTTAGGGAAATCGTGCGCTTATATGGAGTTCCTAAGAGTATAGTCTCGGATAGGGATGTTAAATTCCTTAGTCATTTTTGGAGAGTCTTGTGGAACAAACTAGGAACAAAACTATTTTTTTCTACAACTTGTCATCCACAGACCGATGGACAGACCGAGGTAGTAAATAGGACAATGATTCAATTGTTGCGCACCATAATCAATAAAATTTTGAAAAATTGGGAAGAGTGTTTACCATTTATTGAATTTGCATATAATAGGGCTATACATTCTACTACTTCTTGTTCACCATTTGAAATTGTTTATGATTTTAATCCGCTAACACCATTGGATTTAATTCCTTTACATGTGAATGAACGTAGTAACTTAGATGGAAAGAAAAAGCCTGAAATGGTTAAATCACTCCACGACAAGGTGAGGTTGGCGATTGAAAAGAAAAATGAACATTATGCTTCGCAGCCCGCAGGCTAACAAACGGAGAAAGGGCGTTATATTTGAACCCGGTGATTGGGTTTGGGTACACTTGAGGAAGGAGCGATTTCCCGAACAACGCAAGTCAAAGTTACAACCGCGAGGGGATGGTCCATTCCAAGTGATTGAAAGGATCAACAACAATGCCTATAAAATCGATCTTCCTGGTGAGTGTAATGTTTCGGCTTCATTTAATATTTCTGATCTATCTCCGTTTGATGCAGGTTGATAGGGCGCATATTTGCTATTTAAATTGTGATATTTTATCTTACTCAATTGATTTTAAATGCTTAAATTATGAATATTAATCATATTTTGTGTTTTGTGGATTAGATGGAGGAGTTGGAACAAAATGGACTCAATATCACAAATTAAAAGAACAAGTTTGGAACTCAAAAAGTTTACAATCAGATCAGGACTTTACATAAAGCGTGGGCACGCCTTATTTCGGACAGACAGCAACCTCAGCAAAAATTCATGGGCCATCATAATAAAGAGAGTTCAAGGTCCGGCAGCACTTAGATCGTTAATCCCCATGCAGCTAGATCTCGATTGGAATTGGATGGGCCGAGGAATGACAATCTAGGAAGGCCTTATTTAAAAAAAAAAAAAGAAGAAGAACTTTAGCCGCTAGAAAGGGGGGAGAGATTCTGGGAACCAAGAAAGGAAGAAAAAGATTCTTGGAAGCTGAAATTAAAAAAAGAAAAAAGAAAAAAAGGGAATAAAAGAGGAGGGACCAGGACGTTTATTTTGGTGGTTGAAAGAATGAAGACTTCTTGGAGAATTGGGATTCTCATGACTTATCCCAACAATTGATTGGAACTGCTTTTCTCAAGGGGAAAAATTGGACTCTTGGCTGCCAACAAAATTAAGAAAAAGGTAGGAAGATTGTTGGAGGGCAGTTGACGTGGAAAAAGAAAGAAAAGAAGAAAAAAAAAAAAAAAAGAAAGGGAGAGGAAGGAGGAGGCTGCAACACGTTTCATCGATTTCTAGAGTTTGATATCAATTTTTATTATTTTTTCTTTTAGTTTTATTTTCGATATGTTTATGGATAGCTAAACTTATTTTTCCAGTTCAAGGATATTCGAAGTTTTTATTTACCAAGAATTGTGAGATCTAATTAAATTTAATTGTTCCTTTGATTGTTTTTTTTTTATATATCTTTTGGTTTGCATAAAAGTTGTTGTTTTGATTTATTAATGCAAAGTGCACGTTGTTTTAATTGTCAAAACGATGCTTAGCCAATTAGGAATCTAAATCCGTAATTGTTTAGGTTTTCTAATACAGGTGGCAAATAACATAGTTAATTATAGACTGATTTTTGACTCATGTTATGAAGATATATAACCTAGCTTAAATAAATCAAAAGTGTGAATTTGTTGGTTAATATTGGTCGTCTCTCTAGAAATTAATGCTATTGGTAAATTAAATCCTACGATCGTATCTAGGGTTGTTTATTGATTAGAGAAATAATCAACGAACGTCTCTTGATTATCGATAAAGTAAGGAGAGATAGGTTGTTAGATCGTATCAATGACCATAACCAATTTAGAGAATGAGTAAAGGATTTTATTTTTGCATCTATGATCAATTCCGTGAATCATTACTGAGATTATACCTTGGGCTGGATATTTATTTAATTTCATATTTTCAACAATTTTAATTTCGCACTCGTTTATTTACAAATTGATTTCACATTCAAAATTCAAAAACCCTCCCTTATTTTCAATTCATTGCTTTTAATTTTTCCGAAGAATTAAATCTAACAAGTCCCTGTGGATTCGACCTTACTCACCACTATTGCAATTTACTTTTACAAGAGTAAGAAAACATTATTATTTGTTGGATTCGACACCCATCACAGGTATAGATTCGAGGTCGAATCCTTTCGAAGAGGGGGGATGATGTGATCTAGACCACGAATACAAGCCTGCACAAAAATCCGTTGAAGATCAAAGGAGGACCAATGATTCGACTGCAAACAAAGAGGGCCAACGAAGCAATGGACAAGCTAGTTCAAGGAACAATGGTCAAAACAATGTTCGTGTCATCAAAAGAAGCAAGTTCCATGTTGGGACCGAGCCAAAACGACGAGTGGATCAACCTCATTCAAGCCGTCGAAGAAGATTGTCAAAATTCAAGAATTACGGCCGTAATTCATAACCCTTACGGCCGAACGAGCCCACTGATGAAAATTGTGATTTTTAAGAAAATTGAACTTACGACCGTAACGCATATTTATCACGACCGTAATGAGGCCTTGGGCTGAAAACAAGAATTTCAAAATTGAGACTTACGGCCGTAAATAAAGTCTCACGGCCGTAATGGTGAAACAGAAAGAGTCTTATGGCCGTAAGGAAATTAGTCACGGCCGTAAATAACTATACGCGTAAATTTAGGATTTTTATTTATTTCCTTATTCTTAGGTATTTGTTTCCTAATTTAATTAAAACTCTTAACCTAGATTTTGATCCTATTTATAGGGATGTACTTTTCATTATTTCGAACAGAACTTTGATATTATTATTGAGAGGCAATTTGCTTTCAAACCTTATTCTTTATTGAATAAAATCCGAACTTGGGAGTTAATCTTGTTTGTTCAAATCTTGGGTGAGATTTATTTTCATTGTGATCAAGAGGTCAGCAAATCTATTGATTGTGTTGGTTGCTTGGTTCAGTTAATTTGAATCAATCTCGAAATCGTGATTCTTTGACGTTCTTGGGTCGATTCCAATAATTTATGGGTTGCGTAGATACAATTGCTACGTGGTTTGCACCAGTTAGTCAAATCATCTAAAAGTGTTGATTAATAACATATAATCCAAAATGTTGGAATGAAGGAACAACTATTTATGTGGTCACATAGTTTGTAGGATTAGAACATAAGTAGAATGTGTAGGGTGGTGACTATTCATTTAATCTTAAAGTAATATCTTTTTTTTAACTAATTTGTTGTATATGAACTTTTCTATCGATAAATTTAGGACCTGTTTCTTACGAATTTTGCTTTCTGTAGACGAATTAAAAAAAAAAAACTTAATTATTATTTCGAAATTAATGTCTAAAACCATTTCCTACTCTGAAAGTACTCTTCGAGAAAGTCACACTAGTTCAATTTTTTCTAAAAGTTCTACTAATCAATGAAAGCATTTTTACAAAGAATTTTCAATCGGGTTGAAAAATAAATTTTAGGTCTTAAAAGCAGCATTTCACTTTTCAAAAGTAATAAAAAATGTCATTACTTTTTTTTTCTTGTTTTTAGGGACAAAAATTTCTTTTGGTAAATTGAATTGAATTTATTAAAAAGTTATACTTTCAACGCAAATATATTTTTTTTCCTTTCTACGTTTGTGATAAACATAGGTAGTAAGTAAATATGCAATAAAAATTGGACAAAATATAGACCCATCACAATTTAATGGTCTTTAAAATTTAAATCCATAATTCGGTTCCAAGCAATTGTGTAACTGTAGTTTATTTCAACATGATCATTAAAAAAAAAAATTGAAGGTAAAATATGTGATTTGAAAAGTGATTTCGAAAATTGTACATAATTAAAAAGTAATTTGAAAAATGTAATTCTTCCGGCCCATTTATATAGATTTGTTTGACTTTTCATATATATTAAGAAAAGATATTAAATGTTATTGAAAATATAATTTTTGTAACGAAATTTCTCATCTTACCCTTATTTAAGTATTAAAATTATTATTATTGAAAATAATAAATAAGGGTATATTAATAAATAAACAAAATAAATACTTCCTAATAAAGAAACAAATCTATATAATTGAGATAAGAGAAAAAGAAAAGACAACTTATATAAATGAAACAGAGAGAGTAATAATATTTATAAACTCGTCTTTTACCAAACACATTAATGCACCAAAAATATCACTATTACCAAACACATTAAATGTGTGTTTGGAATTGTTTAATATTTTTTTTTTAAAAATGAACAGTAATTTTTTGGAGAATGGATGATTGAAATTTGACTGAAAAGTCAAATATTGTAGGTTTAACTTTTAATGAATGGTTGAGATTGCGTACGATAGAAAAAAAAGAAAAATTTAAAGAAAAACAAACGAGGACTAAATTTGCTTATGAAGAAGAATGATAAACCTCTGTTGATCCTCGTAATTATCAATGTATAGAAAATCAGACCGGACCGATCGGTTCACCCAGAAAATCGAAAACCGGCCGAAAACCAGAAAATCGATCGGTTCAACCGGGAACCGGCAGGGTTTTAAAACCCGATTTTTCATTTTTTTTTCTCTTGTTGTTTTAAGTTATTTTTGTGTATAATTTTATTTTCAAAATAAGTAAATATTAGTTTATTTGTAAAATAACATGTTTTTTAGAAAAAAATTTGATTTTGAAATAATTTTTTATGTTTTAATTGAAACCGGTTCGACCCCGATCGGACCTTTTGACTCTTAACCCGTTACCTTTTCCGATTCGAATAGGTTTCCGATTTTCTGAACACTAGTAATTATAATGGCAATCGTTTAATTATTAACTAAAACTAAATTAGCATTATTAAATCTAATTATTTTAGAATTACTAATGCTGGATCGTGCGTTGGACGAGATTTGATTTTTAGTCGATTTTATTAGCGTTAAATATAAGTTAATTTAAAGCGTGAAATATTGATATAAGTTAATCCCAAATTAAAGTACCCATTTGTTAAAATATTTCTATTTCGCGACTAAACAAAATCATATGAAAATAATAAAAAAAAAAATTCTGTTTATTTATTTATTTATTTTTACTGTTGCCAAACTAAATAAAAAAAAAATTCTTTTTTTTTTTTTTAGTTTGTTAATTTGTGTGTGTGTATGTGTGTGTGTGTGTTTATTTTTTCTTCCACTGCCAAATCGGATAATTGACTTTAAGGTGTGATCAAAATCAACCAAAAATGAATAGTAATTTTTGAAAGGTTTTTTCTAATTTGGAGGGTTTTGGGGGGGGGGGGGGGGGGAATCCATACCATGACTTGCTTTTTTAATGTGCTTCAATATGTTGATTATATATTTCAGATAAATAGAGAATATATTTAATTTATGCTTCTATTAGAAGAAAATGATTATTTTTAGGATAAAGCCTCTGAGATTTTTTAATTTTTTGGATTTTAAATTTTATCTTTCTTAATTATTAATATCAAAAGCATTTTCCTAAAATTAATCGAATGGTTCAAAAACTTATTTTGACTTTGATATAATTAGACTTTTATTTGTAGTCACGGTTCGAATCCAACTTTATATTACTACGAACCATAATTGCAACATTATCCAATAGCGGATTAGTGATGGCAATTGGACGGATTGATGCCAATCCAAATCCGCTCTACAGGATTCAGATTGGATCAAATAGTAAAAATTTCGAATTTGGTCGGGTCCGAATCAAAACAAACATTAAGAAATTTTTGTTAATGACAAACAAGTCAATACGTAATTCATAAAACAAATAATATAATATACAATTCATACAATAAAATAATACAATACAATACAATACAATACAATACATATATAGAGAATTAAAGATTTTGTATCAAATTCAATAAAAGATTATATAATTTAGATTTAATAATTAAATTTTTAAAAAATAAACTGGATCGCATATCGGATCGGATCACCCTTGATCCAAATTCGATACGTATGTCTACCCACATATCAAGAATTTTTCGAATTGAATCAGATTTTTTTGCCATCTCTGTAGCTGATAATATGTTAATAAGTATTCGGTGGATCTTTAATACGCTGACTCAGTGCTGTTTATTATCATTTATGATATTTTCATTTTAATTTATTATTTTATTCTATTACTTTCCTCTTTAATGAGCAGAATAACTGAAATGAATAAAATTTGAAGAAGAAACATACATTAGGCTGTGTTTGATAGCGATGATGGAATTTGAGTGGAAAGAAAATGAATTTCAGGGAATTGAATTCTAGGGAATTAAATTCCTGGGAATTGAAAGTTTAATGTGTTTGATTGATTTAATTTTCTAGGTAGAAAAAATGGAGTATTTTCCAACTTTTGTTATTTGATTGACATTATTTTCCAAGTAAAATTTAGCTATTATAATATTTTTTTTATATTTTTTTTCATTTTTTAACAAGTTTGTACTTAGTAATGATAATGTTAATTTTTGGGAAAAAAATAAATCAATTAACAACAACAAAAATGATCAAACGTAACAAAAATGGTATAAGATTTTCCATGGAAAATAAAACCTCCTCCCCCCTTGGAAAACGAATTCATCCAAAACAAAGAAAATACCGGATTTCGAATCAAGTGGAAAAACGAGTTCCATGAAAAACTTAGGCAACCAAATATCGCAAAGTTGAAAAATCACTTGGAAAATCATATTTTCCAACAAGGCCTTATAAACTTTTGTTTTTCAATGAGGCCATCAAAAATCGGTTTAAAGTTCATTTTCTTGCGAAGTGATGGTACCATAATTGATGTAGCACTATGAACTCATCAAGGTAGATCAATATCGACCCTAATACCGAGAATTTTTTGGATTGGATCAGATTTTTTTTTTCTATCTCTATAGCAAATAATATGTAAATAAGTATTCGGTGGATCTTTAATATGCTGAGTCAGCGCTGTCTATTATCATTTATGATATTTTAATTTATTACTTTTCTCTTTGATGAGCAGAATAACTGAAATGAATAAAATTTGAAGAAGAAACATACATTATAAACTATTGTTTTTCAATGAGGGCGCATCAAAAATCTGCTTAAAGTTGTGAAGTGATGGTACTATAATTGATGTAGTACTATGAACTCATCACGGTTGATCAATAGATCAACAAGTCGTTCGGAGAATATAGACACCAAAGGGGGAAGTGAGAACCGTTCTTCAACAATCGTCAAAATTTAGAGGAGATATAACTGAAAAAATCGATTAACGTAAACACTTACCCAATCTTACGAGTTTGGCCTTTTCCTCTCTCCATAAAATTTCGAGGCCATTGTGAAGAAGAAACACACATCATGACATGTTTATTTCTTAATTTCCATTTTCTTCTTTAAAATCCCTAAAGAAGGGTAAACCTAACTTTACCATTCCAACCAATTTATTAACATCTAAAAATATATAGCATTCATTCAAAGATACATAGATGAGTACTATATAAGTTGGGAAATTCTGGCAATACCGTTTGGGGCACTGTCCCCTCACAATAGGGGGTGGGCCTCGCAGTAAACCACAGTACAAGTGAAGTTTTCCATATAAGTTATAAGTCATACCATATCTGAATGACAATTATGTGACATTAATTATGATCTTATCCATAATCCTTATCCTTTCATTTAAGATTACACATAAATGCCACCTAAACTAGTCAACAGTTGTGATAGATAGCATTACTCAATTATTATTAAATAATGGAAATAAGGAAATAAAATAAAATATTAGAAATTTTTACTAGTAAATCTTAATTTTTTTACCTTCTTTTTACTAAATTAATATCCAAATTTGGCAATTATTAAGAATATTTATTTTATGAATAAATCGATCATTTAATTTATTTCCAACAAAACATAAATGGTCAAGCTAAATTATTTTCGAAATTAACAATGAATTTTGACCAAATTTATACAAGTCTGAAAAAGTTATTGTGAATATCGATTGAAAATTTATTAATGGATAATTTCTCGACAGCTTCAGCAACGCTCTTTAATTTAAAGCAATACTCTCCCTCTATAAAAAATACACTCGCCATCCCCACATCTACACATACATTCATCTTCTCACTCTTCCTCCAGCCTCCATTTTTCTCTTCGTTTCAACTTCAGAAAAGAACAGCAAAAGAATGGCTGGTGGTGGCTTCGGACCTGGCCCTGGAAATGGAAAAGAATATCCAGGAAACCTTACTCTTTATGTTACTATTACTTGCATCGTTGCTGCCATGGGTGGCCTCATTTTCGGATACGATATCGGAATCTCAGGTATAACTCGTCGAAGACGATATACATTTATTTAAACCCTCGTTCCGGAGATCGAACTCCATGTTTTAATAAAAACTTAATCCCGATAATGTGTATACAGGTGGTGTGACGTCTATGGATTCTTTCTTGGTGAAGTTCTTTCCATCTGTGTCAAGAAAGCAAAAGGCTGATGATTCAACAAATCAGTACTGCAAATTTGACAGTCAGACTCTTACTATGTTTACATCATCATTGTATCTTGCCGCACTTTTGTCATCGATTGCGGCCTCAACTGTCACCAGAAAACTGGGAAGAAAATTGTCTATGCTTTTTGGAGGAGTTCTTTTCTGTGCTGGAGCATTGATCAATGGCTTTGCACAAGCCGTTTGGATGCTGATCGTTGGCCGCATTCTCCTTGGTTTTGGTATTGGATTTGCCAATCAGGTAACTGTTGTTCTTGATTATTTTTCTTTGCATGGAAATAGGAACACAGGATTTAGTCGTAAAATCGACTTTCTAGTTGCTGTTCTTGCCAGTACTTGAGAACCAACGTTGTTGGCTTGTTTTTACCTTCTATTCCCCTTTTTGGGGTAATTAAATTAAAGTTCGTGACCAAAAAAAAAAAAAAGTTAATTTTGAGTTTTGGGAAGAGAAGAATTAATTCATTTTTATGGTAGCTGAGATCTGATCTGGAATTTAATGAACAGGTACAGAAGTACGTACGAAACAGACTATCGCAAACTTCTTATTGAAATAAAATCTGTGAATACTTTTCATATTTCCTCGTATAAGATTAATTATTCCTATTTAAAATTTCTCATGTAATTCCAGCAAGACGTGTTTGGTACTTCGTACTAGGTACATTCGAATAATACTGGTTAGAATTGGACAATATATAACATATTTCCTAAGCCTTTTAGTGCTCACCGTGGATAGAATGTTTCACATATATTCTGCTTAAAATAATGTTTGGACATGAGTCAACAACATTTTTATGGTGGGCACCATAATACATGCCATCGTGGGCACGGTATCCTTCTTGTTCAAGTTAGAGACATTTGACATTAACAATACTTTGGTTTATGACTGCAGTCTGTGCCATTATACCTATCTGAAATGGCTCCCTACAAGTACAGAGGTGCACTCAACATTGGTTTTCAGCTGTCCATAACAATTGGAATTCTTATAGCCAATGTGCTGAATTACTTCTTTTCTAAAATCCCTGGTGGATGGGGGTGGAGATTGAGCTTGGGTGGTGCTATGGTTCCCGCCCTCATCATCACCATCGGGGCTATAGTCCTTCCCGAGACACCAAACTCCATGATCGAGCTTGGAAGGGAGGTTGAAGCCAAAGCTAAACTGAAAAGAATCCGGGGTGTTTCCAATGTTGACGAGGAGTTCAACGATTTAGTTGCAGCTAGTGAGGCATCGAGGTTAGTCGAGCATCCATGGAGAAATCTACTTGAGAGGAAGTATAGACCCTGACACGACCCCGTCTCGAATCACCCTATGTGGACCCGAGACGTGGCGTGCGCCGATGATGAATGCCAGCTAGATACTGGACCCACCACCAAGGCTACTGAAACTTCTCGTAATACCCCATGATTTTTAAAAAAATTTGACGGAGTTCCCTTTAAATATTGGATAAAACCTCCCTGTAACAAATCAACAAATCCTCAAACCACCACATGTAAAATACTGGGACTCCATATCCCTTCCCATCGTCATATCAAAATCAAAAGAACTTATGCCTGCCCATCTAGTTCTTACTACATATCATCCATTCCACTTAGATTCAATACATCAACATATCATTCTAATCAACTAAGCACTTGACAAAACAATAACTCGAGAATGGACCGAGTTAAATATATATACATGGATCCCAAAAGAATGATGAAGACTAGAAACATACAACTAAATGATCTTTGGCTCTTTGGCAGGCTTTCTAACTTCCTCTCAAAACTCAAAAGTATCCTGGTAAGGAAAATGTTACAAAAATATGAGATTTTAACTCAGTGAGTGGAGTGTTTGAAAACTAGTCATACTTTTCTCGTTTATAATTCTTTATAAAATCACTATTTGTTTTGTAACTATAACTTTTGATTGACATAAGAAAAGATTTTACTTATCTGAAAAGCACATCTAGCTGAATTGAGAATTTATAAATACTGAAACCATGGCATAAATTGTGATAACTGTCTGATAATACTAAAAATTCGTTGAACTGTAATGAGAAGCTGAAATATTTTTCTATGAATAAATATATCATACTGTACTGAAAAAATCACATCAAGGTGTACCCAATGAACAACTTTACTCAAGTACAGAGTACTCTCGATGTACAAGGTAAAGCCATTCAAATCTGTTAAGCTGATAATCTGATAAACTGTGTCATATGCGCATAGACTGCCCCAAAGGCTAAAGCACCCTAGTACACGGCCCAAAGCCTATATGTGCACAAGAGTGGGTCCCAAGGACCTCTGATAATCTGATAATATGGTCATACACTGTGGAAACGAATTCACATCAGTGCAGAGCGGGTAATATCACCTGGGTACTTTCTGATGGTTTTTCACAATAATAATTTACATGTAACAAATTCTTTTATAGAATAATGTACTAAATTTATAATTTGATTAGCTTGAAATTTTAAAAGAAGAAGTATATAATCATGCTTTTAAACTTGTATTTGTGAAAAGTAGTAATTTCTGTAACTTGTCTACTTAATTGAAAACATGAATCGTATGTAAAATTTATGCCATTAGATATTAAACTTTAACTTTAAGGAAAAATAAGTTTTTCCACTCACTGAGATTGTGACTGAAACCTAGTTTGGCTGATAGGCCTGGCCAATCTCCGTGTCGCCTCCTGAAAAATTAAATTAAAACCTTGGATCAACTCCAATAATTACCAATATTTAACAAATGCCCAAAATGAAATAACATCCTATACAATAACCACAAATTTCATATGTCTCCAACATTACATCCAACCAACCTTCTCTTATGTGAAATATAGCTTCATTATAACTCATATATCCTTTATTTAACCAATACCTCAATGGAATGCTCATAGACACCAAATCCCTTTTCCAAGAAACTAGTAATTGACTAATTCTTCAACTTAATTACATGGGTAATTTAATCTCCAAATAAACATCACCAAATTAAGCTTGAAATAATTTAACATAAGCTCCAATAACTCAATCTTGCCCAAATCAAGAATTTAATCCACTATTTATATAAACCCTAGCATGTAACCACAATGTATTCAACCAAACTTAAATATTTAGCTCAATATCTTCAAGTGAATCATAAATCCATCCAAAAATCTAACATTTAACTCAAAAATCAAAACCCTAAAATCAACACCATATCTCAAATAAATGGGTATTGCCTTACCTCTTGAAAGTGAAAATGAAATCTTGAATGTTGGATGAAAATCCCCCTTTCCTTCTATTTTCTTTCTTTCTTTTTCTTTTTTTTTTTTTTTTTCCTCTTCCACCGTTTTTTTTTCTTCCTTCCGCCGAGCTCCTTCCTGGTAAGTGCAAGGGTGAGTGGAGTGTGTTTATGGTTAAATTGTTTTGTCCCCCAATGTCATGACATATTAAAGTTTGATGAAAATTGCATGTTGAGTCCTCCATTTATATAAGTATATATATCCAATAATCCTTAACTATACATAATGATGAGTAAAACCTTCAACTTATCATAAAATTTCAATGATCCCCAAAAATATCCATTCATTTTAAATTGGTCCCCACTTTGACTAAATTGGTCAAAAATAAATTTTGACTAGATAAAATAATTATTTGACTAGAAAAATTAAAGTGGGTTGTGACAGACCCCATCTCACAATGGCCATTATTATTCCTTTCTTTCAACAACTTACTGGGATCAATGTGATCATGTTCTATGCACCTGTCTTGTTCAAAACTATCGGATTTGGAAGCGACGCTTCGCTTATGTCGGCCGTGATTAGCGGTAGTGTCAACGCGGTTGCAACTATGGTTTCGATCTATGGAGTTGATAAGTGGGGAAGAAGGTTCCTTTTCCTTGAGGGTGGTGCGCAAATGCTCGTCTCTCAAATCGCCATTGCGATATGTATAGCTGTAAAATTCGGATTGGATGGAAATCCGGGCTTGTTACCTAAGTGGTATGCTATTGTGGTGGTGCTTCTGATATGCATATATGTTGCTGGTTTTGCTTGGTCATGGGGTCCTTTAGGCTGGTTGGTTCCTAGTGAGATTTTCCCACTCGAAATCCGATCGGCAGCACAAAGTATCAATGTTTCGGTTAACATGTTATTCACGTTCGCGATCGCGCAAATTTTCTTGGCAATGCTTTGTCATTTGAAGTTCGGCTTGTTCGTTTTCTTTGCACTTTGCGTTTTAGTTATGACGATCTTCATCTTCTTCTTCTTGCCCGAGACAAAGAATATTCCGATTGAAGAAATGGCTATTGTATGGAAGGAACATTGGTTCTGGTCTAGGTTCATGACTGAAGTCGATTGTACTAATGGATCGCTCGAAATGGAGAAGAAGGGAGGAGATGCTAACAAGAATGTATGAGTGAAAACTCTAATGATATGAATGAATTAGGAGGTTATAAAGGGGGACTTAGCCTCCTAATCTTTTGTATTTCTTACATGGTTAGTATTTTATTTTGGAATGCAGCATCACTACTCTATTTCATGATGCTTTGATTAACTAATCAATTCTTCATTTGCAATAAAATAATTTGTATTAGCTAGGGTAAAGAGTAGCCATGGTAATGTTTTGGGATCCAATCTTTTTCTATTAATTGAATTCTCAAGACCTTCAACTTTCAAATAAATGTGACTGTTATTAAAAATTAATCTTGACGATCCATCCGATTCATTTAAAATAAAATGAATCGAGGGAGACCCAATTGTGGATGACCTCACATATCGAGGACTCTAGATGTAAATTCCCTTTTTTAATGAATATTATGGGAAGATAAAGACAAAATAACGCTTTACAAAATGTAAGAGAAACTGTGGACACTACCGGAAAAGTGAAAAGTAGATTTGGTGGGGGTAAAGTAATGATTCGATTCTAAATTAAAAAATAATAATAATAATAATAATGAAAAAAGAAGAAGAATAAAAGAAAAAAGAAATAAATCTTTAATGAATTTTTTAATATTTTTTTATCTGTTAGTTGTTGAGTCAATGAGTTTTGATGAGCTTGTCAATTCTAGCGTAAACAGATTCAATTTGTATTTCATTGGAGTTGAGCATGTAAATTGTACCTTATACACATGTTCTCACTCTGTATCAGACCAAAATGAAATAAAAATACAATACTAATTGTTACCAAATTGAGAGTCAATTCCGCATTCTTGATTTGGAATGTTAGGTCATTGTTGATGGTAGTCTTGTGACGTCTCGTAACACACAGAATTGGACTTTTGTACCAAGCATGATCTAGGGAGTCGAATTCTCAATTTTATGAGGTTTGTTGAGTGGTACCATGTTTGATAGGGGTCTGTTCAAATCGCAACAAATGGTTTTGTTTGATTTGGTGAAATTGTTTGGTTTGATTTGGAAAAAATTAAAACCATCTTAAACAATTTGCTTTAGATTTCAATTTTCAAAACCACAGTTTCAAATCATCAAACCGTCAAATTTTAAAAAAACTATAAAAATTAAAAAAGAAAGGTGAACTCAATTTAAAAATAAAAAATAAAATCAACACATATTTTTTTCCCAATAAAACAAAACTAAGGAGTCAAGGATTATAAGAATTTCATCATTCTAATCTCAAACTTTCAGGAAGAGAAGAAAATTCTATTTCAAATCCACGAAACTAGAATCAAGTGGATTTTAATGTCCAATAAAGAAGTTTACAAGCAAAATTAATAATGAAAGATAACACTACAGAATCTTTGGGCTTACAGCTATTCATCCCTCTGCTTGAAAGTCATTGAAGCTGAATTAATCAATGTTTTCAAACTCGACTCAATCATTGAGAGATTGGGTCAATGGTCAACTTGAAGTCGACTCGAGATCGATTCGAACATTAAATAATATTAAAAATGTATTTAAAAATTAATTTTTTTTTTTTTTTTTTTTTTTTTTCATAAAACTCAGGTCAAACCTGAGTACCCGAGTTTGACTCTTGAAAACAGTTGAATTAACTCATGTAAAACGTCAAGTCATAGGACCATATAGAAAAAGGTAATTCAAATATCTAATTATCGAAAGAAACTAAACCTCCAACATACTTTAAAGTAAATTTACTACATTAGATGCAACATTTTAGATAATGTTCAACACAAGCAGTGTTAGCAAAATCATGCTCATTACTCCAACTCATGCATAAAGTTTAATTGCTTACCCAAACTTTCGACCCCTATTTTACCCAAACTTGGAGGCTTTGTTGATTTTGATATAGTTCGCCATTTGTTGTTTTCCTCACTTTCATACGCTTGGTAGTTTCAGAAGCAATTTCAATTACATTAAAATCCTTCCCTAGAAATATATGCAACTTTAGCCATGTGCATCTGCTGCTGGTAGTGACTGTGTTTTGATCCACTTGTAATTTCATTTCCAAGTCAATCAAGGAGAGTGTTGTCATTTCTTGAACTCTCCCTGAAGCGCAAGGTTGCAACAGCTTCATCTCAATCTTGTATAGCAGTATGCCTGTATGGGTGAAAAAATTTAGCCTCCGTTTGGCAAAGTGATTATAAACCAATTTATAATCTACATAATTTTTCAAGCTACTTTTTAACCACACATTTTCTCCCTTTCCAATTTTTAATCTCACATTTTACCTCGAAAAACCAAATATATTGGTTTATAATCACGAGAGCTTTATCTGAACAGAGGCTAAACAATCAAACCGTCAAATCGAACTGAATCAAAACAAATTGTATGATTTGGTTTGGAAAATTTTCAAACCGCTATAACAGTTTGGTTTAGGTTTTAATTATTAAAATCGCTAACCTGCCAAATTAAAAATAAAAATAAAAATAAAGGTAGACTTCCAATTTTTTTTTTTAAAAATAGCCAATACTACTTAATAACCTAATGAGGTAATATATTCCCCAAATTAATTCTTTTATTCCTCATGATTAGTTAATCTTGTAATGATTGATAAGATGCATAAAAGTTAATGACATTTGGAAGTGTATACATTGTTACTAAAGAAAC
Organism: Ligustrum vulgare; assembly: GCA_963555705.1. NCBI lineage: Eukaryota > Viridiplantae > Streptophyta > Magnoliopsida > Lamiales > Oleaceae > Ligustrum > Ligustrum vulgare. The sequence goes on along the minus strand of OY743171.1, from coordinate 65,393,693 downwards.
TATTTTTAAAAGTGTCTATGTTGGAAAAACTTGAATTATCTCAAGCAATACCTCAGTCTTTCTTGTGTACTTATTGGCACAGATTGAAAAAGGGGTGATTATGGTACGCTTGTGCTAGATTGCGCGGTCTATTTCACCCATTAAAAGATTACTCACAACACGTAAAAGAAATTGTGATTTCTAATTTCATTGAATTCAGCTTTCCAAGTAAGACATATGATTGATTTTGGGACAATCGGTTCACCTATATGATGTTTAAATAGCAATACATGGCTTTAATATCAAAACTTTTAAACCGTGGTTTCAAATCTCACCAAATCGCAAAAAATTGATTTGTTTGGTTTGATTTAGGAAATAAAATAGTTTGGTTTGGTTTGAAAAAATCTCAAACCATTTTAAATGGTTTGGTGTGAATTTTTGCTACAAACCGTCCAAACCAAACCGTGTTCACCCCTATATCAACATTACGCTCGAATACGTATCTTTGAGCTCGTTTGGAATTTACTAATTTATTTGTTGACAAACCGTAATTTCAAACCGTACCAAATCGCAAAAAATGATTTGGTATTGTTTGGTTTTAGAAAATAAAATGGTTTGATTTGATTTGAAAAAATTTCAAACTGTTTGTTTGATTTGAAATTTTGTTAGAAGCAGCCGAATCAAACCGTATTCACCCCTAATTATTGCCTGATACAAAACTCATTATCAAAGGACGATTTCGTGTGTTATAAGACGTCACAAGACTACCGTCAATAGTTATAATCAGATCTGTTCTTCTATTATTTAACTGGTCAAACTGGATAAATACATGGAGATCTAAAAGGGACCTCAAGTAGCAATGGACAGTGCAACAAAGCTACGACTGCCGTGTATGACGTCGGAGGTAAAATAATAAATGTTGGTACAAGAACTAGCTATATAGATGGCAATGAATCGAATATAAGTCGGGTTTGTGAAACTCATTTTCTACTCACTAAAAACTTATAACCTCCATATCCTATACATATACTCATTTAAGAATTGCGGGTCAGGTGCGGGTCGGAGTCGGGTCGGAGGCGGGGTTGATTCTATACCCATTTGAAATTTATTACTAATTTTTTATTTTTTTAAGGCTGTAAATATGTTATATATGCTTCGGATTAACTTGAATCAGTTAAATGTTGGACTTCACTTGAATTTAGCTTGAAAAAAGCTTATTATATGTTGAAACTAAACAAGTGAATTTGAACAATTTTTTTAGACGTTAACATAGTCAATAGTTTAAACATATTAAAGTTTAGACGTTAACAATCTCAATAGATATTTGAGTTCTATTTTTAATTTATTCATTATTTTTCTACACAATCACTTTTGTTTTAAATTATAAAATTTGTTAAGGAAATTAATGGGTATGCAGGTCTGGTATGTGTATTGTAGTAAAACTCATACCTGACTCATACCTATGTCGGGTTTTAAAGTTTACCTTCATATCCTACCCACGAACCCATTTAACCGGGTAATCTCCACCCATTTATGTTGGATCTTCAACGAATATCGAGTCCATGTGTATTATTGTTAGGGAAAATACATAAATAAGATGATTATAAATGTCAATTTCAAATTTAAGGTGAAACCTATAAAATTTCAAAAATCATGTTATAATTAGAATCAATTAATTAAATTAAATAATTAAAATATTTTATTTTATATATTTCACCTTAAATTTTATTTTATATATATATATATAAATGTGACAATTCTATATATATCAAGTCAAAAAACATATTTTTAAAGGTTACATATGATTTGAAGGTCGCAAATTATCAAAATATTGGGTCACAAATTGAACTTATTTTTAGGTCACAATAACAAATTTTTTAAATCGCAAACTGATTTTTCAAGGTCACAAATTAATAAATCATTAGGTCACACATATGTCAAATTAGTCAATCCGAACTTTTTTCTGGGTCACAGCGTATTAAATTATTAGTTCACAAGTTTCACAATTTATTTCACGGTCACAAATTATTGAATCATTAGATCACATAAATGTCAAATTAGTCAATCTCGACTTTTTCTAGATCACAAGTCACAACATATTAAATTATTAGGTCACAAGTTTCACAACTGATTTCAAGATCACATATTACTAAATTATAAGGTCACACAAATGTCAAATTATTAGGTCACACAAATCTCGCGCATCCACAGCCCAAGCCGCCTCCATCGTCACCGCCTCCTCATCCGGCACCCCCACAACTATCATTGTCTCAACACCTTCTTCGCAACCGCCATCATCTCTACACAGCGGCCACGATCAACACCTCAACCAAAAGGGGGGAAAAACAACCGCACTGCCATCACCACGCGGCCACTACCTTCAACACCACCCTGATTTCCTCCACCACAACACAACTAGTGGCTACACCACTCCAACACACCAGCCGCCACCATAACCTCACCATCAGCTCTACCAACAAAACTTTTCCAATGGACGAACTAAATGAAAGATTGGAGAAATATTCAAAAAAAAAAGGGAGAGAGAGATCGGAGAAAAGAGGCAGCGATGCAGCATCACCGTTAAAGATGTTTATCAGAAGCACTCGTCGACCACGGAATCGTTGCAATTTGCACATCAGGCATTCATTGCGATCTCGTCGCAGATCGGGGCTCTCGAAAATTGCTGCAATCTGCTTTACAACGCAGCATTGTTGCGGCGCTATCAACTATTGTTTAGTGCGGTGGCACTGCGGTCGACTGTTGTCATCGATGTGGCACTGAAAACGGAGGTCGCGCGGCGTGGTGGAGTTGCTATCGCCAGCGGTGAGGATTTTGTGGTTTGAAGGGAGAAAGAACAAGAAATGAGGTCTAAACAAAATAGTAGGGTTTCAAGTTTTATAGATTAAATATTTATTTTCATTTATTTATTCATATATAGTTATAATATTAATATTAATTATTATTGAGTTATCACCTGAATTTTGAATAATAAATCTGACTTTTGAATTAGGCAACTTAAATGTAGAGATGGGTGTATTTTCACTTATTTTTATCGCTAACTAGTTCCCTTCCTCTCCAACTTTGTATTGTATCAAAAAAATATGAAAGAAGTTACGTTGCACTCCCACCCATGTATGTGTACGAAATACCAACAAATATTTGCACCTCGTATCAAACTTATCCTCAATGAATTGGATAAAAGGGCTTAATTTAGTGAATAAAAAGTAAAAGTAAATGGATAAGGTAATGGTACGGTACAAGGAAAAGGTAGCATGCCCAAATAAAGAGACTCCAATACTCGCCCCACCCCCCTCTTTTTATTTTTTATTTTTTATTACAAAAGTGGGAATCGAATTCACATGTTTTCATTTGCGAATCAACCTTTAAATTTTTCCTGACTGAAAATAATGAAGCTAAATAAGTAGGTGACAGAACATTGTTCATCACTTTCTGTGACTTTCAGGAGAGAAGAAAATCAATTTGGTCACATATTCTTGCAAAGGAAGCATCAATTTTGGGGTCACCTTTTTTTAGACTCTTATTATCAACTTTGGATACCAAGTCAGTCATTTCGTTCACGGTCCGTAAAACATGCAATAAGATATGTATCACATGACTCGCCTCCCTTTGATTCAATTAGATTTGGAATTTGTTATATATATTTTTTTAATTAATAAATTCCACCTTATTTGATTATTGAAATATAGACTAACGTATAAGAGTTTGAACTATTCATTTTAACGAGATTGATCTTTAATATAATATAATATTAGAACTCACTAAACTAGAACAATTTAATTGAGATTCAAACAAATATATGAACTTTTGCATCTTTGTAATATAATAATAATTTATATATATTTTTGGATAAAAGATATAATTGGATAAGTTGTAGGTACATGTATTGTTCTTCTCTTTTTCACTGAAGTGGTGATTTATTTTCTCAAATCTGTACCATATTCTCCAGAATCAGTTCTTGTCCATAACCAATGATGGGGATGGGGATTCTTGCAAATTTGTTTGCTTTAAAGGGTTTTTTTCTAGATAAAGGCTAAAAAGGAATGTTTTGGAATGATTTATAATTTAATTTGATAAAAAGCCGTAATTTACTCATTAATTGGATATTTTGGTTATATAGATAGATACACATGTTATATGCTCTAAGCACATTTAGCATTGAATAAGGTTTTAATTTTCCTCTTATTTAGTGTTTTAGAGTCAATGTCACAATATTAAGACCAACTTTGTCGAATAGATCACGATTTGAAATTGATGTGAAAAATATGGAACTTTTTCTAAAGATTTGATTGTTGACACAAATAAGGCAGAATGTATTGGAGATAAATCCCACATCAATTAAAAATGAAATATAGATAAACATATATAGACTTGGAGGTAAAAATAGACTATCACAACTTGATGTATCAAACTGACTCATCGCTAAGTTCAAAATCGCTTCTTGAAGACGATTATTATTCATAGTTACTATCCCTAATCACTACCCCCTCCCTTATCACTAGACCCTCTATAATTTCGTGATCAAATCTTGAATTAATAGATGTCGCTTCTGAGTTGATCTCATGTCCTATGGACAGAAGAACTCATATAGGCATCAATTTGGTAAATCAAATGAACTAATTTATAAATCAGTTTATAAATTACACAATATTTCAAAATAATTTTCAACCACACATCTTACCTCAAAAACATAAATAAATTAAGTTATAAATCACATTCTTTTACCAATCAGAGTTTACAGTAGCCTCAGTGATTGATTGAAGCAGACAATGGATTATGTCATCTTCAATCCAAAACTCTAAAATGTATTCGACTTTACACCAAAATACAGTTTTTTCTTACTTTATCCTTATAACTCATCTTCAACCAAAAACTTCAAATTTCACACTAAATAAACAATTTTTTTTTTCCTTCCCCTTTACCCCGTCCAAAACTTCAACTCCACCACCACTGAACTCTCCATTGCTCCGCCCACCATCAACGCCCAACCACCGAACCCAAATTCTGTGGACTCTTCATCGCACTACTGATAAATAATTTTCAGACATTTTTTAGGCTACGTTCTTTTTTCCGTTTTCCAGCTGTTATCTATTTTCGAAAATGTAGAAAACGTGTTCGCAAAATATCATTTTCTTAATCAAGAATGTTGTTCCAATCCACAAAATATAATTTTATAAATTTATTCGCAAGCAATATAATTACAAGTACACAAAAAAGTTTTCTGCAAAATTTCAAATAAAACGTGTTTTCTAACTTTTCATTTTCAAAAACTGTTTTAAAAAATAACAAACTAAACGCGTTTTCAGCAATCTTGCAAAAAACATTGAAAATAGAAAACAGAAAATATTTTCGAAAATGAAAATAGAAAACTGAAACATAAAGAGAACGCAATCTAAATGTCTGCAAATTGTTTTTCGAGAGTGAGATAAAAGAGTCCACATAATTTGGTGGGTGGTGTTGGTTGGGCGAAAATGGTGGGCAGAGCAGTGGAGAGTGGTGGTGTAAGAGTTGGAAAGGGAGAAGCTGCTCCACCCACCACCGCCGTCCAACCATCACAGCAAACCCACTAAAATTCTATGGGCTCCTTAACAACGAGCCTTTCACTGCTTGTGAAAAAAAAAAAAAAAAATTGACATGGAATCAAATTTGGAGGGCAAAATTGGTAAAACCAAACTTTGCCCCCAAAAAATGAAGTTCTTCAAGTGCAATGCTATATGGCGTTGCATTGTAGCACACTGAATTTTGTAGTCAAGATTGTCTTCCTGGTTGGAGCTTATTTTAATTGCAAAACCCTTTTTTTTTTTTTATATATAGTTTTACACTATGGTTGGAGATGCCTTTTGATTCTACCTTTGATATGCAATTGCCAAAATCCTTGCAGTCAATATTGCTTTGGGCGGTTCCACGTTCTTGTTTTGGTGGTTATGATGTAACCATCTAAACCGATTTTTCCCTAAAGCATGCTATTTGTATATAGATTTGTACGTACATATCACTCAATGTAACATGCTTCAACATTTTTCCTCCCTAGTAAACTTGGGTACCTGACCCTTTACTAAATAGTTCCTGTATATATTCCCCTTGACTGAAATATACAATGGGCGTTTGCACGAATAGCCAATTTTTAGAATCATAATTGAGATTTACATTACTCAAAGAATCACTTAAAATACTTTTACTTTTTTTTTTTTTCATTTTTTTTTACTAAAAAATACGTTCTTCATCACAAATATCATATCATGATATTTTTAAATAATCATAACACAACACTTATGATACTTTCAAATTTTTATGGAAATTGACGCATTTAGTCCCTAAACGTTTGTCTTTGTGTACAATGAGTCTCTAACCTTTCATTTTTTGGCGATACAGTCTTTAAATATTGCATTATTTTGTACAACAGGTCATTTTGGATGATTTCCTTCAAATTCTCCTTTAAAAAATAAACAAAGACTAAAATGCCCTTATACATAATTGACGCAATTAGTCCCCTAAACTTCATATTTGGTGCTTAAGTCCCTAACATTTCAATTCGATACAAGTAATACCTAAACATCGCCATTATTTAGCGTAATAAATCCTTAACATTTCAATTTAGTGCTTAAATCGCTAAACGCTACATCATTTAGCGCACGTGTCTTTTTAAATGGGTTTCCTCAATTTCACCTTTAAAAATTCAATTTTATTTTTATCAAAAATAATAAATATCCTTATATTAATAAATAAATAAGTCTCGATCTGGCGACTTAAAATTTTTGCTTCTTGCTTTGTGAAAATCTGTTTTGCCGAGTCAATTGTGTTTTCAATAAAAGTTTTTACTTTGCTAACACAAATTCTCCAATTTACCATATATAAAAATTCAATTTTCCTCCTTTTTTTTTTTTTTAAATACCCTTATATTAACAAATAAATAAGCATCTTTTTGGCACCTTAAGATTTTTGATTCTTGCTTTGTTAGAATTCATTATAATGTGTCAATTGGATTTTCAATAAAAAATTTTACTATGCTAACACAAATTTTTCAATTTATCATTGGGTAATGAATGATGTACTGTGCCACACAAAATCGACAATTCATCACACATATACATCCTACACAATTTGCATAATCACATTTACTACTTTTATTTTCTTTATTTAGTACCTCTGTTGAGAAAATTTTTAGAATTATACCACAAAAAATTGACAAAAAATGTTAATTTTCCAATTGTTCACACACAAAACGAACTTATTTAACTTAATTGGATTTAATTTTTATCGTGTCCACTTTAAATATTGATCAATAGAAAATTAGACAATAAATATAGACAACTGTTTATAATTGAATTTGGTAACTGTTTATAAACAACACATTTTAACAAACCACTTTTTAACTACATATTTCTTGAAATTATCTTTCAACCACATAATTTATTTAGAAAATACTACATTTTTATCTCGAAAATATCACTTTTTTTTTTTTTTTTTTTTATAAAAAAAATAAAAAATTTACCAAACAAAGGCTATTTTTGGTGTTTCCATGGTAAATGACTAAATGTATGATTAAAAAGTAGTTTAGAAATAAATTTTGTTTAAATTTGATTATAAAGGTTTTTTTTTTTTTTTTTTTTTTTGGGAAAGGAACCATTGCACAGATAGGAGTGTTAACGAGCTGAGCTATAAGTCGAAGTTCAAGCTTGAGTTTTGACTCCAAATCTCGAGTCGCAAGTCGAACTATTTCCCAGTCCATTTTTGCCACCATAGACACAAATGGGTCTCCTAGTTTCCCGAAGATGGGTAAAAAAAGGATTCTAGCAAGAGTTTATTTCTTTTGTTGGGTAGTATGTCTCTAAAACTTTCCTATAATCTGACCATCTTCGTGACAAATTTCATACTAACAGAGATGAAGAAAATGCAAGCCATAATTCAAAGAAACCTGAAATAGATATATCTTTTCACACTTAACGAAGCAAAATCACAATATCTACACCGTTGACAGGCGAGTATCTCCTTACCAACACTTGTAACATAATGTTCTTTGATATAACTAACAAATAAATACACCCATCTAAAGCGCATGGCAGAAATTTCCAGCTGAAGATTGAAGTAAAAGACTACGGAGAACAACAAATCTCTGGTCATATAGAGTCTGCCCCTTCTATTTGTTGACGGGCTAGATATCTTTCTCTTCTTTCTTTCTACAAAACAGAATTTCGACAGGAAGCGCACGGATAAATATCAAACAGAAAAGGGAATGAAAATCTTTCAAGAAGTTCCTAAGATCAAAAGATACCGTACCCATTCATCGATGACAAGTCCTTCACCAATGAACGTTGGACCTGTGTCCTCTGCGGGCTTCTTGCGAGCCTCCAGTTCAGCTTCAGCCTCAGCCAACTGCCGCTTGAGTTTTTCTAGAGCCTTCATAGATTCAGCGGGTAAAGAATCTCAAAAATCAACATTTTCAATGTGAAAATGTTTGCATAATCCATAACAAATGCATGCAAAAGATGATTCTCCAAAGCAGTTTAGTGAATGCAATGCATTATGCACAGTAGGAAGCCCTGACAAAAATCTTTACTTACAGGGCTAGGGCGTTCCACATCTAGAAATACTACCCGAAGTATCTGCTCCACCGCCACTTGATCCTTCTGCTCATCAAACTGTATCAAGACAACGTGAAATGATTAGAAACAATCCGGAAAAATTTCAAGAGACTTTCCTAGAAAATACACATTTCCCAAACCTTGATAATGTGATCTGTGCAATAAGTAAATTATTTTCAATAATACGAGCAATTACTAAATTAATTTTTAAACAATACCTATAAAAAAGCAAATATTGCAATTAAAACACAACCTAAAATAGTACAAGTATACAGCCATCAAGACAATTATTTTCAAGATAGGTACTTAAAAATTGAGCTATTGAGGAATTAATGTCACAAACCAGTTCTGCTATGTAGTCCATCGGTCCATTCACCTTTAGGCTCATGATTTTAAACTTCACCTTGGTCTTCTGATCCGTTGGCTTTTCATTGTTCTCTGGAGGTTCTACAAACTTGAATACTAGCAAATTCATCCAACACCAGGACCAGAGTAAGAAATACACCAAGACATCCTTAAGTGCCCTACATTATTGTGTGAAAAAAAAAAAGGAACTGCACAAATCTACATATAAATATTACCGGTTGCCATAATACTCTCGCCAGGAGTGAGAACTGCCCCAGGAGGTCGCATAAAGCAGCATTTTGGTGCTGTTGTTTGGAACTGAACCAACATCAGCAAACTAGACTAATCAGATATAAGAAGCAATGACAGAAGACAGAAGTATAGGTTATTACAGAGCATAAACTAAATCGAGAATATGTGAAATAACATGGTCGGTCATAATTTTTATAGTCCATCAGCAATAATAAAAACGAAAGAGGGGAGGGGAGGGGAGGGGTGTTAAATAAATAAGTACACACAACTAATCGACCATACCTTGAAAGCTACATGGGATTTGCTTGTATTCTTAATTTTAATAGCACTTTGGACTTGCTTACCAGGTTCATCTGCAAGCAATAAAACAGAACAAGAATTTATTATGCATAAAAAGAGGAATTTTGCAAGGAGAGATTTAGCCAATCAGGATGTTACTTAACATTGACAGGATGTATTTATTGAAGAAAACATAGAAATCAATAAATGGAGGGGAGAAAGGGTAATTGAGAATAGACTGCATGAAATATAACTAGAAGATCAATAGATTGAAGATAAAAAAATATAGAACCCTATTGCGATAAATGACGTCAGGAGACCAAATAGTACGGATCCACTACTGTGCCACTGAGTTCAAAAGAAATAATTAATGTCAAAAGTATGAAGAATAGTGAGGGGAGGAGGACAGACTAAACTCTCAACTAGATTGAATTATTTGAATCAGATAAATTGACACATCATGCTTCTACAAATGCTTTTTCCTCAACAAGTCATCTTTCTCAGTGGTGCATCTCTAACCTCTGGTCAGTGGGAGCAGCCATTTGTTACCATAACAAGTTCACTTTACAATTTCTTTTATAAAATGGGATAACTTGAAGTTTAGCCAATTTTCACTTCAATGCTGAAAAAGGGCTATTTACATTGTTTTTAATGGCAGTCACACTGATTAAAATTAGTTTATGCCGAGCTCCTTGTAACATTTTAGATCTGCATAAAAGTAAAAAATTTCTCTTTGTAGCACGTTCCCTAAAAAATCTTCAAAATACTCGGCCATTAACAAATAGAATAACAAAACTATTTATCCTTATCCTCCTATAGCTCATACGTAAGGCATAAAATTTATATATAGATCGAGCTTAATTCAACTAAATCAGCAGTTTTTCCAAACAAAATTAATTAAAAGACAAATTGTACCGAATACTTTGATATGTGGGTAAAACAACTAGAGATCAAATTTCATAAAAAGAGACGCAGAGGAGAGAGTTGTTACAAGGGAAATAGAGCTTGCTAGCGGGATCGAGCTTAAGACGACGTCGAGTCGGGAGCAGAGATCTGGCAACAGAAGAAACCGAGCTGGAACCATGAGCCCTTGGTCCTTCCACCTGAGAATTGTCATCAATATTATTATGATTATTGTAACTCTGTTGCTGCTGATTATAATGAGTAAAACCAGAAGAAGACGACGTCTTAGTCGAGTGATGGTTCCGGAATGGAAGCTTGAATAGGCTCCAGACTTTGCCATCCGAGGACTTCTCGTCGGAAAATTCCATGTGAACTTCCGTCGCCGAAAAGTGTGAACAGCGTCGTGATGAGAGGAGGTTTGATTTTGGTTTTGTGATTTGGTCGAAAAGTTATTTTGGCTGCGTCGTGGAGTGGGTGGGTGGGAGACTTAGGACGTTTGTGGAAATTTTTAACGGGCGAATTTTTTAATAGTTCACGGGTAGAAAACTAGAAATTGGAAAAACATGGGTCAAACCGTGATTAACGGGCATTCTGCCTTTTGATATTGCCAGCCACTCTTTTGATACGTTAAAATAGCATTATACACATGGAATTCGTTGAAATAGCACTTCACCAGTTCACTTCTTCACCTCACTTTGCTATGGGAATTTTTTTCCTTCAATCTCATTTTTATGAAACTATCATTTTCCACACATTTCAATCACACATTTTTTTCAAAAAAAATTCCCACAAACAAGCTCTAAGATAGGAGGTATGATCGTTTGCATACAAAGTCTGTTTTATACTTGCTATTCGATAGTTTTTAAGTCAACTTCGAGTGAATAATAGACAAGAATTTACGAGCAACATTCGGTAGGTGATGAGGACCCCCTTGGTATATTGACCAAGAATTCTTACAACTATTTGAAATATTTTCAAGAAAGCTAAAATGGTAAAGAAATTGATAAAAACACATAAACCCAAATTTAAATCTAACCAAAAAATCATCGGTTAAAGAACCAAGTCCAATGGGTATCAACTAAACAAATTTCAAGATGGCGAAAATAACAACAAACACAAGAATAATAATACTCAAGAATTAGTTGAAGACATTCCAATGAGATTACAAGATGAAAATGTTTACCTCACCCATGAGGACTCTCTCAAAAGTAATGCATTGAATATCCAAGTTAATTAGGATATGAAATGAAATACATATTTATTGTACAAAATATGGACCAAAAAACAAATTTCGAAAATTGCAAAAAAAATCCCGTTTTTTCAAAATTAGGGTGTTTCGATCAATCGATCCACTTTCAGTCGACTGTGACAGTTTCGGTCGCACGTCAATCAACCGAAACTAACTGAGGCTTGCTCCAAAATTCTTTGCAGACTTTCGATCGACTGCAAGGAAGTTCGGTCGACCGAACTTGGCTGAAGTTCCAATCTTCATGTTTTGACTTCTAATTTGATTATTGGCTTATTTCTTGACTTTAATCATTTATTTAAGCCTCGAATCTTGAACCTTTCCGGTATCAGATCTCGTCATGGATCCCACCGACACGTGCATCGAAGTTTGACTTTCCCGAATCTCATCGTGAGCCTAGTAAGTCGATAAACTAAGGTAGGTCCCAAAATTCAACCCCGTAGTCAGAAGTCATCTAAGGCTGCGTTTGATAGCAATGGTGGAATTTAGGTGGAAAGAAAATGAATTCCAGGGAATTGAATTCTAGGGAATTCAATTCCTGGGAATTTGAAGTTTAATGTGTTTGATTGGTTTAATTTTCTATGTGAAAAAAGTAGGGAATTTTCCAACTTTTGTTGTTTGATTAGCATTATTTTCCATGGAAAGTAAAGTAAAATTTATCTATTTCAATAATAATAAAAAAAAATTCCTTACATTTGTACTTAATAATAATAATGTTAATTTTTAGAAAAAAAATAAATCAATTAACAGCAATAAAAATGATCAAACGTAACGAAAATGGTATAAGATTTTTCATGGAAAATAAAACATCCTCCACCCCCCACCCCCCGGGGAAACGAATTCATCCAAAACAAGGAAAATACCGGATTTCGAGGCAAGTGAAAAAATGAATACGATGGAAAACTTAGGCAACCAATAGCGCAAAGTTGAAAAATCACGTGAAAAATCATATTTTCCCTGAAAAATCTCGCCTATCAAACACACCTAAGTTATTTTAGCCAAAAAAATAATAATAAATAAATAAATGCTTTCGTTGTTCTCTCCTTAATTGTCACAGTGATAAAAAGGTAATGATCAATTTCACCAAATCTGAAACGAAATGCTTCTCAAATTTCAATCAATTAATTTAAGTGATATATTGGTTAGATTCTTCAAGAGTGGATATTGGTTCAAAAATCAAATAAATATTATTACCCTACCAAAGTAATTAGAGCAAATACTACTTTTTCGTAGGATGTGGTGAGTTTCATTATGACATTATTGAATGAACAATTGAGAATAAGAAAAGTGGAAGATTGGACTCATTTCGGTTTAATATATCCTACTTTTAGGTCTTATTTTGCTGCTTGGCATTGAACATATCAAAATATTTGAATTGACAAGTTTTGAATTAAAATTCTTGCAATTACAGTACATTTTCTTTTCAAAATGTCCTTAAACATGTAATATATGAGAACTGAGATGAACAAATATATATATACAACAAAGAATTAGTGCTTGTTTGAGATAGTTTAGAAAGTTGAGATTAAAATCAATTATTAATTTTAACAACACATTTTATGAAACTCATCATTTTATCAACTTTTAAATCGATTTCATCAATTTTAATCAAAATTTGCCAAAAACTTCATAGAACAAACCCATAATCTATTCGATCATGTTGTTTTGAGTTTCTTGATGAACGCAGTTAAACTCTCTCCTTTTTTTATTTTATTTTTTGAGGTCTAATGTAAATATTAGGCTGTGTTTGATATGGTGAAATTAGGTGAAAAGAATTCATTTTCCATCAAAATTTTACAGCTTTGGTGTTTGATAACATTTTGTTTTCATGAAATTAGATTTGCAGCTTTTCTAGCTTTTTTAAGGAATTGATTTTCCCACCAAAATGGTGGGAATTTGATTTTTCAATATTTTTTGTCTCGTTTGATCATTTTTATTGTTATTAATTATCTTATTTTTTTAAAAAAAAATTAACATCATTATTATTAAGTAAAAATTTGTGTAAAAAATAAAAAAATAATTTTTTTTGATTAAAATAGTAAAATTTTACTTAACAACAAAACTTGGAAAATTATTTACTTTTTTCATATAAAAAATTGAATCAATCAAATACTTTAAACTTTCAATTTTCAAGAATTCAATTTCTTGTAGTGCATTTTTTTCCATTCAAATTGACCATCGTTATCAAATGCCTAGTCTTAAAGTGAGCTGGGTAGTAATGACCCATTTCCATTTTAGCCCCTTCCTTGATGGTCATAAATGACCATTTTACCCCTGATTCATTTCGACACTGAAGCAAAAGGTGGATGATGAGATAATTGATTGAAATATGTACCTAATTTTCTTTCTTAATTCAATAATAATAACAATACTTTGTGGAGTGTAATGTTGATACATAAATAAAGCAAAGAAAAGGGAGGGAAAATTTTACATTAGGAATTCGGAATCATCCCACTGGAGAACGGCAGAGTCCAAATTCTGTTCTCTCTTGAGCTTATCCTTGACAAACCAATCACAAATCTTCCCCGCATTCAGCTCCTCAATTGAACATCCTTCCTGCTCCGAAATCACTCTCAGTAGATTCAGCGACGATATCTGCAAAATTTCTACAATATTAGACCTAAACTAAATACCACTCAGATCTGTTTACAAACACAAAAAACTTGCGGGCAAATTCACCGTTAATCGACATAGAAACCGCTCATGGCTGCCAAGGCCAGAAATTTCAACTAAACCAGCCTCTTCTGGAGTCAAAAAACTACGCGGTCCGCTCTTCTTCTCTGCACATGCTCTCAATGAAAGCTTTCTTCTTCTGCGAGCAACATTGAATGGTAAAGTAATGTCGTACTGTATTTTTATAGTTCTGGAGAAAATCGAGACAGGTGATAATTGGTATTTCCTCGCGCAAGGATTAGTTGTGTTCATAGCTTCGAAATTTGTACGACAATTTTGTGTGCTTTATCGGAGGAAGAATCACAGGGAAGCCTATCTAAATGGATTGTGTTTTGTATGTGGTTGAAAATTGAAATCTAAGCAGCAGAGAGAGGATTTAGTCAAGCCCATTTATCTGTCCACAGCCCACGATGGCTTAGGCAGGCCCATTACAGTCATTAAACATTGGGGTAATTGTACGTACTTCATTCGTCTAGGGTACCCGATGGAGACCCAACATAAATGGGTTGGGATTGTAAGGATTTTAATCAATCGTGTGGGCTTATATGTGAATTATTGTGTATTGAATAAAAGACTATCAAATTTGGTTAAGCCCATTTAAAGTGATCCAATAAGAATTTGGTAAATTGGGCTTTAATGCATCTAATTAATGTATGGGCTTTTATGTGTAGATACCAGGTCATTACCTAATTCATGATGGGCCGGATTAGGTTAATTGGCAATTCAGTATATAAAGTCGGTTATGATCTCTGAATCCTACGTACTGTTCATCTTGTCTGACATCCCATCATCAGAGAGATAATAAGGACTACGTATCGATTTAGAAGATCCAACCAGTCGAATCGTTTATCGTGAATCACGTTTGATTAAGGTACGCTTTCGCTTCAGTTATTTAATTCTTGATAATTCAGCATGATGATTTATTTTGGATCACAGATAAATAATTTATCTGTGAAATAAATTTACTAACAGGGATTACCCGACTAAATGAATTCGTGGATAAGATATGGAGGTAAATTTTAAAACCCGACATGGGTAGGGGTCGGGTGTGGGTTTTACTACAATACCCATACCCGACCCGCATACCCATTAATTTCCTTTAAAAATTATAAAATTTAAAACAAAAGTGATTGTTTAAAAATAAATAAATAAATAAATAATTGAACCTAAATATCTATTAACATTGTTATCGTCTAAACCTTAATATGTTTAAACTATTGACTTTGTTAATGTCTAAAAAATTGTTCAAATTCGCTTGTACAATTTCAACATATAAAAAACTTTTTTCAACTCAAATTCAAGTGAAACTCAATATTTAACTGATTCAAGTTAATTCTGAGCACCTATAACCTATTTATAACCTAAAAAAATAAAAAAATAAAAAAATAATTAGTAATGAATTTTAAATGGATATAGAAGCAAACCCACCTCCGACCCGCACCTAACCCTCACCCGACCCGCAATTTTTAAATGGGTATATGGGTAGGGTATGGAGGTTATAAATATTTAGTGGGTAAGGTACGAGTTTAGCAAATCCGACTCATTGCCATCACTACATTCGTCTCACAAAATAGACTTAAGATAGATCACTTCTTTTTTAGTGTGTATTAATTTCTTCATTTTCTAATATACCCATATTTAATATGCATTATTATCAACAAATATGAACAATTTGTTATTTAATATAGGGGTATATTTGGTCGAATGTAAGTGAATTTATAGTTTTAACATATATTAATTATATTTTCTTAATTGGTGTGAAAATAAAAATAAGCCTATTTTTGTAGGATGGAGGGAATATTACTTAGGCTATGTTCGGTTACCCATTATAATTCAAATTATAATTGACACAATTTTTCATATTACTTTTTAATATGAAATTCTTAAAAAATTTAACCACTTTCATTAATACCCTATTAACAAGTTAATTTAACTAACAACATATTAAATACGTTGTCAAACAAGCAAATTCCCCAAAATCACCGTTGAAGGCATTCAATTTGGAGAGCTAGGCTGCTTCGGGTCCCTGATCTCTGACGCGTACTTCCCCCTAAATCACCATCGGTGGCATTCAACAAATTTTATCACAGGCTCAATTCCAACAGCAGGTGATCAGTTAAATTGCACCCCAAGTTTCCACCATTCGAATTGTTTCATTATCCTCCGCTAAATAAGTTAACGATACAAACGAACACTATTTCTGTAGAAAATCGGTTAATTTCTGGGGCAAGTTCTACAAGCGCCAGCAGAACAAGTTTTTCAAGGACAAGCATTACCTGGATAAGGACTGGGGCAATTATTTTTCGGATACGGATGATGAATTGATGATGTTATTGTCAAGTTTCTTTTGAGGTGGGCTGTGGAATTGAGAATAGTATCTTTCCCATCATTGCTGCATATCCAAAACTTTTTGTTCATGCTTGTGATTTTTCCCCTCGGGCTGTAACTCTTGTTAAGTCGCATTCAAATTTCAAAGAAGACCGGGCCTCGAATAAACGTATTCTTCTGTGATGGTGCAACTGGTGAGCTCTCTAAGAAAGTTTTTCCTTCTGTTGATGTTGACATGTTGTTACCTTGATTTTTATGTTGACTGCGGTTTCTTGCCTTTAGTTGTACAAAAACTTAAGGAAGTGCTAAAGACAAATGGTCACATTCTTTGTAGAGATTATTCTGTTAGAGAATTTTTTGACACAGTGTCATTTTTTATATATAGTAGCAATAAAACAAAAAGTAAAAAGTGACATTGCGTTTATGTATGAAAAATGGAAAAAAATGTGCAACGTATCTACTATTTGTGAATTTGTATAATTTGTTAGTCAATAACGAATATTATAAAAAATGAAAATTTGAGTAGAAAAAGTGACAATTTGTCACTGTCACTTTTTTCACTTGTGAAAAAAGTGACAAATTGTCACTTTTTAATTAAAAGAAAATGTGGCATTACCACTTTTTTTAAAAAAAAAGTGATACAATTATTCTAATATTTTGAATAAAATTAACAAGTCATGAATTTATTCGAATGTTATAATTTATGTTGATTGAGAAAGTAACATTCATTTCATTTATTTTAAAAAATAACTAACATTGTATTACTGTTTTTTAAAAGGTGGGAAAATTATTTAAAAAGTGACAAAAACATAAAAATAAAGTTGCACTCAAAATTTACAAAGTATTTTTACTTCCTAAAAAATTTTTAAAACGTATTTGTGTAATTTCCCCACTTTTTAATCATACACATTTTCTCTTTCTAATTTTTAACCATATATCTTACCTGAAAAACTCAAATAATTCACATTATAATTCAAATTCCTTTTATATGGGCCACCGAACGAAGCCTTATTTATATGGCAAAATTGATTTTTACTACCAAATTTTTTATTTTTGAAAAATACATCAATGTTACTAAAAAAAAAAAAATTGAAAAGTAACATAAGTATCATATTATGATACTAGAGAAGTATCATAAGTATCAGATTGTAATACTTCATGTGATTATGAAGTTTTTCAGTTTTTACATTTTATTATGAATAATTTTCAAAATTTATAAAATTCAAGTAAATTTCAATTTGATTCCTAAAAGTAGAGTATTTATGTGGAGAGCCCATTGGGATAATTGTACATGTTACTTACTTTATATGGTAAAATTGATTTTTACTAGCATTTTTTTATTTTTTTTGAAAAATACTTCAATGTTACTAAAAAAATTTGAAAAATAACATATGTATCATATTGTGATAGTAGAGAAGTATCATAAATATCAAATTGTAATACTTCATGTGATTATGAAGTATTTTTCAATTTTTACAATTTTATTATAAGTGATTTTTAAATTTTATAAAATTCAAGTAAATTTCAATTTGATCTCTAAAAGTAGAATATTTATGTGGACAACTCATTGAATTATATCCACCACAATATACTATTTTGACTTATGGCTTTTCCCAAAAAAAAAAAAAAAAAAATGATATTTACTATCTAATTCAGATTTTAAAAGATTTCATTTTCTTTATCTACCATTAACAAATTTTGAGAAAATACTATTTCTCCTCCACTACTTGTCGACATCACTGTTCGCTCAAAATAGTGTACCGCAAGCGCACGGGTCGCGTACAAGTAATAAAGTGGACTTTTTGAGTCCGGGTTGTCGATCCCACGAGGAATGTTTACTTTAAATTATACGACTTTAATTAATTTAATTCTAACAACAAGAAGAGACACACAATTAAAAGTTGGATTTTTGTAAATTCTAAATTAAAGAAACTAATTCTAAACCGAATTAAAATATGGAAAATGGAAGATAAAACGTGGTTGGGATTCATGGTTTCATTTAACCGTCGCCTAATTAATTTCTCAACATGCAGATTAACAAATTACTCATTTACAATGTTAGACCCGATTTTCCAAGCTTAGCCAATTACCTCTCTCGAGTGAAATCAACCATAATCAATTGGTCTAACCTACTATATCTCTATGTCGATTAAGGCCCAATCAATTGCATTAACTCTTTGTGAAAATAGCTCAATGGATCATCTAGGGTTTAAGGTATATCTCTATCCTTAACAAGAACCTAGAGCATTTGTTATTTGGTCTAAAATGCATAATATCTCTCGATTATCATACACTTCACAAAACACATATTTGGTGATCAAGCAAACACATGTAATAATCTCAATAACAAACACACATGAAATAAGCATTTAATCAAATAGCAAATATTAAAATTAATCCAAGCTAGGTTAAATTCATTCCATAAATCCCAACATTAAAATTTAGCTAAACATATTGGAAGAAAAAGCGATAGATGATAAAATTAAAACCCGGAGTGTGAATGTTGAAATCAGAATTGCATCGCCGCTTGAATTGCGTCCAGCCGCAACCTGGTTCATTGCAACTTCTTGTTGCAGCCTTGTGTCCAGCCGCAACTGAAATCAGTGCACCTCAGACTCGTTCCAGTTAATAGCAGTCTCCAGTTTCCTTTCCAGCAGTAGCAACAGCAATTAATTCCAGCAATCCAGCTTTCAGCAGTAATATTCAGCAGCACAGCAGATCACTTTATGCTCACAGGCAGCTTCCAGTTCTAGCATCAGCACAGCAATTAATTCCAGCAATCCAGCTTTCGGCAGTAGCATTCAGCAGCACAGCAGCATTTCCAGCAGTCCAGCTTTCAGCAGCACAGCAGCATTCAGCAGCACAGCAGCATTCAGTTTCAGCACCAGCAACTGGTTTCAGCAGCAAAACAGCTCCAGCAGCAATACCAGCAGCGTTCCAGCAATCAGCAGCAGTAGTTTCCTTCCCTCCAGCAGCAAAACAGCTCCAGCAGCAACATCCAATCACTCAGCAACTTCAGTCCTTGTCTCAGTTTGCTTCTCGTTTTCAGCCCCCTGTTTCACCTAGCAAAATGGCAGCAGCAACAACCAGCTTAAAGTAGCAGCAGCAGCTTCCTCCCAACAGCACCAGACAGTTGCAGTCACCAACTTGTTCACCAGCAGCCCTTCTTCAGTCTCCCAGCAGCGTGAGCAGTCCAGCCCCCAGCAGTGTATTTTTCTATCTATTTACTCCTAACTCCAGCGGGTTGATTCCAAGGCTGCTGTCACCAGCCTCTAGCCTTGCAGTTGAACCAGGCAGCAGCTCCCACTTTCAGGCAGAAGCAGTAGCGGCTTCCTTCCCTCCAGCAGTGCGCCCTGCAATTCAACCCCCTGGTTTTTCCTGCAGTTCTCCCCTTTACTTGGCTCCCACTGCTGCTGTCACCAGCAGTTCACTTAATGTCCTTGGCAGCAACTAATAGCAGACTCAGGTCCGGCTAACAGCAGCACAGTCTTCTTCCTCAGCTCCACCAGCTGCATCAACAGCAGCTTCGTCTTCCAGCAGTAACAACCGGCAGTAGCAGCAGTGTCACTCTGCTGCAATGCCATCTGCTCTCCCTGTCAAACCAGCTGCAACCTCCTGTCACCAGGTTGCCTTCCCTTTGATGCCTTCCTTCCCAGGCTGCGCCTCCTTAGCTGCTTATAGCTGCCTGCACTTCACCTCCAACAATTTAACACAGCACCCCCCAGCAGTGTATTCACCTCAGCAGCCTCGAACCTGCAGCAGTCTCTACCGCACCAGAAAGCTTTCAGGCAGTAACCGGTTCAGTTGGCAGCAGAACCAGTTCACAGCTTCAATCCCACTGCAGTCTGTTACCAGCACTGCACCTCCGTTCTGGTCTCCCTCTTATGTATCAGCAAAACAATTTTCTTCTTCCGGTTCTTTACTGCTGCTGTCACCAGCAGTAAGACATCCACCGGTCTCTCCTCTCCTTTCCTATATGCTCCTCCCGCTTCCCTTTTCTCTGTTTGTGTGTATATGTAGAGCAGCCAGCATTTTTCTTTTATTTCAGCCCATGCTTCTTTGTCTCTCAGCAACGTTTCTCCATCACTCTCCCATCATTTCCAGTTCATTTGATTCCCAGCCATGTTCTCGTCTTATTCTTTCCAAAATTGCACATTTGGTCCTTGAGTTTTGGAAGTTGAGCAAAATGGTCCCCAAACTCTATTTTTCTCTTGATCTATGTTCCCAGCTCAATACTTCTTTGGAAAAATATGAAACCAGATTTTAAACTGCTACCAAGTCCCTAAACTTTGATTTTGCAGCCCAAGTCCTCAACCTTTGACACTTGTGCACTTTGGTCCCCAACTTTACTTTTTGTGTGCGATTGATCCATTTTCACTCAAATTCATCAATTAAGCAATCATTTCGCTTTCTATTGTGATTTTCCCCTTGAATTTGAGTAGTAAACATTGGTCCTCAACTTTTTGGGATGTTGCAATTTAGTCCTCAAACTTTTGATTTCTTTCAATTTGGTCCTTGAACGTCAAATTTGCTCATCTTTAAGCTCAATTGCACTCCAATCTTGTCCATTTGCTTTCCAATTGAGTTTGTACCTAATTTTACAAGATAAACACAATTTATAAGTAGATATTTGCTCAATTTGTCAATTAAATTGCTAATTTAGGAACTAAATAAGTGTGTAAAACGCACACTTATCAATCACCTTCTCCGATCACTTTCTCTACTTTCCCTACACCCCAGGTCGTCCCAAAGCTGCTAAAGGTTGTCACTATCTCCTATCTTCAGTTAATTTGCAACCATCCGACTACCCACACACAAAAGAAGAAGAAAGAGTGAAGCTTTAGAACCATATATCTCACAACTTTCTTGTATTTCTTTGCCGAACACACCCACACACGGACAAACGCAATTTTATTTATCATTTTCTGTTCAAATACAGAAAAAATAGATTTCCTAGTCTGAAGATTTTATTCAACAAAATGAAAGCTCATGTTCAATTGCGTGTGAACAGTCTTTTTATACAAGAAAGAAACGAAATTTTGATAACAAACTAACAAACACTTTGTTACCCCATAGGTCCCTAAGCTATGAAATCGTATGATAAAGTCCCTAAAGAATGGAAAATAACTTGTACATACCCCCACCCCCCTCAAGTTGGAATTTGATGAACATCCATCAAACCCAACTTGGAGATCAAAAACTGCAACTGGGGAACTGGAAGTAATTTGGTGAAAATATCCGCAACCTGGTTCTTCGAAGAAACATGCTGGGGAAGAATGAGACCAGCCTTAAATTGATTTAGAATCACGTGACAATTGATTTCTAAATATTTCGTACGCTCATGAAAAATGGGGTTTGCACTAATATGTATGGCCGCACGAGTATCACACCAAAGTGGAACTAGAAGGAGAGTTGATAGATGAAAATCCTATAGAAGAAAAGATATTCGTTGAACCTCACACACGACAGCAGTTATACTGCGATACTCAGCTTCAGCAGAACCTAAGAACATGCAGAAGCCAATCAAAGATTTCCTAGAATCGGGACATGAAGCCCAATCAGCATCACAGTAGGCTGTAAGAGAAAAATCATTAGAAGAAGGGAAAAAAAGGCCTTTTGATAGTGTGCCTTTTATATACTTCAGTAAATGCAATGCAAATTCCCAATGAGAAATCGTTGGAGAGTGCATGAACTAACTGAGCTGTTGAACTGTATTGGTAATATCAGGTCTCGTGTGGTTAAGATATAACAATCTGCCTACAAGGCGTCTGTACTGCTCTGGATGTTCATATAGTGGTCCATCAACAACAAATTTATGTCCCTTTCGAAGAGGAACATCACACGGTTTGGATCCCAGTAAACCTGCATCAGATACAATATCCATAGCATATTTCCTTTGATTGAAATATAAGCCATTTGGACACCTTGCAATCTCAATAAGAAGTACTTGGCAAGTCCAAGATCTTTTATTGTAAAAGTGGTGTCAAGAAACGTTTTGACCTTCTGTATTTCTTCTCCATTAGTGCTAGTAAGGAGTACATCGTCCACATAGATAAGTAATGCTGTCAAATCATGTTCTGTTTTAAGAATGAATAAACAATTATCATGATCTGATTTGGTAAAACCGTATAATAGTAAGTGTTTACATAATTCTGAATTCCATTGACGGCTTGCTTGCTTTAATCCGTAAAATAACTTTTTTAACCTACAAACCTCTCCTTCTTCAGACTTAAGATATCCCTCAGGAGGTCAAAGATATACTTCTCTTTTATAAATCCGTGCAAGAAAGCATTATTTATGTCAAGTTGAAAGACAGGCCAATCATGGGCAGAAGAAATTGCCAAAAACATTCTGATGGTGACATATCTTGCCACAGGAGAAAAACTATCTACCTAGTATATTCCTGCCACTTGAGCATACCCCTTTGCAACTAACCGAGGCTTGCTTCTGTCTAGGCTTCCATTAGGATTCAATTTTGCTTTAAAAACCCATTTTGATCCAATGGGAACATTTCCTGGAGGTAAGGGAACAAGATCCCAAGTCTCATTTTGTTCCAAGGCCGCAAGTTCATTTTCCATAGCATGAACCCATTCTTTTCTTGTGCTAGCTTCTTTATAAGATCTTGGCTCTTGAATGGTAGATATGGTAGCAAGGAAGGCAAGATATGTAGGATCAAAATTTTAGGATTGATGAAAAGGATAGGTGTTTGGTGTATATGAAGAAGATTTTGGTACCTTTGTCATTAGAATTTTAGTCTAATTATAAGATTTTGGTGTTTGGTGTATATGAAGAATTTTAGTCTAATTAGAATTCTATTTTGAGTCAATTAGCGGTTAGGTTATTTTACTTATTTATATTCATTTTCATTCATTGTAATTCAGACTTGAGACTTTGATTTTGATATAAACAGTTTTTATTGAGGATTCAATAAAAGATATAGGTGGATTCCTATGTTTTCGAATTTATCAAGAATATTTCTTGTGGCGTTCAAATACCGAACTTATCAAATATTTCTTGAAAATATTTGTGGCGTTCAAAACCAGAAACTCATCAGGGAGATTGGACAAATCCTTGTGGCGTTTCGAAAGTCGTGATTCTTTATTCCGCATCGTCGAGTCATCGCGTCGTGAATATCGGGTCATGATTCATCCGTCCAACCACAACCTGAGTTCGGAATTTTCCGGCGTTTCTTCCGCGCTTCGAATTTCATTATCTAGTATCAGAGCTGGACTCTGAATTCAGATTTTTCTATCCAGTTTGATTTTTATGTTTATCATCGAGTCCCATAAAAATCATCCATATCTTGTTGAGTGTTTTGTTTTCAGTTTTTTTTCCGTTCTTCTTGAGTTTGTTGAGTCTTTAATCCAGAAAATCGTTCCAAAAAAATTTTAAAAGTGTTTTTTTTGCTTAATTCTTATCCAAATTAAGTTCCGTTTGTTTTGTCGCGTTCATGTCGAATTTTCGGATTTATATATATATATAAAAAAATTAATTTTTTTATTTTCCGAAAATTCATCCATTGTTCAAAAAAAAAAAAAAAAGTCATTCCAAACTTCAAGAACCACTTCTTGAGTTTCTTTAAAATTCTTGATATTTATTTCCTTCCAAGTCAATAAAAATCGTTCTTGCTATTTGATGTCTAAATCCTCTTCATTCTTGAATTTTTTTTAACGTCACATAAGGAATGGATTATGATCCGGGCTGTTTATTCCAAACTATATGTTATGTGGATCATAAGGGGTGCAGTTTGACGATTGATGGAAAGTGCTTTACTAATTTCGTTAGTAGCACCGTGGTTGAAAAATTAGGATTGCCCCTAGAACCACATTATAAACCTTATAGGATCACGTGGATGAGGGAGTTTGGGAATTTCAAAGTAACCAAACAAGTTCTAGTGCCTATCACCCAGGGAAGGTATAGTGAGGATGTATGGTGTGATGTAGTGCCATTGAAATCTTATCATATTTTATTGGGAAAACCTTGAAAACGTAGGAGGGAGGCTTTTTATGATAAGAGTATGCATATATACAAATTCCTTAAGAAAGGGAAAATATGCGTACTATATGGGTTGACATTAGAGGAAGCACTAGAAGATTCACGAAGGGTAAGGAAGGAGAGTGAAAAGTGGTATAATAGGAGGCATCATGAGGATAAAGATATTGATAAGAAGGAGGGAGAGTTGAAATTAAAAACAAATAAACAAACTCCAAAATTTGATGAGGAAAAGGTGGAGTTGGGAAGCGAGGAATTGATTAGGAATGAAATTGTTAAAGATAAGAGGAATGAATTGGAAGTTGGGGTAGAAGTTCAAAATTTGGATTTTGAATTGGTAGATCCACATTTGGATAGTGATGAGGTAGTGTGCGAACATGGTTATACGAATGTAGAGGTAGAAGATGTGGTTGAATTTGAAAGAAAAAAAATTTGAAGATGTGGATGAGCTAGAAAATCTTGAGTTAGAGGAAGTAACCGAGCTTGAGAGAAAAGAGATAGAGGGGGGTGAGCAAGAAGTTGCAAAAGGAGAACGAGGTGAAGAGAAGGGCCTCATGGTTCAAATGGTGGAATTGACGGTGATAATTCATGAATACAAGGATCCATACATTGTACCTCATGAACCTAACATTTCCCACCCCGCTTTATTTAATTTTGTCTTGCGGGTTAAATGTACTTGGAAATTTGGGCAACACCACTAATGGCCACAGGAGTTTCTACTTCAATTCATTCATGTAACCCAAGTTACAGGATACTATTGGTCATTCCACTAGCATGGAAGCAATAATTTTCCGTTTGATCCAGGAGGTGAAGTGAAACAACAGGAACAAAGCTATGATTCGGGACGAATCATCCTAAAGAAGGAGGGTATGATGTGTTCTGGACCCTCGACAATTGGAGTCATAGCGGGCTTGACAGAAAATTAAATATTCAAGTCAAATAAAAGTGCAGTCCTGTCAACCATGTCGGAATTAGATGCATAATATGTGTTTTTCGAGTAGAAATGAGCCACTAAGCAAAACTCATGGGCCAAAGCCCTTGAGCCGACTGATTTTATGGCCAAATTCCATCATTTGGGGCTTCAAAACAGCAAGTCAATTATGCATACGGAAATTAGGGTTTTTGCGTATTTTTAGGTTAAATTTTGTTTTTAATTATATGTTTGCCTATTTTAGAATTTTAGTCTAATTATAATTCTATTTTGAGTCAATTAGCGGTTAGGTTATTTTACTTATTTATATTCCTTTCCATTCATTGTAATTCAGACTTGAGACTTTGATTTTGATATAAACAGTTTTTATTGAGGATTCAATAAAAGATATAGGTAGATACCTATGTTTTCGAACTTATCAAGAATATTTCTTGTGGCGTTCAAATACCGAACTTATCAAATATTTCTTGAGAATATTTGTGGCGTTCAAAACCAGAAACTCATCAGAGAGATTGGACAAATCCTTGTGGCGTTTCGAAAGTCGTGGTTCTTTATTCCGCATCGTCGAGTTATCGCGTCGTGAATATCGGGTCATGATTCATCCGTCAAACCACAACCTGAGTTCGGAACTTTCCGGCTTTTCTTCCGCGCTTCGAATCTCATCAATAGCTTACCTCTCATTCATTGGACGGCAAGACAGAACAACTGGCACACACGCACACTGATGAGTAGGATGCAAGGGAAATACCTGCAATATGATCATATCATTAGAGCACTTCATGGTAAAATAGGCCAACCGCCTAGCTGTTTCCGACTTGCCGAACGAATGGGGAGATAAGCATTTTCACTGCGTGACATTCTCCCCCATTCGCTTACGTCCTCGTAGCGGGAAGTGAGCTTCGCAACAACACGCACTCCTCAATTGCAGAATTAAACGGCACCATCCCCTCATGGACGAGCATTCACACGGTGGTCCTCCCACACTTGCCCGCTGTAACTCGTACATACCGCCTCCGACACCAACCTTCAATATCTGCCCCCATAAACAGTACTTCTTCGGTGGAGGGCCTCTAGCCGCAACGCCTCCAGCACATGTTGAAGCACATACCCACTACATTCTCGTAGGCCCAGCAAAATGCGCTCCTCAAAACTCCTTCAAAAGCAATCGCGCAACGCTGCC
Organism: Ligustrum vulgare; assembly: GCA_963555705.1. Classification (NCBI taxonomy): domain Eukaryota; kingdom Viridiplantae; phylum Streptophyta; class Magnoliopsida; order Lamiales; family Oleaceae; genus Ligustrum; species Ligustrum vulgare. The sequence goes on along the minus strand of OY743171.1, from coordinate 65,366,985 downwards.
CAACACACCCATCTTCCTCATAGCTTCCTTCTTCGTGTTCCGCACGCTTGCCGACACGATCCGTGTCCCAAAATCTTTTCTCCGCGAGAATTCATGTCACTGATCTCCACAAGACCAACAACGCATTCAAGCTGTCCCGCTCTGATACCAACTTTCAAGGATCGCAGGTTCAGCTCCCGAGGTTTCTCGCCTCTAGGTAGCTTACCTCTCATTCATTGGCCGGCAAGGCAGAACAACTGGCACACACGCACGCTGATGAGTAAGATGTAAGGGAAATACCTGCAATATGATCATATCATTAGAGCACTTCATGGTAAAATAGGCCAGCCGCCTAGCTGTTGCCGACTTGCCGAACAAATGGGGAGATAAGTATTTTCACTGCGTGACATTCGACTTTGAGTTAAATTTTAATAAGATGTTTAGTGATACCATACAGGGGCTAAATTTGTACAAGAATAGATCGAAAATCGATTAAGAGTTTTATTTTCCCTCAGATATTTTGTAAAAATATTTTAATTTTTCCGTAAAATGTTTTCTGAAACATCTCGAATCGCCAGCCTGCCAGGTGTTCCTCTAACTATCCAAAATTATAATATATATCGGACGGATGTCCCCAAAGGGACAAAACTATAATATCCATACGAATATATATTGCATGGAATGGCTTAAACAAATATATATAGACACGTATGTGTACATTATAATGTTTGTATACGTACATAAAATCTTAAAAAATATGTATGGAATGGCTTAGAATGGCAAGCATACCACCCACACATTCGATCCTTGGATCTCGTTATCTAAAAACTGCTATTAATCTAATTATAAATTAAAGTAATTATTGATAAAAATAATTAGTTATTCAAATAAAGCCCATTAATATATATTCAATGTTTGTTGGAGTATAAACCAACAGCTCATAACAAAAACTAACACATAATCCACCTAAAAAATTATGTCTCTTGGTCAACTTTGGAACGTAAGCAACTTATTCTGGTATTTATTTTCAAGTGAACTTTAGATTTTCGACAAGTAATTGCTTGTTCGAGTATAAGAGTACATAAATTAAGCGTAAAACAACTAAAATAATCTGCTCATCAGCTGATTAAGCTTGATTTCATCAATAATGGAATTATAGTATTGCCTTCTTGACAACAAGCATGGGGACATTAGCCTAAGATTACGCATGCACGTCGTAATTAATCTTAATATTTTGTTTAAAAGTATGGTTAGTATCGAGAAGTTGCCATGTAACCAGGAGAACACGAGATCATACCTTACTTAACGAATATTATAATAATACTTGGTCAAAAATATATATTTAGTTTATATATGAGGTTAAAGATGGACATTAATGAGACACTTTTACATGTGATATTTTTGGAGTTCATGATATGTTACGTAGTCATATGCTAACGTGTGTCCTAATTAGCCCATGTTTGGCACAGTTACAAATTTGAATTTTAATCTAAATCAAAATATAATTTTAACTACACATTTTATGAGACTCACAACTTTTTTCAATAACGTGTTTCTTTAAATTTTATCAAAATTACTAAAAAGTTTATTTTTATCTACACCAAACAGGGACATAATAACGTTATCACCAAATTAATCTACTAACGTTGTCATATTTCATCAAATTTTATCAAAATATATTGAATAATTTGTGATTGTTTGTTTAAATAAAGTTTATAATAGAACGAGATGAGATTTCTGGAAAATAGTTACTTATAATACAAATTCATGATATATGATATCTTTTTTTTGAAAAAATAAATAAAAATAAATGCTCCCATATTTCAGCAAACAACAAGCTCTATTATTGTCTACATGAATTGAATGCTTACTTAAAGTCTCTAAGTGCATTTAATAATCAACATCAAATATCCAAAATTTTCTAACCATACCAGAAACAGGACCACAATATCGTATATATCAAATCACAACAATAAAAGAAAAAGTTCTTACAATCCCAAACTGCCCATATTGAGAAACAATACATTCACTACAACAAAAATAGCCTTTTGCAACACTCAAAAAATGTTGCCAAAAGGTTTTTGCAACGTTTGGCAAGTGTTGCAAATCGCAGTGTTGCCGTAGAGAAAAAACTTTTTGCAACGTTTTTTGAACGTTGCAAAAGACCTTTTGCAACGTTTATTAAGTGTTGCGGTAGACCCTTTTGCAACGTTTATTAAGTGTTGCGATAGACCCTTTTGCAACGTTTTTTAAGTGTTGCTGTAGACCCTTTTACAACGTTTATTAAGTGTTGCGGTAGACCCTTTTGCAACGTTTTTTAAGTGTTGCCGTAGACTCTTTTGCAACGTTTATTAAGTGTTGCGGTAGACCCTTTTGCAACGTTTTTTAAGTGTTGCCGTAGACCCTTTTGCAAGTGTTGCGGTAGACCCTTTTGCAACGTTTTTTAAGTGTTGCAAAAACTATTAACCCAACCTTTTGCAACATTTATTGAGTGTTGCCGTAGACCCTTTTGCAACGTTTTTGAACGTTGCTATATATATATATATATTTTTTTAAAAATATTATTGAACAAATTATTTATAAAACCCAAATTTTTGTAATTACTTCATTAAAATGGTACTTTAAATAAAATACAAAAGTAAATACATTATGAATTTTCAAATCCATACAAAATAAAGTCTTGATAATGTCTAATAAATCCACAATACATACAGAATAACAAATCCACGAAAGAAAGTGTTGATAATGTTGCAAAAGAACATCATCATTTGACAAAAGAAATATTTTACTACGTGAATATCAACTTCATCACGCAATATAACCGCACCTTTAGATCGCAAAATTCGGTCCATCTTCAAAGTTACACCTATAACAAATTTGAACAAAGTTATAAGTGAATGTCACGCTTTACTTAATAAATGGTAGAAAAAACAAAAAATAGAATTAAAAGCAAAATACATTTATATCTTTCAAATGTGATTTCATAGAAATTGATATGACTTGTCCTAAATCAATCTACTAGACCAGAGACGTGAAAGTGTATCGATGACAGATGTCAGCTAGATGCTAGATCTACCACCAAGGAAAATGAGCTTTCACCCAAAGTGTAAAACCTAAACTTAGACGTGTTAACTTCTCTTCCTTCCCTTCTATTGTAAAAAATTCTATAGAAATTTCGACAGAACCTCCCCTATAAATTGGACTTAGTCAACCTGTAAAAAAAATCATAACCAACATAATAATTTAAAAATCAAATCAACACCTCAAACAACTTCCAAAATCAATCCCTAACTCCTCAACATCACAAATTCAACAATAAACTCTATCTAAACCCAAATCAAATTTAAAACTAATTAATAATAGCTAACACAAATCTTGAATTCAAATTAAGCTTGTTTTCAAATAGACTCATATGAAGTTAGTCATAAATAAGAATTATACAAGATCATTGAATAAATAAACGTTTCTTACCATAAGAAGCTCTTCCACTAGCATTTCCAGTGCTTTTGCTCAGTTCATGACCACCTGAAACGTGGGGGAGAAAATATGAGTTTTCAATAATCAACTCTATCTATTATAATGTATATGCACAATATATAAGTTACTTCTCAAGACTTCCTTAAGAAATATTTGGCATGTGAGAAAAAATAAATAAAATATAATAAAAAAATTTAAATAAACAATATGTAAAGCTAGATTAAAAAACCTTGTGGACACGTGGCTTTTATCACCTGTCGGCCCATCCTTGGCTAATCCAAAGTCAGAGAGTTTTGCATTGTAGTCCTGCCATATCATATGATAAAGAAGTTTGACAAAATTAGCCAAGGTAATACGAAGTTTCTTGGAATGCTTCTCGTTTATTGATGTACTTCTTTTGGCGCGCTAAAAGATAGGAATATTTACCGAAAGATAGGAATATTTACCGAATCGAGCAATATGTTGGAAGTTTTTAAGTCCCTGTAAATAACTTTCGTTTCGGCATTGTGAAGAAAAGCAAGCCCCTTTGCGGCTCCAAGAGCAACCTTAAGGCGAAGACTCCAGGAAAGGGGCTGGAAATAAGAGCCTCCTGTTACATTGAAGTTACTACATCAGTTTAATAACGGCTAGAATAATATTCGGATATTTATCATTACATATTTGCACAGTCGAATTCTCACTCCTAAATAGATATGTAAAACATATGTAAAATACTAGAAATCACTGTGTTTTGCAGCAGAACAGCACATCCCTATTAAGTATTAAACAATTTTGAACATCATTCTGTTAACAAATCATGTTTTGAGAAGAAACTTCAACAAAAAAAAGGCAAAGATGCTATCCAACACAGTTATTTACTGTAAGTCCGTGACTACCAACTCTCAAAGAAATTTATAACTCAACAAAATAAAAGGAAAACTTAGAAATATTGGAAATGTTAATCTTATTCATTAACATAAGCATTAAGATTAGATACAGAATCAACAAAAACTTCCCTGATAAATCCCACCACAACACATCAAAAAGACCTTTTATTGCAAAAATTAGCGAAGTTCTTGAAGATTTTAAAGAAAATAAATCACAGTAACCACTTACCCGTATGAGATGGGCTGCTTTCAGCTTTGATTCTAGCACTCAAACAAATTCCCATAGTAGAAAAGATCCCACCTTCAAAACAATTTGTTCTATATTATAAATTCTGCAGATCATAAAAAAGATTATAAATTACCTCCATAGTCCTTATTCTCAGTCCTTATTCTCAGCATCAACATAAGAATCTGGAAGAACAAACAGCACACCAGGCAATCCTACACAAAAAATGAAAAAGGTTGGAAAAATGAAATGAAAAAACCGTATAAAACTATTTCAATGGCTCATTCATATGGATAACTGAATTAAATTCAAAAGATGGAAAAAAAAAAAATCAATTGCCAAGAAGCAAGAATTAACCTTCAACCTTGTTTGAGGTCTCCTCATCAATCTCACATCCAAATCCAAAGTACCTCTCACATGACACATTATATATCTTCCTTTTAGCCTCCTCCTCGCTATTAAAACCACAGATACACAATAATCCATACACCAGGAAGAACTTCTGTCAGCCATACATTAAACCAATAATCCATACACCAGGAAAAGAGGAGGTTGATTGCAGCTGGTGACAGCAGCTGATAGGAACTGCAGAGGGGTAAAACCGGGGAGTGAAAGCTGGTGACAGCAGCTTCCTACTACTGGGATTGCTACTGCTGAGTGTTGAATGGTGCAGGTGGAAGATAGGGACTGAAATTGCTATCATCAGATTTTCCTACAATACACAAAATTCATCACCGAACCACCATCAAGCAGCCATCATCATCATCCCCACCAACCAATCTGCTAAGCCATTCACCAACCACTAGAATCCATCACTGCTTCCACCACCTAACCGCCAGACCTGAAACCAATTTGCAGATCACCCAATTTAATCAAATCTCTTGCTGCCAAAAACCAATAATCTGCACCACCAAGACACAAACTATACAGATTCAATTCCAAGTTCAAGCACAGCCACCGATTTCAATAGCAACACCATCACTACCGCCTATTCACCGCCCACTGTCATATTCTAATCAAACTTAACCATCAAATGAATCATCTTCATCATCATCACAGCCTGCAACCAAGCACCATAGCCATAGACGGCCAAACCACTGCATCGAACTCCACCGCCACCTCCACTGCCAAACCGGAATCCCAACTCCAAATTCAAACCCAAAACTGAGAAGAATAGACGGAGCCAGTTACTTACCTCAATCGTCGGTCTCTTCGCCGGAAAAATCGTGAAAGAAATTTCACACCCAGCCCTAGTTTCACCTTCAATCGACACCAATCGTGCCCTTTTCTGCTACCAACACCTTCCCCTGGTCACTGTCACGAAGCAGCGGTGATACCTCCGTGGAATCACCGACGAATTTGCGCAGTACTCGCCGGATTTCTCCCTTGCTTCCCTATCACCGCTGTTCTGAATCGATATAGTGAGAGAGAGAATAGTGAGAGGGAGAGAAATAAGATCTGAGAATATATTATAAATTTTCAGAATTTGCAGACTAGTCCCTCAATTTTTAAAGTTATTTCAAATCAATTTTGTCACCCAACTTTAGATAATGTGAAATCTAGCCTTGAAACTAAGCTATTGCAACGTTTAAAAAACGTTGCAAAAGGGTGTTCTTTTGCAACGTTTAAAAAACGTTGCGAAAGGGTACCCCTTTCGCAACGTTTTTTAAACGTTGCAAAAGGGGTACTTTTTGCAACATTTTTTAAACGTTGCAAAAGGTACCCCTTTTGCAACGTTTTTTAAACGTTGCAAAAGGGGTACCTTTTGCAACATTTAAAAAACGTTGCAAAAGGTTGAACTCTTTTGCAACATTCAATAAATGTTGCAAATGAGTCTCTTTTGCAACATTCACTTGACAAATGTTGCTAAAGCTCAATTGTTAACACCAATCGCAACATTCACTTCTTAAAATGTTGCGATATGTCTCTTTAGCAACATTCAACTGCCGAATGTTGCAATTCAAGTGTTGCAAAAGCCCTTTTTTGTTGTAGTGATTGAATAATCGTATTCGAAGATGAGGGACTGGATAGTCTTTTCAATATGACACGCTACATGGCTTAATAAAACCGGCTTGATTTTGAAGCCATGCAAGACGATAAAGAAGCCGTGAAATGTCCGTAACACAAAGGTCTAGGGGATAGGGTGACTTAAAGGGTGTACGTGGACTTTTGTTGTTGGTGACAGCTAATAGGAATCCAGAAAGATACGAAAATGATGGTAGATGAATGTTGTGACTTGTTAAAAAAAAAAAAAAAAAAGTTGAGCTGCAAGTCCTCACCTATCCCATCATATCATGAGACTTGATGAATAATGTAAATTACAAATTATGTCTGTAAGGGTACAGAGTGAAAGGCTGTTTGTACACTTACCCTTGCCCATGACCAAATTTGTATTCCAAAATTCGAACCTTTACACAACAGCCTCAAGTAAAGTTGGGGTTTTACCACATTCCTCTTTTACTACTTGGAGATGTGCCTTAAGGGAAATGTTGTGACTTGTTAATTGTGAGTGAAGATGAGAAATTAAGCCACAAATGGTAGGATTAAAAAACATAAATATTTTAATACGTGTGTTGCACGTCTTATTTATAGAATGATTAAGATGCATAATGTTTATGAAGTACTAATACTATTTTGAAAAGTAGTCGAGGTATTAAATATTATTGAAAGAAAAAATATAAATTGTTAAAAAAGTTGTGTGTGTGTAATGTGAAATTTTTTAATAAATCGAAATATAATATTTTGATTATAATAACATTTCTTTGTACATAATATTTTTGTCAATTTTTCACAATTTTTCTTTTTTTTTCTAATTTTACTAAGATTTTAATAGTTTGTATTGAAATTTCACAGGAAAGTGCTATTCAATTTTTAAAATTTTGGATGTAATATTTTAAATATTATATTATAATAATATTTATTAAAGGACAGAGTAGTTTTTCATCTTTTTTTTAATACTAAATAAAAATAAATAAAAAGTGTAACAATGTAACAATAATAATATAAAATCTTATTAGAACATTATAAGATGTTGATAGTAAATTAATTTAATACCAAATAAATGAAATAGTATAATAATACGAAAATATAATATAATAACAATGTAATTCTTTACAATAAATAAATTAATTAATGTAATAAATTATTTAATGTCATTAAATAGGGATAAGGGTATATTGGATATATAATTAAATATATATGAGTAAAATAAGTATTCAAAAGATTCTCTTTCATCCATCATTTTTAAATAAATTGTAGTTGTAGAAGATATAGATGTAGATATATAAATTAATTATTGACATTGAATTGAATTTTTATCAATTTTTTTAGGTAAACAAAATATATAGACTAAGAGCATGTTCGATAACGTGAATTTTTTTGATTTTTATGACTTTTTGATGGATGTGTAGTTTAAAAATATTTAAAAACTCAAAAACTGTGAGTTTGAATAAAAGTGAATAGTTGAGTTTGAGTTTGAGTTTGAAAAATTGTAAAAAATTTTACTTTACCAAACATGCTCCAAGAGACTAAGCTATAACATTTTAGTGTATGTTTGACCAGCATTTCATTAGATTATAAGTTATGTATAGTAAGTATGTTGATAAAAAAGTAGATAAAAATTGTAGATTTAACGTGGTGATATGCGAATAAAAGTAAATTTAACTTATGATTATAAACATTACCAAACATGTACTTATACGATTATAAGAGAGGTTGACTTTCTTTTCCCTAGAGAGTAGAGACTAGAGAGAGAGAGGGGGAGGGGGAGAAAGAAAGTTAAGTTCACATTTATCTTTTAAGAAAGGGGACACGTCGCCGTAGTGATTATCAGGGACGGCAATTAGTTTGACTTGTATTTGTTCTCTTATAGCCTAATCCCCTCTATATATATACCTACGCCAAGTTCTTCACATTCGGACCTACGAATTCTCTCTTCTCTCGCTCCATTTTTTTTCTCTGCCAATTTGATCAGAAATTTTTATATATTATATCTAACCCTTGGCTCAGAAGCTAACACGTACGCCATGGGAAGATCACCATGTTGTGACAAAAATGGACTCAAGAAGGGGCCTTGGACCCCTGAAGAAGATGAAAAGCTCATTGATTATATACAGAAACATGGCTATGGAAACTGGCGAACCCTTCCAAAGAATGCTGGTAATAATTTACTCTTCTTCCTTTCTCTTTTGAATTTTTTGCATTTTGATTTACTAAAATATACACTTAAAGTTCTGCATCGTTGAGAATTACAGCAGTTTTTGTTGAATTTTGTTTATGTAGGGCTTCAGAGGTGTGGAAAGAGTTGCCGCCTACGTTGGACCAACTATCTAAGACCTGATATCAAAAGAGGAAGATTTTCATTCGAAGAGGAAGAGACAATAATTCAACTGCATAGTATATTGGGGAACAAGTAAGTTTAATAAAGTCTTCTTTAACTTTTAAGCTACAAGGAAATTGAAAAGGCGACAACAGTTTTTTTTAATCATTTTTCCTTGACCAATGTATAGGTGGTCTGCAATTGCTGCTCGTCTTCCCGGAAGAACTGATAATGAAATCAAGAATTACTGGAACACCCACATTAGAAAAAGGCTTCTTAGAATGGGAATTGATCCAGTGACTCACAATCCTCGCCTGGATCTTCTTGATTTATCCACTGTTCTGAACTCATCTCTCTACAGTTCATCCCATTTTAATTTTTCGAGATTGTTAGGTATGCAGAATATAATAAACCCTGATTTGATAAGGTTAGCTAATTCTATGTTATCAGCCCAAACACAAACACAAACCCAGAACCAATATTTTCTTCTACAAAATAATGTTCAAGAAAATCAGATTTCCAATGCCCAAGTCCAAAACCAAATGCCACCATTAGTCCAGCCTTGCCAATTACTACAAACCCCAGTTCAAGATGATCAAGCTCAACTCATGATGCAATCAAATGGTGAAATGTTTTCACAGAATTGCCCACTGAATGAATGGCAAAGCAGTGGATTAATGCCATCGGAAGAATATGTACCTGAACTCACAAATTACGGCTACTGCGGGCCGTCCAATCAATCCATCATAGATCTTCCTCCCTCGGATGATCGAACATCAACGTTTCAATCTAATAGCAGCAATAATTTCAGCTTCCAATCCGGTTTGTCGAATATATCGACGCCTTCATCAAGTCCAACACAATTGCACTCAAATTCAGCTTATATTAACAGCAGCATTACAAGTCATGAAGATGAGAGGGAGAGCTACTGCAGCAACATGTTAAATTTCGATATTCAAGATATCTTGGATGCAAATGAATTTATGTAACCTCTTTAAGAAACCAGTGTAGTTTTCTTAATTAAATGTTTTTCAAATCCTCTGTGCTTGGATAGGACTTTAATTTTCTGTAGAATTTATTTCTTAACGCAATTTTTGCTATTTTCCGACAAGGAAACATCGTTCTTGTGAAATTTCTATTATTGGCGTAAAATTATAAATTATTTATTATCTTGTTTGTCGCGTATCTTACTATATTCATATATTGAAATTGATTGAAGCAGCTATATAAAAATCAACACTACGTATTTAAATCGGAGAAACTAATTATTCATCACTGACCAGTGACCAGAAAATAATTCTAATTTCTACGATAGATATGTTAAAATAACAAAAGAATTAAATAAATTGTGTGCATGGATAGAGAGATAAATCATAGCGAAGACTTTACAAGTATACATACACGCGGATAATATGCCCCCGTTAATTTGGCCCTCAGTTCTTCGGAAATATTTTAGTTTTGATTAGTATTTTTGAGAAAATGTGTGATTAAAAAATGTTTGAAAAGTAAAAAACTGATGGACTTAATTAAGATAAATGGTTGAGATTGAGTGTTGAATAAATTTGATTTTTGAAAAATGAGACCAATCTGGAGCTATATATTAAGGCAAATTACGTATATCTACGACCAAAAAATTATAAAAATATTTGCATGGCAAGGTGCAGGTTTCATAGATTCCAACAGTCAAATTCCGGCAACTGCACCGCCGGAAACGGAGGTTGGAGTTTTCCAATGAGACACCTGTCCCGCCACCTGTATGATATAACTCTCAAATCATTTATGTATAAAGTATTATTATTTCATGGCTAAGTTGGGTTGACTTTTGACTGTTGGAGCCACGTTGCAAAGAAGTAAAGGTCGATAAGCTGTGGGGACCACTTATAAAAGGTATAAATAACTTTATGAATATCACGGCGTGGCTCTTGTGTTGTATTTTCTCTTTTTTGTCCTTGATCGAAATAAATGAGGACGTGTGTCCAAACAATGGATTACGTCATCAGTGAGACACGTGGAATTGGTCCCACCGTCTAAGGATTCACTGGGATGATTGAAAAAAGGATTTTGCTACATGAATAATGTGTGGTGGGGATAGTTCACTTGTTCAATTTTGATTGATCATTTAGCATTTTTCTTAAAAAAAGAGCTGTGTACTCGTATTCGTAGACTGATAAAGATTTTGATATAAACAAAAAAAAGGTGAAGCCCTCACTATGGGTCCCCATCTGTCCTATCCTTAATCTTGATGGAGGATGTAAATCGCGAAATATGTTTCAATTGATCAGTGATCGAGAGTTTGGTCACTGGTCAAATTCACAAGGAAGCCAAGTCCAAAGCGTTGCTACCAGAACTCAAACGTCTCACCCTATGAATTGTCAACGGAATTGACATTATATCCTATCAACCTTTGTCAATTGAGCTGTGTCCTTGGGGCAAGAGATTGATATAATACATATATATGACATAATTATATATCATATCAACTCTTAAATCAACACACACATCTCACCCCTTCATTTTTGTCACACTTCTTGTCAACTTCTAAGTACAAATAACATTAATCTTGAAAAAATACTCGATTATATTCGAACTCGATGGATATAGGATTAGTGGATCGAGGGACTGATGAGTTAAGATCTGCTATCTCGAAATGCTGCTTCCTTGACCATCCATTCAATTAATATTATACACATCACTCAGTGAGCAAATGCATTTTAAACATATACAAACGTTTACATTAAAAGGTATTGATTTTTACAGTTTAATTGGATAGACGGCTAAGTGGACAGCGGAAGATTTGGGCTCGAGGACGATAGAGATCGAGGGAGGTTCGATTCGATCTGCCGTGTTTAACTAAAAAGAAAAATGTAGAAACCTAAATTTAATTTGCTAAAATTTGTAAAAAGAAATTAAAATAAAAAATTAAACATGGCGACAAATAAATCCGATGGTTAATCTGCCCCCGAAAATTAACAAATTGCAGGGAGGATATTAATTGAACTAAATTTTCGGAGCGAATACGGATCAGACCGATCCTTCCTAAATCCACCTTGTGTCATCATTAGTCTTATCCTACTGTGTATAAAATGGATGAAGTCATGTATATGTAGAGTCGACGAAGTGAATGAAATTTAGAAGAAAATGAGATAGATAATGTTGTTGTTAATAATAATAAATTTCATTCCATGGTATACTTCTGTCCTTTTAAGTGATCTGTAATTCGGAAGATATAATAAATTTTTATTGCTTTTGTAGTAAGTAGAGTATTATATATTGTATAAATTATAAAATATTATAAAGATTTTGTTTGGTTTAGCTTGAATTGTAAATTAAAATTTAAGTAAAAATCGACATTTAGTCTTAACAACATATCTTTTGGATTCAAAAAATCTTTACCACATTTATCATATTTTTTTTTATGGAAAAGATAGACCCTTTGAGGATGAAAAGCAAGGGGAAGAAGCTGCTTCTCTAATATCCCTATTGAATATGAGGGTTAAAGCTTCCAATTATGGGCACTTTTGATTCCAAAAAGCACAAGAGTCTGAAATTTTTTTGAGAATAAGAAGATGGTTTAAATCATCTAAAATAAAGAATTCATGCCCTAGAAAGCGAAGATGAGCTCGCTTGTTGTCTCGTTTTCTTTTGTAAATTGGGATCGCTCGCTAGTTAGATCACAAGCCGATTAACATGAAAGGAATTGAATGAAATGTAATAATTTTTTTTTAATCAAAATCAAATTATATGAGGAAATTATTATAACAAATAATCACTATACAAAATATAATAAAAATACAAATTTTATCTAAACCAAATATGGGCGAATTAATGTATATGATCATAACATAAAATATTAAAATTATGTGATTTATAATAACCCATTTCCAATATACAACACACGCATATAGCATGCCGAAATTGCCGACACTAATAAAATACGAGGCCTAAATGCATAAAATGTGTACATATTGTGGTCAACTCTTGTTATCCAATCATTTAAAGGCACTGAGAGCCAAAGTTGAAGTAAAACATCAAATTCGGTGTAATACATGCTTCACTGAATCACTAAATATATTGTAAAATTTGGTGTAATTCTATTCATTTATATCAGATTTGATGCAATTCAATATTTTTCTTTTTGGTGTAACACCAAATTTTGTGTAATTCATTATTTTTCATCGTGTCATTTGTTTTATGTTAAAAAAAAAAAAATGTAAGTTCTTCTATATCATTTTTTTTTTTCGTTTTAGCATTTAATAATTGACTTTATTTTTATTTATTTGTATGTGAATATTTTTTTTAATTTTGGCTTATGTTTGATGGCCTATATTTGTTAGGGAAATGGAAAATATTTTCTTTCTTTTCACTTTTTGTCATGTTTGATGAGTTAAACACTTAGGTCATGTTCTCTTTGTTGTTTTGAGGTCGTTTTCTGTTTTTATTTTCGAAAATATTAAAAACGTGTTCTCTTTACCATTTTCGAAAACATATTTTGGAAGAAAAAAAATTGTACACAAAATGTCCAAAATCTCGTTTTGGACGTTTTGAGTGTATTTCAATAGAAAATGTTCAAAACGCGGAAAACGCGTTTTGGAATTATTATTATTATTTTTTTTTTAAAGATTTATCTTAACTTGGAATTAAGCTTAATTTTTTATTTTTTATTTTTTTATTTTTTTATTTTTTTATTTTTTTGAGAATTATCCTAGTTTGGAACTAAGCCTAAAAAAATGTTTTTTTTTTAAAGAAATATCCTAACTTGGAGTTAAGTCTAAAATAAAGTTTTATTGAATTCAATATCAACATTACAAAAAAGATTAAGTCAGAATTCTTGTTGGTATATTTCAAAAAATGTCTTGATAAATGGACTCTGGTGGTTTTGAAAGAACTTGCATTGTTTGAATTTTAATAGAACTAGAGCTTCCTCATATCCCGAACCTGACTAAGCTGTGTTAATACAGACTCTTATTGCTCACATTAGTGTGTTGCAGGTAACCATGTTTTCAGTATATTATGAAAGGAATTTTGAGTTTTAGTCAGTAGTATTCTGCAAACAAATTAATTAAAAATAGTTTAAATAGTATTCTGCAAAAATTCAAACAGAACGTGTTTTCCAGCTTTTCATTTTCAAAAACAATTTTCAGAAATGACAAACCAAACGCATTTTCAGCAAATTTGAAAACAAAAATAAAAATATAAAACATTTTATAAAATGAAAATACAAAGTAAAATAAAATACAAACAGAAGACTACCTTAAATTTTCTAAGGCTGCGTTTGATAGCAATTGTGGAATTTAGGTGGAAAGAAAATGAATTCCAAGGAATTCAATTATTGGGAATTTGAAATTTATTGTGTTTGATTGGTTTAATTTTTTAGGTGAAAAAAGTAGGGAATTTTCAAATTTTTGTTGTTTGATTGACATTATTTTCCATGGAAAGTAAAGTAAAATTTATCTATTTTAATAATAATAAAAAAATTCCTTACATTTGTACTTAATAATAATAATGTTAATTTTTAGAAAAAAAATAAATCAATTAACAACAACAAAAAGGATCAAACGTAACGAAAATGGTATAAGGTTTTCCATGGAAAATAAAACCTCCTCCCCCCGGGAAAACGAATTCATCCAAAACAAGGAAAATGCTGGATTTCGAGGCAAGTGAAAAAATGAATTACATGGAAAACTTAGGCAATCAAACAGCGCAAAGTTGAAAAATCACGTGGAAAACCATATTTTCCATGGAAAATTTTGCCTATCAAACACACCCTAAGAATTTCATTTTTCCACCTTTCAAGTTTCACCCCATGTGACCTCTTTGCCTTGTTTTTCCAGCAAACATGTTCCGTGATATGGATGGCAATGGGTCGGGTTTAGGGCGGGTCAAGGTCGCCCCGCCCCGGACCCAAAAACATGTAATCCCGGGGGCGGGGCGGGGCGGGTCGGGTCTCGGGGCGGAGCGACCTCCCGTCTCGCTAATGACCCGAAATTTAATTTAATTTTTTTTTAAAAATAAATTGGTAATGAAATTTTACATGAAAAAATTAGGCGTTGAACTAGTTAGAATTTTTAAGTTTGAACTTTAAAAATAATATGTATATATTTGAAGAAAAAAATCAATAAATAATATAATGGTATAGTGATTGTATATTCTCATATCCCTAAATTTCACCAATATTCAATTCTTCTGGACTTCATCAAATTTATTTTAGTTTCTCATTTCATTATTTAAATATAAAAAACAAAAAACAAAAAAAACTTACTGTTGTAGGTAAAATTTTGTAGGTAAAATTTTGCCTAGCAACTTGGAAAATTCTTTCGCGTTTAATCATTTTTATTGTTGTTAATTGACTTTTTTTTTTATTGAAATTAACATTATTATTATTATTATTATTATTATTACAAATATTTGAAAAAAGTTTATTTTTTTTGTCATGGGGAATAATATCAATCAAACAATAAAACTTAAAAAATTTCTCATTTTTTCCACTTAGAAATTTAAAACCATCAAACACAAATAAATGCATTTTTCCAGTAAAATAATTTTTAGACAAAATTTTCCTCTCACCCCATTTTCCATCTTTACAATCAAATACAACCTAATTTTAATTTGTAAATTAAATTAAATAATAAGCAATGCATATTGAATACATAAAATTCAAATTTCTCATTAAATCTCAAAACTTACAAATTTGGTAATTAAAAATTAAGAAGAATGTAGAAGTGCGTTCATTAATTAGCGTTCAGTAATCACGATTCACACTTGTGGCGTGAAGAGCGTGTAAGACAAACATGTGTTATGTGATATAATGACCGCTTGCATTATCATGCACAATATAATAATCGAGAATGAACGTAATGGTAATGCATGAATTGAAGATTAGACGGAAGTGTCAACTCCAGAAGTTGAAATGGCAGTTAATGAAATTAAATAAATTATTTGTATAGACATAAATAAAATAAAATAAATAAATACTATTTAATTGATGTAAAATTGGTGCAATCATTGTAGTAATTTGTTTTTTTTTTTTTGGTTTAAAATTCAATCAAATTCGAAGTAAAAATTACACCAAATTTGGTATATAATCTTTAAGAGGTTAGATTAATGATGAAGAATAATAAACATCAAAGCGTACGGACATTATTTGACTAATTTAGTACAAACCGCCTTAACCAGTTGGTTTCTCTCTCCATATTTCTCTATCCAACTCCACCGCCCAAAGAAAAAGCTCTTGAAAGTTTTTGAATAATTACAGAAGTCTAAGATTCAAAGGAGGGATTTCCTTCCTGCATGTGCTTTTTTTATTTTTTATTTTTTGGAAACTTTCCCTAATTTTTCTCCTCTTTTTCATTTCAGTAAGTATCCCCAAACGTTCATAATCGAGAATTAGTGTCATAAACTAAACACAAGACTCGACACCTTCGTGTACCAAATTAAACAATGAATGAAGGCAATCCTAACTACACTTAGCAAATGTTTGGTACAAATCAAAATCAAAATTTTAATTTAAATCAAAGTTAACAATTAATCATAATCACACATTTCATGAGAATCGGGACTTTTTAACCACATATTTCTTCAAGTTTTATCGAAATTTACTAAAAATCTAATTTTATTCCTCACCAAACAGTGGCTTAAAATTCAAAATAATAGTTATATTACAACTATAGTTTTTATTTGTTGTACCAAGTTTTTATTGAGGATCAAAATACCAATTTTTTTGAAGTTAAGTTTTCCAAAGTTTATTAGTTTTCCTTCCACTGCTCTAATGCTTTGTTTAATATCATTAAAATTTTAATATAAAGATCTTAATTTGGTCATTCTCAACTTAATTAATGATATGAAAACGTTCGTCAAACTTTTAAAAACCAAATTTGAGATTTAGAAAATATTTTCAACCCTATTAACAGTTAACACCCTCCATCAAATAAAACAAGTAATTGTAGTATTTCAAATTAATTAGAGTGCCATGGACATAACTCAATTGGTTGAAATGTGAGAGTGAGAAATCTTAACTGAGTTGACAACAACAAACTCTCAATCGGCCCTACTCCATTGAGGCATATCCTACGATTTACATCATCTACAAATTCTCGGAGCAGGGACTGTAGGAGTTTTTAAGATTAAATTCAACATTTTTTTTTTGTCAAATTAGAGCATTGTCACTTTTGTACGCTAATAACCTATTGTTTTGTACCGTGTACCTCAAATTGTGATTAATCTTGTATGTAATAATTGAATACTTCCGTAGCTGTCAATTCCAAGCGGCAAGCACCAACTCTATTTTCTTCCGTGGACTGTGATGTGTTTTATACATTGTATACTGTTATCCAATAATTTCTTACAAGTTGAAATTATCAATATCAAATTATGAGGATTTGAAGAATAATGTACATGATGTCATGAGATGTAAATGTGACGTGCTAATGATTGACTATTTGTAGATGGAAAAGTGTAAATGTAAGAAAAATCATACAAATCGACGTACAGACTATAAAAAAATTACCAAAATATCCCTTTTATAGATCATGGCCTTGTTCGGGAAAATATAATCAAAATTTAATTTTTAATCATTACAAATTTTTAAATTACACAATTTCCATACCACTTTTTAATCATCCACATTTTCTCTCTCCAATTTTTAATCATTCATCTTATCTAGAAAACACAAATAAATCAACAAATAATTTCAATTCCTTGATTTGACACAAAACATTCCATTTATTTGCCAATTAATTTTTAAAGAACACGGCCTATAACATACAAAGTCTTCAAGATTATACATTTCAAAGTATACAAAATTCCAAAATATTTTTAATATAATTTTACGATTTTTATTAACAAATCCCCCCCCCCCCCCCCCCACACACACACAGAGTAGATGGTCTCAGAGCCATATGGCAAATCTTAAGGACAAATATTACATGACAAAAGATGAAAATAAATATATAACACATACACCAAAATTTATAATTATAAGAAGATTGATATTACACCCTAATTATAAAATAGAAATCTTAAGAGTTTTAAAAGATTGAGATGAAAACATAAGAATGCAAATATATTATCTAATAAATTTCGATATTATAAAAGAAGAATATATAATAAGAGAAATATTAGATTTACTAAATTATAACATAGCAGAAGAATTATATAAAGAAGAAATAAATTGGATATATGAATTTTCATATAGAAGACCCTATATTAGAAAAATATTTAGATATAAAAACAAATGAAAAATTAGACATAATATGTAACCAAAGAATAAACTTATACGAAATGATTAATGAAGAAAGAAAAATAAAAAGAGAAGAAATTCTAAGATTAAAATCTATAGAAAATAAAAGAGAATACTTTAATACAATACTAAAACAAATACCAAAATACAAGAAATTCTAAATAACAAAGAAAAAATTTATTCAGAATTATATGATAAAACCAAAAATCAAAATACACTAAGAAAATATTGGAAAATTCGAAGACGAAAGGAAATGTTAGAATTAGATAGAAAATTTTGCGAATATTCATAACAACATGCAAAAATGATAAGTACCAATCATAACTCATACTTGAAATAGAAAGTATTAAAGGAAGATTTTAATATGGATCGACATTTTGAAGACTTAAAAACATTAATAAAATCATTAATCAGTGATATTAAAGAAGTTAAAAATGAACTAACAGAAGCAAGAAATGATATAAATATATTAAAACTTGAAATCGGAGAGTTAAAAGAAAATAATAAAAGCAAAGATAAGAAAATAGATTAAAAAAAACTTATAGAAAAAGAAATGATAAGGATAGAAAAGAAACATATTGAACAAGAAAAAATTGTAATAGAAACAGGAAGCATGGATTATGAATTCAGAAAAAATATATTACCAAAAATATTAGAAGAAGAAATAGAATTACAAAAATCAATAGAAAAAACCATAGAAAAATTAAAGATAGATAAAAACACTAAAGAAGAACAAGATCAAAAGAAAGATGAATGAAGATATAGATTTACTAATAGAAAATTTTGACCAATTAAATATAGATAATTTAAACGAATACGAAATTTTAATGAATACTGGAGGAGCACCAAATCCAGCCTCAATAGGAACTTTTGGAGCTAAACCAAAATTACCAGATCCATATGAAAGTTATGCACATTTATATAGTAAACCACAAAAACAATATTATGATAGAATTAAAGAAAGACAACCATCAAAAGGAAATAGATATAGTGATAGATTTATACCAAATGATGATTATGATAAACCCATAAATCATGGAGGAACAAAATTAGATTTAGATTGTAAGATAGATATTAAGAAAGCCTTATTAGCTTGGGCAAAATCAATGATATTATTCTTTTTATATAACAAAGATGATACATGGGAAAGTAATGAAAGAAGAATAGACTACCTAGTTGCATCTTTTGAAGGAGATGTTTATAACTGGTAGGAAGGAATTAATAATGATACTAAAGCATTAATAAGAAGAAACGTTCAAACTGAAATAATAAAATTAGATAAATAAGGCATAGAAAGATTATTAGGATATATAGGAGATGAGTTCCTAAGAGAAAATTGGATAAATAATGTTGAAAGAGAATCAATAAGAGAAAAAGATGATACAAGAATCAAACTAATAAACCTAACAATTTGTGATATGTGCAAAATCAAAGAATACACTTGTGAATTTAAAAAAATACTACTATACCCAATTTTACAGTAATGAAAATCAGGAAGTGTACCAAGACATGTACGATAATAAATTACCAGGCACATGGAAAATATATTTTAAAATAGAATTTGAAAAATATTACAGAGATAATGATGGAATACCAAGGACATTAGGATCAAGAATAAAACTCTTATTTGAAATATTAGCATATATATGTCATCAAAGACAATTATTGAAAAAATCAGGAAAGTTAACCAAAATATGCTGTGAAGATATGAAAAAACTTACACAATTGGGATGTCATAATGAAAGAAAAAATATCAAGAGAAAATTTAAAAATAGGAAGTTCAAAAAATTTAAAAATTTTAAGAAAAAATATATAAAACCTAAAAGAAGATATTATAAATGAAAATATAGTTCAAATAAAAAACAGAGAAATAAACCATATAAAATAGATAAAAGTAAATGCAAATGTTGGAATTGCGGAGAAATAAGACATATAAGCCCAGATTGTACCAAGGAAAAGGTTAGAATATTACAAAAAGATTACTTAGAAATAAAAAATGAACTAAGTGAAATATCTGATATTGATGAATATTACAATCAAGAAGTTTATATAAGTGAAACAGATTCAGAAAGTAATGGATCAGAATCAGAATAAAGAGATAAAAGAAATAGAAGATAATAATATTAATAAACAAGAATATGAAGAAATAGAAGGTTATGGATTAAAAATAACATTTGATAACAATAAGTATAAGAAAATACAAAAATTATCATTAGATTTAAAGATTGGCAGATGGAAATTTTTTGATAGAATATGGAGAAGAGAAAGAATAGCAATAAATGAATACCATAAAATAGAAAAAGCAATAGATGTTAGAACAACACATGGAACGCATAAATTTAATCTATTAACAAAAAACACAGTCATGGAATTATTAACAAAAATTAATAATAAACATGGTGAAAAGATTCAATATGCTTATTTGGCAGGAATACAAATAATGTTCAAATCTTTATTTAGAGAAGAGATAGATTCACCACTAACGGTAAGTTACATGATGGAAGAATACTAAATTTAAAAGATAGTCATTTAGGAATGGTAGAAGTAAATCTCGCATATAAAAACTTAATATTTACATGCTATCCAAAATACTGTGTATCATTAACAGATAAAAACTTTAACAAAGTTTTAGAATTACATTTCAAATTATATAGAAATGATATAATGGAACCAGGAGATAAAATAATGACTATTGAATATAGAGCCTTATATACATTTACTACTTCAAACTATGGAAACAATTTATTCTAAAAAACCATTTATAGAAATTCATAAAGAATGTAAGGATTTTAGAAAAATTATAAGACCGGAAAAACAAATAACTTTAATACCAGAAAACTATGAACTTAATATAACAAAAAACAAACCTGAAATTATAGAATTAATAGAAGAAGATTATACTGATAAAATAACATTTGAAAATGAAAGAATAATTAGAAGATCACGGAGTCTTAGTCTACCTAATAGGAAATATTTAGGAGAAACTAGTAATACAAAAGAAATAAAACTTCATAGAAATGCTGGAAATATGAAAATAGAATAAGAATATTTTAATGGAAAAGAAAATATATAAAATGACCAAACATATTAATAGATACAGGAACTAGTGAATGTCACATAGCTGCAAATAAAAATAAATGGTTAATAGCCCATAAAACCAAACCATATAGATACATTAATTTTGATGGACAAGAACATACTAGTGAATTTGAAGTTAAAGTATTAATAAAAACTGGAGGAATTAGCATTTTAGTACCATGTTATATAGATAACAGTATGGATATAAGACCTCATATTTTATTAGGAATGAGTTTCCTAAATGGATTAGAAGATTATAGTACAAAAAGAGAAGGATTGTATATAACTCAAGATGGAAAAATAATACTATGTAAAAAATGGGATAAATAATTAGATAAGTTTTCCATTAGCTGTTTACATACAAATTACTATTGTTGAAACAAATACAACAACTTGTGCATTAATTGATATATGAAGTGATATATCAATATTTAAAAGTCTCTTAATAAAATCATGGAATAATACAAATAAAATAAAAATAACTGGAATAAAAGAAGAAATTACTCAAATAATACAGAGTGTTGATAAAATTGATATAATACTTGGAAGCAAACAAGTCATTATAAATAAAGTATATAATTATAATAACCTAGAAAGTGATATATTACTAAGAAATGACTTTATACAATAATTTCAATATTATAAACAAAATAATTATATGATAATATTACAAACACCTTGTGCACATTTGCTAAAAATGCCAAGAGAATTTAAACCATACAGAGTTCAGCCAGCCCAACGTGGTGATAAATGGGATAAATGGGAAAAAAAAACCAATCATACAAAATAAAATAAAAAATAACAGAATTATATACAAAAAGGTATTAAAAACGGAAATAGAAATTAGTATGGAGAGAATCATTGAATAATTAGAAAAAATTTATGGAGAAAACTCATTATCATTTTGGAAGTCATATCATTCTAAAGCTAAAATATAATTAACAGAAAATGTTATCATAAGAGTTAGACCTATGATGTATACTTTACCAGATACACAAGAATTCAAAACCCAAATTAAAAAATTACTTGATCAAAAATTTATCAGACCTAGTAATGAACCTCATAGTAGTCCAGCATTTATGGTTATGAAACATTCTGAACAGGTTAGAGGAAAAGCAAGAATGGTAATAAATTATAAAGAATTAAATAAATATACCAAATTTGATGGATATTTTTTACCAAATAAAGAAGTACTAATAAACCTTGTAAAAGGAAAACAAAATTACTCCAAATTTGATTGCAAATCGGGATTTTATCAAGTCAAGATGAAAGAAGATAGCATACAATATACAACATTCAGTACACCTCTAGGTAAGTACGAATGGATGGTTATACCTTTTGAATTAAAAAATGTACCACAAATATACCAAAGAAAAATGGATAACATATTTATAAAATATAATGAATTTTTAATTGTTTATATTGATGATATATTAATATTTTCTAATGATAAAAAAGAACACAGAAATCATTTAATAAAATTTATAAAAGAATGCAAAAAAAAAAAGGAATTTTTCTTTCAAAAAATAAAACTATAATAGAAAAATAAGAAATTGATTTTCTTGGGTTATCAATAGTTAAAAAAGGAATAAAACTACAACCTCACATATCTAAAAAGATAATAAATTTTTCAAATAAATTAGAATCAAAGGAACGGATACAAAAATTCTTAGGATGTTTAAATTATGCAGAAAGATTTATTGAAAACCTTTCAAAAAAGAGACATAAATTTCAAATATTACTCAGAAAAAAAAATACTAAAGGATGGAGTGATGAACATACAGAAATTGTTAAATCACTTAAAGAAGAATGCAAAAATTTACCAAAACTAAGATTACCAGATAAAAAAGATAATATGATTGTAAATACTGATGCCTCAGATAAATATTGGGCAACAATATTAAAAACATATTTAAATGAAATTTGCAGATTTTCTAGTGGAACATTCAACCAAGCAGAAATAAATTATACCACTCATGAAAAAGAATTACTAGCGATTATCAGAGGAATAAAAAAGTTTTCATTATTCTTATTATCTAAAAAATTCATTGTTGAAACTGATAACTCTCAAGTTGAAGGATTAATCAAAAATAAATTGCCACCAGAACCTCAATATAGGAGATTACACAGATGGCAAGCTTATTTGACATTTTACAATTTTGATATAATTCATATTAAGGGTATTAATAACTATCTTGCAGATTTTTTAAGTATGAATATTGGATTTGTAGATGGATAATATCAAGAAATCCTTGATAGATGCTAATGAGCGAATCAAATTTTTATATGAAGAAGCTGAAGATATAAAGATGGGAATCGAACAACTTGGAGAAACTCTCCAAGAAAGTTTTAAACGACTGATGGAAATCTTAACTTTTCATTACAATTATACCAAAGAATTGAGCGATAATATAATTGAGATTGAATCTCAGTTTGAATCGTTATTTACCAAACAAGTTTTACCAACAATACAAACATGTACAATACAACCAGGTACATCATATGGAAGCAGTGGTGGACCATTGATCAAAAGAGATGAAAGTCCAAAGAAGGATACTATAAATGAATCCAGTCCAAAGAAATTGACAATCAATACCAAAGATGAACATACAAGAGTTATAAAAATCCGTGCTGAGGAGGAAGATCACTCTCCTTTTTTACCAAGAGAAGACAAATATAAGCAAACTGCCAGAATCATTTATGAACTCCAAGAAAGTAATTGCTATTACATTTCTTTAGGAGATCACGTTTACCCACGATTAATTGTTACCCAAGGAGGAGATCCAGTTATGACAAAAATGACATATGATTATGGATTTTTGGATCTTATTTACCCAGTCAAAGATTTAAAGGAAATTGATAAATTTGACAATCTATTAAAAGGTGAAATATCAAAATTTGCTCAAGGAAAACCTATTTATTTAAAATTTTACTCAATCAGCCCTGAAATTGATGGAATGATGTACTATCCTGCTGAACACATCATTACAATCGGATATGTTGCAAGAGATTTTCAGATTGAAGTTGGAAAAAATACCAGACCAGTACCAAACAATACCAGATCATGGTTTAGATCCCAAAGAGTTTTGGGAATTAAAGTCCTTTACAATATTGCCAAAAATTTATATGATAAAAAATTCAAATGCATATGCCAATACGAAGGATGGACCCTTGTTACAAATGGAGGATATGAAAAATCAACCATTCTGAAGGATTACATCAACAAATTTGATATTCATCAAATCCATGGAAGCTTTTTGACTTTACAAGAAGCATGTATAGCCAGGAATTGCCCCACATGCCAACAAAAAAGATGATGGACAGCTGGAATCAACAAAGAGGATGCTGACAATGAAGATAGAATGGAATCTATTTTTTACAACAAGCCAAGACAACACCATGTGATCGCTTTAGAAAAGAAGATAAGATAGAAGGACATATGTCATTTGTAATGTGATATAAAGTTTTCAATTATTTATGTAACGTATGCAATGATGTAATAAGTAAATAATTGAGCCTCATGTAAGTATTATAAATAGAGGCATAAGGGTTAGGAAAAGGCAGAATCGAAGAAAGTAGAGCACTCAGTCTGTGAAAAAGCCAAATCACTAAAAATTCTCATATCAATCTGTGTACCAAACTTTTGATATCAATAAAATTTCAAATGTTTCATAAAAAATTATGAGTTTCTAAATTTTTGTCTTCTGAATCTTATTTCCTAGAAGAAGATATATTATTAAGAAAATTCCCTACACTTTGTTTAGAAATATTTTCCATTAAGTTGTTATACAGTGAAGGCACGGAGTCAGGAAATGCTAGTTACCCGTGAAGGCGAGAGGCCGTTGAAGGGTGTGATAGCAAAAACCTGCAAGCCTGAAAGTCACTAACAAAAGAAGGAAGATACAAAGGTACAAAGAAACAGAAAAGATGTTAGTATTCTTAATATATCTGTCTTATGGAATTAGGTGGAAGAAGAATTTTTGAAAAAGAAAATTATCATGGGAGAACATAGGATTATTAAATGTAATTATCAAAACAGTCCATACAAAGATGAATATCATAGCATAATCGAACATTTTTTCATGCATAAACAATTTACTAGACCTAACAATGAAATAAAAAAGTTATATCATATTTATATGCCATGTTTATTAGCTGTTTATCCTAAATTTAAAGAATGATTTGGAATAGAAATTACTAAGTCAATCATTTATTTTTGGCTTGATAGTGATAATACTGAAATAAATAATGAATTGTATTTAGAATATGTATTTAGCAGTGACAATGATTATGATCCAGTAATAGATTATGATAGTGATGGAAGAGATTGATCATTCTTTACCAATTTTTGAAAATTTTGATATCATGAATAAAAGAAATTATATTATGAAAAAACCTAGATCTAAAAGAGGAACATATAAAGTTGGATATAAAAATGAAATCAATAAAGTAGGATATAAAGAACAAATTTATGCATCACAAGAAATACTTAAAAGTTTTAAAAATAATATGATGGAAAACTTTGTTATAGGAACTATAAGATCTATAGTTGTACAAGATATTCAAAACATAATTGATAAATTAAAAAAGGAAAAAATATAATATTTTAAAATATAACATACCACTTGAACCAAGTATAGATGTTATGACAGATATTGATATTATTAATTCTCAGACATTAATTGAATTTGAAAAATTACTTGAAACCTTATAAAACCAAACTACACAGTTTTATTTAACAAAATGTCAAGATATACTATTAAAGGATTAAACAAACTTTTAGAAAAAGTATTAAGAAAAATGGATAGAATTATATTTCACTTAAGAAATATAGATGAATCATCTGAAGAATATTACATACTTAAAAGAGAAATTGAAATTATTAAAGTAAGAATGAATGAAATAATTTATCTTATTAAAAATGATAAAATAAATCGGGAAAATATTATAGAAATTCAAGAAAAAATAGACCTATTAAAAAATAGGCTACAGAATATAAAACAAAGAATTACAACATGAAATTAGTCAAAAATATTGATAAAAGGATAAAATTGTCAAAAAATATTTATAATTTTGGCCTTATTAGGCTATCTGTACACCTATCTGTACAACTATCTGTACGAATAGCATGATTATTTGTAGATTAAAAATCCCATTTTAAAGAGATTTTTTTTTTAATAGTAGTTTCTTGTAATGTGGATTTAAAAAGTAGGAAAAAGTTAATAATTTACATTTAGGTAGTGTATGATAGCATTCACTACGAGAAACTCGGCCTATCGCTGAAGGGCAAAAAGTCGTCCCTATTGGTCATTATTGACGAGAAAGTCATCGCAACTAGTGGTCGCTTTAGGTTCGTGGTTGATGATCAATAGCGACGATTGAGTAGTCACTAATTCTTCTGTGGCAATTGCGACGACAATTAGTAACGACTATGTCGTCTCTAATAGTGAAAATATTTAATTAATTTTTTTATTTTATTTTGACCTAACTCAACCCCTTTTCAACCCAACCCGAACAATCGACAAGCGTGTATTTTCTCTAGTTCATTCATATGATAATTGTGCATGGCTTGAATTCGAACTCAGGATCTAAGTGTTATGGTCATGTCCAGGGACGGATCTAGGTGAATGCGAGCTCGGTCGGTCGCTCGTGCTGGATTCGCAAATTTTTTTTTTTTACCTTTTAATTTTGACGTCAAAATTTTTGTTCCTTTAACCTTGTAGTAGCCGTTCGTGCTGAATTATTTTCCTGAATTCGTCACTGGACTCATGTCCCAATCACTAAGGAAATTGAATTCTTATGTATAATTTTGTTTTAAACAATATATATTAGTTAACGTAACGAATATTTATTCTAAGAAATTACATCTTAATAATATTTTTCTCAACAAATTAACTTTAATATTAATTCTAAAAAAATAATAATTAAAGTATAGCAACGACAAATAAAGTTATCGCAATAGGTGCCATCTATTGCGACGACTCTGTGTCATCGCAATATGGTCTCCAATAGTGACGACTTTGGGTGTCGTTGCTAATTTCTCGTCGTAGTTGCGCCATTTTCTTGTAATGTCCATTTGTTTAGGAAGTATGAATTCATTTGTCACTTTCATTTTTTTTTTTTGTGTTTGATAGCCTAACTTTGACTTGGAAGTTGGAATTGATTTTTCTACTTTTGTTAGAAGTTGTGCAATTCCTTGTTTTTAAAGTAAATGAATTCTTAGCTAATAGGTGATAATTGATTTCCACATTTATATGACAAGCCATAAACGCCTCATTTGATCATTTTTTTGTTGTTAATTAACTTATTTTTTCTCAAAAATTAACATTATTATTATCAAGTACAAATATGTGAAAAATAAAAAAATGATTAAAATAGCTAAATTTTATTTTATTTGGAATGGAAAATAATGTCAACTAAACAACAAAATTTGAAAAATTCTCATTTTTTCACCTAAAAAGTTAAATCAATCAAATACATTAAATTTCCAATTTCAAGGTATTCGATTCCCTAGAATTCGTTTTCTTTCCACCCAAACTCCACCCTTGCTATCAAACGGACCCTTAGAATATTGTATTGCTTGAATGTGTGGTTGAAATGAGTATGAGAAAAAATGTTTTACAAAGGGAGACAATAAAGTCAAATAAGTTTCCTCTTTCCCTCCCTAAAAATGTTCTTTTTCTGTTATGTAACATGCTTATAAATCGATTTATAAACGACGCAATTTTTAAAATCACTTTTTAACCACGCACATTTTTCAAATCATTTTTTAATTATATATTTTACCTCGAAAGCAAAAATTTCTATCGATAACTCCTTTGCTATCAACCAAACAGGCTCTAATGATCTCAAAAGTCACTATTGATGGTGCAATTGAACTACTTCATCTATCATGTGAACATAGGCTTGTATTCTTTATTTGTTCATCACGAGTGATGGTGCAATTGAACTACTTCATCTGTCACGTAAAGATAGACTTGTATTCTTTATTTGTCCATCACGAGTGATGGTGCAATTGAACTACTTCATCTGTCACGTAAAGATAGACTTGTATTCTTTATTTGTCTATCTCAAATTATAGTTTACTTTCCTTTATTGAAAGTATATAATATATTTTTAAGTTTTCTAATAGACCTTTATTTAACGTACATTGTTATTAACAAATATAAATCAAATCTATTTGTACCATTATTTAATGTAGGAATATAAAAGAAAAATGTAAGAAAAAATTTATATTTCTAATTACATTAATTATATTTTTCTTAAAAAAAGGTTGAACAGCAACGTCCATGGTTCTCACATGTCCCGTCCTGAACCTTGGTGAAGGATGTAAATCGTAGAATGTGAAAATAAGATTATTTAGGGAAGGATCTCCATCATTCAAGTTTCAAAGAATGGAAAATTGCACATTTCAAGAAAAGGTTGAGACATATCCCAAAATTATTTTTAGTAAAAATTGCAGTCATGGTCTTAATTCTTTATTTTTTGCAGATTTTACCCAAACTTTTAATTTGTGCCATTCATGATCCCAAACCTTTAAAATAATCTCATCAAAAGGACAAAATTGCAGAAACTGTCAATTTAGGCGTGAGTTGACCAACAATCATTTGTCTGACCAAAATTTGACTAATTTTGAAAGGGTAAAATGACACCTTCATACTTTTCATATTAAATAATTAAAAAAATATGTATATTAAAAAAAGATGTCGAAAAATATCATCTTCTTCCCAACCCTAACCCCTAGTTTGTGTCACACACAGTCTCACCAAAAGGACAAAATGACGAAAACAATCAATTTAGTCGTCAGTTGACAAACAAGCAACCGTCAGATCATAATTTGACTAATATTAAAAGGGTAAGATGATAACTTTTGATTTTTTTCATACTAAATAATTAAAAAATCAAATATAAAAAAAGAGAAGATGTTGGAAAATATCACCCCACCCCACCCCACCCCACCACCAACACCCCTCAGTTCTTAAATCGAAAAAAACTCCACAATCCATTTGCGCTGCCAAATGTCACCTACCACACCAAACCATCTCGTCGGTGATCGCCAACAACTCTACCACAGAAAATCCATCCCCTTTCATTTGACCAATAAACATCAGGCGCCGCTAAACAATATCCAAACGAAGGTATGAAAATTAGACAGTTACAGTTAAAGAACACTTAGTATGCCAAGCACATGATACTACAAAAAGTGCCCACAAAATGCCAATGTTCTTGGATCTAGGCAACTTGAAGAACGTTTAGTGCTCTGAAAATGGTAAACGGATCATCTGGATCTAAATTGGGTGTCATGGTATCAAAGGGTCTCTTCCACCTAGCCTCAATAATCTCACTTCTTTAAAGTATTTTGAAGTACAATTAAATGAACTCATTGGATCGAGTAGAATTGTTTAGGAATGAAAATGGGATGGAGAATCCTCAAACTCGATAGATATCTGATCCGAACGAGAAATCCCTAACAAAAGTGGAGATGGGAAAGGGATAAAGATGAAAAAGTATCCCTGAATAGGGGACGGGGTGAGGATGACAGTCCATGTCCCAAATGGGAATGTAAATGACAATGTTTAGAAAATCAGAAATCGGTTCGAACCGGAAAACGCAACGGGTCAAATGGTCCAATCGGATCCAACCGATTTCAATTAAAATATAAAAAATTATTAAAAAATCACAAAAATTCTAAAAAGCAAGTTATTTTATAAACAAACTAATATTTACTCATTTAGAAAATAAAATTATATATAAAAATAGCTTTAAACAACAAAAAAATAAAAAAACGAAAATCGGTTGAACCGGCCGGTTTTTTCTCGATTTTCAACCGGTTTTCCGGTTGAACCGACCGATTTTTGGGATGAACCAGACTGATTTTCCGTCATGTTTCCGGTCAAACCGGCTGATCCGGTCCGATTTTCTAAACACTGGTAAATAGAGATTTTGGACATCCACACCCCCGCCTCAAAGATGGTAAGTATTCGACGGGACGAGGACGGAGAAAGACATCCCCGCCTAGAACCCACATTGTTGTCATCTCTAGAATTGTTGCGTGTATTGAGCCATTGAGTATGCAAAAAAGGGAAGTAAATTTGTAGCTATATGTGTATCTAATATCTATACGCATGATTACATATTGACATCTTGACTAGGTAGCCGGCGATGACGATAAATTTGTGAAAGAAGTTTGGTGGTTTTTGTTTTGATTTTGGGCGAGGAACGTTTTGGAATCGAAGTAGAGAAGGATTGAGATCTATACTAAGAAAAATGGGTTTAGTTTGATGAAGAAGCAAATGAGGTGATTTTGATGAAGAAAGAATCGGAGCCTCACGTTGGAGACAATTTCGACAGTGGATAGTCGAAGGCAGGTGTTAACGGCTATTTTTGTTTGGGTTTAGTAGGGTTGAATTGGGCTGGATTGCAGTGGGATGGGGCGAGTTTATTTTAGGTTTAATAGGGTTGAATTGTGTATTTTGCCCTTGTTTGTCACCAATTATTCAAAATCTCATTTTCAACAATATATTATACTAATAAAATAATTTATACATAAATAAAAAAAGATTCATTACTTTTTAATCACGCATTCTGTAAAATTTAATATTACAAACCACGTTATTTTGAAACAATAGGTATCAAATATGGGATTTATGAATAAAAATGAGAGTTTACCATTTTACCTTTAAAAAATTAGTCAAATTATGTCAACTAGTAATCGCACCCGTGCGATGCACGAAAGATATAATTGACAATAATTTATCGAATAAGTTGTAAAAGTACAATGCCCGACATAAATTGTGCATTCGTATATAATGAAAAATACTCAAAAAAGTAAAATATAAAATTGCGACTTGCATATTTTTTTTAACTGCTAATTATTCATTCTCTAGTTTTCTTAATCTATTTAGGCGAAGTAAGATATGCATATGTGACTTATTTTGTGCTTTACAATTTTGATTTGATGACTGAAGTCGAGCTTACAATTTTTTGATTTCTAAAAGTTGAATGTTTACAATTTTCAAATCGTAAAATGAAATAAAGTAACTAATAGACATTTATAGAATTAACTTATCGACTCCCCGTATAGCACTACAAGAATTTATACTAACTACATTAATGCAATAATTGATATTTAATATATTAAATAAATATTTCATTACAGTACATGCAAAAAAACAAATACATTATGAACAAAATTTACCAAACATTTTAACAAATAAAAAATTGCTCAAACTTAAATTAAATGTTGCAATTTGTTAAACTTACATGTGACAAACTTATATGCAATCATATATTTAAATGAATGTAACAAATAAATAATATGACATATAAATTAAATTTTATTGAATGAATATTACAAAGATCATTAAATTTATATACAAAAAATCATCTATACATCTCATTTTATAAATGAGGTTTAACCCACAAGATATAAGACCTTATCACTTATTTGTATAGAATTGATTCTTCGAAAATAATTTTTTTTCAATGTTTATTCTCAACCACACATTCTTAAAACTCATTTTCCACAAATGTACATACTATTTTTGTGTATGTTAAATAAACGTGTTGACCATATTCTATTTTTAAATAAAATGATTTTACTAACATCTTCTATTTTACAAATTGAACCAATGAATTTATCAGAACCTAAAGTTGTAAAAAATTAAATGATTTAATTGAATTTATTTAGAAATATTGAATATCTATTATTTCTTTCAATTTGATAAGAAAAAGATTCAAAATTAATCATTCATGTCAAATTGAATTTAGTTAAGGAATGATAAGTATCATTTTAGGACTTAAATGAGATAAATTAAAAAGATTGTATGTTGAAAAAAGTAAAAAAGTATAAGTAAAACTTTTACATTTAGCATTTAAAACGATTTTACGAATGATATGTTTAGAGTTTTGCTCTCATTTTTTAGTTTGTATTAAATTTTTCGTTGAGATCTTGAATTTGACACTCATATTATATATTTTTCGACTTTAAAATAATGCAGTAATTATCAAAAGAAAAATAATCTATAATTTGACTTTTTATAATTTTTTTTACAAATCCATAAATCATTTATTACATCCATTAATTAAACTTTTCAAATTCATGTATTAAAATAAATTGATAAAAATAAGAAATTTTCTAAAGTTACAAGTGAAAATGGCTCGAAACTTTTTTGGTCAATTGATAGTCAAATGGATGAAATGATTTGTCCTTCTGGCTTCTAGTGAGATTATTTTACAAAAATGTTAAATGAATAACACTTTTGAACAACAAAGTGAATAACATTCTCACATGGAGGTGGAGCACCTCCATGTGAGAATGTTGTTTACTTTGTTGTCCCAAAGTGTTGTTCATGTAGCATGGTGCATTATTTTAAAGTTTGTGATCGTAAGTAGCACAAATTAAATGTTTGTGTAAAGTTTGCGAAAAAAAAAAAAATTGGGATCGTGGTTACAAATTTTTCTTAATTTTATTGGCATCATTTATTGTCAATCTTCCAATTAATTTGCAGAGTTCATCCTCTTGTCCGATTGCTAAAATTGTGTAAAATTACAATTTTGGCTCCTCTTTAATTAAATAGGGAAAAAGGAATTAAATTAAAAGGAAAATTTGCATTTGTAGTCCAAAAGGTTTTCAATAATTATAAATGTGATCTCATTTATAAAAAGGAAAAATAAGAATTAGAAAAAAGGAATAAAAATAAAATAAAAGACGCAAAACTTCATCTTCACTTTTCGAAAATACTTGAAACTTTCATTACAACTCGTCATGCATTAGAAGAAACAAGATAAATTGAGCATGTCGAACAACTTATTTAGGTGGATAGTTAAGAGGCAGGTTACTTTCAAGGTATTGGCTATGAGATATTAAGCCTACACTTGCCTCTAATTGATAACAATGTAGTGATTTATAAATTGGTTTATTTTTTATTTTAAGGTAAAATGTATGACTGAAAAGTGAAGAGAGAAAATGTGTATGATTAAAAGGTAATTTGAGAAATTATATTTTTTTATAAATTGATTTATAAACCGTTTACCAAACAGATACGTTAGATAAAAATTAGGCCCTACTTTACAGGTTGAGATTTGCCATGGATAATTCAATTTTCATCCTAATATATATTTTCTAACTTATAGATTTTGCCATGTTTCCAAGGAAAATATTTTTTCACCAAATGTGTGGAAAAATATTTTTCAACTTTCAAGGCAAAATAATTTTCGCCTCGTTTTGTCTTTTTTATTGTTGTTGTTAAGTGACATTTTTTCAGTACTTAACATTATTATTATCAAGTACAAATGTGTGAAAAAATTGATTAAAATTGACAAACTTTACTTTATTTGTCATGGAAAATAACGTCAATCAAACAACAAAATTTGAAAAATTTCTCACTTTTCACATTTTAGAATAGTGATTTTTTAATACAATGTGTGGTTAAAAAGTGTGAAATCTTTTTTGAATTTTGATGTAATATTGTTTTAATGATAAATGTGTGATTGAAATAATGAAAATCAAACAGGGCTTAGTTGATCCTGATAAAAAGTTTAGTTGAAAAACCTGAATCTTAGAGCATCCACATTGAATGTATTAAAGTGTTTGTTAGTTTAAGATGTTAACTAATAGTCAATTTTATGTTTATATTGAATATGTTAACTTATTTTGTTAAATGAATCTTTTTAACAATAAGTTAACATTCTTGTTAAATTTAACTAATATTTTAATCGCTAATGTGACACTTTTGTGTTAAAAATTCTCCAATAGGATAAATGTATCTCACCTCCACCCCAACCCCCCCCCCATCAAATCCCTTATTTATTCATTTTCATTTTTTAACATCGATAAAAAAAAAAAAATTTTTGTAGATTTCATATTATATGATTTAATGAGATCTTCAAAATGAGTACCATGTTAATATATAAGTTTTGTTATTCAAAAATAATCATTTATCATATTCCTGGACTTAAGTAGAAAAATTAACATATCCACTGTAACAATAATAAGTAGTTAACTTTAACATGTATATATGTCATTTAATATCTAATTTTTACCTATATAATTAGTTAAATTTAATATATTTAATGTGGAATTGCAGATGCAATTATATATATATGTGTGATTAAAATTAATTATTGATTTGTATTTAATTTTTAAGCTGAATTTATTAGGGAGCTGAATGATATCTTTAAACTTTGATCAAAGCTACAATAATTCTTGATTGAAGCTTGACTTTAGTCTCCAAGAATGAAAGGACATATATGACATATTTGAAGATAACACGTTTGTGGTCTGAGATGTTTTACGTCTAAATATGACTTCATTGAAGATAAAATTTCAATAGAATTTGAAATAAATAATTTTCTCCAATTTCCAAATTTGACAGTAAGGTAAAAAGAAGCATGATCATTCAAAAAAATAAAAATAAATAAATTAAATAAACAAAAAATACAGATATGATACAAACAAAAATCCAATTTAACATTTTTCACGTCATTCAGATGGTAAAATCGAATTAAATTAGAAAAATTCTGCGGATTTTTATCAAAAGTTTAGCTCTTGTTTGAGCAACATTTTTAAAAAAAATTCATTTTTGTTCAAATTTACTTTCAACCACACATTCTTGTAATAAAATAATTTTACGCCTAAACTCAAAAAAAAATTCTTTACTTTTTAATTACACATGTTAAAAAAATCACTACTATAAAATCTGATTTTTCAAAAAGTCGAAGTACTCGAACACACCCCTTGGCTTCGAGATAATTAGCAACTCTTTTAAAGGGTCTAGCTGTCAAGACTTCATATATCTTAGAAAAGCATATAAGCCATCTTCAAAAAATGAAATGAAATGTTATTATGAAATGAAAAATATTAACAAAATGCAAAATTATTACATGAAACAACAATTTATTTATTTTTTTGGGTAAAATAAGCAAAAATACACCCTCTATAAGCTTTCTTCAAATCCTCACCAATTATATACTTATTCACCAGCATATTATTAGGAAATATTGCTTTATATCCTAAACTATAAAAAAACAAATATATTCATATCGATTATGTTCAATATTGCCCCTATCATCGTATCTTTAGACATGTCTTGTAAGTATCACTATCACTAGCCATTCCAGTATTCACAGACAGAAAGAAAGTAAGACTTTAATTTTTTTTCTTTATTAATCATAATAATTGTGATATATACACCATTCTAGAATCCATTTTGTTATGGGAAAAAATAAAAATTATAAGTCAATGAACACTCATGGTGCACGCAAATGCATGTTTGACACATGTAAATTATGTCATGTGTGTAGAAATGTATAAGATAAACCTTCTCTTCATAACAAAAACGAAAAGAAAAGAATAGAAAAGAAAAGAAAGTGTTTTTTTTTTTTTTTCATCTGAATTATGCCCTTAATGGATTTCTTTTGTAATCAATTTGCCCCCAAAAACTTTTCACAGATTTGGAATTAAGATTCAACTGTGAATCTCTAAGTCAGCCTTAAAGGAGTACCAATTGAAAGAGGAAAATGGAGAAAATGTCAATTTTTAATATGCATTTGAATGGCACTTGTCCAGGAAACTTGTTTATAAACAAGTTTTTTCTTCACATTTCTTTATATCACATTTTAATCATTTTTTAACTGCACATTGTACCTAAACAAAACATTCTTTGTTTATAAAAAAATATAGGCCGTCGAACACTTTCAAATGACCAGCATTTTTAAGTTTTGGGACAACTAGAAATATAAACGAGTCGAGTGTCCTAACTCACACACAGCCCGAGCTTTTAAGGCCAAAGTTGAGCCAAATCTTTATCAAAAAATAAGGATCGGCCCGAGTTTCACCGAACCAAGCCTAGTCATCTTGAGGTTTTTTTTTAAAAAAAAATCATTAAATTTTAAATTGATTTTAACAATGTAAATTTTGTGCATTTTTACCACTATCACGGGCAAAGAAAAGCTTGTGAGATTTTATACATTTTACTATCAATAGGGGCCATTTTAACGTGTGTCACAAGTCGGTCCATGCTGCACGACAGGCTCATGGACCAGCTTGGCTTGGCTTGGAAATAGCGATCCCTGAGCTGAATTGACTTTTTAGGCGGAGTCCACAAGCCTCCCGAGTCATTTTGCCTTCCCAAGACATAGCAACCAGTTTTTTCTGAAAAATAAACAAAAACCCTCTATATATATATATATATATTCAATTTTGTTAAACTCACAATGAACGTAACAACGAGGATGACAATA
Source organism: Ligustrum vulgare (assembly GCA_963555705.1). Taxonomy (NCBI): domain Eukaryota; kingdom Viridiplantae; phylum Streptophyta; class Magnoliopsida; order Lamiales; family Oleaceae; genus Ligustrum; species Ligustrum vulgare. Next base: position 65,330,563 of record OY743171.1, on the reverse strand, counting down.
AGCTTGCGTGGTACAATTTTGTTTTTCACACATCATATCATCTTTTAAATCAATAATAACAATACTTCCACGTCACCTAATTGTCATCTTCATTATCAAACTAATTGTGCAAGTAGATTATTTCATATATATTATTCTATTTTTACCTTTTTTTTTTTTTTTTTTTTAAATTACAAATTTACATCACTGGCTCCAATTTCATTTTTTACTCTTCAAATTTTCTCCATTGACTTCGCTGATTCATGCCTGTCTTCATTCTTCAGCACACAAATCACTCAATTTGTTATAGGCAAAAAATATTACAGTAGACTTGATGGATAACCTCTCGTGCATTGCAATTTGCAAGTCATTCTGATAAATAACCTTATTTTCTAACATGTGATTTAAAAAATAAGGACACTCTTTTAATTTAAAATTTACATTGAGAACTCAAAATCTAAGGGCTAGCCCTGGACGGAGATGCCAATGAGGGGTAATGGTGAAGAGGAAGTCCGAAGTTGGTGGAGTGAGGATAGTGGGTAGAGCTGTTGGCACTTTGAGTAATTTTTAGGAAAAGAAGAGTTTTGGATATAGTTAGGAACACGGCAACTTCTCAAGTGGTTAGAAGAAGACCTCACTAGACAGAGACACGGGTTTGAGTCCTACCCCTTTCCCTTGTTCCCAAACTTGTATTAAAAAATATATAATAATAAATAAAAAAGAGTTTTCGATATAGTTGGTAATTGATGAGTAACACATTTTTTTCAAATCACTTTTTAACTGCATATATTTTTTCATATCATATTTCAATCACATATTTTGCCAAAAAACATCACATTCTTTATTATTTTTTTTCCATCTAGTTTTATACCTTCATATGTAATAAATTTCACCTAAATTTAACTATCAATTCATAAAATCTTGATGTGAGATAAATAATTTGCATCTATCTATTATATTAATTTACATTACAATTTGAAATTCTTATATTAATTTGCACATTTTTAATATTTTAATATTTCTAATTTCTTAACCAAATATCTAATTTTTTAGATCGATTTGTTCGTAATATTCATATATATGTGCAAATAATAAAAATAGATTAACATATAATTTACGAGCTAAAAAATTGTTCAAAAACTAAATATAACTCTAATAAATTACATCTATGATCCATTAGAGTAAAATTTTGATATAGATAGACCGAGGCGTAAATTGAAATATAAAAATGATTTCGAAAATATTAAGGCTCTGTTCGGTTGACTTTAAAAGGAATTGAAATTATTTTTTTGATTTATTTGTATTTTCTAGGTAAGGTGCGGGGTTAAAAATTGGAGAGAGAAAAAGTGAATGGTTACAAAGTAGTATAAGAAATTGTGTATTAATTTTTTTTTTTTTTTGTCTTTTTCCTATTTAATCTGCTTCCGCCGAACACTGCCTAATTTAGATCACAATTGGTGAGAGTAAATTTAATCAATAACCGCTCAACTTACTTAAGGTTAATACCTAACCACCCAACTTTAAAAGGTATCTCAATGGTCATCCAACTTCAGTAAGATTCCTAGTTAGCAACCAAATTTCAAAAGGTATCTCAATGGCTACCCAACTTATAATGTAATTTCTATTTAACCATCCAACTTCAAATGGTTAAAGTAATACTCAATAAATTAGTTTATATTCTTTAACGCAATCATTACAATTTTTAATAACACAATTTCTCAAATTACTTTTTAACAACACTCAATCTCTCTCCACTTTTTAATAACACATCTTACCTAAAAAAATATAAATAAACCAATTTATAATTACTAAAATATTATCGAATATCACCTTAATAACCTCTATTAAATAAACAAATTTACCGGTTGTAACTCGAGCAAATGGGATAAATTAATAATTTTCATTAATTGATAAGATAATACTTTTTAAAACTATTTTTTGAATTAATACCATATCAATGAATATTATTTATAAAATAATTAAATACCTACGTTGAACTATATATTGATTAATATCTTTTAATTCATAAATGTTCATTAATTTAGAGAGTGTTCGACGATTATTTAAATTAAATAGAAAAGATTTATTTATATTTTTTAGTAAAATGTGAGGTTGAAAAGTTGAGTGGTCTTTTGTTAATTTTTGATGATGGCAATGGAATAATGTTTTTAAAGTCACCACTTTTCAAAACGCACGTTGAAAATACATTTCCAAATTTCTATACTGCTGCCACTAATCATTAGCTTCGAACTTTCCAAATTTCTTCCTATCTCATTGTTCGCCGACGGTGTAACCGTGTAACCCCATTTATCTTTCTCTTTTGCATAATTTCATTTGGATTTACCAATTAACAGACCATTTTTTGCTTTTTGTTTATCATAGTGAAGATGGTGTTATTGTGGATGGTGGCGGATTCTGAACATAATTTTGTGAGATCCATATGATTCAATCTTATTCACCGGAAATCTGTAGAAAATGATCATGGCCGATACAATGATCCTCCTGAGCTTATGAGTCTCTGACTCTGCACTTCTCTTTCACGCCCAATTTTCGCCATGTCTAGGTCGGTATCTCTCTCTTTTTCTTCCATTTCTTTATACTGAATTCTTCCTTTTTTTTTCAATTTCCCTCCCAATACATGCCTATGTTTTCAATAGTTTTCTTTCATGTCGTTTTTCTTTAATAAATTTGAACTCTGGGGCCTTTGAATCTTTTCCATATACAGCAAAGTGGTATATTTATATCATTGTTCTGAAAGATATTTACTTTAATAATCTGCTTATTCAATGAAAATGTTTGTGCTTGTGTAGTCTAGGCTTTTGGAAAGAGCTATGGGTTTTAACTTTTAAGGAAGCGGATTTTATATATGCTCATATAATTCCTGAACTTCTTGAAATTGAAAGGATGAATGATCAATTTTTGGTTTGGTTATTTGAGAACAAAAATTCTCATAGTTGTGTATTTTGAACCTCGCCACCGTAATGCAGATTTTTAACATTTGGGAATATTAGGAGAGTTGGGGTTGGGCTATTGTAGTGCAAAAATCAGAGTAGCATCAATCCAGAAGGGTCAAACTAGGGAGCACTTGTTGGACCAGGGTATAATGTTCATGTCAATACACATTGTATTTGCAATATACTTTTCCTAGCAGGAGACATCCTGGCAATGTTAATGCACGGAACCAGAAACACTTTCTGCAATAGCTACTTCTAGCATTTGAAGTTACGTGGAAGAAGTTGTCACAGAGGGCTTTACAAAATGGGAGATATTTACTACCCTTAAGTAGGATTGCTCAAGCAGTTAGCTTGGCGCTGAGCCGCTCGTGTTGTCGTTCCTGGCATATTTGATATATGTACATGCAAGTTGTGTTTGACAGCACAATCCTATTATTTCACACATCACTTCAACCGTCACAAGCTCGCCACCTCATCTTTTGGTCAAAATCTATGTACAAGTAGCATTAATCCATTTCCCTAACCTGTGGAAACAAGGTAGCATGGGCACAAGCAGTATCAAACATATATCTTCCAGCAGAGGTATAATTGGCACATGAGTGCTCAGGATGGGCATGTTTTCTTGACCTCATTGATTCTTTCCATATTGGAAGGGATTTTTTTGTTGCTGAGAGCATTGCATTTGGCAGTCCTATTCACACCCACCATTGCAATGGCTACATTTGCAGATTCTTTTGGACCTGAGTTAGGAAATTGTGGCTTTGGGCTGTTCATCAGACACTAGAAAAAGCAGGTTCATGATAAACTCCCAGTCATTCTAGAGTGTTCCAAACTAGTTTGATGGGGGGTAAAAAGGTATTATAGCTATAGAAGATGTCAATAAATGGGATGGTGGTAGTGCGTGGAATTCATTCAGATGTTTAGAAAGAGACAGTGAGGAGATATCAAGCGCTCTTGAATGCCTTGGAGTTGTTTAGTTCCTGTTTCCATTTACATTGAAGTATCAATCCATTTCCTTTGTTTCTTTATCTCTGCACTTCTATCCCATACACTATTTGCATAATCTTTTCCTGTTGAACTGAGCAGGTAATTTCCACCCAGCAGCAGCATAGCTAAATATACAGAGTAATAGCAGCAGCCTCCAGGTTCCTACCAAAATGCAGACCCAAACAATGTTGGTAGATGGAGACTATTAGGTGGAAGATTAGTTGGTGAAAATAATTAGGTGAATGTTGGTAGGTTTTGGTAGTAGGTAAGGATGGTGAAATTTGTTATTCCCAATTCATCCTAATTCTTCCTATAAATAGAGCTCAAGTGTTGAAGAGAAATACCACCACAACAAAGAGTGTTTGTAGAGAGCAACACAAGAGAGGCATTTCACAAAATAGTGAGAAAAGTGAGTTGGAGAGAATAGCCTTTGCATAGGCAGATAAAAATACAGTGTTGTATTTTGTACTCCTCATTTTCGAGTTAGTGAAATATATTGGTGTGGGTCCGTGGACGTAGGCAAATTGCTGAACCACGTAAATCTTTGTGTTTCGTATTTGCATTTTATTTTTGCGTATTTATATTTTCTCAGTCCAATTTATTTGTGTCACATCGATCCTGGGCGGGATTAGTTGCGTCCTAATTCCCAACAATTGGTATCAGAGCCTTGGCTCATTAAAATCTTTTGAAATTCTTAGTATGCTCTGTGGTTGCAGCTTTGACTGATCTTCCACATCAGAAAAGATTTCTTTAGACTGTTTTGTGATCGAGTGGGAGCAATGTCGACAGATGAGAAAATATCCAAAATTGATAAATTTGATGGTTCAAATTTTGGATTTTGGAAAATGCAAATGGAGGACTATTTGTACCAGAAGGATCTATACAAGCCACTAAAAGAAAAGCCAGAAGATATAAGCCAGGGGGATTGGGAGTTGCTTGATCGAAAAGCACTCGGCACAATCAGGCTGACGTTGTCAAAGTCAGTGGCCTTCAACATAAAAAATGAGAAGACGACAGAGTCTCTCATGGCAGCCCTCTCTAGCATGTACGAACAGCCATCTGCAGCAAATAAAGTCCACTTAATTAAGAAGTTGTTCAATATGAAGATGGCCGAAGGCGGAAGATTTGGGGAGCACCTAAATGAATTCAATGAAGTGACGGACCAGCTAAACACAGTCGAAATCACTTTTAGTGATGAAGTTCGAGCTCTGTTGATTCTTGGGCAGTTGCCAGACAGCTGGAATGGTACAGTCACAGCAATTAGTGGCTCTGCCGGAAAGTCAAAATTGAAGTTCGATGATGTCGTAAGCATGATCTTAACGGAGGAGATCAGACGACAGTCAGAAGGTGTCTCAACTTCAGGATCGGCGTTGAACGTGGAAAGCAGAGGCAGGAGTTCTAACAGAGGAAATGGGCGGGGCAACGGCAAATTCAGAAGTGGTAGATCGAGGTCCAGAAATCCAAACAATCCTAACAAGACAAAGGTTGTGGAATGTTGGAAGTGTGGCAAGACCGGTCATTACAAAAACCAGTGTCCAACACCTCCAAAAGAAAAGGAGAACAGGACGGAGGTTAATGTTGTGGAAGAGGAAGCGGACGATGCTTTGATATGCTCTTTGGAGAGAAAAACGGAATACTGGGTGATTGATTCCGGAGCATCTTTTCATGCTACCTCAAACAAGGAGTTTTTTGTAAACTATACGCGGGGTGATTTTGGCAGAGTATATCTCGGTAATGATCAACCGTGTGGCGTGGTCGGAAAAGGTGATGTACAGATCAAGATCAATGGATCTGTGTGGAAGCTGAAGGACGTGAGACATATTCCAGAATTGAGGAAGAACTTGATCTCCGTCAAGCAATTGTCGGGAGAAGGACATGTCACCACCTTCTCTGGTGATAACTGGAAGATCACCAAGGGCGCCATGATTATCGCTCGAGGCAAGGATACTGGCACCCTTTACACAACGACGGATGCTTGTGTGACAATTGCAGTTGCTGAAAGCAAGGAGGGCCCAAACTTGTGGCACCAGAGACTTGGGCATATGAGTCAGAAGGGACTCAAGTATATGCATGCAAAGGGGAAACTACCAGAGCTTCAGTCTACTGATATAGACTTATGCGAGAGTTGCATCTTTGGGAAGCAGACCAGGGTGAGTTTCAACACTAGTGGCAGAACTCGGAAGCAAGAGAAACTTGAGTTAGTCCATACAGACGTCTGGGGACCAACCGCAGTTTCATCTATTGGCGGAAAGTCATACTTTGTGACTTTCATTGATGACCACTCGAGAAAAGTGTGGGTTTATTTCTTGAGACACAAGTCCGAAGTATTCGATGTGTTCAAGAAGTGGAAAGCCATGGTGGAAAATGAAACAGGATTGCGAGTAAAGAAGCTGAGGTCCGACAACGGAGGAGAATATACGAATATGGCGTTCAAAAAGTTCTGTTACCAGAATGGCATCAAAATGGAGAAGACGTTGCCAGGGACTCCACAGCAAAATGGAGTTGCAGAACGTATGAACCGGACATTAACGGAGAGAGCCAGAAGCATGAGGTTACATGCAGGCTTGCCCAAACAGTTTTGGGCAGAAGCAGTCAACACAGCGGTGTACTTGATCAATCGAGGACCCTCGGTACCGTTGGAGTACAGGATACCGGAGGAAGTATGGAGCGGAAAAGAAATAAAACTTTCCTACGTGAAAGTTTTTGGATGTGTCGCATATGCACATATAAGTGATCAGGCAAGGGGCAAGCTAGACCCCAAATCACTAAAGTGCACATTCATTGGATATGGCGGAGATGAGTTCGGCTACCGCTTATGGGATGACCAGAACAGAAAGGTCATCAGAAGCAGGGATGTCATATTCAACGAGAAGGTTATGTACAAGGACAGAAATGCAGTGCAGTCCGATGACACAGTACATGATGATCCAACATATGTTGAGTTGGATGATGCTCCAGAAAGTAGTACGTCGCAGCAGACAGAGGAGGATCTGCAGTTACAGGAGCCTGTTCTAGAGACTGATGCATCACAGTCTCCAGTCCCTGTTCTTAGAAGGTCAACCAGACCTCATGTTCCAAATAGAAAGTACATGAGTTACATGTTACTTACTGATGCAGGTGAACCTGAATGCTATCATGAGGCATGTCAAGTCGGTGATTCTGGCAAGTGGGAGCTTGCAATGAAAGATGAGATAAAGTCTCTCATCTCTAACCAGACGTGGGAACTAGCCGAGTTACCTACAGGAAAGAGAGCTCTACACAATAAGTGGGTGTACAGAATCAAGGAGGAACATGATGGATCAAAGAGATACAAGGCGAGGTTGGTGGTCAAAGGTTTCCAGCAGAAAGAAGGAATTGACTACACGGAAATATTTTCGCCAGTTGTGAAGCTGACAACAATCAGATCAGTCTTGAGTATTGTTGCAGCAAAGGGTTTGCACTTGGAGCAGTTAGATGTAAAAACTGCTTTCCTCCATGGTGACCTTGAGGAGGAAATATATATGCAGCAGCCAGAAGGCTTCTCAGTCAAAGGAAAGGAGAAGCTCGTTTGCAAATTGAAGAAGAGCCTGTATGGCTTAAAGCAAGCCCCGAGACAGTGGTACAAGAAATTCGACGGATTTATGCAGAAAAATGGCTACTTCAAATGTAATGCTGACCATTGTTGCTACTTTAGGAGATTCGAGTCCAGTTATATAATTTTGCTACTTTATGTCGATGATATGTTAGTAGCAGGCTCAGATATGGACGAAATCAAGAAGTTAAAGATGCAGCTGTCAGCAGAATTCGAAATGAAGGACTTGGGTACAGCGAAGCAGATTCTCGGAATGAGGATTTTCAGAGATAAGCAGAAGGGTATCTTGCAGTTATCTCAGGCCAAGTACATTAGTCAAGTTCTGCAGAGATTTAACATGTGCAGTGCGAAGGCTGTCAGCACGCCACTAGCTAATCACTTCCGTCTATCTAGTGATCAGAGTCCTAAGACAGAGGACGAGATAAACTTCATGGCTAAAATACCATATGCCTCAGCCATTGGAAGTTTGATGTATGCCATGGTTTGTACCAGACCAGATATTGCTCATGCAGTGGGAGTTGTGAGTAGGTTTATGGCAAATCCAGGAAAGCAGCATTGGGAAGCAGTAAAGTGGATATTAAGATATCTACGGGGAACTACTGATAGATGCTTATGCTTTGGACGAGGCGAGGTGACTCTACAAGGCTTTGTAGATGCAGATTTTGCTGGCGAGGTAGATCGCAGACGAAGTACTACTGGTTATGTTTTCACAGTAGGTACTACTGTAGTTAGCTGGATTTCGCAGATACAGAAGATTGTTGCTCTATCCACTACAGAAGCAGAGTACGTGGCAGTAACCGAGGCTAGCAAAGAAATGATCTGGTTACAGGGTTTGTTGGCAGAATTGGGATTCAGTCAGGGGAAGAATGTTTTGCACAGTGATAGTCAGAGTGCGATACATCTGGCAAAGAATTCAGCATTTCATTCTAGAACCAAGCACATTGGACTCCGTTATCACTTCATCAGGTCTCTTCTAGAGGATGAAGTATTAACACTAGAGAAGATCCAGGGTAGCAAGAACCCAGCCGACATGATGACTAAGACGGTAACTAAAGAAAAATTGGAGCTGTGCTCAGCTTCAATTGGTCTTCTAAGGTGAAGACAGGGGATGATTCACACCATATTTCAAAAGGAGTTGCAAGGAGGAAATGTCTCAAGGGAAGCCACATTAGTCTCCAAGTGGGAGATTGTTGGTAGATGGAGACTATTAGGTGGAAGATTAGTTGGTGAAAATAATTAGGTGAATGTTGGTAGGTTTTGGTAGTAGGTAAGGATGGTGAAATTTGTTATTCCCAATTCATCCTAATTCTTCCTATAAATAGAGCTCAAGTGTTGAAGAGAAATACCACCACAACAAAGAGTGTTTGTAGAGAGCAACACAAGAGAGGCATTTCACAAAATAGTGAGAAAAGTGAGTTGGAGAGAATAGCCTTTGCATAGGCAGATAAAAATACAGTGTTGTATTTTGTACTCCTCATTTTCGAGTTAGTGAAATATATTGGTGTGGGTCCGTGGACGTAGGCAAATTGCTGAACCACGTAAATCTTTGTGTTTCGTATTTGCATTTTATTTTTGCGTATTTATATTTTCTCAGTCCAATTTATTTGTGTCACATCGATCCTGGGCGGGATTAGTTGCGTCCTAATTCCCAACAAACAAACCACCAGCAGTAGCAGCCCAATTCATCAGAACAGCAGCAGCAGTGACCAGGTTCCTATCAGTCCAGCATTCATAAGTGGGCAGCCGCATGGACAGATCTCTTTCCTAGAGACTTGTGCATCGAACTTGTGAAGCTTCAAACAAGAGCACTTGAACATAGCTTTGACTACGCTAAAAAGACTATTGAAACGACCTTTGGTCGTAAAATTTTTGATGACTTTGAGGAGGAACCTGTGTCATCTTGGAGCATTGCTCAAGTGCATCAAGCTTCTTCGTGGCCGTGAAGGTGAGACATCCAAGAGTTGGCGAGTCAATAAAAAGGGATTTCGAGATAATTAATATAGCAAAAATTTCAAATTGCATTCCTACACTGAAATGGTTAAGATTGGATGAGAGTATCCAGCAGTTTGCGGTTTTCAATGACCTCTCAAGTTGATCTTGCATGAGAAGCTGCCAATTTGAGCCGCTTCATATATAATTTTCTCAGATTGAAGGACTTTTCTTTCCCAAAGCCTGTATACCCGCTAGTACATCCTGCTGGTTGGTGGAAGCTCTTGAGCACAGTGAAAGTGTTTCTCATTATGTTGATGAGCTCCATGGAAATGAACAAATCAGAAGTGCTCTTGCACAAATTGGAACCAATGCACTGCCGAAGATGCTCCTGGTAACACATTAATCCTTTTTTTTATTTTTTTTGTTCATGCCTTTAATGTTACTAATGCCTTTTAATGGTAATTATGCCTGGAGAGTTGGTAATAATAATTACAACTGTTTCCTTTTACTTCTTTATATGCTGTATTATGCTAAAAATGATTGGATTTTACGTGACGAAAATTGCTATTGCAGCTTCACTGATTATAGCAATGGGAATGAGCTGCAGCCTGCAGCCCCCCCTTTTTTTGTTCCGTCATGGTTAACATTTCTTATGGCATTTAAAAAGCTCCCGAGGCTACGACTTTTAGGTGTATCTCTCTTGAAGTCTTCTTTAAGCACTCAAAGCTTAAAAAAACTTGAATTGCTAAGACGCAGGCCACAACATTGGTTTTATCAATCTTGTTATGTTACTAATTTGATTATTTATTATTTTCCAATCTATTGATCTATCTTCTTAGCTTTCGAGATGGTTTACAGGGTATCAAGCATATTTCTGTATCTTTATATTCTTTTTGAATTATTTTATTATTTATTTGCATTGAGGATTATTCCAACCTTACAGAGGTAAAATGTCTAGGACCCAGTTGAGCCTTTTTAATCGTTGCTGCACTCAGCAACTCAATTGAAATTGGTAAATGCCCGGGTTTTTCTTTTTGCAGAGTAGTTTCTTTTCACAGTATGCGTCTTGTATGTTATGCAGTTCATAAGATGCCACTTCATTTCTTTTCATCATCACTTATAGCATAAGAATAACTTAGACATTCCTTTGATGGAGATCAACTGATTTCCATCGGTTTGACGCATTAGGTTGTGCTTTTCAGTAACAAGATTGATGATGTTATTTGGGGTTAAACTTTCTACTTGTAAACTATTTTTTGCAGGAATGTGATGAGGAGATTCAACTTATCTGAATGAAATGCTTAATTCTTAATCAGGGCTTTGACTTAATTGCTAGTTCCACTAGGAGATATCTCTGACGCATTTGCATTATTGAGTTTGTATACTAGGAGTCGTTACCACAGCATACTCGTATTGTTTGACCAATACATTTTCCAAAATCATTTTTCAACTACATATTTTACCTTGAAAACACCACTTTCTTTGTTTATAAACAATTTTTTTTTTTTTTTTTTTACCAAAACGGAGGCTTAGAGTATGTTTGGTAATGTAAAAAGTTTTGATTTTTGTAGTTTTTTTGAATTTTTGATGGATGTGTGGTTTAAAAATGTTTGAAAAGTAAAAAATTCTGAGCTTGATTAAGAATGGATTATTGAAATTGAGTTTGAAAAGTTGAGATAAAACTTTTAACTTTGCCAAACAAGCTCTTAAGTAAAAAGTAAATACTTTGCTAGAATGAGATAACCGTAGTACGTATACCAATGAAAAACTATTGATTTTTACCCGTTTGCTGAGATAATTTTTTCTTTTACTTGTCAGGTAAACAATTTCATCCATGCTGGAATGCATTGCATCCTGGAAATATCCCTGTTCATCAGTTCATGTATCCAAGAGCAAGCCTTCTCGTAAGCTGCTCATCAAATCAAAGCCTCGGGTTGCATTTCTTGATGTAGACATGATTGTAGAACATTCTAAGAATGATAGGATGAATTTAGCAGACTTCTTTAAGATTGTTGCTAGTAGATATGGCTAAACTGAGTGCACGCTAAGAAACAGAACTGCCCAAAGCCAGGGGCCTTCATTCAGGTGGATTTGATCCACATCCACTTGTTTATAATAATAATAAAAAAAAGATAAAGATTGTAAAAATGCATTCGAGTCCAGGAGTCATTCCTGCTTTGCGATTTTGCTATGATCTTTGCAAAGTTCCGTGGTTTTCATTTGATTTCTTTGCTTTAACAGGAAGTGAAAGTGTCATTTGATTCTTGGGGGACTGCAGAAGTTGATTTGGTCCATCCTGCTGAGTGTTCTTTGCACCGTGAATCTGTGATGGTGATAGTTCTGGTTCTTGAGGTAGTCTTCTCATAACCTTTTTAGTAATTCTGATACACATGTGAATCATAATATTCATGAAATGAAAATTATTTGTACATGTCACGAAGTTAGTTCTTGAATGCAGCTGAAGAATTATTCTAAATAGTATTTTCATTAGTCACTTTTACTGGAAAGGAAAGTTACAAGTAAACGAAAACGGGAGGAGGATAAACAGTAAAGAATAGTTATTTTGTGAACTTGAGCTGACATAAAGTAAAATTTCAGTTTTTTTTTTTTTTTTTTTAATACTTTCTATAGCAATCTCAGCAAGCAGGCCGAGAGGTGGCCGCTTGAGATTGGGCGTGTGCACCGGAGTTTTTCTCTATTAATTCCTGCTCTTTCAAGTGAAGTCCCTTTAAAGTTTAAAGAGAGATTGAGGAAGCAGAAACCGGCCGGTTCATTCTCTAAGCTACTTACTTTCAGTCATTTCGGTTCAATCAACAAGATGATGCATGAACCGCCGATGATTCTTCAGAATGACGTCTAAAACCGAAACATGCAAACACAGTTTTTAAAACACTCCTAAGAACCTGCCCCCTTTTAGGAATCAAACGTGGCGGAGTTGCGGTGGCGCATGGTGGCTGCCGTTGGATGTGAATGGCGGCGGTAACATCCATTTTTAACTGTGACGGATTATTATTGAGCTGGAAAAAATATGAAGAAAGATAATTGGACAACAGAAAAATTGGTGAGAATAATTTGGTTGGAGTTTAGATAGCCGACGTGGATATATATTTGGATGAGTTGAGAACGCGTTAACCGAGTAGAACGCGTTGCGTACGTGTAGATTTGGATTTATTTTTATTTATTTATAAGCACGATGATGACTAATTCCTCTATTTTCATTTTGTTATGGGTTTGAACAAGTCTGCAATCCTCTAAATTCTATGTCTCCTCGGCCTAAATCAATTTAATCAACAGCGTAGGTAGCCAATGGCTCACAATTAGTTACCACAGTACCACGGTTTTACTAGCATGTTGGGTGGATTTGTGAATAATGACGCCAAATAAGTAGAATGAAAATTTGTAAATCAAAGCCGAAATTTGGACAGAGTAACGGCAAGGAAAGTACAAACAAGAAGAAGAAGAAGAAAGAGGGACAAAGTCGAGGCAAGAGTTGGACTCTTTGTCCTTAAGTCGAATTTGTCCCGCAACGATGCCTACGGATTTCGGCAATCGACTCCCAAGATACAACGGCTTCACTTGTGCTTGTAGCACTTCAAAACATAAGTACAACGAACCAAATTTAGGCTTATATACTCCAAAGGATGCAATGAAAGAATATCAAAACAAATGAAATGATTTTGATTTTGGAGAGAAGTGAGGATGAGAGATGTTTTTGCATATCAAAAAGTGAGGAATAGGACACCCAAAGGGTCCTATTTATAGACCATGAAAGGGTGTGGACGAAGTGGTTGAGGCCTAAACCATGCACCATTTCCAAACAATGCACCTTTATGAAAATGTACCTTCTGGCCGGACAATCGTGCGGTCGCACGGTTTTATTCAAAAACCGGATATTAGTTTGACGTGTGATCGGGCAGGTCGATCCCCATTTGTGCGCCCCAAAGCGGCGAAGTGGCAAACAATTTTTCCTAAATGGATTGAGTCGAGCTTTTGAGTATTAGGCAGAAGTTAACACAAAATCACTTTAATCGATTTTCAATTCTCGATTTATTAACCAATATCCAACATTGCAAAATAATGCGGGAATAAAATATATGATTGAAAAATTGATAAAAATTATGAGTCCTATAAAATGAGTTGTTAAAAATAATTGTTAATTTTGACTTAAATTTATTAGAAAAATATTAATGTGCATAAATATATTCAAATAATGTGTACAAAATATTTGAACTGAATAAACGTTACTATGATAATGCAATCATGAAAAATGAATGAATCAAAATCCAAATATACGAGTCCGTAAATAGTTGTTGAAAGATTTTATCTCAAGAGTCAAAAGATACAACCCTTTATAAAAATACAACTTTTGAAATTTATCTCTAATTGAAGCGACACGCCTATTGAAAAGTAACAAATTCAAAAGTCACTCTTTCATATAAAAAAAACATATCTTCCCATTTAAATTAATTTTGGAATATTTAATAATATTCTCCTAAATCTCCAACATTACCATGTATTTTAGCGGCTTAATTTCTTATTCAACAACTAACAAATTCTACTTAAAATAATTACATAAATTGGTAAAAACCATTATATAAATACTTCCAACAAAATTGCGAAATAGGGACTTAGTATTTCTTTGGATTGGACTCATAATCTATAATAGAGTTCTCATTTCATTTCCATCAAAGATTAAACACTTCAATACTGGCGTATATTTCTTAATTTATATGTTGACGGCGTTGGCTTAAAACTTTCCATTACCGATAATCCATAACCAACCAAGAGCTGTACCGGAAAAAATGCCACCAAGAAGAAATAGAATTAGTAGATTACCCAACGCATTCTGCTCCGCTGCCTACAAAATGAAGAATTTCATTCATATTAAGGTTGTAACGTAGAAAATAATGAACTGTGAACTGGGATTTCAACTTACCTTGTAACCTTTTGGAGCTGCAGTGAGAATGCAGACACTAAGGTAGCCATTTGTTAATCCTAAGATGGATACGAGAAATATCATCCATCCCTCGTTTCCATACTTTGCCGAGAAATAGAAAGCAGGGATAAGCAAAATACGAGATAGGGAAGCGATCAAGAGACCCTTTCGCGATTCTAACTTTATGCTTTCGATAAGAGGAATGTATCTCGAAATAAGATCCCAAATGTTGTATATTGCTACCAGGACAACTCCGTACCTGATTTGTGATAAGAATTCTTGATTAATAATCGATTTTGGTAATTCAAGAATAGAAGTAAGTTTCACTCACTTACCAAGAGCCCAGCAGGTTGGATCCAGTGTTTTCATATAAGAATCCGGGAATAATTGACAATGTGAGCACATATATCAAGTAAAGGTCGAATTCATAATCGAGATTCTGAAATAACAGTTGCTTATTGCTCAGCCGTACTTGATTTGAATCGTCAGCCTGTAATAACAAAATCTGTCTTGGAAGTTGATAAGTCGTGGAGATTAATTAATGTTGACCTAATTATTGTCACTTAAGGGAGCAGTACGAGGTTCGACTTCCCCGGTGAGGTCGCCTTGGGGGTTGGAAGCGCCCCCCGGAAGAAAATCCTACACAATCAGACTTCGAATTTGCCCATACTCAATCTTATAAATATGGCGAAATACTTAAGTTTTTATTATTAATCAAAATAGTGAGAAAATAGAGGTTAGAGAAGATAAACATGCTTTTTCATTATAGTGAATTCTTGCAAGTGGCAAAAAAGGATGTTGCCTCACATTGAGGCGAACTTCTATAAATCTTGTGTTTTTTCTTTGTTGATATTAATTGTTTTCGATAAAATAGAATTATGGTTCCTAATTCACAACCGAAGTTTGAAATATCTATTCATTGAGAAGAATCTAACTATTCGGAGATGAAGAAACTTTATTTACTCTTTCGCTCTCTTTGACGCGGATGCCAGCAGCAACCAGATCAGAAGAAACTGTTTCCGATCCTTCTGCAGCAGCCCTTGAGCGGAAGTATTTCACAACCGGTATTTTGGGGAAGATGGACGCATACAGGAGAATACATAGAAACTCCAAGAATATCGAGATAGCCAGATATAACACTGCAAATACATAATTATCAACAGAAACAAATTACAGATTCCTTGTTCTAATTTATCGTAAAAGAATTTTGAGTTACTTACTAACTCCCATACGAAGGCCGTTATCAAATTTATCGAAGGCTGCTCTGGTAATTAATCTCAGCGCAGCAGTCAGAGCCCCTGATGCGGCCAAACCAGCAAAGAATGACTGCAAGTTCATATATACAAGTGTAAGCATAAGTCTAGAGATTCAAGAATCTTGAAGAAATGCAATGTAAATGAGAAAGGAATAGAAAAAACATACTTGGATGAATTCGGGACACATGAAAGATAGATCTCCAACCATTCCACCTTGAACAAGGCCATCTGCAACTCCAAAACAAGCAACAAATACACAAATGCCAATATAATTTCCAATTCCTCCGTTTCCAGACGTGGCTAGGTCCAACTTGTAAGTAACACAGAAAGTCTATTATAGACGATGGAGATTAGGTGAAGAGAGAAGTAAAAAAAGAATGGCTAAGAGAAGAACTCACGACAAGAAGTCCCAAACTACTTAGGAAGAAAAGAATGTAGCCAGCCAAGTTACGTTTCCTTGTATCAATCTTTGCCTCATTGTAACTAAGTATTGCCGCAGTTCCAAATGCAAAGGGTTGATAAACAAGGGTCAGCACCCGAGATGGATGGTAACGCTACAACAGAATTAGGAAATACTGTAAACTCTTCTTCTTCCAAAAAAAAAAAAAAATCGATTAAGCATGAGTCATGGAACATAAACTTTCACATAAAGTTTTATATCTGCATACATGACACCAATCTATTTATTTATCCATCACATAAACTCCAAAATCAACCGTCCACCAAAATTTGATCACACTTTCAGCCACACTTTTCGGTTCAAATAGCATTTTCCAAAAAGAGTAAAGAATAGAGTGGTTTCCTATAATGTTCTTACCGGAAACATATAATAGTAGTAGTCTTCTATAGTCAGCAAACTATTCCATGAGACAAGGGATCCGAGTCCAAGAAACCAAGAAACCGCCATTGCCGTATTTTTCCCCTGAAATTTGACAAAATGGGTTAAAGTTAACTTGCTAGTAATTGGGTCAATAACCTAGGAAAATTCAAAATAATAAAGATCCAAACAAACCTCCAGCCTGCTTGGACTTGAGATTCCATTTGGATCAAAATTATTCATGGTGGCTGATCCTTTGACGAAACCAATAGCAAGTAACTGAATATTGTTTTCAGTCTACATATGTTCTTGAATTTAAATATTGAAGTATTTGAATAATTGAAGATCTAGATAATCTTGCTGAAAACAACTGGTTTAATCAAATAAAACGTGGGATTACTTTAATAACATTGTAATAAAAATCCAGTAATTCATTGCTAAAAATGGTCAACTAAATAAATAGAAAAGAAAAGAAAACTTGCAGCAAGAGTCCTAAATTTTATCAAAATGAAAAAATAATCCTTATTCTCCAATCATCCCCATTTCCCAAGTCCCAACCCAACCCAACCCAATCCAATCCATCCAACCACAACTATACCACCACTATTACTATGCAACTTTTCACCTACAATCCTCGTCAAAATGACATCAAATTGCCTTGCCACTGAATAACAGGATTCTCCCTTCTCCCAAGACAGGGGTGAAGGCATGGGGGGCCGAGGCCCACCCCATTTTGGAGAAAAGCTTTGAAAATCCTTAACAATTATATATATTAAGAGAGGCTCAAGAATTTCATTGGAGGCCTAGGTCATTTCCACGGGCTGGCTCCACCCCTGCCCAAGTGTCACGCAGTGAAAATGCTTATCTCCCAATTCGGTTCGGCAAGTCGGCAACAGCTAGGCGGTTGGCCTATTTTACCATGAAGTGCTCTAATGATATGATCATATTGCAGGTATTTCCCTTACATCCTACTCATCAGCGTGCGTGTGTGCCAGTTATTCTGCCTTGCCGGCCAATGAATGAGAGGTAAGCTACCTAGAGGCGAGAAACCTCGGGAGCTGAACCTGCGATCCGTGAAAGTTGGTATCAGAGCGGTCCCGCTTGAATGCGTTGTTGGTCTTGTGGAGATCAATGACATGAATTCTCGCGGAGAAAAGATTTTGGGCCACGGATCGTGTCGGCAAGCTTGCGGAACACGAAGAAGGAAGCTGTTGGGAAGATGGGTGTGCTGGGCAGCGTTGCGCGATTGCTTTTGAAGGAGTTTTGAGGAGCGCATTTTGCAGGGCCTACGAGAATGTAGTGGGTATGTGCTTCGACATGTGTTGGAGGCGCTGCGGCTGGAGGCCGTCCACCGAAGAACTACTGCTTATGGGGGCAGATGGTGAATGTTAGTGTCGGAGGCGGTATGTACAAGGTACAACGGGCAAGTGTGGGAGTACCACCGTGTGAATGCTCGTCCACGAGGGGATGGTGCCGTTTAATTCTGCAATTGAGGAGTGCGTGTTGATGCGAAGCTTACTTCCCGCTACGAGGACGTAAGCGGATTCGAATGGGGGAGAATGTCACGCAGTGAAAATGCTTATCTCCCCATTCGGTTCGGCAAGTCGACAACAGCTAGGCGGTTGGCCTATTTTACCATGAAGTGTTCTAATGATATGATCATATTACAGGTATTTCCCTTACATCCTACTCATCAGCGTGCGTGTGTGCTAGTTGTTCTGCCTTGCCGGCCAATGAATGAGAGGTAAGCTACCTAGAGGCGAGAAACCTCGGGAGCTGAACCTGCGATCCGTGAAAGTTGGTATCAGAGCGGTCCCGCTTGAATGCGTTGTTGGTCTTGTGGAGATCAATGACATGAATTCTCGCGGAGAAAAGATTTTGGGCCACGGATCGTGTCGGCAAGCTTTCGGAACACGAAGAAGGAAGCTATTGGGGAAGATGGGTGTGCTGGGCAGCGTTGCGCGATTGCTTTTGAAGGAGTTTTGAGGAGCGCATTTTGCAGGGCCTACGAGAATGTAGTGGGTATGTGCTTCGACATGTACAGGAGGCGCTGCGGCTGGAGGCCGTCCACCGAAGAACTACTGCTTATGGGGCAGATGGTGAATGTTGGTGTTGGAGGCGGTATGTACAAGGTACAGCGGGCAAGTGTGGGAGTACCACCGTGTGAATGCTCGTCCATGAGGGGATGGTGCCGTTTAATTCTGTAATTGAGGAGTGCGTGTTGATGCGAAGCTCACTTCCCGCTACGAGGACGTAAGCGGATTCGAATGGGGGAGAATGTCACGCAGTGAAAATGCTTATCTCCCCATTCGGTTCAGAAATTCGGTAACAGCTAGGCGGTTGGCCTATTTTACCATGAAGTGCTCTAATGATTTCTCTCAATTCTCTCTACCTCTCTATTATATAGATTTTTATAGTTTTACAACACTTTATCAGCACGAGTCTCTAGTTAATTGAGTAATATGATGGGAGTATGCTCTACAGTTGCATCTAAATGATGAACATCTGTATCAGAAATCTGATTATTATTAATCAACGTTTTCCTTTTCCGAATCAAAAGCTTTTTGCTTTAAAAATAACCCATATATTGTAGATCTGAAAACATCAAAAAAGATGGAAATTTTCCACCACTGTATGATCCAAAAAGTTCCATAAGAGGAAAAAAACATGATCTCGATATGGTGTAGTAAGAAAAATTGGAGAAATTGTACTATGCTTCTCTCTCTCTCTCTCTCTCTCTCTCTCTCTCTCATTGTAGATGAAGATAGAGATTCATTTCTTCCACAAGAAGGGCAGTAAAGGAAAGACAAGCTATTCCAAGAACTCTTCACTTCAGAAAAGAGCTGCTGACAAAGTGAACCACATAACTCTAGAGGCCATAGAAGAAATGTTTCTGGATTCCAAGTCAAAGAGCTTGGGGGTAGCTGACTTTGGTTGTTCATCAAGGACTAATACTTTATCGAACATAAAAGAACTCGTAAAGCTATAGAAAGGGAAATGATGAACTCAAGAAAGGAGGAAATCATTGAAATTGAGGTGCAAGAGAATGAAGTGCGCAGGAAATGTACCTAGTTATTTACAGGAAGCCCCTTGGTTAGTGGCTTAAGTGGGAAATCAATAATTAGTCTACATGCTAATAATGCATGGAGTCCACTCACTTTGTGGATGACAGCGAACCAAGCACTTTTGGTGCAAAGCTTGGTACTTATATTAATAATATTTTAACTCGTTTAATTATGCGTATTGATCATGTGATTAATATTAATACCAAAATATATAATATGTGATCAATAAGATAAATTAAAAGGTCTAAACAAGGTACAAGTAATATAATTGTTACCATGTCGTGATGTATTGATGTATTGATTAAATATAACTCATTATCGTAACAGATTGGATTATTATGAATACCTTGATTGGATTTGGAGATATGACTTGCTCATTCACAAAAGGTAATTATTTCATTATATTGACACTACCTATATGATTGGTTTTATCAGCTTTAAATATACATATTACGTTACCACCTATATGGATATTCTATTGATTTTAAATATTTCTGCTCATATAAATTTGATATATTATTGTTATTTGATATTTCAACAAATGATGCTAGAAGTTACCATTTCCAAATGTTTATTAATATTTTATAAAATGGTACCAGAAGTTACCATTACCAAAAGGTTGTTGGATTTTAATGAAAATATTTTATCAAATAGTACCATAAGTTACCAATATCTGTATTGAAAGGACAGATGAAAATGAATTATCCAATAAGAAAAATGTTGATGTATGATAAGATAATATCACATGATAGCACGGATATGGTTAATGTGAAAATAATCTCGTCAGTATTATGATATAAATATTAAATGATTGAGATAAACAAATTTGATAAAAGTTCTTGCACAAGCACTTATGTACTCTAGAAGAAATACATATTTACTAGGTGTGGGCGCGGTCTGGTTCCTAAAGGAACCGAACCGAACCAAGTACCAATGGGAATCTTAGTAATGGAACCATTGGTTCCAAATTTGATTATGGAACCGAACCGGAACTGAACCAATTGATTTCGGTTTGATTCGGTCCGGTTCTTTAAATTGAAAATGTTAAAATAAAATGTCTCTTTTTTTATACAAAAATAAAATATTCTTTAGTATTAAAAATTAGAAGTTTCCTTGATAATAGAAGTTGCCTACACTTTTAATGTAACACACAATGACATAATATCAAAGAATATGACATACCATATTGTACCCACTTTTCAAACTACAAAGATTAAAAGTAAAACAGAAAACCATGCATATATAGACTAAGAAATAATTAAAGAAATTTGGTAATTGGTATTTGATAATTAAAGAAATTAAGGAATTTGTATTTGGTAATTAAAGAAATAATTAGGTAGTGTCAATGGACTTGGTTTGGTAATTAGTATTTGGAAATTGATAGGTAATATGTTAATTGATTTGACTATAAGAAATTAAAAAATAATTAAAAAAATAAAGAAGAAGAAGGATTCTGTTGGAGATAAAGAAGGAAACAAGACCCTAAATTGGAGGAAGATAGAAGATGTGAATTGTGATCTTTTAATATTTTACCAAAAAAATAAAAAAAATTAAACAACCAACCTGAGAACCGAATTTAATTTCGGTTCTAAAAAAAGAACTGAGAACCGGACCAGAGCCGTTTGGTTCCTACCAATAAGTCCCAAAATTGATTTATTCTTTGGTCGAACCCGATCTGGATGACCGGATCCGAGAAAAAATGCCCACTCTTAATATTTACTCCAGAAAAAGTAAAGATCATCATCTGAAATGATAATATTATTGCTCCCGAAGAAGCACAAAGGAGTTATACTGAAACATATCAAGAAAAGAGATACATGCAAAATACAAAAGGGGAAAACATTTATAATCCTCAAAAGTAGAGGTGTGTCTTAAGAGTAAGAATACTCCGTACTCTACCACCTCTAATCTTTTTGTGTGTCTTAAGAGTAAGAATATTCCGTACTCTTACACTCCTAATCTTTTGAGGTTCACAAGATTAAATTTAAATATTCATAAAATCCTCAATATTAGAGATGTGTCTCAAGAGTAAGACTCCGTACTCTACCACCCCCAATATTTTAGAGGTTCACAAGGTTAAATTTACATTAACCGGACTCCATTTTCACTTGATACCCCTTCCTTGCGACAAATCTATCTTAACTCCTGCCGAATCTTGTATTGAAATATATGATTGTAAATTTTCCAACAGTTCATTGATAGTGGGAGCAGAAATAAGGATCATCCTAAAAAATGAAGAGATGAATCCCTGTTTCACAACATAATCAAGAAATGTTAGTAAACTATCAAAGAAGTTGTTAACATTTAAAAGCCCAATAGATTTATTATGAAGACCCATCTGAGCCCATGATATAATATTAAAGATTTCCTCTGAAGTACCAAAACTTCCAGGCATGGCAATGAAGGCTTCAAAACCATATAACATGCAAGTTATGCGTTCATGGATAGATAACGTCTATACTTCACGCCCTCGTGTTCTGCCTGCGATATCATCTAAAGGAACATGTGTAACACCTATCACTCTCGCTTTCTCTGTTTGAGCAGATTGAGAAACATAATCATCAATCCACTGCTACCCCTTCCATACACTAGATTGATACCTCTCTCCCAACTTTTTCCCTAGAAGCACTGATGCTTCTAGATACTCAAAACATTTCCCGATTTTTGATCCACAAAATACATATATAGTTTTGATCTATCGAAATTTTGATCTTTCCATCTTTTAAGAGTATAAGAAAAACTTACAAGAAAATTTTATTTTGAGATGTATTAAACTACGAAATTATTTGAATTTTTAAACTCGAAAATATTCACTATTTACTGCTTGTCTTTTGAAAAAGTTAATATTTACTTTTGACTAAATGACACTACTTTTGATAATATCTCTGACAGCATATTTAATGCTCCATAATGGACACTCTTTCGGTGGTCTCTCAGTGATAATATGTTAATACGCGAAAAATGAAAATACAAAATACTTTGTTAAAATATATATGTATATATATATACACTATACTGATTTACTTTGTATCAATGTTGAATAGTCAAAACGTCATTGTTTATAACAGATTGACAAATAGGATCTTTTGATATTATATTGTTGAGACTATAATGATCTTTCTCTTCGTTGAATTGAGCCCATAAAGATAGTAGCTCACGCTGCATAACCCACAAGGGTGCGTCTTAAGAGTCAGTCAAATATCATCCAAAAACTCTTTACTCAGTCCACCCTTAATGAAATCTATTTTATCATCTCGATTTCTAGATGAATATCCTATCGATTTACAACGGGTATCACATGTCCATCAGGCACATTTGTAACAACCTTTCAATCTTTTTGCTCTTCGTTTCTTTGCAAAAGTACTCTTACCTAAGTCAGGCATGTGCTTAGAAAATGAATCTGGTAATTCACCAGCTAATCGAACTTTTCCTTCGATCAACCAACGAACTTCTTCTGGGATACTTTGATCCATTAGCAACATCAATCTTTCAAGTCGAACTCGGTAAATCTTTTTCAAAACATTTATCAAAAGATTAGAATAATATTTGCGAATATTTGATAATATAACATCCATTTTGATGGATCTAATCTTCTTCCCAAATGATCTATTTAAATGCATTATTTAACGTGTAAAAGAGCGGTGGCCCCACGTCTCATTGATTCCACCAAGAAAATGGGAGAGATTTGTAATCAAAAGATGGGGACAATGATTTTTTTCTTGAGATTTCGTTCTAATCACCTTTTTAGATATAATAAATCAATGTATACTGATTTATAAATTCGAACAAGTAAATATTATATTGAACCAGAAGTTCATACGTACAAGTGAATTATGTGTATAGTGTAGAACCAAAAGTTCATAAGTGAAATATATATTGTATTGAACCAGAAGTTCATCGATATTGTATTGAACCAAATATTCATACAAAGAAGTAAGATAAAACCGTATTGAATCAGAAGTTCTATAATGAAAGGTTAGATAATCCCAATTATAAGCTTCAAATTATTTGCTATCATACAACAATATTCTATATATGTCAATATAATGAAAAAATGATTAGCTCAAGAAGTTTTATGATTTGTAAAAAGTGTGATATGTATACACTCCATTAAAACGCACTTTGATATATGATTGAGATTATATCCCTAATTATGAATGACAAGTGTTGCGCAATTTTTAGCCGATATAATACACGATCTCTCAGCATTAGGGGGGATTAAATGATTGATAATGTATGACACGCATGAAGCATGACCACGCGTGAAGCGTAATGCAATTGATTCCAAAAACATGTATCTCTCGAATAATTGAGATGGTCCTTTGAGGCTAAATATTCAGGATGGGTATATATATTATATCTATATCAAGATGAAAAAGAATCAAGAAATAAGTCGACTACATACATAACACAACTCTCTTGTGAAAATGAGGTTGATGAAATTCATAAAATCTTGGCCAAATGTAAAAATCCTAGAGTAGGGATTATTGTTATAGGACCTGAAGTCCAAACACTTAAATGTGTAAAGCCAACAGTTATTTGTGCAAATGAAAATTATTACATAGTCGTATAAGAGGACTCATTGCACACAATTTTTTTTTTTTTTTTCAAAGAACTGGCATTATATATGGTGAATGAGACTATAACCAAAATCACTAGCTTGAGCACTTTGATATACCAATGAGTAAGATCAAAATGTATGAATCTTATCGCGGTACTTTGGGAGTATTCTTTGATGTACCAGTTGATCGCGGTACGTTGAGATTTCAAGTAAAATGATTATAAATTATATGTCAAAATTAATATCTAATTCAATGATTGATTATACTTATACAAATCAGAAATTGTAGTTTATGAGATGCAAGAACATGCATGTATAATCACTGAAAGATTCAATATACCCAAAGTAGTATCACTATAGAATGATACAAATGACTCTATGATATAATATGTTGAAATTAAAATTGGAGTATGATATTTTTAATATCTGGGAAATTGATTATTCACTAGAAGTAAATTTGAAAATGAATATTTTATTATTCACCAGAAGTGAATATGGAAATGAATATATTTAATTATTCATCAGAAGTGAATTCTAGATTTGATTATTCACTAGAAGTGAAAAATGCAATCGGTAAATTAGTAAAACATTGCTTGATATAACATGTTATGACATCTTAAATGAGTTATGAACGATTTATATGTAGCTCATCATAAATGATATGTTTAATGAAAAGATTCGAGATTGCATCAATATACTTGTGATATTTCATGAAAGGAATAAATATGCGTTGCAGTCTTTTTCCCTTAGATGTGATTTTATCCTATAGGGTTTTCCTAACAAGGTTTTTAATGAGGCAGCAGTTGTGGCGTATTAATGAGAATAATGTACTCTTTTTCCCTTAACTAATGTTTTGTCCCACAAAAGTTTTCCTACCAAGATTTTTGAGACATTATCAAAGCTATTTATGAGCTATAATTCAACAATATGTTTTGTACTGTAATGATATCAACAAATGGAAAAAGTCATAGCCACCTTGTGAAGAATGTAATATCAGCGACTACACACAAAGAGACTTTCATATATATATATATATATATATATATATATATATATATATATATATATATATATATATATATATATATATTCCAGATGAAAGATGATACCAATGTTCAAAAGGTTCACGAATAACTCGATTGCACACTTCAGGGGAGAATCATGTTGTATTCTTTTTTTCTTCGTTCAAGTTTTATCCTACTGGATTTCACTGACAAAGTTTTAACGAGACGGCACTTCAGAATTCCAAACTTCAGCACATGATTTGTTCTACTTATCATTTGATGTCATTTCGAACAGTAGACTCAATGATTCACGATGACCAATATTAAGGGGAGCAGCTGTACTCTTTTTCCTTTGCTCAAGTTTTATCTCACTGGGTTTTCTTAGCAAGGTTTTAACAAGACAGGCAATTGCGTAATGGATCATTCAGGGGTATTATAATATATATATATATAATGTGAATGATCATTATATCCCTGTAAACTTTATGTTATTACGATTATACCACTGTCTACTCCTATAAATAGGAGCATTATTTCATTGAATTGGTACACTTGAAAGAGAATGATTTCTCTCTACTGCTCTATTATATAGATTTTGATAGTTTTACAACAATTTTACAAGATATTAAATTTTAACTGAATCTAAAGCTAGAAGTATGTACAAGTCATGAGTTGTGTTATTTGTGACAATTATCTGAGACAAGGGATCCGAGTCCAAGAAACCAAGAAACCACCATTGCCATATTTTTCCCAGAAATTTGACAACATGGGATAATAAAGTTAATTTCCTAGTAACCCTCAAAATAATAAAGATCCAAACAAACCTCCAGTCTGCTTGGACTTCAGATTCCACTTGGATCAAAATTATTCATGATGGCTGCTCCTTTGTCGAAACAAATAGCAAGGAATAACTGGATATTGTTTTCAGACTTTCAGTCTACATATGTTCTTGAATTTAAATATTGAAGTATTTGAAAAATTGATATAATTGAAGATCTAGATAATCTTGCTGAAAACAACTGGTTTAATCAAATAAACCGTGGGATTACTTTAATATTGCAATGAAAATCCAGTAATTCTTTTTAGATTTGAGTTTCATCTTATCTTAAAGTGTCAATCTTCTTGTTAAGATGACTAGTCCAAACCATTTTAAATTGATCAATGTTTATTTTTTGAGTCTTAATGGATTCTGATACCATATTAAGAATTGTTGTTACATCTTAAAAGATCAAATCAACCTTGTTGAGAGGAGTGGTCCAATCTTTTTTTTTTTTTTTTTTGAAATAGTCCAAACGCTTTTAAGTTGGTCAATATTTATATTTTTATTCGATATGAAATTTATCCCTTAACAAATTCATTGCTAAAATGGTCAACTAAATTAAAAATAAAAATAAAATTGTAGCAGAAGTCCTAAATTTTATCAAAATGAACCGCAACTTTTATTTTGTACGAATGAAGTCAATTTAAAAAATAACAATAATTTTTTTTCCATTTCAACTTGTAAGGTACATATTCATGTTTAGTAGGTACTTTTAATTTTTATTATTTTACAATTTTATCAAACAATGTTAAATTTTATCCAGCTGTTGACACAAAAAATACTCAATTCGAAAGCCCAACATTGAAGTCCAAAACATGATAGCTCATTATAAATAACATAGCGATGTGGAGGAGCCTAGGCGATTGCAGAATTGTTTGGACGATTCGCTAATTGAAAGGCAATACATTGAAGTCATATGTGGACAATTACCTCTACGTGAATAGTTGGGGAAGATCGTGGGAACTAATTTGATGCAAAGTAGTGGACAGTAGTTATCATAAGCAATTTATGAAGTTAAGGTGACAAATTAGAAGTTTAAAGTAGTAGACAGTTTATACCAACTTGAATATATTGTAAAAAGTTAGACGTTTAGAAGAGCAACAAATCAAAACTCTCAAAATAGAAATGTAATTTTCTTATCTTAAATCTTAGAACTATCGAAGTTTAATTTGTGTACTTGCTCCTCTTGGAGGCATCCTGTAAATTAAGTTTTCTTTAGTGCAAATACTCTTCTTTAAGATTTTATCTCAAGAAATGTGTCCCCTATGCTTTCGTTTAATCCCTTTTAATTTTTAACACGAGTGAAACAACCGGCACGAAACAAATAAATCTTATAAAGTACTAAAGCTAAAAGTATGTACAAGTCAAAAGAAGTATAGTTGTGTTATTTGTGACAATTATCTGAAGACTTAAAGAAAACCTCAAAATCTTCAATAATGGATGCATCCTTGCTTCCATCCTTCAATGGTTGGAGCCTAATTCCCTTGACCCGAACGAGGCATAAATGACCCTTGCTAATCGGTTTTTCATAAAAAGTTTATATTAATGTAGATTAAAATCAAATTTTTAGTATATTTTGATAAAAGATGATGAAATGTGTGGTTAAAAAGTTGTGGGTCTCATGATTTTATGTGATTTATATTAATTGTTGATATTGACTTAGATTAAAATCTAGATTTTGGGTTGTACCAAATGAGGATATAGCCCATGTTTGTGACGAATTTTAATTTGAAATTTAATCTAATTCAATTGCAATCACATATTTATGGGATTTACAACTTTTTTATCACACAATTCATCATCTTTTATCAAAATATGCTGAAAATTTGATTTTAATCTCCATTAATTTGGGGCATAATTTGTAGTTGAAATGTTGTGAATTTAATAAAACATGTTGTTAGAATTAATTATTGAATTTGACTTAAATTTTAATCGATTTTTTATCTGAACAAAACCGGGCTAGAATTACACAAACTTTAGTATTAAGACTCAATTCTTGTTCTATTATTCTCTCTTTTTCTTTTCTTTTCCTATCCTATATATATCCCTATCTCCCTATACAATAAAAGAGTCTAGATGAATGGCACTATTCATAAGCCATATGAGCCAAGAGGAGCCAAAGAAATAGATGAAGCCGATTTTGAGCTGGTTATAGTGGACTTCTCTTGCATGGTATTCATAAGCCATTTTGATACAGACGCCGAGCCATATAAGCCATATTTCTCAGCAGCTATTTTCTATTACTTTTTTATGGCCTCTGACATAGCACTTCCCTCTTTTCTCATTCTCCATTCTTCAAATAACCAGCCATACCTCTGTAATCCTCTTCCATTCCTCTCACTCAACCACCAATATCCTCTTGCAAGACGTATTTTCTTGGACCCTTTTTCGACACCTTCCACCGTCCTTTCCTCCACTACCACCTAAACCCAATCAACGAATGTTCGCGAGAGCCCTAGAAAATTCCTTCTCATCTACCATTCTTTAATCTATCGACCTCCCATCACAGAAATTGTGGAAGCCCCAAGCAAGTGGAAATGAAATACCCCAGGGCTCTCCACATTCTCTGATGATGAATCGATTGAATAAATGGTTACAGTACTTAGAGGGTAGCGAGAAAATGATGTTGATGAAGAATTCGATGGCGGAGAAGCATTTGAATTACGACCAGCCACTTCTTCGTCTTGTAATTTTCACTGCACCTCTTCTCTTGCATTTTGAGACTCCCCGATGGTTGTGAGCCGTAGGACTTCCTCAAGCAGAAGTTACACGAGAAAACCTTTGTAGAAGCAGGTCTTGATTGTGACTCCATTTCTTTTAATGTTGAGATGGATCCCTTCATAAGCTTAAATTCAATCATTCTCTTTAATCGCTATTTTTTACTTGTGGCAGCTACAGGTTTCTTTTGTCTGAATCCATCGACTGAGCTTGATAAGAGGAGAAAACACAAGCTCAACTGTCTCATTCATGGTACGCAACTTGCTCTAATTATTTTTTCCCCCTTATTGCTAATTATCTCTTTCTTATGCATTGTTTATTTATTTGTAGTATTATGGTTATTTGAATTCTTATTATTCTAATTTCTCAAATGATTTTGATGAATAACTCGAATTGATCATCAAAACCTACCCGGTGATTTCAAATTGGATCCTATCGATGAACTTGATGAAAAAATTTATTCTGAATTCCGTAAAGTGATTGATAAACACTCCCGTGGGGTTCTGTTATTTGGTGGGAACTGGGAAGACATGGATAAAAATTGGTTTGAAGAGAAAAATTGTTATTGAAAAGAAATTAAGGATCTATTTTATAAGCCCCAATAGTCATTGTCATAATAAAAGGAATACAAATATTTGCAATATTTTCATTTTGCTTTCTAATTTTGGATTCAACTTTAAAGAAATATAGGGGATGGCTGTATTGATGTCCGTATTGGAAGGAAGATATGTACCGGTCTTGTTTCCAAATTGTTCATTTTTTTTCAAATTTTGTTTGGGCCTTTTTATTAGTTACTCGCTCTAAATTAATTTTTTTTCTTGAAAGATATAATATAATACGCACATAAATTGTATAAAAGAGTAAGAACAAGACACATATTTCATTTATCAGATTGACACCACTTAATCGTATTGTCTACAAGACTGAGGTGGTTCGAGAGAGTAGTTTTCACTTAATTAAGTTCATGAGAATACAACTAATGAAATCTTGTTTTGTACCCTAATGGTGTGAATTATTGAGCCAGTGTTTCGACATTACCATTTCAAATAATTAACAATTCTGCATATACATGGCGTGAAGGTAATTCTAATACTATCCTTATCAATATTTTTCTGTAGTATAAAAGGAAAATATGGCAACCAAAAGGAGCACTACATGTCACGGCGTCAAGTGCCAAGAAGATTTTAATAATGGGAGGCACCCGATTTGTTAGTGTATTTTTGTCCAGACTTGTTGAAGAGAGCCATCAGATTTAATTTAAGTCCATAAAAAATAACTATTACATAATTTAAGGTTAGAATTTTTCTCCACAAGATTTAAGTACTTGGAATAAGTGCAGGTAAGTGTATTCAACAGAGGAAAAGTACACATAACCCAGCAGTTGGCTGGTGAACCAGACGCGTAACTTTCTCATTTTTCATCCAAGGTATGTTATGTATCACGTTGGCTTCTAAAATGTTGTCTTGGTAGTTTTCATGATATTAATAACATGTTTAGTAGGGGAAACTTCACTATACTATTGAGTACTACATCCTAGAAAATAGTAAAAGGTTCCCTCTTCATCTGGCCTTGAAGGTTAAGTTATGACAATAGCAGTACCATATATATTATTTAACCTTTATGCTAGACACTATCAAAAATTGTTTTGATTGTTGAAACTACCCACATAGTGATCACATGTTATGAATGATTATTTTTTTCGACTTGAAAGATAAGAAGTGAATATAAGATCATATAAAATGCAATGATGAAGAATTGGTTTCCTCCAGAGAATATAAAGTTGCGTATAGGCAAATATTTGGGCTTCCTTATACTTGTCAAAACTTAATCATGGATGTATGTAAGAGGAGGAAAAAAATTACCGGTGGCAAATATGCTGCAAATAGGGGTTGGTCAACCTAATTATTGAATCTTGCCAAAGTTTGTGCCAATTTTGGTATAAGGATAGGTTTTTGACTTAAGAACAGTCCAATCATTATATATATATATATATCACTAGTACAATAAGAGTCAAAGGCGTCGGTTGTAAAACGGAAAAGGCGTCGGTTGTACAGGAGACGCCTATAGTAGCGACGCTAAAACTATATACTTAAGGCGTCGGTTGTAAACCGACGCCTTAAGTCATATAAAGGCGTCGGTTGTTGAATGAAAACCGACGCCTTTTATATAACTAAAGGCGTCGGTTGTTACTTAACAACCGACGCCTTTAGTTATATAAAAGGCGTCGATTTTCATTCAACAACCGACGCCTTTTAGTATGAATTTTTTTTTTTTTAATTATTCATTTATTTATATTTCCATTATACCTATATACACTATAACGATCACATACACCAACTAATTATTTTCAACAAATAAATAATCGAGGAATGCAAAACAAAACTTAATAACTCAATAAACAGAATTTCTACCGCTTATTATTCACAAATTCTGTAGGACCCATGGCTTATAAGCACTAACAAATAAGCACTTAAAGAAACATTTCACAAAACTTTGTAGTAGGCCAAATACTTCAAAAAATATTATTGATGATACAAGCATTACAAATTCAATTTAGCCCATATTCTTTAACGCAATCATTACAATTTATAAACAATATAATTTCTGAAACTCCTTTTTAACCACACATCTCTCCACCTTACAACCATACATTTTACTTCAAAAACATAAATAAATCAATTTATAATTATTACAGTGTTACCCAATAGAGCCTTAGAAATGACAAAGACCACCACAACCTAAAATTTGAACTCCAAGATGCACGGAACGCTAAAAGTTAATTGCATATACAATTATTTATTTTTCTTCTTTAACCTTGTAGTTCCACTTATATCAAGTAATTGTTCACAGATTTCTTGGAAAATGAAATTCAGAGGTGGAAACTAGGACCAACGCAAGGGTATTTTAACAATTGACCATAAAAGCATTACTGCATTAGAAGTAAACTTACAGACTGCTTTTCCTGGTTGTATCTATTGGTGACTTCTTGGAAGCGCACCAAAGCCTGAAGATAAGAACCAAACAGAAAAAAATATATAAAAATAATAATAATAATAATAAAAGGCAGTAAGAATTATGTGCACAACCCTTAATAGAAAACATCCATAACTCTTGAATATTAAATTTAAAGAAATAAATGAGTCTTCTCTCTAACAGCTAAGCTTTTAGACGAGGTGATTTCACATGATATCAAAGCAAGCAAAAATTCTTAGATCAAGTCTCGTCGCCACTCTTTCATGAAATTGGGCGTGTGAAGGGGCCAATGAAGAATAAATTAATAAACAAAAGTGACCCCTCTCTAATTATCATCTGTTCTGCAATAGTTACTAATATTAAATCCAGTCTTTATAATAATAAACACAAAATAAAAGTAATTCGGACCATAAAAAGCTAATATGTGAGTTCCAGCTTTTAGTTCTGAGACCTCACAAGGTTGAAGCCCTTCCAATCTTTTGAAGAAAGCAGCTTCTGGATCTTTAGCCGTTGCCAACTACATCACAACGTAAGCATATTAATCAGCCCAAGTAAACATGTAAGCATCTTAATTGAAAAGGACAAGTAAACTAACATACAACATTTACAGTTGAATCCATCCTGTACACTTGAGAATGTAAGAAATACATTCCAACTGATGTCACCTTGCCTGTCTTCTCACTATCTTCCTGTATAAGTTAACAGTGCCACAAGTTCATGAAACAAGATTTGTTGTTCAATTAATTGGGTCCAGAAACATTCAGTGCCAAGGGAACAACTATATAAATATAAACATTCAAAAAACATAATGAACACCTTACAGTATTTAGAAGATTTCACTTTCAGAAAAGAAATAGAATTCAGGACCAACTGGTGATCCCCACACTCGGAACTTTAAAAGAATTTATTGAGACTAGATAATAAGTTTTTCAATAGGTTCATTTGTAAATAATCGGACATTTAGTCATATCTGTAGGCATGAGTAAACTACCACAAAAATTCCTAATTCTAAATAAGCCCTAAATAAATAAAATGAATTAATCAACAAATTCAACCATTAAAACAATTAATAACCAATAATTAAGCTACCAAATTAAGAAATAACAAAAGTAAAATGTAACATAATCATTAATCAGATTTTAAGTAATCAAAAGTATAACTCTCGGTCCACACCACAGTACCAAACTCCAGTGACTTACCACTAACCAGTCGACGCCTTCCCCTTGCGACTTGTTATTTGCGAACCACTGAAAGTCTGAACCAGTAATAGGCAGTAGCCAGCAGGTGTAGCAACACAGCCCAGCAAGGCAAGGCAGTAGCAGCAACCCAGCAAGGCAGCGAAATGGTGGCGCCGGTACACAGTGGTGGGCGTGGCGCACGGAGGAAAAGAGAGGGGAGAGGGGTGGGGGTGGTGCGCGCGAGAAGAAATGGTGGCTCCGGAGCTGCACTACCGGTCAGAGGTGACAGTGGGGGAGTGTGATGAACGAGACTTTGAGGCGCCGTGGAGGTGAGCAGCGGAGGTGAGCAGCGGTGGGATTTCAAAATTAAAAGACTACAGCTGTTTTTTTAAGACCTAGGCCTGTATAAGTATATAACTTAAAGGTGGCGGTTCCTTTCAAGAACCGCCGCCTTTAATTAAAGGGCGTCGGTTTTGTCAAAGAACCGACGCCTATCATTTAATTATAGGCGTCGGTTCTTTAGTAAGAACTGACGCCCTTAATTGGGCGCCTCCACAGGCGTCGGTTCTTACTAAAGAACCGACGCCTTTTATAAATTTTTATTTACAATTTTGCCATCGCTTTTTTTGAGGCGTCGTTTTCGAAGAAAAACGACGCTAATATGTTATTTTTTTATGTAATTTTGTACTAGTGTATATATCCATACTATATATAAAATCAACTTCCATGTTTACTATTCATAGGACCAAAAAAAACACTTTCAGTTGAAATGAGAAACACGCTTTTTATTCCCTCTGATTTCTACCAAACTCTTCTTACATTTATCGTCATTTATCTCTTATTTTCACAATCTCTCGCTGCGGTTCCAGAAACATCTAGCTAGGGTTACGATTTTTTTCAGTCTCTTCTCATTTTCGCCTTCATCTCTCGCCGCGCCTTCATTCCGTCTTGAGATCTTTCCCTGCGTATGTAGTTAATTTTTTCTTTATTTTGAGCGTTCAATTTCATTGAGTATTTTAAGAGCTGTACTATTTTTTCCTTTTTTTTTGTTTCAGAATTTGAAAAGTGGTGTTGTGCTTAGTTGATTCAGGCACTTCTCCGAAGTAAGGTAATTTTTTTTTTCCTTTGGGTTTGTTGGTAGATAAATTGTTCAATTTCTGGGTAACATTTTTACTTTATGGGATTTGGCTTTTTTATTATGGTAGATAGATTGTTTGAATTTTCATCCCTCTTTCTGTGTTGTTCTTCGATTTTAATGGAGTTCCTGTGTATCTATTTTTCCTGTTTTTTGGTTTAGGTTTGTGGATAGATATATTGTTCGATTTGGGGTAAATTTTTTACTGTGAGCGATTATATCTGAAGTATTGCTTCTGCTATGGTTCCTTTTTTAATGATTCTCTTATCTTTTATCAGGTCAGTGTTTGATGTAACTAAAGGCAAAAGTCGTTATGGTGCAGAGGAGGTTATAATCATTTTTGAGAAAAGGCCTCTTATCCTCTCTAATTGTTTGTTTATATATTGATCAATTGATCATGTTAAGCTTAGCTTAAACAGTTTACTGTTTAAGCAAAAATTTCTATTAAGTGAAAGTGAGTTCTCGGTTATAACATGAATGAAAAAATGAGACTGTATTAAAATATTAGGTTGCACTCAGCATAATACAACCCCATTATGCACAAGATTGTATGCCCTATTTAATATCATTAAACAACTTTGAGATAATGGTTTCAAGAGGTGATTAGCAAGTTGAGAATGATAGATAGGAAAATGTAGAAAGTGAAATCATAATGCTGGTTTGCTGAAATTGAAAAATCAGACATTTGAATTACTGTGCACATAATCCACAGTGTTCTTCAATTGAAGTTATTTCAGCTTCCTGATTTATATGCTTGTAATTATTTAATATCTTCAGGGTTATTTTTTATTTTTGTTCGTTGATTATATCACGAAAAATAGCTTAAAATAGTTGTCTCTTTTCCTCTAATATTATGTAATTTTTCTAATTCAATGCAAGACATTTTTTTAGTAGCTACTATGGGTTCTCCACCACAAAGAGTTGACATCTTTAAATAAGATAGCAGAAATCCAATCAGAATACATTGTATGCTATATCTAAAGTTGGGAAGAGGAATCTCACCCCTTAATTTATTAAATAGAGACTTCCAAGAAATTTCATGCTCAAGGGAAGTTGGATCTTACCTATAGGTGCTTAGCTAAGTTCAGGAAATTGATTTGGAAGAAAGGCGATTTTCTTGGGCATTTTAAGTCCTTTGGCGTCATGGTTGATTTGTTATTGTTCTTTAAATTGTGGATTTGTATGGAACATTGGTAAATGAGTTGCAATTTAGAATAGATAAATGGTTTCTTTCTGTATGTTTTCTTTTTATACAAGAGAGAAAAATTGTTTAATTTGATTAAGCAAACAAAAGGATATTATAGCACTTTTTAATTAGAATCTATACTTCTAATTTTTTTTCTCGTGTAGATTAAACCTAGAATTACTGAAGTTGAAGTTTTCAATGTTTTATTTCGTTGGTGACAGATGTATGTGACGCATTCAAACATTCATGTTTAAGCAATTTCGAAGGTTCCTGCACTGAGGTATCAAATGGTATGATATTTGGTTTCTCTAGGCTTTTTCAACCCAGTTTAATCTGAGAATTGAATATTGACTTTTTCCTATATATGTTGTTTTCTTCAGGTTTTTGTATAATGTTTTCTTCGTACTTAGCATTTACAGATATAGATGTACAAATAATATTTTTGTTTTGAACATTTTATATCTATTTTTATTGCAATATATTATATGTAGACAAGTGATAACGGAATTGAACTGTGGATGAGTGACTTGTATTTATGGCCTTTTAAAGCTCAATGAATATCTTCAAAAAGTGATTATTCGGCTTCTATTTCAACCTGTATTATATATATAGTATTCTAATACTACCAAACTGATGGTCTCCTTATAGTTAAAGATGTATGTGAGAAGCTCTTGCCTTATTGTAGCAAGTTTTGGATGAGTAGTTGACAGAAAGAATCTACAAGATTCTAAATGCCTCAGATAAGAGCACTCATGTTGGATTATCAATTTGAGAAGGTATGCTGATGATTGTCTGCCTCGACTTTTTTTTTTTTTTTCTAGCTTTGGGTTTGTATATAATTGTTATATATTTCTATTTGGGTTTTACGTGAAAAGTGATTTTCTAAGTGGAAGTTTATTTTATTATTATGAGTTTTAGTTGTGCGGTTTTTTTTTCCCCCGCCCTTTTTCTTTCAGATTTTTTTACTTTTTCCATTTCAGTCTCGAATCAAGTTGAGTGAGGGATTTTACGTTGAACAGCAAATGTAATGTTTATGTGATATTCTGTTTATTTGTGTCACGATTTTTGTTCTTCGTTTATGGACCTGAGGTTGTGATTGACGATTTTCCAGTGGGTTCCTAGATTTTTCCTCCAGTATTATAGATTAATAATATTGCATTTGTCTTATTTTCTTCAAATTACTAAATTTTCTTTTTCTCCATTTTTTTAATCAATTTGAGTAAGTAATTCTATGTTTAATATTGGAAGTGATATGCTATTTTGTATATTTGTGTCTGGACTTTCCTGCTTGTATTATGGACTGGATTTTGAAGCAGGTAAAAGAGATTGAGATTGTGGTTTAATTTGGTGGCCACTATTGCATTTGTCTTTGTTCAGATTTCGAAATTTTCTTTTCTTTATTTTTGATTTTGAATCAAGTTGAGTAAGTTAATTTGTGTTGGATAGTGGAAGTGATTTTATTTGTGTTAGGACTTTCCTGCTTGGATTATGGACTTGGCATTGAAGCAGGTAAAATAGATTGATATTGTGGTTTTTTGGTGGCTAGCTATATCTCTATCTCACTACTGAATCATTATGTTAAATAGATTGAGATTGTGGTTTTTTATGTAACCTTTTTTTCTTTTTTTTTCTTTTTTGTTTTTCCTTGCTATAAATTTAAGTTCTTTCATGTAACATCTTTTATTTTTTACTTTGCAGGTTATTTCTACATTTTTTCTTGTTTTTTGCTACGTGGTGTAGTAGAGGAAAGTGTATCAGATTTATTATTTTTTGTCCTTTTTTTTTGTTGATCTTTGGTTGTGCATGGAGATATGTTAAAAAAGTTTTTGTGTATTGTTTTAATGATTAATTAATTAATTAATTTATTTATTTATTTTTTTGTGAAATGGGTTGAAGAATTCTTTTTGTGCTAATGGATCTTGGTCATAAATCTTCCGGGCTATCCGTTTAAGAATCCGTCTCTTCCTCAATAAAAACTAGGTAACTTTCTTGTTGATCCATGGTTAGTTGTTTTTGTTTTTTGCTTTCTGCTTTTTTGTGATAAAAGATTTGATTCTTTGAATTGGGTTTTGAGATTTTTTTGCTTATTATGGATCTTGATTGTAAATTTTCTTTTAGTTAGTCTAAAATCACATTATTGGTCATTTATTGATCCTTATGATTTATTGTCTTTTTAGTCTTAAAAATGTTTTTGTGTATTGTTTTTATGATTATGTTTTGATTTTTTAAAATGGGTTGAATGCTTATTGTAATTATGTATCTTGGTTATAAATCTTCCAGAATGTCAGTTTAAAATTATACACTTTGACATTTCTTGATATTGTGTAATTGGCATATGAATCTACGTGATTTATTGATTTATTGATGAGAAAATTATGTTCAGTTATTGCTTAGAAATTGAATTTTTAAGTATGAATCTTTTAAACTTACTAATTCCAGAGTTCTTAAGTGTGAGCTATCTACACTTCTGAGTTTTATGCATGGGAAAGTAGCTCACGACCCTATATTTCCTCATTTGGTCAGTTAGGTAAGTGAAGTTAAATTTTTTATTTCTTTTGGGTATTTAGGGACGATTTACAGGCTCCTTTATCACCGTGTTTCCGAACTTATCCACAAGGGGGTCAAGGACCGCCTTCAATGGTCTGAGAGCATTTCATGAGCGTCATAAGTAAGCTTTTTCAATACGTAAGGCGTGATTATCCAGAATGAATTATTATGTATTAGTTATTGCCGTTGGCTTAACTGGTTGTGAAATGGTACTTGCGTTAGTTTGCAGAGAAAAATACATTGTAGTGGAGCAGTAGATGATTATATAGCTAACATTATTGTGCACGGATCTTGAATTTTTAAGAAGGAACAATATATTCATTTTAAATGGAAGTGCATCACAAGCATAACTTCTCTTTCTCATTTTATCAATCAACTATTTACCTTTTCCCCTCATTCTGGCACTCGCAAAATCATTCAAGAGAGCACCAAAAATTCTTTTATCCTTCAAGGTATCCGACAACTTTAGGAAGTATTCTTCAGCACTTGAAATTTTGTGTCTTTTGTTTAGGTTGTGATATCCAAAGATTTGTATTTATATGTTCTTTTAGGTTTGGTCATCAGCTAGGAGATTTGATCAACCACGGAAGTACAAAACCTTTGTTAGCAGGTGCATTGTGCGAACTGAGCATCTGGGAGCTAACTGTAATATGGTATGAAAAATAGTGAATTGAGGTAGAATAGACTGTGATCCTGTAGTCCTTTGATAGGATATTGAAAGAGGATATGAAATAATCATTTAAGATAGATGTCAAGTAGCTGATCAGAAAAAAATTGATGCTCATCTGATGTTCCTAGCTTCATACCATAATATGCTTTACTCGAATGCTAAGGATTAAAGAAAGATACTTGACAAATTTGGTTTTGATTGTTGAAAGATACACACCTAAATATTAATTAATTATTCTTTCTTTTTCCCTGACCAAATTTCATGAAAAGGTGCTTGCCATGTGAGTTTTTCAACTTCTTAGTGATTTTTTATCTTTCTGTGTATGTGACTCTATTGATTTGTGTTCCCAAATGAGCCTTAGGCATTTCTAAAAGCACTTAAACACTATAATTTTAGAATTCATTTTGCAAGACTGATTGGGGAAAATTGATTTGCTTACTGAATTAATTGTATGTTTGTCCTTTGGATTATTTGAATTGATTGCTTGTAACATGCATAATATGATATTTATAGTTATAAACATGAATCTCATCTTCTGACAATGAGAAAAATGTTGATGAAAAGAATTTTGACATAGGATGAAAATGATGATGGGATGAAAGTTTTGCATAATAACCAGTGTTGATTATGTTTTCTATGGTTTGATAAACAAAGGTACGAAAATTACATTTTTAATTGTATGATATATTTAATTTTAGCTTGGAGAAGTATAATTTTTTTTTTTATATCATTATGTTTTGTATATTTTTTGGCTATACAGACACTTCTAGCAATTCAAATTCTCTTATTTTTTTGAAATTGTTCAGGAATATTATGAGGAAGCAGGTAATCATACATATTTTCTTAAAATAATTTTCATATATTATATCTCATGAAAATTAATCTTTGTTTAGGCTGTTTAAATGCTTGTGCTTTATTTGTTATTAAAATGTTTTTGTTTTCAATTACACAAAATGTTTTTTTGATATCTATTTGATTATTTTAAATTATTAGAATCTTAATAGCCAATTTGGTGTTTGATGCAGTGATTGATAAGCTAGAAAGATGCAAGCGAACAAATGGCAATAAATGGAGGTTCTCAAAGTGTAGTGTAAAGTTATTTTATTCTTCTTCTGTGTTATGCGTACTTATTCATTACAAATATAATTGTACCTATTTAATTATATAAGCAAATCTGTGTTATTATTCAAATAGAGTGGTATCTAAAATTTGTAGTATTCCAAATAGAGTCAGGGAAAATCCATTCACAGGAGAAAGATGAGATATAGAGAACGTATTCTTATTGTTGAATCTGGCCTCCAGTTTGTTAGACCAATTTTCTTTAATGCATTCTGCAGTTGGGAACTTAGATAACATGATATACAGATTATTTTTAAGTACACATCTTGATCAAGTATATTTTTAATTGAAATGAAATATAACTTCTTAATTATACAGATTTTACCTTAACTTCAGGCTTTTATAAACATCTTG
Source organism: Ligustrum vulgare (assembly GCA_963555705.1). Classification (NCBI taxonomy): domain Eukaryota; kingdom Viridiplantae; phylum Streptophyta; class Magnoliopsida; order Lamiales; family Oleaceae; genus Ligustrum; species Ligustrum vulgare. The sequence goes on along the minus strand of OY743171.1, from coordinate 65,290,801 downwards.
CACTAAAGTAAAGAGTAGCCACTATTATAAACTTTCGAGAATTGATCAAATGAATATTTTATTTCCAAACTTTTAGCATTCGATCGAGTTAATAAATTTTGGAGCATTAACAATAATTCTTATTATTTCCCTGCATTAATTTGGAACTCATGATCTAATAATAGTCCTTCTGCCTTTACTTGTTCATATTTTGAAGAACTGTTGTTGGTGTTTGGGTTGGACATCGAAAGGGTTTTTTTTTTTTGAAAACTTAGATTCTTCGATGTGATTTTTTGTTTTTGATCGGATTCCACAACATTGCTTCTATCACTTTTAAACTATTGATTTATGATTTTTATAGGAGAGAGATGGGGTTAAGGAACAGCAAAAAAATTTGCTTCTATCACTCTAATAATGAATTTTTCAATGTCTTTGTTGCCTTTTATTTTTAGGTTTTTCTAACAAGATTTATTGGTGCAGCATTTGACGGGATTGACTAATATGACATTGCTTTGAAAAGTATCGACGAGACTATAAAACACACTCAAAACTACCATTAATTTGTACTATGATAAGGTGCATATTTTATTTGTGAATGATGCATTTGACTTCGTTTTGCTTCATTTTTTGTCATAGAAAACTAAGTCTCAACTACATTTCATTCTATATTCATCTACGCCTCTTCTTCCCTTCATTACATTTCAAAACCAGAATTAGAACAAAAAAAATTAAGTGTATCCCAAAAGCTTATGATGATGAAGAAAATAAAAATACATCAAAATTTACAGTTGCATTATCCAACCATGTGAAAACCATCAAGTACATCAAACACATTTGTGAAAATTTGTCTAAAACTTCGGCAGAGCTCCTCTTATAATTATGCCTGTGTCTCGATTCTTGTTGCTGGTACTATTTTTGTAAGCTTTGTTTCATCTCTCATTTTCTTTGAACAAAAAAAATTAAGTGTATCCCAAAAGCTTATAATGATGAAGAAACTAAAAATGCATCAAAATTTACGGTTGCATTACCCAACCATGTGAAAACCATGAGTACATCAAACTCATTTGTGAAACATTGTCTAAAACTTCGGCTGAGCTCCTCTTATGATTATGCTCGTGCCTCGGCTCTTGTAGCTGGTACTATTTTTGTAAGCTTTGTTTCATCTCTCATTTTCTTTGGTATTTTTAAACTTTTGCTCTGAAATTATTCACGTGGTAAGAACCTTCCATTTTTATGTCTCCAGGGAGAGAATTATTAATAAGTCCTATTGACTTTCCTTTTTAAAAGTTTATGAACAAATTAAAGGGCATATGGTTCATTGACATTGATTCTCGTTATTCAGTTATGTTATGGGTTGTGAAAAGAGATTATAGAGTTAATAGTGCGTTTACCATGTGTTTGTAGGAATTATACTGAGAAGCAGTTAATATCATTTATTCAAGATGAGAGATGCAGATAAAACACATGTTGGGGGCCTGGATGTTATTGTAGTTACGTATAGTTTAGATCGTGCAATTGTCAATAAGGTAAACAAGTCATTTGATGGAAATATAAAGCAATTGACTTTGACTGTTTAGTATTATTTTTGTTATAGCCCCATCTGTCTAAAGTTGGGGTTTTTGTATAATTGTCTTTGAACTCAACTATCAGAATAGGTTGTAATGCAATTCTACTACATTAATCGTTGATTTGTACTGTGATTGGTTTTTTTCAACTGTATATACATACACCATTTTTTCAAGTTCTTTAAATGAATTACATTGAATTAATACTATAAATTGTTCCCTAATTTTAACATGTCAAATTGAAACAATAAATTATATTTCAATCTTAATGTTACTTAATATGTATTCACAAATAACTATTTTTCTCATTACTAATTTCACGCGAATAAATACAAATATAAATCGCTTCGTGCAACGCACGTAAATCGTACTAGTATATATATATATATATATATATATATATATATATATATATATATATATGTGTGTATGCACTATTACGTACCCAACATAACATGACATGACATGAAATGTACATACGCTATTATATACGTAACGAATATACGGCATGTGCATTACGGGTGCGTCAAACTAGTACTATAAAAGAGAATTCTATATGTGCACTATTCATAAGCCACAAAAGCCTTAAGGAAGCCATTCCACACACAAGCCGAGCCACATAAGTTTGAGCCACCTACAATTCTTTGCCATATTATTTTACTTTTTCCTTTTTCCCAGAAAAAATAATGTCTAACACGCAAAGTCCATACACTTCTTACACATGTACGGTAATTTTGATTATTTTTCTCAATGCCAGACTCTACCCATCTTCTCTTGAATCTTCTTTATCTCTTTCCCCTTTCTCCTCCTTTACTACATCTTCTATAATGCTTTTTTTTTTTTTTTTGCCCTTTTTCTCATTTTTTTTTTATTGGTTGTTTTTGAAGCTTCCTTCGTCGCCGTCCTTCCCCTTGCCGGGTGCACAGGATCTGACTGTCTGACCGGTGAGTTCTTTTTTTTTTTTTCAGTGAGAAGTTTCATTCCAAAACATTAAAGAATTTTTTTGAATTGCAGAGTAAAAAAAAAATGGTACGGAATCATTACATCAGTGGAGAAACATTTGAAAACTAATCTGTGTGTCCTAATTGCTAAGCCGAAGACCAATTTCCTGGTGAAAAAACTTCATGATGGAAAAACTTTAATGGGGAAAATTTGAGGTTGGACATCTATCCTTTGTTCTATCATATCATAAAAAAAGACATAGATTGAGTTTTTTCAGATTTTTATGTTCTTACTTGATTTTTACTTAGTACCAGAAATTTTTTAATTATTACATTCTTGTCAATATATCTCCTGTATAATCCTGATTGAATCTAAGAAAGGTCCTCTGTTCTTTTGTTAATTCAAATCGTCATTTCCTTTTCTCATCTTGAGAAGAATTTACCACATTGATATAAAAGCAACTCACTATTGTTTATTATAAAGTAGCTATGAACATGATGACATGAATAATCTTCTTGCTGTGAACTTGCCTTCATATGTTTCCAATGATTCAATTATTTGATTACCTAATAGACATGCACTTGTCTACTACAAACAGGTAGCTCTATTCTAACAAGATTTATTTTTAATTGGGGCGGGTGTATTTTGATTTTGATTCCTTACTCTTTTCCTTCTAATAATAATAGATCTCTGTTATTCTATATTATGAAGTACTAGACATTCCTATGCTAAATTGCATTATCTAAAGACTATATAAAAATTTGAATTAACATCTGAATAAATTGCTAAACTAAATATCAGTTTCTTTAAGAGGACATATTATAATTTCCAAGTGTTAGTTTATTGGAACTCCAAAATTATGTGAAATATGATTTGTAAAGGTACATAGTTTTTTTTTTGTAGTTGTGTATCTTGAAGTTAGGGTTTTATTTAATTTGGTTCTGAGTGTTTATACTACAATGGATAGTTTTGCTTTCGTGGACCTTGGGTTGATTTAGGGACTTTGATGCTAATATGTGAGACTTGTGCTTAATAAAATTTTCCATCATTATATCTTCACACATTAGGTTTTGATTTTGTGTTGGGTAAGAAAAAATGGACATAGTTTCACTTTTCATTTGTTTCCAAACACCATTTGCTCATGTTTATTGTATTAAATTTTTCCTTTCAACTGTCCTTAACTGGTAGAGCATCTCTTTTTCTTTATGCGCATGTATATTTTCAATGTGTTTGGTAACTGACTGTTATTGGCCTTTTTCTTATTCTCGGTGCATAAGATTCAAATTTTGATTCTGAATATTGAAGTTGGAAATAGGTGAAATACTAAAATCTTTACTACATAGTTTTCCCATTTTCCTTGTATTGGTACACTGATTATTTTTACCGTAAATCTTTATGGTGATTATGGGCTTCTGCCGACATAATTATAAAATTGGAGCTTCCACATCTCAATAACATTTTCAATGGAAAGTTCTGAAAGGAAGAATTATTTTATTATATTACATATGTTATGATTATTTGTGTGCAATAAAAGTTAAAGCTTTAATTGTAGATGAAATTTTGTTGCAAGTGTTTCCAGTCCGGTTTTGGATTGGATTAAAGCTTGAATTGCTTTGGTAAAGTTTCATAATTAGCTTATATGATTTAGTGCATAATTTCTCCCATTTTTCCTTACATTGGTACACTGATTATTATTACCTAAAATCTTTATGGTGATTTTGAACTGTTGCCTATAGAATTATATAATTGGAGCTTTTAAGCCCGTATGTCACGTCTCAATTACATTTTCCAATGGAAAGTTGTGGAAGCAGGTATAACTAACACATTTTTAAAATTAGAGGGCAGTGGTTGTATATTCAAATTGGAGGTAAACACAAAATGTAAGCTCCCGCCTCTTTTCATTTCTGTACCTAGTTCATTTCAATAGGAATAATTAGCAAAATTTCAGTTTTCTGAATAGAGGGTATGATCTCAACAAATTCATGGGGGATTGGTTGGGGTGGGGGTGGAATTGTTAGTTTTACACAAAACTTATACTTTTCTACCGTGTTTATTCGACAATTTATCATTATTTTAGATACTCGAGTAGAAAAATACTAGCATTGTAATTCATTGCTTCTCCTAAGTTGCTTGCTAATCTCAACCTGAGTGAACTTAGATGAAGATATTAGAGTATGCAATTGATAAGCCTATACTTCAAGTATTTCTGACTACAAGAAGTGTAGTGCTTATGCTTTTTTCTTGACCTCTTACTTTTGTAAGAAAAATAAAATTTGTTTGTCTTATAAACCAAATAAATAATCTATTATTATTCTTCAACAATAGAAAATATGTAGCAAGTAATTTTGAAGTTTATTAGTAACATTATACTGCTCCTAAAACTTTAATCAATTAACGTAAGCTCTGAATATAACCTTATTACTTCATAAAATAAAGAATAATTTATTTCTTTGTTGCATGTATTTGTTTAAAATAAATTCATTCTCACATGGGTTAGAACTTCAAGATTCTAAAGCCTACGTTGTGAATTTGTTCATATTGTATATGCTCTTCGATTTACAACTTTTTGACTCCTGTGAGGCTGACTTTCAATGACAAAATAAACCCTCTATGCTTGTCAACTAAGCCAATGCAATCCTTCGATGCAATTGTTATACATAAATATCGTATGGGAGCTCATTTCCCATACAATATATGATGAAGTAAGTAACTTCTTGTAATGATTTGCTTGATTTATTTGTTCTATAACTGTTCATCCCATGTAAAATGTACTCGTGTTCAGGTACCATGAATCATAAATTGACCTATAAATGTGGCTTAATTAAGTTTTCGGCCTTTGATATTTGTTTCATGGGTTGGATTTAGGTACTATGGAATATTTAAATTCTAAAATGTTCTGTTATTTAGGCTCTTAATTATGTTACTTCAAAGCAATAACATTTTTAATTTGGCATTTTTTATAAATTCTATATATAGTGTTCTTTCTTGAAGTCATATTCTTTGTCGGTGTAATAAAACGTTTCATCACATGAAAAAGCATAGAGAATTTGTGTTAGTATAAAGAGGGAGTGAAAGTTTTGTAAATTATCTTATTTTCTATTCTTCATTATATAGATGTAAAAGCAAATTTAACGGTGCAACTTCATTATAGATGTAAATGCAAATTTTACGTTGCAGGTGCAATGTTCACCAATTTTTTATGATATTAGCCTATTAGGTACCAAATAATCATATAGTATGTGTACATGCTATTACATACTTAATGATAATACGGCACGTGCATTGCACGTGTGTCAAACTAGTAGTTTATAAAAATTCTTATTTTACATTATTAATTATCTTTAAATTATATTTATAAAAAAGAATAATCCTTGATGTACATAGAGCCATATTGGCTGTATTGAAATTGAGTTCACGGTTATCAAAGAAATGGACCCGACCGTCACGTCCAATTGAATTTGATTAATACCCTTTTAAACCTTTAATTGCAGTAAAAATATGTTCTAAATCTCAAAAATCCTAAATCCAAATCAAAGCAAAGTTGCATCTTCAAGAATAGTATCCACTGATGTTTCTGTCATGCACAAAACGGGCTTTTCTCCCCTATCAGAAAGATTTCATCCCATCTGATCACGAGCTTGGTAATCATTCATCCCGTGATTTCTCATCAGACGTTGAAGAAGAATGCAGGAAAGCAAGAAATCTATGCTTTATTTGGGTCCAAGAAAGATCTATCATGGAGATTCGAATCCATCCAATATCATTCTCAAAGAAAGAAATAGTTCCATAGAGAATTCTTTTCAAGCAAAAATTAGTGGTTTTGGTTTGACCTCAATCAAGAGTAATTCTACACAGAGCCCAAAACCAACAGGAATCAATCCAGGCATTTGATTAGCCCCATATGAACCCGAATCTTCGCCCGACATTCTCCTCCTTGTGTAGGATATTATGCTATATCAAGAAGACCCTCATTATAAATCATGACCATGGCCATCCAGATTCTGCTCTACCACTTGTTGATTATTGACATTGTGACTTTGAGGACGGTTACTTGAAGAAGTTGATTAGGGAAAGGGGCAATGATTTGGCATCGGTGTCTCAAATTCAGATATTTGGTTATAAACTTAAAGAATGAATATCTAGAAAGAATTGGGATTTAAAAAGTGATGGATCTGTAGTTCACCGTGCAACATCCATGTTTAAGCAATAGTCCTTTTCCCAAAAGATGCATTGTGAATTGTTGGTTTTTCCAGGATTAACATGTGGTGTTGATTTGAGAAGTCATATTTGATAGCATAGAAAATTAACAACATTTTTTTTGTGGGTTCGGCCAAGCCAAATAGAAAAAGTACTAGTATCTTATTAATTTGAGGAATCTGGGTCGTTGTTAATTCGCAAAACATGACATTCAAGTAAAAAAAAAAAAGTAACAAAATCTCAAAATTTTTATTAAAAAATGACACTGTGTCACTTTTTTAATTAAAAAAGAACGTGAGTTGAAAAAATAATTATTTCACTTTTAAATGTCCATCGATCAAGTAGCAAAAAGTGACAAAACGTCACTTTTTTACTAAGGAAAATTATATTTACACTACAATTATTGTTAATGATATCACATTTTAATTGCAATAAATGTCCCTACTATTTTGCTTATTTTGACAATTATTCTTTTTATTATTTTTTTTCATATTCTTATTTTTATCATTAATAATTAATTATTATATCTTTTTTCTATTGACAATCTTATTTTAAATATTCTATTACTTATGAATTTTTTTTTTTTTTAATTCTTGCAATTATTGTCATCTTGCTTATTTAAATATAAGAGAGGTAAATAAAAAAACTTCTTGACTCCTAAAAATTCTTTATCCATTATAAGCGCGATAAACTGTGCTAATTAACAGAAATTGAGGATTTAAAAATAAGACAAAAAAGTTAAGAAGTATAAATGCAAAAATTAATAAAAACTAAGGATTATCATTACAATTAAATTGTGGTGCACTTAACAAAAAATATGGTGTTAATATAATTACCCTTTTATTAAAAGCGACAAAATGTCATTTTTTTTACTAAAACAAAGTGACTTTTTTTTTTAATTAAAAGAGAATGTGAATTAAAATAGAAAATTATGAGAAGTGATATTTTGTCACTTATTGTGTAATTTGTTAGTCAATGATAATATTACAAAAATTGAAAATTTGACATTCGATTAGAGTAGAAAAAAATGACAAATTTGTCTCTTTTTTAGTTAAAAGAAAAATTAATAAAAAGTGACATTATGTCACTTTTTTTTTTTTAAAAAAAAAAAGTAGCATTGTGTCACTTCTTTTAAAAAAATGGCATAATTATTTTAATATTTTGAATAAAATTAATAAGTCATGAATTTATTCTAAAGTTTTAATTTATATTTGATTAAAAAAGTAAATAACATGCCATTTTTAAAAAAATAAGTGACATTGTATCACTTTTTAAAAAAAGTGACAAAAACATTAAAAAAGTGACACTCACAATTTACATAGTATTTTTACTTCCTAAAAATTTCTAAATGTTGTAAATATTATCTTATATTGGTGAATTACAATTGTAATCCTGTAACTCTAGACATTATTACCTTTATATATTCCTATTCTCCCCTATTTATATAGGGCTCTGGTTCATAATAAAATACACAAGTTTATTGGCCTCCTTATTTCTTATTTCTTTTCTCTCTAATTTATAATATGTTATTAGCACGAGTCTCTATCAAAATGAGTTAGAAAAATTTCTCAAAATCTCACATATCAAAATATTAGTTAGAAGAACTTTGGTGGTTCAGATTGAAAATAGTTTCTCATTATTGGAGGAGATAATCTGTCAGTATCATTGAACCTTTATACAGTCTCGATTGTTTAGATTCCATTTAGGAGGATTTAAAAGATTTTGTGGGCGTATTTATTTATTATTATATTACGTTATTGCTCTTAAAGTGGCACAATAGTATATTAATATTTCAGAAGAATATTAAACATAAATTTGTCCATTACAAATTTATTGATGTTATTGTGCTGTTACTCCGAAGTAGTACAACATTATATATATTAATATTCCAGAAGGTTATTAATTATAGATCTGTTAATTACAAGTATTTATTGTTATTATTGATTTAAAATAATAATTCATTAAGTTGTTGCTCTTGAAGTAGTACAACGGATAATTAATATTTCAGAAGAATATTAAACATATAATTGTCTATTATAAATAATTTGTTGTTACTCCTGAAGTAACACAACATTATAATTAATATTCCAGAAGAATATTATTTGCTCATGAAGATCATAAATTATAATTTTCAATATTTTAGAAGAATATTGATTTATTATTTTTGAAGAATCGAAATAAGTTCATTAACGGAAGAAGACGTATCTTGTTCCAGCACATTAATTTTCATTCTAAAAGGTACTAAAAATTTGTCATTGTCACTTTTTGCTATATCAATTACGTTTGTATATATCATTTATGAAGCACAAGATTAACCTAAAATCTTGGAATTAAAATTAGCAAAGATTGGATAACCACGTTTACAGTTTATTTGTAGTATATATATATATATATATATATATATATATATATATATATATATATATTTTTTTTTATGTTAATCCAATATTCTTGTAATCTTTTGATTTTATATTTGTCTTTTAACTCAATTAATATCATGTATATATAAGATTACTTGTTCGTGAAAAGTAGTATATTATAATTTCAATATTCCAGAAGAATATTGACTCAATGCTCCTGAAGAAGCATAATTTAAAATATATTTTGAACGAATATGGTATTGGTGTTCTCGAAAAAACACAACTCACGTTAGATAAATATTTCAGAAGAATATTTTATCATCACTCGTGTAGAGCATAAATATTGTTAGCTCAAAAGGTAGAACGAATCATTCATGTCAATATTCCTGAAGAATATTATTTGCTCCTGGAGAGAATAATTTGTCAATATTCATGAAGATTCAAGAATATTGACTTATTATTCTTGAAGAATCGTAATTTTAGAAATATAATTATTCTAGAAGAATAATTCATTTTTTCCTCCAAACTAGCATAATAGATATTAATTATTGTTATAACCGAATGAGCTTCGAATCAATATTCCAGAGAAATATTACGTTATTCCAACGTTCCAATATTCTAGAAGAATATTATTTTATTGCTCATGTGATAAATATTGTATTCTCGTTCTCAAAGAAATTCAAATTTATTAATAATCCATAAGATTATTATGATGTAGAATAATATATTGTTGTGATGATTCCTGAAGAATCATAATTTTATCTCATATGAAATATTATAACAGAATATAATTTGCTCCTGAAGAGTCCAATATTATGAGATATGTTATTAATTTGATATTCCGGGACAATATTTTGTTGTTACTCCTGAAGAATAACAACTTTATTTTATGATAAATATTCAATTTACTATGTTACTTGTTCACGAATAACATAGTTTCTTTTTCTATTCAAAGTAAAGTTTTTGTATTCTATTAACTTTGAACTTCCATAGAAAGTGGCATAGTTATTCGGTCTTATAATATTGTTTTGATTATACCAACTTACAATAAACATTTATTTGAATATATGTTTTACATTCAATAATATAGTACAATATTCCAGAAGAATATTGTATCGCTATTCTAGAAAAAGAAACAATTTAAATTATCATTCCAGAAGAATACTGATCTAAATCGATATTCCAGCAGAATATTGCAGCATTTGAAATATCTCATTTGAGTTATTTAATAAAACATTTGAGAAGAATATTTCTTTTAGTTCTCGTGGAAGCAAAATCTAATTTCACACTACATATTTAAGTTTAATATGTTTATATGTTGTTGTTCCTGAAGGATCATAACAATTATAAAATATATTAACTGCTCTTGAAAGAGTATGATATTACAATTTCAATATTCCAGAAGAATATTGATATATTGAGTTTGAACGAGCAATAAAAACTTGTTTTCAAAGTATCATATGTTTCGAAAAATATATCATTTGAGTTCATATTTATCCATGTTTATTCCTGAAGGAAAACATATAATTAATGTCATAAGGATATTGATTTTGTTTGACGACTTGAATGATATATGGTTATATAATATTTAATCATTGAATTATATCTTATATTGAATCAGAAGTTCAATTTGATTTTATTATTTGGCATGACTAGTTGGACCATCACTAAATCAATGATGATGCGAAATTAAAATGGATACTCAATGAAGAACCAGAAGATTCTTCAATTTAATCATATATAATGTTTGTTCTCTTTCATGAAGTTTCTTGAGTGTCACTAGCTAAAACAGAGATTAAATTCGTCATATTTCTGAAAATAATTAGGGCGATAAATGGGCCTCCATCATTCTCCATGTTGATCATCTAAATATTATTTGTATCTAATAGATTTAATACATTTACTAGATGATTGCATGGTGTTTGCAACCTGAAGTTTGCGAAATTATTGCTCAAATTTTAAATTATGAGCATAATCTTCAGATTATATAATCAAGAATATGTCTTGATAATGCTAGTGGACATGAATTTTAACATTTTAATAAGTGTTAGTTGGGATATCGATAAATGGTTTAACATTTCTTCTTGTTAAACGCCTCCAATTAATTTAATTGAGAACAAAATACTTCCCTTTTTGTTCAGAAAATTCTATTACGCATCATGCAAACATCATTTTTTTCCTGTTATAATTGGCTTGTGGTTAGAGCCTAATTTTTCCATCTAATTTTTTAATAGTGCAATTGATCCACCACAATGTGTTAGTGCATTTTTATACATTTAAATTAATATATTTTGGAATATCTTGAGCAAATATCTACTAATTATGCATATTTTGGGTTTAAATAAGTTAATATCCAAGTTTGAGGCCAAAAATTACAAAAGGAGTGCAAACTATGAGAAAATTGGAAGTTTGGGGACCATTTTGTCACTTCCGGGAAGTTCTGGACAAGATGTGCAATTAGCCGAGGGACCAAATTGCAAGATTCCAAAATTTGAAGGACCTAAAGTTCAATTTTAGAAGGACCTATTTGAAAGAAATCTGAAAATTTGGGGACTTAATTGATCATCATTGAAAGATGAAGGATCTCATGGAAATTACAAAAAGGACTGGCTGCAAAGACCATGGCTCAGCTGAACCACGCGACATGTGGTCTAATCCGAGTCCCGCGTGCGAACCATGGCTCAAAACGGACCTGAGACCAAACTTGGTCACGGATTTTGGCCGCGCGGCTTTAAATTAAAAAAAAAAATCTAGGCTAGACCGGGTCAACCCGATTCGGCCCAGCTAGCTGATTTACGCGGATCTAGTGCGTTTTTAGGGTTTTTGGGTAATTTTTGGGGGGACTTAAATAGAAAAAATCCTCATTTTTTAGGTTATCAAGTAAGTTCTTGCCTTTTTCTTATTTTCTTGTATTTTTCTCTTAAACATTCACTTCTTTAATGCAATTTTCAATTAATGCTTTTAGGTTTTAGTAATGTTTTCTTATATTCAAGTATTTTGTTGTTATTTAAGCTTTTGATTTTTGTTATTCTCTCACATTTTCATCAAAAACTCTTTATATTTTTAATGTATTTAATACATTAAGCTTGAGTTGTTGGAAATATTTATTGTTGAAGGAGAAAATTTGCTTCAAAGTGAAGAACCCATGGAATGCTCTCTTCAAAAAGCTCACTAGAAGGGAGTTCTCTTTATTAGTTTATATGTAATCTCTTATTTAGATTGTTATTGATATGTTTATGTTATTTGTTAAATGTTGTTGTTATTTTATTATGGGTTAATGTTATTGTGTTAGAATATTTAACTAGTGTAGTTTTAATTAAGCATTTTAGGTTATTTATGGATATTGAGTATTTATGTTTATATTTTTTTATGATTAGGAATGTTGTTTTATGTTTTTGTAATCTTAAAATGTTGTCAATATTTTGTATTGTGTTTGCAAGTCATTATACATGTTAGGTTAAATTTAGAATTTCCCATGTAATTTGATTAATTGATTGACTACTACTAATTGATTTTTGAAAGAAGAAATTAGTGTAATTATAATAACTAAATTTACATTGTCTTATTTTTTCTATCTTATTTTAATCACCAAGTTCTTGTTGTCATTAGTTTACTTTGGATAATTAGTTTTAATTCTAGTTTTTATATTTTGTTACATATTTGCTTTAGTTAACTAGTTTTTATATCGTCATGTTTCTTATTTATGTCACTTAGTTAGTTATTCACCACCAAACCAAACTTTTATGCTACTTGACTTTTCTTTTAAAATGAAATCAACAAGTTTAGTCGATAACCCGGACTTTCGAGTCCACTTTACTACTTGAACGCGAAACGTATACTTGCGGTATACGATTTTAGCGAACACAATGCACTAAAATGGAAAATAAAGAATGCTGAGAAAAATGCGTTGTTTGAACATATATCCCAAATGTGCGATATTTTACAACGTCGAAAAAATGATTGTCAATTTGATTGGATAATTTTCTCAACATTAGGGGGGAAGATTAGTAGCTTAAAATCAAACAAATGCATCATATTATGTTATATATATCATCACGATTGATAATACCAACCAGAAGTTCGATTGAAAATATGAACAAAAAGCTAAAGAGATAACATAATTATAAGATACATAAGAGATTATGTAACGACCCGACTCCCTCGCTGGGGCCTTCTCCGAGCCGTACTCATGGTCTTTCCACTCCCCCCTGGCTCCCTCGCTGGGGCCTTCTCCAGAAGTGGATTTTTGCCTCCCGCAGGATTCGAACCTTGCACCTAGGGGTTAAGTACAAAGATTCATGGAATCCTGCTACCATTAGACCACCTAGGGGTTAAGTACAAAGATTCATGGAACCTTGCACCTAGTTATGTCTTGTGGGGATATAAATCGAATGGAGATGATAATTGTGTCGACACACTTTATAAATCACTTATACAAAAGCAAACTGCAAAGCTGATCGAATCATAATATGAATGATAGTAAGGATAATAAAAGAAAACACGTCGAAGAAAATCGACATAAAAATAGTTGGCAAAAGTTTGCATTCAGGCTAAATTAAATTTACTACAAAACCTGAAGTTTTGAGACCTGAAGTTCAAACACTTAAAAGTGTAAAGCCAGTAAAATACCTATAGGTATAGTCGTAATACACAATTTGTTGCGCAACGACTGTGTCAAAGATCTGGGACAGATGCAATATTTTATTTTCCTGACAAATGCATAATAAGTGCCAATAAATATATAATTATTAGAAATATAAATACTGAAAGATGATTGATTTTAATTACTAGCTTGCGCTCTTTAATGTACCAATGAGTGATATCAAAATGTATGATCATCAACTTAGTACGTTGGGAGTATTCTTTGAAGTACCAATGAGTGAGATTAGAAAAGGTAATCAATACCTCGATACTTTGGGATTGCAGTGAAATAATTAGAGAAAATCTATTTAAAATATAGGAATCGTTATCTATCTAAAGTTTCACTACTTAAATTTGGTGGTAGCAATTTGACAATTGCAATGTGAAACATATACTACGCATGAAACATACAGTATAATCCTTGAAGGATTAAATATATCTGAAATATATAGTTCAAGTTTTTAAGAAATTTGTTTGATCAAAATATACAGATACTTTGCGATCTGAATATTTAATATGCATTGAATAAAATCACTTTGTAATGAAATGTGATTGTCGCATAAGATTATATTTGAAAATTCAGGCAATTGATTTTCAAGATACAAACTCATGGTTAATTATTCAACTGAAGTGAATAAGTTAATTGTTCATTGAAGTGAACAAGTCACTTCCAAATTTTAGAACTGCATTAAATGCATTGATAATATTGATTATAGAGCATGGCTCGATTCAGTATCTCAAATGATTGGAAATATTTTATAGTTCTTCAAGTTCAAAAGAATAATTGAATTTATATTCGAAAAACAAATAATATGAGATATGCGCCATTTATATATGCTTGGTGAAGATATTCGATATTGCACCGATTGACAGTTGAAATAATTATATGCAATATCCAAATAATTGTAATGTTCCCATGAGGGGGAGCTAATATGCGCTACACTCTTTTTTCTTTAGTCGAAGTTTTGTCTTACAAGGTTTTTCTTGCAAGCTTTTTTATGAGGTAGCTGTTATCAGTGTCTATTGATATACTATCATATACAAGACTCCTGAAGAGATCAAGATATGGATGATTCAATAGAGATCGAATAAGGGGAAGTAACTATATGGATGATTCAATGCAAATTGAATCAAGGGGGGGGGTGTAACTGTACTCTTTTTCCTTCGTTCAGGTTTTGTTCCGCTGAGTTTTTCTGACAAGGTTTTCACGGGCAGTATCAAAATACTCAAGAATTTTTAAAAAATTCACTCAAGTGACAATCTAGTTGATTTATCCACACAAGCACCGTTAACATTTATATTCAAGAAATCAGTTCACAAGATTGAGATGTATCAACTTGATGATTTACAGTGATCAACACTAGAGGGAGTAGCTATACTCTTTTTCCTTAATCAAGGTTTTGTCTCATTGAATTTTCCTGATAAGGTTTAACGAGGCATCATTCATCTTAATACTCTAAGAATAATTGTACTCTTTTTTCTTCATTTGATATTTTGTCCCATTGGGTTTTTATCAAACAAGTTTTTAACGAGGCAGAAATTTTGTAATATTTCATTCAAGGGGAAGTGTTGTAAATATTATCTTATATTGGTGAATAACAATTGTAACCATTAACCCTAAACATTATTATTTTGTATATCCATATTCTCTCCTATATATATATGGAGTTATAGTTCATAATAAAATATACAAGTTTATTGGCTTCTTTATTTCTTCTCTCTTCTCTCTCTAATTTATAACACTAAAAGGTATTTTTGCAAATGATCCAAAAATAAGGGTATTTGTGTAAGTACACATAGTCCGAGCTGGACCTTTACACAAGTATCTGCCCTGCCCACGTTTTTTCAATTTTTCTTAAACTCACAATACAGAAAATGTTAATATATAAGATTAGATTTTTAATAAATTTTGATAGAAATTGATGAAATGCATGATTCAAAAATTGTGGGTCCTACAAAATAAATGGTTAAAAGGGCCAAATGTTTAGCCAGTAACTAACCTGACCCTAATATATATCATTTAATATGATGAAATAATTTCTTTCGTTGGAAGAACAAGCCCCAAACATCTGATTGCATTTTCCAACGGAAATGAAAGATTACCATCAAAATGAAATTGCGTATCCAAATCTCAGAGTCCTCGTCAAGCATCCATCGCTGAATGATTAAAACGCCATACTCATAATTAACGAATTTGTAGGTTTAATTCCTACTTGATGCACGCCAGAGAGAGTCACGCGTCTTGGTGTTAAACCTTAAAAGTCAAATTTAATGTCTTTCTCTGGTACAAGTGTTTTGGTGGGTGAGTGATGCCCACAAAACAATGAATAGGATATGTATTTGTTTACGGTATGTGCCCTGCAAATAGAATAGGCCCACTCCACTCCACAGTATTGTCTTTCACTCAGAAATAATAATGATGCTGCTATCTGCATGGGGTTGAAGGCGTGAATGCATGCAATTATATTATCATTGCAAATGTCCCTTCCTACTCCACATATTATCATATCCCTTTACATCCATATACTAGCTATATGACAAACAAGTCAAATTCCCTTTGTGAAAAGTCAAAACAACGATGTGAGTCGATGTTATTTGCAAGAGAATCGCTACATGTACGGTAAAATTAGTATAGATGTGGCAAATTTCAAGCCATCTATCTATCAAATGTCATGGGGAAAATGAAAGCAATAATTATGACAGAAATCTGCCACATCAATTCTGTAAAAAAAATTTGTACAAGTAAAAAAACCCTAATTGCAATAATGGGAGATTTTGGGATAATGAACTCTTCGAAGTGGTGAAGCATTACAAACAAAAGTCTCTCAAAGCAGCTAGACATGAAAGTTATGTATATTCATAATAAGTTAATTTTATAGAATTTCAAAGGGTACTATGATATTAATTTTAATAAATTATATTTGTTGAGAGAGAGAGAGAATGGAAAGTGAAAGTAAGAAGGAAAAAAGCAAAAGCTATTGGTCTTCTTCAATTGGTTGTAGTGGAAAATTCTTAGTAGCAAAGGCCTTTCTCTTGTATCAATAATGAAAAAGCAGAGAATCATTTGGAAGAATAAAGATGTTGTGAAGCCAAAATGGAAAGAAAGAACAAGTAGATGAAAAAGTAATCAACATTCTCCAGGGGCAATATGAGGTACTAGCTAGGTCATCAGTCAAAGCTAAAGAATTAAAAATGAAAATATATTTTGCTCTTTTTCTCTTGTCACATGGTTAGAAAATATGTCACAAGCTTTATCATTCAATTTTATCACACAACCTTCAAATAAGATGTAATAAATGAGACATTGATGTAATTGTATTTGGACAAAACGTTTACATTCGTGTAATAACGAGACATTGATATAATTGGATTTGGACAAAATGTTACTTAGAAAAACGAGTGTGAATGAGCTTAGAAGGTTCGACTATCCAACTTACATTAAATTGAGAGAACGAGATGATTGACCATAAAAAGGGTAAACAAATCATAAGTCAATTTAGTTATGTTAGAAATCCAACAAGACATGTTTTCTTACTTAAAAGTTAAAACCAAGGACCAAATATGCATAAGGCATGTAGGCAAGTCTCAAGTCTTACGAGTCTAGACATAACAAGACGTTCTCTTATTTTTATTATTATTAAAATTCTTGTAGATAAATAAATTAAAACACTTACCTTGAAAACTTCATACATATTTTAAAGGTTTCCATCCTAAACATAATTCTTCTTATTATTAGAAATACTTCAAATCATTAATGCTTGTTTACAAAGAAAGCTATGTTCGTAGATTGAGTTTGATTCCTTCTTAACTAGAAAATACTACTTGCAAAACCTTTTTCCGCTTAGAAACGCTTAGACAGTCAACATATAGTTAACTGTCTATTTTTTGTTTAGACACGAGACGAGACGAGACGTTTTCTTTAAACCCCAAATTTGAACGAAACTTTTAGACCCGGTTTAAAAAACTTTGATTACAAATGTAAAAATTAATCAATTCATACTAGCAAACTACGCGCGAGAAGGAGCTGAAGAAATGGTAATTATTTTTACCCGATCGACTTCTGAACCATACAACAAACTCGATGAAAATATACGTTAAAATCTAGAAAGAAACAAGAGAGAAGGACAAGTTGAAACATGTGAGGACAAACATCCTAAGTAATTGCATTTATTAGAGTCACATGTGTCACACTATCTACTGTAGTGATTGATCACATTGTGAAGGCGACTCAATCAGCATAATGATGACCCACCCTGCTTGACAATTCTTATAATATATTAGTTTTATAACAAAATTCTAAGGTTCCTCTTTAAATTTTCACCAGGGTCACACAATCTAAGTCGGTGAAATTAAAATTAGATTTTTAATAAATGTTGTTAAAATTTAATGAAATACGTGATTGAAAAGTTATGAAAACAATAAAATATGTAATTAAGATTGATTATTGACTTAGATTAAATTTTAAATTTTTATTGATACCAAGTTGGGGCTAAATTTTAAACTCGATATTTCTTTTTAAATTACTAGTCATTCCGGGCCTAGTTGATCAATCTAAAATACTTTCGAGTAATTCTAAAGAGACATTCTTTGGGGATATTTTTAAGTGATATTATGATATGTTATACATTCATTGGATGAGAAAAATAATTACTCCACTACTTATTTTTTCACAACCCAACAAATATGTGACATGTAATAATGTCATTTAAAAATATTTCAAAAGAATGTCTTCTAGAATTACTCAAGTTCATTATAGTGTTTAGAAAACCGATTTGAACTAGAAAATGCAACGAGTCAAGGGTCAAAAGGCCCAATCGGGTCGAACCGGTTTTAATTAAAACATAAAAAATTATTTCAAAAATTATAATTTTTTAAAAAACAAGTTCTTTTACAAATAAACTAATATTTACTCATTTAGAAAATAAAATTATACATAAAAGTAACTTAAAACAACTAGAAAAAAGAAAAAAATAATAATAAAAAAAATAAATAAATAAATTGACAACCGGGTTTAAAAAATCGGGCGGATCCCGATTTTCCCGTTTGAAAACCAAGTTTTCCGGTCGGTTTTTGAGGTCAACAGGATCGGTTTCCGATTTTTTCGATCGAACCGGCTGATCCGATCTGATTTTCTAATCATTCATATGTCACGTAAATCGATAATTATCTCCACTCTTGATTATTAATGACACTTTCCTTTTTTTTTTTTCTTTTTCTTTTTTTAATCGGTTAGAACACAAAAAAATAAAGCAGCTCTCTGTTGCTTAAATACCTCACTTTCACTTCTACATTCGTATCCCCTTCCTCTGAAAACCGACTTTTGTTGAACTGAAGGAAATATAATTCTTCTTTGGAACTAGAGGAGAAATGGAGCCTGCTCTTGAAAATCAATTAGCGAGCTTCGAAGACCAGCAATACGACAGCGTTTCAGCTCTCTTCGCCAATGAATCAGACTACATGCCTTGTCTATTCTCTTTCAAATCCTCAGATGTTCGTTTCTTTATTCGCCGCAATGCCGTCTCCCAAATCCTTCAGGTAAATTCAGTATTCAGACAAAAAGAGAATTAATTGTTTTTTGCGGCAAAATGTAATTCAATTAGTTTTTTTTTTTTTTCCAGGCGCAGCTGTCTTATGGTTTAGATCCGTTTATAGTTTACCTCTCTGTAAATTACATCGATCGATTCCTCTCTAAACAAGAAATTCT
The DNA here is from genome assembly GCA_963555705.1 of Ligustrum vulgare. Classification (NCBI taxonomy): domain Eukaryota; kingdom Viridiplantae; phylum Streptophyta; class Magnoliopsida; order Lamiales; family Oleaceae; genus Ligustrum; species Ligustrum vulgare. Next base: position 65,271,413 of record OY743171.1, on the reverse strand, counting down.
GGTAAATATACATATTTTTATTATTTTTTATTATTATTAATCATGTATTTTATTCGAATTTGTGAGCAATGCAGTGGATTTGTTATCAGTTTATTTAACTTGATTCTAATCCAGGAGAAAAAGCCATGGATTGCTCGAATTCTGGTAGTTGCAAGCCTTTCGCTTGCTGCAAAGATGAGGAACTGCAATTTATCAATTTCTCTTTCAGACTTAAAGGTACTATATTGAATATAAGTTCATGAGCATCTTGTGAAGTTATGAATACAAAAATTATAACGCGTAATTTCTATGACAACAGAGTGAAAAAGGTTTTGAATTCGATGCACATTCAATTCAGAGAATGGAAGCAATCGTTCTGGGAGCTCTGGAATGGCGAATGCGATCGATCACACCTTTCTCGTTTCTTCATTATTTCCTCTCTCTCTTCAAAATCGATGATTCTTCGTTAATTGTGGATCTCAAACAACGAGCTTCATGCATCATTATCAATTTGCTCCCAGGTAATTCTCGTCTTTAGTAAAATATAATGACATGCATTCATAGATACCAGCTACAGTGTGACTAATAATATCGATTTATATTTTTAATTCCAGAATTAAAACTTCTTCAGTATAAACCATCAACAATTGCAGCCTCAGCGCTTCTCTATGCAACTCAGGACTTAATTCCACTGAAGTTTTCTTCGTTTAAAGACGAAATTTCTTCTTGTGAATACTTTGATCAAGTAAGATAACTATAAATCATACACTGTAAGAGCATTTTAAACTTTTGAACGAGATAAAAAAGTCCAATCATATTCATATTAATTTCATTGTGCTATTGCAGGAGAGATGGTTAGATTGCTTGCGAGCAATGCAAGAGATGTTGACGAATGGTTACGAGTCAAATCTACGTGCATCACCAAGTTGTACATTGACGCCGGCGAGTGTCCTCGACCTCCAACGTACAAGATCTGAAAACGAGAATGCCACTACTTGCAACTCTGTAAACTCTCTAATTCTGGACACAGATGGCACCAACAAACGGCAGAGATTGAATGATTTCTGACAATCGTACGTTCAAGATTTCATAGACTCCGCAGTGTTTAGACATAAGTCAAGCGCTGTACAATTATTACTGATAAGTCAGACTCATAGTCTTGCGTTCTTTCTCCAGATATCAGAATGTAGAAAAAAAAAAGTGAAAGGGGGGGGGGGGGGGGGGGAATATATATATCACCTTTATTTTTTATTGCAAGCATTACATTTGCATATGTATTTAGGAAATTATGCAAATACAAACAACATATATGCCAGTTTGTTCGGCAACTTGGCCGCAGCTATTTTTTTTGTTTATTTGAAATTTTTTATTTTTTTAAAGGTAAAATATATGATAAAAAATTAAAAAGAGAAAATATGTGTAGTTACAAAGTGATATTAAAAAGTATTTAATTTATAAATTGTAATCATTAAAAAAAAAAAAAAAAAAAAAAACAAGGTTGCCGAACTGTCTGAATTCTCGGCTTTTTTTACAAGTGAAGTCCAACACATGATTCATTTCAAACACTATATCATGATTAATCAAGATGATAATAACAACATATTTAAGTAGTGCCGTACAGACTATAGAAAGTACATGTAAAAAGGGATAAAAAGCTATGCTACTGAAATTGAATTACGCTGTAAAATCAAGTCTTCGTTGCAGGTCTTACAAGCCCCAGCCCTGAACCGCTTCCTAAATGCTTAAAGTCAGTTGCTTCAAGATGATCATCATGGCTGGCAAAACCAGTTCCTCCCTTTTCCAACTTGACCAGATTCCTTTCTTTGCATGGCTTGTTGCAGACTAGGCAAACCTTATCAACAGCCATAAATTTCTCAGCACATTTCTTGCAGAAAACGTGACCACAAGAACTCAGCGCTACAAGCGAGAGTGTATTTGTAAGTGTGACCTTGCAGCTAGGGCAGATGTAGCTCTTATCAACAGAACTTGGTTTCTTTTCTTCACTGGTATCTGCTGTCAAGTAGATGGGGAAGAGAGTCTTCAACCTGAGTTTTTCCTTTCCTTCCGGACATATTGTGTCCGTTGATGGGGTTTCTACTTTTGCAGGAGCTTCTGGAGTTGCAGACGGCAGCCAAAATGCTTTCATTGTACGGAGTGCTTCCTCTTCATATGACGTGGCCTTCACACTGTTAGCCCCATGGAAACCATTCTTGTCCCTGTTGAAGTTCTTATCATTGTACTGTGGCACTGCTCCATGGTTCTGTTGATCAAATGCATCAAGATTTCGAGCTTTCTGCAACATCGACTTTTCTTCTTCCTCTTCGTTTTCCTGCTTCTGCTGAGCAGCATAGGTTGCCTGCTTTCTGTAGGCAAATGCTTCACGCACTTCAGTACAACATCAAGATAAACATATAAAATAAATGAGGTTTATGTTTGATAAAAATCATTAAAAACGTAATGTTTCAAAACACACTCACTCAATAATCTCCCACCTTAACATTGCCGAAAAAGGGAACATAGGATATACAAGTAGCCCTCACAAATTTAATTCTGAGGTAAATTTTAAAACTAGTGGCACAAACTAAGATGACAGTTAAATCATTTGGACACACTGGTTATTTACTGGATTCATCAAGCTGACACATATCACGTTGAAGAGGAAACAAGTTCAAAATGAGAACTTACGCAATTTTACACAAGGTAAAATAAGCTCAATAATATGGTCACAGAATTTAAAGTTATTTCAGTAAGGTCTAAAATATATGAAAAAACAATTGTAAGTTCTATCACACCCCTATGAAAACGTGCAAATTAAGCATCCAAAATAAAGGTTCCTCTAAAGGAATTTAATGTTTCAGGACCAATCAATTTTAATTTTTATTTTAAAATGATGTAAAAACTAAAAACTCGAGATATCAATGAAATTTTAAATCTAATGAAAGATGGGCCATAATAAGTTAGGTCTGTTAGAATAATTAGCACATTCTAGAATATGCTTTTGAATATGCTTAGAATATGCTTAGAATATGCTTTATATGCTTTAGAATATTCTAAGCATATGCTTTTGTTTTGTATGTATATATAGGATTGAGTATTATAATGAATGGTATGGTTTAAGGGTTGTCTCTTCTCTCTTTCTTTTCTTCCATTCTTTCTTCTTCCTCTTAATTTATTTGTAGAACATATATAAGGATATATATGTTATTGTGTTTTCTACATGGTATCAGAGATATTTGATTCACATTGCCTTTGAAAAACGAAATCAGCGTGCATTTTTCTTCTTCGCGAAAACTCTAAACCGTACTGTTTTCACGAATTTCGAGGCACTTGCAGTAGGAATTCCGGTGATATAAGACCATATTCAGAATCTGCAGGTGGAGCCGCGTCGACCGGAGTGGCGCGTGAGAGTACACGCGCCGGCGTAAGGAGGCGCGTGAGTCAGGCAGTCGGATCTTCTGGTGGCGCGTGGGGGCGCGTGCGGCAATTCCTGGCGGCACGGTTGACGGATTTGCGATCGACTATTCATCCTCTATCTGCTTGTGGTGTTGGTTTGCAGTTATCCATTCTTTTTACACACTGCTTTGGCTTGACTTTGTTGGTTAGTATCGTTTTCTCTCTTATAATGACATCCGATGATTCTCTTCAGGCTATTAATGTGCGTTTGAATGGTAAAAACTATGTTTACTGGAGTCATGTTATGAAACACTTTCTTAAGGGTAAAAAGTTGTGGGGTTATGTCAGTGGAATAGTTGAGAAACCGGAAAATAATGATGCAAATTATGCAACTCTGTTAGATACCTGGGATTCAAATAATTCAAAAATTCATACATGGATAAATAATTCTGTAGAACATAGTATTGGTACACAGTTGGCTAAGTATGAAACGGCAAAGGAGGTTTGGGACCATTTGCAGAAGTTGTACACTAAATCTAATTTTGCAAAACGATATCAGTTAGAGATTGACATTCGAGCATTGCAACAAAAGAATATGAGCATTCTGGATTTTTATACTGCTATGACATCAATTTGGGATGAGTTAACTCTTACTGAACCGGCAGGTCTGAAAGCAAGTGCGGATTATATTATTTATAGAGAGGAGCAACGATTGGTTCAGTTTTTGATGGCACTTCGTAGTGATTTTGAGGGACTCAGAGGTTCTATTTTGCACCGTACTCCTCTTCCATCTGTTGATTCAGTTGTTAGTGAACTTGTTGCTGAGGAGACACGGTTAAAATCCCTTACTGAAGATGTATCTCTTCCACATTCTGGGACTTCAGTTTTTTCTTTACCATCTACACAGAATCGAACCAAAGGACATACACGGTTCCCAAATGATGTTTGTAGTTTTTGTAGACAAAAGGGACATTGGAAGGCTCAATGTCCTAAGTTGTTGAAGTCCCAGCAGTCTTATAGATCCAATGCCCACACAGCAGCGATTGTTCCACCTGTTGGCTCCTCTATACTTGGTCCACCGCCCTCATCTGATTCCCGATTGACTGATCTTAGTGAGCAGTTTCAGAAGTTTTTAGCCTCACAGTCACATGTCATGTCAGCCTCTACTCATGTAGGTTTGTCCTCTCAGAACTCCTCAGGTAAAACCTCCTCGTGGATTTTTGACTCGGGTGCTTCTAAGCATATGTCTCCTAACTCATCACTTTTTGATTATTTATATCCTTCTATGTCATCTTCACCTGTTATGACTGCTGATGGCACCCCGTTGTCCTTAGCAGGTGTTGGTTCTGTTCATACTTCTAATCTATCTTTATCAGATGTCTATTGTGTTCCTAACCTTACTTTAAATCTTATTTCTGTTGGTCAATTATGTGATTCTGGTAATTCTGTTCACTTTACTTCTACTACTTGTTATGTACAGGATCCGCAGTCTCGGAAGCTGATTGGGATCGGCCATAGGCAAAGAGGAGGACTTTATGTTCTAGATAATCTGAGACCAGCGCATGTTGCAGCCTCTAGTACTGATTTATCGTCTTTCCATTTGAACTCTTCTTCTTCTAATTTCTATTTATGGCATTCTCGCCTAGGACATGTGTCTGCTAGTCGTTTGAGATTTTTAGCTTCTAAAGGTTGTTTGGGAGACTTAAAACCTCATGATATTTCTGATTGTAGTGGATGCAAACTTGCTAAATTTTCAGCTTTACCTTTTCCTCGTAGTATTTCTTCTTCTATTGCATCATTTGATCTTGTACACTCAGATGTATGGGGCCCTGCTCCTGTTTCTACTAAAGGAGGATCCCGATATTATGTTTCCTTTATTGATGATTATAGTCGTTACTGTTGGGTATATCTTATGAAGCGACGTTCTGATTTTATTTCTATTTATCGTTCGTTTCGAGCACTTATTAAAACTCAACATTCTGCTGTCATTAAATGTTTTCGATGTGATTTGGGTGGGGAATATGTTTCTAATGATTTTCGTGAGTTGCTTGCTCTTGATGGTACAATTCATCAAACTTCTTGTACTGATACTCCTCAACAGAATGGTGTTGCTGAACGTAAGCATAGACACATTGTTGAAACTGCTCGTTCCCTTCTCCTATCTGCCAAAGTACCTAGTGAATTTTGGGGGGAGGCAGTTCTCACTGCTGTCTATTTGATAAATAGGATACCATCTTCTCATTTATCTGGTTTGTCACCATTTCAAACCTTGTTTAGTTATTCTCCTGATTACTCTCTCTTAAAAGTCTTTGGGTGCACTTGTTTTGTTCTTCGTCCTACGGCAGAACGTAGCAAATTAACTCCACGCTCAGCTATTTGTGTCTTCTTAGGATATGGTGAGGGACAAAAAGGTTATCGATGTTTTGATCCTATCAGTCACAAGTTATATGTCTCTCGTAATGTTGTGTTTCTTGAACACATTCCCTTCTTTTCTATTACAGATAATACCTCTCACATGACCACGTCAGATCTCATTTGTATTGATCCTTTCACTGATGATATTGATAGACCATCTACATATGTCCCTACTATTTGTTCTCCATCTTCGTCATCTGCTACAGGTACACATGCGCCATCTCAGAATGTCCTTCCTTCTCCTATGGATCCCCAAGCACCGTCTGAGGCTGAGGATTCGCAGTCTCCTCCTCCTCGATATCCTCAACGTATACGTAAGTCTGCTCACTTACCCGAGTTTGATTATTCTTGTTATTCTGAGTCCTTTTGTTGTTTTTTGTCTTCCATTCATAAGCTTTCTGAACCTTCATCTTACAAAGAAGCAGCTTTAGATCCTCTTTGGCAACAGGCTATGACTGATGAACTTAATGCTCTACATAAGACAGACACTTGGGAATTAGTTTCTTTACCACCAGGAAAACATGCTATTGGATCTCGTTGGGTCTATAAGATCAAGACCAAATCTGATGGTTCAGTTGAGCGTTACAAGGCTCGATTGGTTGCTAAGGGATTTTCTCAACAGTATGGCTTGGATTATGAGGAGACATTTGCCCCTGTTGCAAAAATGACTACTGTACGTACACTTATTGCGGTTGCTTCTATTCGTCAGTGGAGTCTCTCTCAAATGGATGTTAAAAATGCCTTCTTGAATGGAAATCTTCAAGAAGATGTTTATATGGTTCCTCCACCTGGTGTTCCTCATTCTCCTGGATTTGTTTGCAAACTTAAGAAAGCTCTATATGGTCTCAAACAAGCACCTCGTGCCTGGTTTGAGAAGTTTTCTACAGTTGTGCTCTCTCTTGGTTTTACATCTAGCCATCATGATTCCGCTTTGTTCTGTAGATGTACTTCCACTGGTCGTATTCTCCTTCTGTTGTACGTTGATGACATGATCATTACTGGTGATGATGTTGTAGGGATAACCAATTTAAAATCAGAATTGGCTCGTCTTTTTGAAATGAAGGATTTGGGTCCCTTAACTTACTTTCTGGGGATTGAGGTTGCTTCTTCTCCTCGAGGTTATATGCTCTCTCAGTCTAAATATGCTGCAGATGTCGTTGAGCGTGCTCGTCTTACTGATACTAAAACAGCTGATACTCCTATTGAGGCTAATGTTCGTTACTCATCTTCTGATGGTGAACCACTGTCTGATCCTACTTTGTATCGTACTATTGTTGGTTCCCTTGTCTATCTTACCATTACTAGGCCAGACATTGCTTATGCTGTGCATGTTGTCAGTCAGTTTGTTTCAGCACCTACCATGGTTCACTGGGCAGCGGTTGTTAGAATCTTGCGCTATCTTCGTGGCTCTTGCTTTCAGAGTATTTTATTCCCATCGACCTCCTCCTTAGAGCTTCGAGCTTACTCTGATGCAGATTGGGCTGGGAACCCAACTGATCGTAAGTCCACTACTGGCTACTGTGTATTTTTGGGTGACTCTCTTATCTCATGGAAAAGTAAGAAGCAGACAGTAGTTTCTCGCTCATCAACTGAAGCAGAATATCGCGCTATGGCCTCCACTACTACTGAGATTGTGTGGTTACGTTGGCTACTTGCAGATATGGGTGTTTCTATTTCATCTCCCACCTCTATGTATTGTGATAACAAGAGTGCCATCCAGATCTCACATAATTCAGTGTTCCATGAGCGCACGAAGCACATTGAAATTGATTGTCACCTTGTTCGTCATCATCTTCAGCATGGGACTATTACCTTACCTTTTGTCTCTTCATCATTGCAGCTTGCAGACTTCTTCACCAAGTCCCATCCGACTTCTCGCTTCCGATTCTTACTTGACAAACTCTTGTTGCTTCATGCTATAACATCGTGAGTTTGAGGGGGGATGTTAGAATAATTAGCACATTCTAGAATATGCTTTTGAATATGCTTAGAATATGCTTAGAATATGCTTTATATGCTTTAGAATATTCTAAGCATATGCTTTTGTTTTGTATGTATATATAGGATTGAGTATTATAATGAATGGTATGGTTTAAGGGTTGTCTCTTCTCTCTTTCTTTTCTTCAATTCTTTCTTCTTCCTCTTAATTTATTTGTAGAACATATATAAGGATATATATGTTATTGTGTTTTCTACAAGGTCCTCATCTAGAGCGAGCTTGGAGAAGGTTGCTTGGGTGGGTCTACTCTTTGCATATTACGCACGGAAACAGCACGCGGTCTTGTGGTCGCATCCACTCCTAATACCAGACAATTGTACTATAATTATGGTTTCACAAAAAGTTACATAATCATAAACTACTGCACAATGTACTTTGTCGACCTTGCTCTCCACATTCCCAGTTAAGGGAAAGATTCAGAGACTGGTCTTAACTGAAAGAGAGTTCAAAACCCCTATACAATTAAGCTTCTACAACCTCCTAAACTCAATAATTCCCAGAATTCAAAAACCCATAATAATTCCGCACATAAACCTTCCCAGATAGTCTCAACACAAATGATCTAAAATCAGTTAGAACATCCAATTAGATGAGTCATATAATTAGTTCTCAGTCAATAACCTTTGAATATCTTTCTTCTGGGCCAAAAGGCATTCGAGGATGCATTCTTTGCAAAAGACGTGGCCTTTCTGGCAAGACAAGGGATCAATAAATGGCTTCAAGCACAGGCTGCAAGCATCGAACGGTTTAATCGAGTCCTTGCCGAGTCTTTCTTTCTGTGTACCATACCCAAGTTTCTTCTTCTCATCATAAGTGAAGAATGCTAAATCGTTGTTGTTTTTCGAGTGTCTTTGAGGCATATTTTGGAAGAATAATTAACAATCCAGAAACACTGATTTGATTGGGAATTTTGGGGCTTGTAGAAACCCTAGGATTTTTATGATTTTCCCTGGCTTTACCCGAAGGTAATCAAGAAAGGTATTTCATTTTTTTTTTTAAATTATTATTATTATTATTGTTTTGCGTTGAATGAAATATTACGAGCAACCCAGCACTTGCACCATGTACTACATTCGTTGTAATATTACATTCAGTGATACTACATAAAACTCTATGGATTCATGAGGCAAAATTCAATAATTTTAGGAAGACATTAATAAAAGACATTTTTATGTGACATTGTAATGTGGTGTATATTCATTGGATGATGGAAAAGTTAGTGAGGGGTAGTTATAATTATTACTCAATGAATATATGTCACATCACAATGTTACTAAAAATATCTCTTATTAATGTCTCCCTAGGATTACTCGACAAAATTACATGCACAATAACCTTTCAATGAATTTAATTTCACTTAATTATCTACAATTACAAGCTCTGTAATGTAATTAAAACACTGTCATTTTGTGATGTTAGATACACTGTAATGACAACATGTATTATATTACATTACACGGCATGTAATATTACCAGCAACAATATAATGTTACATAAAAATGGTAGGGATTAATCAGTACACATATACAGAACATGTTAGTCTGCCAAGAAAGAAAACGTGTGGTTGAATTTCTGGATATTTGAAATTTCCTAATTTAATTAGCTAAATAATTGGTAACAATTTTCCTGAATAAAAGGATTTTCGGTTAATCTTGTCAATTAAATATTACATTCTCTCTTCAAAATTCAGTATTTTTCTAAAGTTATGACAAAAAATCCAATAATATTACGAATAATTTGAAAATAGAGTACTTCAATTACAGTTTTTTTTTTTTTTGAAATGACAATGACAGTACATATTACATGTAGGTAGTTATTTAATTTTCCCTTGAATTTAATGCATCACATGTTTAGGTAATTAGACTAAGGGCATATTAGAAAAAGAAAATATTAACTTCACTGTTATTAAGGTAAGTGGACTATAATTCGAGACAGGCGAAAAAGGAAAATGGGACTATTTTCACATGACGGAGGTAGTACAATTTGTATAAACAACATAATTTCTTAAACTATTTTTTAACAACATACATTTTCTCTCCACTTATTCAAAACATCATTTTTTTTTTCAAAATTCATTTTTTGCCACATCTTATCAATAAAATAATCTACAAATAAACTATAAAAAAATCTCTAATTTTAATCTTAGATTCTGAAAAAATTTACCATTTTTTAACTACTCACATTTTCTCTTTACCTTTTAATCATACATTTTCTCTACACTTATTCAAAACGTCGTTTTTTTTTTCAAAACTCATTTTTTGCCACATATTACCAGTAAAATAATCTACATATAAATTTTTAAAAAAAAATCCCTACTTTTAACTTTACATTCTGAAAAATTTACTATTTCAAACCTCATTATTTAAAATAATGTATCGTGTTATTATTAGCCCCTGTTTGAGACTCGTTATTTTAAATAATGTGATTTGTAAAATTTTTGTAGAATCTGTGATCGAAACATAATACTCCCTTCGCCCCCACAAAAATAGGTTTACTTTTATTTTCACACGGATTAAGAAAATATAATTAATATACATTGAAATTATAAATTTACATACATTCTACCAAATATACATCTACATTAAATAATAAGTTGTTCATATTTGTTGATAACAATGTTTATTAAATAGGGTATATTAGAAAATGTATATATTAATATACTCTAAAAAAGGAAAGTGGTCTATATTTGCGAGACAGACAAAAAAGAAAAATGAACATATCTTTGTGGAATGAATGAGAGTACTTATACATGTATTAAAAATTATTGTGATAAAAGAAAAAATAAGAATGACACATTACAAAAAGATACATAACAAGACAAAAAAAGTTAAAAAGAAAAATAAATGAAATGAAAGAATAAGCATGTGTTCGTTAAAAGTCAAAAAATGGTTTATAAACATGTTTAAAAATCACATAATTTCTCAAACCACTTTTTAACCACACATTTTCTCTTTCCGAATTTCAACCAATACTTTTTATATCAAAATTATAAATAAATTAGTTTATAAACCAAGTAGTGTTACCAAACGGAGGCATGCAAAAAACCATTAAATTGCTTTCCAAGCAATTAATGAGATTATGCGGTGTAAATAAAGTTTTTAAAAAAATAAAAAAAAGCTTTGGGGTGGGAAAATGCAACGGTTGACTGGTCAGACTTTTGTATTTTAAAATATAGTATAGATAATATATATGAGTCTCGTTTTTTCTAATTATAATAGCTTATTCGAATAATAAAAGATAATTTGTATAGTTAAATAATAAATTATTGTCATTTGCTTCTTGTACTTTAACTTCTTTTTCTTCTTCTTTTTTCAATTTTCATTCAAAAACACCAATCACATAATAATATATAAGATAAATAATTCATAAAATATGATTTTTAATATTAAAGATAATAAATAATAATAATAATCAAAACATATTTTTAACACTTGTAACTACAAGTATGAAATAAGAACTACAAACAAGTAAAATACATCATATCATATAATAATAATATTAATTATAATAACTATAAAATCACCATCAGATAGAAGCATAATATGCTAAATTACTTTAAAACATGACTTTTCTTTTCTTTAAAAAGGAAAAGAAAAACAATAATTCAAAAGAAGGAAAGACAAAAAAAGTCAAAATATTAATATGTAAATAAAAAAGCAAAAAAAAAAAAATTAAAATAATGCTGCTATCACAAGACAACCGCATATATATTTTCAAATAAATAAATAAAAATAACGGACATTTAAAATAAAATAATAAAAAAATTGGCAAAAGGAACAGTAAATGGTCTGGGCAGGAATTTTGGTCAATGTTGGCCAACACTTTCTTGTTTTAATATATATACTAGTTCTTACCCGTGCGATGCACGGCAAATACAATTTTTATGATTGATTTCAAGAGAAAGCATAATAAATTTTCAATGTTCATATTATAAAATAAGTATTAAAAAGATGAAATTTATATTCATACATTTTATTTAAATCCAAATAAGATGCATACATGAAGCACAAATTTAGACTACAACAATCTATAGAACTTCAACTCGATTTAAATCCAAATAAGATGCATACATGAAGGCAGAATTATAATCAAATGGGATGATAAAACATAGCTATCCCTCCCCCTGCCACCTTTTGAACCATTGTATTCGTTTCTAAAATTACATAAATCCCAAACACAGTAAAGAAAAACAAAACCTCAGAAGGAGAAAAAATTAAAAAAAGAAAAGTGCATGCCATTAATGGGGGGAGGGGAGGGGAGGGGAGGGCTCAATACTAATACCATAAAGAACCCAGAATTTCAGAATAGCAAGATTCAAGAAAATTTAGTAGCTCAGCCCTAAATCAATTAGAGAAGTGAATAGCAAGTGATGCAAGATTAAAAGAGGGGCGAGAAGAATACAAAGTAATAAGAATATTGAAATTTGTAGCAACCGCCATAGTTTATATATGCAACTTGAATAATCAAAAGAGGAAGATAAAATAATGTAAAACATACATTTCCTTCAAATAATGATGCATCGTACAATCTCTGTTCTGATACCTCATTAATAAAATATAGTTAAAAACGAATTTTAAAAAATGAGATGTGAATTAATGAGAATTAAGATAAAACTAACAAAAATAAATTAAGTTCTTATTAAAATCAATATTCACAATATTAAGATTTAAAGAACTATCGAGATTTTAAAAGCGACAAAATAATATATTTGTTCAATCAATATCATCTGCAATGCATGGAACCTAGTGGTAACAATGCATAAAAAAGAGAGAAAATTTTGTCTTAAGGAATTTGATCTTGAATAGGTCCATTAGTTATCTTTGTTTAACTATAATTGTGTACATGATAACATAAAAATCCAATAAGTAAGCTAAATGTAAACAAATTAATGTTGAATTCAAAGAATATCAAAACTCACCAATCCTAAAATAATTTTTACAATTATATCAAAAAATACCATCAGTCTTAAACTTCTCTAAAATCATGGTTGAACCTGAAAAAAAAATGGTTAAATAAATTATTTTTGTAGAATGTAAAGTTAGATCGATGTGGAATCCATAAATTGAAAACTTTTTATGTACTAAAATATAACTTGACTAAACTTTGAAAAGGAACCTGGTGGAGTACAAAGAAATGATACCTTGTTGTGAAAACAATGTCAAAAATTCAACATCTCCTCCTACATAACAAAAAATAGATATAAGGCACTAAAAAAATTAATATAAAAAAAGGGTCAACATACATTTTATACGAAAGTATTTTATAAATGTGAATTATCATTTCAATCAACATTAGTCACAACACCTGCCAAATGTTCCCCATTATTATTAACAACACCTAAAAAGGAATACATTATATGCGTAGTTAAACTTTGGTGCTCTTTGGTGTTTGAGATATGATAGATTATAGACAGGAATGATAATAATAAAAAGAAGAAAACTTTGCAAGTATTAAACTTACATGCTTCAATGCCATCATTTTTTTCCTTCAAAATAATATTTTCAACAATAAATATGGCTGGACTCGACTTCGAAGAAACAATCACCTCATTATTGGATAATGTAAAATTTCCAGAATGTAATCACCTCATTACAGGTAAACATCAAGCTGTGTGGTATCAAATTAATCAACAAAGAAAGGATTGGACTATTTGGATTGAAACATATATAAAAGGTAACAATTAGGTTTCAATATAATAATGAAATATAAACGTACCTTTGATATAGTTATTGTCTTATGTATTCTTGTGAACTATTAACAATTGATAATGTGTTCAGTGCTCCCTTGCTTATACCAGATGATGAGGGAAATTCTGCAATAAAAAGCCATGAGTTAAGAGCATCTCGCGAATGAGTAAGCAAAGGTAAATTTGACTTCTATTATTATTTAGAACAATGATAGCCTACAGATAAGTTATTGCCAAATGAGCTTAGAGTTGTGTTGATTAAAAAAGCTCCCAAAAGTATCAGTAACTCTCTTACCATAGCTCCCAAAAGACTTCTTACCCTCTAAGATTTGCATTGGTTTCTAAAGTAGAGTTTAGCTTAGTCCGGATTTCGTCAAATTCACTCATAGTCTTCTTCAACTGTAAAAAGAAATTAGATTAGAAGTTAATGCCAGGAAAATAAATCTTAAGAAATTACAACATAATAATCTGCCAATGTGTGATTCCATGACCAACTCAAGTATATGTTAGAGGCAAGGCAAGATGGGTATTCAACGCTCTGAGAGCCCTTTTCAATGCAGCAATTGCAGCCTCTTTAGCCCATCTACCAAGAAAATAAATAGATCAAGTTATAATCAAGGAAATTTCAGTTAGTCCACAAAGTAGAAAACATTTACACAGGTAGTGCAAAATGAACATTAAAAGCTTCGAGTAAGTCATACCATCTCCCAAAAGAATCTCACCCATATGTGTATATAGAATCAAGCTTTAGTCGAGAAGTAGCCATTACAAACAACGAAAAAGTCAAGAGCCTGCAGCCAAATGTCAAATGAAACGCATTAGTCATTTTCACATATTTCCATGCTCTTTTTGGTTCTCGCACTTGGCCTCAACTTAGATGGAACCCTTTTGCTTTCTTTCAAGTACTCTATTCTCAACAACCCTTTATCAGTTCTTAAGAATTGAGACTACACTAATGTTACACCATGTTTATGGACTGGTGTAACTTGTGTCCCAGGCATGTTTCGAGTCATTAGCCTAGTCCTTCCAAATTCCAAACACCTAGGAACAATCCCAGAAGATTTATGCTTTATTGAACATCTCCAGTCCCTTGATCTTTCCAACAATTTCTTCAATGGAACTCTCCCAAGGTCACTTTTCAATGCTTCAAAGCTTCAGGTTCTTTCACTACCCAACAATTCAATTTCTGGTGGACTTCAAGAATTCACTGGGGGAGGAAAAAGTCTTAAGGTTCTTAACCTCTCTGAAAATCAGCAGAAATTCAACTCAAACTATAACAGATCTATCAAAGTTAACTACAGAAACTAAAATATATATATAATTTATTAGCCTTTTCTCCACATGTGCAGCATCTAAAAGTGACAGAAAAAGTAAAACTTGATTATCTCCCAATTTTCCATTAATTTCAGCATCCATTAACAATGCATATGAAAAGAGTATAGTAAACATATTAAATTCGTATAAATTAAGCCATATACAAATCAGCAAAATTCAACTCGAACTATAACAGATCTATCAAAGTTAACTACATAAACAGAAACTGAAAATAAAAATATAATTTATTAGCCTATTAAGTATCCATGAAAAAAAAATGTACTATTCTATTAGCCACAAATAAGCCTCAACTTTTTTTAGCAAAAGACGGATCTTCAATTCACAAAAACCCACCGTATGCCTATGAAAAGTACTACATGCCTAATTACATCTATCAGTATTTAAAGACAATAGGAAAATATATACCTTGGCCTAGCTTAAATTTGAAGGGAGTGCCTCGATCACGATAAACTGGGCTGTTTCCGCCAGGTTTTGAACCCGTCCACCACATTAAACCCCTCCGGAAAATGGTGGTGAATTCCTCCGGCGTTACCGCGACTTCTAGGATGCTCTCAGTGTTTTCCGATACGGCCATGACCGACGCTCACATAGCCGTGCTTCTTCAATCCTGTCGTCATTTACGTTGCAAAACCAAAAAATTACAAAACCCAAAAATCAAAACCACAAAATCGATATCAACCGTTACCGAGCTGCAGGGCCGCAGGAGAGAGAGGAGACGCGACGCGACGGGACGAGTTTGCAGTCTGCGTCGTCAATGGCCGAACTTTGAAGGATTGAAGCGCTGTTGTCTGGTTGCGTGAAACAGAGCTGGAAAAGAGAGGTTGAATGTGCAAAGGAAGCAGATGTTATTACCGAGACAGAAAAAGATCTGGTTGCGTGAAAGGGGTTGCGTGAAAAGCACTTACAAAAGCACGCCTCAGCCTTCATTTTCTGATTTGTTTATTGACCTGGCCCACCATGTGATAATGAATCAGAATAAAATAACTTCTGACATCATTTTAAAATTTGAATTGGTCTGAAAATGTATATTTAAACATTTTTTTTTAAATATAGAAGACTGAGAAATGATCGGGAAACATTAGGAGGGAATTTTCTCCCCACTCTTCTCCTATTATATATTAAAATAGAAGTTAATAAAAGATTTTTTTTTAATTATTGGTAGATGGGCGGGAAACTTTGAGCGGGAGAATGTTGCAGACTTACTTGCTTTTATATAATATATAGATATATATAGTATAAATATATATTTCTATGAATCAATGAATTTGAATCACAGGTTCAATACGTCCCTGTTTGGCCTCCATTATTTAATAAATTTATTTAACGCTTAATTTCAACCATTCATCTTAGTTAAGTATACTATTTTTGACTTTTCAAACATTTTTTTAATTACACATTTTTCTAAAAATACTATTCAAAATCACATTATTCATAAGAAAATGGGGGCCAAACAGGAGCTACATTAATTGCACGTCTCCAAGTTTTATATTTTAACATTTAAAAATCCTCGACCTTTCTTTTATTTTTACAATTTCTAGAAGAAAATATCTTTTACATACATATATAACATGTGTTTGTAGCTAGGGATAGTATAGAGTTCATGTTCAGAGGCTCATGCCCAAGTAATCGTAAACGATATCTCAAAGAGAATCAAGAGAATGTGTCTATAGACTATAGTAAATCACGTCTTCAACCTTCCATTTGTCATATTATAATTTCAATCTTTTAAAACTGTGTTGTGCCAATGTACCAAATAGGAGCCTTTTTGGTCCATGAAAAAATTTTATCACTATTTTAAAATTTTAATTCAACTATTCATTCTTAGTCAAATTCATTTTGATTTTTCAAACATTTTAAATCACACATCTAAAAAAAAAAAAAAAAACACACAAAAATCAAATTTTTTTCATAGACCAAATAGGCTCTAAAAGAAAATGTTTACTCAAAACAATACCCACGTGATGAGATGAAGCAAGGAATTTCATTCTTAAAAGAAAAGTTATAATCTACACCTTGGGGCTCGAACCGACCCGACCATGAACAATTGGTTCGAGAGGTAAATCGCAAGTTATGCCTTATAGAGTAAGGGTGGATGACACTTAACAACGCCTCACTGAGCAAGGTAACTCTCACTTACCACATGACACAAATCCATTATTTAGCCATAAATTCAACTGTCAGGATTCGAACCCTGCACCCCGACCGCGCTGAGCACGTTATCGATCAACCCCTTTGCCACTGGGAGATATGCCCTAGGGAAAAGAATTTCATTCTGACTTCTAGTATTCGAGCTTTAAGTTATAAATAATCTCATCTTGAAATTCCTTGAATTTTGAGATTGTGTAAACATCCTGAAATTGTTTTTCCATGTCATATGTTGTAGCACATGGGACCATTTGAGAAAAGGATTTGCAATCGGCCTGAAATTCCTTCTCAAGTTTACTCCGTAAAGCCCTCTCATATTGTTCAACAAACTATTTCAATGTGGTTTTTGAATTGATATAACCATCGAAAAATACATTCATACTCTCACTTCGTTGTGTTGTTGACATCTTGTCCAAAACTTTGTGTTCAAGAAGCTTGGTACCCAACGCCTTCTTTCACCGTAAAGCCCAGACAACCACTCATTTTGATGTAGGGTATACCTGCCAATCATTGCACTCCAATCCTATTTAAATTCTTCTGGACATTGTGATTCATACACCACATCATGTATGGATGACATAATAGTTCCCTTATCATTATGGCCCCCAAAATTTTCAGGCAGCTTCTTTAGAATACGTCAGAGACACCATCTATGTGTTGTATTTGGAAAAACAATTTGAATTGCATTTTGCATCGCCCTATCTTGATCAGTTATAATTCCTCTAGGAGCCAGACTCTCCATGCACTAAAGCCATGTTTTGAATAGCCATGCAAAAGTTTCAGTATCTTCATTTGAAACCAAACCACGCCCAAGAAGAGTCGACTGAACATGATGATTAATACTAACAAATGGAGCAAATGGCATGTTGTACTTGTTAGTTAAGTATGTAGTATCAAATGTGACCAAGTCTCCAAATTCTTTATATGTCTCTCTACACCTATTGTCAGCCCAAAATCCGTTCCTCAATCGACATTCGTCGTCCAAATCAAGACTAGAGAAAAAACCTTTACATTGTGATTGCATTTTCGCGAAATATGCTTGAATAGCAGCGGCATATCCGTCACCTAGTCTTAATCTCATAACCTTATCAATATAGTCTTTGCAATTTTTTCAACAAATCTCATATTTTCATATCCACCTGACTTGACAACAACTGAGTTGAAGCTTTTGTGTAAGGGAATGCCAGCTGTATCATTTACTTCAAGTTGTCGTTTCACATTGTCATCAATTTTTCGATTGCATTTGAAGAATCGTGATTTGGAAGGATTGATTTAATGATTATGCTCAAGAATCACTTTGGTAATTCGCCAAATTCCCCAAACATCATAACAAGCTGACACTCTAGCCTTGCAGCCTACTTGCATGGTTGGTCGTGTCTTAAAAGATTTAGTTGTCGCATAACTTCGATGACCTTCTCTTCCACATGTAAATATAACATTTCTTACAAGCCCATCTTCTCCCTTCCTTGAATTTCTTTTCCTAACAGGAAAACCCACTCGCATACTTTTTGTAAAAATTATAAATTTCTTCGAGATCATTAAACTTCATACCTTCTTCCGGCACCTTATCATTTTCTTCCACAACTACTTCATCATTCATATTCTCAGTCTGATAATTGGAACAATAATCATCTGTAGAAGAGGATAAACCAATATTTACAATTAGATCTTCTATTCGAACTTGCGTAGTATTTAAATGGTAACAATAATCATTTTCATTTGTTCATTTATTCTCCAGATTTTTTGTATTTAAGAAAACTTTTACATTTAATTATATTTTTATATTAGATGTCTTGTTCCATTAGCCTGCTAGTTGTTTTTTCACGTATTCATACTATCATTGGAGCCATTTATTCGGTCGAGAACAAGCATTTATTCATCCTTGTTTATTATGACAGAGAACAAGCATTTATTCATCTTTGTTTATCATGACAGAGAACAGAGAAAAAAACACTTAATTCATCCTTGTATTTGGGTCCACTGAACATTTGCAATTCACTCAACATTTACATCACTTAAAACTTCATTAATGCAAAAAAAATAATCAAATTGTGCACTTCATCCCTCTATTTGGGTCCACTACCCACTTGGCACTTACAATTTATTATTAAATCAAATTGTAGGAAAAATGAAAGGTCACATTCCCCTTCACCTGTGCAACCTAACGCGTGGATTTCGCCCGAGTTCGCCTATAACAATGGAGTTCCAAGGCCCGTGCTTCTCGACGATGTCTCCATTTCGTCCTCCATTTAAACACTCAAATCAAATGGGCAAGAAATCCATGAGGAAGAGAGTAGGCTGCTTGGATTTGATCTTCGTCTTCAGCAAGGCGGCTTGAAAATTGTGTGAGGAGGGAGGATTTTTGTGGAAAATGGGCGGGGAATTGTCCTTCAAGAAGAAACGGGGTAATTTTCATGATTTTACCTGTTCCAGCTTTTTAGTATTAGCTATTAAAATCACGATAATTTGGTGCAAAATTATCGCGATATATATATGCTACAGTAATTTGCAGTACCCATATGCAGTACCTATAGCGGGATTGAATAAAATATCTTTGAATCCTTGAAATGAATTCTCAGTATCATTCACTGTTTGGCAAAATTTTGTTTAAAAATCATCATTGTTTTAGTGGTCCATTTTTTTAAAAATTCAAAAATTGTGAATGAAAATCTTTGATTGATTGAATTGAAGTTGTTGAATTTTCAAAAAAAAAAATAAAAAATAAAAAATAAAAAAAAATCAAATAAACCATAATTTTTATAATACATTTCATGAAAATAATGCATTTGGATAATTAAATTAAAACGCATCGAAAAATTAATTTTTGCAATTATTACAAAACTTTTAAAATCTGGATTTTGACTTTTTCGTTCACTTTGCATTAATTATCTTCCATAATAATCTTGAAAATGTGACATCTTAAACGGATTCTCTTAAACTTTATTTAATATTGAAAAACACATAGTACATTTTTTTTTATCAAAATAAATATAAGAATAATTTTAATAATTGTCTAAAGATTATATGGTCTAAAATTTTAGGTTACTATCTTAAATGCAATCTCTTAAATCTTAATAGGATTGGAAACTTCTTATGTTTTTTTTATCAAAACAAATATAAGATCAATTTTAATAATTTTCTGAAGATTAAATCGTCTAAAACTTTCAATATAATTTCTTGACCTTCAAACGTTGTTCGGTTGCCATATCATAATAATTGCAAGATTTGCGCTATTATTATTTTAACTACTTGATTTTGTAAATAAAAGTAAGTATACTTTTATTGGTCAAATTCAATTATTTGATGGGTTATGATTAAACACACGTTTATAATTATTTTGAGTAGTGTTTTTGCAGAAATTGTGAATATAATGGTTAAAAATGATGCACAATATAGGAGTCTAAGGAATAGGTCCAAAAGGGCCCACGTAGAGGCCCAAACAGAAGTATTGATCGAAAGTCTAGCATCACTCAAACCTTGAAGACCCAAGCAATGCCTAAAGTGTGGGCGGATGGAGCAGCCCATTATAACTTAAAGTAACCTATGTGGAAATTACATTCAACCCTGTTTTTAAAATTACAACTTCTAAAATCAGGTTTAACAATAATTTATACAAAAATCAGGTAATAATTAATTTTAATTTAAAATTAAATTAATATCACATTCGACCCATGTAACCCATCCCAGCCCTAGATTCATCTACATCATTTCCACAATACATTTCCGTCGACAATTGGGGATTTCAGAATCTATGGCCTATGCGGTATTTGTCTAATGGTGTAGCCAAACTAAGGTGATTCCACATCCAGATCGGGGGATTTCAGCGTGGTGGCTGCTAGCAATCACAGTCTGGTGCCGACACCTTGCTACTAGAATCTTGTGGTGTCATGCGCGGCGCTAGGATACAACCCTTCAAGAGCACCGGTGGTAAGAAACATGGATTCAAACTGTGTGAATGAATGGATATTCTCAAAAATGGTCTTATGATGAACACTTTGATATCAGTGTATTTCAGAATTCAAGCTTTTCACCACGACATACTGAGATCTTGTCCACAAGTATTCTTGATTTTCCTTCGCTGGTTACAGATGGTGTCGGACGCAATCAAGAAGAAAGCTGCGCAGAAGAAGCCGGAAATGGCAGCGGGGGCCGAGAGAGGTGGAAGGGCGACGGCGATGTCCTCCTCCTCGTCGAAGATGACTGAGAATGGCAAGATGCTAGCGACGACTAACGGCAAATGTTGTTGAATGTTTGAGATGTTGAAGGCTTGGAATGTGATGTCTCACAAAATATGTGTCCTAAATCAGATAATTGTGACTTCAAATTTGTTTGTAACCTAATAATCTCATGAGGAGTTATTAATTTAACATTTTGTTACGTACTGATTTGATAAGTTGTGACCTTGAAATTAATCTTGACTTAAAATATTGTAAATGTGATCTAAAATAAGTTCAATTTTTGATCTAATATTTTGACCATTTGTGACCTTAAAATAATGTGACCTAAAATTGCTGATTGTGACTTTAAAAATGATGATTGTAACTTAAAATTTTGGTGATTGTGACTTTAAAAATGATGATTGTTAAAAGATTTTTATTTTATAAGTTTGATTGATGATTGTGACTTAAAACATTTGTATTTTGTGACCTGAGATTTTATTATGTTGTGACCTTAATATTTATAATTAATAAAATAGTTTTAATTATTTACTGTAATTAATTACTTTTAATTACAACCTGATTTTTGAAAGTATACAAGTTTCATCTTAATTTTGAAATTTGTATTCCTAATCACCTTATTTGTGTATTTTTCCCGTAACCTATTAGATATTTAATGAACAGTCTTACCAAATATACCATGATCCAAAAACATTGGTTACAAGAATAATGGAGATAACGACAACATTTATATTAGCGATTTTTTGATAAATCACCCATCATGGAGAAAGTGGGCAGTTACTGGGCGAAAGATAATTATTGAACGAAAACAAAGGAAACCATCGTTGAGGTAAAAAAGAGAAAAAAGAATGTAGAGATAAGGATCGAAAAATCAATTTTCGAACAGAGAATCATGTAATTTCATTCCTTTTAATTTATTGTAATGTTTCTTTACTTTACATTTTAGTATGTTTGTACTCCTTGGAGGCATTTCGTTTGAAATTGTAGTCTTACTAAATAACACACTCATTGTTGGGACTTTGTCTCAGAAGGTTGTTGTTCTTTACACATCGTCTGAATCATTTTAATTGTTAACGAAAGTTTAATTCTAAGCGAAACAAATTGAAATGTATTACACGTATTGGATAAACTATAGTCCAAAAAAGCATTTTAATTATGCAATAATATATTAAAAACGGGTGGCTATATTAGCACTACAAAAATTGTTTTCCACACCATAATTTTAAATAATTTCATTATTTACAATAATATACATTAATAAAATTACACACATAATCTTTTAATCTTCTTTTACTAATTTTTACATACACCACAATCATCAATAATTTGTTTACCAACAATCGTGTGTGTGTGTGTGTGTGTGTGTGTGTGTGTGTGTGTGTGTGTGTGTGTGTGTGAGAGAGAGAGAGAGAGAGAGAGAGAGAGAGAGAGAGAGAGAGAGAGAGAGAGAGAGAGAGAGAGAGAGAGGACATTGGCAGCAGTAATCCTTCATCCTTTTACAAATTCTTCTTCTTCTTCTTATAATTTTATAATTTGGGAATGATTTTCTGTTCGCTATGTTAAAAGTATTCGATTTACATGTTTTTCTCCCAAACAGCATAGTCTATTTCAGAGTTGCAACCTTGAAGTTTTGTGGAATTAAATTTACAAGATCCATCCATGAAAGTCTTCTCCAATATCAAGATTTCTGGTGTCATCTGAATACTGAGTGTCATCTTTGTAAAATGAAAATGAATGACGGCCCCAGTCGAGGCGATCATCGGAAGTCCCTCCCTAAAAAATGCAAATATACCTCTCTCGTCTTGTTTATCAATGGTAATGTGGTTTATTACTGTATCAACAACGCATTTGATACCTTAGTTATGGAAAACCTTAACTAATGACTTCAGTTGCCGTTCATTTCCATATTTGGATGCGTTAAGATCATACAATCTTCCTAGCATATAGCCTTGGGGTGCAACTGAGTGGGAGATTGGGGTAGCCAAACATGGGTGACACCAGAATGGTGGTGAATCTCCATCTACATCCGTGGCACCAAGAATGGGGTAAATAAAGAGAGCTGTGGTGCACACATCATTTTCTTATTGTTGTTTTAATTATATATATTTGTAAATTTATTGTTGTGCAATTATAAAAATTATATCTTAGTTTTGGTGTAGTAATCATGTGGTGTAGAAATTAAATATTGTCGTGACAATAAAATCTATATATATATAAGATAACTGTCACCATTTTAAGCACATACTTTCCCGTCCATTTTCAAATACTATTTTAGAGAATTTCTTAATTTTATCAATTTATTTTAATGCATGAATTATGAGAGTTCAATTAATGCAAAATCAATTTATGTGTGAACTGTAATAAATGATTTATGGATTTGTGTAAAAAAAAATTTTTTTTATAAAAAGTCAAATTGTAGATTATTTTTATTCTTTTGATAATTATTACATTATTTCTAAGTCGAAAAATATGCAATATGGATGTCAAATTCAAGATCTTCACAAGAAGTTAATACAAGCTAACAAATGAGAGTAAATTCTAAACATATCATTTGTAGAATCATCTCAAAGAATAAATGTAAAAGTTTTACTTATACTTTTTACTTTTTTCAATATTCAATCTTTTTAATTAATCTCATTTAAGTAAAACGGTGAAAGTTATCCTATTATATATATGTATAGATTTTATTAATTTAGTCATTTTGTTCAATTATTTATTTTTAATTTCATAAATATAAAATAATCTTAATTTGTAAAATATATTTTACAGACTTTAACAATTAATTTATTGAATTCTATAAAAAATAAAAATATAAGGTGTTAACAAATTCATTCTATTTAAAAATAGAATATGGTCAACATGTTTATTTAACATGAACAAAAATAGTTATTTTTTCTTCGGTAACATGATCATTTGACTACTCGATGAAAACTAAAAAATGATGTTGCACTGAAAACCATTGAATTAAGATATGTTTGATGAAGACTATAAATTAAAATAGTTTTAGATGCGTAGTTGAAAGTGAAGGGAAGTGATATAAATATACTCCAACGGTCACCAATATTTTGAAAACTTACGACAATGGTCACTTTGTACATGAAACACATCCAAATTAGCTATATATTAAAAGAAATTAGAGAATGAACAATTAGTTATTAAAAGAAATATTCAAGTCGTAATTTTCTGGTTTATTTTTCATTATATATGAATGCACAATTTATGCATGCAAGTTACTTGCCTCTTTTGTTTAATTTTGAGTTAAGAAAATTTATGTTATTCATACAAAAATATTAGATCAAGTAAGAAATCTTATAGGGAGAATTATATTATTCATAATATTTTTGTCGGACATTATATTTTTATAACTCATTCAATAAATAATTGTTAATTATATCATTCGTCTATCACAAGAGTGTGATTACTAGTCACCCATTAAAAACACATTGGGGGCACGGAGGTGTATTTGCCAGTTGACACTACCGAAAATCTTCTACTCGGATAGTCAGAGTAGAAATTAATACAACATAATATATCGGTCTATTGAGAAATTGATATAAAACTTATTATATCAATTTGATGTCACATTCAATACAAGTTTCATAAAAAATACTTAAATATAAACAATCCGACCACATAATTTTTTCGTAAATACTTTTTTATGATTAGTCATAAGATTGAGATAATTAAATGTGCGATGCCAATTTTTTATTTGTTTAAACATTTCCGCCCTCTTTTTTCTGTTGTTATAGATAACAAGTCAACGTTTTGACATTGACGATCGGTCCACCATTCGTATTTAATATATTTCAATTCATATTCGGTTTATGTACACAAATCGGAAATATATATCCCCTATACTAATAAGGAAACAAAATGATAGGAAAAGTGCCAATTTTCGTCCTAATTTCGGGTAGTTGGCTGCCCGAGTTGCCTGACTCTGATTTTTTTTTTTTTTTTTAAACTACAAATTAAAAACATTCAATAATGACCAATTTGCATGTAACGCTTAGGCTGCCAATTTTTTTTTTTTTAACTCAACATATTTAGTAGAAATTCAAAAAATTCAATAATAGCCAAATTACACGCAACGCGTGCCCAAAAAACTAGTAAAAAAATAAGAATGACTTTTTTTGGCAACTGAGTCATGATTTATAATTGGTCTTGTAGAAAACACAATAACATATATATCCTTATATATGTTCTACAAATAAATTAAGAGAAAGAAGAAAGAATGGAAGAAGAGAAAGAGAGAAGAGACAACCCTTAAAACCACACCATTCATTATAATACTCAATCCTATATATACATACAAAACAAAATCATATGCTTAGAATATTCTAAAGCATATAAAGCATATTCTAAGCATATTCTAAGCATATTCAAAAGCATATTCTAGAATGTGCTAATTATTCTAACATCCCCCCGCAAACTCACGATGCTATAGCATGAAGCAACAAGAGTTTGTCAAGTAAGAATCGGAAGCGAGAAGTCGGATGGGACTTGGTGAAGAAGTCTGCAAGCTGCAATGATGAAGAGACAAAAGGTAAGGCAATAGTCCCATGCTGAAGATGATGACGAACAAGGTGACAATCAATTTCAATGTGCTTCGTGCGCTCATGGAACACTGAATTATGTGAGATCTGAATGGCACTCTTGTTATCACAATACATAGAGGTGGGAGATGAAATAGAAACACCCATATCTGCAAGTAGCCAACGTAACCACACAATCTCAGTAGTAGTGGAGGCCATAGCGCGATATTCTGCTTCAGTTGATGAGCGAGAAACTACTGTCTGCTTCTTACTTTTCCATGAAATAAGAGAGTCACCAAAAATACACAGTAGCCAGTAGTGGACTTACGATCAGTTGGGTTCCCAGCCCAATCTGCATCAGAGTAAGCTCGAAGCTCTAAGGAGGAGGTCGATGGGAATAAAATACTCTGAAAGCAAGAGCCACGAAGATAGCGCAAGATTCTAACAACCGCTGCCCAGTGAACCATGGTAGGTGCTGAAACAAACTGACTGACAACATGCACAGCATAAGCAATGTCTGGCCTAGTAATGGTAAGATAAACAAGGGAACCAACAATAGTACGATACAAAGTAGGATCAGACAGTGGTTCACCATCAGAAGATGAGTAACGAACATTAGCCTCAATAGGAGTATCAGCTGTTTTAGTATCAGTAAGACGAGCATGCTCAACGACATCTGCAACATATTTAGACTGAGAGAGCATATAACCTCGAGGAGAAGAAGCAACCTCAATCCCCAGAAAGTAAGTTAAGGGACCCAAATCCTTCATTTCAAAAAGACGAACCAATTCTGATTTTAAATTGGTTATCCCTACAACATCATCACCAGTAATGATCATGTCATCAACGTACAACAGAAGGAGAATACGACCAGTGGAAGTACATCTACAGAACAAAGCGGAATCATGATGGCTAGATGTAAAACCAAGAGAGAGCACAACTGTAGAAAACTTCTCAAACCAGGCACGAGGTGCTTGTTTGAGACCATATAGAGCTTTCTTAAGTTTGCAAACAAATCCAGGAGAATGAGGAACACCAGGTGGAGGAACCATATAAACATCTTCTTGAAGATTTCCATTCAAGAAGGCATTTTTAACATCCATTTGAGAGAGACTCCACTGACGAATAGAAGCAACCGCAATAAGTGTACGTACAGTAGTCATTTTTGCAACAGGGGAAAATGTCTCCTCATAATCCAAGCCATACTGTTGAGAAAATCCCTTAGCAACCAATCGAGCCTTGTAACGCTCAACTGAACCATCAGATTTGGTCTTGATCTTATAGACCCAACGAGATCCAATAGCATGTTTTCCTGGTGGTAAAGAAACTAATTCCCAAGTGTCTGTCTTATGTAGAGCATTAAGTTCATCAGTCATAGCCTGTTGCCAAAGAGGATCTAAAGCTGCTTCTTTGTAAGAGGAAGGTTCAGAAAGCTTATGAATGGAAGACAAAAAACAACAAAAGGACTCAGAATAACAAGAATAATCAAACTCGGGTAAGTGAGCAGACTTACGTATACGTTGAGGATATCGAGGAGGAGGAGACTGCGAATCCTCAGCCTCAGACGGTGCTTGGGGATCCATAGGAGAAGGGAGGACATTCTGAGATGGCGCATGTGTACCTGTAGCAGATGACGAAGATGGAGAACATTTAGTAGGTACATATGTAGATGGTCTATCAATATCATCAGTGAAAGGATCAATACAAATGAGATCTGACGTGGTCATGTGAGAGGTATTATCTGTAATAGAAAAGAAGGGAATGTGTTCAAGAAACACAACATTACGAGAGACATATAACTTGTGACTGACAGGATCAAAACATCGATAACCTTTTTGTCCCTCACCATATCCTAAGAAGACACAAATAGCTGAGCGTGGAGTTAATTTGCTACGTTCTGCCGTAGGACGAAGAACAAAACAAGTGCACCCAAAGACTTTTAAGAGAGAGTAATCAGGAGAATAACTAAACAAGGTTTGAAATGGTGACAAACCAGATAAATGAGAAGATGGTATCCTATTTATCAAATAGACAGCAGTGAGAACTGCCTCCCCCCAAAATTCACTAGGTACTTTGGCAGATAGGAGAAGGGAACGAGCAGTTTCAACAATGTGTCTATGCTTACGTTCAGCAACACCATTCTTTTGAGGAGTATCAGTACAAGAAGTTTGATGAATTGTACCATCAAGAGCAAGCAACTCACGAAAATCATTAGAAACATATTCCCCACCCAAATCACATCGAAAACATTTAATGACAGCAGAATGTTGAGTTTAAATAAGTGCTCGAAACGAACGATAAATAGAAATAAAATCAGAACGTCGCTTCATAAGATATACCCAACAGTAACGACTATAATCATCAATAAAGGAAACATAATATCGGGATCCTCCTTTAGTAGAAACAGGAGCAGGGCCCAATACATCTGAGTGTACAAGATCAAATGATGCAATAGAAGAAGAAATACTACGAGGAAAAGGTAAAGCTGAAAATTTAGCAAGTTTGCATCCACTACAATCAGAAATATCATGAGGTTTTAAGTCTCCCAAACAACCTTTAGAAGCTAAAAATCTCAAACGACTAGCAGACACATGTCCTAGGCGAGAATGCCATAAATAGAAATTAGAAGAAGAATTCAAATGGAAAGACGATAAATCAGTACTAGAGGCTGCAACATGCGCTGGTCTCAGATTATCTAGAACATAAAGTCCTCCTCTTTGCCTATGGCCGATCCCAATCAGCTTCCGAGACTGCGGATCCTGTACATAACAAGTAGTAGAAGTAAAGTGAACAGAATTACCAGAATCACATAATTGACCAACAGAAATAAGATTTAAAGTAAGGTCAGGAACACAATAGACATCTGATAAAGATAGATTAGAAGTATGAACAGAACCAACACCTGCTAAGGACAACGGGGTGCCATCAGCAGTCATAACAGGTGAAGATGACATAGAAGGATATAAATAATCAAAAAGTGATGAGTTAGGAGACATATGCTTAGAAGCACCCGAGTCAAAAATCCACGAGGAGGTTTTACCTGAGGAGTTCTGAGAGGACAAACCTACATGAGTAGAGGCTGACATGACATGTGACTGTGAGGCTAAAAACTTCTGAAACTGCTCACTAAGATCAGTCAATCGGGAATCAGATGAGGGCGGTAGACCAAGTATAGAGGAGCCAACAGGTGGAACAATCGCTGCTGTGTGGGCATTGGATCTATAAGACTGCTGGGACTTCAATAACTTAGGACATTGAGCCTTCCAATGTCCCTTTTGTCTACAAAAACTACAAACATCATTTGGGAACCGTGTATGTCCTTTGGTTCGATTCTGTGTAGATGGTAAAGCTAAAACTGAAGTCCCATAATGTGGAAGAGATACATCTTCAGTAAGGGATTTTAACCGTGTCTCCTCAGCAACAAGTTCACTAACAACTGAATCAACAGATGGAAGAGGAGTACGGTGCAAAATAGAACCTCTGAGTCCCTCAAAATCACTACGAAGTGCCATCAAAAACTGAACCAATCGTTGCTCCTCTCTATAAATAATATAATCCGCACTTGCTTTCAGACCTGCCGGTTCAGTAAGAGTTAACTCATCCCAAATTGATGTCATAGCAGTATAAAAATCCAGAATGCTCATATTCTTTTGTTGCAATGCTCGAATGTCAATCTCTAACTGATATCGTTTTGCAAAATTAGATTTAGTGTACAACTTCTGCAAATGGTCCCAAACCTCCTTTGCCGTTTCATACTTAGCCAACTGTGTACCAATACTATGTTCTACAGAATTATTTATCCATGTATGAATTTTTGAATTATTTGAATCCCAGGTATCTAACAGAGTTGCATAATTTGCATCATTATTTTCCGGTTTCTCAACTATTCCACTGACATAACCCCACAACTTTTTACCCTTAAGAAAGTGTTTCATAACATGACTCCAGTAAGCATAGTTTTTACCATTCAAACGCACATTAATAGCCTGAAGAGAATCATCGGATGCCATTAAAAGAGAGAAAACGATACTAACCAACAAAGTCAAGCAAAGCAGTG
This sequence comes from Ligustrum vulgare, assembly GCA_963555705.1. Classification (NCBI taxonomy): domain Eukaryota; kingdom Viridiplantae; phylum Streptophyta; class Magnoliopsida; order Lamiales; family Oleaceae; genus Ligustrum; species Ligustrum vulgare. The sequence goes on along the minus strand of OY743171.1, from coordinate 65,241,694 downwards.
TGTAAAAAGAATGGATAACTGAAAACCAACACCACAAGCAGATAGAGGATGAATAGTCGATCGAAAATCCGTCAACTGTGATGCCAGGAACTGCCGCACGCGCCCCCACGCGCCACCAGAAGATCCGACTGCCTGACTCACGCTCCTCCTTACACCGGCGCGTGTAATCTCACGCGCCACTCCGGTCGACGCGGCTCCACCTGTAGATTCTGAATATGGTCTTAGTTCACCGGAATTCCTACTGCAAGTGCCTCAAAATTCGTGAAACAGTACGGTTTAGGGTTTTTCGCGAAGAAGAAAAATGCACGCTGATTTCGTTTTTTTTTTTTTTTTCGAAGGCAATGTGAATCAAATAGCTCTGATACCATGTAGAAAACACAATAACATATATATCCTTATATATGTTCTACAAATAAATTAAGAGAAAGAAGAAAGAATGGAAGAAGAGAAAGAGAGAAGAGACAACCCTTAAAACCACACCATTCATTATAATACTCAATCCTATATATACATACAAAACAAAATCATATGCTTAGAATATTCTAAAGCATATAAAGCATATTCTAAGCATATTCAAAAGCATATTCTAGAATGTGCTAATTATTCTAACAGGTCTTTTATATTTGAGATAAAATGTTTGGTTAAAAAGTGGTGAGAGAAAATGTGTAAAATTAAAAAACGATTTGAAAAATTGTACAGTTTATAAATTGTAATGATTGCATTACAAAACGAAGCATAAATTAATTTAAAATGGGTCAATCGGCCTACCCAATTGCTTCGTAGGCATGTGGTATTATTTCTCCAGCGCATTTGTCATGTGGATTGCGAATTGGGGTCGCCCTCTCAATGATTCTTCTGGGGCTATAACTATATCCTCGGGGTGGAAATATCGTAACCATGAACGAAAACAAACAGATTATTCAGACAACAAATGTCACAACTTCCCCTGGGGACACATCTGCCCAGCTAAAGGACAATGGAAACCTTATTTTGCACGATCAATCAAGTGATGTTTCATTATGGGAATGTTACAGCCACCCGACAAACTGCTTTCCACCTACAGTAGTCACAACACAACTACATGCGATAAAGTGAGGTTAAATTCGTGGATAACTTGGCAAGGTTACGGAGATTACTTTGTGGGACTACAAGTTTCAATAGGCATTAGATCGTCTATCCTGGAGAAGCGATTGGGTTTTTACCGGAAAAACAAGAATGTAATCTGTGTACATAATACATTGACGGACTCGATAATTGTTTTGAGAATAAAAATGCACTTACAATTTTTTTCGGATGTGATCCATTTGGGTTCTGTACACAAAATAATTCATCAATCTGTCAATGTTAAGAAGGTATGAACCAAAGTACAAGTTGAAAGGGGTTCGAGGGAATTGGAGTGGTGGATATAAGAGGAAGGCATCTTTACATTGTAAAAGAGATAACAATCTTGTTACTTGTACAATGTAGTTAACAATAAGGTTAACAACCCTCTAAGAGCAATACTACTTGTACAACTATAGTTGACAACTTAGATGTGACACAATCCTTTTAATTTGTATATCACATCACCTTTTAAATCAACACATCACAATTTGTTACATCTGAGTTTTCAATCATAGTTGTCATCAAAAGTTGTACAAATATCATTTTTCTAAAATGTGTGGAGCATTGTTAATCATGTTGTACAAGTACATTAATCAACAAGATAATAGTGTGACGTATAAGAGCAAAGAGGGGATTGGATATAATGTATGACATTCCGTACGATTAGAAATTAGTCACTTAGGTCGTCTGCCCTCCGGGGGTATAGTTCAGTTGGCAAAGACTGAAGTGTCATTATAACATAAAAGTTTACGTTGCTGACAGTCACATGGTGAGATTTGAATATTGGCAAATGTTTTGGATTTGACCTCTTTGTGGTGGAAATCAGTTGATAAACTTTAAACCCTATCTAATTTAGGCGCATTCCATGACTTTCCTCCTCCAAAAAGCTCTACGGACGAGGCAGCGAGAGCCGTCAAGATTGCGGTTCAACGTTTTTTTAGAAATTAGCCAGTTAGGTCTTTTGATCAAAAAGTATTTTAGCTTTTGTTTGGCAAACTTGTTTAAAAACAAGTTTTTTTATACACAACTAGTTATCTACCCGTGCGATGCACGGAATATATAATTTTTAAATCATAATTTTAAAAATATCTTGATTCAATCATATTAAATAAAAAAATATAATTTAAATAAATTTTCAATACAAAATGTTGTTGAATTTGAAACTTTAGAAAAAGATAAAACTATTCAAAATGAAAAATGCTACACGTACACTAAGTATACTGCGTTACTAAAATTTGACACTCGTTTAAACTTTTTATATAATTTTTTTTTTTACTTTTTTTTTTTTTTTACGTTTTTCTCTGAAAATTTGTTCACCTCATCACGTATTTCCCTTTTAATATGTTATAATTTTTTAGTAACTATATTTTTTTAATGTGTGGCTTACACATATTTTATTTAAAATCCAATATATTAATTAATATTTCCTTATTTTTTAAACATGATAATTTTTTTCAACATAATGAAATGATTAAGCCTTTGTTTGATAATAATGTTTGGTTTATAAACTTATTTATTTATAATTTTGGGGTAAAAATTAGTGGCTGAAAATTGGAGAGAGAAAATATGTTTCGTTAAAAAATTGATAGAAAATAATTAATTATTTTTGTAACACGCGTATTGAAGAGCCTACTCATTTATTGACATATTAGGAAGTAAGATTTCAATAATTCTATTTATTTATTTTCAAAATATATTAATTTAATTTTTTTCATTTCTAACTTAACAAATTTATATAGTATATGTTTATTTATTTTAAAATATATTAATCCAAATTTTTCATTTTCAATATGACACATTTACATAGATATGATGTGACATTTATTTATGTTCAAATATATTAATCTAATTTTTTCATTTTCTACATAACACATGTTATTGAATTTGAAATTTTTAAAAAAAAATTCTACATGTACACTAAGTGTACCGCGTTACTCATAGTTTGGCACTTAATTAAATTTTTTATATAAATTTTTTTTAACTTTTATTTACGTTTTTCTCTAATGATGAAATGATTAACTTTTATTTCAAAAATGATGAAATGATTAATTTTTTTACCAATTTATCATTGGTGGTAAAAAGTTGATAGCAAATAATTAATTATTTTTGTAATATGCTTATTGAAGAATCTACTCATTTATTGACATTTTAGGAAGTAAAACTTGGATAATTTTATTTATTTGTTTTCAAAATATATTGATTCAAAATTTTTCATTTCTAATTTAACAAATTTATATAGAATGGATTTATTTATTTTCAAATATATTAATCCAAAATTTTCATTTTCAATGTAACACATTTACATAGATATGACATTCATTTATGTTCAAATATATTAATAAAAAAAATTTATTTCCTACGCAACACATTTACATAGATATCACATTTATTTATATTCAAATATATTAATCCAATTTTTTCATTTCCTACATAACACATTTACATAGATATCACATTATATATGTTCAAATATATTAATCTAATTTTCTCATTTTCAATGTAACATATTTACACATAGTACATTTATTACAACCCTTACTAAATATGTAATAAATAATAATTTTTCCAACAAAAATATTTATCTTTTCATTATTTATTATTTGTTTTTTTATATATAAAATTAGAAGTGAGGAGAGAGAGAGAGAGAGAGAGAGAGAGAGAGAGAGAGAGAGAGAGAGAGAGAGAGAGAGAGAGAGAGTCAATAAATGCAAATTTCCCTCCAAAATGACCATCTCTCCTCACTTCTTCTTTTATATATACCAGTGAATCACCCGTGCGATGCACGGGAAGAAACGTATTGATAAAGATAATTCAATGTGAAATTAGATAAATCATTCAGATAAAATAAATAAATTTTGCAAATAAAATATATCATCATTTATTTGTTTCATATGACTACAAATTCTGAAATACTTCTTTGTATATAACATTGTTTGTTAATTTTGTTGATCTTCCATTCTTATCACAAATCAACATCTTTAATCCGGAACGATTTGTCACCTAGAAATCAAACATAAAGTTGTCCATATGTAAACACCAGCCATTTAAGAAGAAGTCCCACATACGAACGTGATTGTCTCTGACTCTTATTGATAATAATGGCATAGGACGTCATCAATGGAAATTGTCTTCTTTGAAATCTAATAGGTTTTCTAGAATTAGAAGGACTCAACGATATCATTGGAATAAAGAACTTGTGTCCTGCATTGATGTTAGAAAGAATTTGACCTTCTAGAACATGGTCGCCAAGTTTTGTAACTATCAACCTCGTTCCATTGCACAACCCATGTGTATGATCAATATTTCTCAGAAAGACCTTGTATCCTTCACTTATCCGATGCAACGGTCCACCACGTGGTGCAATAAAGATATCCCTGTGTCCAAGTCATGTATCAAAATCTACCGACAATCAATTCGATAATTTCATCGACAATAGGAAAATCATATTGGTTATCACCGGTCGCCCACCAACCAATAAGTATAAGTCTTATATTTGAAATATTTTCCTCAATCATCTTTTCTCAAACCGACCTAAAATGCTTTAACAATAACAGTATTTGTGAAGCATATTTTTCAAATAAAAAGTTATACAATCATGCAACATTGAATCGCATGATTTACTCCTATCAAGGGACATTAAAAGACATAAATTAAATTTCAGACTAAATTATCTGTAAACAATATAAATATAAAAGCAATAAATACATAATACGTACCACAACCCTTTTTCTGCTTTCAACCTCATTCACATTTGTCAACAATGTAAAGCGAGCAAATTGTAGAGTTGAACCATCATCAAGCAACAGACTCCCAATCTTATGGCAATTTTGATCGTGTAATCTGAAGACTGAAGGCCCTCCACCATCATTTAGTCCATTATCTAATCCCCCCATAGAAATGAACAAAAACATCATATTATATGTTCGAATGTTCTCAACGAAATTCTCAATCCTGTCGTCCCTACCATATAACAATTTTTTCAAAATAAGCGGATGATCTTTCATAAGAGGAATCTTCACTTTCTCTTGTATACAACAAAGAAGGGTTAACAAATAAATCGCGAAATCGAATTAAATCGCAACAAATGGTTTGGTTTGGTTCAATTCGGTTTGGAAAAATTCCAAACCGCCTTAAACGATTTGGTTTAGGTTTCAATTGTCAAAACCACGATTTCAAATAGTCAACCCGCCAAATTTTAAAAAATTAAAAAAAATAAAAATAAAGGCAAACGTTCAATTAAAAAAATGCAACACACTTTTTATTGTCAACAAATCAAAATTAAGGAATCAAAGATTAATTTGTTCAAATTCACAATCATTTGGAAATAATTCTTGCTCCTACAATTCATAATCATCATCCAAGACAACAGGTATAAGAAACGAATTCGGTAATCATAAAAAAAGAAAAAAAATACTAAAATTGTGAGATTGACAATAATGTATCAAATTCATGATATTATAGGTTTTTGCAATAATTATATAACGTAATTATTTTTTTTATGAAAATTATAATATAACATTGATCATCTCAATTTTCAGTTAAGTAAATTGGGATACAATTTACTTATTGTTGTAGAAATTTAAGAATCATAAATATTGAATTAAAATATAACAATTAATATCATGTCATAGTTAATTATTTTTTAAAATTTAGACTTAACAATTATGACAAAAAAATCATTAATAACTATATAATTTCAAAACAATATAAATAAATCTGTTAACCGTTAATGTAAAAAATGTGATATGAAACTTTTTGGAATAAAAAATTATATAATAATTAAATGTAATTGTAAATAAAATTATTTTGATAAATAACCTGATATAGAAAAGAAGGTTATTATGTATATATAGCAAAGAACTTAAAAGTATGACTATTTAAAATGAAATTTAATACAACTTGATTAAATATTCGATATAAATGTAAATGAAAATTCGACATTGGATTTGTATGACCGAACGAAATTATTCATCCATAACATCGAGACCAATAAAATATCACAATTATTATAAAAAATTATTTATGTATTAAAAGTTACTTTCTAAAAAAATACTAATTGATTTAATAGAACGCAATACAAAGGAGTTTGAATTTTTAGATGTACTAAATAACTAAAAAATAAGATTATTTATAAAAAGTTTTATATGATAATATTTATTTAGTATTAGATGCGTAATACAATTTCGATATAATTTTGAACTGAAAATTTTACATTGAATTTGTATGAGTGCATACAAATACTTATTTGTAAGATTTAAAAAATTAAATAATTAGAATAATTTTATGAAAAGAGAGTTTTAAACACAAATAACCAAATATAAATAAGTGAAAAAAATTCTTTATAAAAATACTTAAGTGGAAGTAGCAGTATGAACACAATAAAAGCTGAATTTTGGAAGTGTGAACACAATAAAAGTTGAGTTTTCCCGCCAAAACTCAGCTACTTTTATATATTATATAGACTAGTTGTCTACCCGTGCGATGCAAGGAATATAGAATTTTTAAATCATAATTTTGAAAATATCTTGATTCAATCGTATTAAATAAAAAAACATAATCTAAATAAATTTTCAATACAAAATGTTATTGAATTTGAAATTTTAAAAAAGACAAAACTATTCAAAATAAAAAATACTACATGTACACTAAGTATACTGCATCACTCAAAATTTGGCACTCGTTTTAAATTTTTTCTATAAATTTTTTATTATATTTATTTACGTTTTTCTCTGAAAATTTGCCCACCTCATCATCTATTTCCCTCTTTGTATGTTATAATTTTTTATTTACTTTATTTTTTTAATGTGTTGCTTACATATATTTTATTTGAAATCCAATGTATTAATTAATATTTCCTTTTTTTAAGCATGCCAATTTTTTTCAAAATAATAAAATGATTAAGCCTCCGTTTGGTAATAATGTTTGGTTTATAAACTTGTTTATTTATTTATGATTTTGAAGTAAAAAGTAGTGGTTGAAAATTGGAGAGAGAAAATATGTGTGGTTAAAAAGTTAATAGAAAATAATTAATTATTTTTGTAACATACATATTGAAGAGTCTACTCATTTATTGACATATTAGGAAGTAAAATTTCAATAATTATATTTATATATTTTCAAAATATATTAATTCAATATTTTCATTTCTAACTTAACAAATCTATGTAGCATATATAAAATATATTAATCCAAAATTTTCATTTTCAATGTAACACATCTACATAGATATAATATGACATTTATTTTTATTCAAATATATTAATCCAATTTTTTCATTTCCTACATAATACATGTTATTGAATTTAAAACTTAAAAAAAAAAAAATTCTATATGTACACTCAGTGTACTGCGTCACTCAAAATTTGGCACTTAACTAAATTTTTTATATAAAATTTCTTGAAATTTATTTACGTTTTTTCCAAAAATTTACCCACCTTATCACATATTTTCCTTTTAATATGTTATAATAATTAATTAACTTTATTTTTTAATATGTTGCTTACATATATTTTATTCGAAATCCAATATATTAATTAATATATTTTATTTTTTCTTATTTTTTAAAAATAATAATTTTTGTCAAAATGATGAAATGATTAAATATTCTACAAATTTATCATTGGTGGTAAAAATTTGATAGCAAATAATTAATTATTTTTGTAATATGTTTATTGAAGAACCTACTCATTTATTGACATATTAGGAAATAAAACTTCAATGATTTTATTTTTTATTTTCAAAAATATTGATTCAAAATTTTAATTTCTAACTTAACAAATTTATATAGCATGTATTTATTTATTTTCAAATATATTAATCCAAAATTTTCATTTTCAATGTAACACATTTACATATATATGACATTTATTTATATTCAAATATATTAATACAATTTTTTCATTTCCTATGTAACATATTTACATAGATATGAATTTTATTTATGTTCAAATATATTAATTCAATTTTTTCATAGATATCGCATTATATATGTTCAGATATATTAATCTAATTTTTTCATTTTCAATGTCACATTTTACACATAGTACACTTATTATAACTCTTACTAAATATGTAATAAATAATAATATTTCCTAGAAAAATTTGTATCTTTTGTTTATTTTTTTAATTTTTTTATATATAAAGTAGAAGTGAGGAGAGAGAGTCATTAAATGCAATTTTCCCTCCAAAATGACTCTCTATCCTCACTTCTACTTTTATATATATAAAGATTCTCAAAACAATTTTTTAACCACATCTATTATCTTTCTTCATTTTTTAACCACAAATTTTAACTCGAAAATACAAAAAAAATGTTTTTAAACAAATTTTTTTTTACGTACAGAGGCATAAGATTAAGACTGAGATGATTAGTTTCGTGAATGGGTATATATACCCTAGCATTTATTACTTCTTTCAACGTTTCCCCATTATTGACTACAATATATTGTGTCCAATTTTGTTTACCCCCGTTTTGGAGGGGGGGGGGGGTTGAACTCCCTCTTCATTTTTTAAAATAAAATAGTACAAGTCAAAACATTTTCTAAAATCAAAGGGTCCACCTCAATTTTCTTGGCAAGACACGGCAACTATTTGTTTTTTTTTGTTTTTTTGTTTTTCATTTTTTTATCTTAAAAAATACATTCTTTTATTACACTTCGGTAACTTGTTTATTTTGGTTTATAAACTAAATAATTTTTTAAATCACTTTTTAATCACATATATTTTCTTTCTTCAATTTTCAACAACTACTTTTTATCCCAAAAATTATAAATTAACTAATTTATAAACCAAATAATGTTACCAAAATAATAATTTATTTAGTAAATAGTTTATAAATCACACAATTTCTCATATCACCTTTGGTGTTTGTTCGACGGTGATTGAGTCGTCGCTATTTTTGAAAGTTGTTGTTTTTTACGTAAAATTTGTGGTCAAAAAATGGTTTCGAAAATATTTGTAATTAAAAAATAGTATTGAAAATTGTTTTATAATAAAGGCCGCCAACGAAACGCATGCTTGTTAAAAAATGGTCTCCGTTTGGTAACACTGTAGCGGTTTATAAACTAATTTATTTATGATTTTGAAGTAAAATGTGGTTGAAGATTGGTGGAAAAATGTGTAGGGTTAAAAAACTGATTTGAGAAATTGTGTAATTTATAGACCGATTTATAAACTATTTACCAAACAAACATTTGCTTTATTATTATTTAATTTTGAGATGGGCCCTTTGATTTTAAAAAGTGTTTTGACTTGTACTATTTTACTTTAAAAAATGAAGAGGGTGGGGTGAACAAAATTGGACTCCAATATATTGTATTATTATTCTGTTTGGTAAACCATTTACAAACAAATATATTTCTTCAAATCACTTTTTTTTCCACAAATTTTTTCAAATTATTTTTCAACCATATATTTTACCTCAAAAATATTACATTATTTGTTTATAATTTTTTTTTATACCAAACAGAGTCAGGCAATCAATTAACCTTTGTTTGCTATAAGTTTTTGTTTTCTTAACGAAGAATTTGATGTTTTCGAGATAAAATATGTCATTAAAAAGTAGTTCCACAAAATGTGTATAGTTAAAAAATTATTTGATGAAATGTGTATTTATAAAAAAAAAAATACCAAATACATTGTTAATTTTCAGTGGAGTACTTTTTAGAGGAAATTACACCTACTCTATTTTATAGGAATCAAATTAAAAAATAAGATTAAACCTATAAAAGTTCAAATTTCAGGTTGTAATAAATTTTAAAATATATTAAATAAATTATCACAATTTATCCTAATCCCACACTTACTCAAACCCTATTTCCCTCATTTTACACAAGCAGACTCCCCCCACCCCCCTCCCCCTTCACTCCTTTCCAAACCTCAACTCACTCCGCCGACGACGGCAAACTCCTTCGACTATGGCACTCCAATCAAGCACCCTACTCCACCAACCATAGCTTGCACCCACAGCGTTTCGCTATGCACAGCAGCATCGCGCAGCGGCACAGCTGCTGCTAATCCTCGTGCTTGTTCAGCTCCATCACTTCGCCTTGTGGCTGCCATCTCACTGTAGAGGAGATTTGTGCGGCCTCTGCACCCGACGGTGTATGTGGTGCGTCATGTTGCTGATGTAGTGGATGGTTGCGATCTAGGTTGTGGTGTTGATAATTTTTGTTGTCAAATTCTGCTTCGCGTGGTGGTGTCGGTGTTTTTATTTGGGTGTGCAATATCAGAGATGGTGATGGTTGTAGTGGGAGAGGATGGAGTTTCGGTCTTGCAGCGCCGCTGCAGCCGGTGGGGCTTCCGGAAGCAACGACCTTGTTGCTTTGATCGAGGCAGTGGTGCGCTGCTTCTGTTGTTTTGCCTTTTTTGGAACTTTGGTAGGTGGTGGTGCATCTAGCATGAGGTGGCAGCTGCGGTGATATTCACGGGGCACCATGGCAGTGGTGGTGGTGTTGAGATGCTGGCGGCTACAGGTGTTGATCGTGTGAGATGTTGTGACTTGGTAGGTGGTGGTGCAATCGACTTGAACTGGCAGTGGTGGTGAGGGAAGGAGTGAAATTTTGGTTTTGGAATTTGAACATCATGTGTAGTTTTGTTGGTCGGGGTGGAGGCCACCGTGGCCGTTATACTCACGGGGCACAGTTGCAGTGGTGCTGGTGGTGGGACGGTTGCGTCCGTAGGTGTTGATTGTCCAAAATGTCAATTTGATAAATGTGACTTAAAAAATGGTGTCACCTATCAATTAATAATTTGTGACCTAGAAATTAAATAAATGTACGCTAACAATTTGGTAATTATCACTTAAAAGATTTGTGATCTAATAATTTGATAAGCTATAATCTAGAAGTAAGTCGGGATTGACTAATTTGACATTTAGACCTAAAAGAAATTGTCTTTGTGATGCGATGTGAAATTATATAATATTGTGACCTCAATATGTATAATGAATAAAATATTTTTATTATTTAATATAATTAATTAATACAAATTATAATTTGATTTTTGAAATTATATAGGTTTGGTATTATTTTTGAAATTTGTATTTTAAAACCCCTTATTTATTTATGCATTTTTCCGGTATTATTTATGCAATAAAGACGTTTTTGAGAACACCGTGGGGATTTGAGAATGGAGAAAAAAATCACTCAAATATTGTCATATTTGAATAAACCTTTTCACCAACTCCTACTGTATGGAATATGGATTTGGATGTTTAAATTGGAATGGATGAATGAAATTATATGTGTGTGTGATTACAAATGAAATAAGAAAGCAATTTTCACCTTGTTGACTCGGTCGAGGTGGTAAGATGCGCTAAACGGATGGCCAAGAATCAACGCATATATAAAGTGGGCTCCACCCCCTCCATGTGAGAAGGGGGTCACCTCGGGATAAGCTCCGAGGTGCTTTTATCATTTTTCTTTAATCTTTGCTCTTATAATTCTGCTAAGTGCTTCTAGAATTGATCGGCAGTCAAGCTTAGGTCCAAAATTTCCACAAAAGATTGTTATAATATGTATAATTTACTTTAACAAAGCAAGACTTTCATTCTCTCCATCAAACAGTCCCAAATAAAACCATGATCATCAAAAAGCTGATGAATCCATTTTCTCGGACTCAGTTAGATCCTCGTGACTTTCCTTCGAACCGAAACTTACTTCGTGATGAATTTTGTTACTTCAGAACCGTTATAGTTATAGTCCTTTGTCTATCGAGTCACGGGGTTTGTCTAGAAACAGGCACCCTTATGCCGAGTATAATCCAGGAGGATTCGGACACCGTCGATTCTCCAGGCAAGATCTTCAGTTTTGGATTCTTCAGCCCCAATGGAACCACCAGACGCTACATGGGAATATGGTATCATGTCTCCAAGGTGTCTGTCGTGTGGGTTGCCAATCGAGACCGCCCTCTCAATGATTCTTCCGGGACGATAACCATATCCTCGGATGGTAACATCGTACTAATGAATGGAAGCAACGACACCGTTTGGTCCACAAATGCTACAACTTCACCAAGAAATACATCTGCCCAGTTAACGGATAATGGAAACATTATTCTCCGCGATCAGTCTAATAATGTCTCATTATGGGAAAGTCACGAGCACCCGACAAGCTCTTTTCTGCCTACCTGGAGATTAAGTCACAACACAAACACAGGTGAGAAAGTGAGGCTAAATTCTTGGAGAACTTCTCAGGATCCAAATTAGGGAAATTATTTCGTGGGACTCCATGTTTCAATAGGCAATATTCCACAACTTTTTTCTTGGAATCAAGGTAGTCCATTCTGGCGGAGCGGTCAGGTTTTTACGGGAGTAATGCGTATGTACTCAGTTTACGTCGATGGATTCAGTATGGTAAATGAAGGTGGAACATACTGATACTCACAATAATAACACATGCGATACGACCTATGGTTATTCGATTCGATCACCCCGTGACAGCGTGGTAATGGTCAACTTATGTCACGATCGACCAACTATCAACGACCACGATATACGATGGACGATCCGTTATTCCATCCAATCAGTTATTGACACGCTACAAGAGGGAAATCCTATCCACATAGTAACTTTATTATTAATGAGCAATTATTACTCCTTAATTAGCGGTCTTATTCCTTAATTAGTGGCCATTATCATTATCCCTTGATGGGTGGTAATTATCCCTAAATAAATACCTATCATTCCTTAATGAGAGATTATGAATTGAGACCTATAAATACCCAAATTTGAGGACTCCATAGCAAGGACAAAAAATTACCTCTCTCTCTCTCTCTCTCTATGAATATTTCTTTAAGAATATTTATATTGATATATCTTCCTCCCGTGTACTGATTCTCACACTGGAGGTAAAACGGGGAGAATTCCCGCCTCTTTTTGCAGGTATCAAAGGTTTAAGAAGGTTTAAGGTGATCAAACAGGGGGCATGTCTATCGAAGGAGCGGTGGACAAAATCAATCCGCATCATTTGGCGCCGTCTGTGGGAAATCGCTCAAAAAATCATGTTGTTCAAAGATAGATTTCAAACAAAATAAAAAACTGAGAAAATTTTGAAGATTTGAAGACAAAAAGAAACAAGAGTTTAGGCGGATTAAAGAACTGAATCGAAGAATCTTCTACAATATCTACTGATGCTTTTTATTGGAGTAATTTCCACCAAAAAATGTTAATTCTTTATACCTTTTTCTTCCACCATTGAAGTCAGCCGCAAAGATGAACAAAGTGACCGGCCAAGATTTAAATATCCTATTGAAAAAAGAATTTTCAGAACAATGGCTCCTAGTATGGAAACGGTTACAGAATCCGACAATGGTGCAAAGCAACGTGATGTCGTGGTCTTCCGTTGAAGCCATGGCAAACAACGATCATGAATGTTGAGGCTTCTGAAAGCCACGATAATCCCCCCGCGACAGCAGTCGAAATTTCAACGAGGATTCACTTCGTCGGAGAACCAAATTTCAGTATGCCGATGGCCGTGGCCACCACCTATGACACCATGTATCCCAATATTCGAATAATTCTGGTGCTGGTCGAATCCATGGGTCTGAAAAATTTCCAAGTCGATCGATCTGTTCGAATTTGGATGAACCTTGGGTTATTTGGAATTCATTACTGAATTTTGATTTGTTATCCTCTAATGAACGTTTTGGTATGCAAGATGCTAGATGAAATGCTATAACCAAATTATTTCTTAATCAATGGTTTGATAAAGTGCACTAGACAATGGCTATTGAAGCGGACATACTGGTGTCACGAATCTACAGCTGAAGCACAAACAACAGCTACAGAAACGAGAAATAAAGGCGAGTATTCTTTTTATTCCATTCTCATTTTTGTTCTTATCTACATAACCTCAGGGAGAAATCGAGATCGTTCCAGCACTTTGGCAGCTATCTCCTCACGCAATCGTAGTTCTGGTGGCCACCATCGAGGTCGCGACAGGGATGATCACCATCGAGGCCCATTTACTTGCCTTATCATTCTCAAACCATGCAAACATCAGGTGTATTCTAAGCCCAATTGTTCCTATATGATTTATGATGACCACTGAATTAAGGAATAATCACTCTAAATGTGATTACTTATCTTGGTCGAATTTGATCAATAATGCATGAATCAAACTCAAAGTGAATCGATTGTCGAATCTTAAGTTATAAGGTCCATTCCTATAATTTTGCATGCTATATTCGGTGATAATTTTAGATTTCTTTGAAAAATCTTAGATAAAATTATCATAAACTGAAATCTTTGAGATTTGAAGATTATTGCTGATTTTACTCGATTCCTATTGGGAATTATAATCATGTATAGCATATACAAGATGGGATTTCGCAACTGACAGGGATGATATTATGGTTAAATGATCTGCATTCAGTCATAATAAATGTGACTCATATTTTGCTTGACTGCATTCAGTCAAAAAGAAAAACCATAAATTAAAATTGCCGCTTCGTATTCATAATTGAGTCGTCTTATCTGTCCTAATTTCTTATTAGACTTGGAAAATGAGTTTAAGTAAACAAGAGGAAAAATACAGCAGCAATACTTTGATGCTTTTCTCGAATTTGCTTGTTTCCTTGGGGCTATTAACAGGTTCTATTACTGATACAAGCTAAAAGTCCTCACCAATCTGAGGCTAGCTCCAAAACCATCCAATTGTTGAAAGCAAGCCTGTAAGTCCTCATGTATTTGAGGCCCGCTCATGGGTTTCTTATCTTTCGAGGCAAGCTTTAAGACCTCAAATAATTGAAGGCGCTCTAAGCTCGTGGTTGGGTTATGTGCAAGAGATGGATGCTATAACAATGCTGTTAGCAAATGCATTTCTGATCATCTAATGGATGAAGCATCAACCATCTCATTGCCAGGATTGAACATGGTTGTAAGAGGGGACAAAATCGTGTCACGATTTGCCATTAAAGCACAACTGAGAGCAGCGAAAATGAGACATAAAGGGGAGTAGTCATTTTAATTATTCTAGTTTCATTCCTACCCTCATTTGCATGGTTGCAATTTTCTCTGTCAACTGCTATCTATCTTCCTTTAATTTTTCACAACATTTTGCAAAGTGTTGCACTTGAGGCTTACTTAGGCTAAGCCTCTAGTCACAAAAGTGTTTTACTTTATAATCATGCTTTGCTAAGTATGATCCAAGTGAGGCGATTGATGAAATTTTTAACAATCAATTTTCCAGTTGCGAACTATTAGAATGTAATCATACATTTGACGACTCGAAGAAAGCAAATAAATATAAACTATTTTCAACAACAAGTGCCTCATTAGAACATTGAATTTGAGAAGAATTTAGTGCTCTGGATGATTCTTGGTACATGTTTGGGAGGTATCAGGAAAAAGAAATCATAGGGTTACTTTTAGTCTAACTGGAATTAATAAGCATATTTTGATATGGTTCGCTTGTATACGCATGATAATAATTTCTCTAGACTATTTCCTGATTATCTTGAAGGCGTGTTAACTTGGCAGAATTTAAATTTTGCACATAGTAACTTGAATATGGTTATCCATGGCATTTGTTTGCTACACCTATCTGAGCTACCTGTATGTGACCATTTATTTTTTAAATTACCTTCAAATGCTGTTTAAGCAGTACCCAAGCTCGTGGTTTTCTTATTATAATAGGCAAAGTTATTTCTAACAGGATCCACAAGTCGCCCCCTTTATTAATTTACATGGTCGTTTTTACAGCTGGGACAATAAATTCGAAGTTAGCAATTTGACAATCTTCAGTCCATACCATCTAGATGCTTGAGCTTGAAATGCACATTTTAAGAGGAAATGACATCATGCCAGATTTCTATTAGCACATGGACATGAACAAACATGGCAGACACTAGTTTCGTTTAAGTGTTAAATTTCACTGACACATACCTTTATTTTTAACCAGCAAGAATTTTACATTAATTTAGTGTGGCCTGTGTGGGTTACATTCTAAATAGTTTTGAACACGTGTTGTCGAGTTAGAATAAAATTATGGCATGCACTACATTTGCTCCATGTCAGTCATCAATATGCTCAAAATTAACAAGCTGTGTATTTTACGTGGTTTGATGGGAGTTCCTTTAGATTCAATTATGTATTTTAACCTTGTCTACTTGAAGATTAAACTTTTACAGAGTTGGCACAGGAAACTTGAAGAGAATGTGCAAATTGTGCTTCAATTGCCTTCTTTATTTATCTCTTGAGGCTACTGACTACAACTTGGGGAAAAATTTCAAAATTACGACTATACGCACCGAGTGTCCAATGAAATACTTAGCTTGGGTTTATCTTGTTCAAAAACTCCATTGATTTTCCCAATTTCTCAAGGCGATCCAAATCTCTTGGTTTTCTTATTATTTGAGACAAGCTCTGAGACCTCACACTCTATAAGGCAGGCGTGTGAGATTACACATCATTGAAGTTATCCTTCGAAGAGGAAAAACAAGGCGATAAGCCTCAAGGTGATGAGCCTTAGGATAAAAACGAGACGATGAGTCTCTCTGCAAGATGATAAGCCTCAACATTAAGAACAAGGTGATGAGTCTTTCAATGAAAGAGTTGCTGTTCGAAAAGGAGCACTAATAACCTGATTCCAAAGACTTCGTCACGCACGAAACATGGATCAACAAAGACTTTGTCACGAGCAAAGCATAAAGACTTCGTCACACACGAAGCATCGATCACTAAAAAATGATCATACAAGACTTTGTCACGAGCAAAGCATAAAGAATTCGTTGCGCACGAAACATGGATCAACAAAGACTTCGTTACACACGAAGCATCGATCGCTAAAAAACGATCATAAAAGATGTTGTCACGAGCAAAGCATAAAGACTTCGTCACACATGAAGCATCGATCACTAAAAAATGATCTTAAAAGACTTTGTCACGAGCAAAGCATAAAGACTTCGTTGCACGCGAAGTATGGATCAACAAAGACTTGGTTATAAGGACTTCGTCACGCAAAGAACGATCTCAAATACCTTGTCATAAGCAGAGCACTAAGACTTCGTCATGAGCGAAGCATTCATGTATAAAAACGATCAACAAAGACAAACGATCAATTCCAAGACTTCATCGCTAGGGAGACTTCGATCGATAAGAAATGATCAGCGGAAACTTTGTCACGAAAGAAGCAGTGGACGAAATCGATCGAGCGTTCACGACTGAAAAAACGATCGAAAGATCATAATTTTCTAATACGAAAATAATGATCCTTCGAGGGGCTATTGATACTCACAATAATAACACATGCGATACGACCTATGGTTATTTGATTCGATCACCCCGTGGCAGTGTGGTAATGGTCAACTTATGTCACGATCGACCAACTATCAACGACCACGTTATACGATGGACGATCCCTTAATTAGTTGCCATTATCATTATCCCTTGATGGGTGGTAATTATCCCTAAATAAATGCCTATCATTCCTTAATGAGCGATTATGAATTGAGACCTATAAATACCCAAATTTGAGGACTCCATAGCAGGGACAAAAAATTACCTCTCCCTCTCTCTCTCTCTCTCTATGAATATTTCTTCAAGAATATTTATATTGATATATCTTCCTCCCGTGTACTGATTCTCACGCTGGAGGTAAAACGGGGAGAATTCCCGCCTCTTTTTGCAGGTATCAAAGGTTTAAGAAGGTTTAAGGTGATCAAACAGGGGGCATGTCTATCGAAGGAGCGGTGGACAAAATCAATCCGCATCACATACTATTTTACTCGAAGTTTTCGTCAAAACTTAATCGTCAAAGATATTTTAAATCCAGATGGAATTCTAACAGAGGAAATATGGAATAATCAGATGGGTCAATGGGATAGATCGTATAAGGGTCCGGATGTGGCTTGTGATGTATATAACAACTGCGGTGCCAGACCTTATTCTGGGGTCACCTGGTCTTGAAAATGAATGCAGAAGTCTATGCTTAAGGAATTGTTCCTGTATAGCATATTCTTATGACACTGATATAGGTTGTATGTACTGGAGCGAAACCTTACTCGACATTCAACAATACCAGGTTGATGATGGTTTAGATCTCTAAATCCGTGTACCTTACTCAGAGCGAGGTAATTTCCAGGAATTTCGTTCGCACTTTCCCAACCCAACGTGCTTTTCTTTAGTCATGTTTGTTTATAGTTTCAGATAAGCAGAAAGATAAAAAGGCGATTGTCATAGTTCTGGTGATTGTGGGATTATTGGCTTAGAACCAAACAAACAAACCCTTAGAAATGTTATCTTGTTTAACATAAACTTGTGTGACATTTCGAAGATTACTTAAAGTAATCGGGGACAAAAATAAAAAAGGGCTTACGACCGTTAAAACCATTTGAGAAATAATTTTTAGTAGTTGCATAAATTTGTTAAAATGCTTTTACAAGTTAATTTTGGATTTGGGTATTTTTTATAAAAGGGTGCAACAAGTTTTTTAAAAGAGGTGGTTCATTTTTCTCTAGAAAAGAGTTTTTTCTAGTTTTCTCTCTAAAGATAGAACTTGGGGTTTTTTTTCAAGAGAGTCAAGAAAAAGTTTATCTTCTTGATTGAATTGAGAGTGCATGCGTTTTTGGTTTTCCAATGGTATGGTCGTGAGCCTACATTTCGGTCGGTAATCGAATTCATTGATTTTGGCATTCTTGGAGAATTATTTTGGTGATCTTGATTTTATAAATCAAGGTAAAGATCCTACAAGTGGTATCAGAGCGAGGAGGAATTACCAAGTGAGAAACCGTGAGGAAGAAAAAATCTGTGGAAGGAGCACTGACCAATACCGTGTGAAGTCGACCGAGGAGAGAGGTGAGAAAGAAGAAGCCGTCCAAAGCACAAAGCAAGGCTGAAAATCTGTGGAAACCGAGATTGATCTAAAGAAGAAGAAGAAACCGTCCAAGAAAGAAGTAACTGTGACCGTGAAAAGAAAGATCAACCGGAAAGGAAAAGGAAGAAGTGCAGAGTGAAGTGCCGACCGAAAGAGTCTTCTGCCATTTTTGAAAATCTGACTTCCGGTCATACAATCGGCGATCCAAGACCACCAGCAGGACCGAAAGGTGGAGGAGAACACTCGACTGGAAGCTGAACGGGATCCGGCGGCTGGAAGTGGCGGAATCAACCGGAAATCAAAAGTGCAACCGGAGCTAAAAATTGAAATTCCCGCCGATAGGGAGCTCCAATCAACGAACCGTTTGCGCCATTGGACTCGTGACGGAGAGGAGAATCTTGTAGTGTGTCGGGAAAACTTTTCCGGCGACGGCAGCAGAGGCGGTTTTCGGTGGCGACGGTGTTTTCCGGCGAGGCTCCGGCGACAATTTTTTGATAGATTGTTCTAAAGGACCTGCAGAGTCCATATTCGAAGTCCGTTTCACGAAATTCAATTTGGATATTGGTTGAGGTTTGCAAATGGTTTTTTGCATGATTCTTTAGTTTGATTTTTTGAGATTGAACTGTGCATTGAAGACTCCTATTGTAGTTGTACGAACATTTAGGATAATTTCTGAGCTCGGGGTTTTGTAAATAAACTAGGGAAGGGCTAGAAGTTGGGGATTCCTTGAGGTTGGGGTTTGACAAGATTAGGTTTTAATCTTGGGTGTATTGGATCTTACAAGATTAGGTATTAATCTTGGGTTTGATTGGAGGTCTTCTTGCTGATTTGACGTGAGAATTATATTCTCGGGGATATTTTGACAAGATTAGGTGTTAATCTTGGGTAAATTTTGCATTGTGTACCAGTTTTGTTGCTGTGGTTATTTTACTTGCTGGAATTTGCAAGGGGGAGTGATAAGTATCATTCGGTGAGCAACGGTGTTTTTGAACAATGGTTTCAAGAATGGGATCTAGGTTCGAGCTGGAGAAGTTCGATGGTAAAGGGGATTTCTCCCTTTGGAAAAAGAAAATGAAAGCAGTATTGGTGCAATAAAGGGTTGCAAAGGCATTGGAGGAACAATCCGAATGGCCGGAGGCATTATTAGCCAAAGATGATGAAGTAGCTGAAATTCAAGAAGTGGCATATAGCACTCTGATTCTTCATCTCTCAGATAACGTTCTGAGACAGGTAAACGATTCTAAAACTGCTTTAGAAATCTGGAATAAGCTAGATGAAATTTATGCTGCTAAAACTGTTCCTAATAAGATTTTTCTTTTAGAAAGAATTTTTGGTTTCAAAATGGACCCCTCCAAAGATCTTGAAACAAATTTAAATGCATTTTTTGCAATGACTTTAGATTTAACAAACAGTGGACAGAAAATCGAAGATGATCAATTAGCTATAATTTTGGTAAATTCTCTTCCAGAATCTTTCAAAGAACTTAAAAATGTTATTAAATATGGAAGGGATACCATCACTCTTGCAAATGTCACTGCTTCGATTAGGTCTAAAGCATTAGAAATCAATTTGGAGGAGAAAGCTGTCCATAATGAAACGGCTTATTTTGTTAAAGGTAAATTTGGTAAGAAAGAGTCAAATGCTATGAACTTTAACAAGAATAAGGGTAAGAGTAAGGAACAGTGGAAGGGCAAGGGTAGTGGTAGAGATGAAGATAAGTGTTTTCATTGTGGTAAAACGGGACACTTTAAGAAAGATTGCTACGAGTGGCTAAGGAAGAAAGAGGGGCTGCGGGATGTAGCTGAGAGTAATACTGTTTTTGGGGCTTTTGGGAATGATGATGATCAATTGAGAGTGTTAAATGTAACATTAGGTGAGCAGAATCAAGAGTGGATACTTGACTCAGGGTGTTCCTATCATATGACCTCCCATAAGGCTTGGTTTAAGACTTATAGAGAGATAGATGGGGAGAATGTGTATTTAGGGAATGGTGAGTCTTGTACTGTGATGGGAATAGGTGAAGTTGTGGTCAAGATATATAATGGGGTGGGTAGAGTTCTAACTGGGGTGAGGCATATACCTGCTTTATCCAAATATCTTATTTCTTTGAGCACATTGCATATGTCTGGTTTTCATTATGAAACGAAGAATGATAATATGTTAGTATGTAAAGGCAATGACATTGTGATTAAAGGAATATTGAGAAATAGACTTTATTATATGCTTGGCACAACAGTAATTCAAGATCATTCATGCTCACATATAATTCAAAAGGATGACACTCAATTGAGGGACAAAATGATAGCCCATGAAGGAAATAAATTTCCTTGTATTTCTGTTGCTACTAACAATGTTACAGGTTTAACTCCAACTTCACTTGAAAGTGAGTTTTTGGAGGGTAAGGAGTTTGTAATAAACTCAAGTGACCAAGGAACAAGTGGTCAAAGGTGTGGAGTTCAAAATCAGCGACAAAATAGTGATTTTGATTCAGTTGTTGAGGAAGTTCAACAAGAAAATGATGAAGTTGTTGAAAATGATGGAGTTCAACAAGAAGCTACTCAAGATAGCTTGTATGACTATCTATTAGTCATGGATGGTGAAAGGAGGCAGGTAAATTCTAATCCTAGTTTTTATTCCATTAGTCTAAAAGAGTGTTCTCTTTTGACAGGTATTAAGGAATCTACAAGTTGTGGAGAAGCTGGGAAGATTCAAAATGCAATGCAAGTGAAGATGTTTTCTCCTGAACCATCAAATCAAAAGGCTTGAAAGGATGAAAGCTTCCAAGAGGACTTTCGAAATAGGTGAAGGTAAATTTAGATTAGGTGGTGGTTTGGTTTAAGCCAAGGTGAAGGAATGTGGGATTATTGGCTTAGAACCAAACAAACAAGCCCTTAGAAATGCTATCTTGTTTAACATAAACTTGTGTGACATTTCGAGGATTACTTAAAGTAATCGGGGGCAAAAATAAAAAAGGGCTTACGACCGTTAAAACCATTTGGGAAATAATTTTTAGTAGTTGCATAAATTTGTTAAAATATTTTTACAAGTTAATTTTGGACTTGGGTATTTTTTATAAAAGGGTGCAACAAGTTTTTTAAAAGAGGTGGTTCATTTTTCTCTAGAAAAGAGTTTTTTCTAGTTTTCTCTCTAAAGATAGAACTTGGGGTTTTTCTTCAAGAGAGTCAAGAAAAAGTTTATCTTCTTGATTGAATTGAGAGTGCATGCGTTTTTGGTTTTCCAATAGTGTGGTCGTGAGCCTACATTTCGGTCTGTAATCAAATTCATTGATTTTGGCATTCTTGGAGAATTATTTTCGTGATCTTGATTTTATAAATCAAGGTAAAAATCCTATAGTGATAATCAGTTTGGTGGTAGTATCCATTTGCTTATTTTTCGCTTGGCGGTGGATGTCTAAGAGAAAAAGGAAAAATGTAATTCAACAACAAGAAACAGGGGAAACAAACTTGTTAGATTCAGCCCCGATCAAATCACGAAGACAGAGTCAATATTGAAGAGCTACCATTATACAGTATTGAGACGCTTGTAAATGCGACAAACAGTTTTCACACCGCGAATAAGCTTGGTGAAGGTGGCTTTGGTCCTGTTTATAAGGTAATTTCTGGTGCTTATGTATCATTGCTCGATTAGTTTTATATTTTATATAAGATTTTTAGTGTTGAAATGAGTGATATTTTAATGTAGGGAGAGTTGGCAAACAGAAAAGAAATTGCAGTAAAGAGGCTTTCGACAGTATCAGGACAAGGAATGGAAGAATTTATGAATGAAGTTGCGGTGATCTCTAAACTCCAACATCGAAACCTTGTTCGACTATTGGGTTGTTGTGTAGAGAGAGATGAGCAAATGCTGATCTATGAATATCTTCAAAACAGAAGCTTAGATGTCTCTCTTCCGTGAGTTTTACTCTGTTTGTGTCATATTTTCCAAGTAAAAATTTCAGATGTATACTTTTAATTAAACCCTTCTGATATCAATTGTATGTATAGATCAATCACAAATGGTTCTAGATTGGAGGAAAAGATTCAATATTATTGAAGGCATTGGCCGAGGTCTCCTTTATCTACATAGGGATTCCAGGTTGAGGATAATCCATCGAGATTTGAAGCCAAGTAACATATTGCTCGATGACGAGTGGAATCCAAAAACCTCAGACTTTGGAATGGCACGAATATTTGGAGGCAATCAAGATCAAGCAAAAACTAAAAGAGTTGTAGGAACATAGTAAGCATATCTTGAATCGCTCCATTTACAATGTTGTAATCTTAGTATATTTGTTTATGACACGATAGCATTATCATGTTGCAGTGGATACATGGCCCCAGAATATGCATTAAGCGGCAGATTTTCAGAAAAATCCGATGTTTTCAGTTTTGGAGTTATAGTATTGGAGATTATTAGAGGGAAAAGGAACATAAGTGATGAGATTCGAAGCGCGGAAGAAACGCCGGAAAGTTCCGAACTCAGGTTGTGGTTGGACGGATGAATCATGACCCGATATTCACGACGGATGGCTCGAAGATGCGGAATAAAGAACCACGACTTTCGAAACGCCACAAGGATTTGCCCAATCTCATTGATAAGTCTCTGATGTTGAACGCCACAAATATAGTTAATCTTTGATAAGTTCGGATTTTGAACACCACAAGAATTGAAATCTTGATAAGTTCTTGGAAAATAAAAGGAATCCACCTTTTAACGAGTAAAACACTCAAAATGTTTATTCAATAATCGAAGTATCAAGTCTGTTTTACAATGAATGGAAAAAGCATATAAATAAGCAAAATAACCTAACCGCTAATTTACTCAAAATAGAATTCTAATTAAACTAGAATACTAAATTAGGAAAATAACCTAAAAACCAAAATGGAAACAAAATAATTAAAAATCCTATAATTATGGAAATATAGTAAATTTCCGTCTGCATCATTGATTTGCCAATTTGAAGCCCCAAACGATGGAATTTGGCCCTAAAATCAATAGGCTCATGGGCTTTAGCCCATGAGTCTTGCTCAGTGACATGTTTCTACTCGAAAAACATATGTTATTCATCCAATTCCGACATGGTTGACTGGACTGCACTTTTATTTGGCTTGAATATTTAACTTTCTGTCAAGCCTGCTATGACTCCGATTGTCGAGGGTCCTGGATCACATCATACCCTCCTTCTTTAGAATGATTCGTCCTGAATCATAGCTTTGTTCATGTTGTTTCAATTCACCTCCTGGATCAAACGGAAAATTTCTCCTGCCATTGCACATGATCAACCAAAAATATTCTTCAACGGGGGTCACGTGAATGACTTGAAGTTGAAACACCTTTGGACATTGGTGGTGTTGCCCAGATTTCCACGTACCATTAACCTGCAAGAAAGAATTAAATAAAACAGGGAGGGGAATGTTAGTTTCATGAGGTACAAGGTATGGATCCTTGTATTCATGAATTATCACCGTCAATTCCTCTTTTAGAACCACGAGGCCCTTCTCTTCGCCTCTTTCCTCCTTTGCAATTTCTTCAATTTTTTTGTCTTCAAACTCAACCACATCTCCTACCTCCACATTTGTATCACCATGTTCGCACACTACCTCATCACTATCCAAATGTGGATCTACCAATTCAAAACCCAAATTTTGAACTTCTACCCCAACTTCTAATTCCTCATCAAATTTTGGAGTTTGTTCACCTAACTCCACGTTATCAACTCCTACCACAAAGTTCGGGGTCTCTTCAACTACTTCTAATTCATATTTCAAGCCTCCCTCCTTCTTTTCAACATTCATATCCCGAGGCTCAACTATAACATGTATTTCACTCTCCTCTAGCCATTTAATCACTGCCTTTCGTTTCTCCTCCTTCTTTCGCAATTTAGCCAAATATTTTCTTTCTGCCTCTCGTTCACACCTCAATCTTTCCTCATAAATTTCTTTTTGAATTTTCAAAATTGCTTTTGGATCAATCTCAGCTCCTCTCTTAACCCCGATTCCATCCCTAGGTTTAGGATCACGCCTATAATCACTACGATTTGCTTGAGATCGCCACTTTTTCAATTTCCCTTCCCTTTCATCTAGTTTATCCAACCTAATCAAAGCTTCATTTAAAAATCTCCACATACGATCTTTGGCGTTTTCATGAGAATTGGACATTGTGAAATTTATGTGGAAGGACACAGAAAAAGAATAATGAAAACAAAGGATCAAGAAATTCAAGAAAGTGGTTCTTGAATGGACTCTTTTTTTTTTTTTTTGAATTTTAGGATGAATTTTCGGAATAAATAAAATAATAAAAATAAATAAATTTTTTTTTTATAAATCCGAAAATTCGACAACGAACACGACAAAACAAACGGAACTTAATTCGGATAAGAATTAAGCAAAACAAACACTTTTGAATTTTGTTAGATTTTTATATGGATCAAACAAAGAAAAAATTTACTGGCATGAAGAACAAGAAAAGAAAGACTCAACAATAAGATATTGATAATTTTTATGGGACTCGATGATAAACATAAAAATCAAACTGGATAGAAAATCTGAATTCAGAGTCCAGCTCTGATACCAGATGATGAGATTCGAAGCGCGGAAGAAACGCCGGAAAGTTCCGAACTCAGGTTGTGGTTGGATGGATGAATCATGACCCGATATTCACGACGGATGGCTCGAAGATGCGGAATAAAGAACCACGACTTTCGAAACGCCACAAGGATTTGCCCAATCTCATTGATAAGTCTCTGATGTTGAACGCCACAAAGATAGTTAATCTTTGATAAGTTCGGATTTTGAACACCACAATAATTGAAATCTTGATAAGTTCTTGGAAAATAAAAGGAATCCACCTTTTAACGAGTAAAACACTCAAAATGTTTATTCAATAATCGCAGTCTCAAGTCTGTTTTACAATGAATGAAAAAAACATATAAATAAGCAAAATAACCTAACCGCTAATTTACTCAAAATAGAATTCTAATTAAACTAGAATACTAAATTAAGAAAATAACCTAAAAACCAAAATGGAAACAAAATAATTAAAAATCCTATAATTATGGAAATATAGTAAATTTCCGTCTGCATCATTGATTTGCCAATTTGAAGCCCCAAACGATGGAATTTGGCCCTAAAATCAATAGGCTCAAGGGCTTTAGCCCATGAGTCTTGGTCAGTGACATGTTACTACTCGAAAAACATATGTTATTCATCCAATTCTGACATGGTTGACTGGACTGCACTTTTATTTGGCTTGAATATTTAACTTTCTGTCAAGCCTGCTATGACTCCGATTGTCGAGGGTCCTGGATCACATCAATAAGTTTCTACAATGAAGAATTATCCTTGACCCTTTCTGGATATGTAAGTGCTATTAAATACTTATTATTAAGTCACCCAAGATTTTAACTTCTCTTTCTTATTTCTAACTGAACAACCCTTCTGTGTCTAATGGAACGCGTTAAATATACTTTCAGGCATGGAAATTATGGAACGAGGTGAAATCCGTGGAACTCATAGATAAAAGAATATCGAGCCCAAACTTCAGTGAAGAAATCACAAGATGCATGCACATCGCGTTGTTGTGAGTCCAAGAATCCCCGTTAAATAGGCCGAGTATATCAACCGTTCTCTCAATGCTCAGCACTGAAATAGTTGATCTGCCATTGCCAAAGGAACCCGTTTTTACACATAGATGGAATTTAGGAACTTCTTCAAGCCAAACAGGCTCTGCCAACAAGATTTCTTTCACAATTCTTGATGGCAGATGAGATGAGTATTTTCTAAGAATCAATGCTCAACTTCTGGCATCCTTATTTTGTTATAATATATACTCTTTTACTGTATATATACAGATTACAACTCCATAGAGTTGCTTCGTATGAAGAAGATACATCTTTTCTTCTTATATATGCTGCCTTATTGCATTCAGTCAATCTTGATAAATTTTAAGCTATTAACCATTCATCAAATATTAAATAATCAGACACAAGATTGAAGGTCTAAGGCACCAGAAATCCTCCAAGAACGGACACAAAAAGTTATTATGCAAACAGAATTCTTTCATTTTCAAATAAGAGAGAAAATTCTTGTTGTTCAATGACATTAAAGACTTTTTGAGCAGAAACTTGAATCTTAGCCCTTGTTTGGTACTTATTATTTAAAATCTCATTTTTTTTAAAATTATTTTCAAATACACATTCTATCAATAAAATAATTTACATATAAATCCAAAATATATATATATACACTTTTTAATCATACATTCTCCGAAATATACTATACAAACCACATTATTTTGAAATAATAGGTCGGGGATTAATATCACCGCAAAAATCCTAATTACTTGGTCATGTTAATTTGACGAGAAAGTAGTTTTTCAGTAGTGGAGAAACTCACAAATTATATGGAGCAAAATCCACACAAATGTGGGTTCTGCAGCTTAAAAGAAAAACACACAATTTTGGTGGAAAGGTTCAAACCCACTAATACAGGTGTTCGCTAACGTTTTCGGATAAATTCATTCGTGATAATTATATTTTGGAAATGATATATGTACACACTAGATATATTAATAGTGTAATGATTGTTTTGCCCCCACCTCATGTGTCTAGTGTATAAACTAGTATATACGTACACTTAGCAAGGTTCCTTTTGTTTTTATTTGTAAATATTTTGTTTCAGTACAGCATAAGGAAGGAAGTCTCATTTGCAGAATTCTTCTGAAGGTGTTGACAACACAGGGTCACGGGATAATTTGTTGGAATTAATGCACTTCCTTCACTACTTTTATTAAGTGCCTTCACTGCTTTTATTAATGGCAGTAGGCATATTGGAAAATAAAATCTGTTGTAATTGCAAGTAGCTGTCATAAGTAAATTTAGTTGATGGTTGTAACCATAGTTGCTATGTCTTTTCAGTATCCTAAGACGGAATTTTCTAGAGTTTGCTGTCATATTTTATATAAGAATGTAGTTGTCTGTAATGTTTCTCATTCAAAAAATTATCAAATAGAGCTATGCTGTAGCAACTCAATCATTTTGCACTATAATTTCATTTCTATTTCTATCAAATTGGTATCAGAGCTAGTTTGGTCAGATTTGGGCCTTCTAATAAATTCTAAAGGACGTCATCAAGCAACAGAAAAGCTCTACCAGTGTCTTACTCAATTTTTCCAATTTTTGGAGGAGAGAATTATGACTTTTGGAAGGTTAAGAGAGAACCTTTACTACAAGAAATCGGACCAACAGCGACGACAGAAGTCGTCGCTGAAAGCCTAAAAATCGTCGCTATAGATCAATAGCGACGACATTGTCGTTTCTAATAGTCGTCGCTTTAGGTCCGTAGTTGAAAGTCAATAGCGACGACACCGCTGTCTCTATTTCTTCGGAGGCTATTGTGACGACAATTAACGACGACATAGTCGTCTCTAATAACGAAAAATATTTTATTAATAATTTATTAATTTAACTTGACCCGATCCAACCCATTTTGAACCCGGCCCGAACCTCGAGTATTTATTTT
This sequence comes from Ligustrum vulgare, assembly GCA_963555705.1. NCBI lineage: Eukaryota > Viridiplantae > Streptophyta > Magnoliopsida > Lamiales > Oleaceae > Ligustrum > Ligustrum vulgare. The sequence goes on along the minus strand of OY743171.1, from coordinate 65,213,259 downwards.
TAATTCATATGATGGAGTGCTAGCTTTGAGACTTGAACTCTTGACCAAGTAGTTGGGTGAGTGATGTCCCAACCATTTTGACAAATAAATTCTTGTGTCTTGTTTTGTTTTAAATAATATATAATAGTTAATTTTAACGAATCACATTTTAATAATAATAGTATATAAACATTTGTTCCAACACATGACTTTAATATTATTTTTATAAATATCGAAATGAAAAAAAAAAAAAAAAATCGAACCTATAGAGACGACATAGTCGTCGCAATAGATCAGTTATTAGCGACGACAAGCTAATGACTGACCTATTGCGACGAAAAATTATGTCGTCGCTATAGGGTCGGGTATTTGAGACGACAAAAATGTCGTCGCAATAGCCTTGGTATTAGAGACGACCTTTTTTGTCGTCGCTAATTTTTGTCGCTGTTGGTCCGATTTCTTGTAGTGCTGGCTTCTGTCAGAAGGGCTTTGGAGTATATTTGAAACGGGGCTTGAAGAACCAGGAGATCAGAATCAACTTACAGCAGCATAAACAGAGAAGTTTGAAGCAGAAGTAATGAAAGATGCTTAGGCTCTTTCCAAAATTCAAAATGGAGTTACTCTAGAGATTTTTCCAAGAATTACCAGAGCCAACACAACAAAAGAAGCCTGGGAGAAGTTGGAAAAGGAGTTCCAAGGAGACAGCAAAGCAGTAACAATCAAGCTTCAAACCTTGCGCAAGGAGTTCCAAAATATGAAGATGAAAGAATTAGAATGTATACAAGATTATTCTTCCAGACTTGCTCAAGTTGTTAATCAAATTAGAACACTTGGTGATGAGATCTCTGGCCAGAAGGTTGTGAAAAAAATACTAATCAGCTTTCCAGAGAAGTATGATCCAATTGTTGCTGCCATAGAAGAGTCAAAAGACATTACAACCTTATCAATTGAACAACTAATGGGTTCTCTAAAATCTCATGGGTAGAGACGATTAAGGCGAAATGAACAAATGTCTGTGGAGAGTGCTTTTCAGTCAAAGCTCACCATTAAATCTCAGAAGTTTTCAAAGAAAGGAAACGCTCGATATGATCAACGTGGAGGAGAGCAAAGAAGGTAGAAGAAAGGTGAGTCTAGCAGGCAAGGTGAAGCCAAAAATGATAAAGGCAGGAGCTTAACATTGCAAGATTTGTAACAAGGATAATCATGACACAGAAAATCGCTATCATCGGGGAAAGCCAAAATGTAACTACTGTAAAAGATTTGGGCATATTGAAAAAGAATGTCAGTTCAAGGTAAACAATCGAGCAAATTTCACTGAAAAGGAGGATGACATAGACAAAGAAGGAAATTTATTCTTTGCTGGTGAATCATATGAAAAAGAAGAAGAGGAGAATAATGTACGGTACATAGATAGTGGATGCAGCAACCACATGACGGCAAATGAAATTATTTGTTGATTTGGATACTACGTGCACTCCAAATATCAAAATGGGAGACAATCACTATCTGAAATCAACAGGGAGAGGCACAGTTCTAGTCAAGACTAAAAGAGGAGTAAAATACATTCGGGATGTTCTGCTTGTTCCAAAAATAGATCAGAATCTGCTGAGTGTAGGACAACTTATGCAAAATGGATATAAAGTTGTCTTTGATGAAGATCAATGCACAATTTATGACAAGAAAGATGATGATCACCTGGTCACATCAGTAAAGATGGAGGGAAATCGAAATTTTCCACTAAAGCTGCATTATGGAAGTGAAGTTGCACTAAAAGTTGATGTTGTGCCAGATATATGGTTATGGCATAGGAGGTTCTGTCACTTAAATCTTCAAGGGCTGAAGTTACTCCAACAAAAGAGCATGGTACATGGAATGCCAAAAATTGAAGTTTCAAGAGAAGCCTGTGAAGGGTGTGTTATGGGCAAACATCACTGCAACTCATTCCCAAGACAAAGGACATGGAGAGCAAAGGCACCGCTTGAGCTTGTGCACACTGACGTGTGGAAAAATGCCAACTCCTTCATTAAGTCATCACAGGTACTTCCTCACTTTTATTGATGATTATTCAAGGATGACATGGGTCTGTTTTTTGAAAGAAAAGTCAGAAACTTTTACTGTCTTCAAAAGCTTCATAGCATTAGTAGAAAAATAAAGTGGCTGCAGCATCAAAGTTATTCGAAGTGATCGAGGAGGAGAATATATTTCTCAAGAGTTTGAAGATTTTTGTAAAGATGAAGGCATTTGGAAGCAAATGACATCAAGTTACAGTCCCCAGCAAAATGGGATCGTAGAGAGGAAAAATAGAACAATTGAAGAAATGGCAACTTCCATGATGAAAGAGAAAGGTTTGCAGAAAAGTTTTTGGGCAGAGGCTGTTTATACAGCTGTGTATGTTCTTAATCGGTGTCCAACCAAAGTCGTGAAGAACAAGACTCCATTTGAAGCTTGAAGTGGATTTTAGCCTTCGGTAAGTCATCTCAAGATTTTTGGTTGTATTTTTTATGCACACATTCCTGCTGAAAAGAGAACTAAATTTGATCAAAAAAGTAAAAAATGTATCTTTGTTGGTTATAGTTCTAACACCAAAGGATACATGTTGTTTAATGTTGAAACTAAGAAATTGATTGTAAGTAGAGATGATATATTTAATGAAAAATCCAGCTGGGATTGGAATGAGAATAAGGTGCAAGAAATGCCATATGTTATTGTGCAAGAGCAAGATGAAATTCCAAGGAAGGAGCCAGAAGAAGATGTTACTTCACAGTTTCCAGAAGTTGCAGGAAATCTGTCAAATGATGAACCTGTTTCACTAGATTATTCTTCATCAGAACTCCTCCATTAAGAACCGGAAGGCTGAGAGAAGTGTATGAATCATGCAATTTTGTTGAGATAGAACCAGAGAGTTTTGAAGAAGCTCAAAAACATGAAGTTTGGACGAAAACAATGAAGGAGGAGATAAGGATGATTGAAAAAAATCAAACCTGGGAACTTGTTGATCTTCCAAAAGATAGGAAAGTCATTGGAGTGAAATGAATTTACAAGACAAAATATAATCAAGATGAGAGTTTTCAAAAGCACAAAGCAAGACTTGTGGCTAGAGGCTTTACTCAAAAGCCAGGAATCGACTTCTCAGAAACTTATGCTCCAGTTGCACGTCTGGAAATTATTAAAACTGTGATTGCAGTTGCTGCCCAAAATAATTTGTGGATTTATCAACTTGATGTAAAATCTGCTTTTTTGAATGGAGCATTGAAGGAAGATGTCTATGTTATGCAGCCCCAAGGCTTTCTTGTTAAAGGGATAGAAAATAAAGTTCATAAGGTAAAAAGAGCTCTTTATGGGCTTTTAAGCAAGCACCGAGAACTTGGTATGCTAAAATTGACAAGTACTTCAACATGAAAGGTTTTCAGAAAAGCCAAAGTGAGCACACACTTTATGTTTTGATGAGAGGAGTTTCTATTCTTATTGTCTCAGTTTATGTGGATGATTTAATCTTCACAGGAAATGATGAGCACATGATCCAACACTTCAAGAAAGATATGATGAGAACCTATGAGATGAGTGATTTGGGTTTGGTTCATTATTTTTTGGGAATTGAAGTTTCTCAAACTAAGAATGGGATATTCATTTCTCAAAAGAAATATGCAGAAAACATTCTTAAAATGTTCAATTTACTTGGCTGCAAACTAGTAACTACTCCTCTAGATACAAATGAAAAATTGAAGAAAGAAGATGGAGCACAGAAGGCAGATGCAACAAAGTACAGAAGCTTGGTCGGTAGTCTCTTGTATCTGAAGGCTACAAGGCTAGACATTATGTTTACTTCAAGTTTACTCTCAAGTTACATGCAAGAGCCAAGTCAAATTCATTTTGGAGTTGCAAAGAGAGTGCTTAGATATTTGCAAGGAACATTGGATTATGGTATCCTTTACAAGACAGTAGAAAATTCAAGTCTTATTGGGTACACGGACAGCGATTGGGCTGGATGTCTTGATGACATGAAAAGCACCTCAGCTTATGTTTTTACCCTTGGTTCAAGAGCATGCTCATGGATCTCGAAGAAACAAGATTGTGGCTCAATCATCTGCCGAAGCAGAATATGTTGCTGCAGCAAAGGCAACTTCTCAAGCAATAACTTGGCTTAGAAGAATTCTTGAAGATATTGGGCAAAAACAGGTAGATGAAACTGTGATTCATTGTGACAATAAGTCAGCTATTTCCATTGCCAAAAATCCATTTAATCACGATCGCACGAAGCATATTGCGATCAAATATCATTTTATTAGAGAAGAAATTGAAAAAGGAGAAATCCAGCTAAAATATTGCATGATAGAGGAACAAATAGCTGATATTCTCACTAAGGCACTACCAAAAGGAAAGTTCACTACCAAAAGGAAAGTTCTTCTACCTACGAGAGCTCATAGGGGTCGTGAAGAAAGTTCATTAACGAGGAGTGTTGTAATTAATGCACTTCCTTCACTGCTTTTATTAATGGCAGCAGCCATATTGGAAAATAAAATTTGTTGTAATTGCAAGTAGCTGTCATAAGTAAATTTAGTTGATGGTTGTAACCAAAGTTGCTGTGTCTTTTCAGTATCCTAAGGCAGAATTTTTTAGAGTTTGCTGTCATATGTTATATAAGAATGTAGTTGTCTGTAATGTTTTTCTCATTCAAAAAATTATCAAACAGAGCTCTACTGTAGCAACTCAATCATTTTGCACTATAATTTCATTTCTATTTCTATCAGCATAATTAATAAAGTGAAGAACCTAGATTTGGAGCAGAGATGGGCTAACAAGACATGCTAACATATATTATATTAATAAAGAAAAGGGGCAAGCTAGCTATCTGGCTTCCACTTCAACATTCCATAATATTTTTTGATACTTGAGTTCAATGACAAAATATTTATTTCTTTTTTTCTTCAATTGTCTTCATCTTCTACATAAATTAATCAAAAGTTGTCGACAAAGTGACACCCTAAATAAAATACATAGAAACAGGAAAAAAACCCCTTAAAATCTGCTAAATTCAGCTCAAACTAATGATGCATAATCCCTCTAGACTAATCTAAAATTCAGCTAAATTTAGCACCTGTTCCTGTCCCTAATAAACTTAACTATAATTGAGTGATTATTGATTACAAACCGTATACTTTAAATTTAATTTAGTGTTTCCTAATATTTCTTTTGCCTCCATGAATGGCCCAGCATTGGAATTTCTTTTGCTTTTTTCTACCTGAATTTCCCTCCAAAGGTAGGCGTCCAAAAGTCAGTCGCACTCTCAGCAGTAACTGGGAATGTGCTTGATATTGGGACAAGGCAAAGTCCCCGGCTTTTTAGGTCTTGTTTATCGGCAGCAGCCTGCGTAAAACAACTACGATCATCAGTATCAAATATGGATTAATCTATTTAGCCAGATTGATTTACCTAATGATTTATCAATTTCTGTGTTGACACAATTATGATGGTTGATTTTAAAGATGATGTAATTGGTAGAGTGATAGATGTCTGTCAAATGTATTATAGGTAAGTCAGTCGGTAAATCAATCTGACTACGTAACATAGTTCATCAAATATATAATTTTAGATTGCGCAATTAAAAATATTAAAAACTGGGCACGACACACACAGAAATACATTTTTTCTGAAAAAAAATAAAAATAATAATAATAATATATAGAACATGAAATGTGAAAGTGAAAATGAAAATTTAAATGCATCCGTTAAACAAATACTTCTGCACAATGCACTATGCCATCAAAATGATTTATTTATATATCACTAACAAAATATTTTAGTTATTTTTTTATGAAAAGGTTAAAATGCACTATCATCTAAAGTCTTCTTTAAGTTTCATTGATGCTTTCCAACTTATTTTATTTACAAAAATAAAAACTAGAAAAGATTTTTAAAAATATTTTCGATTTTTGCTGAAACCAAAATTCCAGCCTTCTTGGAATTCTCGTACATTGAAGGGGTTGTACCTGTGAAAGTTCAACAGACGATCCATTTTTAATGTAGGCAGTGCTTAACACACTGAGTTGATTATGGAGAAACTTGATATATTCAATTGATTCTTGGAGAACTGAGGCAGTATCAGTCTGAAAGAGTAATTAACAACAAAACATTTTAGTACAAAGAATAATTAGTTTTCAAATTAATGTAGGACAGTAATTAGATTTCGGTGAATAATTATTTACCTTTCCGAAAGGTGAAACCAACTGTTGGAGGACAGTGATTCGGTCCCCCAGCTTCTCTTTTCGAACCTGATAACAGACGCTAATGAGTTCTCATCCATTTCTTTTTACAAACAATGATTTTACTTGTAAAAGGAAAAGGCCGAAAAGCATAAAGCTTGATTTAGTCAAAAACTCGACCAATTCTGCAGTACCTTAAAGGTCGGTGGTGACGGTGATGGTGTTTCAATTCTTGGTCGCTTTAATGCAGGTTCACTGTTTGTTTTCTTTGCCACTGAGCTTCGTCTTCCTTTATCGACACCCTGAAATTTTTGTCATGAATGAAGCCTTAATCTATATTAAGTTACAAGATAAATAACAAATATGATAAATTGGACACCCACAAAGCAAAAAGTACACAAGGGTTCACAGTGATTCATTCTCAAAGTGAAAGCAGATTTTTGGAAATATGCTTCCTTCATATAAGTAAGAATATTATATGAATCTGTGGGGGATAAGTGTAACAAAAGATATTTACCTCGAGAAGATTAGGTTTCACTTTGATAAGTGATGAGGGGAACTTGGATTGTGTTGAAGGGAGTAAACTTGCTCGAATATCATTCAAAGATGCAGCAGTGGCATTCAACAAGGGAATGTTATTAGAGAACTGTAAATGATTAGCAGAATTCTTGTAATTTGGCTGTGAAAGCTTTACCAAGGGAGAGATCAGTTGGGGAAAAGAAGGTGCAAATTCATTCGAGTACTTCATCTGCAGGTAACTCCTAGGAGATTGATAGTTTATTTCCCTGTTACCTAACGATGAATTATGTGGCTGAAAATCTGTATTGAATAAAGATTTCAACAACGATGAAGTGTAAATGGAAGAATCTTGGCCCTGGTTGGAATTCCAGTCTTTTTGGATCTGTGGAGAGTTCATCCCAGTTTGATGCAGATAATTCATGCCTGAATTCAGGTTTTCTTGGAGTATGTGAGCAGAATTTCCCTGAGATAATCTTCCATTTTCATGGCTGCAAAAAGACAAGAAGAAAAGAGATAATATTGCATCAACTTATCAGCTTGACATCCCTTTTCATATATGATGATAACATGGTAAATCTTGTAATTAAATCTTACAGTAAATCTTGGTTCCAATTATGAGGTGTTGATGATGAAATTTCATTCCCCATCATTTGTGGGGTTGAACCAACTGATATGTTGCCATTGGCAATGAATTCTGAGTCTGGTTCCTGAGGTTTTTGAGTAGCTTGGAGTACTATAGAGCCATCAGAAGGTGAATCGGAGTCGTCGTTCGATCTAGTATTCATGTTCACGATCATGTCATTAGGCCATCCAAATTCTGCGACTTCATTGATATTGGATGAACACGGAGAAGAACCAAATATATTCCTGGATGAATTCCACCAGTTTCCTCCACAAACCTCGCCTTGGAAGTACTCTTCTGCCATGGAAATTACTTGTTAATTTCTTTTTCAATCCCTTGACGAAATTAAACTTCTTTTCCAGCACTAGTCTTCTTCTTCTTATTTATTCCTCTTGCTTCTAGTTGTGTCTTGTGTTATCTGCAAGTATGGTTCATATATATATATATATATATATATATATATATATACATGTATATATGCAACTAAATTTTATGGTTGGCGAAAACATGTTTACGCGTTGAATCACTTTGTTAATGCTAAAAAATGGAACAATCATATTCTACCTATTTGGTGAAGATTAAAAATTATATTTTTAGTAAATTTCGATAAAAATCGATAAGAAGTATAGTTGAAAAATTGTGGATCCCATAAAATATGTGATTGAGATTGATTGACTAACTTTTACTTAAATTAAAATTTAGATTTTAATTTGTACCAAATGAGGGCTTAAATTATGTCTTCAGACTTGTCTATAACATTCACACCAGTGAAAATTAGTTGTCACTAAATGTTCCACTTGTGTACAATTCTCATAAAATATATGTGATGGCGAGACTCAAATTCAAAATTCTATATGCTCATGTATGTAAATGCTGAAATCATTACTTTCTCCACAATATTTGATTAAATACTGTTAAAGCAACTTGTGCAAATACTCATACTTGCATGCCTCAATATTTTAGGAACTCTATTTTCCATAAAATAAAATGGTATCACAAATAAGCATAAACTTAATTCACCAATTTAAAAATTATCATGCCATTATCAAGAGTCCAATTGATTCATACATCAATCAATGTACTTTCATAACGTAAAAAAGAAATACACTTCTCATAAATGAATCAAATGAAAACAATATTATTGAAAGAGCATATACTTCCAGATTCTCACTATCATATATAACATTTTAAAATATCATATCTCAATTAGACACATATACAAGTCAAACACACCGTTTCATGAACTTGTTTTAATGAATCCTCCATTCCGAACAGGCTCATACATTTTAAAGGCAATCACACCGTTTCAATCTGATTTTTTAATTCATATGTTTGTAGAATTTTTTTGACACATAGCCGTTGGAATCAATAAAAAAAATGGAAGGACACAAATAAACTGTGATAGTGCCTTGCTATGAAGAGACACAAATTTACTGCCAGCTTTTATTTTCATGATGAATATATCGTTTGCAATTAAAGTAAAATGAAAGATTAAACAATTTTACTTAATCACCATTAACAAACAACAAGCACAACATTTTATGCATGCATGTCATCAAAATTTAAGAAACTATTCACACTCCACAACAATAATCACGAATCATATAAAATGTGATTCAAAGCATCTTTCTTAACAGTTATCATGAGATAGAAGAAAACACCAAGAAACAACGTTTTATACTTTGATTTTGGCATTATCATGATTCAAAATTCTCAAGAATAATTTCGACTCCATCGGTCAAAATGTACTTTTAGATTGTTATAAAATATGAACTTACCTCGAGAGGTTGGAGACGAAATTATCGAATGCCACTTGAAGAATCACAAGTCAAACCACATGGAAACATCCACTTGGAATCATGATATGAATGGAATAATGCCGAATCATGGAATCAAACGAGAGGCTTGAACACGTGATTACACGTTGTCCTAAAAGTACATTTGTCCCCTCTCGTTCGAGATTCTTAAAGGGTTAGATAGCAAATGATTTAGCGGATTAATCAAACCTTCAAACCATGTATTTATTAAGCACTAATAATTCATGGAAAAAAGAACAAAAAACAATTGAAAAATGAGTATTGATTTTGGTGGAAAATGGCTTCTTTATTTTATGGATGTTCTCACTCATATTTCATATATTGAATTGATCAATATAACATCTTTTATATAGAGATTAATCCACATTTTATGAAAGTACACACCTCTTAGACAAAAGGACATCTTTTGGTGCTTTTTGTACCAAAATGTGCCTTTCGGAAACCACCACGCGATCACGCGGTACAAGGCTTATGCGATCGCGTGATGCCTCTTTATTTTGAACATATTCAAATCCGTTGAACCATGCGATCGCTGGACCATGAACCATGCAATCGTTTGGTTCATATTTTGACATCTTATGTTCCTGTTTTTCTTATTATTTTGTCTTCCTTATCAATATCTCTTTGTATTGATTTAATTGTGTATTTCATCTTATCATCTTTAAATATTTGAACAATCATTTGAAAACACAATTTTCAAAGACATCTCATTATCCATATCAAACAGTGATATAGCAAATGTTGTGTGTATTTTAAATACGACTATTTTTTAAAATTTCTTGCACGTATGGTCTCTAGGCAATTCTATTCTTTTGTAGAAATGGATGAAATCTTTGGTGGTTTAAATTACATAATTCTCAAAAGTTATTGAACAAATCTCGAAATACTTTGTCTTAATCTCAAAAGCTGACTAGGAATAAATAATATATATCTTACTAGAAAAAACAGAATTAAATTCTTATCTTGTAATTAACCAATAAAAAAATACGTTTACCTAACACATGCATACCGAATTAACCTATTCATTTTTAAATTCACTTCGAGGATCCTGAAACTTTTATTGGTTATTAAAATTGCTTATTGTGGCGGATTAAGGTGGGTGGGTGGGTGAAGTCATGAAGGTGGAGATTGCAGGACTGAGTGGTCTTTTGAAGTTGGAGGCAAAGGCGAGTGCTTATAATTCGTGTGGTGAGGGATGCTCACATGAGTCAAACCAAGGGTCCACAAACCACAGGCGTGTATGACTCCACTCTTTGAACCTTTGCAAGTGTCAAAATTACTTGATTATTATGACAAAGTTTAATATTTAGAAAAATCAGATCAATTATTAAAGATAATATGGTGAAATAACCAAGTATCATTAAGACACGAGATGTATCAGCTCGTTTTGAGAATTACATATATAATTCCATTTGCACATGTCGTTATTATGTTAGTTTCGGGTCCAAATTAATTGTCATATGTCCTGCTATATTCGTAGTCGAATTTTGCATAAAATTACCTAAGCCTCCATTCGGTAAGACAATGATTGTGATTTTTAAACTATTTTTTAAACTACACAATTCCCCAAATCAATCTCTAACTCTACATATTTTCTCTCTTCAATTTTTAACTATCCATTTACCTAAAAAATAACAAAAAAAACCAATTTTTTTTAATGTTAGTCGTTAGCCCATGTTTGGAAGTGATTAAAAACAAGATTTTAATATAAGTGAAAATCAACAATGAAGCGTGTGTTTGGCCACCTATATTTTGTGTATAATGTAGTTTTAAATAGTATTTTTGGAAGATTATATTGTTAAAAATATTTGAAAAGTCAAAAATGGTTAGTTTGACTAAGAGATTGTTGAGATTGAGTATTGAATAAATTTTATTTTGAAAAAATGGGGACCAAACAAGGGTTTAATCTTAATCACACATTTCATGGATTCCACAACTCTTCATCCACACATTTGATGAACTTCTATCAAAATCTATTAAAAATCTAATTTTAACCCCCATCAAATAGGGACTTAGTTCGATCCAAGAATTTGAGTCTCTTGGGATGGAGGATAAAATATTGGGGTGAAAGTGGGGACACTGACACTCATTCAATAGGGGGTGGCATTTTCATACAGAGCATAGGGGGGCTATAGTAAACGATTTTATAATACAACAAGGTGTAACCAAAGAGAATCAGCATATCATTGAGTCATTGACACAACGGTCAATTGCCTTAATTTGGTTCAAAAAGAGAATTTGGTCAGAGCCGTCCACTCCTTGGATTTTCTACTCGTCTTCTTGCAACGAAGGAATGTTCTGTTTTAAGAAAATGACTAGTTGACCAGTGGCTTTGACCCATCCTCCTACCATATAAACCTAATAAAGTTGTTCAATAACGTAATGAATAAGAATTAGGAAGTCAAATTGCAAGAAATTAATCACTCCTACTTACACTTTCACCGGTGCATCACTTCATAAATCCCATGCTCGTCATTAATTTCCACCAAACCCTTATAATTTTGGTTCCATGTTTGCTCTTAAGAAAACATCATTAAGTAACATCACTATTAAGATTAACATAAACGATATGTTCAATTATAATTAATGTTTTAGTCATATGATGGGGGTAGTCATTTACATGGACGGATACAGACCCTTGCGAGGACGGTCGATCGTTCCTACTAGATCCGACAAATATATTTTTCTGGGCTTATAATTGGGCGTAATATTTATTTTTTCTCCTTTCTTATGCAATCGCTTTTATTGATTCGACATCCTAGATTCGTCCATAGTCATTTATATCGAGGATTAATTTGTAGCAAAATCATCATGGAGTAGATATGTTTACATTATCATATGTAATGTAATAATTTTCATGTCTTCCATGTACGTGTTATGTGAACTAATTTTATTAGCAAATAGAGTGAAAATATTTAATTAATAGTTTTATGGCACGTAACTGATCGTTTTTTACGTAACTAACTTGCACATCACTTAAATATAAACTCGTGTTGTCATATCGAATATGTTTAGTTTACCTCAACGTTAAGGATGATATTTCATATTTGTGTACCCTATGATGTCATTACAAGATCATATTGACGTGTAAGAATTGACAAAATAAATATATATAATATATAAATAATAAAAGAACTAGAAGACCACGCGGCAGTCACATGGAGGTACCACAAAACAAATACTCATAATGTCTGTGTCGAACGCCAGAGAAAATGATAGAAAGTTACTTACTATTTCTTGAAATTTTTATATCTGCCGTCCCCACATTTTTTGTACAAAACGTGCTTTTGTTCTTTTGTGTTTCATGAAATATATGATTGGAATTAATTGTTAATTTTAATTTAGATTAAAAATTAAATTTAAATTTTTATCAAACAAGGCTTATTTTTTATAAGGGTATGGATGAGACTCCTTTAAATTGTAAATAAACAACAAATTGTCAATCATTTTCTACTGATGCACATCCTTCGATTTACATTCTTTACAATTCTACATAATAGAGACTTCTAACGTGAGTTCAACCGTATTTATTTATTTATTTATTTATTTATTTTTAAAAAAAATAGAGAACGTGTAGAGTGGGCGCCGCCCACTGTCCGCTGCCCCCTTTGAATTCCGTTTCAGACTAGATTTCAAGTTTCGTCATTATTAATATCGTAACTGACTTTTAGATGATCCTCATTCTTAACTCATTATATTAATTTGTTAATCATATACTATTTATAAACTATTATTAAAATCTACTAAGTTATAATTTTTAATCTAACCGAATAGGAGCTTCAGCTTAGTCTTTATTCTGGATAAAGCTTTTTTAAAAAATATATTTTTAATCAAATGTTTCATGGATATATTAATTTAATTTTAATTTGAATAAGAAATTATGAAGATAATAATAAAGATAATAAGTCTAAAACTAATTGGTGGGCATTTTATATACTATATCTTGAAATTATATCAACTATATCGTGTAAAGATTGACAATTGGGCGTGCACAATATTTTCTTAAAAAAATGACACTTGTGGAATACATAATTTTTAAATAGAGAGATTCACTGGCAAAATGAGTGGTATGGCGATGAACATTTTTTGCTTTAGATATGTGGACATGGCAGGATTATCAAACCCTAAATTTTTTTCTCAGCCGTCCTATTCACCACCTTCACATTCGGAATTATTATCCCTACCGGCCGTCTATGTCCCATGCCTTATTGACTCTTCATCATCACCCTCACTCATTTTTTATTTATTTATTTTTAATCTATGTCTATTTAAACGTAGAAAGCAAGCCACAACTATTAAACGAAACTAGTTCTTGATTTTATGTCATAATAACCAGTTTCAACGTACGTGTGAATAGTTCATAAAAATTTCTCCTAATTCTAAGGGTGCATTTTACTACGATGTAAAATTTGGTGGAAAGAAAACGAATTAGTACATGTTTTGATGTGTAATTAGTAATTTTTTCATGTACTTTTTAATAATAAATTATTTAATAAATAAATAATAAGAAAATAGAGGAATGTTGAAAATGAGCTAAATTGTAATATTTATAAAGTTGAAGGACTAAATTGCAACTATTTAAAAGTTTAATCGAATCAATGAATAAAGACTGGGTTTGATCATAAATTAATTAGTCTCAATTGAAAGTTGAAGGATCAAATTAGAAGAAGAAAAATATAAAATCAAGATCATAAAGTTGGGAACCAAAATACAAGAATATAAAGAAATTTTCATTTTACCAAGAAAATCAATTCCCTCTTAATTGACAACAATTGAAATTCCTTGAAAATAAGAAAATCAATTGATGTGACTTCAGCAAGGAAAATCAAATATATGGAAAATATTACGCATTGTTCTTTTACCCAATGATTACAATTTATAAACAAATTTATAAACAACACAATTTTCCAAACTATTTTTTAATCACACATATTTTCTCTCTCCAATTTTTAACCACATATCTACCTAGAAACTATCAAAATAAACAAAAAAAAATTCGACAGCAAAGCAGTCGAACACCCTGTTAATAATTAAACAAGTCAAAAGTAGGAAATGATCAAAAATTCCATTTTCCATGAAAAATAAGTGTCCATCAAACAAATCTTAGATGCAATTGACTCAAAACTCGTGTGTCGTAGTCCAAAGCCCGACTTTCATCCCTGTTCAACGGATTGGTCTTGCAGTCAAGTCCCCTTCCGCGGTAAAAGAATTTTGTTTATAAAAAAAAATTAATCATTTCGAGGTAAAATATATGGTTAAAAAGTGGTTTGAAAAAATATATGGGGGTTTATTCAATTAGAATTTAGAAAGACAATTAAAGACTTTTTTTAATGGATTTATTGAATTTTTTTTTTTTAATTATTATTATGGATTTGTATAAACTTTTAAAGACTTTTGTGGAAATTTATTTAAAAGACTATCATTGACTTTTAAAGACTTTTGTAAATGGAAAAATTACGTAACTACCTAGATGTAATGTACTTTAATTGAAAAATACCCGATTTTCAAACTATTCGTAATATTACTGGATTTCTTATCATAACTTTAGAAAAATACTAGATTTTGAAGAGAGAGAATGTAATATTTGATTGACAAGATTAACCGAAAATCTTTTTATTTAGGAAAATTGTTACCAATTATTTAACTAATTAAATTAGAAAATTTCAAATATCTAGAAATTTAGCCACACGTTTCCTTTCTTGGCAGACTACCATCTTCTATATTTGTGTACTGGTTAGTCCCTACTATTTTTATGTAATATTACATTGTTGTTATTAATATTACATGTCGTGTAATATATTGTAATACATGTTGTCATTACAGTGTATATAACATCACAAAATGACGGTGTTTTAATTACATTACAGAGTTTGTAATAGTAAATAAAGTGAAATTAAACTCATTGAAAGGCTATTGTGCATGTAATTTTGCCTCATGAATCCATAAAATATTATGTAGTATCATTGAATGTAATATTACAAAAAATGTAATACATAGTGCAAGTCCTGGGGTTGCTCGTAATATTACATTTCATACAATTACTTAATATTTGTAAAACATTACATTAGATGTAATTCAGAAGCTGGTATATGATTTTATCGATTAAATTTTATGTAACGCCAGCTCGAGGTATGTTAAATTATTGTATGTGGTTTTAATTAAATTACATAACTTGTAATATCACGTCCGATCTAGAATAAGACTTCCCATATTATTAAATTAATTTAATAATTGTAATTTTCATATTACTAGTTTATTTTAAATGTAATTACACCCCTAATTTAATCTCCTAAATAAATGGTAACTACATCGCTAAATAATAGTTTCCATAATTAATGAGGTCAATCAAATAATACTCACTCTCTCTCTCTCTCTCTCTCTCTCTCTCTCTCTCTCTCTCTCTCTCTCTCTCTCTCTCTCTCTCTTATAGAATCTGTTATTTTTTTAAAATAGTTTCTAAGCCTCCGTTTGGTAACACTGATTGGTTTATAAACTGGTTTATTTATGATTTTGAGGTAAAAAGTAGTGGTTGAAAATTGGAGAGAAAAAAATGTGTGGTTAAAAAGAGGTTTAGGAAATTGTGTGGTTTATAAATTGATTTATAAATCAAAAAAAGAACTGTTACCAAACAAGCAATAAATAATATATTTATTTAAGAATGACTGAAGGAATTAGTGTAGAATCTAATTAATCCTTTGTGAATTGATTAAAAAGACTTTCATACACTTTCAAATAGGGGTGGGCGTCTGGTGGTTCGGTTCGGGTATCTCAAGAAACGGAAGATATTCATAAACAAAAATAGGAAACAAATGGCGTAAAAGATTTTTCGAGCATGACAATATAGTAAACTTGTGGATGAATCATGAGTTTTAAAAGCATTATTATTCATTATTTTATATTTGTATTTAAATATTTAATTAACTCCATCGTGGTCATTTACAACTTCGCTTATTAATAAGTTAGTCTCATTCGATTTTCATTTACTGATAAGTTCTGTCCAAGTGTGAAGTTAAATGTTACAATGAGGTAAAGACGTAACAAATTTCATAAAAAGAAATTAATCATTTTCACTTTACCCAAAAAAATTACAAATTCTTTTTATTTTTAGTTTTAGGACAACCAATTAAAACTATAAAAAAATAATAAACAAGGATCAAAAATCGGTTCTAACTTCGATTTTCGATTCTAAAGGCGGAACCGAAAACCAATCGGTTCTCGATTCCAAAACCGATTTTCTATTTTATTTTTTTAAAACCATACGGTTCCGGTTATTTTGCACACCCCTACTTTCAAAGAGACTTTTATTTTTTAATAATTGCAAAACTTGAACACTATATATTAATTTTCGTATGGTGTGAATGTTAATCGTTAATAATAATTATATGTCAAGTGAATTACAAAAAAAAAAAAAGTGTGGGAGATAAATAGTTTTAGGACAAAAAAATATTTGTGATTAGAAAATGAGGGAAAATTATAATTATGTTTGATATCGACATAAAAATTGTACTATATTCATAAATTTTTTTGAATATACAAATTAAAAGATTTTTTTTTTAAAGTCTTTCAAAATGTCGGAGGTTAATGAGAGACAAATTAAGATATTTTGTGGTTGTACTTTCTGTTTAAAAGTTAGTATATAAAGGATTTTGTAGAAGTCTTTAAAAGTCATTGATATTTTGAATAATACAGGACTTTTAAGGACTTTTAAAAGTATTTATATAATACACCATGACTTTTATGAACTTTTAGAATGTCCAATAAAATCTATATTAAATATCTCATGAATTTAATGGAATCTCTAAAATTTAAATTGGATACACCAAAACTTTTCAAATCCTTTAAGGCTACGTTTGATTACCTATTTTTTCTATGGAAAATGCCCTATTCCCAACAATTTTCCATCTTTATACATGTTTGATTGCTAATTTTTCTCTAGAAAAACATTTCATCTTTTCCAGGCATGTGAGCTACTTTCCTTCAAAAACGTGAATTGCTTTTCTTAGGTAGAGATTAGGATTTATTTTCTAGAGAAATTGTTTTGTAATTTGCGTTACGTTTGATCATTTTTGTTGTTGTTAATTAATTTATTTTTTTCTCAAAAATTAACATTATTATTACTATGTACAAACTTGTTAAAAATGAAAAAAAATAAAAAAATATTATAATAGCTAAATGTTACTTTATTTTCCATGAAAAATAATGTCAATCAAACAATAAAAGTTGGAAAATTCTCCACTTTTTCTACCTAAAAAATTAAACCAATTAAACACATTAAACTTTCAATTCCCAGGAATTCAATTCCCTGAAATTCATTTTCTTTCCACCCAAATTCCACCTTCACTATCAAACGCAGCCTAAAATCTTTAAAAATCTTTTAAAATAAACATTGAATAAATCCCCCAAGATTAAAAGTAGTTTGTTAAAATGTATTGATTATAAATTTAAAAAATGCGACCTTACTGTCACTCTTGGATGCTCCTATTCAATTGTGACTCTACGAAAAAAAAAATCTCAATTTTCACTAATAAGACGAAGATAGTAGTCATGTCTGCCCTCAAACTTTCTCAATCCGATTTGTATTCTACCTCTCCCCTGTAGTCGCTCAACTGCCCTATGATACCTTCTGAAAAAAAAAAAATTATGAAGATAAAAATGATTTGAGAAATTTATGTTTTTATGAGCCCGTTTGGTTCAAAGAAAAGTTTTGATTTTTTTGTATTTTTTTATGGATGTGTGATTTAGATTGGTTTAAAAATTAAAAAATTGTGAGCTTGATTAAGAATGGATGGTTGAGATTGAGTTTAAAATTTTTTGATAGAGCAAACAAACTCTATAAACCAAGTTATAAATGACGCAATTTCTCAAATTATTTTTTAATCACACATTTTCTCTCTCTATTTTTTAACCATACATTTTATCTCGAAATATAAATAAATTAATTTATAAACTACATTCTTTTAACAAATAGAGAAATTTCCACCAATAAGATGGAAGACTTTTACGTTGACGAGTTTCTAATTATTTGGGTGAGGATAAACCGTTTCATTCTTTCACTACCATATACATATTTGATCTGATATTGATATTGATTTGATAATCATGACTTCCTTATTACATCATCATGACACCGTTGATCGTGGCGTTCAAAGAATTCCACACTAAACGAGCTCAGAAGAATTTAGCATGCACTGTATAAAAATTCCTTCCAGGATTCCATCCCATAAATATAATTTTTTTTTTTTTTTTTAAAAAAAAACGTAAAAGTTAAAACTATGTTTTCTTTGTTATTTTCAAACAATTTTCTGTGTTCACTTTTTCAAAATATTGAAACTTGTTCATTTTTATATTCCGAAAATTGTTTCCTCCTTTCACTACTATTATTATTATATTTGAATATTTGATATATTGATATTGATAGATAATCATGACATCCTTATTACATCACCATAGACACAGTTAATTGTGGTGATCAAAGAAAAATTGTGGTGATCAAAGAATTACACGTTTAACAAGCTCAAAACAAGAATTAAGCATATACTGCATTAATACTCCTTTTGTTCCATAAATATAAACTTATTATTATGTCTTTTTAAAATGTATGTTCTCTTTGTTATTTTCAAGCAATTTTCTGTTTTTAATTATTTAAAATACCATATTACATCACCATAGACACGGTTAATTGTGGTGATCAAAGAATTCCACGCTTAACAAGCTCGAAACAAGAATTAAGCATATATTGCATTAATACTCCTTTCGTTCCATAAATATAAACTTATTATTATGTCTTTTTAAAATGTATGTTCTCTTTGTTCTTTTCAAACAATTTTCTGTTTTCAGTTATTTAAAATACCAAAATTTATTCATTTTTATATTTCGAAAATGCATTTTCGAAAACAAATAAAAATTTGTAAAGAAAACTCAAAACAAATAAAATGCCATTTTGAGCGTTTTCAGTATAAAAAACTGAAAACACAGAAAACGTTAAAAAAATCCTAATTTTAATTAAATTATTTCAAAATCCCCAAATC